>OX457005.1:19769652-21096335 GCA_949752705.1 Callimorpha dominula
AACGTAGGTATATCTGTACGGACGGTTTTCAGTGTATCTTTCGATCATTCTATCTAGGGATCAACTTTTCTTGTTTAAATACGAATAACAGCGTCTACTTGTCTTTATTAATACAGATAAAGTACTCTAAAGAGTGAGACTCTCGAGACTTCTAGATTTGTCGAAATCACTTAAAAACTTTTGTTACAAATGAAGGGCACAGGTTAAAACATGCAATATCACATTTATATGTTTTTTGAACCAGTAGTACCATTGTGTAGTATAAATGCGGTAGAACAAAATGCCAAAACATAGTTTAAAGCAACATGCAGAGCACTGACCTATGATAGAGGTCAGTGATGCAGAGTCACGGAGTAATCTTTTTGGAAAAAATATAAATCCAGTGCAATAACAAGCAAAGTCTAAATCGTATAGGAGGAAATATTCATTGTCCATGTTTGTTAGTTTAACGATTATTTAAAAAGTCCTGTTTTTGCGGTTATTGTATCGCCAGGAAAAAAAAACGAGATTAATCTGAAGTAACCTATAAAAAATGTAAACTTGACGGTCGATTGTCGATTGACAGAAATATGGGTTGCATAAACCAGAAATGGGCATGCTTTCTATCAATGTATAAAAAGACATGTCCTCTTTTATCTTGACCCGTAAGAGAAATCAAGGCTGAAAAGGATCATCTAAGATTAATTGTTCACAGAGATCATTCCATTATTCCTCTTGAACATCATCTGTTATCTTGGCATATAAGTAAAAGTCGAAATCTTATAATGTCTTTCATAGTGTTGGTAGCTCTGGTTTTTATTGCTATAAGAAATAATCCTATAATGAGAGCCTTCCAGTTTCAACGGTAAAATGTATGGATATCCAGGCCCTGTCATAGTTTTGTGGACCAAAAATCTAAGCAATACTTATCACGGATAAAATATTATGATGTCTAAACATTTAAAATTTTATTGTATTGTATTTTCCTGATTCCTGTATTTTCTGACTTTGTTTAGTTTTTATACTCTAACTCTATAAATATAAGTGCGACACACTCAAAACATATATATTCTCTTTATAAATAAATTACTTTTTCTTTAATTTCAAACTTTGATGTACTCCATTTTAAGGATCAACAGATTAATTTAGCAACTACTCAGTCTTTGTGACATTGCATGTTTTTCCCCTGTGCCCTTCAAATGTTATAAGCATGATTTTTTCAAGTGGGCGTGCATGGCCAAATCTGAAACTATCAGGAATAGCGAAAAGTACTTAAAGAAGTCTCGGGCCTGATTTTGATGAAAACTATAAGAGCATCAATGTATTATTAAAGCATTTGATAGTTTCGCTAATAAGGAACGAATTCTAGGAAGTAATTAAATTTTTTTTATGAAATAATCGTTTTATTTACCGGTACTAACACGATGGAGCGTGAAAAATGCTAATAATAAAACTGAAAAAAGATCACCTTCTAACTTGTGTTCGTGGAATATAATAAAGCGTTCGACTCCTTAAAACACGCAAAAATTTGGGAAGCCTTAGACACACAAGGAGTGAAAAAAAAATATATTCGATTGATTACGAACATTTATAACAACATGAAAGCAAAAATAAGAACTGAAAGAGAGGGAGAATTTTTTGTCACCCAAACTTTTCTCAGCTGTTCTCGAACATGTGTTTAGACGTCTAGAATGGGATAACTACGGTTTAATTATCAACGGAGTGCGACTAAACCACCTAAGGTTTGCAGACGGTCTAATAATAATTTCTGAAGATCCAAAAAGCTCACAAAAGATGTTAGAACAACTGGTGTATGGAAGTGGCAAAGTAGGACTGTCAATGAATACTGCGAAAACCAAAATAATGTCTAACTCGGAAAACATTCCTATAACTGTTAACGGCAAAACCATAGAATATGTGGTGGAATACACGTACCTCGGGCAGATCATATCTCCAATAGACCTAACAACGAAAGAAATTAATAACAGAGTCACTTTTTGATGGATAAGAAATTGCTCTCTCAAGGAGGTAATGAAAAATCCACTTGTACCACTGAAAGCGAAGAGCAAAATATTTAACTCGTGTATTCTGCCTGTCATGACATATGGATGCCAAACTTGGAGCTTTACTAATCATAACATACATAAATTAGAAACTTGCCAACACAGTATGGAACGAAATACTTAACATTAAATTAAAAGATAAAATAAAACTAGATACTATAAGGAAGAAAACTAGACTCACGGATGTTACTTATTGTATACTAAAATGGAGGTGGGCAGGACATATGATTAGGAGTAATAAGGATAAATGGTCTAAGGATGTTACAGACTGGTGCCCTAGACAATATAAAAGAAGGAAAGGGAGACAGCGTCGTAGATGGGAAGACGATATTAAAAAAATAGCTGGACATACCTGGAAAAGACAAGCGCAGAATCGCATTTGTTGGCGAAATCTAGGGGAGGTCTATGCTGGACAGCAAGACTATCTTCACGTATCGGTGTCAGAAATTAAATAAGATTATTTTAACTATATTGTAAGAAAGATTGTTAAATAAAGGCTATTATTATTATTCCTCTTTATTCAACTTAATACTTATAAATTACATTTTTAATTATGTACAAAACAATATATGTATTTAAAAATATAAAAAATAGTAGACCACATCGACATCGGGTACAGGGACCAAGACACCGGTGGTTAGGGCTCCAAAGATAGGAACCTCCTCACTATATGGGCCGTGTCGAGAAGAACTGCCTTCTGCATCAGTCCCTTGATCCAGCCGTCTAACGCTAGCCTCTTAAGGTGTTGACCGAGGCTCTTGGCTATTAATCCATGAGCATATATAACAATCGGAACAATGATCGCCGAATCGACATTCCACATATCGACAATCTCGTGAGACAAATCCAAATATTTCATTTTTTTTTCTTTTTCAACTGTCACGAGGTTCTCGTCATGAGGAAAAGCGATATCGACCATCATTGCGCGGTGCTCTAATCGGTCTATCAGCACTAAATCAGGTTTATTGGCAACAATATTTCTGTTAGTGATGAATATGATAGATCGATCCCAATACAACGTGGCCCGACCATTTTCGAGAACTGGGTCGGCCACATACCTGTAATATGGCACCTCTGAATTCACAAGATTGTATTTAAGGGCAAGTTGTTGATGTACAATCCTGGCCACTTGATTGTGTCTATGCAAATACTCCTCGTTGGCAAGACGAGAACAACCAGAAATAATATGCCTGATAGATTCACCGGGACGGTGGCATGCCCGACAGATGTCCACCGTACCATCTTTCACGATATATTTCCGATAGTTATTCGTCATAACAACTTCGTCCATAACTGCAAAGACAAAACCTACGGTTTCTCTGAAAAGATCACCAAACCGTAGCCAAGATGAGAGGCTTTAAAGTCTATATCAGGCCCATTTAGGGCCCGATAAAAACGACCATGAAGTTCTTTGCCCTTCCATACCTCCCTGCGATCATTAGTACTAAGTACTACATGCTTGCGCCAGTTCTCTTTAGCCAGAGCGAGCGGAGTGAGTCCGTTGTCCACTGCGACCACATTACGATGCACCCCCACATCAGTATGAAGAAAATATTCTCTGAGGTTGTATTTCTCGCGATTGTGTAGGGACTTAATGTTTAAGAGTCCACGACCCCCAAACTTTTGCGGGATATACAACCTCATGACCGATGAACGACGAACAACCCTCCGGCTTCTCACGGGTAGCAGAGATATCTTTAACAATCATCATCATATTTCAACCAATTTATCTAATTGTACCTAAACCTTCATCATGAATCGCTCTATCTATTAGTGAAAACCGAATGAAAATTCGTTCAATAGCTTTTGAGTTTATCGTGAACAGACAGACAGACAGGCGCGGCGAGTAGGTTTTACTCACCTGTGTATTTTCGTGGATACCCCACAAGGTAAAGCGATCTTCTGCGGTACCCCTGGGTATCCCCGGAATACACACGTGAGTGAAACCGTATGTCCTTAAAAATTGGTAACTTTCTTTAAGTGTTTAGTTGTATATTACGAGGCATTTTACTATTTAGTTACCAATAATTTGGATTACAAATAGCAGACGTAAGTTAAACATCGCTTTAGGCATATTCATGTAACATTCATTTCTCTTTAAACGATTGGAATTGTTGAAAATGGAGAATCCCGACAGATTATTTTACAATAAAAATATTTATGAAATTCAATTTGTGTTGTTTTACGGTTCAATTATTTTATATTGAGTTTATGACTGTGATAACTATCCTCATAGGTAGGTAAATGATTTATAACAGGTTTGTTTCTTTTTTTATAAATTTTAATAGGATTAAATTCGTTTGTGCTAAATAAAAAAAAATAGACAAACTTTAGTATCATGAGGAGACCTCATGGTTTTGATTCCATATGTAAACTAAGCCAACTATTCCGGTCCAATCCCCAAATCTGATCCACGACTAATTATTATTTTTTAATTACTAACCCAGCCACTTATAATTTGTACTTTCGAACTGATCCCCAAACATTTTTTGTAGTATAAGTAGGTAGCCAAGAAAAAAGAAATTAAAAAGTTAAAAGTTTTAGTAATATTCGTCTGCCTTGGTTCCAAATATTAGGGGTATAATTTGACCAGCTCAGATCAACAGATCATTTAGTCTGACAAACATTGAAGGTGAATATATACTACTACATCGTTTATTTTTAAGGTCCGGTTCCTCAAAAGGAAATAGGGAATCCTGTAATGGTACTGGATCACTATGTTGTCCGTCTGTCTATCTTATTAACATAAAATACTTAATAAATAGTATGTATGCGGTCCCTTGAAGCTGTAAAAAAATTAAGCATATATATTTCCATTTAAGCCTTAGATTTTAACAAACATGAATATTTTGATAAATCAAAACTATATAAGTAAACTAACCTAACTCCCATTGATTTAGAATCATGAAATTTAGGAAGAAGCAACGTCTTACAGCACAAGTAAAGAAAAAATTCGAATGTCGTTTAGTGATTACTAACTTATATTTTGCGGTTGGAATGTTGACTTTGTCGTATATCGATGTATGGGAGAGCATTTTTAGAACTGCAAATTTTTAGGTTTGTCTTTCGGAAAAAAAACGGTAAAAATTTTCGAGAATCGATTCGGGAGATAGTAATATTTTTATACAAGTTTTTTTAACTGACTTCAAAAAAGGAGTAGCTTCTCAATTCGTCGGAATCTTTTAGGTAGATTTTCGAAGAAAAGTCTACCTATTGGTTTTGTACCAGTTGTCGAGTTTACCCAAAATTTCTTCACAGGAGGTCTAGTTATGATCCCTAGACCCCAAAACAACCGCCAGTTACAAAAAAACGGGCCCGCAGCAGGCCCGCAGAGGTAGATTTCGTGTTTTTTTTTATTTTTATCTCCAAAAATATAAGTCACATTAAAAACTTTAAATGTCTACATTGTAGATTAAAATTGATTGTGCCGTTTTTAATATATCGTCTTATAAACGCAGGACAAACTATGTCCTTTACAATACGTATCAAAACTTCAGGAGAATATAGTACTACTTCACAGTCGGAGTCTGAAGTAAAAAAATACTGTCACAAGTGTTTGAATTTTCTTTATAATTATAAAGAGTTTGCGAACAATGAATATGAAATGAAAGGACCTTAATTCTTGAACAAAGGAAAAAGCTTTTCTCGACTCGATGGTTCTATTGAAACATCGAGAGAGATTGTTAAAAGCAACAAATAATAACTTTTTAAAAAGGTAGCCTCAATGAGGTTTCCTTACAACAAATAATGACCATTCTAAAGAATATATATTTCAATACAGAAGGTGATTGCAAATCGCTTGCTAAACCTTTAAACTTATTTGGCATAAGAAATCAACTGGAACGAGCCTATTTCAATCAATTAGTATTTTGTTTGACATTTCTTATTTTTCAATTGTGGTTACGCGACCCTTATTAGTACTAGCGTTCTTTTATGGGATTTTAGCGTTTAACTGCAAAATACATAATGGTGGAAATTGCTTAAATAAATATACAGTACAGTACATATAACTAATAATTTCCTGGAAGTTATTGTGTCAAATCTATATGTTCTTTCAAAAATGTACCGGGAAATTGTTCAAGGAAACACAAAATATGTATTATTCGTGTAAATTTATTGCATTGCCTTTTTATAGGCCTCTCTGTACTTATGCCAAGTACTTATGCCAATGAATATCATTATCATCAAGACATTTTTAAACACATTTTTATGGAATCGACTTCAGTTTTCATATAAAATCTCTTTTATGTTATCTATAGCTCTAACGAGTGCCTAGAAGTGATAATTTCAGTTTTGCAAAGAGAAAAAAGGTCGAAGCCATATCAGGGGACCACAGTAATTGTTTAATAAGATTTGTTGAATATATCTGATGAAATGATGTAAGATGTAACTCGAATCTGATATTTTTTAACTTATTTTCTCTCTAAAGCGCCTTAAGGCGCTCAAATAACATTTTTTTGGTCCAGTGACCTTTCCCAGCTTTTTATAATAGAGTTGATCTTGTTGTCGCCACATTAAAAACTCTTATTTATTTTATTAAAAATAGAGACAAACTATAATAGATGATAACACAGTTCACTATTTAATAAAAATAAGTTAATAGATATTATTTTGACTGGTTATACCGGTAACGCAATACTATTGGTCGATGGATAAATATTTTAATAAATTGTGGGATTATAAAAGGGTAGGAATATGTTTAGAATGATTGACTTGAGTGCAAACAGCGGTACGAACAACTTGGCAGTTGCTGTTAGTTAGTGATTTTCATAGTTTATATCAGTGGTTTTGAGACTGTTTCTAACAATCTCTCTCGAAGTCGGTCATATAAACGATGGAGTATCAGCTTTCATAGCACTTCTTTATGTCCCAATTTGTTTCTGGAAGATATACCAACAGAGTAGAAAAAGGTCTAAGGGTAAAGGAAAAACTTTTGTCTTTACCTCGAAATATAGAAGAATAGCTTTAGCCCGCGCCTCTGCTTGCTTAAAAGTTGTTTTTCTAAATAAGTAGCTTTTTTTATTATGGGATAGGGGGCAATTGAGCAGACGGGTCATCTGACTCAAGAGTCACAAGTACGTTGACGGCCTTTAAGCTGGGAGTAGAGGAGGGGGGGGGGAAGGGGAGAAAGGGGGAGAGGGAAGGGATATATTTCCACCAGGAAAGGGGCGTTGGAAGCTGTGCTACAGTTTTATACTTTCTCAGCTATTATCGTTTCCATTATGTTTTAGGTTTGTATTGTTTTCAGTTTCAAATAAACGTTTTATTTTTTTATTTTATTCTTATTACTTTTAGTAATATATAAGTATGTAAATCAGCAGTCTAACTACCATAGTACAGGCTCTGTCTAATTGTTGTAGAGACGGTTCATTAATGGACCAAGTCTCCAACCTCCTTGTCCAGACGAACCTGAACCACTCTGCCGGTGCGCAGGACCTTTTCCTGCAAACCATGGCGGAGTGGTCGATAGGTGTGGCCGTAGCCGCGGAGCCCTATTACGTTCCTCCCCGTCCAAATTGGATGGGTGACCGGGACGGCTCCGTGGCAGTCATCGGCTCCACGGCGGCTCATTCCCCACCCTTGTCGCTGAGAGACAAGGGTACTGGATATGTTGCTGCCGAGTGGGGGGGGATCACCATATACGGTGTCTACTTCTCCCCCAACCGGAGTCTGAGCGATTTCGAGGTTTTCCTCAATAATTTGGAGACCTCGATGCGGCGACTAGCGTCTGGGCACGTCCTAGTGCTGGGGGACTTCAACGCAAAGTCCGTTGCGTGGGGTTCCCCCAGGACGGACGCACGGGGCGATGCCGTGGAGGAGTGGGCGGCATCGGTGGGCCTCTGTCTCCTAAACAGAGGCTCCACCAACACGTGCGTGCGACAGCAGGGGGGGTCGATAGTGGACCTTTCGTTCGCTACCCCTGCTCTCGCCGCACGAGTAAGGAACTGGCGTGTCCTGGAAGAGGTTGAGACGCTCTAGGATCACCTCTATATCCGATTCGAGCTCTCCCGGATCCAGGACCCCAGAAGGGGTCACACGGCGCGGCGTTCTTTCCGCTTCCCGCGGTGGGCTGTAACAAAAGTGGATAGGGACCTACTGGAGGAGGCAGCCATTATTTACGCTTGGCTGTCTCCGCGGCCTCAGACTGAGGAGGCAGACATGGGGGCGGGCCGCTTTCGCGATGCGATTACGCAGATTTGCGATGCGGCCATGCCCCGCATCCGAGGTCGTCGGCCTCCAAGGAAGGAGGTCTACTGGTGGTCCCAGGAGTTGGCGGACCTCCGTGCGGCCTGTACTCGTGCCCGGAGGTCCTACACTCGCAGCCGGCGGCGTCGCCGCGAAGAGGGGGAGGAGGACCAGCTTCATGAGGAGTACCGAGAGGCGCGGAAAACTCTGAAGCTGGCCATTAGCCGCGCCAAAGAGGATAAAAGAAAGGAGATGCTGGAGGGTCTCAATGGTGACCCCTGGGGACGCCCATATCGCGCGGCGCAACAAAAGCTCCGCGCGTCGGGCCCCCCCCTTACGGAGACTCTCCAGCCCAGCTTCCTGCGGGAAGTGGTTGAGGGCCTTTTCCCGCAACGGGTGGAGCACGTACCCCCGTCGATGGCCCCCTTGGGCGGAGACGACGGGGAGAACGAGGAGGATGGTGTTCCGCCCGTCACGGAGGCGGAGGTAGGGGCGGTTGTTCCACGGATCCGTTCCAAGAACACCGCCCCCGGGCCAGACGGGATCCCTGCCCGAGTGTTGGCCCTCGCCCTCGACCACATGTCCGACCGCCTCAGGGAAGTGTTCGACGCTTGCTTGGCGTCCGGGCGCTTCCCTGACTGCTGGAAGAGCGGGAAGTTGGTCCTTTTAAGGAAGCCGGGACGGCCTACCGACTCGGTCGCGGCCTACAGGCCCATCGTGTTGCTGGACGAGGCGGGTAAATCGTTTGAGAGGGTCCTCTCTGCCCGCATCGTCCGGCACCTTAGCGAGGTCGGCCCCGATTTGTCGGACGCCCAATTCGGTTTTCGAACGGGGCGTTCGATGGTCGGCGCTGTGTTGCGCCTGAGGGCCGTGACCGAAGAGGTAGTGAGCTGTGGCGACGTGTTGTTGGCGGTGTCGTTGGACATCGCCAACGCATTCAATAGTCTGCCATTCAGCTGCATCAGGGAAGCACTCCACTATCACGGAGTGCCAGGGCACCTGAGGCGGCTAGTGGCAGACTATCTCGAGGAGCGTACCGTCATGTACGAGGACCGAGATGGAGTTTTGAGTCGTCGGCCCATGTCGTGCGGTGTTCCGCAGGGGTCTGTCCTTGGACCACTCCTGTGGAACATGGGGTACGACTGGGCCCTCCGAGGCGACTTCCCCCCCGGGCTCGGCGTAATTTGTTACGCCGATGACACGTTGGTCACAGCCCGGGGGGCGAACTTTCAGGAGGCGGCACGCCTGGCCACCAGGCGAGTCTCTCTGGTGGTCGGGCGCATAGAGGCGCTGGGTTTGCGGGTGGCCCTGGATAAGACGGAGGCCCTATTATTTCATGGGCCCCGTCGTGGTCCACCCCCTGGCGCCTCTATTGAGGTCAACTCGGTCCTCGTACCGGTTCAGGCCCACATCAAGTATCTGGGCCTGATCCTTGACGGAAGGTGGCGCTTCGACGAGCACTTCCTGCAGCTTGCTCCAAAGCTGGTCGGCGCTGCGTCCGCCCTTGGGCGACTCTTGCCCAATTTGGGTGGACCCAGCGTCGCTACGAGACGGCTGTACACGGGGGTTGTCCGGTCAATGGCACTTTACGGTGCACCGGTGTGGGCGGGGGCTCTGACCGCCCAGAATAGGGCGCGCCTCTGGCGCCCTCAGAGGGTTATGGCGGTTAGAGCCATACGCGGCTACCGCACCGTGTCGACGGAGGCGGCGTGCGCGTTGGCCGGAACTCCCCCGTGGGATTTGGAGGCGGAAGTGCTCGCCGAAGTTTATCGGCGGACGACTGAGTTCCGGGCGAGAAGCGGCAGTCGGCCCCCGCCCGAAGAGGTACGCGAGTGGCGTGAGGCCGCTCGCCGAGCCACGATGGCTCGTTGGTCGTCCCGGCTGGAGGCTCCACGTGCTGGCTTTGCCGCCGTGGAGGCGCTCCAGCCGGTCATCGTCGAGTGGGCAGGGCGGCAGCACGGGACCCTTTCCTTCCGACTTACGCAGGTTCTTTCCGGGCACGGCTGCTTCGGGAAGTACCTGCACTCGGTCGCTAGGAGGGAATTGAGTCCCGCCTGTCACCACTGCGACTGCAGTGAGTCATACGCTCCATGGCCGGTAGCGACAGGAATTTTACCGCGGTCGCTACCTTCTGTGAGGAAGTCATCTCGCAGAAGGAGGCGGCGGAAAGGGTCCGGGAGGACGACCTCCACTCGGACTTAATTCGCCGCCGGCGAACCGGGCGGCGGAGGCGCGCTTACCAGCGCCTCATGCCGCCCTGAGTGTGGCCGCGGGTGGACGGGACGGGTTTTCCCTCCACCCGCTATAGTGGCCCCCCGCGAGGAGGCGGCGTCCGCGTGTGCCTGGACGTCGCCTAATTGAGAGGTTCTTCACCCGAAGGTGGTGCCCGCGCTTTTGCGGGCAGGCGCTAGGGGGGGTCCGGATGTCTTAATAAAAGCTGTTCCCGGATCCCTCCTACTCAAGGCGCAGTATGGCACACCGTGTGGTTTTAGTCGGTTCGATTCCGACAAACCGCCCCACCGAAAACACCGGTGGGGTGACGGCCCGAGGGGGTTTCAACACGCACAAAAAAAAAAAAAAAGGCTCTGTCTAATTTGAGGCCGTGAGGTATGTCAAGTTATTATTATTATATTCTTTCGTGGTTAAAAGCGTAATTATAATTTTGAGCAGAAATAAATAACTTTTATTTTGCCCGTAAATCTTTAAATTGCCATTTATTATATCAGTAAAAGACAAACCTCGAAATCTGGATGATTTCCACGTTTGTCTTTTACTGATCTAAAGTTATTACATTACTTACAGACGCGACCATATTCTGTGGCATTTATTTGGTAGGTATATATTATATTGACGAGAAATAACTGAAATTACGGGTCAATACGATGTCAAAGGTTAGGTTTTATACTTTAACGATATACTTTATTACACCTTTGCTAACTGTTACCTTTCAAAGCAAACGTTATCCACTTCCAACTTAATAGTAGGGGATCGTTTATACCTGTGTTACGGATATACACAGAGAAAATTACAGGTTTTATAAAATAACGAAGGTCTGATCGTCCCGGGCTCTTGCTCTATTTGGTTTTGACATCGTTTTAAGGCCGCGTCCAATGCGGGCGGGGTTGGACAGGACGGTGACGGGGCGGCAGCGTGGTCGGTTGTAATGTACTAGTACCGAGCGCCAAGCGCGATGACGCCACCGTGTGATATCAATAAATTAGTACATTACAACCTGCTGGTGTAAAAATATGGTTCTGCAACGATTCTCTGATGCTTGGACTGAAAAAATCATAACCTGTCAGTCCCAGCAGTTTCTTACTCAATGAATACTCTATTTAATACAAAAACATTTTTTCGAAACCGACTGCTAGTTCCAACAAAAAAACTCTTCAGTATTATATTAGTATAGATTGTATCCCAAATATACAAATATTGTATTTCCTTTATTAATTGAATTAGATTATTACTAATGTGAGTACGGGAAACGACGATCTTTTTGTGACGAGACTTTATGGTCACTACACTACACACACAGTAACTCAAACTGAGTGACGCGGACGCGTGACATGGTCCGCTCTGACGTGGTATTAGATTTAAAATTAAAATATAAGTTCTGAAATCCAGAACAATTCAAAAAAAGATATTTTGACAGAAGTGTTTACTTTATTTTATTTCATAGTAAGAGATTACAGACCAACACAATAATAATAAATTTAAAACACCCTCAACTCGAAAATCCCTTCAGCAGTTAGAAAATAGCTGATCTTCGAAGGGCTGAACAGATTCTCTTGAATTGTGTCTAAGAACACTCTCGATCAAGTCAGCTTTCAATTAAAAAAAAAGCCCTAAATCGGTGCATTCGTTATGGAGGTACGAAGCCACAGACAGAAGTAGTGTAAGGCGCCTGAGGCCTGAGGCACGATGGACCGACGACCTGAAGAAGGTGGCTGGCAGCAAATGGATGCGGACTGCCCAAGAGCGGGATAGTTGGCGCTCATTAGGGGAGGCCTTCGTCCAGCAGTGGACGACGATAGGCTGATGATGAAAATAACATAATAAAAACGAAATAAATTTAAAATTTGATAGAAGAAATGTGATTTTTTTCGGCATTCGCGCTGTATCTTATGTGCCGCTGTAAGTCAGTTGAAATTATGAAAAACAAGTTTGTTATACCAACAAATAATAAAAATTAAATAAAATTAAAAACTATAGCTTCTTTGCTCAACCTTAATAACCTTACCTTTTTGGCGTATTTTGATCAATTTTAAAAATGGCAATAGGTAGACGCTTACACGTTGAACAGAGTGTGTATGACTACAAATCGCACTTGCCTCAGTCACAATAATATGCTCTCCTAGTTGGAAACTCGTGTCCTCGTTATACGTCACTAACCAGCACATGAAATATTATTGAAATTAGGAACAATAGGTTAGATAACTGTCAAGTCAAATATGTATCTTTTTACTAAACGTCAAAATGATGGGTTCGGTACATATTAGTATGAAATAACTAAACTAATTTACTTTAAATGAATAAAATTATTTGACATTTATAAAATAAACTAGCAACCCCCCCCCGGCATCGCACGTGTAGCAGAGACATCTTCAACAATCATCTTAACCAATTTACACAAAACCTTTACAAATTATACCAACCTAAACCTCATGTATCGCTCTATCTATTGGTGAAAACCGCATGAAGTTTTTGAGTTTATCGCCAACAGACAGACGAGGCAGGGGACTTTGTTTTATAATATGAAATGATATACCTATGTAGTGATAAAGAACGTTAAGAGGAAATTATAAGACATTACATTGCTTGAGGCAAAAATTTAATCCTTTGAATCTACCTAATTCATCTATGCACATTAATAATTATAAGTGAAACAAGCATTATCCTTATATATGACTAGAAAAGACAGGAGCAGCACGAGTGAGGGCAGTCAATAAAATCTCCTTATCCTCAGGGAGTTTATCATTAATTAAATCATTTAATTCTCAGTAAATGCTTTATTACGAGAGCTTCTTTATTATCTCTCTAATCTTCTAATGACTTTTTCCCCAAACACTATTTAAAGAAATAGGAATCCTACCTAGTAATATTACAAACTAGCAGCACCCCGCGGTTTCATCCGCGTAAGTCCCGATCCCGTGGGAATATCTACATACCATGTTTCATCGCAATCAGTTCAGTAGTTTTGGCGTGAAAGAGTAACAAACATCCATCCATCCATCCAAACTTTCACATTTATAATATTAGTGGGATTAGTCTGATGCAATTGTGAGTTTGTTTGTTATACTTTCATGCTTTAATTACTCAACTCATCATCATGAAAGTTTGCACACACTTGTCAGGGGCACAGAAAAAGACATCTAGAAATAAAACTACTGTCCGCGAGGAATAGATAATTCTAAAGAAGTAGGCAGTACAAGAAGTAAAAAGTAGCAGAACAGTGAAACTAAAGTAAGAACAAAAACCAGCGGACTCAAAGAGTGTTTGAATGTTTGTTACGCATCCAAGAATTAATCCAAGTGAAAAGTAGTCTTTAAATAAATAATAGTTTAAAGAAACTAAAAAAACACGCTTTTATAGAAAATCCAACTAAAATATAGAAAATAAATTTTAATAAATTTGGATTAAGAATAGTGTAAATAAGAAATAAATGTATATTATTGGAAAAAAGCGTGTTGTGCATATAGTGTCAATAAAATGTTATTTCTCATTTACACTATTCTTAATCCAAATTTATTAAAATTTATTTTCTATTTTTTAGTTGGATTTTCTATAAAGGTGTGTTTTTAGTTTTTTAAACTATTATTTATTTTTTTAATCGAATTATTGCATTGTCATCGGTCTTTGACAGGTGTGCAAAATTTAAATGAAATCTGTCCGTTTAAAGTGGGTCAAATCGCGCCCTAAGGGGTCGGTTACAAACAAACAAACAAGTGAAGCTAATATATGTATATATATATATATATATATGTCGGAGTTGATTGTCAATTAAGTCACTACTTTGGAGAAATAAAAAATATATTTATTTATTTAAGGGGTTCCAAGTGACCGAGCAGGTATACTGAACAGTAAAACAACTTATATTGCGTGATGCAGCATCACTTGAAATCCGAATTTAGTTTTTTCATCAATAAATAAAACTATTTGTATATGGCTCCCATACACAAATTGCTTTATCCTCATATTTTATTACCCTTCAAAGTAACTTAAAAACAAACGATGTCAATGAACTTACCCTATATCTGCCTTTTATAATGTTATAATGATCTTTAGAGTTTAAATTTTGTTTAAACAGTTTATTAAAGATATTTGTCTGATATTTATTTTATTAGTAAATTTTGCTTGTAATTATGTTTGCTCTTTTAAATGCAATTCTCGTTTATGCTCTCGATGGCTCTGCAATTTTAAACGTTTCGGGGTGCGCCTTTAAACCATTTTTAATATACTTCTATATTTTTTAAGACTTTGATGTCAAAGTAAATATTTTTTCAAACGTCTTAAAGGTAGCTTTCAAGTGATTTAAAAAAGTAATAGTAGTTTATTGCTGCGAATAAATAGTGATAAAAATGTTTTTTATTATTTTTTAACGTTTGCCAACTCCCTCGGGTACCACATCAAAGAGCATTTTTGTAAAGTGCTTATGTCGGAATCGAAGCGACTAAAACCACACGGTGTTCCATCATTTATGTCAGTGGTTGGTCGCTCAAGTGTATCCTTGTACGGTACTCCCTGAATCCACAGACTTGCCTACTTATCAATAAAGGCAACAGGCAGTCTCTCTTTGATTTAGAACGGCATGCGACACATACGTTACTATCTGGGGCCTACTATCTGCTTACACTACCCGGAAACCTCAGACTATCACTCATATCTTACAGTGATTCTCTTAGACGTAAAGAACCAAGGAAAAATTACATAATTTTTTTTTTTCTAAAATCATCAAAGACAAATTTTACTTTTCATTAATTCACGAACATTCCAATTAAAAATTAAACGTAATATCTATAGAAAACATGCGAATGCTTCATTACCTAACAAAAATATAGCTCTGCAGATAGATGCGAAGTATAGCACGACCTAGCCATTGTAACATCCCGTCAACCCTCGGTTGCGTGGGTGCTAAACGGTAACTGAATTTGATCGAACGTGAAAAAGGGGGGAAATAGTCGAGAAGGTACTTAGATGCTTTCTTATGACGCAAATATACATCGCGCGCTCTTAACAGTGGATTAGAAATAGGTATATTATTTATTTTGAAATTGAATAGTTGGCAATTCGAAGCGTATTCATTTTTCACAGTTTAAAATTATCGTTGTACTGTTAAAAATACAGTTTTTGGAAGAAAAACACTATTCACATGTCCTAAAAGCTGGAATTTTTGACAAGCTCTTAACTCTAGGCTATAAAAATACTCATTTGTTTGTTGCTGAACTGAAAATCTGAAAACACATATTAAGTATATGTTTATCCTTCCAAAAAAATAATTAAGCAACATTGAAGAACATTCATTTGTTTCTTTATTCAAAGTGGTATTCCAATCCCACTTAATCATTTCCAGATCTTCTGTTACGCATAACCTGTTTTTTATTACATGTTATTTATTAAACTTCAAAAGGGATACGTTGACTCAAGTTTCTTAAGTAAATCACTACATATTATAAAACAAAGTCCCCCACCGCGTCTGTCTGTTCGCGATAAACTCAAAAACTACCTAACGGATTTTCATACCGTTTTCACCAAAAGACGGAGTGATTTATGAGGAAGGTTTAAAAGTATAATATAATAATATATATAATAATAAAAACACTACACATCTTACACACGGCTGTCTGATCCCAAACTAGGCAGAGCCTGTACTATGGTAACCAGACTGCTGATAAACATACTTATATATTTCTAAATACATACATATTATAGATAAATTACACCCAGACACAGAACAAATTATCGTGCTCATCACACAATTATTTGTCCTGGGTGGGAATCAAACCCACGACCTCTGGCTCGGCAGTCAGGGTCACTAACCACTAGACCAACAGGCCAGTCGAAATTTTATATAATAATTCATTAAGGTTTTGTGTAAAATGACTGAATAATGACGAAAATTGTTGAAATGTTAAAAAAAATATAGACACATATATTATATGCTTTGCTACCCGTGCGAAGCAGGGGTGGGTTGCTAGTAAGTTTATAATGGCTTTATGGTACCAGACTACGGTACCATAAAGCCGATTTAGTTCATCAGGGTGTACCACTATTAATGTCTTATACTCATGATTCACTTAGATGCCTTACAATTATTAATCGAACACTCTTACTACTAAGCATTCATTATACAAATATTATAATACCTACTAACAATACTGGTACGTGTTTTGATTGTTCTACCTTAAAGAAACCAAAAAGCCAGATGTAGAAACTTAGTAGAGTACAAGAATAGCTACTGTTTTTTTTTTTGGTATAGGTGGAAAACGAGCAGACGGGTTACGTGATGGTAAGTGACTACCGTCGCCCATGGACACCTGCAACTCGAGAGTCACAAGTGCGTTGGCGGCCTTTGAGGTGGGAGTACGATCTTTTCTTGAAAATTTGAAGGTCGTATCGGTCCGGAAATACCGCAGGGGACAATTTGTCCCACAGATTGGTTGTGCGAGGCAAAAAGTTTCTGGAGAACCGCACAGTGGTGGATTGCCAATTATCCAAGTGATGGGGATGAAAGTAAGGAAGAAAGTAATTTAATTAAGGTACTAGTATAGTATTATATTATCTGTGATTAAGGTGATCTACTTTGAAACTAAAATGTGCCTCTCTGTTTATACGAGTACTGAGTAATACCTTTGGGTCCGTAACTGAAACTGGATTTCGACGGGTTATGTGGTTGGTCGGAGTATTGATCAGTCTAATTAATATATGTATTTAGTAAATTAACTACATATTACACAAACATATACGAAACCCTTTTTGCTTCTCTCTAATATGTTAACCCTGACATTTCACTAATTATGTATAATGTTTTGTCATGAATTTTGCCTTAATGAACCAATAAATTTACGTTATGTTATATTGGCTCTATACTGCTTACCATTATAATTACTAACTTTTAAACTTTCGCGTTCCATGATATAATATTATCTACGTATGAACGGGAATTAACGCGATCACGAAAAGGTATTACATACCTCTGAATTGCCTGACGTTTCGACCAGGTTGCACTGGCCGTGGTCACAGGCTGACTGGCTCAGCGGTGCACGCCCTCCGTCGCCGACATCGTGAGGTAGAAGGTTCTTCATCCACCTCCACTTTTTTGATATTTTTGATATTTTCGTTTCGCCATGTACCGTCACATACTATACTAACAGTGTCCCTATTCTGTAAGCAAACCGATGTGGCCCTATTCTGGTGTTCACCCGACTGCGCATAAAAGCGAGGTGGCATGTTTTTTATCACTGGATTCCACGCTGTAGATAATTTGAAACCATCTTCCCGATTGAAAGTTTTGTGTTTTTTAATTTCAATCGCTTCACGTACAACTCTTGAGTAAAAGTGACGTTCCGTGGAGAGGACTTGCGTACGGTGAAATTCAATCCAGTGATTGGTGCCCGCTTCGAGTGCATGTTCTGCAATCGCTGATTTGCTAATCTGTCGGTTCTTCACAGCAGCGATGTGTTCTTTGACCCTTTCAGCAATGGTCCGCTTTGTTTGGCCTATGTAGGAACTACCACAGCTGCAGTTTATTTTGTAGACACCTGGAGTTTGTAACGGCAAGACGTCCTTCGGTGTACCCACGATGTTTTGAACCTTGACTACCCACAATCTTAATTGACAATCAACTCCGACATATATATATATATATATATATATGTCGGGTTATTGACAATCAACTCAAACTATCAACTAAAAATGCCAAATTTTTACATCGTTATTAGTTTTAAGCTAATAATGGCATATCTTAAAGTAAAACCACGTACATAATGAGACCAACTTCAAAGGAAGTCCTATCCAATAAAAAAAGAATTACCGAAATCGGACTACCCTGTAAAAAGTTCGCGTGGTCATACATTTAAAAAAATATATGCGGGTCGACTTGAGAACCTTCTCCGTCTTTGCGACGGATATTAATAAATATAGGTATAGATCATCAGTTAGAGCTAATATTATGTTCACAACTTTACCAGTTCATAAGGTTGATTAATTAATTATAATGGTAAGCAGTATAGAGCCTATATAACATAACGTAAATTTATTGGTTCATTAAGGCAAAATTCATGACAAAACATTATACATAATTAGTGAAATGTCAGGGTTAACATATTAGAGAGAAGCAAAAAGGGTTTCGTATATGTTTGTGTAATATGTAGTTAATTTACTAAATACATATATTAATTAGACTGATCAATACTCCGACCAACCACATAACCCGTCGAAATCCAGTTTCAGTTACGGACCCAAAGGTATTACTCAGTACTCGTATAAACAGAGAGGCACATTTTAGTTTCAAAGTAGATCACCTTAATCACAGATAATATAATACTATACTAGTACCTTAATTAAATTACTTTCTTCCTTACTTTCATCCCCATCACTTGGATAATTGGCAATCCACCACTGTGCGGTTCTCCAGAAACTTTTTGCCTCGCACAACCAATCTGTGGGACAAATTGTCCCCTGCGGTATTTCCGGACCGATACGACCTTCAAATTTTCAAGAAAAGATCGTACTCCCACCTCAAAGGCCGCCAACGCACTTGTGACTCTCGAGTTGCAGGTGTCCATGGGCGACGGTAGTCACTTACCATCACGTAACCCGTCTGCTCGTTTTCCACCTATACCAAAAAAAAAAACAGTAGCTATTCTTGTACTCTACT
This sequence comes from Callimorpha dominula, assembly GCA_949752705.1. Lineage (NCBI taxonomy): Eukaryota > Metazoa > Arthropoda > Insecta > Lepidoptera > Erebidae > Callimorpha > Callimorpha dominula. Next base: position 19,788,757 of record OX457005.1, read on the forward strand.
AAGTTTCTACATCTGGCTTTTTGGTTTCTTTAAGGTAGAACAATCAAAACACGTACCAGTATTGTTAGTAGGTATTATAATATTTGTATAATGAATGCTTAGTAGTAAGAGTGTTCGATTAATAATTGTAAGGCATCTAAGTGAATCATGAGTATAAGACATTAATAGTGGTACACCCTGATGAACTAAATCGGCTTTATGGTACCGTAGTCTGGTACCATAAAGCCATTATAAACTTACTAGCAACCCACCCCTGCTTCGCACGGGTAGCAAAGCATATAATATATGTGTCTATATTTTTTTTAACATTTCAACAATTTTCGTCATTATTCAGTCATTTTACACAAAACCTTAATGAATTATTATATAAAATTTCGACTGGCCTGTTGGTCTAGTGGTTAGTGACCCTGACTGCCGAGCCAGAGGTCGTGGGTTTGATTCCCACCCAGGACAAATAATTGTGTGATGAGCACGATAATTTGTTCTGTGTCTGGGTGTAATTTATCTATAATATGTATGTATTTAGAAATATATAAGTATGTTTATCAGCAGTCTGGTTACCATAGTACAGGCTCTGCCTAGTTTGGGATCAGACAGCCGTGTGTAAGATGTGTAGTGTTTTTATTATTATATATATTATTATATTATACTTTTAAACCTTCCTCATAAATCACTCCGTCTTTTGGTGAAAACGGTATGAAAATCCGTTAGGTAGTTTTTGAGTTTATCGCGAACAGACAGACGCGGTGGGGGACTTTGTTTTATAATATGTAGTGATTTACTTAAGAAACTTGAGTCAACGTATCCCTTTTGAAGTTTAATAAATAACATGTAATAAAAAACAGGTTATGCGTAACAGAAGATCTGGAAATGATTAAGTGGGATTGGAATACCACTTTGAATAAAGAAACAAATGAATGTTCTTCAATGTTGCTTAATTATTTTTTTGGAAGGATAAACATATACTTAATATGTGTTTTCAGATTTTCAGTTCAGCAACAAACAAATGAGTATTTTTATAGCCTAGAGTTAAGAGCTTGTCAAAAATTCCAGCTTTTAGGACATGTGAATAGTGTTTTTCTTCCAAAAACTGTATTTTTAACAGTACAACGATAATTTTAAACTGTGAAAAATGAATACGCTTCGAATTGCCAACTATTCAATTTCAAAATAAATAATATACCTATTTCTAATCCACTGTTAAGAGCGCGCGATGTATATTTGCGTCATAAGAAAGCATCTAAGTACCTTCTCGACTATTTCCCCCCTTTTTCACGTTCGATCAAATTCAGTTACCGTTTAGCACCCACGCAACCGAGGGTTGACGGGATGTTACAATGGCTAGGTCGTGCTATACTTCGCATCTATCTGCAGAGCTATATTTTTGTTAGGTAATGAAGCATTCGCATGTTTTCTATAGATATTACGTTTAATTTTTAATTGGAATGTTCGTGAATTAATGAAAAGTAAAATTTGTCTTTGATGATTTTAGAAAAAAAAAAATTATGTAATTTTTCCTTGGTTCTTTACGTCTAAGAGAATCACTGTAAGATATGAGTGATAGTCTGAGGTTTCCGGGTAGTGTAAGCAGATAGTAGGCCCCAGATAGTAACGTATGTGTCGCATGCCGTTCTAAATCAAAGAGAGACTGCCTGTTGCCTTTATTGATAAGTAGGCAAGTCTGTGGATTCAGGGAGTACCGTACAAGGATACACTTGAGCGACCAACCACTGACATAAATGATGGAACACCGTGTGGTTTTAGTCGCTTCGATTCCGACATAAGCACTTTACAAAAATGCTCTTTGATGTGGTACCCGAGGGAGTTGGCAAACGTTAAAAAATAATAAAAAACATTTTTATCACTATTTATTCGCAGCAATAAACTACTATTACTTTTTTAAATCACTTGAAAGCTACCTTTAAGACGTTTGAAAAAATATTTACTTTGACATCAAAGTCTTAAAAAATATAGAAGTATATTAAAAATGGTTTAAAGGCGCACCCCGAAACGTTTAAAATTGCAGAGCCATCGAGAGCATAAACGAGAATTGCATTTAAAAGAGCAAACATAATTACAAGCAAAATTTACTAATAAAATAAATATCAGACAAATATCTTTAATAAACTGTTTAAACAAAATTTAAACTCTAAAGATCATTATAACATTATAAAAGGCAGATATAGGGTAAGTTCATTGACATCGTTTGTTTTTAAGTTACTTTGAAGGGTAATAAAATATGAGGATAAAGCAATTTGTGTATGGGAGCCATATACAAATAGTTTTATTTATTGATGAAAAAACTAAATTCGGATTTCAAGTGATGCTGCATCACGCAATATAAGTTGTTTTACTGTTCAGTATACCTGCTCGGTCACTTGGAACCCCTTAAATAAATAAATATATTTTTTATTTCTCCAAAGTAGTGACTTCGTCCAGATACTTTTGGTGGTAAAAATGTTTAGCCAGTCCGAAGATTCCATTTAGTGCAGAAACTTGTTGTGCCATTCCGTTTTGACTTTATAAGATACAAACGCAGGACCTTTGGATTCCATATTCAAATTTATAATAATATTCTGTCAGAGGTCGCTCTTAGCGATAAGGCTATAATATAATATTCTTTGATATATTACATTTCGCTATCTAGACCCAAATCAAGAGCTCGAGAACGCGGATAAAAATACTCGGATACAAGTATGTATGTGTCGCAGCCAACTACTTAATTAGTCGTTCAACTAACAGCCTAGCCTTTTTACTATATGGCGCCGTTCAACTAGCGGCCTGAATGATACAGGTGCTGAACACTTTGCTCCATTATCCCTCTGGAACACAGCCGCATATCTCGTCAAAAGCTCTTATAAGCTCCTCATTGCTCGAAAACTTGTCTCCTTCAGTTGATTTACTATACGCGAATAGTGCAATGTCGCATGTTGCTAAATCCGGACTATAAGGAGGGAGTCCCAGCAAGTTGATTCCAGCTTGTAGCAGCAGCAGTATTGTCGGCTCGATGTGCAGCGGCGTTATCTTGATGCAAAAGCAAAGTATCGAGTCTTGAATTTGGTCATGAATTTTTTAAGAGTTCTATTACTTGAGGTAAGCATTCCCCTATATACCATGCAGCAGTAACAGCATTCCTTTCATCATACACAATCGTAGCCAAAATTCCTTTGTCAGTAAAAAAATCACCAACAATTCTTTTCTTTTCTTTACTTTATTAGGACATTTTCACAGACGTCGGCGGTGGTTCATCTTCGAATAGTCATACCTTACTCTGGGAACATTGAATTAATACAGCCAGGTTTCATCTTATGTAACAATTGATTTCACCGTCACCTTGAATCTTTTTTAACATATCACCAAGTCACCCGCTGCTCCCTCAGCACATCAAAGTTTCGATATTTTTAAATGCTTGTGAAGAATCCGATGAGCAGTTGTAGTCAATTCTATCGGCCTGTCGCGATGTCGTACTAAGGTGCGATGCAAGCATCGTCCTCCAAGTTACAATTGTCGCGATCGAATTGAACATACCACCTTAGAGATGGACATGTTTTCGTCAGTGCACTACAAATTTTCCCGTAAAAATTTTTTGTGGTTAGGCCACTCTTAAAGTTATACAAAATAATTACAAAAATGATAAACCGAGAAAAAAAAAATTCAAAATCGAACAAATGATTGCTTCCAAATTTGTTATTTTTTAAATATTACTTATAGTTTATAAATTATTTCAAATCACAATATTATGATATCTAATTTGCATAATACAAAGCTTATGTAGGGCGATTTTACTTCAACTAATTCTTCGCGAAATAAACTGCGACTAAAGAAATCCCGTTGTCACCGTTGAACTTTAGAAATAACGTTGTCAATAAAAAAAAAGTGACTACATTTTCCAGTTTCCTCTTATGACGACCGCTTTTTATATTGCACTTGTAATTCCAATTCCCTTTAAACCTCGTTACAGACGACTTCAAGGTTCCTGTCTAATCAAATCTATCTCAAAATAGCGTGAACTTTCGCGGATTTCAAAATGCTAGTGTTGACTTTATTAGGAGGGCACGGTTATTTGATTTAGGTAGGTCCTCTAGGGCTGAATAAACGACGCGATGCCACAGGTATTTTTAACCGACTTGAATAAAAGGAAGAGTCTCTCATTTCACTTTATTCTTATGTATGTTTAAGTACTAGATCGTTCAATAAGTCCCGAGACTAACTTAGAGATGGCACATATATTTTTTTTTTGATTTTTAGAAAGTACTGGCCATCAAATGATATGTATATATATAGTTTAAGTCGAAAAATTAAATATTAAGTTAAAGGTATTTATCTTACGCTACTGTTGTACTTTGAAATCAATGGAAAAAGAACGAATACTCAGCGCGGCGTAGTGGCGAAGTAACCCCTTAAACCATTGCACCATCCATGCAGTCAGTCCCATTACATAATAGCATTGAAATCTAGAATCCCTTTAGTAGTGTATGTAGGGTAGAAGTAATTCAGAATTCTAATCATTGTCTCGTACGCACTCTGGAATCATGCGTTAAACATTTTATGCTAGTAAATCGGTTTCGGGGACTTCTTAACTGACCTCATTAAAACATTTAAAACTATATTGAATTAATAAAAAAGGTTTGCTACAAAAGACAGTGAGGGTACATAGATGAGCCACGGGCGAGAGCAGACGTGTTAGCCTGCATATTTATAGTGAGGTACCGAGTCATTAATATGAACGAGTGCTATAGTGATACACTCAATTATTAATATTTATACTATAAGGTTTTTTTTTTGATCCCGCTTAAAGGCCATCTAACTAATATTCTTACTCAGCATTTCAACATGGGATTTTTTTGTGAGAATGAGATTATTAGACTTAAAAAAAATGTGGAGTGTACGTGTGTAACGAAGCAGTAACTATTTAACCTCTTAAAAAGTGAAACTGAACACAGCTGAAAAATTAAAGTTTTTATAACATGGAAAATAAAAAAAAATTTGACGAAACATTTTGCTGTAGCCAGTGCAGTGAAATAGCTCACACCAATCAATATTAACTCCCCAAATATTTGTTCGGCTGGTAAGAATTGTTTTCAACGCTACAGTTAAATATAAAGTGACGATATTAATGTTAGAAGGCTCGGACTTTCCACCAACAGTCAGTTTGAGTGACAGGTAAGCGATCTTGTAATGCTGCTATTTCTTACATTCCCCAATCCATTTGTAAAAACAATATCTCTTATCTTCCCTTCTTACAATATACTCTCGTTTTTCCTTCCTCCTTTAATCCCCAAAGTGCCCGGTTGACGGCAGTAGTCTTTGGCGCCTATTACGAGAGAGGGACAAAATTATAGTTAGCAAAATGTAAGTGCTTAATTTATTTATTTATACACCTCTGCCTACCCCTTCAAACATAAAGGCGTGAGTATATGCATGTATGTATTAGCAGAACAAGATCCCTCCCTTCCATTACTTTCCTTTCTTATCTACCATTATGTTTCAATACTCTCCCATTTACCAAAGTGCCCGATTGGTGGCAATAGACTGCGTAAAATTATAGTTGGCAAAATGTGGTTACTTAATACGTCTCTGTTTGCCCCAACGCGTTTACAGGCGTAAGTATATGTATGGTATTTACAAGCACATTTATTTTCTAATTTGTCTTTTAAGTTACACAACATTTCTAACAACACTGCATATATTTGTATTACGAACCAAGCTTTAATAGTAAATGTGATTTTTGACCTTTATTTTAGAGATTCAAATTCGAGAGAAGATTTAAATTATTTAATCATGTGATACATAATACGTGTATCACATGATTTAAGGATTTGAAACTTGAAATCAAATATACAAATATTGTCTGGGTTCAAATTGACTTGAGAATTGGTTTTTATTGAAAGTAATTCCATATTGGTTGATTAAGAGAAATAAGATACATGGTTTGAAAATTATCATATAGAAAGGATTTTTTAAGGAAAAAAAAGTGTGTGCAATTCACACACGGCAGAAGTGAAACTTCAGAAAAATTGCATAAGAATGAGAAATAAAAAGTAAAATCAACACAAATAATTTACTAATGTTAATAAATTTATTAATTTATTAAAAGTTATTGGTCAAATTAACACCATCTGTGTAAATTTGACCAATAATTTTTATATAAATTTTAATTTAATGTTAAATAATTAACGTAAAATAATTACCAACGAATATTAATACGCAAATGCACAAAAAGATACACGTGAATAATATACCACGTTGACCGGAGGCCCTAACCCTTACCACTCCCCCCTCGCCCCTATTCCCGCCCTTCCCATCTCTCCCTCTCTTCCCCCTCTTCTCCTACTCCCACCTTAAAGGGCGGCAACGTATGTGACTCTTGAATTGCAAGATCCCATGGGCGGCGGTAGTCGTTTACCATCAGGTGACCCGTGTGCTCGTTTGCCCCCTATGCCATAAAAAAAAACCCCTAACAAAAAACGTCATAGAAATGAGATTCATGAAAACATTTTAGCGGCTCGTTTTAAAACATTATAGGCATATGTTATGTTATAATGTTAAAAAGAACCACTGTCTTAACAGTCAGAGTCAGTCAGAGCTTAATTAACACTTATTTTTTTTTAAATGGAGGTAAGGTGAGGATGACCCGTGGAGGCATCCACGGGTCATCCTCACCTTACCGAGAGTGAAGTGGTATGTCGGACTCGAACTCACGAAAACCACACAATGTTCCATAACAAGCGAGTCGATTGCAGAGGATCCGGGATATATTAGGAAGGAAGCTTTCGTGAACCCCTGCAGACTTTGGCAACCTGATGAGCAGGCGGCCACAGCGTGCAGAACGGGGGAGCTTAATTAACATCAAGTTGAGTATCATTGTCATTATTCAAACCATGTTCGACATGACATTCAACATATATCGCAGGCTTATGAATTTTCTAGTGATTGTTAAAAATTAGGATATTCCTACGATTTCTTGGTAGGGCAAATTCCTCTTACCATTTTCCTCTTACCAATTCAATAACTCTATTTTTGTACTAAGAAGAAAGCTATATTATAAACCTATGCGTAAAACCCCTTTTTGTTGCGCGTGTGGCAACCCCCTCGGGCCGTCACCCCACCGGGGTTTTCGGGAGGTGATGTGCTATCATATATGCCTTGCGATTATAAAAAAAAAGTAGGCAGTCATGGGACTGCCGACAGAAGTGAAAACTTAACTTAAAAGGTCACATTAGCAGTTTGGTGACATTAATTAATAAGGAACTGACAGAACTCAATGTTCAGATTAGCGCCCTCTAGTGGATCTATGTATGGACTATTAGCGTGACGGTCACGAGTTCAGTGCTTTTTTCCTCATAGCAAAAGTGCACAACCGTGCCTAAAGAAGTTTTCACTTCAAAAAAAAACGAACATTTTTTACACCTTTTATAACAATCGCACGATCACTTGTTCATACGATTGAGGGTACAAAAAATATATTGAAAAGAGTGACAAACCTTAAATTAATCTGATCTTTAAATATGATTCAAGAGCACGAACCAAAAGTTCGAAGGCGAACTCGATGCAAATAAAGAAATAAGTGGATAATCTGCGTGTCTCGTAGCGCCAGTCGCTGCCGCGTAGCCGCGTAGCACAGTCACGTTCTACGCCGTAGACACAAATGTATCCCCGTTATCGTAACTTAATTTAACTTTAAATAAACTTATTATGTGTGAACTAATACATTTTGTGTTAATCTGTAATATATTTCAAGTTTGATCTTAGTGTTTAAAGTGTTTTCAAATAAATAATTTGTATGCTTAGTGTAAAAAATTGCAAATAAATACTTTTTTAAAACTTCAGTAGTTGGAGTCTATTGTAGGTGCAAAAATATTAGCCATACTTGATGCAGCAATAAGGGCTATTTAGTAAGTTTATACATTTATGTTGTTTATTATATTTATCGTAAGTAAATATAGGGAAATCCGGAATTACAAAATTTCTATTTGTATGATGTATACTCATCTAACGACTTCTGAAGTAAAAACCTTGCTCTCAATATTAATTTCACTTTAATCATTTCAGTTTTAATAAAATACTATCATAAATGTTAAAATATACTATTCTCTAATTCAAATTATAAAATTCTAAAACATTTGAAATGTCATAGGAGGAACTTTAAAAAAAAAATCACTCGTATAATTTGTCCCTTTTAATGACTGGCCTATGAGGTCGTGGGTTCGATTCCCACCCAGGACAAATAATTGTGTGATCGGCACGATAATTTGTTCTGTGTCTGGGTGTAATTTATCTATAATATGTATGTATTTAGAAATATATAAGTATGTTTATCAGCAGTCTGGTTACCACAGTACAGGCTTTGCCTAGTTTGGGATCAGACGGCCGTGTGTGAGATGTGTGAAGTTATTATTATTATTATTAATGAGCCCTGAATATAAAAATAATAATTTATCGTGAAATATGTCGAGATGGACGGATAGATAGAAAGAAATCAGAGTGCTTTTCCAAAATAAAGAACTTAACTGAATTAGTAGAAAATTAACCATCTACAAATAAATTCCTGCTTTGAAAGTTATTTAAACTTTTAAATAAAAAAGAAACAGAAATATTACTTACTCGTTATTTATAGGGGGCAAACGAGCAGATGGGTCACCTGATGGTAAGTGACTACCGCCGCCCACGAACACTTGCAACTCAAGAGTCACAAGTGCGTTGCCGCAGACCACAATTTATTCCTACTCCCACCTACAACATAATTAGTCATTGTCATTACTTTTTAAACTTTTATTTTTACTCTGTCTTGTCATTCAAATGCGGTACTATTTTTGCACCTACCTCATTCTATTTTTGCATCTAAGGATTGACTTATAAAGAGTGTTTATTCTAAAATTGAAAATAAACAATATTATGTCCTAAAAAAAGCTTCAACATGATGCTAAGTAACTATGACTATGAGGAAGAATTCCTTAAAGCAACAACAACTGCTATCGATAAACAATTTTGGGAGTATTTTGATGTGACAGCGACCAGTGCATCCAACATTACAGAGACAACATCTGTGATTCGCGACCAAAGTGCAGTGCTTATCATCTACAGTATATTGTTGGCTATTGGCGGTGTTGGCAATGTTGCTGTGTTGGTGACATTAGCCAGATCAAGAAGAAGAAAGTCGAGGGTGGATTTGTTGATGACGCATCTAGCGTTGGCCGATGTTTGCGTTACTTGTGGTGTAATACCGTTAGAGGTGAGTGGTGTTTATTATTCGGCTAAGATTCGCAGTTAGACGTTTTAACACACTTTCATCTTTATCATAACTTATAAGTTTAAGTTCTATGTTTGTTTGTTATGCTCTTACGTCTTAACTACACAACCCATCGTTACGAAATTTTGCATTTAAGATGAGTTGTCTAAGTAGGGAAGTACGTCTTTAGACAATTCTCGAGAGTATGTACTAGCTAATGGGTCCTTAGGGGTGCAACAACCCTCAAAAAGTAGGGGGTGTCCAAAATATTTTTTTATGTGGACTAAAAAAAAAGTCATCAAAACACTTTATTGACGTATTTCAAAGTATTGTAAGGCTTACTAAATAATTTGGTATTACGATATACATTTTTACGGCGAACAACATTTTAATTACAATTTTAATTATTATGATTTTGATTCACATTTTTATAAATTTTTTCGCAGACTCTTCGGCGCATCGTCTTCTGGGTTATGTGGGGATATTTGGACACCCTCGAGGGGGTGTTCACAGGTTTTTAGGGGGTGTCCGGACACCCTGGACACCGCCCGTTGTTGCGCCCCTGTGTCCTTAACAAGTCTGTCTATAGGTATAAATCTGTTAATACGTTTAGCATCTGCAAATGTCTGTCTGACGGAGAAGTGTGCATTATATACAAATGACTTGCAGAGGGTAACAGTTTTAACATCATGCGGGATGCAATTTTCCAGAAAAAAAAGCGCGCGAATCGTAGACAAAAGTTAGGTTATTAACTTTTGTCTACGATTCTTGAACAGCGCTTTTGTATTTTTTTTATATATTTGGTTTGGTTATACCAAATTTAACTCGAGGCTAAAAATGTTCATTTATTTTTTAAACATTTATTATTTTTATGTATAAATATATTGGTAAAATTAAAAACTCAGTTCATGTCTACGTGAGTAAGTATTCAGATGCAATTTACAGTTGTTTAAGTATTCAGGGACGTTAACGTCAACTGTGACTTCTATGGAATAAAAAGAGTGCCATCTAGTGTCACTTCTGTGATAACACATCAAAAGTAAGTAAAGAACACGTACTGATCACGCAAACTTTACTTTAAAGTAAGAATATTTACATAAAAACCTTATAAACAAACATTCTAGAATCCTCTTTCTCCTCCTTATATTGGTTCCTCAATTCTGAGGGTCGTGACCTCTTTTCTGGATCTTGGCGTGTGTGAAACTCCGTAGATCAGTGTGGACCGTGGTGTCGAGGGTTGAGCAGATTAGTCACCAGCGTAACGGGCTTCGGCCACTAGATGTTTTCCCGTCAATCTTTCCAGTAAACATCAATATTTTAAGATTCTTGCCTTCTTATCTCAAGATGTGACCAAAGTGTATACATTATAGAATATCGGCTAACTGTTAAATGGATATAATAAATAATATACTAGCTACCCGGCTACGTGTTGCTGCGACTAAGTAATTTGCAAAAAAAAAAATATTGTAACTATAAATTGAGATAAAAACTAACCGCCACACAGAGGGCCAAAATTTCATTAAAAACGATTTATTGTTTTAGGAGTTCGTCGTGAACAAACAACGTGACACAATTTTTTTATATAAATAGTAGTAACCCACCCCAGCTTCGCACAGGTAGTAGAGATATCTTCAACAATCATCATATTTCAACCAATTTACACAAAAGTCCGAAATGCGAAAACAAAGTCCCCCGCCGCGTCTGTCGGTCTGTTCGCGATACACTGAAAAACTACAACTACAACTACAACTACTATACGGATTTTCATGCGGTTTTCGCCAATAGACAGAGTGATTCATGAGGAAGGTGCATGTGTATAATTTGTACCCGTGCATAGCCGGGGCGGGTTGCTAGTGTAGATAAAAAGTTGATTAAGCTGATTATATACAGCTAAATAGCATATTATACTAATAGCTTTGCTCACGCTAGATTTAGTCAATTCAATTTTCCCTTGAAACTATTCTTTTTTCTGGATAAAAGGTATACTCTATGTCCTTATTTATCTCTGACAACGTGTAGACAAAACATCACGACGATCAGATAATTATCTAAGCTATGAACTCGTAACAAACAAACAAATTCAAATTGGCATTTGTAATGTTAGTTAGGATGAGAGAATATGAAGGTAAATTATTTATGGAGTAGGGCATGATCGTTTAGTACAATTAACACTAATAGTACATAATTAATGAAAATAGAACTAAATATTTGATTTTGAGTTTAGACGACTAAAGATGAAATAGTAGGTATGTCTTTAAATAATTCTAGAGAGAATGTAGGTACACGTTAATTGCTCTTTAACAAGTCTGTCTATAGGTATAAATCTGTTAGTAACTTTAGCATCTGAAAATGTTTCTGCGGCTGTGTATTATTTACGAGCTCAGATTTCAATTCCAGACATGCAATTTGTAAGTCAAGAAAACGTAAGCCTCTACAGTTGAGAAGTGCAGAATGTAATATACAACTGACTTGCAAAGTTTCTTTGTTCGATATTCAGGTCAAGCGGTTACAGTTTCGTAAATATGATACTATATATGATACGTACAGAAATAGTAATGGCACCTATTTCATATGACCTAAAAGCCAGCGAAACTTGATAGTCTTACAAGTCTGCTACCATCATAACCCTCCGCGCGTTTTCCCGATTAAGTTGGGGTCGGCTTTCAATCTAACTACTATTCGGCCGAACTTCGATATTTTACATAAAGCGACTACCATCAGACCTCTAAAACCCAAGTACTAGGTGATATAGAAGTTCTTTAGTCAAACCAGGTTGTCAGCTCCAACTACCCGTAGCGAATGCCACAGAAGTTCGTGTGGCAACCGGGACCGAAGGCTTAACGTGCTCTCTGAAGCACGGATTAACTCTAATACCTTTTTATGAAATAAAAGCGTAATGTACGTATACTTTTATTGCATATTTTGTTATTCTATTTAATTTTCCTTACAAAATTTAATATTTGCTCCTTTAACGTTTATTTTAAAAATTTTATTAAATGAATACGATTTCAGTCGAATGTGTATTTAAATTATTTCAACAACTTGATTCAAATTCGCACACCTCTTCGTCATTTAAGTCAAAACTATGAAGATATTTTTACAAAATTAGATTTGTTTGCAATGCCTGCCAATAAATTTCGAAAGAGCTCCTCGTTTTCAAAAGATTTACTCAAAAAGGTTTTATTTCATTTGATTTATTGCCTGCTTTAGTTAATATTTAAAAAACGTTCAATATGTTTTCTGTAGACAAGTGTGAGGACACATTTACTTATATTTAAATTGTTTATGTAATCTTGTATTATGTAAGGTGTAACTGTTTGTTATTCCAAATAAATAAACTTAACCACCAAGTCATCCCGATTAAGCTCAAGATATTTTAAATATAAAATAAAAAAAAAACAGACTTTAATTTATTTAAAGCTTATCTTTCTATTGCTCACTTAAAAATAATAATACTTTTAGTATATCTATCAAGTAATCACACTGAATTGTTTACCTTTATTTAAATGACTAAAATTGTTGCAAGATGAAAAGCAATCTTTATACATTCATTCAAAATAAATATCATTAAATATCTAATAATCTCGTACTATGGAGACCTTTGTCTATTAAATGCTCTTTTTAATCGACTTGAAAAAGGAGGACTTCAATTGGACTTTTTTTTTGTGTGTGTTTGTGTTACGTGATATCTTGACCATTTGTGAACTGATTTCAATAAAAAAAAATATTGAATTGGTTGTACTCCAGGTTGGTCTTATTTAAATTAGAAGAGATTATTTCCACCTCTAAGGGTAGACAATCAAGGGATGAAGAATACAGCTTATTACTTTCTTTACTTTACCTTTAATAAGTTAATTATTATTAATTATGTAATAAAGCCGGTGCGGGTTGCTAGTTATATTATACCCCCCTCCACAATACCGCATTTGCTAGACACATTAACTTACACACACACACACACACACACACACGCACGCACGCACGCACGCACGAACGCACACACATGCACGCTCGCACACGCACGCACGCACACGCGCACACACACAAGTATTGTTGTTTACTTTGATGCTAGATCATCACTACTCTCCAACCTGTTGTATTAATCTTATTAATGTGAACTGATAACCGAACACTAACTCTTAAAATACAGGAATACCTAGTTTAAGAGAAAGCGTTTATTATTTTGATTAAGTGCTGTTGTAATAGTAATATACAAAAATGTAGCATGTATTCCTTAATTTTTTATTATTGTATGTTTATCATATATTTCTATTACAACTTCTTTGAAATTGTGGAATGTCTAAATAAATACTAAATAGGGGCTGCCAATATGAAACGGAGATTTTAATAAATCATTCTGATAATATTTCATAATAATCTTGGCTTAATATCTGTGTTTTATGAATATTGTATACATGTTTCAGTGAAACATTGTTTTTAGTTAGAAATCGTTCTGTCTAGTTGTTTATGTTTTACATAGAACGTATACTTATAATCAGAACGCACTATGTAAATGAGAATAAGATAATTTTAGTTGTCAGAACTAAAATAATGCATATTACATTTTCTAAAATAAACTGGTTTATTAGAATGTTGGAGAAAGTAGTTTTAAAAGAAAAGCTATGCTTCTGAGTTTATATTAAATAGCATCGACAAAGGGTCTCCCTCTATAGTAAAATATTTCAATATTACTTTTAAGTAAAACACAGATAAGACACGCGCAAGGAAATATATGACGCTTGCCTCGATATTTATTCTGTACCTAAAGTATTACATTTCTTGATTCAGTCATTTCAAAAAATTATGCGATGATTTGCAATTCAGCTGAAACATTGTGACATTTTCACTATCATGCTAATTGAATTGACTACAAGTATGTTACAATTTAATGTATTTACTAAACTTGTGATGTATTTTTTATACGATTTTAAGCTACCTTCACTTGTAACTAAGCAACAAAGTAAACAAACAGTAAATTTTAACTTACCTACTTCTACCTATCATACCATTAATAAAACATTAAATCTACATTATATGTCGTTTTGATGTCAGTGATATACTATAATTTGGCATCTTGGCAGACTGGTCTGTTGGAATAGTGGTTATTGACCCTGATTGCTAAGCCTAGAGTTCGTGGGTTCGATTCCCACCCAGGACAATGTCTGATGTCTGAATATTGTATGTATTTAGAAATATATAAGTATGTTTATCAGCAGTCTGGTTACAATAGTACAGGCTCTGCCTAGTTTGGTATCAGACAACCGTGTGGGAGATGTGTTGAGTTAATAACTCTTTAGTGGCTACTAGTAAATCGAATGCGGGCTCATGTGATTCGTTTTGACGATGATGACGAAGCCAGGAGGTGGATTGTGAAACTCTTGTTCTTTTTGTGTTTTTTTTTTAAGATTTACTAAACTATTTTTATTTAATTATAGTAAAACGAATTGTTGCCATAATTTTATTGGTTTGCCTAGCTGCGCCACGCGGTTTTATCAGCGTAAGTCCTTCGTTAATTTTTTTAATTTTAATGGCAATATTCTTAATTTTTTCTTTCCTAAAAATCTTCTCCTGACATTAACAAATACAAAAAAAGGAGCAAAGAATTAGCGAAATCGGTCCAGCCGCTCACGCGTGATGCCGTGACCAAGGAAAATAGGGATTCACTTTTATATATACGACGAGTATCGATGGTTTTCGCTATGTACTATTGCACTGCGATTCGCATAGTAAAAGTAGATAAAAGTTCTTTTATGATACCTAATCATAAATGTTACTTGGTATTCTGTTAAAATGTTGTATGATTGGATATGTAGAGATCTTTTTTGTTTTACTGGCCTACTTTTGTGTCCTTTTTTCGCCCCATTATGTAAGCCATTAAGCCGTAGTCCATTACACTCTTGTATCACGTTCGAGAACCTAATGGACGTTAACATGACATGGTTCTTGAATTTTATTTGTGGTTAGGCTTTCCGACACAGTTAAGACGAGTGAGAAAAATAGATTTGCATGGTCACAGATCGATTTTAACTGTTCGTTTGGGACTAGGTTAGGAAAAAAAATAGGAACTTCGAATCATGAAATTTTGAAATACGAAATAATGTGTGCGTTCAGATATACACTGAGAGCACTGTAAGATATGACGTAAATTCAGTATACTGCGAAGCCGTTCTCTTATAGTTAGCTATACTGGTAACTGTTTATAACAGAACGCAGTCCAGTATACTGTCAGTTGTCAATTCAAGTCAATTGCCAATGACATAATAAAAGTGACAGTATGACAGCCATGTGACAGCACTGAGAGCACCTTACCTCGAAAACTTTAGTGCTCACAGTACAAAAATTGTGACGTTTATGACGTCTTATATTTCCCTACGATACTGCGGCAGTATACTGTCAGTTTATAACGGAACGAATTTCTCGCCATTACGAGCACTGAACAGTCCTCTCAGTGTATATCGGAACATACCCAATATTATGGGAATGTAGGTTTGTTTGTTCTTACTTACTCAAACATTATCATCATCCTGCCTTTTCCCCAATTTTCATCGAGGTCGGCGCAATGTGTAACATTGCAAACGGTTTCTTTTATGGCCAGCCGCCTGCCTGTCTCCAGCCCTCCTTGGGAATGTAGTCTTTTTTTTTATGGTATAGGGGGCAAACGAGCAGACGGGTCACCTGATGGTAAATAACTACCGCCGCCCATGGGCACCTGTAACTCAAGAGTCACAAATGCGTTGCCGCCCTTTTAAGGTGGGGATAGGGGAAGAGAGGGAGAGGGGGAAGGGCGGGAAGACGGGAGAGGGGAATTAGAGGGGAGGAGAGGGGGAGAGGAGAAGGACGAAAGTAGGAGAGAGTGAAGGGTTAGGGCCTCCGGTAACCTCACTCACGCGGCGAAAAGCAATACAGGCATTGTTTCACTGCCGGTTTTCTGTGAGGCCGTGGTATCGAGCGGAGTCGAGCCGGATGGGTAGGGAGAGAAACTTAGGGTAAGGGATACTGCAAGTCTCGGATGTGGAACGGGACTGAGACTGCAGTAACTGGCAGAGACCGAGATTGTATAACCGAATGTTCTGTATTTCCGACTAGCTGGCCAAGCTTTAATTACTCAACCAAATATCATAAAATTTTCCATTCATGTTTAGAGATGAACAGTAAAGGACTTAATTGTAGATAAAGG
This sequence comes from Callimorpha dominula, assembly GCA_949752705.1. NCBI lineage: Eukaryota > Metazoa > Arthropoda > Insecta > Lepidoptera > Erebidae > Callimorpha > Callimorpha dominula. The sequence goes on from OX457005.1 coordinate 19,805,163, forward strand.
TAGATTTAATGAAACACTGAAGATCTAATCTAGCAATAAATTATCTTTTAAAAAAAGTATCACTGACTTCAATGGGTCTCAAAATACCCAAATCGCTTCAAGTGTGCCTATAAAATTTGAAGAGTTCTCTCAATTTCTCCAGGATCCCATCATCAGATCCTGACCTGATGACCATGGGACCACCTGGGAAGTATACTCTTTCAAATAAAAGAAGATTTTTTTTAAACCAGTCTTTGAGTAATCGGTGAATAAAAAAAATATATATACAAGGGAACATAGAACCTCCTCCTTTTTTGAAGTCCGTTAAATATTTGTTACTGGGCCAAACATATCTGAAAAACTCTGAAAACCGCTTTTACCGTAACATACTTAATGTGATTATAATTGGGTAATATGAAGACTAAGAAGAAAGATATTTAATTAAATTAAGGAAAAAATATATGACGTAGTTATTTTTTCTACCAGTCGTAGCTCTGAGTAACAGTTTATATTATTACTTATATTTTTGCAGATTACGAAGTTCTCCTTTAATTAATTTTGTAAACTATAATTAAGTTTCTTGAATAAGGGCTAAGGAAATCCCTTCTCAAATTACAGGAAAGCTCAAGGAATTAGTTTCACGGAAGACTGCGATTGAACAGTACTAGTAGCGTTGTACGATGTTAAGCTGATCGTGCCCATAAGCTTACATAGCATTAGAACTATCGTCGCTAAAACGTCGTTCCAAATTTGAAAGCACTGGGTTGACATTGCAACACAAACCATTTTAGAAAACCGGCAGTGAAGCAATGTACCATTACTTTTCGCCGAGTGAGTGAGGTTACCGGAGGCCCTAACCCTTCCCCCCCTTTCCCCTTTTCCTCCCTCACTCCCTCTCCCCCTCTTCCCCCTTCCCCTACTCCCACCTTAAAGGCCGGCAACGGACAACGTGTACCTTACGTGCCTAACAAATAGGATCTGGTTCAACATTTGCTAGGTATGTGCCTAGCGCTAGTTTCCAACAAGACCTTTCTACACATATTATGAAACTGTCCGTCTGACGGTCTGTCTGTTCGCGATAATCTGAAAAACTATTGAACGTATTTTCATGCGGTTTTCACTAATAGACAGAATGATTCATGAGGAAGGTATAAGTGTATAATTTTTTAAAATTTCGTGTAAATTGATTGAAATATGATGATGAATGTTGAAGATGTCTCTGCTATCCGTGCGAAGCCGGGATGGGTTGCTAGTACAATATAAAATAATATTAAATTCTGTTTATGTACAACATTTCTTAAAAAAGTAATATGCTGATATTGCTTCCTAAAATATTAAGGGTTTGATGGGAGGTTTAACGGGCAACATGTGTTTTAAAAAGCTAAAAAACTTAAAAATGTTTAATTAAGTACAACACTGTAAAATTTGAAGACAGAGTGAACGTCAGTGTCTCATCAACGTGTGAGTTAATCTCTGCATTTTTTACTACCACAATAGATTTTGAGTAAAATAACAAAATAAAATATATAATTCAAATATCAGCAGCTCTCACAGCAATTAAGAGTCAAAACCAGAAATATTAGTGATGTGTGTTGATTACTTTGTTATACAATCCTTAATTTGTAGAGAGACGAGATTCATAGAATAAAACTTTTAATTAAAATCTTTTTCCCCATAATAAACTAAGAGGAAATAAGTTTGAAAGTATTATCTTGGGATGATAATAATAAATACTTTTTATTGTACACCAAAAAAGGAAACAATACACAAACAAATTATACACAAAATGCACAAAGGGCAGCCTTATCGCTAGAAGCAATATCTTCCAGGATGGTCCATTACCCTAAGCTTTTTAAAAGTAGGAATCATTTACGTACTTAAAACATTTTTCCTTTACTGGGCTCAGTTCTGTTTATTTGTGTTATTTTTACTTTTAAATAGTTTTCATTATTAGTAGACAAACTATTTTTCTTTGTCGCACTCCTTTTTCAGTCGTTGCTTTAAAGCTCCTTTTTATCCGAAGAAAAAAAAAGAAAGTTCTCAATTCGGATCGTAAAATATTTTTTTATTGTAAAGAGCTTGATAATTAACGGTTACATCTTGCAGTACTACCTTTTGTTACCTTTTAATTCAACTGCTAATTAAAACCTTTTTCACAGAAAATACAAATATAATAAATTATAAATGGAACTCTGACACGCGGCGAAAAGCAATACAGGCATTGTTTCACTGCCGGTTTTCTGTGAGGCCGTGGTATCGAGCGGAGTCGAGCCGGATGGGTAGGGAGAGAAACTTAGGGTAAGGGATACTGCAAGTCTCGGATGTGGAACGGGACTGAGACTGCAGTAACTGGCAGAGACCGAGATTGTATAACCGAATGTTCTGTATTTCCGACTAGCTGGCCAAGCTTTAATTACTCAACCAAATATCATAAAATTTTCCATTCATGTTTACAGATGAACAGTAAAGGACTTAATTGTAGATAAAGGTAGATTTAATGAAACACTGAAGATCTAATCTAGCAATAAATTATCTTTTAAAAAAAGTATCACTGACTTCAATGGGTCTCAAAATACCCAAATCGCTTCAAGTGTGCCTATAAAATTTGAAGAGTTCTCTCAATTTCTCCAGGATCCCATCATCAGATCCTGACCTGATGACCATGGGACCACCTGGGAAGTATACTCTTTCAAATAAAAGAAGATTTTTTTTAAACCAGTCTTTGAGTAATCGGTGAATAAAAAAAATATATATACAAGGGAACATAGAACCTCCTCCTTTTTTGAAGTCCGTTAAATATTTGTTACTGGGCCAAACATATCTGAAAAACTCTGAAAACCGCTTTTACCGTAACATACTTAATGTGATTATAATTGGGTAATATGAAGACTAAGAAGAAAGATATTTAATTAAATTAAGGAAAAAATATATGACGTAGTTATTTTTTCTACCAGTCGTAGCTCTGAGTAACAGTTTATATTATTACTTATATTTTTGCAGATTACGAAGTTCTCCTTTAATTAATTTTGTAAACTATAATTAAGTTTCTTGAATAAGGGCTAAGGAAATCCCTTCTCAAATTACAGGAAAGCTCAAGGAATTAGTTTCACGGAAGACTGCGATTGAACAGTACTAGTAGCGTTGTACGATGTTAAGCTGATCGTGCCCATAAGCTTACATAGCATTAGAACTATCGTCGCTAAAACGTCGTTCCAAATTTGAAAGCACTGGGTTGACATTGCAACACAAACCATTTTAGAAAACCGGCAGTGAAGCAATGTACCATTACTTTTCGCCGAGTGAGTGAGGTTACCGGAGGCCCTAATCCTTCCCCCCCTTTCCCCTTTTCCTCCCTCACTCCCTCTCCCCCTCTTCCCCCTTCCCCTACTCCCACCTTAAAGGCCGGCAACGGACAACGTGTACCTTACGTGCCTAACAAATAGGATCTGGTTCAACATTTGCTAGGTATGTGCCTAGCGCTAGTTTCCAACAAGACCTTTCTACACATATTATGAAACTGTCCGTCTGACGGTCTGTCTGTTCGCGATAATCTGAAAAACTATTGAACGTATTTTCATGCGGTTTTCACTAATAGACAGAATGATTCATGAGGAAGGTATAAGTGTATAATTTTTTAAAATTTCGTGTAAATTGATTGAAATATGATGATGAATGTTGAAGATGTCTCTGCTATCCGTGCGAAGCCGGGATGGGTTGCTAGTACAATATAAAATAATATTAAATTCTGTTTATGTACAACATTTCTTAAAAAAGTAATATGCTGATATTGCTTCCTAAAATATTAAGGGTTTGTTGGGAGGTTTAACGGGCAACATGTGTTTTAAAAAGCTAAAAAACTTAAAAATGTTTAATTAAGTACAACACTGTAAAATTTGGAGACAGAGTGAACGTCAGTGTCTCATCAACGTGTGAGTTAATCTCTGCATTTTTTACTACCACAATAGATTTTGAGTAAAATAACAAAATAAAATATATAATTCAAATATCAGCAGCTCTCACAGCAATTAAGAGTCAAAACCAGAAATATTAGTGATGTGTGTTGATTACTTTGTTATACAATCCTTAATTTGTAGAGAGACGAGATTCATAGAATAAAACTTTTAATTAAAATCTTTTTCCCCATAATAAACTAAGAGGAAATAAGTTTGAAAGTATTATCTTGGGATGAAAATAATAAATACTCTTTATTGTACACCAAAAAAGGAAACAATACACAAACAAATTATACACAAAATGCACAAAGGGCAGCCTTATCGCTAGAAGCAATATCTTCCAGGATGGTCCATTACCCTAAGCTTTTTAAAAGTAGGAATCATTTACGTACTTAAAACATTTTTACTTTACTGGGCTCAGTTCTGTTTATTTGTGTTATTTTTACTTTTAAATAGTTTTCATTATTAGTAGACAAACTATTTTTCTTTGTCGCACTCCTTTTTCAGTCGTTACTTTAAAGCTCCTTTTTAACCGAAGAAAAAAAAAGAAAGTTCTCAATTCGGATCGTAAAATATATTTTTATTGTAAAGAGCTTGATAATTAACGGTTACATCTTGCAGTACTACCTTTTGTTACCTTTTAATTCAACTGCTAATTAAAACCTTTTTCACAGAAAATACAAGAGGAATGATCTTAACTAGGTCGGTATAATTTATTTGAAAAAATAAGGCTAATCCCACTTAATATTATAAGTTTGAAAGTTTGGATAGATAGATGGATGTTTGTTACTCTTTCGCGCCAAAACTACTGAACCGATTGCGATAAAACTTGGTATGTAGATAGCTGGATACCTAAATTAACATATAGGCAACTTTTTATCCCGATATTTAAACAGGATCGGGACTTACGCGGGTGAAACCGCGGGGTGCTGCTAGTATTATAAATATTAAAGTTTTGATGAATGGATGGATGGATGGATGGATGTTTATAACTTTTTCAGGCCAAAACCACTGAACCGATTGCGATGAAACTTGGTATGTAGATAACTGACTGACCTGACTTAACGCATAGGCTACTTTTTATAACGATATTCCCACGGGAGAGCACTTGCGCGGGTGAAACCGCGGGCCGCTGCTAGTTTTTAATATTGTATAATGTGTTGGGCATTGTATTAGGAGCAAGTCGTACCAACGACATTTTTTCGTTTGGGTTCTGTATTGGTTATACATATTCTATTTACTGGTTTCATATTTCCAAGTTTTCAAATTTAAGTATATTGCCTGTAAGAGATTGCAGACTGCGATAAAGCCGCCCATTGCCTATTACCTATGTTATACCTATGTTTTTAATGTATCATTCATGATTGTATCCTATTTATGGTGTTCAATAAAGAGTATATATATATTTTTTAAATAGAGAATATTCCTGTGTCGCGGGGACTTCACAAACATTCAAACAACGGACACAAAGAACACCCAGACTCGGGACAACTATCTGCGGATCACACAAATGTTTGTCCCGTGTGGGATTTGAACTCACAACACTCGGCGCGGCATAATGGCAAGGTGACCACTTAAACCATTGCGCCATCCGTGCAGTCAAATATTCTATATCTATCTTGTTGGCAGGGAAACAATCTTTCTTTTCAGTTGTTACTTTAAAGGCCCTTGTTTTGCTTGAAAAGGAAAGAGCCGCTTAAAGTCATTATATTTGCTACTTTAGTTATATAACAAAGAAAAAAATATTAGTTTTTACACGTCATGGAAAATCAGCCACCAAAGCAACCAAAGTCCATTAACACAATACATGTACCCTAATTATAAATTGGTGCCGATTCTATTGTACACTCAACTAAACTAAAACCTGACTTAATTTCTTCATATGAAATCAACCTTGTGTTAATCGTAATAAGGTCTATTGGTTACTGGCATCTATTTCTTAGCGCCACTAAATTTCACTAAAATCTGTCTACATATACTCAACTTTATTTCCACGCAGCGATAGTCCTCCTTTATTCAAATGCCGTATAAAAACTTGTTCAAAACGAACTAAGATGACGTTATTTTAATCGACACCTACGAAGACGCTTACTAAAAACACAGAGCAAAAGCGATAGCGGCTCTCGCTACGTGGTATTAAAGTTTATTTAAGCGTATCAGACTTTAGTCGAAAAATAAATTGCTTATTTCGATACTTGTTTCAATTTGAAATAAGACCTTAATTTGAAAATTTAGTGAATTTTAATTTAGCGAATGAAGTAATAGAATTGGGACCATTGGCTTATAAATGGAACTCTGACAATCCTAGAATTGCCTTACCTCTTTTACAGGTTAGCCGACACTAATAACATAGCTAAGCATGTCAGATATCACATGTCATGGGACCGATAAATCGTACAAATAATCATTTTTTGTGTAATTCTCAGATACTGACAAACAGACTCAGAAATTCTGACAAACAGAGTGCAGATATTGCTGTGAAATTAATCTAAATATCTTTGATTCAGGGTTAAGTTTTTTTTTATTTTATGGTATAGGGGTAATCGACTAGGGCGGTAATCGCGTGGTGGCGGCGGCCCAAGGGCACCTGCAACTCAAAAGTTACAAGTGCGTTGCCGCCCTTTAAGGTGGGAGTAGAGGAAGAGGGGAAGATGGGGAAAGAGTGGAGGATGGGAGAGGGGAGGAGAGGGGGAGAGAGGAAGGGTGGGAATAGCGGAGAGGGAAGGGTTCGAGCCTCTAGTAACCTCACTTACGCGGCGAAAAGCAAATAAAGAATTGCTTCACTGCCGGTTTTCTGTGAGGCCGTGGTATCACTCCGATCGCGCCGGCCCATACGTGCCGAAGCAATGCTCTCCCACGAAAAAGATAAAATGAATGCATATTATTACATTTCTATATTTTTACGTCGCTGTCACGCATTATATTCATAATCCTATTACCTTTTTAGGGTTCCGTACCTCGAAAGGAAAAAACGGAACCCTTATACGATTACTGTTGTCCGTCCGTCCGAAGGTCTGTCTATCTGTCAAGACCCTTTTTCTCAGGAACGCGTGAAGGTATCAAGCTGTTTTTTTTTTTTTTAAACAAAAGACCTTGTTATTGCTGCAGTGCTTTTTTTTTATACTGACGATATCAACAATACTCGTAGTTACTTACAGGCATTTAATAAACAGAATCGTTCGCAAAGTATCCAATCCTTTTAGTCAATGAAAGACAATAATGGATAGATAGACTAAGTAAATATAACAAAATCTACTTAAGGCATCTCTTCTTCTCTCTCATCTCATCTTATTTTAGACCAGTGTTGCAAATCAGCTTGATTTTTATTTGGACCTACCATTTCCTACTAAGTGAACTATAAATACTCATAAATGTCGTTTATTGACTAAAATGATTGAATGTTATATCCCAGAAACCCATGCAATTTCTCTAGTAATAAAATAAGTGTATACATTACCCCTTCCCCCCACCCTTCTACTCCTTAAAGGCCGGCAACACACTTGTGACTCTTGAGTTGCAGGTGCCCATGGGTGGCGATAGTCATTTACTATCAGGTGACCTGTCTGCTCGTTTGCCCCCTATACCATAAAAAAAAAGTTTGATGTGTATTTTGCTAGTTTCGTTGACTTCGGAGGTGCTTAGAAAACTACCTTGTCAAGTAAAACCAAAAGGAGTTTTGAAACAAACTGCTATTAATATTACGACGACAATATATAAGTGAATGGAGATTTGTCATTGTGAAAGTCGTGAACGTAACCTCTTGCCCTACAAATGTGTGATGAAATGAATGAATATAAAAATCAAAAAAATGCCATACTTAAAACTGTAGTATTTACAAATGTATTCATAATAATATTATGTGGGAGAGTCATGCTTCGGTACGTATTGGCGCATTTGGCGCTAAAATACTGAAAATACTGTAAAAATATGCTGACAAAAAATAAGGACGTTTTATGTAACAAAAAGGGTTTAATACATTCTTATTAATTTCATATCTGACCTATTTGAACCCCTACGGATATGAGTCATTATAAGTCATGTAACAAAGCCGCAAAAGTACTCATTATATTCATATATTTTCATCTTTTTTATAAATAACAGGCTTTGTTATTGCTACGGGGTTTAGTCTATATTTATATATATATATAATCCTTTGTCCTGACTGGCGGATCAATGCACAGCCTAAACTGTAGGTCGTAGAGACGAAATTTACATGACGTATTGCTTATATGATGTATTCAAAAAGGGGGAAAGGAGGACAAAGCTGCAAAGGTTAAAAATAATATAAGGTGACAATGTCAGAGTAGATGGCGTTATAATAAATGAAAAAAAAAATGTTTGAGAATTTTATGTTATTTTCATATCTTTAGTGTCCCGTAAAAATAAATAAGTATCATTTACGTATACAACGTATTACGTTGTATACGTAAATGATAGTTATTTATTTTTACGGGACACTAAAGATATGAAAATAACATAAAATTCTCAAACATTTTCAAACATTTTAATAATAATAATTTAGAGGACATATTACTTATATAATGTAGGTATTCGATATGAAAGGATTTTTGAAAATTCATTCCCTAGAGGGTTAAGATCCCTCCTATTTTAGGCGCAGTACGGCACACCGTGTGGTTTTAGTTGGTTCGATTCCGACACACCGCCCCCACCGAAAACCCGGCTGGGGTGACGGTCCGAGGGGGTTTCCACACGCACAAAAAAAAAGGGGAATGAAAGTTTGTGTGCAAATAATACTTACTTACGTTATTTACTTAATCCAACAGTTTCAACATCAAAATCATGACCCCTAGATCGCTAACCAGCATTAGTTGTCTTTGCTTTCGATTTCTTTAGTTGTCGATAAGTTGGTTTGCTTTGATTCGTCGTTCGAAATACATAATATGTGTACTAATACACAATTATTTGTCCTGGGTGGACACACCCACAACTTTTGACCTAGCTGTCAGGGTCACTAACTACTAGACCGTCGTCATAGGGCGGGTCATTTCTTTCCCTCTGATATGGCGAAGGAGATGATGGCTGGTCCATGCGTCATACTCGTGAACGGGTGCTGCTTGGGGTGACTGGTCGGCCTAGTCAGCGATGCTTTAGCCTATACTATTATTTTGGTTCGTTCAACTGCAACTCTAGCCTCTTAATCCAGTCACGAATTATTTCTAACTGTAGATTTTGTAATTGAATGAAGGTAGAGGTGCACCTTGAATGATTTATATGTTTAATAAGTTCAAACCTTCAACGGTATCACTGAGAGATTTTTATTTTTTAGTACGTTAGCTTTTGGAGCATTTCAATAAATTGAAATTCAGGTGGCATCAGCTTGCATCCTGTTTACCTTTTGTGTAACACTAACACTATTGTACCTGAAGATCTGACTTTTAAAAAGAGTGGCCATGAGTTTCTTTGCCAGTATTCTTCTCATAAGGCTCTACGCATTTTGGAAACTGGAAGTTATAGATCGACACAAGCAGGCAGTAGATTTTGGTGTTTTCACCTAATTTACCTCGACAATCCAGCACATGCTGTGGCGTCTGTTTGCGCCGATCTATGATTTTAACTCTAGCTTCAATTTAACGTTCATAAATGTCACTTAGTGTCTTAAATGAATAAATGATTTTAAATTTGAATTGAATTTGAATTAGACCGACAGGCTAGTAATTACTCTAGTACGTAAGCACTTGCTGAGTCGGACAGTTTTCATTACAGTTGTAAAGAAATATGTTAAACTTAATTAATAATTTCTAAAGTAGTTAGCGCAAAACACTAGTATAGAAAATCCTGAATTGAGTAGTCTTGCGAAAGAATCTTTTTAGTCTTGTTCTAATGGTAATGGTAATATTAAAAATCGAATAGTATTAGGATTTATACTAGAGTAACCGACATCGCACCGAGAATGAGGACGGTAGAACTTGACCAGTCATGTCTCCTGGTGGACTGATGGTCACTGGAGCCAACATGTGCTAGAGTGGAGACCGCGATTAGGCAAACGTAGTGTAGGGTGCCCTGCGGTACCACGTACCGACGACCTGAAGAAGGTGGCTGGCCGGATGGATGCGGACTGACCAGGATAGTTGGCAGTCCTTGCGGGAGGCCTTCATCCAGCAGTGGCTTATAATGACATTGTTTCTTGTATATTTAAATAGATTTGTCCCACAAGACGCCAGCGTCTTTTATTAACGAATTTTTTGGCAGAATAAATGGAAATTATACACACACAAATAGCTTTGCGGTTACTGCGCGTACACGGTGTTTGTGGAAATATATATATAGAGCCCAAAGTGCCAAAAGCCCAACGCGCCGAATCCACGCGCACTCAATACGGTGGGCCCATATAATAATACAAAACCTTAATCTATAATTAATAGTCTATTATAAACTGACATAAATTGTAAACATTACTATTGACATTCATTTCTTAATAAAGAATAATATATATGCATAACAATTCTAATTTAATCTATAATCGTTATTATTATTTTCTAGATGAACAATGTAGGTATGAAGGTGTATAATTGCTAATTTTTTTTTATTTATTTGACGTTTTAATTGTAAACTGTATATGACTTAGAATGTCATTCTTAATAATTATAATTGTATTTATAGTCTATAATATTTGCACACCAGCTTGGTAAAACATGGATTGGAGCAATGGATGTAATTATTAATATTTTAAAATTAACCCGTGTTTTAGCAAATAAATATAATTTGATTTCATTTGACCTCAGGAAGTGGTCAATATTGTTGTGGGCGCAATTTGAATAGCATGTTTCCTTTTTTAAATAGGTACCATGTTTTTAATTACACTTGTGGTTGTCCAGAGGTCCAAACTTATCTGTAATTTTTGAAAACAAACAAGTTTCGCCGATGGTAGGGATTTAGTTTTCCAAATTCTTTTTATTGACAATACTAATGCTCAATAGCTACTAAACATAAAAAAGTATTAAGAAATCGGCGACAAACAGAAGAAAAAACTACTATTTTGTTTTTTATTTATTTATATAGGTTGTTGTAGAAAGGTTTGGTCGTATAGTAAACCCCGAGAATAATGCAAAGCGCTAACAGTTTTAGGATAATTTGTTATTTTTATTGTTGAAATTAATATTGTTGTATTTGAAAACTGACAAATTGAACAAGAAAATTTACCGATTACGCTAATGTTTCTTATGAGAAAGGGCTGACATGAATAAAACTATGGGTATCTAATACCAAGGGTGGTGATGGAAGGCTGGAAGGTCCTGAATGTTTTTAATATGTCTGCATAAAACATAAAAAACAAAATTACTAAATTGACATTAAAATTCAATACGTATTTAGAAATGTGCACCTACACCAGGGAAACCTCTTTCCGAGAAACTAAAACAACAATTTGTCGGCTTCACATATCGCTTCTAAAATTTGACCACACTTTTCTGTAGCCTGTATACGTAACAATATAAGCGATAGGTACGCCACAAGTCTGATTCAACAAGATCCTTATTCATTACCGTAAACACTGCGGCCATCCATCTCACAATATAAAAATACAACAATAAACAACACAACTATATTAAAACTATAGCAACAAATGACACGGATAATAACAAGGAAATAACTTGCGAAGATTATGTGTCACTGCACACAAAGAAGCTGCTATATATAATCAAGCGCATATTTATGGAACAACATCTTACTGACGTAATATATTTATTGAAGCGTTGGAGTTCGAAGGAAACTACAGGGAGGATTACGTTAAATGTCATTATTATTTATCATCGTCATCATCTGCCTGCTCTTGTCCTAATTTTTTTGGGGTCGGCGCAATATGTTTGTAGGAACACAATATTAAGTTACACCGAGTATGCGAGAAAGTTACATATACTATAGTTTATAGAGCCAGATGCAGTCGCTGTAACGATGTTCCTTGAACGCGCGTGTAAAATAAATGCTATAGTAAATATAATCTTTAACTGCACACCTCTAATGCCAGGTTGCTATAATCAAGAAACGATTCGTTTTGCATATGGCCGGTAACATTTTGTTGAATTTTCAACGACAAAAAAACTAGTATTAATATTTTAAATGTCAATCAGTTCAGAATTATCAAGAGCATTAAAATGGTTAGATAAAAAATAATGTATTAAAAATCATTAATTGAGTAGTAACATTTATCCATATCTATAATTTAATTTTCAAAATTTAGGAGCTCTGATGCCACCGACGGACACAGATACACACATTCAACTTATAACACCCCTCCTTTTCGCGTCTATGGTTAATAAAATGAGGATAGGGTAAAATAAATTATTTCAAAGTTCCCATGAAAGAAATAAGTGTCATTATTATTTTCCAGCTTGTAATTATTATTTAATTGTTAAACCAAATAATTAAGTAAACGATTTGACGGTAGCAAATTATGACGTCACAGGTTATACAAAGTTCTACAGAACAAATTGTTTTGACATTTAATAAGAAGGAACTGAGTTGGAACAACAATTTCTTTTAAAGACATCTTTTAGGAATCAGGAATATTCCTTTCCAATAACAAAAAAATAATTATATTTATTTATGTTTTTTTATTTTTTTATTTTAAAGTTACAAATATTAACAATAAATAGTATTAAACTGTAACACAGTTATACTAGAATTCTTAACTATGTATGTATAATGTCTGTTATGTTAACATTTATAAGTCAATAAATTATTATATTATGTTATGACTAACACTGGTTAAAAAAATACATTTTGTAATTTAAAACACGTCTATAATTATATTATTGCCCTTTACATAACATAGATAGGTAGCTGGGTATAACCTAAGCAGGAAAAATGCTGGCTGTACATGGTTGCCTCCATAGGCTGTTCAAGAACAGCATGAGACCAAACTGTGGCGTGCGTAGTGCACAAAGCTGGTTCTGCAAGGGTAATAGGCAGGCAAAACTGACTGATTTTTCTTTTTTTAGTGATCAGTCGATCATCCCCGAAATATACACGTGAGAAAAACCGCAGATCCTCAACTAATATGAATAGAATTCACGAAAGTTTTTATCCAAATACCTATAGACTATAGACCTAGCTTTAGATATGTTCAAAATATTCCTGGAATTTGAGTCATATGTTAGAAATCTTTCAAAGGATATGTGATTTTCCGTTTCCATGAACTTTCCACACGTTTCTATATCGGGCGCCTGTCAATTTAATTAACAAACGAAAAGCGTTTCGACTTAGTCTACTACCTACTAGATAGCAGTAGAAATGGAAAGCATTTGAACTTGTTCTAGCAAATAAACGTGTAAATAACAAGCAGAATTGAAAATGCTTTCTTCAAGGTGTGACATAAACAATTAATTTGGTTTATTTTATAACTTGATTTACATATTCAGTGTCTAGTGCATGAAGTATGAAAGTGTTTTATTTCTATAACCAAGCTTATATTTAGTTACTGTGTTTACTAGGCAATTCAGAAAGTTTTAAAAGAGAAGAAAGTGATTTTATGTTTCGAATGGCAGTGGCAGGTTATAATTTAATTATTTTAAAAAGCAGAATATTTACAAGAAAAAGTACAAAAGTTCAAAGTAAAATTTTCCTTCCTCATTGTATTACAAGGTAAATGTAATTATCGTGTGGCACTGAAAAAAAGAAGTATTTAATAATCTAATTCACGTTTTTCCGCGATGATATTTTACGATTTCATAATGGCGGAAAAATCGTTTGATAAACTTTAATTTACAATTGTAGGATAAGGCATTTCTAAAGCGTTTTCAACTGTGGACCTATTGTTCAGCGAATTTGGGTTGGCAAACTTTGGCGGATAAAGTAAAATGCGGTCTAAGATAGATAAGAACGGCTGTTACGAAAGAAATCGTGTCAGCAATTGAAATTTTTATCGTAGAGAATAGGCTTATCACGTATGAAACGATTCAGCGCATATTGATGATTGGTTTAACAAACATCACGTGATTTTACACGGTCGCCTCCTCGTGAGGAGCATAGTTTCGGGCACAGCCTCACCGACTATCAGAAGCAAGCTGACGTGGAATGGATGAATGATACAGCTACGTGATTCGGGATAAGTTTAGTTTGTCTCTGCACGTTTATGACATTACTAGAGCGCCCCGCGGTTTTACCCGTGTAAGTCCCGATCCCTTGGGAATAACGGGATAAAAAGTAGCGTATATGTTAATCCAGGTCTCCAGCTATCTACATATCAAGTTTCATCGCAATCTGTTCAGTAGTTTTGGCGTGAAAGAGTAACAAAAATCCATCCATCCATCCATCCAAACTTTCACATTTATAATATTAGTGGGATGAAAGGTGATGAATCATGGATTTATCACGAAACTAAGCACCAATCTAGAGTTTGTCTATTTATAAATGAGCCGACGCCCACAAATTGAACCGATCAAAAAGCGCAAAGAAGATTTTGATTGCAATAAAGTAATGAGTAATGAGTAATGATCGCCTGTTTTTTCACTATGACAGGATATCTGGTGTCAATATCTTTATGGGATCATAGTAGCATTGTTGCCGATTGTTATATTACCAAATGCTTATCGCTTATACTCAGCTCTCAAAAATAGGGACTTTCTGGAAAGCACAGCGTTCTTCTGTCATGATGATGCAACATGACAGAAGTTTTTCTGTCATGTTGCTTACAGTCCTGATTTGTAGCGCGTGACTTATGGATATTCCCTGAAATAAAAAATCAACTCAAAGGGATACGGTTTTCATAGGCGTAAGATACGCTAGCTGCGTTTGCCTAGTGTATGATGCTCATTAAAAAAAGTGTTTTGATTAATTTTTAAAGTGACAAAGAGTTATTTGAAATGATTTAATAAAAAAATGTTCTAATTTAGTTCTAATTTAACATATATTTTTTTGGTTTTGCAAAACTTACTAAGTTCGTTTGATACTTGAGGCCTGGAGTTTTAAAATACAGGCCTAAGCTTAGTTTAGACTTCAGATCTCCCACAAATTGCAATATTGTTAACCGTATAATTTCACAGCGTATCTTCTTATTGTAAATGTATGTCATTTGTTGAGATGAATAGACAATTACCACTTCAAAATACCTAACGGATTTTCATACGGTTTTCACCTATGGATAGGGTAATTCTTGAGGAAGGTTCATGTGTAAAATTCATTAAGCTTTTATATGATTTGCTGCAATATGACCACGATTGATGTAGCTGTCGGAAAATTGTTATGCCCACCGGGAGCTTTACTGGCGAGTGATGCGTAAACCAATGGAGTTAACTATATGAAAACAATGTATTACGGAATTATTCCTCTTAGAACTATCCATTAACTATAACAGGTAAAAAATGTACGCATATGCTGTGCGAAGCCGATGCGGGTTGCTAGTATATTTATATCATTACTTTGTGTATAAAATTTTGTCGCTATACTTTCGTTACTTTATGTTTTGGCGCAGGGCTCTGTTTCTTGATCGATCCATTATGCGCTCAGATAAGGCTGACTAGTTAAAAGAGCCTAATTCCTTCCAGAAGCCCAGGGGCCTCCTGGGGCGTTCACAGCTAGGAGCGACTTGGAACCCGCGAGGTTACTTGCCCGTTGTGTGGCCACTCCCTCGTAATCTAGGATACCGTGGGCGGTCGTTTCCTCCACCTCGAGACATCCTCTCATCCTCAGACTGTCTGTTGCATTGATGGTGAATAATTTCAGTGTAAATAATGTTATAACAGATTTCTTGATAGGTACACAGTATTGAAATATACAACTTGTTATTTTGTTATGTTCCCTAACATTACTTTGTAAATACTTATAAACTGATTATAAACGATTTTCCATTGAAATTCTAGTACCTAACAGAAAAATATTCAAAACTCTTTCTCATTTCTTGAAGGTCTTGCCCTATTACAATAATTTCTACGCCATTAATTTGTTACAAACTGCGGAAATATGAATGACGTCAGTACGTGCCGGAATATTATATACACGTATTACGTTGAATATCTACATTTCAACTTGACTGGCCTGTTGGTCTAGTGGTTAGTGACCCTGACTGCTGAGCCAGAGGTCGTGGGTTCGATTCCCACCCTAGTCTGGGTGTTCTTTGTGTCCGTTGTATATATGTTTGTAAAGTCCCCTGCGACACAGGAATAATTCCTAATGCGGGAGTCGTCTTTTTAAAAATCAAAATCAATCAAATCAAACGTTCGTTTTGGTAGTATTAATGTGGCCTAGGCGCATAATTATGGTCATATGATAATGCTATTTTGTGTTACTATTACAGCCTACACAGCCTATACAGCATTTAAATGGTTGCTACGGTGGAAAATTTATTCATAGTGGCAATCAGGAACTTAAAAAGGATTTTATAAAGGTTACCGCACACATATTTTTAACGATGGCAACATTTTTCCTTTTTGTTTGTCTTGGAAAGAGTTTTCAGTGGTTATGTCTAGACTCTTTAATTTTGATTCATTTTTTTATTAAAAATTGATAATAGAAACAAAAGTGAGCGTATAGTTCACTGCATGATGTGATCTGTTGAATTAAAAATATTAAAAAGGAAGACCATTTATATAAAAAGGCAAACCAGCATACGTTATCTTTAGTGCTCGTTCGTATTACGTCACTAACGCTTTGCCAATCTAATGCTAAGTTTGCTGACTCCTACAAAGCATATCATATTATTATCAGCAAATATCCATATGCAACAGGCCATTACTAAGTTGAATAATCTGATGTCCTTGGTCCTCACTCTGTATAAGAGAAATACGAAATATGATTATTGACATGAGCAACGTCAGTTAGAAGTTCAAAAAACCAAGGTGGCCTTGAAAGAAACATACATAATTTTCTTTTAAAAAAAGCATCCCCGACTTCAATGTGCTTTTTAATGGAAAGTAGTTGTATTTAAAATACAAGTATTTATGTATATTAAATGATTTTTTATATAACATTTATGGATATTATTAATATGTAAAATATGAATATAATTAAAATATGTGTATATAATAATATTGATATTTAAATTTAATTGCGGCCTGCGAGAATACCAGCGTTGCAGAGCGATCTGCGACACTAGCTGGCGCAGGTAGCCTATTTGATCTTCGGTACCACTATATGATTTATTGTTATAACTGAAGATACAAATATGAGACAGCGAGGTTTCGGAGCGAACGAAAATATCATCGATGTATACAATTTTTAGATATTTGTTGATTTTTCAGAAACCGATTTCGATAAAATTTAAATACGACCACCTGAGAAGTATACCCTTTGAAGGAAAGAATTTTTCAAATTGCTTCAGGCGTATTCGAGTAATAGGTGAACATACATAAAAAAAAAAAGATTCCGACGAATTGAGAATCTTCTCCTGTTTTGAAGTCGGTTAAAACAGTTATAAGTTTAGAAATTAACTGAACATAACTGCGGCGGGAAACAAACTACTGATAACAAAATATAATCTATTCTGTAAAACTTCGCAAAGGGTTTTGGCTGGGTCCTTATAGGGCCCGCCGCCTACCTGACGCCAACCCTCCTTGGGAATGTAGTAGTTTTAAGACGAGAAAGAAGGAAAAAGGTAAATTTGTATAAGGAACAACCAGGTAGGGAGGGAAAGCTAGGGTAAGGGACACAGCAAGTCTCGGATGGGGAACGGGACTGAACCTGCAGCAGCTTGCAGAGGCCATGGCCACGAGGGGCTTCTAAAAAAATATATATTAAAAAATGTAAAACGTGTATGGATACAACGTTTTATAGAAATTATAAAACGACTATATAGAAATATAGACCTCTAAGAGAAGTGCGGTTTTAAACAACAGAACAGATTGTCTTAGATTTAGTATAGTCAATAGTTTTTAGTCTAGCTATGACCACGATCGGTGTAATTCGATTGATACATCGGGTAAACAAAGAGATAATGTACTTTTAAAAATAATTGCTATTACGGTAAAGTCATAACCTTAAAAATCATCATCTTCATAAATCACATTAACACAACCTACATAAAAAATAGTATACAGTTTATTGAGGTTAAGTTAAATAAACTTGCGAGTGTATCCGCGGTGCGTTATTTAACTTTAGTAAGGACGAGTTTTCATCTCCACCCGCTATAGTGGCCCCCCGCGAGGAGGCGGCGTCCACGTGTGCCTGGTGCCTCGGCAGGTGCTAGGGGGGGTCCGGATGTCTTAATAAAAGCTGTTCCCGGATCCCTCCTATTTTAGGCGCAGTACGGCACACCGTGTGGTTTTATTCGGTTCAATTCCGACACACCGCCGTACCGAATACCCCGAGGGGATTTTAGTTAAAAAAAAAACTTGACAATCTCAAGATTTTCTTACGATCTCTCTACGTCATGTTTTTTTTTTTTACAGATATGTTTCTTAATTCTAAACTCGCCAAACTTTGTACCTTAATACTGTACACTTAATATTAGACACAATAATAAAACAATATTTTTGTTTTGTCACTGTCGCAAAAACAAGACTTAAGATTACTTCCTGAAGATTAAATTCTAATTCATATTTATTCATTACTTTAAGTGGGAGCCTAAAAGTTTTGCTAGGGGATGAAAAGTTGAGGAGCAATAGTCATATATATAGACATGTGATGCGGAAGGGATGAGCAAAATGTGTTGAAGAAAGTTTTATGTATAGAAGTTGACGGGTACAAGAGAAGAGGACGACCAAAGAAAAGACTGAGGGACTGCGTGAATAAGGATATATGGCTAGAAAATGAGTAAGCAGCGAAATAACGAATGATAGAGTAGAATGGAAGATAAAACAAATTGCGCATAAGGGGTAGGCACATAATGATGATTCATTACTTTTTTAATATGGGCCGTGCTCAAACAAGCTCAAATTGTAAAATATTTTCTCTGTCAACTGAAGCATTTATTTCCTTTGAAACATCGTTGGCAAGATTACCTCACAGGTCGTGAATGGCAGGATAGTACTTTAAATTAGATTTTTTTAACACCAGTTTATCAGTAATTTCGAGTAGAGAAACAAGTACATAGCTTGATGTTAAGCTATCGATTACATGTCTATCTATTATATATACATATATTAATACATGACGAGAATCTTTGGTACTCCTTTTAAGCAAATTTTGTGGATTAATGTTCGATTTGGAATAAGTTAAGTTTAAATATAGACGTGCAGATTTTTTTTAATAAATGTGTTAAGTATAAATTAACAAAAATATTATGTAATAAAAGTCTATACAATGACAGCTCAAGCCATACTGGTCACCGATACAAAACAAAACATATGAATTTAATGATTTATGGTCGAAATTCAAACACCAAAATTTCATCAATCTATCAATTCCTAAACACTCGTACCAAGAGTGGCGTAGTTCGTTGCCAAAACGGTCCACCTATGTTTGGCGAGTTTACTCACCACAAAATAACGATTCGGTAGTTGTGTTGTGCTAGTTTACTGGATAGTTATATAAAAATCTTCAAAGCAACAGATTTGTTTACTTGCTACAGTGGAATCTCGACATAACAAAGCTGAATTGGATTAAAAAATACTCGTTATCCCAAGTAGTTTTTTACAAAGGGTTGGCTATATAGAGGTTAGATACAAGTATTCGTTATATAACAAGGTCAGAAAAAATTGTTTATTATCTTCGAAACTTAGATAGCTATTCCCAACTTTAGGTCTGGTATGTTTGGCGCAAAACAAAGGATCACATATTTATTTCACTTTCAGCGGCGCGCGGCAGTAGCGTAATGCCTAAGGCGTCGACTTGCGATCAAGTGGTTGCTGGTTCAAACCCCACCCAGTGCGCTACCGACGTGAACCCACTCCTAACACAAGCATTTTAGCTTAGCTGGAGGCGTTAACAAGAATACTAGTAACGTGTGAGCCACGTTGCTAGTATTCTTTTAAAAAAAAGAAATATACATACCCTACTAACTGTACCTAGTAAATAAATAAACTCGGAAGTAAATGTCAGTGGATGATATACTTAGGTATTACTTTGGATATTACTATATACAACCTGTTACGGAAAGTTCTTATTTTAGGGTCGTTATGTATTATGATAAATAGTTGAGGAAAGCCTCCGGGCGACGATGCCACTGACGTGCCGCTACCGCGCCTCTGGGCCCTTTTATACGTAATTGCTATTCAATTGGCGGCTGCCTACGAAAGAACAGGCTTGTAACAAAATGTTGACTTTAAAGGGTTTTAAGTTTATTGTAGTACAGAGAAGTTTTATGGGACAAAACTGGGAAGGAATGGTTTAAAGACAAGCATGAAACTTTAAGACCTTTGTAGGAGATCATCAAAATTTAAATATTATCTTCTGTAGATCTCCATAAAGTATATGGAATTTTGTTATGGTCGTTGCTGTTATGTTGTGTGATGGTAATATGGTTTGCATCAAAATACGACAAATACATAAGTTCTCTTTGACTTCTTATAGTATGCAAACACTAAGTTATTTTTTTATTTAATTTCGACATGTTCATCATGTGATCCGTGTAATGTTTTATGCCAGCAATGTATTACTAAAAATTAATAGTGATATGGCAATGGTGCCGTGAGCAATATACATAGTTACATAATGTGGTCGGCGCTACTGCGATGCCGTCTACATGAGCCCTGAGTCTAGGCCTGCCATCACTTTAATTACCGATATCGGACAAAAACTTTAAAAACCCCGGACACATGTGTGAAATCGCGGACACCCTTACAAAATGTATAAAACGCAGTTTCCATTTAAATACATTTTTTTATTAATGTAAATAGCTTGTTAACGTTTCATCTAACAATTATAATTTTCTCCTGACACAGTGTCCGGGATTAACCCGGACACCTTTTGAAAACCCTGTCCGGACGCTCCTCGAACGGCCTCTTTACTAGGAGAAATCCGGGGAAAACCGGACGGATGGCAGCCTGACCCTGAAAAAAACATATATTAAAAAAAAACAATTATGTAAACAGCATATTGTCAATTCAATAATAGGGATGTTGAAAATTTTTGGATCTTTTTTTTATTTTAGTTATGTATTTGCACGGGCATTAACGTAATCACGGAATAGTGTGAAGAATGATTTCATTTTATAGCTAGGTCCTTTTTTAATGAAAAACATTATAGTCTATTGAAAAACAAACATAATTGAAAAGAAAAAATCCAAAAATTACAGTTACTTTTAAAATTTCTAGCAAAAACACTCGCATCCCATTTGTTTACGTCACTTATCAATTAACTGATAGTAAAAAACCTGGATAAAATAACTCGATTTCTTTTAAATGATTGACAATTATTATTTTTCTGTTTCAAATTGAATATTAGTAATGTATGAGTAAGTGTGTTACCAACCAAATTCATAATACATATACACCCACACCTTTGTATATAAGTCATCTGAGCGTGACAAAAGAGCCCAACATGCCTAAAGAAGTTTTCACTTCAAAAAACCTTATCTCAACGCTGACCTCACTGCAACGATCTGTACCTACCTATACCCAGCACAGTACTCGCTAGTGAAGATTGTACATCGACCTTTTTAAAGAGATATTCCGGTAGCGACGACGAGTTCACAGAGTGTCTCTGTCACTCTGTATCATAGTAATGTTCACTTTATCTTTATATTTGACTTTAATGTCTCATATCGATAATAGATGTCACTTCAAATAATAATAGTATCTGTCCAATGATAATAAGTTCCACTATTCATCATGAAATAATATAAACTTTACATACATTTAGTGTTATTGACTAACATGAAGAATGTAGAATAGAAATACATTATTTTTATTTACTCATTGTTTTTTTTCTCCGATTCAAGACTTCCGTGACTAGTCCACCCAGTGTTACCATTTACATACATACCAGAGAGTTGTCATTACTGTGACCAATGTTACCAACTTGAAAGTTTTGGGCTCCCTCAAATTTAAGGTAAATTTTCAGAAATGGACAAATGAGGTTTTATAGGGGGATTTTTGTCTGAAGTTTTTTTGAAGTATTTTGGAGTTTGATGGCGGAAAAGGGATATGTTATTCATAGTCAGACTGTATAAGGTTGTATTTTACGAATTCGCTGAAATACGGCCATTTGTATTTCACATAGATAAAAAGATGTTTTAAACCCACCGACCTCAAATGAATTTTATGGCATTTCATTTCCTTCAGGGAAACCTTCCCTCAGCTAATTTATAAATATTTTGCAAAGGCAGCAAAGAAATTTAAATAATTAAAGGAAGTTATTATTTTAAAAAGATGTAATGTAAAAGCCACTGAGGTTTACAGAAAAACTTAAAATAATATTTCAAAGGTATGTAGTTGGTAGTGACACTTTATCAAAGTCATTTAAATTCTCGAAGACTGGAAGATGAAAAAGATCCATTTGGTTTGAAATTGGATTAGTTTTTTTTTTTTTTCTTTATTGACCAAAACGTTTACAATGTATTATTATTAAAAAAACTAAGCCACTCGCTTAAACCACGTAGGTTTTTTTTTTTTTAGTTCATGCGGGGAAGAAGACTTTATACCCAGTGCTTTTTTTTAATATAATAATATCCATAAAATTTTTCATAAAGAAATGTATAACGATAATTATGAGAAATTTAATATCTTGAAAGGTGAAAAAACTACAAACCAGACCAAGTTGCAAAACATCAAACATGAGATCATAAGTTGACGCTATTATATGTCAGCACAAAGTATTTTTTTTTTGCATTATTAGGGTTCCGTAAGTCATACTGCAAAAACGGGACTCTTATACGGACTCTGTCGGTTCGTCTATCATAGATACTAGTCTATCGTAGATTGGGAGCAAGCTCCCAATCTACTGGACCATCAAGTTGAAATATGTAATGTAAATAAATGAATTTTGAATATAGGGGTCACTTTTGTGGCCCAAATTAGAAAAGGACAATGGCTAAAAATGGTACCAAATTTTCTCCAATTATCGTAGTAATTACTTTGTGAATAGGGGATATAATTTAAAAACCATATAAATAGTGATTTGATTTCTAGTTATATTCGCGTATGCATTCAGTAATCATATTAGTAATGATTTCTAGTTCCAGTATTTTCGTTGTAGAAAAGCTGATAAAAAATGTATTTTTGTTGCAATTGCAATTCATACTCGGGAACCCTCTCCACGCGACCTGAACTCGCATTTAACCGGTTTTTTATTTAATAAATTCACATACTAAATCATGCTCTGTTTAATTATTTTTAAAGTAATTTAAAATAAAGATAATAAACGTGTACCTAATATTTTTTTCCCGTTTTTTTAAATACATTTATATTATTTTAACATCTATACAAAGAACAAAGACGCCGCAATACAAGGAAAAGCTAGCAGATAATCTCTTTTTAAAGTTAGGTTGAACACATACATTTGTATTCATATTTTCACTGCTTACAAAAGTCGTGACAATATACAAATACAGTTTTAGTGGTGTGTAAAATCTCTAGAATATGTTAGCTGAATACTACTTGTGTACAATGAATATTTTTTTAAGCTTTTTATTTGCTCATACAATGTCGGCAATGTGCGTGTAATACCCTCGAGATTGTAAAGGTTTAAAGGCTGTTGTATTTTTATTACACGGTGGGTTTGTTAGCTTTGTTGTTGTAGTAGAATAAACTTATATGGGATACTTAAGGTGGGAGAGCTATGCTCCAGCACGTATGGGCCGGCTCGACCGGATTGATACCACGACCTCACAGAAAACTGGCAGTGAAGCAACGCTTGCATTGCTTTTCGCCAAGTGAGTGTGGTTACCGGAGGCCCTAACCCTTCCCCCTCCCCCTCTTCCACCCTTCCCTTCCCCCTCCCCCCCCTTCCTCTACTCCCACCTTAAAGACCGGCAACGCACTTGTACTTTTGAGTTGCAGGTGTCCATGGGCAGCGGTAGTCTTTTACCATCAGGTGACCCGTCTGCTCGATTGCCCACTATTCCATAAAAAATAAACCGGCCAAGTGCGGGTAGGAATCGCGCACCGAGGGTTCCGTAAAATATTTTTATTATATGATGTAACAAAAAATTTACGGATTTCGCAATTTTTCCTTTATCTGTGCTATAATACGTTGCTTCGTATTTTTTATATTATTTGATATAAATTCCAGCTTGACAGACAGACAGACGGACGGACAACAAAGTGATCCTATAAGGGTTCAATTTTTTCCTTTCGAGGTACGGAACCCTAAAAAATGTAATGTAATTAAAAATTTAATGTTTTCAGAATTTTTCCTTTATATGTGCTATAAAACATTGCTTCATGCCAAATTTAAGATTCTAGGTCGACTGGAAGTACTCTTTAGGTTTTGATTCCCTTGCGAGTAGTTGCGAGTTTGAAAATATGCGGCTTAAATCGTTGTTTCTTTTGATTGCGTTGACATAGAAGTTTGGTTTTGTTACAGCTTAAAGTTATTATAGGCTTGAGTATTTGATATAAATTTCAATTTAATACTTCTACGCGTTCATGAGGAAAGGGGTAGTAAGTTTAAAATTACTCGAATAAAAACTTTCGTGAGTGGTATTCATATTATTTAAATTATACGGTTTTACTCACGTGTATATTTCGGGGATGCCCGACTAGTTTCGGACCCGACGGGGGCCCTTTATCAAGGGGTGAGGCGTCCTGCCGCGCCGGTTGCAGGTGCCAGACTGGATTGTTGTCTATCCCACCGATTCATTTGTCGTAACGACCGCCGGGATGTGGACGCCTGCGCTTCCATTGCGTTGTGTGTTGCGAAATCTTTTATCGCAGGCATTGTGGTACACACTGAACTTACTGTGTCAGTGTTTGGAGCCGTAACTATTTCGTGGGACATCAGTTTCAAGGACGGTCGCCAGGCTGGAGGTAATGCCCACCCATTGTCCCTATTGAAGTTCGGACGACGGCTTATTTCGATTGCCTCTCGTATTTTTCGCGGTACGAAGTATTTTTCTCTCGCTAAAACGGAAGCCTTGTCGAAACGTATAAAATGAGCCGTGTCCGTCTTGCAAACATGTTCAGCGACGGCCGATCTGTTGCAGTCCATGTTCTTCACATCGCGTATATGTTCATGTAGCCTAGTTGCGACGCTCCGACGAGTCTCACCCACATACCTTAGGCCACAGTCACAAGGAATCGAGTATACGCCGGGGGCCCCAAGTGGATCCACATCCTTTGGGGAGCGCAGTAAGTTTCTAAGCTGTCCGGGTGGGTGGAAGATCGTCTTGACGCCATATTTGCGTCCCAATATACGTCCCACTTTATCGGCCACTCCGCGTATAAAAGGGAGAAACGCGGGGTTTCGTTCCACACCGGGTGTCCGCCAGCGGTATCCGTTTGCTTCTAATGTGTGGCGTAGGTGTTCCATTTCCTTGTCCAAACATTGTGGATCGCAGATGTGGAGGGCTCGGTTTATGAGTGATCTAGGCACAGAAGATAAGTGAGAAGGGTGATGGTGTGAGTCAGCTCGAAGGTACCTGTTCGTGTGTGTCAGTTTCCTGTACACCGTGGTTTTTAATCGCCCGTTCGAGCCACGGATGACTAATACGTCTAGGAACGGCAGGCATCCATTCTTTTCTTCTTCGACTGTACACTGTATCCTTTCATGTATCTTGTTGAGGTGCCTGCTTAGGTCGCCCAGTGAGTCGAGGTCGACAATCGCGAAGATATCATCAACATATCGCCACCAGTATCGGGGTTTCTTTGACGCTGTGCTTAAGGCTTGTTCTTCAAACCACTCCATAAAAATGTTTGCCACCACAGGGGCCAGCGGTGAGCCCATAGACACTCCATCCACTTGTAGATAGTAATCTCCTCTCCATAAGAAATAACCGCTTTCAAGACAGAATTTTATACAACTCATGTAAGCAGTGGGTAGATCTATAGCAAGACGGACACGGCTCATTTTATACGTTTCGACAAGGCTTCCGTTTTAGGGAGAGAAAAATACTTCGTACCGCGAAAAATACGAGAGGCAATCGAAATAAGCCGTCGTCCGAACTTCAATAGGGACAATGGGTGGGCATTACCTCCAGCCTGGCGACCGTCCTTGAAACTAATGTCCCACGAAATAGTTACAGCTCCAAACACTGACACAGTAAGTTCAGTGTGTACCACAGTGCCTGCGATAAAAGATTTCGCAACACACAACGCAATGGAAGCGCAGGCGTCCACATCCCGGCGGTCGTTACGACAAATGAATCGGTGGGATAGGCAACAATCCAGTCTGGCACCTGCAACCAGCGCGGCAGGACGCCTCACCCCTTGATAAAGGGCCCCCGTCGGGTCCGAAACTAGTCGGGCATCCCCGAAATATACACGTGAGTAAAACCGTATAATTTAAATAATAAGTTTAAAATTATTAAAAATATTTTTATTATATGATGTAACTAAAAATTTACGGTTTTCGCAATTTTTCCTTTATCTGTGCTATAAGACGTTGCTTCGTACCAAATTTCAATATTTTGAGTTCACGGGAAGTATCCTGTAGAATTTGATTCCCTTGCGAGTGTCGAATATTTCCGGCATAAACGGCTATATCTTTTGATTGCGTTGATATAGAAGTTTGATTTTTTCACAGCTGTAAGGGACAGTAGATTTGAGTTTTTGATATAAATTTCAGCTTGATACCTCTACGAATTCCTGACAAATCTGACATTCCTTTTTTTTTATTTTTTTTTTTTTACAGAATTTTTCATTTTATGTAATAAAAAAGTTACATTCTAGTACATTCTATTACTATTACAAAGTACGCAGTGATAAGAAGTATTTTTTCCACAGGATATTTATAAATCCATACTACTTATGTCAAAATCAGTATAAAAAGCCTTTCGTCTATAATTATAAATATTTGTATTTTATTGTATTTGCAATAAATAACATCAAAATCTTGAAAATCAAGTTTAAAATTTAAGTTATGAAAATATCAAAGGCGATACACACTAAAGTGGCACTCCACTCCTGTCTTCAGTGTCATTAATTATCATCCCTTATAAAAATATATTAAACGTAGGCAATATAATTAATAAACGAGTTCAGTATTGTTAGCCAGGAACTAACTTTAAATTTATTTTAAACCAATTATAACTTAAATGAAATTGTTGGCTATTTTTAAACTAATCAGCAAGGTATTGGGGAGTCACTAATTGACTTTATCGCACTATCAAAAGAAAATACAAGGATGGACAAAGTAAAAAAGTTTGTACCAGTCAAGTTGATTTAGGGTGGTGTAAAGATAGACAAATAGAGTGGCTTATGTGCCTCAAATATATAAAAAGTATTTAAAATAATGACGACAGTAATTAGTCTATTAATTGGTATAAAATAAAAAATAAACGTGCTAATTGCAGCGGGTTAACGAACAGTTTCTTAATGTTGATTTTAATGAAGGTAGGCAGGTTATATGAAAATTAATTAAAACATCAAACTAATATATTATTACTATCGAAAAGCCACGAGTACATAATCTACACAGAATCAAGTCCCTAAAACAGTTAATTGATTTTACTAGCTTATTTTTAGGGCTGTCACGTTAGGTCATTTACCTAATTGAGAATGATTGAATATTTTTTTTATGAATTCTATGAATTTTTTTATGAATTTTTTATGAATTGAATCTGTTAAATTATTAACAGACAATTCATAAAAAAAAAAATTATGTTTATATGCATGTTTATATTTCTTAATTGGTAATGCAGACTATAGTCACAGTAATGTTAATAGATATTACTGTTAGGATTTTCTATAAAAAATATCGTTTTTATAATGTACATACTTAAATTTATCTAACAGGTAAGAAATCAGTTTAAAAAATTACAAATCTTGTTTATTTTTAACCGACTTAAAAAAAGGAGGAGGTACTCAATTCGTCGGAATATTTTTTTTATGTA
Organism: Callimorpha dominula; assembly: GCA_949752705.1. Classification (NCBI taxonomy): domain Eukaryota; kingdom Metazoa; phylum Arthropoda; class Insecta; order Lepidoptera; family Erebidae; genus Callimorpha; species Callimorpha dominula. The sequence continues at coordinate 19,832,916 of OX457005.1, forward strand.
TGTTCACCGATTACTCGAAGATGCCTGAACCAATTTGGAAAATTCTTTTTTGTTTCAAAGGGTATACTTCCCACATCCGTACATAGTGTTATAACTCACACGGAAAAATGACTTTAAAAAAACAATGTTTTCACACATATAGAGACATAGTAAAACTAATTAACAATACGATACTGCTCACGTTAGATCCGCGCTGCTTGCCGTCGGATGCAAAAGTTTTTTTTTTTTTCATATTATAGGGGGCAAACGAGCAGACGGGTCACCTGATGGTAAGTGACTACCGTCGCCCATGGACACCTGCAACTCAAGAGTCACAAGTGAAGAGAACGCTCTTTTCTTGAAGGTTTGGAGGTCGTATCGGTCCGGAAATACCGCAGGCGACAATTTAAAAGTGGTTTAGCTGCACCTTAGTGCGGCTTTTTAGGCCCGATATCGGATGATTAGTGACATATATAGTATATTAACTTGATATACATAATATATACACAAACCCATACGTACACATACATAAATAATATATATATATATATTAGTATACATAAACTATGAATACCTCAGGGCAGGGTCGTGTACTACCCGCGAGGAGGCGGCGTCCGCGTGTGCCTGGACGTCGCCTAATTGAGAGGTTTTTCACCAGAAGGTGGTGCCCGCGCTTTTGCGGGCAGGCGCTAGGGGGGTCCGGATGTCTTAAAAAAAGCTGTTCCCGGATCCCTCCTACTTAAGGCGCAGTACGGCACACCTTGTGGTTTTGGTCGGTTCTATTTCGATACACCGCCCCACCGAAAACCTCGGTGGGGTGACGGCCCGAGGGGGTTTCAACACGCACAAAAAAAAAAAAAAAGGGTCGTGTACTAGCATTCAGCTTATTCTGATTACTCGTTGTGGAGGAGATCGCGGACTTTTCTCTTTAATACAATACGGTTTGTGAACATCCTTATTTTGACTAGGAGTGCATTCCAGAGAAGAACTGATTGAACGAAGAACGAAGATTTGATAAATTCGATGGTGTGAGGAGGGCATGGGAGAAGTAGATTATTTGATGATCGACGATTTCAAGAATCGGAAGTAGGGAGCTAGGAAGGTGGAGATGTCGAATTGAGAATAGAAAAAACAGAAGTAAGAGCTCGCAGGTTGTGGTGCTGGCGAATAGGAAACCAATTTCATTGGGAACGTAAAGTAGACACATGGTCATACTTACGAATATTGAAAATTAATCGAATGCAGTTATTGAGAAGGCGGTCTAGCTTATTGAGGAGATCTGCAATCAGGTCAAAATCGTCGAATCAATCAAAATTGACTATAGTGACGTGTGTTACGTCACTATAGTCTATTATTAAAACGACTAAGGACTGCAAGCTTAGTTTTGTTTTTGGTGGGAAGGAAATTCTTTAGTCTGTATAAAGTTCGCAGAGTACCAGTGACCTTTTGACTCACGTGAGTACTGATGTGCTGAAGACAACGGGCAGGATGGCAGAAGTATCGAACCTACTCACCATTTGTTTGCTGCCTACAACGATCGCTTGACATTTGGTAGGGTTTATCGATAAACCAAACCTCATCGACCAGCATTTTATAAAATCTAAACCCCTATTGACATTATCGATAGGTTGCGATTACTTACCAACTCTTGGCTCTGTATACAGCTGCAATTTATCAGCATACAGGTGCTAATACACGGGTGATACGCACAGTGAAGGTGTTGGGTTATGAGATTAATAAAATATTAAAAATAAAAGAAGAGATAGGAAGAATATCTTCTTGAGGGACGCTAGAGTGGAGATCACACCAACTCGATGATAAGTCATCAACCCCTAAAGATAAGAGGAGAACCATTCCAGTGCTTCTGAGGATATGACAGGATGGACAGTAAGACGTCGTGACTGACGGTATTAAAAACATTTGAAAAGTCTATAACGGCTAGCACTGTGAACTCAGTGCCTTTCATGCCCTCTCTAATATCGCCAGTCACTTTGAGGGGTGCAGTAACCGTGCTGTGGCCGGGTCTGAAGCCAGATTGTAGAGGACTTAGTAGGTTATGTCGATATACAAACTGAGAGAGCTGTTTGTGTACACAAGCCTCAAGCATTTTAGATAGGAAGGGAAGAATGGAGATTGGTCGAAAGTGGTCAGAAAGAAAAGCTATTCTTTATTAGAGATCCAAGATAAATAAATAAAAAATAATTATTTTTAATACAAAATAAAACAAGAAAAATTTTTTTTTTAGAAACTTGTTTTCCGTTTGAAAGTTTAAAATTGTATTGTTGCGTATTTTTTGTTGACAACGTACGGGTACGGTTAATTAAAGCTTTGTGACATAATATTTTTAACAACCCTTTCAGGGCTGTATGTTAAAGTAGTAATTTCAGAAGTAGATTTCGTCGAGACCCAGTTAAATTAATGTCTACATAGTCCAGAAAATTCATAAATTTACATAAATAAATTAATCAATAATTTAATCCTATCTTATAACATAACGTATAAAAAAAAAATTCTCTGAAGTCGCAACGCACTTCATCTACCGCAAAAAGTTGTGAGATCTAATTATTACTTAATTTGTTGACTAACAATATTTAATAGAGATCGTGTCAATATAACACGTCTTTATTTCTTTAATAAGTAAATAATAACTTGGCCATCGCATGGCAACATAATCACATAAGAATAATCTACTATTTTCAAATAAGTATTTCTAATTGAACAAAGCGCTAGTGAGGCTTAATGCATAAATAAACATTGCCGTGTGCGATTGCCAAGAAATAAAGATGTCCAATATTGACACGGTCACTATAAAATGTAAAAAATAAATTTAATAAAAGTGAGTGAAATATAGATAGAGAGATAGATAGATAGATAGATAACACTTTATTTGTACATTAGCATTACAGTGGAAGATACATTTACATAGTTTAATTTAACAGATAATGTACAAAGGGCGGCCTTATTGCTAGATGCAATCTCTTCCAGGCAACCTTAGGATGGATCAAAATATTTACGTTTCACGTCTGTGTTTGGGTTACAGGAATTGATAAATACATACATAGACTCACGACTGAATAAGCAGAGGTGTATTCAATACCCAGGTTTTGCCAACTATAATTTAGTCACTTACGTGATGGGGGTAAGCCAATTGCCGGGCACTTTGAGAATTAGAGATTGGAAAATATGCAGTATATTGCAAAAGTAAAAAAGGGTCTTGTTTTTTTCATTTGGACGTACGTTACCCCAAAGAATGACTATAAATTACTTAACAATGATTAGATGAGCTGTAAATAACTATAACAACATAATAACTTGAGGCACCTCACACACGGCCGTCTGATCGCAAACTTGGCAGAGCCTGTACTATAGTAACCAGACTGCTAATAAAAATATTTTATATAGTTATGTATTACTAAATAGAGACAGAACAAATGATCGTGCTCATCACACAATTATGTATTAGTCCTGGGTGGGAATCAAACCCACGACTAAACACCACACACACACACACTTTGGCTCAGCAGTCAGGATCTCTAACCACTAAACGAACATACCGGCTATGGCTTAAGTTTATGGTTACAACAACCATAATCGTAAGCCATAGTCGATTTACATATTCCAAATACAGAGTCCAAATAAAAATCAGGGATCCTCTTTTGTATATTTACCAAAAATAATATATGTAGTATTGTTCCGCCTTATTTCGACTAATGTTATTTATTCCTATTTATATAGACAAGAATAATGTAACTGGAAACCTTCCAGGCTAATTGTTACCGAGTTCCTCTCGCCCTTTCGGAACAAACAGATGCGACTTTATTAACAGAACTGAAATGCCCGAACATTTTTGGTCAGGCGTGTAAATAGCCCAACCAGGGTGTGATTGCTCAACGGTTAGTGTACGAGGTGTAGGGAAGTAAACCACTTCTATCGATCGTAACAATCATGCCAGCACTAACCTGCAACACCGACCAAGTCCCGATCCTCCAGAAGGCAGCGAGCAGCGGCGAGGTTTCTACGGTCTCTTGAATGGTATTGACCGGCCGGTCACGATCGAAGACTAGAGCACTCCACATACACCTTGTAAAGGTTACAAGCGAGTCCAAACACTACACGGCTATAGGACTAACGGAAAATCAGCTTCTTTTCACGAGAAATATAACTGATGTCCGTGGCGGAACAAAATTTTTATATATTAAAGGCGTCTTCTTAGCGAAAAGCGATGAGAGCAGGGGGTATGTCCGTTTTTTCTTGCACCAATCAGGTGCAGCGCGTTTACATAATTTGAAGACTGCTAACGCCATCTCTTGAGATCGTCGAGTACATTGGCAATATTACAGCAGTACCAGCACTAATTGCATTCGACAAACAGAATGTGGTTTACATAAAGACTATGAAATTAATAATATAACGAAATATATTATGGTGCGATTATGTATGCATTTTATAAATATATTGGCGCTCCACCATGCACCCCGCCTTGGAACATCACAAGATGTTTCAAAACACGCGAATTTTCTAACTGACTGAGAGTAACACATGCATTATGCGATTAAATAATAAATATGATAAATATAGCGGCCTAAACTAAAAAATAAGGTTGAAACTAAGTTGAATTTATTGTGTAGGAATAGGATATAATTTAGTTACAGCGCGTTTGTAAATTCCAGTTTGCGTTTTAACTATCGCCACGCGTACAACGTTATCAGAGCCTCTGAACACGTCCGTAATTACTCCTAACGGCCAATGCAACGGTGGAGAATTCTCCTGCTCAAGAAGAACAACAGTTCCGATTTCTACCGGTTTGTCGGGAGTAGCCCATTTTTGCCTAACTTGCAACGTGTGCAAATACTCTAAGTGCCATTTCTTCCAAAAGGATTGGACCATACTATCTAACAACTTTTTACGTTCTAACAGACTCAATCGTTGATCTGACAAATCAGCAGCGGGTAAATAATGCAACGGAGTAGCCATCAAAAAATGCGCGGGAGTTAACACCTCAGGATAAGGGTCTGACGATAATACGCTCAATGGACGAGAGTTAAGAATACACTCTATCTGAGTAAGAACAGTTTGCAGTTCTTCGTATGTAAGTAACTGACTTCCTATTACTCTATATAAATGCGTTTTCATGCTCTTTATATTCCCTTCCCACATCCCACCAAAATTTGGTGATCTTGGGGGAATCATCTTCCACTCGATGCGTCGAGAGAGAAACTCATTCGACAGCGCGTTTTTGAAGCTAGAGTTCAATAAAAAACTATACAGCTCATTTAAATGTGCCTTCGCACCGATGAAAGTAGATCCATTATCGGAATAGAGACATGAAACTGGTCCTCGACGGGAAATAAAGCGTTTAAAAGCGGCTAGAAAGTTTTCAGTAGTTAAATCACTGGTCACTTCAATATGTAGACTACGTGTGACCATGCAAACAAAAAGAACGATGTACGCCTTTTGCGCATGTTGACCTCTGCGGCGAGAAAGGATTGTCCTTATCGGACCAGCGTAATCTACACCAGTGTGACAAAATGCCTTGGCCTCTGAAACACGGTAATCAGGAAGATCAGCCATTATAGGCGTTGGATGCGTTGGGTTGCATTTAAAGCAAGTGTTGCACTTTCGCAACTTGGACCTGATAACAGTCCTGGCATCCAAGATCCAGTAGCGTTGTCGTATAATAGACATAAGAAGTCCAGGTCCGGTGTGACAATTAACAACATGAAAATGCTGTATTATTAAGTCAACGACATGATCGCGTTTAGGGAGAAGAACCGGATGTTTAGCTTCGAAAGGAAGCATTGATCCAGAAAGTCTTCCTCCAATGCGTAAAATCCCTTGTTTGTCTAAGAAGACGAAGAGGCTTTGCAGCCTTTTTGAAGGTAATTTATCAGCCTTGATCAATTTGATATCTTCACAGAAGTGCACAGATTGAACGGCGAGAGTTAACGCATTCTCAGCACTTGTCAACCCTGATATAGAACGAGGTTCGACCTTAACTTTAGGTCTTGCGAATTTTAATACATATGCGGTGATACGTAGCAACTTTTCCCAAGAAGAAACACGTTGTGCTAACGTACACAGCAACGGCGGCTCTGTGTGAGTAATGGCAGCCAACACATTTGCCTTGAGTTCAGGCAAGACAGAGCAATTATTAAGCGAGAATGGCTTAATCGGCCACTTCTCAGATGAGCTGCGAATCCACGGAGGACCTTTCCACCACAAATCGTGGGTCAAAAGTTGCGATGGAAGCATACCACGCGAAAGACAATCACTTGGATTACTAGCTCCGGCAATATGATAAAAATGTTTAGAGTCCAAGTTTTCTTGGCACTGAGCGACGCGATTACCGACGAAAACTGACCAACGATGTGGTGAAGAATGAACCCATGATAAAGCAATAGTGGAATCAGAAAATGCGTATATCCCGGCAATGGTCATACGTGTTGCATATGTGTCTCGCACAGTTTTTATTAATTTTGACATAAGTAAAAGAGCGCATAATTCTAAGCGAGCGAGCGTAGTGATTTTTGTTGGCGAAACCTTTGATTTAGCGCAAAGAATGCGAGTTTGAATGCCAGACGGGTAGGTACAATGGGCATAAATGACACATCCCAGACCATTCATGCTAGCATCACAAAAAGCAACAAGACGTAATTCACAACCAACTTCGACGCCTACATGACGTGGAATCCTTAAAGTGTCAAGCATTTGAAGTTCTTGCGCAAGAGCGAAAAAACGGGTGCGTATGTGCTCCGGTGCAGGATCGTCCCAATCACACTTGCTGAGCCACAGTTCCTTAATTAACAACTTGGCATAGAGAATCACAGGCGCGACCAATCCGAGCACGTCAAATAGTCGTGCAACCATCGAGAGTATGTTTCTCTTGGTGCACCTTTCATTAATTGCGGCGCATGTGAAATGAAAATTATCTTCACATGGTTCCCATGAGAGACCTAAGACCTTAGAGACATTATTGTCAACATCAAAATCAAGCGACTTGCGGTGCGTGTCGGGAAGCGAGTCAAGTAGCACTGGTGAATTGCTAGACCACTTCACTAAGTCAAAGTCACCCGATTTGAAAAACTTAATCAAGTTGTGAGCTAATTGCGTGGCAGTATCCTCATTTGCAATAGAAAGAACCAAATCGTCCATATACAGACAGGTCTCTGCCACTTTCGCGGCATCAGGATAGAGCGGACTCATGTCAGTAGCCAGCTGTCGCACAGTGCGCATAGCTATGTAAGGGCTTGACTTGAGACCGAAAGGTTGCCTATTAAAGGCATAAGTTCGAATTTTTTCCGATTCGTTGAATCTAAATAAAATGCGTAGGTATTTATGTTGGTCTACTGGTACACCAATCCGTAAATAATGTTGTTTTATATCAGCGTTCATTGCAATAGGAAATAATCTAAAACCTAACAATAATAAAAACAGATCGGCCTGTAAATTGGGTCCAATATGTAATATATCGTTAAGCGAAAGTCCTGTATGCGTTTTAGCACTCGCGTCCAATACGATGCGCGGCATCGGTTTATCAGGTCGGACTACTGCGTGATGCGGTATATAATAACCATCAGAGGACAGCTCAGATTCTTTAACAGGACTGAGGTAATTGTTATCAATATAATCCTGAATAACCTTGTTATAATTTTCGCGCACTATCGGTGCCTGACGGAGCTTACGCTCGAGTGAAACGAAACGGCGATAAGCGGTAGCGTGCGAATTACCTAATTCCGAAGGGTCCCTACAGAACGGTAATGCAACTGTATAACGACCTACGTCGTCACGGGTCACGGTAGCCGTGAAAATATTTTCGCAATCTGTCTCCTCTGGTGACAACAAGCGTTTCATGGGTACTTCTTCAAGTTCCCAGAACTTTTGCACTATATCATTAAGCGCTAACGCAGAAAAAGACGCGGCAGTAGGTAAAATATGTTTACGCGGGTAATCTCCCATAAGTACGTAACCAAATGTTGTAGATAAAGCACACGATGCGCGCGGCCCACACTCGACCATATTTCCTAAGTATATAAATGGGAATAGCTGGGCACCTAACAATAAATCAATCCCTCCCGGAATATTCCAGCTTAAGTCAGCGAGCGGAAGGTTACGAAAATCTAGGTCGCGATCACAATCGATAAATTTCGAAGGCAATTGATCCGTAATGCATTCTACAACAAGCGCATGTATAGTGTATTTCTGATCCGGATAAATACGGGATTCAATGTCTAAATGAACATAACCGATTATCGGACTTGAAGCGGAACCAACACCTTTAACATAGGAATTATTCAACGGTATTATCGGTAAATTTAATAAACTAGAACAAGCAGATGTTATTAGATTATTCTGCGAGCCATTATCTATCAAACACCTAACTACAGATTTGATACCAGCGCTACCCTTAGAGCGCGCGTATACCTGAGCGGTTGACAAAAGTATATCACCCTTATGACAAGAAGTGTAAGACTGTGTATGTGTAACTGGTTCTGTAGCAAGCGGGGGCGCTCGAATGCATGACGAAGTCGTGTGAGCGCGATGAGAAGGCGCGGGCGAAGTAACGGTCGCTCGATGAGCGGGCGGCGGCGAGTACGCGACGGCGGTATTTACCATAGCCGCATGCGATTGCGAATTATTACTATCAAAATGCAATAACCTATGGTGTCTTTTATTACAGAAACAGACTGACGTACTCTTACAATCCGGAAGTTTATGTAAAGTGCTTAAACAATTAACGCAACCGTACTTCGATTTAATAAACTCATATCTAGCCCTTGCGTCTCGCATATTTTTAAACTGAGCGCAATCATATAAATGTCGATGGTTACCACTACACAAACAACAATTCGCGGTAACTGCTGCGGGCGCCGAATATGTGAGAGTATTTGCATTATTAGCGGACTCACTGGCGACAAAAGATTTGGAGGTGTGATGAACGCGCCGGTCGCGTGAGGGCGACGTAACAACAGCAGCGGGTTTCGTATATGACGAATTTCGCGGGTTTGAGCGCTCCAAAATCTTAGCCTGATCTTGTATAAAAGCGATAAGCTGTTGTGTCGTAGGCACTTCCACATCCCGAATCGAAAGTTCAAAGGCTTGGATGGTTTGAGGATCCATCCTTCTCAAAGCGCATTGAAGAAAAATAAAATCAGTTAGATCTGTTATGCCTAATTCTTTTAGAGCTGAAATCGAAGCGGAGTATTTACTAACAAAGGTATCAAGAGCGTTCGCAGTGTGCGAGCAAGTTTTTAAGTCCAGTATATTATTGAGATAATATGTACCTAATGAGCGTTTGTCGTGGTATTTCTTAACCAAACTATCCCACAGTATTTTATATGTTTCACCTGACGGAATAATACCGGAAGTGAATTTTAGTGCGTCGTGGGTGAGTTTAGAAATTAGATACTGTACACGTTGCGAGTCAGAAAGCTGTTGATTCAAATGAATATTAGCTTTAAAAGACTGATAAAAGGTATTCCAGTTTTCAGGGCGTCCGTCAAAACTCGGAATTACTAAAGGTTCTAATTTCACTACGGACTTGATCGAGCTACTGGTCTCGAGTGAACGCACCTTAGAGGTGGTTAATATTTTATTTCTAACGCGTTTAACTCTCGAGTATAAATCATCAAATGAATCGAGGCAAGAATACTCGGGATTGACCGTAATCTTTGATAACAAATTTATATTATTTATTTTATCAACAATGGACTCAAATTTATCGCGTAACTCATCTATTATCTCCGTTTCAGCCAGAAAATTCTCGTTAGCTCGCGTTGATGAATCGAAAGAAATTATACCTTTCGACGATGTGTACATACGATTAATACGTTGAAATAATAATTCTTTCTTTTGATTCAACATAACCACCATGACTTCGCGGCTTGATTCGCTTTCCGTCATGTTTATAAAATAATATCACAATACAACTACAAAGTGATAGGTATATCTACCTAGTTAGTGTAAAAACACAAGTTAAATTTAAATCCTAAAATGACTTAGCGTAAAGTACAGTGGTGGAGCGGTTAATAAGTGGGTAGGTATAAATAAGTTCAACTAAATTGAGTATAATGGATATTATTACCAATTAATACGTAATTCACCAAATCTAACAATTAATTATATTTAAATACGAGTCTACCAATAATTACGTAGTTCTCGTGCGTTTTAAACACAGAATTTACCAATATTACGTAAATCTGTGAGCGAGGAAAAATGGCGGCAAGAATTCACTAGAATTACGTGAATCTTTTTTATGATATGAATAGAAAAGTAAATTCACCAATATTTACGTGAATCACTGGCCTATCCGGCTCGAAGGACCAAATTATATGGTCAGGCGTGTAAATAGCCCAACCAGGGTGTGATTGCTCAACGGTTAGCGTACGAGGTGTAGGGAAGTAAACCACTTCTATCGATCGTAACAATCATGCCAGCACTAACCTGCAACACCGACCAAGTCCCGATCCTCCAGAAGGCAGCGAGCAGCGGCGAGGTTTCTACGGTCTCTTGAATGGTATTGACCGGCCGGTCACGATCGAAGACTAGAGCACTCCACATACACCTTGTAAAGGTTACAAGCGAGTCCAAACACTACACGGCTATAGGACTAACGGAAAATCAGCTTCTTTTCACGAGAAATATAACTGATGTCCGTGGCGGAACAAAATTTTTATATATTAAAGGCGTCTTCTTAGCGAAAAGCGATGAGAGCAGGGGGTATGTCCGTTTTTTCTTGCACCAATCAGGTGCAGCGCGTTTACATAATTTGAAGACTGCTAACGCCATCTCTTGAGATCGTCGAGTACATTGGCAATATTACAGCAGTACCAGCACTAATTGCATTCGACAAACAGAATGTGGTTTACATAAAGACTATGAAATTAATAATATAACGAAATATATTATGGTGCGATTATGTATGCATTTTATAAATATATTGGCGCTCCACCAATTTTCAAGATACAACCTTTTATGTAACATAAACAAGTATTTATAAACCTAACAGGTTTATTTATAACTGATTAAAATTAAAAATTAATGCTGAAGTTATGTTGATGTGTTATATCTGGCTACGGGGGCCATATGGACATCGTATCAAAATATAACCATTTTATACATGTACAAACAAGGCAATGTTAAATTAGTTAGTTAAACAATGCTAAGATTTAAGAGTAAGGTTTACAGTTATCTGTCATTCGTATACCGCATGTCGCTTAAACACATCTTGGGCTCTAAACAACGTTTGCTTGTTTGTTGAATTACCGCAATATATGACGCAATATCGTAATTTCGGTGTAACAAAAGCGTGGTACGCAGTAGGTGCGGCTTTCTAGTTAACTATCTTAGACAGATAATACAGTACATAGGAGCATTGATTCAATCATTTCCAAACACTATTGATTTGAGTTTGCCAATACATGTAAGTACCTATTTACACCTGTACCTAAAAAATTGTGGAGTCCGTTTCTTCAATTATTTTAGTACCATATTTTACCAAGGCCTTTTTTGAAGTGAAAACTTCTTTAGCGGTGTTGTGCTATTTTAGATGGGAAAAAAAATGTTAAACTCGCGTCAGGACACGTGACCCTGATGTCCGTCCCCTTTGAAAATTCATACGACGGAGCCGAGTTTGTTATTTTTTAGTTTTAAGAAACAGGCCTCAGTTGCTCAAAAAAAGGCCGAACTTCTTATTGGTAACCTCTACCAAAATATAATTCAAAACTGAATTTAGATTCTCGAACGGACCGACCTACAATTTAAGCTGTCAAATTGCCGAACGAATTAAAACAAATGGAGGTGCCATATTTGTCGTGATTACTTTTTGAAGTGAAAATTTCTTTAGGAACGTTGGGCACCTTTGGTATGAGGTACTACATATATAGATGTGTGTGTGTGTTTGTGTGTGTGTGTGTGTTTGTGTTTGGTGTGTGTGTGTGTGTGTTTGTGTGTGTGTTATGTTTTCACTTCTAACGTACAGCCCCACGACTGATAGTTTTTTTTTTATTGGTTTTTTGTTCAAACGTCATTATTGTAGGTTTATCAAAGTAAAATCTTAAATTATTTGCTTATACCATTTAAATCAATATAACCGGTTTATCTAGGTTCAACAGAACATAACCAACTACAGAATAACATTTTAATATTTGAAATAGCCATAAACTGGCATCCAGAATTTATACAACAACTTACAAGTAAATCAAACTGAGAATCTTACAAAGGATTATGTAGTGGTTTTGCGTTTAATATGATGAACTTAATCAAAAACACATGTAAATCTTTTCATTCTGTGTTTCATCATTCTATCCTAATAAAAAATATTAATAACCTTGGCAATGTTCAAATAATTTTTTTAAAATAACATTGAAAACATCGATAAAATTTGATCTGTTTGAACGCCGCCATATTTCGCGGGCCTTCACTTCCACGCTCAGTGTTTGTTTCATAAACTTACTTGAAGTGTTATAGTAATTTTATACCGATTTCCAGTTGTAATTACTATTTATTGTAATTAATAGACGATGGATAACGTTAAAAAAACATTTTGTAGGTATTGCCTTGTCCCTAAGTGTAAAAACACTTTAAGAAGTACACCCAATAAAGTATTTTTTCCTGTACAAAATAATAATGTAAATTACGAAAACAATGGTGTACATTAATGAGAAGAGATGAAGTATCTTCAATATCGTGTTTATATTGTTGTGCAGATCACTTTAATGTAAGCATATTACAATTTAATTGCTAGTATAGGTGAATTAGTCAGCAGTAGGTCGTTTATGTTTCTTTTAAATATCAAGCAAAAGGCAACTTGCTTGTCTACTTAAACTAGGTTACAAAAGTCCATTAAAACTTCATGAATATAACTAACTATAGATATCTTACCTATCCTTTAGATTATAATATAACAAGTATTATAATAATTACCTTGCGGCTTTCACTCCTTTAACCTCAGCGGACGTAAAATCTGGATTTGATGCAAAATATATAGTCATCATGAATGCACCTATTTTCGGTAGATTGTCCGATTGTGCTTTGACAAAACTACATTCAGTCATTGTCCTAGATGATTTCTAATATCACTAGAATGCTTAACCTTCGGAAGGATAGGGGGGTGACTCATCACTCATCACCCCATTGTTTCAAAAAATGTTGTAACTTTTTATACGTTAATTGAGAGTAGTTGTGTTTTTCTGTATTCTCTTAACTAAGAATACGTAATTAGTAGCATATGCCACTGATTCGCGGACGTTCGTGGTTTTTACTATATCAACCTTGCTGGGGTGACCGAACACCCCACTATGCTTGTTTGTTTGTTTTTTTGTGAATTTTTCGAAGGGCTAATTGAAATAAGAGCATTTTTTGACCTAAATGGCGAGACTTACGGACGATTATATGAATAAATATTTGGAAAACTTCTTTGTCACTTGGAAATCTTTCTCGCCACACAAAAGCAAACCACCGTTGACTTCTGGAGACAAACTTACCGCAAAAATAACTTAAAATATACAGGATGTTCTAAACATGAACCAGGAACTTTCTGGAAGTGGACCCCCGTTGAAACTACAAAAAAAGGCACGGTGCTCAATGTGTCTAAGAAAAAAAGACAAAAAAGTTAAAATTGTTTGTGTTAAATGTCATTTGCCTATGTGTTCCGATCACCGTAACTGTCTGCACTGTTCTACACTGTTCTGTGTCTGGACTGCATTAAATCTTAAGTATGTATAGATATATGCGCATAAACTAATTTAAATGGTTTTTCATACTTTCATTTGAAACTATATTACTTGTCTCATTAAAAATAAAGTAGTTTTTTTGTATATATATGTCTTATTTCCGCAAATAAGTTGTGAGGTGATGGGTCACCCCCCCTATCCTTATTATTATACACGTAAGTATGCAAGAAAAGCCTATCCTGCCGAAGGTTAAATTGCACTAGCTAAGAGCAAAAACCACAGGAACACCTATCTTTCTTCGTAACACTACGAATATAGACGCCGATAAATGACAAAATGTTGAAAGTCACGTCATGTTTTGTTTCGACCAATGGTGAAGCGTTTTGCAAAGTTGAATTTCGCGCCCTTATTTTGCAATTATAATTAATATTTTCTGCAATTAAACACGAACTAAATAAGAAAATAATTGTTTAGGCATAATATATGGACAATGACAAAGACTGGCCTGTTGGTCTGGTGGTTAGTGACCCTGACTGCTAAGCCAGAGGTCGTGGGTTCGATTCCCACCCAGGACAAATAATTGTGTGATGAGCACGATAATTTGTTCTGTGTCTGGGTGTAATTTATCTATAATATGTATGTATTTAGAAATATATAAGTATGGTTTATCAGCAGTCTGGTTACCATAATACAGGCTCTGCCTAGTTTGGGATCAGACGGCCGTGTGTGAGATGTGTGAAGTTATTATTATTATTAATAAAGATTCAAGGGAAAATTAATCAAGTAAATTTAAACAACATGCATATTCCCTATTATTACATTTCTCATTTATAAAATCAAGTTGATCAACGTAAAATAATCATATTTAAATCATGTCATTACTTTTTTTGCTACTTTTATATTAGTTATCCAAACAAATTAAACCGCAGGCAAGTTTTATATAAAATTCATTCTCATTTAAAATTATAATGAGTTCAGAGCGATGAGTGGTTTCCTGACCTTTTTATTCTCGCTGAGTAAACTAATTTAAATTGAGCAAATACGCTGTTCCTAGTATTTAAAATGAAACTATTATATTAAGTTTTTTCGATCGCATGTTGACGGTGAATGCAGACCGCTTCGAACTGGTCTTTTTGGAAGTCATTGAGGGAGGTCTATGTTCATCAATGGACCTCTTATGGCTGAAATAATGATGATGATGATAAAGATTTTCAAGGAGGTTTGTCGGACTTGAACCGACTAAAAACAAGGTCATGGGGTTTTATTACCAAGAACGCATGTGTAACTAAGCCAGACTCGGCCCCTTTTGAACTATAAGGTAGTTTCATATAGTTAAAATAAAATGTTTAACAGTTTATCTTGAAATTAAGTAAGATTGAAAAACTATATTCGTTATTATTTTCAAGGTTCTTATATATATGACCAAATATTAAAAGTAAATGATTTTGCAATAGGTATGACATGATAACTCATTATTTCCTTCAAATTTCTACAGAACGTACCATTTCGAAGTTTATTAAAGAGGCACTGATGTGACTTGACAGTTTAATAGCGTATTAGAGACTTCCCTATAAAGTCCGGTTAGCCTTGCTATCTCTAATTCAGCAAGATTCCGCGCGCGCGTCGTCGTCGGACCGCTTTTGATATTTCAACGGGTAAACCTGTCAATCAGACTTAGGCTTATAATAATATTTATTATAAGCTTGGAGCTTAATTAATTAAGCTTGGATTTGTCCATACGTAATAAATACCTATTCTGATCAAATACTCATTCAATTTGGAACTTAGAAACATGCTAATAATATCCTACTAATGTTATAAACGTGAAAGTTTGTGAGAATTTAATCTAAAGGTGTTTTCACACCCCCTTCATTACCATTCCATTGCCAAAAATAATACATAGAAGAAATTGCTGTTAAGTTAACAATTTAAATTAATTGTTTCTACTTCTTCAGTACATGTACAGTACTTCAGTACATATATAACAGATTCACATGAGACCGTGAGTTCGGTTTATTATTTATGACTTAATTTTATTAACTAAAGATTAACGCGACTACATGTTTTTCACCCGCGTAAGTCCCGATCCCGTGGGAATGTACGGATAAAAAGTAGCCTATGCATTAATCCAGGTCTCCAGCTATCCCATTCTCATTGGAGTAGTGCGTTTAGTTGGCCTACCCATATTATATTTAAACAAAATACATCTACTTTCCACTAAAAACCATATTGAAGTCGGTGATACTTTTTTAAAAAAGATAACTATGTGACATTGTTTTTTTCTTTAGTTTTATGATAGTTTGGATTGAGTTAGTGGTAATGTTTTGTTGACTTTTGACAAGAATGCAAGTATAGTAAATAAATAGCTGTCTAATACTTAATAGTTTAATTTTTTTCGTATAGGGATTTTGTTTGAGGTGATGATAATGGAATAAAATTTTAATTATTGTTTGTTTCTGAGATGGTCAATGTGTAATTTTCAAGTTAGTTTTTCGTTTACCCGCAAACCAAGATATTTTTCAAACTATTATCTTAGTTTTAACACTAATCTTATAATTCACTCTTGTGGATAGAAATCTTTGGTCATCACAACAATTTCTTACATAAAATAATTCTTGTTAATACAGCAATTAGCCTATATTAAGAATAGAGCGTGTAAGTATCACCGCCGTGAAGAAATTACAAAAACGTCTTTCTGTGGATACTTATCATAATGCAAAAGTCAGTGTATCATAAAAATGCGAGATTAAAGATGTACGTACAGCCTTAAGTTTGATTTTGCGCTACGCAATGTAAGCGCAACAACCGTAGGTATCATTTTTGTGCGTCACGGTAAATAACCTTAAACGTTCGGCGCCGTCGATGCAGCTGATTGCATAAATGTTCTTTACTTGATTACATTGCGGGGTTTTGGCCGTATGCGGTATTTTTTTTTTTGGTTAAATGTTCTGTTTACTTATTGTGTCAAAGAAATGTAAAATATAAATAAAAATTATTTAAAAATCGGAAAATTCCGATGATTTATCACTCAGAATGATGACCTGAATCTCCTATAGATTCTTACACCAGTTATATTAAAAGTTCCAAACTATCAAAATACTTGCAACTGAAATTAAAATGATGAATCGGGCAACAGTTCAACAAGGTTAGTGCTAGCCCCAGAAATGACTAATTAAAGTACTCCGGACTGCACGAACACGGTGGGACACCTTGGGCAGAAGATGATGTCCTAACTACATACACGGTTCAATGAAAACATTATTTGCAAAAATCCTTCGTTAAAAACAGCCAAAGGCATAAGCGAAACGACAGGTTACACGGACATACATATATATTACTACTTACGGACCAAAACAGTTATGTCCTTTAAGCACAAAAAAGGCAGGAAAAACATACAAAGGCTTTTAATGAAACTGATTCATTTTATTTCTTACTACCCTTGTTTGCAGTAAGATTTATAGATGTGAGTACATTTGGTCCATTATCCGGTTCGGTGAAGTTTCAGTGCTTAATTTTGTTACTACTAAAATATTTGCAAAATAGATGATAGTGGCTGAAATCATTGTTACTGATGCGTTCGGTTATTCTGTCACTAGTGCGTGTTGTTTTCGCATCAGTATAAATTAAGGAGGGAGACCGAACGAGTATTGTAGTATAAGTATTATTACTAAAATAATATACCTAAAATTTACCTGAAATATTGTAATTTTTCTATATGTAAGAATGAAGAATTTATTTATTTTATTTTTTAGACAACTCCCGCATTAGGGATATTCCTATGTCGCAGGGTGCTTCACAAACATTCAAATAACGGACACAAAAACACCCAGACTCGGGACAACTATTTGTGGATCACACAAATTTTGGTCCCATGTGAGATTTGAACCCACAACACTCGGCGTGGCATAGTGGTAACTTAAACCATTGCGCCATTCGTGCAGTAAGCTGTATATACCCCTTGCCCTCACAAGCAATAACGTAAAAAGTGACTGTTGTTATGAGATTCTTTGTACTGGCTTATGCTTAGTACACGAGTTGACTACGTTTGTCTTAGCTAAATTTGTGCGGAAATAAAACAAAGAGAAAACAACTTTGATAAATAATCTCTTATAGATTCCTACTTGTTTGTTTTTAGAAATCCTGACTAATACTCGTTGATAATATACAATTCTATAATCAAAGCTAATCTTACTTTATATTATATTACAAAAGTTTGTGTGGTTGCATGGATGTTTGTTACTCTTTCACGCAAAAACGGCTTAATGGATCTGGATGAAATTTGGCCAAGATATAGATTATAGTCTGGAGTAGCACATAAGCCACTTTTTATCGCACGCAACGCAACACGAACGCAATCACAGGCAACCGCTAGTACTAGAAATGCGTAACTTTAAATGCCTTAACTACTCAACTGATCATCATGATCTTTTACATACACGTTGTTATGCATCCAGAAAGGGATATAGAGTACCTTTTATTCCAAAAGAAAGTACTGTTCCTGAGAGATAGATACCTGAAACGATTGACAAAAACTTACATTAAAGCGAGCGAAGGCGCCGGCAAATCTAATAAAGTTATAAACCGTAGTTAAAGTTTAAGGATCAAAAAGTATAATTATTATTAGTACCATAGCTATTATGTATGGGCACAAGTAAGATAATAGCTACTTCATAACATATGCATCACTCCCATACACAAGCGAATAAACCTACGCCGTAATAGCCTACAAAATTTAAATAATACTACCTGGCGTTAGTTACAACCCGAAATATATCTTGTTTAAGCTTTTCGAAAGTTGAGAACGCATTGCCTACCGCGCGACCTTCGTTTGTGTTTGTAACCACATTGTCGGACACTCGAGCGAGTGATGTAAACCTGGTATGGGTTAACACTAAAATAAATTTAACAACTTGCTCGCTCGCTTGACCGAAGTGATACCACGGCCGTACAGAAACACGCCATGAAGCAATGTTTGTGTTGTGTTTTGTCGAGCGAGTGAGATTACCTAAGGCCCTAGCCCCCTCCCCTTCTCCCCCTTCCCTTACTCCGAACAAGCCTCGGTCTCTTTAGGTACGTACATCAAACGGTTTTATACATAGTTGTGAAGCTATTTAATAACCCTAAACGAATAGCACGTACTGAGGCCAACGTCAAACAAAGAAAACAATCTGATTAGTAGGAGATTGCGTCAGTAATGAAAACAAAACAAATGCAGAACATGGTGAAATTGGAAATACTCTCTACTAAATATACATAAAAGTAGATCTGTGCGAATGATCATAGGTTAAATTTAATAGGTTGCAACGTAATGGCTAAGTTTGGACCTCACCCTGTACACTCCTTTTTTTTTTTTGTGCGTGTGGAAACCCCCTCGGGCCGTCACCGACGGTGAGGTGGTGTGTCGGAATCGAACCGACTAAAACCACACTGTGAGCCGTACTGCGCCTAAAATAGGAGGGATCCGGGAACAGCTTTTATTAAGACATCCGGACCCCCCCTAGCGCCTGCCCGCAAAAGCGTGGGCACCACCTTCGGGTAACAACCTCTCAATGAGGCGACGTCCACACACACGCGGTCGCCACCTCCTCGCGGGGGGCCACTATAGCAGGTGGAAGGGAAAACCCGTCCCGACCACCCGCGGCCACACTCAGGGCGGCATGAGGCGCTGGAAAGCGCCTCCGCCGCCCGGTTCGCCAGCGGCGAATTAGGTCCGAGTGGAGATCGTCCTCCCGGACCCTTTCCGCGGCCTCCTTCTGCGAGATGACGTCCTCACAGAAGGTTGCGACCGCGGTAAAATTCCTGTCGCTACCGGCCATGGAGCGTATGATGGCCGGTAGCGAGAGATCCCCTCCGATGACTGCAGTGAGAGCCCGACGCTGCGTTTCCCAAGCAGAGCAGACCGCCAGTGTGTGCTGGGCCGAGTCCTCACTGCAGTCGCAGTGATGACAGGCGGGACTCAATTCCCTCCTAGCAACTAGCAGGTACCTCCCACACCGGCGCACCGTAAAGTGCCATTGACCTGACAACCCCCGTGTAGAGCCGTCTCGTAGCGACGCTGGGTCCACCCAAATTGGGCAAGAGTCGCCCAAGGGTGGACGCAGCGCCGACCAGCCTTGGAGCCAGCTGCAGGAAGTGCTCTTCGAAGCGCCACCTTCCGTCAAGGATAAGACCCAGATACTTGATGTGGGCCTTAACCGGTACGAGGACCGAGTTGACATCGATAGAGGCGCCAGGGGGTGGACCACGACGGGGCCCATGAACTAAAAGAGCCTCCGTCTTATCTAGGGCCACCCGCAAACCCAGCGCCTCGATGCGCCCAACCACCAGAGAGACTCCCCTGGTTGTGACCAACGTGTCATCGGCGTAACAGATTACGCCGAGCCCGGGGGGGAAGTCGCCTCGTAGGGCCCAATCGTATCCCATGTTCCACAGGAGTGGTCTAAGGACAGACCCCTGCGGAACACCGCACGACACGGGCCGACGACTAAAAACTCCATCTCGGTCCTTGTACATGATGGTACGCTCCTCTAGATAGTCTGCCACTAGCCGCCTCAGGTACCCTGGCACTCCGTGATAGTGGAGTGCTTCCCTGATGCAGCTGAATGGCAGATTATTAAACGCGTTGGCGATGTCAAAAGACACCGCCAACAGCACGCCGCCACATCTCACTACCTCTTCGGTCACGGCCCTCAGGCGCAACACAGCACCGACCGTCGAACGCCCCGCTCGAAAACCGAATTTTTTATGTTCCAATTTGTTAAAATCTAATGCTTAAATGGCTGTATCTTTTGATTGCGTTGGCGTAGAAGCTTCATTTTTTGACATACTTTCAACTTGATACCACTACACGTTCCGAAGAAAAAGGCCCTTGACAGACAGACAGACTTGTTTGCCCGATTTCTTCTCACAAGTCTCAACGATTTGAAAACGGACGGTTATAGATCGACACTTGAATTTTATAATTTTACATTTCACATAGCAACCTATTGTTGCGATGACTCTGTGTGTGTTGATTTTTAAAATTTATAATTATTAATTACCTAAATTTTGTTTTCAAATTAACCTTTTCGAATACTGATGACCAATTTTATGAAATAAACTTATTGATTTTGAATTCATTTTGAGGAACCTCATAGAACATCATGAGGTCTTATCAGACTTCATATTACATCAATAAAAATATGCGAATATAGAGTTAAGATGTTAACGTAACTGTTTGCAGGAACAATATCTAAAAGTATTTGTTCCTTGTTTCCTTTAACGTAAAAGAGCTTTGTCTTGCCTCACATCAACTTATTACATTGTCCTCTTAACGGACTTTGTAAAGAAAAAAGTTATTCAAGTTCTGAATTAAATTGAAGCCGACATTTGTGGTCTTTACGAACTAACCAGCAAACGCCGCTCAGTTACAAGACGCTTTTAAGCATCGTGTTTACACAGTCACTGTATTACGTCTTTTTGAAATATTATTTTAGCAGTCATTTTTTTTTTATTATTAAATGGAATAGGCGTTTGTTTTCCAATTCACCTGATGGAAAGTGACGATGGAGACGAAGATAGTCCACGCCTATCCAAGAGAAACCTATTCACTATACACTTAAATATTCCAAGATTATAATTGACTGGATTGAATTACTCGCCATCACAGAGTACTCTCACTATACAATAAAATGTCATTCATTTCGAAAATACCACGAAGGCAGATCTTCTTATTAAATTAATTAATTTCCTGTTTATTGCAATTTACTTTTAGTTATTTATGAATCGCTCTCAGTGCTATCGTCGAGGGGAAATGAAATAAATGGGAAAGCTATAAAGAGCTCGCTCGCGGTGAATAAACGAGGAAGAGATAATTAAATGGCAACTAAAAAGCATTAGTGTTATGTAATAAGCGTTTTAACAGGAGGAGGTAAGATTTTTGTATTTTTTTACCGAGATCTTGGTCTATAGTTTGTATTGTGCAAGTAGCCAAGGAAGTCGAATTGAGAACCTCCTCTTTTTTGAGGTCGGTTGAAAATTATTACTCTCCCACATAAACTTAAGTACGCTAGTAAATCACAACCTATAGGGTAATTCCCATTGACCTAGAACCATATAATTTGTTAAGAATCAAGTTCGGCATCACAAGTAAAGGAAAAATCCGAAAGTCGTTAATTTGTTATTATATCACAATAAATAATAGTTTTTGTTATTAAAGAATTATATTTTGGGGTAGGAAAGTTAACTTTAAGCTAACTGCTAAGTTATGTTTGTCTTTCGGAAAAGACCGGCAAAAATCTTCGCGAATTGATTCCTCTGGCTGCGCGAGTTAGACTCGCACTTGTCCTTTTTTTAAAATCATTACGACTACATAATATATAATGTAAATTTTTCATTTCAATAAATTTCAGGAGAACCGCTCATCTTTCTAGAAGTCAATATGGGAGACAATATTCAGAATTTAACGTAGCGACTTTTGCCACTAAAATATTTTTTTTTCATCAATTATTATTCAATATTTCACTTATTATCATTTCAAATTTGGGTCGCCGTATGCGTCACCTAAAAAATATTTCTTTTCATTTCATACAAAGGATTCTTATTGAACCATTGTCTTGTGTGCCGAACCCTCTCGGCACACAAGACAATGGTTCAAGACAATCCCTCAAGAAAGTGGTGTATTTTACAGGAGAAAATAAATTCTACTCTGATGGATTTCTGTACATAACAATTATGTTTATTTCAATTCTATACCACATTTGTATTGTATATTTCATGTCGGTTACGTAGGTTTAA
This sequence comes from Callimorpha dominula, assembly GCA_949752705.1. Classification (NCBI taxonomy): domain Eukaryota; kingdom Metazoa; phylum Arthropoda; class Insecta; order Lepidoptera; family Erebidae; genus Callimorpha; species Callimorpha dominula. The sequence goes on from OX457005.1 coordinate 19,855,340, forward strand.
TCTCTATAGTTATTCAAGGGAAACACTACAAAGTCACACATATGGTTTATTTATAGAGCCCTTGAGATGTTGTCTTTACAAGTTTGGGAACGTGACTTAACAGGGATCAGTGTAGCATAAAATATATGTAGGCAAAAACATACCCCAACATTTCAGAACTTCTGCTAAACCATCTATCAACCAGTTTGGCTGAACCAAACTTCTTCCACTGTCTTCCACTGTCTTTTCTATAAAATCTTGTATTTTTATATAAACTAAAAAGCCAAAAGAATTTGTTTTTTTTATGGTATAGGGGGCAAACGAGCAGACGTGTCACCTGATGGTAAATAACTACCGCCGCCCATGGGCACCTGTAACTCAAGAGTCACATACGTTGCCACCCTTTAAGGTGGGAGTACAGGAAGAGGGGAAGAGCGGGAAGACGGGAGAGGAGAGTTAATTAGAGAGGGGAAGGACGGGAATAGGGGAGAGGGAAGGGTTGGGGCCTCCGGTAACCTCACTCACGCGGCGAAAAGCAATGAAAAACATTGTTTCACTGCCGGTTTTCTGTGAGGCCGTGGTATCGAGCGGAGTCGAGCCGGCCCAAACGTGCCGAAGCATGGCTCTCACGTAAAAATTCATTAAACCTTCTCACATACCAGTAGAGAATTCATATCATATAGGTCGATATGCTACAGACTCTGTTCGTTTTATATAGCTACATAAAATAAATAATACGACCAATTATTTAAGGGAGGTTATGGGCTATGCAACATCACGCGACGATTCTTAGAAGCGGAGTAGTGACCATAAACATAGGTGAAGCTGTTGGGAAGGCTTTGTGCGTTTGAACGCTCTTATGTTACGATCTAAGATTAATAGTGAAGTATTGATAATACTTACTAATGAAGTAGTATTTAACATTTGTTCTGTCAAGCAAATCAATCAATCAGCCTATCATAGTCCACTATTAGACATAGGCCTCTCAGAATGTGCGCCACAGCACCCGGTCCTCCGCCTTCGTATCCAGTCCATCCCTGCTAAATTCTTCAGGTCGTCGGTCCATCTGGTTGGAGGGCGTCCTACCTTCCGTTTACCGATTCGCGGTCTCCACTCTAGGACCCGTCTGCTCTAATGGCCATCGGTCCTTCGGCATACGTGCCGGCATTGCCACTTCAACATGCTTATCCTGCGAGCTATGTCGGTAACTTTGGTTCTTTGTCGGATGATCTCATTACGAAATTTATCCTTCAAAGAGACTCCAAGCAGCAGCTTTGTTCTGTGTCTGGTTGTAATTTATCTTTAATATGTATGTATCCTACTAATATTATAAATGTAAAAATTTGTGCGGATGTATGGATAAATAGATGTTTGTTACTCTATCAAGCAAGATTTACTGAACCGATTACGATTAAACTTGGTATGTAGATAGCTGGAGATCTGGATTAACAGATAGGCTACTCTTTATCCAGATATTCTCACGGGATCGGGCCTTACGCGGGCGAAACCGCGGGGCGCTGCTAGTTTAGAAATATATAAGGATGTCTATTAGCAGTATTTGAGGAAGTTTTTAAGCTTTCTGTATTTACACAGACTTTGGGGAAAGATTCTAGTCTTCACTATCACTAAACTCCTAATTTTAATCGTGTCCCGTAATAGTTAATAGTCCGGGTTCGTACCAGGTCCCAGTACCTACACTATTGACGTGAACCCACTCCTAACACAAACATGTTTAGTTTACATAGAGGGGTTAACAAGAAACCAGAATATAAATAATATGTGAGCCACATTACTAGTAGTACCTCATATTGAAAAAAATATGGAAATGAACTGAACTGATTTATTTACCAAAAAGTGTTGGTGCAGTAAAGGTCTGTAAATTAGTGAGAGATCCAAAACACACACAAATGACAAGTCATTTTAGTGACATACAAATCATCATCCATACAAAAAAATAAAATTAAAGTGTCTATTTGTAATGTCAAAATAATAGTTTTTTTTTAATTCGTACTCTTTTTGTCTTTTTGTCTGTCCGGCTGCTTGTTCCGGCTAATCCCCGGAACTGGTAAACCGATTTCCACGGACTTTCACTGGCAGATGGCTGGTGTTAGAAGGAGTAACTTAGGCTACTTTTATTTTAGAAAAAGAATAAGGGGTACTGCGCAAACAAAATATATATATATATTTTTTTAAAGACAACTCCCGCATTAGGACTGACTCCTGTGTTGCGGGGGACTTTACAAACATACAAACAATGGACACAAAGAACACCCAGACTCGGGTGGGAACCGAACCCACGGCCTATGGCGTAGCAGTCAGGGTCACTAACCACTAGGCCAACAGGCCAGTCGTCTGTAACACGTTTCGTATACGAAATGTGTGCACACGAGGGAAGCCGCACAGGTAGTTAAATATTTAAGTCTATAAAATTCAGTGTCAACTGATAATGGAAAAACTCGCCAGAAACCTTTTATTCGACACCATTTTCCTTTTATTCTTTCAAGTCATTTACTTACTTTGTTGGTTGCTTATTTGACATATTACCCTTACGAGTAGATTATGAAATACACCGTTCATTTATTTGTATTAACTACAACTAAAAGATACAAGTGAGAGTAAAAATTTATGTAAATAACTTAATGAACCAACAAATAGTAAAAAAATTAACACTTGAATATATCTTATACTAGCAGCACCCCAAGGTTTCACCGTAGGTAAGTCCCGATCTCTTGATAATATTGGGATATAAAGTTGCCTATATGTTAAATCAGGTCTCTAGCTATCTAGATACCAAGTTTCATCGCTATCGGTTCAGTAGTTTTGGCGTGAAAGAGTAACAAATATCCATACATACATACATCCATACATCCTCACAAACTTTCACATTTATAATATTAGTAGTATGTATCTGCGTGACTGTCTGTACCATCATACCTCCTAAACGTATTTGTTTCGTTGCTTTTGTTTGACAGCCTTCATCGAGAGTGTTCTTAACTATAATAACTTGACACATCTTACAACATCTTGACATCTCTTAACTGTTTGTCGGATGTGCTTTTTCTAATTGCTGGAAGGATTTTTGGATTCGGGGTATTTTGAATGTTTAATTTATGCTTGTTTCTTATCAAACCAAACACTCAATGGCTTGACGTCAAAAATCGCTATGTCATGCGAGATTCTCCTAAACCTACAGTGTTGATATTTATTAAAAATTAGCAGCGGCTCGCAGTTTCACCCGCGTAAGTCCCGATCCTGTGGGAATGTCGGGATAAAATGTAACCTATGCGTTTATTCAGGTCTTCAGCTATCTACGTACCAAGTTTCATCGCAATCGGTCTAGTAGTTTTTGTGTGAAAACATTACAAACATACACACAAATGTTTCCTCTTCATAATATTAGTTTAGATAAACTGATTTAGCTTGATAATCAACTAACTTATTATCTTTGTCATAAAAATGGCAAATACATGCTTCATTGCAGCTGTATGTACTAAACTTTCTTTACAATTTTTGTAACTTCGGCTTGTGGTAATGGGCAAATTATATGTTTTCTGTTATCCTTGAATTATTTTTTTCAAAATAAAAAAAAAATCGACGATTTTTTTTTGCAAGTTTGTAACCTTCCCACTGCCTTGCGTCACGCTCAAATCGTCATATTATCAAAATGTACACTTGTCAGCATGTAAAAACCGTATCTTAATCTGACGCGCTCGACAATGTCAAATGATCGATTTTTTTTGGAAGTTTGTAACTTTCCCACTGCCTTGCGTCACTCTCAAATCGTCAGATTATCAAAATGTACATTTGTCAGCATGTAATTAACCCCCCTTATAATAATCTGCCGCGCAGGAGTAAATCCAAAAAATCCCTTAATGGCCTCCCCTACTATAAACTTATCCTAAACAAACTAAGAATAGCTTGTTCTATAAAAGTTCATGTTCAACTAAAGTAAAATTCCTTTTATTTATGGCTCGATATATTTCGTAGTTAAGTTAATAATAACAAACCAAACCAATATAAACGTAAACAATTCTATATTTACAATTTAAGCACTATATTAGATTGAAGAAATTTCCAGACACCCTAAGGAATATTTTCGGGAGTTTAAATCTCGACCAGATCAAAGGATTTATCTTTAGAAGTGGGACAATGTGACAAACTAATCGTATCGTAATTCTTGTTTTTGTGTTCTGTTATAAAATCTCTCCAATGAGAGGTATTCTAAAGACAACCATAAATTACTAATATGGCGTATTTTGAAGCATAATTATTTGAAGACCTTCCAAATATGTGGCTTTGTTGGCGGTTGTGTTGACAATTGAATAAAATTAAGATGAATAGTCGATTTTCTATCGTAAATAACAGACATAAAAGAGGGGTACCGAATCGAATTTTACACTTCATTTTATTTATCTTTTTTGGCGACGGGTTCGAAGATCCCCATGAATATCCTCCGCCCTCGGTGGGAGGGGTTCGAAGGCGGTTTTTCAGACTTACCGACTAAAAACCACCCCAGTATTCCGCTGCTTGCCTGTAATCGGGGGAGCGAGAATAATTGACAGGCGTTGACCCGTCTCACTGTGAATTGTTAAATAGTTTATTGAAAACAAAGGAAACTGCACATAATATTAAAACTAGTTACATTTGACTCACCTCTGCTATATATGGTTATTATTTTACAAATTGGTTATGAGCTTAACTACAAAATCTTTGTTTCATATAGATTCACCAGAAATACGGAATAGATCACAAAATAAGTATATCGAAATTTCATGATTTACACAAATGAATATGAAACAGACAAGACGCTTTTGTATTTACTCCATAATATTTTCAATAGCGGTTTTACGGGGAAGTATAATGTATGAGATTGGAAAACAAAGCTTTTCATATTTTATTTACGATGATGTCATGCCGTGCACGTCCATATTGCTACTAGAGTATTAAACGTGGCTCATATATTATTTTAGAATCATCGCAGAGATGTACAAAATCCTCTTCATTCCGGGTCTGAAGTGAGATGTGCCATCACGTAAAAAATAATAAAATTTCGCTCGCAGGGGTTTCCTTCTATGGTACACCTGAGAGCCCGGTAACAAGATCCTATGACAGAACACCGTATGCTTTAGTTTAGTTATGTTTTAGTCCATTCAAGTCCGACATATCCCCTTACCGTTTTGAACCTTTAGTGACGAGCTTTTACGTTTTTTACACGTTAAAAAGAAAAACTCTCAATGTGCTTGAGAGTTTTTTTTTTACAAACATTTGCTGCCTCATCGCAGATTTACATAGAAGGGTTTACTTTGGGATTGTCCATTAATCACGTGAGGCTCGAAAGAGGGGTGAGGAAAAAATCACAAAACATCACAAGGGGGAGGGGAGGTGTAGTGCGTTATGACGTGTATTTATTTTTTCGTATCATACAATTATTTGGAAATAAAAAAAATACACGTGATTTTGGCTAGAGGGGGTAGGGTTAGTCTAAAACCTCACCACGTATTACCTTTGCCGTGACTTGCTAAGACCTAATGCGTTTTAAATTTCAAAATAGAAAAACGAAACCCGTTTGTCAGTTTGTTAGTCTGTCTGTCTGTCAAATTTAAATTAATATTTAATACGAAGCCAATTCGACCTGTTAAAATGAACCTTAACAGACAACACACAAAAATCACAAAAATACGAATTAACGATTTTTTCCTTTAGTAATATTGTTACCCTTGCCTTGCTTCTTGCCAAATTGCCCATTTTTAGGCCAACGGGAAACACTCCATTAATTTTGATTTATTACAAGTGTCAACGTATTTGGCACACAAATGGCCATGGTAGGCTATATATGGCTATACAAGTGTAGACTAACCTACTGACATTTGGCATTCTGTACAAATGTGAAAACAAAATAACTGTCTTATAACCAAACATTTGTAGTTTTATTGAAACGTATCACATATAACTCGTTTACGGCAGTTACACTTAGCCCTAATGTTTAGTACTTCAATATTACATGTATCACAATATTAAGAGTATTATTATTCCTCTTTATTCAACTTAATACTTATAAATTACATTTTTAAATATGTACAAAACAATACATGTATTTAAAATTAAGACCAAGACACCGGTGGTTAGGGCTCCAAAGACAGGAACCTCCTCACTATAATAATATATTCTCATTCCTCATATTAATCCATGAGCAGATATAACAATCGGAACAATGATCTCCGAATCGACATTCCACATATCGACAATCTCGTGAGACAAATCCAAATATTTTATTTGTGAGGGAAGGGTTAAGGCCTCTGGTAACCTCACTCAAGCGGTGAAAAGCATCGCAAGCATTGCTTCACTGGCGGTTTTCTGTGAGGCTGTGGTATCACCCCGGTCGAGCCTCGTGATCGCGTTAATTCCCGTATATTCATTATTTTTTTTATTTAAAACTTAATGCACAAAGGCGGACTTAATGCCCAGGTCATTCTCTACCAGCCAACCTTGGGGTGATGTAGAAATATTTATTATTGATTTAGATGTAGAATTAGGATGTGGAATTTAACATTTGGAGTTATTTATAATACTTAGATAATCATAAAACGGACACATAGAACACAAATCACATAGTAGAAATACATATTACATGGAATAGATACTATTACTTACGTAAATAGTTTGCTATACGTCATTACTACATAAAAATATATAATACATATAGAATCTATAAAAGAAGTACAACATACAACACAACAGTATACATTTTTTATTTTATTTTAAAAGACAACTCTCGCATTAGGAATATTCCTGTGTCGCGGAGGGCTTTACAAACATTCAAACAAAGGACACAAAGAACACCCAGACTCGGGACAGCTATTTGTGGATCACACAAATTTTTGTCCCGTGTGGGATTCGAACCCACAACACTCGGCGCGGCGTAGTGGCGAGGTGACCACTTAAACCATTGCGCCATCCGTGCAGTAATTATATGTAATTATATCATGGAACGCGAATGTTTAAAAGGTTATACGGATAGATTGGGGAATGTAATCAACAGCAGCAGTACAGGATCGCATACCTGTCACTCAAACTGGCTGTGGCCGGGAATTCCGATATTCCTCTAACAAAACCTGTGTTCGTGTTAATTTAGACCCCATATTACAAGCTATGCGAAGTTTGGGTCTGGATAGCGATATATAATATGTCTTAATAATTATAATTATTATATCTGAACACTAGCAACCCGCCCCTGTTTAGCACGGGCAGCAGAGACATCTTCAACAATCATCATCATCATTTTGTGTGTAAATTTACACAAAAAAATTAACAGGTATATACCTAAACCTTCTTCATGATGAAAATCGCAAGAAAATCCATTAAGTACTTTTTGAGTTTATCGCGAACAGACAAACGCGGTGGGGGACTGTTTAATAATGTGTAGTGATATGACTGCACGGATGGCGCAATGGTTTTAGTGGTCACCTCGCCGCTACGCCGCGCCGAGTGTTGTGATTTCAAATCTTACACGGGACAAAAATTTGTGTGATCCACAAATAGTTTTCCCGAGTCTGGGTGTTCTATGTGTCCGTTATTTAAATGTTTGTGAAGCCCCCCGCGACACACGAAAATTCCTAATGCGGGAGTTCAATTCAATTTCTTGATTAGCGAGAATAGGTATAATAATAACTTCACACACATCTCACACACGGCTGTCTGATCCCAAACTAGGCAGAGCCTGTACTATGGTAACAAGACTGCTGATAAACATATCACACACATCCAGAACAAATGATCATGCTCATTACACAATTATCGAACGAAAGACCTCTGGCTCAGCAGTCAGGGTCACTAACCACTAGACAAACAGGCCGGTCAAGTAGGTCTAAGGGTGTTATAATTATACAAAGTTTTTCCTTCTTCCACCTTTTACGGTATGCAAATATTAACAATAGTATATTATGTTTGTGTCATGCATTTAACAATTTCTTATACGCCCTTCCTCAAGTATTGGACTATTATATTGAAAAAAAAAATTATAACATCTGACCGGTATTTTCATGCCGCGTTCCTATATACAAGAAACGATTCGTTTCGCTGACGGTCGGTAAAATTTCTTTGAATTTTTAACGAAAATTTTACCGTCCGTAAGGAAAACGAATCGTTTCTTGAATAGGAACGCGGAATTAGAGATTATAATAGTAATTTAGATTGAAAATTCTAAGACAATTCATTTTCAAAGACACTTTATTATTCTTTATTATTATCTTATTTTAACTATTTTCAGTTCAGTTTCAGTTCAAAATTGTAAACCTGTTGTCTTTTATTTTAAAGCCTTATAGTATTCTACTATTATATTCAGTGGCGGTACCTACAGACAAGCAATGTGAAGTACGGGATTTATTTTGGCCGGTTAAAAAATTACCACCACCTTGATAATGAGACTAAATACAGCGATGCTGTTATGTTTTTTTAACTATATTTACTTTACTCTACTACATTTTTTTTTTGTTATTTTGAAGAAAAAATATGAGTTTAACGATCAAGTCTGCAAAGTATATAAAAGCATTTTATACCGCTTCCTAAGATTTTTTTTAAATTGGCCTTAATAACGTCAACTTAATCAGTTATTGCTAGCTCTGGTAATTGCCGAGGAAAGTGGGACGGTGTATTTTAAACCGTAGGCTTTTTACGTTAAAGTGTTTGTCGAGCAATGAGAATTTACCGTTACCATGAAGCAATAAAGGGGGTTGTTTCATTTAGTGATTTAGTAATTATATTTTCTGCATTCTCTATCGCATGTATCATGGGGAGTGCTCCGAGGAATTGTTCGGACTTATACCGGCCGCAACGTTCCGCCATCATTCAACGCGACAAAACTTTCATCCCCATCACCTGGATAATTGGCAATCCACCACTGTGCGGTTTTCCAGAATTTTTTGCCTCTCACAACCAACCTCTGGAACAAATTGTCGCCTGCGGTATTTCCGGACCGATACGACCTTCAAACCTCCAAGAAAAGAGCGTACTCCTATCTCAAAGGCCGGCAACGCACTTGTGACTCTTGAGTTGCAGGTGTCCATGGGCGACGGTAGTCACTTACCATCAGGTGACCCGTCTGCTCGTTTGCCCCCTATAATATAAAAAAAAGGGATAGTCAAACACTTACATTTAATATAACTTCACTGCGGATGAGCTTATGATACAGTATTTCAACTATGTTTATTTTGTTATCATTGCGATTTTTATTTTTTTCAGTACACATCAGATTTCTGTTCAAAACATCTTCAATTCCCTACCTATCCTTCCAAGGAAGACACTTTTCTAGTAGATCACATTTCTCTTGTTTTATATTTCTTGTGTGTATTGTCAAACCCTGGAGCAACTATTTACTTGTTTATTATTGATTCATCATTATTAACAAAATGCTTAATAATCCTTGTGGTCCATTCCTGAAGTCGAAACTTACACAACGAAAGCTATTACACTAAGAACACACAATGACGTCATTAATCATATCGTTTGCTAACGCGGCAGTCAAATTAAAAACTGTGTATAATGTATTAGAATCCCGTCAGAACACGTACTCAAATGTTACTCTTATGTGTTACATCTCCATGTTGAAACAATTGAAAGTCAGTTGGTTGATTGCTTTGATTGACATATATCTTTCTGAATTTAGGATGTACAACACTACGCTAGCAGTAATTGATAATACTATTTTATATCTTTTCTTATTCAGTGAAAGATCGTTTACCATTTACTGTAGTACCTACACACAATGGAAAATCTGCCTGAAAGAGATTGTATTTACTAATATGGCCGTCCTTTGTTCTTTGTACATTATCTGTCTGTCCAACACACATATATATAGGTAACGATATATCTTTCTTGTATAATTAAGTTTTTGTATTCAGAAATTTATAAATAAAAAAATCACACTCAGTGGGACTGTGGGAGTGCCATGCTTTGGCAAGTATGGGCCGGCTCGACCGAAGTGATACCATTTCCTCACAGTAAACCGGCAGTGAAGCAATGATGCATAGCTTTTCACTGAGTGAGTGAGGTCACCTGAGGCTCTAATCCTTCCCTGTTTCTCTCTACCTTCCTCGCCCCTTATTCCCCCCTTCCCCTACTCCCACCTTAAAGGCTGGCAACGCACTTGTGACTTTTGAGTTGCAAGTGCTCTTGGGTGGCGGTAGTCATTTACTATCAGGTCTGCTCGTTTGCCCCCTATAAAAAAAATATCAGTTTTTCTATCTATGTATGTAAATTGATTTAAAACATTCTAAATAGATGCTATTTTTCCACAGATCGGTTGGAAGTACACCAATGCGTGGCTGGTGGGCAACTTTCTGTGCAAACTGCTGCTTGTGATGAGAGCCTTCGGTCTCTATCTGTCCTCCAACGTACTAGTCTGCATTTCAATTGATAGGTGAGTTATAATTCCCTTTATAACAGCGGTAGAGTATTCGGCTGCTAAATCGTTCGATAGTTCGATTCTCGCTCGGTAAAGATATTTTCATGCGTTAATATGACTTTTTGTATTAGACTGAGTGTTTTACATTACATACATACATTCACATAGTAGGAGAGCCATACTTCGGCATGTATGGGCCGGCTCGACTAGATTGATACCACGGCTTCACAGGAAAGTGTGTGAGTGAGCGAGGTTACCGAAGGCCATATCCCTTCCCTCCCTTGCCTCTTCTCCCCTCACCTTAAAGGTCGGCAACGTACGGTGGGGTGAGGGCCTGAAGGGGTTTTCATAGCCAAAAAAAAGGGAGATGGACTCACTCACTCACATGTCCGGACGTCTTAATAAAAGCTGTTTCCTCATCACTCCTATTTTAGGCGCAGTATGGTACACCGTGTGGTGTTAGTCGGTTTGATTCCGACACACCGCCCAATCAAAAACCGTGGTGGTAATGGCCCGAAAGGGCTTCCATAAGCTCAAAAAAAAGGTTGGTTCACATCGGTAGTGTACTGTCTAAGGTTCGAATCCACAGCCATTTGATTGCAAGTCTGATGTCTTAACCAATAAATGTCCGCTTAAATGCCCCAGATCATATTACAAAATAACCGTAGGTCAGTAAAAGTAAAATACACGCTTTAATAGAAAAAAGAGTTTCAGTATCTACCTCCTGGCTACATCTTCCCACTAATTCCCACTAATGTTACTCTTTCACACCAAAACTACTAAACCGAATGCGATGAAACTTGGTATGTAGATAGCTGGAGACCTGGATTAACATATAGGCTACTTTTTATCCTGATATTCCTACGGGATCGGGACTTACGCGGGTGAAACCGGGGGGCGCTGCTAGTATTATATAAATGTGATAGTTTGGATGGATTGATGGATAGATGTTTGTTACTCTTTCACGCAAAAACCACTGAACTGATTGCGATGAAACTTGGTACGTAGATATTTGGAGCCCTGGATTAACGCATAGGCTCCTTTTTTCCCGATATTCCCACGGGATCGAGATTTACGCGGGTGAAACCGCGGGGCGCGGCTAGTAGCTACTAACAATAAAAGCGTGCTGAAAACAATGTTAATATTTGTGACAGTATTTAAACTAAACTGTATAAAGACTTTTAAAGTCATTTATAACAAATATTTTGACTCCTAAGTGGTTGGGGTATTTCTGAACGACGTGAAATAGTCCGTAGTTGAACAGGAATAGTGGGAGTACAAACGATTCGTCAGAGTACGGATCATATTCTACAAACAAGCAGTATATAACACATAGAAAGGCAAAGTCTCTCGTTGAACAAAGAGGATTTAAAACAGCCTAGTTTTAGTTGAAAAGGTGGTAACAGATATTCACGATTCACACTTTCACCATTTTTTTAACCTCGTATTAAATTTCACCCATAATAAAACTTGTATAGATGTTTAATCAAAACAAATTTGCATATTATAATTTCCTTAAATTAAATTGTACGTTGTTGTTTTAAAATGTATTTGTATCATTCAAGTTTCAAATATATTCACAGGGATTCTCTTGTAAGGGTACACCTGAGGCCCTGGTAATATGGACTGTGACGGAACACCGTGTGGTTTTAGTCGGTTCGAGTACGACATACCACTCTACCACTTAGCCCAGGTGGGTTGACGACTTGGGCGACTCTTGCCCAATTTGGGCGAGCCCAGCGTCGCTACAAGACGGCTGTACACGGGGGTTGTCCGGTCAATGGCACTGTACGGTGCACCGGTGTGGGCGGGAGCTCTGACCGCCCAGAATAGGGCGCGCCTCTGGCGCCCTCAGAGGGTCATGGCGGTTAGAGCCATACGCGGATACCGCACCGTGTCGACGGAGGCGGCGTGCGCGTTGGCCGGGACACCCAGTGGGATTTGGAGGCGGAAGTGCTCGCCGAAGAATATCGGCGAACGGCTGAATTCCGGGCGGGAAGCAGCAGTCGGCCCCCGCCCGAAGAGGTACGCGAGTGGCGTGAGGCCACTCGCCAAGCCACGATGGCTCGTTGGTCGTCCCGGCTGGAGGCTCCACGTCTGGCTTTGCCGCCGTGGAGGCGCATCAGGTCATCGTCGAGTGGGCAGGGCGGCAGCACGGGACCCTTTCCTTCCGACTGACGCAGGTCCTTTCCAGGCACGGCTGCTTCGGGAAGTACCTGCACTCGGTCGCTAGGAGGGAACTGAGTCCCGCCTGTCACCACTGCGACTACAGTGAGGACTCGGCTCAGCACACGCTGGTGGTTTGCCCCGCCTGGGCGACGCAGTGTCGGGCCCTCACTGCAGTCATCGGAGGGGATCTCTCGGTACCGGCCGTCATACGCTCCATGGCCGGTAGCGACAAGAATTTTACCGCGGTCGCGACCTTCTGTGAGGACGTCATTTCACAGAAGGAGGCGGCGGAACGGGTCCTGGTGGACGATCTCCACTCGGACCATATTCACCGACGGCGAATCGGGCGGCGGAGGCGCGCTTACCAGCGCCTCATGCCGCCCTGAGTGTGGCCGCGGGTGGACGGGACGGGTTTTCCCTCCACCCGCTATAGTGGCCCCCTGCGAGGACGCTCCGTCCGAGTGTGCCTAGACGTCGCCTAATTGAGAGGTTTTTACCCGAAGGTGGTGCCCGCGCTTTTGCGGATATGCGCTAGAAGGGTTCCGGATGTCTTAATAAAAGCTGTTCCCGGATCCCTCCTACTTAAGGCGCAGTACGGCACACCATGTGGTTTTAGTCGGTTCGATTCCGACACACCGCCCTACCGAAAACCCCAGTGGGGTGACGGCCCGAGGGGGTTTCCACACGCACAAAAAAAAGTTTCAAATACAAGTAAATTTATAATAGAATGTAGGTTTTAAAATTAAATGTTTAAAAAAATCAAGAAGACTTAGAGAAAAGAAGTATTTGATATATCGCTGGAGTTACAAGTACCACAGTATAATGTATACTGTGCTAGTACACTAGATACGTGAAACTTTGCTAGTACACTAGATACGTGAAACTGTGCTAGTACACTAGATACGTGAAACTGTGCTAGTACACTAGATACGTGAAACTGTGCTAGTACACTAGATACGTGAAACTGTGCTAGTACACTAGATACGTGAAACTGTGCTAGTACACTAGATACGTGAAACTGTGCTAGTACACTAGATACGTGAAACTGTGCTAGTACACTAGATACGTGAAACTTTTAAATTCATTCTGGAACGTAGATTTGAAAATTAAATATAAAATAAAAAAAACAAATGAAAAACTCTTGGCAACACAGAATAATATATGTGATTCGTTCCACTAATCGTTTGCGTCACTCTTCACAGGAAAGCAATTAATGAGTTCTCGCAGACATATACAGTACTTTATTAATTATAACTGAAGGTAATTAATAATAAATTTTATATAATTATTAATTTTCAAGTAGGTTGCCCCTTATATCAGCTTTGTGTACTCCCTGTAAGCATGATTTAATTGACGTTTAGTAAAGTTACAACTGTGAAAATATAATTGGCTACACAAATTTAGCAATTTCACTTACGCAATAATGACTAATTCATAATGTACAGACAGTTTGAAATATTTCCAATAAGAGTGGGCAATATGAATAATAGTAATAAAAATATATGTATTTTATTCAATTGTTTAATTTCATACATATCTTGTTGTTATGAAATTAACATAGTAAGTACGAATACTATTTATGTAAAAAATCTTAAAAAAACAAGTATAAGTTTTAAGGTTATTCAGACATCTGCTCATCTTGTGGTTTAATAATAACTACATGTGTCAAACATACATCACCTTTAAAACTATATGGATTGTTTTCATTTAGTTCATTCACATTCTTATATCATTATTTTAAAAGTAATTATTAACAATTATAACACCGAACTTTAGTAATCGTTTTTGATTCTTTATCCAAATAATATAAACCGTCCACAATCATATTTCTTTAATACTACACTGAATAGAGAACAACTGCACTCCTCAAATTGATTATCACATAGATGGCAATGAAATAGCCGATGAACTCACCAGAGCTGGTGCAGAAAACCGACGGCATGGACCAGAACCGTTCTTCGGGATCACCAAGCAGCGAGCTTTTTCAACCATAAACGCTCAATATACATCAATGGCAATTAAGAAATTGAAGACCACGACTGCTCTTAGACACTTTAAAGCCTTAATAAAGGGCTTTGATAACAAAGTATCCAAAGAACTTCTGGAGCTCAAAAGATACAAAACCTGTGCAGTAAGTCCTCACCGGATGTGGAGGAACGAGTGTCATGTTCCTCCAACACAAAGGGAGGATCCTCCGACCAGGCGAGGTGATCATGCCTGGCGGACCGCGGCCCAACGGTCGATGTTGAGAAGTTGTATATATACTAATCGGCGCGAGAACTCTCATAGCGCGATGCAGGATTAGTAGGTTGTAGATGTTTCTTGTTGCTGTATGTGGAAGTCGCCACACCGGACACTGCAAACTAAACAAACATATGTTCAAAAGTTGGGCGAGAACCCAATATGCAGATTCTGTCAAGAGGCAGAAGAGACTGCAATGCATATTCTATGCTCTTGTGACCTAGTGGGTCATACGGCACCGAAGTATTAACTTAGGATTACACATCATGCAACCGCAGGAAATACAAACAATCACTGCTGATAGGATCTGGAGGTTTCTCGATGTCATAAGTCTGAGCGTGAACTGTAAAGCAAAATTGCGCTACAAAAGACCAGAAATGGTCACAGGGAAGGGTTAGGGCCTCACTAGGGCTCACTCACTCGGCGAAACACAACACAATCATTGTTTAACTGCTAGTTTTCTATGAAATTTATTACTCCGGTCGAGCCTGCCCACACGTGCCGAAGCATGTCTCTCCCATAAGTTTTAAATGTTTTGTCTTTGCTTCTAACTTACTCCTTAAATATAGATACTAACTTACTCCCTCGCAATAAGTTACTTTCGATACCAAGGTCAATCAGTTTGTGTGTGTGTGTTTGTGGGAGATTGTTTTACCTCATAACAAGACGAATTCGTTTCAATCAATTCACAATCCCGGTAATTAAATTCAGAGTTTCCCACTATCTGATTTTTAATGTCCCGTACCTCGAAAAGAAAAAACGGAACCCTTATAGGATCACTTTGTTGTCCGTCCGTCCGAAGGTCTGTCTGTCTGTCAAGACCCTTTTTCTCAGGAACGCGTGGAGGTATCAAGCTGAAATTTATACCAAATACTCAAATCTACTGTCCCTTAGAGCTGTCAAAAAATCAAACTTCTAAGCCAACGCAATCAAAAGATACAGCCGTTTATGCAGCAAATTTCCTCAAATTTTCAACACTCGCAAGGGAATCAAAACCTACAGGGTACCTTCCGTGAACTCAGAATCTTGAAATTTGTTACTAAGCAACGTCTTATAGCACAAATAAAGGAAAAATTGCGAAAACCGTAAATTTTTAGTTACATCATGTAATAAAAATATTTTACGGAACCCTCGGTGCGCGAGTCCGACTCGCGCTTGGCCTTTTTTCATGTTATGATTTCGGATTGATGCACAATACAAAATTGTTTCGGTCTGAGTCGTGCTACTAATAAGAACGTGGAATCAAGTTGGACAAAGCTCTCACTGAAACTTAATTGCTACCTGATATCGAAATCACATAATTTAAAATCGTTACTGTTGACGCCACATCAAAATTTATTTTATTAAAAATAAGGACAAACTATAGATGATTAAACTATAGATATTTAATTGGTCGATTGATAAATTAATGAAGAGTGGGGTTATAAAGGGGTAGGAATAGGTGGTTAACACTCACTTGAGTGCGGTTAGCGGTACGAACAACTTGGCAGTTACTGTTAGTTAGTGATTTTCATAGTTTATACCAGTGGTTGTGAGACGAGAGCTTCTTACATTACTCGTATATTATAAATGCAAAAGTGAGTTTAATTGTTTGATAAAATTTTGCATACTAGGTTTTGCCAGAAGCTTCGATCGCTCAAAAGTTATTTTGTCTATACCTCGGGAACAGTACTTTTTTTTGGAATGAAAAGTACCTGTCCTTTTCAGGGGTACCTGACAATTTCATGATGATCTAACAACACAACACTGCCTTGCATTTATAATATTAAGTAAGGATTATAATCCACCTCGAGACAAGTATCTGTGATACCTTGTTAAATTTCATTCCCACGCTTACTTCTCTTGCAAACCTGAGTCAGCCAATCAGTGTCACGAGAATGGGTTACTTGATATTCCGTACACGTCTCGTTATCCTTGAATACCTGCGGTTAAGAAATGTACAAACTGTTAAGCAATTTCCGTAAAGTGTACAATTGCAAAGTAGTCACACGATAAAAAGTACATGAATCGTCTTACTCAAAGAGTATTTCTTCGAGTGGAATCTACATATATAATGAAAAAAGTACGAAACGTAGAACATCTATTCATTATTCACTTGTGTACAGATACATACAACAGATCAAGATATACAAAGAATGGCCTTAATAATAAACAGTGAGCAAGCCTGAAGTTCGGTTACAACTGTACACAACTTTCCAAACAAACAAAATAACACATTTAAAATTAACTCTGTATGTCCGTTACTTTCACGCAAAAGTGTGTTGCCTAACTAACAACCCTGCGATCAATGCTAGGTGTAAGTTGTTAAGTTATTCAGTAATAAATTATTTATGAATTACATTACTTGTAACTCGAGCGTTACCTGACCTTGGCGTTCGTTATGACGAATCTTTTCCAAACAATAAAACAGTAACGCCATAAGCTGGCTGCTATTCATGAATACATTTCTTTTCTATTCTAAAATTAGCATTTAAGATTTTTTGTTACCAGAGTGGCGCCATGTTGGGTGACGTCCCTGTGAATGAACATCACTTGGTTGGTTTAAAGCGGGCGAGGGTCCAACCCTTTTAGGCGCAATATAGCACACCGAATTATTTCAATTGGAGTATAGATTGCACATGTAAAACCGCTGATAGAACTAATTTATTTGTTTACGCCTTTCAAACCCACGTATTTTTATTAATTTATATATTTATTAATATATTTTTTAAGTAAAAACCTATGTACGCAACTGCCTTTAAAAATGTACGAGGACTGGATATTTCGTTCCCTATAAAAGTGACCAAAGTGTCCAGTCCAGTTAGACTATATCTGGTATTTTTGCCATCAATTCATTATATTTACCACCACGGATTCATAAATATTGTGTAAGCAGACACAAGACTACCCACTAATTTTATCTTCTTCCTTTTTTTAGTAAGAAGAATAATAAAGAAATTAAGAATAAGAAATAGACAACACAGATAATTCTTGAAGTAACAATTTGTAGTGAGAACTTACTGTCACTTTTCACTAAATATAGACAATAACCGATCTATGGTGGTAGCGTAAAATATGAAAATATTATTGTTGTCGCACCAGATATCCATAGGGAAATCAAAAAAATATATGAATAAAAACGACTTTTTGGCAATTATTTGAACCACTGCCACGCACATTCATTCAGAGTTCAAATTAATAAAACGACTAAAAAATATCCTAAACTCCCAATTGTACGAATTTCGTTATTGGTGTCTAACTAACTGAAAACATAAATCCCACATCCAATAACTTGTCACTTGCATTTTCGCCACTGGCCCGAAAGCCGCGGTATAATTCACCATAAGGACGCTTCATCAGGGTTCATCGCTGTAAAAATAACTATAAATAAAAAAATTAAAAAACTCCCGACACAAAATAATAACAAAAATGCCTTACCTAATTTTGGAAATGAGGTGATACTCTTACACTGCTAGACCGATATTAACCGAACATAGCTAAGAACCACCGCAAGGAAACTGGCTTGCAAATGGAAAAAACCGCATCGAAATCAGTCCATTCGTTTGAGAGCTACGATGCCACAGACAGACACACACACACACACACACACACACAGACATCGACGTCAAACTTATAACACCACTCTTTTTGCGTCGGGGGTGGACAAAATACATTATTTGTTGTTTTTTTATGACACGTCTCACACACTCTCTCATGTCAAACTAGGCAGAGCCTGTACTATGGTAACCAGACTTCTGATAAATACATTAGGGGGCAATAGGCTTGCCCCATAATACCTGAATGGGACCAAATGACAGTTGGCAAAATGTTGATTTATATACACTTCTGCCTACCTCTTCAGGAATACAGGCATGACTATAGACGTATATAGGTTACATATTTCAATAGCAGTATGCACAAAGAGATGTCCTTATGTTAATTCAACCCCAAAAATATTTCACACAACCACTTTATACAAAATGTAAGCTGCTAAAGATTAGACAGCTCTATGTCACTCCAGGGTTGTTATCGATATGAAATTTCGTATTTGGATATATGAATCATATTATAGCGGTTTCAGATACAGTTAGGGATATGAAATTATTTCGGATTATCCGACAGTTTCGGTTACGTATATAAAATTTATAACAATTAGAATTTATTTTTGGGTTTTTATTTTTTGTTATCTCCTTATAAATGCAAAACAAAATAATAATAAACAAAACAAAACTTCACAATCATTTCGCTACATAAAATAATACAATTCTAGCATAACGTAACGTGGGACACGTTGTGCTAGAATTTTCGGAATATCAATCACTCTATTCGAAATTATTCGAAATGAACAGATTCGGTAACGGTTTTGGTTTCGGTTATATCTATTAGTTTCGGTTACGATCACGGAGCTCCATAACAACACTCTTTTGCTTTATTCTCTGAAAATATTAAGCCGACCGCCTACACTAACCACCGGTAGACTTACGTACAGAATGTTCTATTTTGGCCTACACAAAAGGCCTACAAAAACACTTAATTTACAAACAGATGGTTTCAAAATAACATATATAAAATACTGAAAACATCTTTTAGATATTTAGAATAACGTCAAGTATACACAATTATACACACGCTATATACACGCCCATACACTACACCACACAGACACACAGATGCAGACGTAGCAACATACATGCGAATGTAAGTTTGTTTGTGGGGGCTTTCACGCCTAAACCACTCAACCGATCTTCATCAAATTTTGAATACAATGTGTATTCATCAGGGGTATTAAAAATAACAGAAGATAATTAATTTATATAAAGAAACGTTATTTTTTCGCTATGAACTCCTAAAATAATGAACCCCTTTTAACAAAGTTTTGCACACTGTACGCATACCTGTGACTCTGACGTGACGGCCGTATGTGAGATGTTTAAAATTATTGTACTTATAGGATAGTTTATATCTCAATTTATAGTCACAATATTTTTCATTATAAATTACTTAGACACAGCAAAAAGTACCCGGGGAGCTAGTATAATATGAAATAGATGAAATTATTTTTATACTACTTTTAATAGGTTTCCCAGAGATATAATACTTACGGGCCGATGTATAGAGATACTAAGGCTGAGTAGAAACTGAGTAGAAATGAGTCTTGGTGGAAACCAACGAGTGTTTGTTTTGATCATTTTTGTAAAAACTTGTTTTAAGCTAAACAAATACCAGACAAATATCATGATGTTTCTACACATCATTTATTGCTAACGAATAAACAATATTGTACTGAACTCAGCACATTAGAACCATGCAGCGTTACTGAAGTGTGCAAAGTTATTGACAACCTTGATTCGAATTCAAGTACTGGCCTAGACAGAATTAGTACAAAGGCTGTTAAATGTCTAAAACTTGATATCTGAGAGTTTGGCTGTCTGTTTTAGTAAGCTTATGATCAACGGTGAGGTTCCAAATACTTTAAAGGTCGCTAAAGTCACACCAATTTATAAATCCTGAAACTGAACTAACTGATCCTGGAAACTATCGTCCTATTTCAGTTCTACCCGTTATATCAAAAGTTTTGGAAAAGGTACTACTCAACTATTTGGATTCCTTTAATTTTATTTCAGAGCGACAATATGGAGTTAGACCTGAAAGCAACACTGTTGCTGCAGCAATAGATCTCACAACAAAAATAAGAAGCAATATAGATAAAAAACATGTTTCTTAAGGGGGATACATTGACTTAAAAAAAGCTTTTGATACCGTAAGTCATAAATTATTGTTGTATAAGCTTGAACGAATCGGTGTCAAGGATAGTGCATTAAAAATGGTCTGTTCCTACCTTCAAAATAGGTCGCAAGTGGTTAAGATCGAAAACTTTGAAAGCAGCGCATTACCCGTGACATATAGAGTTCCTCAGGGGTTGGTACTGGGACCGCTTTTATTCCTTATAATATAAACGATTTAACAGAATTAGGGCTTCAAGGTCATCTAACTTTGTATGCAGATGATACCTGTTTATTTTACTTTGGATCCAATATACATGACCTTATCATACAAGCGCAAAGGGATCTAGATCTCTTATCTGAATGGTTTCGGTATAATCTCCTAACTCTAAATGCTAGTAAAACTTGTTACATCATTTTTAAGTCTAGAAACAAACCTATCTTGCAGCATACATCCCTTACTATTAATAATATCCCGGTAGAAGAAAAACTAAAGAAAAATATCTTGGACTGAGGATAAACAACTATTTAACGTGGGGTGATCAGATAGATTACATTAAAAATAAGCTTTCGTCACTGACTGGTTCACTTCACAATTTGGGTAGATCTGTACCTCGACAAATGCGCTATACAATATATAATTCCTTAGTCAAATCTCATTTGTTATATCTAATAGAGGTATGGGGCAGTGACACTAAGACTAAGTTGAATGAGCTACAGATAGAGAGATATAGAAAATAAAATAGAAAAAAGCCTTTTCCAATACCCTTACCTAACATCTACGAAAAAACCAATATTATGACTATAAACCATTAGAAAAATAATCGATACCAACATCCATAGAAATTTATCTTTTATAAAGAAATCACACATTACAAAACGTAGTGATCGCCGACCCAGCCTTGTTGTTCTTCCAAAGATCCGAACAAATTATGGTAAAAAAAGTATCTTATTTGAAGAAAAATTTACAATAAACTACTCTCCAAAATAAAAAATGTGAACTCATTTAACGTATTTAAAGCCAAGCTAGCAAAGCACATTTCACAAAATGTCTCCTGAAAGTAAATGCGTCAAGTGGGTGTAAATTGGGACATATTATTGCTTTGTATAGCGTCTGTCTGAGTACCTTAAATGCTATCTACTATTCTCATGTAAGTGACGTTGTCTTTATGAGAATAAATTCTTTAAACCTATAACTTGTTTTCAAAATGTAGTTGTAGGTACTTTAAATTATGAATAACGAATTATTAAAAAAAAAAAAAATGAAAAGGCAATAAATTTTTCAAATTCAATTTAAAATTTCCCTATTTTAATGGCTAAATTTCATAACTTGACATCCCTGTTGTTGAAAACACTTACACAACGGGTGCCAGTATAAAACAAAGCCTCCACGCACACTAGGATAACCTAGAGGAGCTATCTATGACACTTGTCTTGTCCCAATGTGACACGGTATCTAGTATACAATCAAAGTTTGGAACATCTGAACATTTCATAACGACGCGGCGGCGTTGAAGAGGTTAACTTAATAAACAAAAGCATTTTAGTTTCTAAATTTAAATAATATTTAAAGACACAAAATCTTTCTAGGGTTTTTACGACACTCCTGTATAGTCTTAACACTGAATTTTAATACATTCATTCATAACTTGCTCTGTGAATTCTATGAGTTGATGATATGTTGAGCCAATCTAAATCAGAAGTTCCTCAAGAAAGGAGTGTATAGGTTCTTTAAGCGTCGGCAACGCACATGCGACACCTCTGAAATTGCAATTTTGCATAAACTTTAAACGTCGTTGTAAACATTATCATTTGTCGTAACACTAATTTTCTTTTATAAAAGTACAGTCAACTTCAATGCGCCTACCGGAGGCCCTAACCCTTCCCTCTCCCCTATTCCCGTCTACCCCCTCTCCCCCTCTTCCCCTATTCCCACCTTTAAAGGGCGGCAACGCACTTGTAACTCTTAAGTTACAGGTGCCTATGGGCGGCGGTAGTCATTTACCATCAGGTGACCCGTCTGCTCGTTTGCCCCCTATACCATAAAAAAAGCCTAAATATTGCCACTTGAAGCTCAATCATTTCTGGAAATACAACTCATCCAATAAGAAAAATCTGTTAACAATTGTCGAAGTTAACAGTGAAAATACAAAATTATACAGTCGAATTGAGATCCTTAAGAAAAGTTGAAGTTAATTAAAAACTAAGCATATTAAAATTACTTGATGTGTAAATCGGGACTTAATCGCAGTAATAATTAAAAGGTACAATACCTTTTTTGGTTACCCAATGTTTCGATCGAATTGCACCGATCGTGGTCACGGGTAATATAGTAGTAGTCTACTACTACTACTACTGCAGTCTCAGTCGAGCTCCTTCGCCCTATCGGTTTTCCTTACCCCAATTTATTTTCTTCCTTTGTCCCCTCTGAAAATGTTTACATTCCTAAAGAGGCTTGCAATTGGCATCAGGTGTCATGTAACACTGCGCTGACAGCGCAGTGACTGCGCCGACACCAAATAAAATTGGAAATTATCTTTTTAAAAAAGTATCACCGACTTCAATGCGCCTCAAAATACCCAAAGAAGAGTTCACTTGATTTCTCGAGGATCCCATCATCAGACAATGATATCTTATTTATTTATTTTATTATCACTTTATTGTACACCTTCAATATAAGATACAATCAAAAATAATACAATTATTCAGGCATATCAATTGGCGGTCTTATCGCTCACGGCGATCTCTTACAGACAACCTTTGTACGGATATTAACAAATATATTTCAGGGTAGTCTGTGGTGTACTGGGATAGGTTAATATATATTTTAATATATACTGAGTATACTATACTTATATTACCATAAACATACTACATACATACATAAATATATAAATATGTAGGTACCTATATATACATATATAAGATATATATATTTAGCAGATTAAAATGAGATATCTTCTTACATCTCATGTCGTATCCATGATCAATACACTTACTCTTATACTGTAAATATCTTAAAACCCTTCTCTGAATAGATTCCATACGATCGCTGTACGTGTTGTAATGCGGGTTCCAAACCACTGCAAAATAAAGCACTTTAATAGGTTTAATAATATTAAATTTTGATGTTGATCTAATAATAAAACTCAACGATTTATTGGCATTTTTTACGATAGAATCAATACTCTTATCGGTTATCAGTTTGGAGTCTTGTGTTATGCGTAGGTCTTTTAAAGTTGTTACATAAGTAAGCGGCTTATACATAATATAAAAGCCACTATACTTGCGTCAATCATGAAGTGGTTGCTGAAGATATTGCTTATGATGGTAAAGCTGCAAATTGTGCATTTTATGAATAAAATAACGGACTCAAAAAGGAATAGTTACGTGGGCAAAATCTCTGTATTTTTGGTACACAAAAAACCGGTACTTACTTATTTATATTATTGTACTTAAGCCTTAGCGTTGGAGAATTCGACTCTATTTACAGGTAAGGTATAACATATGCATTCCGTATTGGATCGCAATCGGGATGATCGGTTTCACAATGCATAAATCGAAGATTTACTAGCAGTAAAGCCCCCCCGCCCAATGCACGTAGGGAGGCAAAACCACCTCACATACATTCAACTCTCTAAATGGCTTTTCTACCTTCAATCTGATCACGTTCGATCACGAAACTTGTCGGCGTATTTGATTGTGCTCAAATACCGCTAATATAAACTTTAGTTCCTGCAGTGAAGTACTTAGTCAATTATAACGTAACTCATACAACGATTCATTAACTTTTAGTTATTGTTATGAAATAAATGCAAACGTCTACTAAATAATTTAAAAGTGCCATAAATACCTGCGCATAACGTAATAAAAACATAAACTAAAGTAAAGTACACTTAAAATATTACTAGCAGCGTGGTTATATTTAATAGGTATGAGATTATGACTCTTTGAGCGTTATGTAAAGCTTAGATACAAGACTATCTAACCCGCGTAACTTCGTCTACGTTTTTAAATTTTCCCCGTTTTAACAACATTTTTCATTGATGCTCCGCTCCTATTGGTCGTAGCGTGAACTTATATAGTATATAGCCTTCCTCGATAAATGGGCTATCCAACCCTAAAATATTTTTTTCAATTCGAACCAGGAGTTTCTGAGATTAGCGCGTTCAATCAAACAAAACTCCTTAGCTGTATGATCCCACTAATCCCACTAATATTATAAATGTGAAAGTTTGGATGGATGGATGGATGTTTGTTACTCTTTGACGCCAAAACTACTGAACCGATTGCGATGAAGCTTGGTATGTAGATAGCTGGAAACCTGGATTAACATATAGGCTACTATAAATATACTAGGCTGTTTTATCCCGATATTCCCAGGGGATCGGGACTTACGCGGGTGAAACTGCGGGGCGCTGTTAGTATTTGTATACATTTAAGCGTAGAATCGCTAGTCTATTTTTAACGGAATATAGGTACGGTAAGGATGTTAAGGAGCTCCGTAACCAGAACTAAAACTATCTGATTGAAATCCGATAGTTTTAGTTAGTTAAATAGAGGACGAACATAACCAATAGGTATAGCTTCTAAGAAATCGCTTAAGAATACATAGTTATTTAAAGCTACCCTGGTTAGAAAGGTTTTTTCACCATGGTTCGATGAGTATGACACAAACTACATTTTTTTTCAGTATTACAACGTATGCCTTTGGATAAGGTCTCGAAAATAAGTATGCCGTCAAAATATATAACATATAAAATCAGAAATAACCAAGGGTACAAAAACATACATAATACAATTGATTTTTTTTTATGGTACCATCAGGTGACCCGTCTGCTCGTTTGCCGGGAAGTTTGAAGGTGGGAATAGGGGAAGAGCGGGAAGACGGGAGAGGGGGGAGAAGGGAAGGACGGGAATAGGAGAGAGGGTAGGGTTAGGGCCTCCCGTAACCTCACTCACGCGGCAAAAAGCAATGCAAGCATTGTTTCCCAGCCGGTTTTCTGAGATGCCTTGGTATCGAGCGGAGTCGATTGATTTAAAAATAAATTTTATTACACGAACGCGATAATTGAAAAGAAATTTTGGCCCAAGTTTAAACGTATGCCGACTAGTTACAAATTATTTTCACAATTAATATAAAGATTTAGTATACACGGCATACGTAATTCGATTGGCAAAAATTATTTATTTTTTTGCAAATGCGAGGACTGAGTTCAGCCAAAGGGACTCGACCTACACGTATGCCGCTGGACTTATTTTTCATAAATTGCATCAAAGGCCTTAATGGCATACGTGATTCGATTGATTAAATATTATCATTGTTTTGCGATTTCAGAAGACATTGTACGCTACATGTCCCGCTCTCACGACCTAGCTTAGATCCTTTTTTTATTTAAACCTACTATATAATCAACAATATGAAGGGCATACGGGATACGATTGATCGACAAAATCTGTCGCGAGCTGCCGGTCTATAACTGGTAGTTAATGATTCCCTTTTTGTTTTTAATGTATAGTGATATGTAAAAAACTTGTATCAATAATCCTGTTCCATTTTGTTGCGTTTGTGGTGATCTAACATTCACTAGTCGGCGGAGAAATTACACAATAATTTGTGTTATTTTGACTACTTCGGATTTCCAGTTCAAATTCAGGATGAATCGTAAGTAGATATATTAAATATGATACGGGATATAGATATGACACGTAGATTTAGCGCATCCCGTGTAACTTTTTTTCACAAATGGCCTCACGAACAGAAGAGACCACGACGAGATCGAATATCAAGTTGTAACTTTTGATCAACTGCAATAAAAGGGTTCCAAGAGTATGTGGAGGAACGGGTGTTATCCCTCCAACACAAAGGGAGGATTCTCCGACCAGGCGAGGTGATCATGCCTGGCGGGCCGCGGCCCAGCGGTTGATGTTGGGAAGTTGTGTATATACTAATCAGCGCGAGAACTCTCATATCGCGATTCAGGATTAGTACTTACTCGTCGGTCGTTCCGCTTCCTTCAATATGGTTGATCTGTACGATAGCAGACGCGTGTGTCGTGGTCGTAAATGGGTGCCGTTGGACGGGGCTGGTTATTTCCGGATTGCTATTACCTACTTAAATATACTAGTAATTTGCGCTACTGTTTATATTTTAGAACAATAAATAAAGATATTTTTTTATGGTATAGGGGCAGACGGGTCACCTGATGGTAAATGACTACCGCCGCCCATGGGCACCTGCAACTCAAAAGTCACAAGTGCTTTGCCGGCCTTTAAGGTGGGAATAGGTGAAGACGGGAGGAGGGGGAGAGGGAAGGGTTAGGGCCTCCGGCAACCTCAGCAATGCAACGTTGCTTCGCTGCCTGTTTTCTGTGAGACTGTGGTATCACTCCGGTCGAGCCGGCCCATACGTAAATGTACGATTGTTGCATTGTCCTCATCATAACCAGAAAATTGTAAACACAAGTTGAAAAAGAGCGTCCTTGGAGTTTCTTGCCTGTTCTTCTTCTCTCGTATGGTATCTACGTACTGGAAGAAGGAACTAGCTTCACTGACTTATTTCTGACTGACTCGTACTTCTGCCAATCAAAAATACTTTAATTGTAATTAATAGTTTTGATTTGCAATTAGCATTAATATTGACTGAAGACTTACTCTCTTGTGATCCAAAAACTATAGTCTCTGGAAAAGCACACCTGGAAGTGATTGACTGCACGGATGGCGCAATGGTTTAAGATGTCACGTTGCCACTACGGCGCGCCGAGTGTTGTGGGCATGAATACCACACGGGACAAAAATATGTGTGATCCACAAATTGCCCCGAGTCTGGGTGTTTTTTGTGTTCGTTGTTTGAATGTTTGTGAAGTTCCCCACGACACAGGAATATTTCTAATACGGGAGTTGCCTTTTTTTCAAGACCTTTAAAACTAAATAGTACAGACTTGATTATAATCGAATAACCTGTATAGCACTATGATTTTTTTTTGAAATGAAAAGTATAAGATGAGAAAGTTGATTAGTATTTGTTTTTTCTTAGGCTGCCTTAAATATTTCAATTAAATTTAAACGTAAACCTTTACGTGTCTGAGCTCTTGAGCTTAATGGAATTACTGAAACAACACCAATAGAGCAATCTTGAACGTTTACCTTGCTTCTGACTTGATAAGCAAAGTAAACAGTTGCTTTGGCATACTTCAGTCATGAAGAAGGGTCTAGAAACGTTTTGACAGATTGCTTTTGAACACTAAATAAAGATA
The DNA here is from genome assembly GCA_949752705.1 of Callimorpha dominula. Lineage (NCBI taxonomy): Eukaryota > Metazoa > Arthropoda > Insecta > Lepidoptera > Erebidae > Callimorpha > Callimorpha dominula. The sequence goes on from OX457005.1 coordinate 19,883,086, forward strand.
TTTTAGAAGGTAATCTTTATGTATTATTATTTTAAATATTTCTAAAGATTGCTGTTAAAAGTGATGCGTTGTAAAAGACGCGATATTTATCATGGGACGACTCGAATGGAGTGATACCACGGCCTCACAGAAAACGGGCATGAAGCAAGAGGGGAGAGGAGAAGGGGGAGGGAAGAGTTAGGGCCCCCGGTAACCTCACTCACTCGGCGAAAAGCAATGCAATAATTGCTTCACTACCGGTTTCCTATGAGTCCGTAGTATCACTCCGGTCGAGCCGGCTCATCCGTGCCAAAGCGTGTCTCTCTCACGATAAAAATTATTACGATTGATATTTCTCCCTATTTCTTTATAATTTTTCATTCACAATATTTAACTTAAATTTTTCACATTTGAGAGAGATATTTTTTTTCCCAAATCCTCCGAATCTCAGGGTCAGTTTTCCCTAAACACGCCCAGTAGGTATTAAACTTCGTGTTTTTAACGGCCAGAATAGTGCGAAAAGGTTCGGTTTAATAAGTGAAGGATAGAACACAAAGCACTGCTAATGCACGGGCTAGCGTAATGGATAGGTTTACTGTCCACGTCCGAAGAGGTGGTGATATTTCAATGCTACACATATGTGTATACAAACACAACAGAATTTTTTACCACATAAACTCCACGTTTAGGTTATGACTAAAATATGTTCTTATTTCCAGGTTCTTTGCTGTGATATACCCGCTCCGGCTGCCTGTTGCTCGTCGACGGAGCAAGCAGATGCTGTACTGCGCCTGGATCGTCGCTCTAGCCTGCAGTTTGCCTCAGGTATGTAGATAGTTTAAATTTAGAAACAACAATCCTATCCTAATTCTACATTACCCTAATTTGGGGATCGTGTCACAGTATTATGTACCATGGAATATCGAAAAAAAAGGAATTACGAGTATGTAATAGTTAGTTTTTTATTTGGAGGTAATTACTATAACTATACTACACTATGCTATATTCAGTTCGGCTTTGACTCAACGGTAGTACGCTCGCAAGATAATTAAATATGAAGTATGTGAAACTGTAACTGAAAGTATAAAATGATCACTTCGATCACTACTCAAAAACCCCTTCAACGATTGGAAAAGAGGTGATCATCTTCGAACGGTTGGCTTTTCTTGAATTATATCTAAGAACAACCTCGATCAAGTCACTTTTCAAACAAAGAAAACGCACTGAAATCGGTTAATTCGTTTGGGAGCTACGATGAAACAGACAGGCACACAGTCAAATCAAACTTATAACACCCCGCCTTTTTCATCGGGGGTAAAAAAATATACTTTAAAAATTACATGAAAATTGGTCATAGTAAATATGCGTTTCTACGGGAAATACAACGAATATACAGTTGAATTTAAAATGCAAAACTGTATCTGTATCCAAAATTCCATCAAAATCGTTAGAGCCGTTTCCGAGACACCCGAAATATAAATACATAAAAAAAGAAAAAAAAAAAGAAAAATAAGATGAGTTTAATAAGTTTTTTATATAAGCTATGCCGTTATAAATCATGTTGCAATTGTAATCTGTACTCTATGAAATGTATAAAAAACGTCCCCGCTTCACAAATAAAACACAAAATAACGCTCAACAATGGTTAAATGCTTTTAGGCGCTCCCAAAAAAAGTTTGTTGTTTTATGAATCGTGTTTCAACCGCTTTCAACTTTGTTTTACATAAAGTGTAGTTTAACGTTGACATGAACGTTAACCTACAATCAAATTTTTTAGTGTCTCTATAACACGTAATACTTACGAGTAGGTTTGAAAGATTTTAAACACTTACAAAAACGAACTTGTGTAAAACACAAGGCGCCTGAAAGTAGCACCAGTGTATGAAAAGCTGAGAATATCGTGCAATAGGTTATCGTGGTATGGACATGTGATGCGGAGGGATGAGCAAAAGATGGTGAAAAGAGTTTTATGTTAACGGGTACAAGAGAAGAGGACGACCAAAGATGGATGGATGTGTGAAAGAAGATATGACTAAAAAGGAAGTACGCAGTGAAATGATGAACGATAGAGTAGAATGAAGCATATTGCACCGACCCTAAATAAAATTGGGACAAGGGTAGGCTGATGATGATGATGATACTAGTCTTTACCTACTCCTTTGGCATACGTAGATGGACTCAGGTAGAACTGGATGCTGATAATCATCTTACGTTAGGCGGCCAGTTACTGTGACCCAGTTATTGCCCTAGATTTGCGAATTTGTTTTAGGTCGCCTCCAGCTTTATCTGTACATCTGCCAAAATTGCCTTTAAAAAGACGATGTCCTTTAGCTGACCAGTAACATCGATGTGGTCAAAAGTGAAGGGAGGTAACTTATGAAATGTCGTCACGTAGTCAAGATCTGTCTCTTATATCAGCGTGATGATTTCTTGTAAACTTTTCTTTGTCCCATCACGCCGTCAAGACACGATCTGCTCACTTTTATTAGGGAACTGGAACACCAGCTGCTTGCCAGAAGCAATGGCATCCTCACTGATGTTAGTGGCACAGATCTAGACCCCGAACACCTCATCCACCACATCCAGCTTCTGCTGCAAGAACGCCAGCAACTCATTTGCCGCAGTCACTCATGGCTATGTGTAAACGGGCATCAGCTTACACCGCGCTTTACATTAATAAAAAATTGTAGATCATGCAATTTTATTATCAACAAAAAAATGTCCTGAGACTTTTCTCCTAAGAATTGCTATTTCGATTAATATGACGATTCAAATAGTTAAAAATGTCGTGTTCTCTATAATATGCACGATTACGCCGCCTATTGAGTGACATGAAATACGATCGATACATTCCTTTTAAGGGTTTGAAATGGAGCAGATTTGGAGCTAATTTAGTTCCGGGATACTATATCCTGAATTTGATTATTTCTGAGTTATTCAAAGTTAAAGAATTTTAATTTAACAATTTTTAGGTCAAAACGTACCCTTGTGATAAAATGTACGGAATTTTGTTTAGTATTTTGCACTATTCTAGTAAGCAAACGATCAGACACTCATTCAAAAGCAAAAAGAGCTAAAACATTCACATTTTAAGAAAACAAAAACAAATGTATGGAGTGTTGCGTACAAATTACTTATTCAACTTCCTGGACTCATTAGTACTCATTACCTATTCAAAAAGCTGTAATCTTCAGCCCTTATTTTTTCACCCTTAGAGATTTAATATTTCCTTCAAATTTAAATAAACCTAACCATGAGTACAATCGTTTCAATTAAATACGAAATTATTTAAATCGGTTCACAAATGGCGAAAATATCGCGTAGCATATACACAGAACGGTGACGCTACTAAACGTGTCCATATACACAGAACGGTGACGCTACTAAACGTGTCCATATACACAGAACGGTGACGCTACTAAACGTGTCCATATACACAGAACGGTGACGCTACTAAACGTGTCCATATACACATAACGGTGACGCTACTAAACGTGTCCATATACACAGAACGGTGACGCTACTAAACGTGTCCATATACACAGAACGGTGACGCTACTAAACGTGTCCATATACACAGAAGGGTGACGCTACTAAACGTGTCCATATACACAGAACGGTGACGCTACTAAACGTGTCCATATACACAGAACGGTGACGCTACTAAACGTGTCCATATACACAGAACGGTGACGCTACTAAACGTGTCCATATACACAGAACGGTGACGCTACTAAACGTGTCCATATACACAGAACGGTGATGCTACTAAACGTGTCCATATACACAGAACGGTGACGTTACTAAACGTGTCCATATACACAGAACGGTGACGCTACTAAACGTGTCCATATACACATAACGGTGACGCTACTAAACGTGTCCATATACACAGAACGGTGACGCTACTAAACGTGTCCATATACACAGAACGGTGACGCTACTAAACGTGTCCATATACACAGAACGGTGACGCTACTAAACGTGTCCATATACACAGAACGGTGACGCTACTAAACGTGTCCATATACACAGAACGGTGACGCTACTAAACGTGTCCATATACACAGAACGGTGACGCTACTAAACGTGTCCATATACACAGAACGGTGACGCTACTAAACGTGTCCATATTATGGAAATACAACTTTAGTAAATTTTAGAATCGATTTTGCTCAGAACCGGTGAATCTTATGGAAAAAAGTGTAAGTACAATTTTTGTAGACAATTGCATGACCAATAACTTTGTCAAAGCTATTTTTATCATAAAACTCATGGTTTGGCTGAAAAACTCAAAAAACCTATATTTGCAAACTTTGACCTTGAATTAATTTTTTTGCACATGTGGGATCGATGGGGACTTTTCACAATTTTATAATAATGATATCTCTGATGTTCATGTAAAATTTCAGCTTCTTGGGAATTTATGCAAGGGTGAATGTCTATTTTTAGCGGATTACTATAACGTTAAAAAATAATTTAATCTTCTATTTTTATGTTTAACCAAGAGGATTAAGATAGAAGTCATTAGTTTACACTTTAACATTAACTACTCAGCCGAGTATCATCAAAAAAGGACATAGGGTAACAGAAAAGGTCATAGGGTAACTTTCATTAAGAAAAAATACTACTACTACTAATAATACCCGAGGTCCTCGCGTAAACAAAAGCTAGTGTCTGATAAAAGAACTTAAAATCCTATAATATTACAGTCAGTCTTGTTAGTAGAAGCATCATTTATAAAAAAACTCTATATTAGACGGAGACTCATTTATATGTTTCAGAGATAAGTTAAAAGGACGTCTTACATAAGAAAACAAATTTGCTTCGGTTTTTAACGTTATGTTATCTACTTTCGCCATATTTATCTTTGTCGTTTCGTATTTTGCCGTATTTTTACCACAAAAGTATTTAAAAAATGCGAGTGTTCTAAATTTACACCATTTTATAGATCGTCCTTCTGATATGGAGTGGCTTTAGCGACTTATTATGCTTATCAGCTAAGTTACAAAGAGTTATGTGTACAAAAAAGTAGAAAAAAGTACAGTGCGTCTTAGGAAAAAAGGAACATAAAAGTATTAACCAACATAGATGATTAATTATTTGTTTAAATGCAACTCAATGGTGTGTTCGTAATGTAAGTTTCCAAAAAAAAACATCGCATTAGAAAGTTATGTCTAAAAAGATTACCAATACATTGATACAAACGTGTAAAAGTCTACATTTCGTACCTACACCATAATTCGCTACTGCCATTAAAGTATCTAGAAGGAGGTGGAGAACGGTAGATTCCTACTCTAAATTGAACTGCCTCACTGTCGTAACACGTCTATTTTACCGAAAACTTATTATAAATAGTGTAATAGAACAATGGTATATATTTTTAGTAACAAGTAGAATCGCCATTGCGCGGGCCTTGTGTATTCTGCCACCTTCTGTTTAGTTTAATTTTTAAAAATATTCAGCATCTGTAGGTAAGGTCTAATTATGCATTTATTTCGGGCTAAAGAAAAAATAGTGCTATTACAGTGAAAGTTATTATGGAAAACGTGTAATTACAGTGTAAATAACAGTGACATTTTAATTAGACACACTGGTTACCAAAAAGTGCTAGCTGAAAGTAAAACCATTAGCAATTCAAGATGATTAATAACTCTGGGATCTCATTTCCGTTTTCCGAAAAAAAAAAAGGTTGTTTATTCGTGCATAAAATATTCTAGAAGGTACTGGCGTCGCTTTCGGCTTGTTAATTTGAAAGGAAGGGGTTTTAATATTGAATTTAAACACTTAACTACACTATTTTCTATACCATCACGCGGTAGACTATGGGCAGGACTCCGGTCCTCTCTTCTTAAACTTCTTCCTACGCGACTGTCTTAACAGTGCTGGGGGGTCTGTCTTTTCCCCCTGGACCATAAAAAATACGTTTGCATACGGCAAAACTTATGTACCGCCCTTTTTTTTTTTTTTTGTGCGTTTGGAAACCCCCTCGGGCCGTCACCCCACCGGGGTTTTCGGTGGGGTGGTGTATCGGAATCGAACCGACTAAAACCACACGGTGTGCCGTACAGCGCCTTAAGTTGGAGGGTCCTCAACCAGTAGGTACCTATTGTTAGTACTGTTTATAATTTCTCTTAATTTAATCTTCTTCAGTATTCTGAGAATATTTTGCGCAAGAATTTACAGCTAATATTATTACAATAAGCTTAATATCTTCAAGCAAAAGAACAGAAGTTGAAATATGTTAATATTGTAAAAGGCGTGGGTTATATGGTGTGTTTATAGCTGTTATTATTTCAGTTATTTGCAAGACATGAAAAAATACCTCGCAAAGCACTTTGACATATAACAGGAAACTAGTATTACTAATAATTAAATATTTGCCGTGACTTTGTTTGCGTAAATATAGATTTTGTTAATTAATTTAGGTATCAGCCGGTAAGAATACTATTTTCTAGATAAAACAAATTAAAACCTAGGCACCCTATATCATTTTCTGTACAACCCCCTGACAACGTTAAGGCTTAAAAAATTAACTACATAATCACTTTTATAATATTATTAGCTAGCCTATCCAGGTCTCGAGCTATCGTACAGGGATTGTTCAGTGTTAACTGTGAGACAGCTCTTCATTATGCAAGTAGCACTTAAGAGACATAAAACAAAACCCCAGCCTCTGCCAACATCATCCCGTAGAGTTACTAGAATCTGTTCAATGGAAATGCATAGAACTTCACTGGCGAGGAAACAATATTATATTATCAGTAGTAGAATCTACAATAAGTTAAATGATTAACTAACTATCCATCACCTTAATAGTGTGCAAACTTAAATCAAAATTAAACATTGGTGCCGATTCTATTGTACAGTCGACTAAACTAAAACCTGACTTAATTTCTTCATATGAAATCAACCTAGTATTCTTCGTATAACGAAGAATACTAGGTTGGTCTATTTGTTACTAGCATCTATTTCTCATCACCTCTAAATTTCAATAACTTTATTTCCACGCAGCTAGAGTCTTCATTTATTCAAACGCTGTATAATTGCCGTATAAAAACTTGTTCAAAACGAACAAGGATGACGTGTTTTTAATCTACACCTACGAAGACGCTTACTAAAAACACAGAGCAAAAGAGATGGCATTCAACGGATAGCGGCTCTCGCTACGTGGTATTAAAGTTTATTTAAGCGTATCAGACTTTAGTCGACGAATAAATTGCTTATTTTGATAGCGACATATGTTACCTACTTGTTTCAATTTGAAATAAGACCTTGTTTCTAAGTGTACAAGGTTTACTTCTTATATGAAGAAAATTTAGTGAATTTTAATTTAGCGAGTGAAGTAACAGAATTGGGGCCATTGGCTACAAAATTTTAAACAAAATTGTGAATTGAATATATTGCATGCAGTACATATGCATACGCAACACACCTACACATACACACACACTCACACATACACACATACATACTACACACACACATACATACTACACGCTCACGCACATAAACAAATAGGACAATAATAATAAAAATTGTTAAAAATTAAGTACACATTATTCTAAATAGGTACTTATTTGTTATTTCATGGATGGAAGGCGCCGGCTGCTTTCATACAGTTCATACTAGTACGGCTGCCATCGTTGAACATAATTAATCAGAATTAATAACTTTTGCAAATCTTAAAAGATGATTTGTACTGGATTGATTATGTGAACTATTTATATTGTATAACCAGTCAATAAATAAATAAATAAAAAAAATAATTAAAAAATCTACATACTAAGTTTCATTGCAATTGGTTTAGTAGTTTTTGCGTGAAAGAGTAACAAACATCCATACATCCTCACAAACTTTCACGTTTATAATATTAGTAGGATGGTTAGGATTGTGATATATAATTCACGGCAAAATATTTTGTATCTAAGATATTTTATGTGAAAACTCGAGTTGAGAAAAATAGCTATAATACTGTTAACATTATTTCGAAAATAACCGCTTTTGAATAGTTCCTAGCAACAATTGATTAGACACAATGACCTGTTGGTTTAGTGATTAGTCTAGTAATTTATCTATACTTATAATAAATCTGTAGCGGGATGAATTCTGTACATTGAATATATTTAAAAAAAAACGACTGATTACTTAAGATATCGATACTGATGCCGAATATGCGATTCAAACCATTTTTGTCTGTCTGTCTGTCTGTTTGTATGTTCACGATAAACTCAGAAGTTAATCAAGGGATATGCTTGAAACTTAGTATGATAATAGTTTATATGCCTGCGCAGGTTACAGTGAATGTATATTTTCAATCGTAGGATATCAACGTGCTTTTCTGTGGTGATTGCTGAAGCAGCAGGATTTTTTTTTCTTTGTTTGGTGATCCCAGAGTAATCTTTGCCTCTCGCAGTTATTAAATTCATAAATATGTTTCAGAGTATTAATAATAGTAACAACTTCACACACCTCAAACACGGCCGTCTGATCCTAAACTAGGCAGAGCCTGTACTATGGTAACCAGACTGCTGATAAATATACTTATATATTTCTGAATACATACATATTATAAATAAATTACACCTAGACAGAGAATAATTTGTTCTGGGTGAAAATCAAACACACGACCTCTGGCTCAGCAGTCAGGGTCACTAACCACTAAACCATCAGGCCAGTCCAGTAAATATACATATCTAGATGTATTTATAAATAGAGTTATAGAAAAAGAAGATCCAACTTTTAAACTTTTGCGTTCCATAATAATATAATTATTTTGACGGGAATTCAGGCGATCACGTATTTAAAAAGTATTACAGCACCTACAGGCCTGTGATCACGGCCACGACCACGGCAAAGCAAGGTTTTAAATACGTGATCGCGTTGATTTCCGTCAACATGATTATATTAGAATAGAATATTTTTTTTATTTAAAGCATATAATATATGACTTACAAAAAAAAAGTTGTTAGTTTAACTTAATACTTTGTTAGTATTACAGTATTTTACTATATTAAATGCATAGCAGACACTATCGCCAAAAAAATTACAACTAAGCTGAAATATTGACATGTAACCGGTGAAGGTTTTTTTACACTTTCAGACCATTTATTTTCCGTTCGGTTACAGTAGTGTGAAATCTTATGTTACACCGTGACTAAACAAAGCTCAGAAGCAAACACTGACTACAGCAAGAGTCTCCCAATTGGTCGGACGAATCGAGATGTTAGGTCGTCACAGTTGCTTCATGACGATTTTCTGCGAGGAGAACATCTCGGCAAGGAGAAAGTGACGGTGTGGATTCGGTAGAAAAACTTCCAGGTGTAACCTTTTCACTCGCGCTCTCGTGTGTACGCTAAGAGTGGCCGTGGGTGTATGAGACGAGTTTTATGTTCTTCACCCGAAGCAGAGTCTCCCGTGAAGAGGGTGTCTGGACATCGCCCAGTTGCCGTCCGCTAGCCAGCGCTGGGTGAATCATTGGAGGCAAAACGTCGCCGTACCGACGGTCAACTCATAAACGGTGCTGTGAGGCACACCATGGGGTTTTAGTTGGTTTAAGCCTGATATACGGCCTCACCAATAGCCCGGTGAGGTGAGCTTTCACACGAAAAACGAATGAGTAATGTTCCCACGGCCAAATTATGTCGTTATTTCACGTGTAAGCAACCAAAACAACCTTTTATGTACGCTCCAGGTGGTTTCACCGCCAATACAGTATAAAAAATCCTGTCTGGAGAAAGAGGTAGTATGCAATAAGCGACAAATTGCTGTTTTCCGAAAAAAAACGCGAACGAAGTCGCGGGCACAGCTAGTCTAAAATATGTTTGTATTTAGATATAATTATATAAGTATGTTTATCAGCAGTCTGAATACAGGTTCTGCCTAGTTTGGGATCAGAGAGGCCATGTGTGTGTGTCAAGTTATTATTATTAATAGAGATCGCGTGGTGGTCAAATTTCGACCACGGTTTTTTCATTGGCCAGTATAAATTGAGCTGTCATTTTATAGACTTTCTTAACAGGTAATCACATATACTGGACGCGTTTAATTTCATTAAGCCGTTGTAAGACATATTGTTTAAAAATTTTAGCTTTCTGCACTACTATATATAAACTGTAAATATTCCAAAATTCACGTTAGGTACTAACGTTCGCGAAATTTTCTTAAAAAGGGGTACAAAGAATTCTCTTTGCGTATTAATATAATGATTACTATGTCTTCCAAATCTTTTCAGTTCTGTCCGTTATAATTTTACATCGTACCTACTTCTTTGTTCAAGATTCCTGAAGTCCAAGTTTTAATAATTTACTCTTTTTAAGTTTAAGAGTTGCGTAAGCATCACGTTTTAGGCAGGAAACATTGAAAACGAAATGCTACCCAAGCCGGGAATCAATCACAGGTTCTTACTAAGGCAGTTATATAACTATATTGTACACTGCATTGCCAAGGAAGCATAATATGGTAGATTGGATGGGGACCGCTCAACTGATTTAGTAGTGAGTTACTACTACTGAAGATATTTTTATCCTATTTAATTAATGCGAGTTCCATTGAATAGGGTTTGCAACATCCAAGTGACACACTGGCATTGTAAATGTTTTTAAGAAGGCTGTTTATTTGCTGATCAGTTTAGTTGCAAAAAATTAATGTAACGATTACTTATATCATTAAAAAAATATGTAAAATTGACACCATTAGTTAAAATGTACAATTTAAAATGCTTTTACAGAACATTATCGGACTATATCGAATAACTTGAGACACCTCACACACGGCCGTCTGAAACCAAACTAGGCAGAGCCTGTGCTATAGTAGCCGGACTGCCTAACATACATAAATAATATTACTAAATACATATTACTAAATTACACCCAGCCACAGAAGAAACGATCATACTCATCACACAATATACCCACTGGAAAACGTGCCTAGATATAATTGACAACACCATCTGATCCTCAAATGCGTTCAGGTCGGTTGGACGTGTTTTATTCCTTTAACATCTTGCTCTAACAGGAAAACAAAATATTAACCATGAGGAAAACCATGTTCACGAACAGCACAACTTATGGCGACGTGGAAATGTTTCATGTGATCATTTCAAGAATGGTATCCATAGTTACTATTTATTTATTTTAGAAATAGATCTTTTAGGACATTTTTACACGTTGATTCGTTATTTAAAACTACCTGATGCCAGCTTTTCTGATTAATACAAAGATTCGAGGCTCCGAAAATTCAACATCTGCAAGTGCTTGTCAGACATTTGGCAAGGACAATGAAATACTCAAAACTGGCAGACTGTTGTGAATATTAAGCTAGAAAATGCAATCCCAAATGACAGTTTCATTCACAAACCTAATTACTATAAAAATATATACAAACTAGCTGCGCCTCGTGGTTTCACCCGCGTAAGTCCCGATCTCGTGAGAATATCGTCATAAAAAGTAGCCTATGTGTTAATCCAGGTCTCCGGCTATCTACATACCAAGTTCGATCGCAATTGGTTCAGTAGTTTTGGCGTGAAAGAGTAACAAACATCCATACACACAAACTTTCACGTTAATAATATTAGTAGGATAAAAGAATAATATGTTAAAAGCAAAATGATACAGAATACACATAATGCCTAAAATACACATATGCGAAGGAATTATAGCATTTGAAATTTGACATCAAAATTAACTACAAATTTTTTGGGGCCTAGTCATTGGCAGCATTGACTTAGCCTTGTTTCTAGTATTCATTCTATGTATGTCACTATTTTTATATTATTTCAAATATGCTTTAGTACATAAATAAGGTTTTAATGTAAGTGTTGAGACGCTACCATCATTATACCTATTACATTAGTTTTCCCTCAGTGAATCTCTGGACCATAGATATTATAAATTGCTATAATGGCTCTTTTCAGTTTACAAAACAATACTCATCAATAGGTGTCGTATGTAGATTCACTTAGCTATGCACGTACCGTATGTTACCTATGTGATATTTATTTTTATTACACTTATATTTAAAAAAAAAAGTATTGGAAACCAGTGAAAGGGATAATTTAGGACGACTTGCAGAAATTCAAAATAAATATTATTTTCATTCTGCAAGTCGTCCCACGTGTCTTTTTGTGTGGAACTTTAAACTTTAACAACGGTTAGTACAATCAGTAAAACAAGATATAACTATTTTTTCTTTTAAATGTTTAAAATTGTTGATCTCTCTATCTTCCCCCCTATCTGTCCATCTCGCCTCCTCTCCTACTACCACCTTAAAGGCCGGCAAGGCACTTGTGACTCTCTAGTTGCAGGTGCCCATGGGCGGCGGTAGTCACTTACCATCAGGTGATCCGTCTGCTCGTTAACCCCCTATTCCATATAAAAAAAGTTTGACATCGACTTGACGGCAATCGATTATTACAATCGATTATAACAATCGAACTTTCTATCTTCACTGCGTTAAATACTTTAAAAAAATTGTACCAATGAAAGTAAAAATACTAATATCGCTATTAAAAAACAGGGGTTGATCGTAGAGGGTTGAAAAGGGTTGTATGTATTTTCTAATATTGTATCATAAAAAAAAAAAAAAAATTTATTTAATAATTTAAAAAAAAAATTGGGGCTGGACTACCCTTAACATTTAGGGGGATGAAAAATAGATGTTAGCCGATTCTCAGACCTATCCAATATGCACACAAAATTTCATGAGAATCGGTCAAGCCGTTTCGGAGGAGTATGGTAACTAACATTGTGACACGAGAATTTTATATATAGGTAGGAGGCGATTTCTAGTTTGCTTGAAACGAATTTATCAAAGAACCAACAGGCGTTAACAATAAAAAACCAAACTCTTTAAACGCCTAAATGATGAAAGGATTTATATCAGTTTTAACGAGTTCAAGCTGTTTTTATTGGTGTAGCGTATCGTTATTTTGCGATAAAATTACACTTAAAATACGGAACTTTGTACTTAAAAGTTATATAATTATATCTTTACTATTGGCTAAGTATTTAAGACAGATTTATGTCTATACACCTATCATCCTAATATTTATTTGCAAAATTTATGCTAAGTATCTCTAAATAGCACTTATATATAATTATTTTCTTTTTCCATAGGCTTCGTAAATATATTGTACACTGCAGCCACTCTCTATGCGCTTTCACCTATGTTTTATCTACCCATCCAATGGTTGCCTGGAAGAGATCGCAAATTGCGATAAGGTTGCCAATTGTACATAACATTAGCTAGTAAGTAGATATAAGTAAAATATTGTAACCTGTTTGTTTGTATTGTACATAAAGAGTACATCTATCTATCTATCTAAGACAAATCTAGGACCAGATTAAGGTTTTATACATTACCAACTTGACGGTTGATAGTAATAATTGGCTATGGTTTAACAGGAGTATCACCTCATTTGGTACCAAGCCTGTAAAAATACATATTATAATTATATCAGCAGTGACAGAGAATGTGTAGTAGTGTAAAAGAGTGTAAGTGTAGTCTATATGACCAGATGATGATAACGAGTCGTACAAAGCCTAATTTTGACTTGATGAATACACAGAAACACGTTGAAAAAATCTCTGATACCCCATTAATGTTCGTTTTTCTCTGTTTCCCTGTCAATTTGAAGGATCTTAGGGATTTATAGGGGAAACAATTGACAAGATTCAGTTTCTTAAAGGTTCTATGGAGAAGAGCTAACGGTTGCAGCATTTCTTTACAGAACCTCTAAAACAATTGTGACTAACCCATTTTTTTTTTTTTTTTTTTTTTTTTTTTTTTTTTTCCGTGTGGAAACCCCCTCGGGCCGTCACCCCACCGGGGTTTCGGTGGGGCGGTGTGTCGGAATCGAACCGACTAAAACCACACGGTGTACCATACTGCGCCTAATATAGGAGGGATCCGGGAACAGCTTTTATTAAGACATCCGGAGCCCTCCTAGCGCCTGCCCGCAAAACGCGGGCACCACCTTCGGGTTAAAACCTCTTAATTAGGTGACGTCCAGGCACACGCGGACGTCACCTCCTCGCGGATGGCCACGATAGCAGGTGGAAAGGAAAAACCCCTCCAGTCCACCTGCGGCCACACTCAGGGCGGCATGAGGCGCTGGAAAGCGCGCCTTCGCCGCCCGGTTCGCCGGCGGCGAATTAGGTCCGAGTGGAGATCCTCCTCCCGGGCCCTCTCCGCCACCTCCTTCTGCGAGATGACATTCTCGCAAAAGGATGCGACCGCGGTAAAACTACTCTCGCTACCGGCCATGGAGCGTATGACGGCCGGTAGCGAGAGATCCTCTCCGATGACTGCAGTGAGTTCCCGACGCTGCGTCGCCCAGGCGGAGCAAACCGCCAGCGTATGCTGAGCCGAGTCCTCACTGCAGTCGCAGTGGTGACAGGCGGGACTCAATTCCCTCCTAGCGACCGAGTGCAGGTACTTCCCAAAGCAGCCGTGCCCGGAAAGAACCTGCGTCAGTCGGAAGGAAAGGGTCCCGTGCTGCCGCCCTGCCCACTCGACGATGACCGGCTGGAGCGCCTCCACGGCGGCAAAGCCAGCACGTGGAGCCTCCAGCCGGGACGACCAACGAGCCATGGTGGCTCGGCGAGCGGCCTCACGCCACTCGCGCACCTCTTCGGGCGGGGGCCGACTGCCGCTTCCCGCCCGGAACTCAGTCGTCCGCCGATAAACTTCGGCGAGCACTTCCGCCTCCAAATCCCACGGGGGTGTCCCGGCCAACGCGCACGCCGCCTACGTCGATACGGTGCGGTAACCGCGTATGGCTCTAACCGCCATAACCCTCTGAGGGCGCCAGAGGCGCGCCCTATTCTGGGCGGTCAGAGCCTCCGCCCACACCGGTGCACCGTACAGTGCCATTGACCGGACAACCCCCGTGTACAGCCGTCGCGTAGCGACGCTAGGTCCACCCAAGTTGGGCAAAAGTCGCCCCAGGGCGGACGCAGCGCCGACCAGCTTTGGACCAAGCTGCCGGAAGTGCTCGTCGAAGCGCCACCTTCCGTCAAGGATCAGGCCCAGATACTTCATGTGGGCCTGAACCGGTACGAAGACCGAGTTGACCTCGATGTAGGCGCCAGGGGGTGGACCACGACGGGGCCCATGGAATAAAAGGGCCTCCGTCTTATCCAGGGCCACCCGTAAGCCCAGCGCCTCAATGCGCCCGGCCACCAAAGAGACTCCCCTGGTGGCCAGGCGCGCAGCCTCTTGAAAGTTCTCCCCCCGGGCTGTGACCAGAGTGTCATCAGCGTAACAGATTACGCCCAGCCCGGGGTCGAGGTCACCTCGAAGGGCCCAGTCGTATCCTATATTCCACAGGAGTGGTCCAAGAACAGACCCCTGTGGAACACCGCACGACATGGGCCGACGACTCAGATTTTGATCTCGGTCCTCGTACATGACGGTACGCTCCTCTAAATAGTCTGCCACTAGCCGCCTCAGGTACTGTGGCACCCCGTGATAGTGGAGTGCCTCCCTGATGCAGCTGAATGGCAGACTATTAAATGCGTTGGCGATATCCAACGACACCGCCAACAGCACGTCGCCACGGCTTACCGCTTCTTCGGTTACGGCCCTCAGGCGTAATACAGCACCGATAGTCGAACGCCCCGCCCGAAACCCAAATTGAGCGTCCGACAAATCGGGGCCGACCTCGCAAAGGTGCCGGACGATGCGGGCAGAGAGGACCCTCTCAAACAGTTTACCCGCCTCGTCCAGCAAAACGATGGGCCTGTAGGCCGCGACCGAATCGTAGGTGTGACTAACCCAAACACAAGGTTTTGACCTTCTCTATAGGTACTTTAACAATCGAGGACTAAGATTTAATGAAGAAACTCGTATTCGGCAAGTCTTGCCGTGAAGTACAATACTTTACCACATCGCCGACAACTCGACACATGTCACATAAGTCTCATGAAAGCAGCCAAAAGTTTGAATTTCACCAGATGTTGATTAGGTACGAAGACATTTTATGGCACGTCTAACCACACTTAGGTATCAGCTTGAACTATGAAGTAAATAAGTGAGTGCTCTTTATTGTACAGCAAATCTTATCATACAAAAAAAAAATACACATAAAATATAATAAAAAGCAATGTCTTCCAGGCAACCTTGCGAAGCGTTCTGCCTACCGATGCAGCAGGTCGCTTCATTGATTGAAAAAGGGCCTTAAACTGTGAGCAATATAAACTCTCCTTTACACACCCTAAGAAACATAGACTTAAGACTTTAGAAGATTTAACTACCCTGATAGAAGAAAATAATATAACCACGACAAAGCGAATAACAAACAACTCATAATTACGGTACAATAAGCTCCATAGACATGAGCCTGAGACACCGTTAATTTGAAAGAAAATGAAATAGTCAATGCCAATAATATACTCACATTTGCTACAAGAGAAAACTCTAATATATTAAAGAACACACCATTTTAATTCAGCAGTCAGTCATTCTTATTACGAGAATAACAAGAAGAAATTAAAAAAAAACCATTACTAGATAAGGATATGATCGGAGGTCATCGGCTCTTCTTTTTAGTCGTTTTAAAATCCCTTATTTTTAAATCGGGGTATATCAAATTTTTAATTTATGTCAACAGAGTATAATCTTCCGAGTGAAGCGGCACCCTCACGTGGCCGGCTTCGAGCAGTGCGTCTCGTTCGGAGCCTTCAGCTCCGACCAGCAAGAAGTGGTTTACAACATCTTCTGTCTCTGCGCAATGTACTTCTTACCGCTGATCGTGATCACCGTGTGTTACGTGTGCATCTTCTGTGAGATACACAGAAGTAGTAAGGAACTAGATGGTAAGTAGAATATAACGGCGTTTGATTTACAGGGCGTCCATACACCAAAGTAATGTCTGTGAAATAATATCGTCTCACATCTACTCAGACATTTCAGGTATCCTTTTGAAATACTTGGAATGCGTCCGTGAAATTTTATAATGAGTACTTAATGACGTAAAAGCCTAACAAACAAAAAATCCCGGATTGGCATATACAGCGCCCTCTAGTGGATCTATATATATATATGATTAGCGTGACAGTCACGAGTTCAGTGCTTTTTCCCCATAGCAAAAGTGCACAAACGTGCCTAATGAAGTTTCACTTCAAAAATTTCGAAGTTAGTTTTATGGATTTTCTCAAAAACTGAGAGAATAGTTCCAAATTAAAAAAATACGTACGATTTAAAATCTTTAACTTTACACGTTCCACCTGCTTTTATGAGATGTAAAAAAAAAAATTTTTTTTATTGTAATTGCATACTAGAGTGATTCAAGTGTTCTATTTTGAAATACACCCTTTATAATATCATGGGACGTATTACACATTGCTATCTAGACCCAAACTAACTAGAGTTTGTACTATGGGCTCTAGAACACAGATGTACATATTTGTTTACACAGGACACACATTATTACACGTACACATATTATTACTACACATTTAGTATGTTTATAAGCAGTCTGGTTACTATGGCACAGGCTCTGCCTAGTTTTTTTTTATTTTTTTAGTGGAGAAGGCCTTTTGCCATTCGAGTTAGGGATCAGACCGCCGTGTGTGAGGTGTAGGATAAACTGTTCATAGTTTGACTACTTTTTATCTGGTACACTATGATCATATTTTGTTTGACAGAAACGGTTATTTTCATTAATCGGAGGCGTCTGACTGCAATAAACAGAGCTAGGCACTAAGTAGGGTAGTACAACACAATGTTTGGAGACAGAGTGAACGTCAGTGTATGTGGTAGTTCTATCTACTTACATATATTTGTATGTGTGTGTGTGTGTGTGTGTGTGTTAGAGTTTGTGTTTGAGTGAATGTGTGTGAGCAGATATGTTTTTATATAACTGGGTAGTTGGGTAGCGGTATGGTTTTCGAAGCATAACGACGAAGAACAACGACTTTCACGACAAAGCAAATAGTTTTTAAATGTATCACTCCATGCAGATATGCAATAGGTGAAAAGTGATTTAGATAGGGCAAAGTAAATAGTTTTTAACAATGGCCCAGGAATGACATTTCTTAGTTTTTTCACGGGGTACATTATCTTGCGAACGCGCACTCAGATATTTAACACACTAGCTTCTAAAAATTGAAGGGCAGCCACAAGGTATGTGAATAGAGTAGCAACTATACACATAACGGCTTCTTTAAGAGCAAAATAAAATCAGTGAAATATGAGTCTAAAACCAAAATCGTCGAGGCTTTATTCATTTTTAGAAAAACATGATCCAGACATTTGTTGATACGGGTGGGAAAAGAGTGGGCTGGCAGGAATTCGTGGAAAGCAATTGTATATAAATATTCGTAAGAATTTTAGTCATTGTTATCAGGCCGGATATTTATATTTACATCTACTATATAATCCTAGTAACATATGGTCGTTATTGGCGACAAGGATTCCAGAATATCATGTAAGGTTTAATCTCGGGTAACCGGTTCATGTATCTTATAATTTAATGTTGAACTTATATAAAATTATCACACCATCGTTTTGGTAAGTGAATAAAGACCTAGTCGAGACAAAACCGTTTAACACAGGAATTTTCGTAACCTTACTCAGCCAGCATTCTGAGAGAATGATTAAATCACACTTAATTACCATGGAGTGCAACAGGACATTCAGACTATCGAAACTACAGTTTAGGCTTCGAATGTTAACATGTAAAATATTAAGGGTGGGTTAATAAGTATTTATGTGTTTCAGACATTGGTCTGGCAACCGAATGTAGGAGACGGGAGACATTAAAGGGATGTACAGAATCCATACATTTATTTATGTTACCGAATTAATATTTATTAACCGACAAAAAAAAACTATCAAATTATATATAAACTTATTTTGAGTCGACGCCAAATACTAAAATTATTAATTACCTACGTATCGCCATGTCCATTTCTACGTGGGTACATATAAAATTTAGGTAATTAATCAGTTTGTTGTTTGGCGCCGACTCAAATTTAATTTTTTGTTAAAAAGATTTTTATTTTAAATCTTTTCAGAGGAGCATCTCTGAAGATTAGTTTCTGAAATCTACAGGATAGATTTATAGAGGTATAAGTGACAATGCTGTCCTTTTTTTTTTAGCGTGGATCCTGTTGGGGGTGAATAAGGATTATGTAGCAGACCTGTATCCGTGAAAGTTATTATAGTGTGGTTAATGGCCATAATGTTCATTAATTCAGAATTATAATAGTAAAACGTTTCTATTGTGTGTGTGTGTGTGTGTGTGTGTGTGAGTGTGTGTGTGAAAAGTTTGTTATACAATATTGGCGTTAGTTCACTTTGAAATTAGTTATGCAAATAGTTATATAACAAAAATATAAATCAAAGTCCATGCAATTTTTTTAAAAATAAGTGCAAAGCCATAGAAAATGATTTAGTTGTTCTTTGACGACTTGAGTAGCTTTTTGAGGCAAGACGAATAATGACTAATTTTAAGCTGAAAGATTTGACTAAAAATTCTTTCCATAATTAGGTGCACATTTTTAAACAATGTGTTATATTTTATGTATTTTTCAATTATTTAGTTATGTTTTATAACACAACATGGAAATTGCCGGACACATCTCAAGATTTAATTAGCATCTATAGTATCAATTACCCATAGACAAATTGATAGAACTCTAATCTCCTACAAAATTTAGCTTAATCATATAATAATTTGTATAAAAGGTGTTTTACCCTTTACCCCTTAAATCTGGCAACACCGTTCTGCAAGACTTTGTATAACTATTATATCATAATCTCGGTGTCTTTTCTAATCTAGCATTAGATGTTCGGGGAAGAGCCATGCTTCGGCACGTATGGGCCGGCTCGACCGGAGTGATACCACGGTCTCACAGAAAACCGGCAGAGAAGCAATGATTGCTTTGCTTTTCACCACGTGAGTGAGGATAACGGAGGCAAAAACTCTTCCCTCTCCCCCCTCTCCCCTCCCCTTGCTCCCTCTTCCCCTACTCTCACCTTAAAGGCCGGCAACGCACTTGTGACTCTTGAGTTGCAGGTGCACATGGGCGGTGGTAGTCATTTACCACCAGGAGACCCGTCTGCTCGTTTGCCCCCTGTACCATAAAAAAAATCAGAACAATATGATACAAATGTCACTCTATTGAACGAATGGTAACAATAACCATCTACTCGCCTGTCCTTCATTCTAGAAATGAAAGTGATTAGTGTTTAAAGATAATAACCCAAGGGCTTTTAGTGTACTTTAGTGTGTTGGCACTAATTATGTATAACTAAAGACAGAACCGACAGTAAAGCAATGCTTGCATTGCTTTTTGCATACTGAGTGAGGTTATCGGAAGCCCTAACCCTTCCCTCTCTCCTCCTGGACCCCTATTTCCCACTTCCTCTACTCCCACCTTAAAGGCCGGCAATGCACTTGTGACTCTTGAGTTGCAGGTGCTCATGGGCGGCGGTAGTCATTTACCATCAGGTGACCTGTCTGCTCGTTTGCCTCCTATGCCATAAAAAAAGAACTGAACTACGTGTTAGGGTAGTTGCTTGCAGGAGATAAATAGTATCCGAGGTCTCCAAAAATATAGTTTCTTATTCCCGATAGAAATTACAATGGCACAAATATCGGGAACGAGGCTTCCACGACTCAACTTCAACGTCTTAACTTGAGGATTCGAATGCATTGCGATGTGTCGTTTAAAATACTTCGAAATATGCGTCAGCATTAACACTGCAGGCTTTATCTGTAAAAATTGATTTTTCATTCGTGTGGGAGATACTTACTCGATTTATATCGATTCTAGTCCAAAATCTCCCATTACTGGCCCATTTTAGAGTTGTGTAGCTCCTGAGTGAGTGATCTAAAAGATCTAAATCACTCACATTAACATAATGTATCACTCACTCACACTAGCTCCGAAAATATCAGTAGCTCAGTTCTTTAGCTCACTAACTCACTAGCTCAGTGAACTAAACCAACGCTGCGGCTCTTTGTTTCATGGACGAGTGAGTGCTAAAAACCTACTAACCAATGAGTGAGAGTATGATAGATGTATTGCATAGCCGACTGACGAGAATGAAAGTACAGTACACGATAATTTCGTATCGATGTAACTAGGTTGTCAGGGCAAAATATACATTATTACATTTGTAGCATAAACTTTGCTACAAATGTAATAATGTAAATATTTTTCTCTGACAACCTAGTTACTTTTTTAAGAACAAATTTGTATTTGTTTTATTACGATTTAAAGACTTGCTTTGTTTATAAAAATAATAATGCTATGAAAAAAGATTTAGCAAATTGGTTTTTATGGTCTTTCAAAATTATTGTACATAAAAAAATATTTTTAAGTACGCAAACCTGGGCGTATTTTTCAAGTTTTTGTACACCCAGTTAGAGTACACCTAGTTCTTTTTTTTTATTTTACGCTTAAATAATGTCTAGGTGGACAGTCATAAACCTGCAAAGTATGAATAAAATCAATTTAAAATGTATTAACCCTTAGTTACTCGCGCCTAAAAAGTTACGTAAATAGTCGCGTGGGGTGTCCAACACCCGTTTTAGTTTATAGAAATAACACAATATATACATGCAAAATCAGACTTTTATTGATTAGTATCTTTAACCACACATATTAAACAACGTTTAAACTCTTTTATAAAGTAAACCTGCTCATCAACTTCATAAATCCGTGTTAGTCGTTTTTGCAACGGTTGAGGTAATGTAGCTATGCTAGCTCTTGACATTTCATGGGGCTTGACCAAATCAACAGCCAGCGGTGGCTGAAGCTGAAGATATGCTCTTCTAGTTACATTTGAGTTAACTTTGGCCTTTGAAATTACATAGGAGTTGATACCACAAACATTGAATTGGTGAAAACACGTTTATCTTTTCCGAGATAAAATGAGTAGTCAGATCTTATACGACTTTGTGTCACTTGCAGTGATGTGTGTGACAGTGGGATTTCGTCTTCATCGTCCCATTGATCATTTTCACTTTGATCAAAATCACTGTTATGGTCACTTACTATGACTTCGTGCTCTTGTTTGCCTTCAGAAATGCTATCAATAGCCTCTTTTTTTTTCTAATGTGTTTTCAATTTCTCGGTCGCACAATGAATGTAACCTATAACAATCCCAAAAAAACATTGTTGTACCAGGAAAAGTATATTTTTATTGAATACTTACACTTACACATTTGATATTAGATGCAAAATAAATCAAACATAGCAAAATGTAAGTATTAAAGTTAAGGTCGAAAGGCAAAAGTATAAAAATATATGTAATTAATATGCATTATACTAAAATAAAAACTTACTCAAAATTTACACTACGTAAACAATCGCGTGGGGTGTTACGCACTCCAAACGCACTCTCCACGCACAACCGCACACAATTGAGCACCGCTCGCGACTGATTTACGAAGGTCACGCAGTTATACGACTACTACTACTGCTACTAAGAAAACTAGAGCGGTAAATTCAAATTTCAAAAGATTATACATTTTCAAACATGGTCTGGGGTAACTGGCACCCCACGCGAGCAATAAAGGGTTAAGAAAATTTATGGACCCCGTAAAGACATGTCAACCTTATTAAACTTAATTTAAAAGTGAAAACTTCGTTTGAACAAGAGTGGTGCAGGTGAGTGGTTTGTAACTGAGCTAAACGAGCGAGATGAGGAATTGAATCCATTGAGCTAAGTGAGCTAAATTAGTGATAAAATATCTTTACAACCTTTTCAACTCAAAGACACTTTTTGCGCATCACTAGCCCATTTACCGGTCCACTTACTCCACAACGACTTCAATGACCAATGCTAACTTAGAAAAGTTTTATCAGACTAATACATTATTTATATACTTCCTCGCTACATAGACAATGAAATAAAGAATCAGTTTCCTTCTACATGTATCTTGTATGTAATTGGGTCGAAATTACATATCCTCACGAGAAATTCAAGTGAGCGAAAGAAATTCCTGATATCGTTACTCGGACATTTCGGCCCTACTATTCCCTGGAAATGTGCCACGAATTTAGTAAGCATTGTAACAGTATTTGTCCGTCTCAATTTCTTGTTGCTATCAGTGAAAATAGTAGGAAACATAATAAAAATATATATGGGGCATTCCACGCCAAATCGGACGGATTCAAAAAAAATTATTTATGATTTTCTTAATTTTTTGGTATTTTCTAGTACACTTCAAAAGAGGCTTCCCGGTAAATTTTGTCATTTTTTTTATTGCTGGTTCAAAAAATATCGAATTTTCATAAAATCGCTCTTTTTTGGTTTTTTGCTCCATAACTTTCTTATGAAACTGGATAGAAGTTTAAAATAGAAAATTTTCAAAAAATCGAAGGAGCACAGTTTTAAAAACACGATTGAAAATCAAATATCTCAATTAAAAACATTTTAATTTTTTTTTTTTTGTAAAGGTCATCCAAAAACAAACATTTTGAAAAAAAGAATTGAATTTCGATTATTAATGGGTTTTTGAAATTCGATATTTTTTGAACCAGCAATAAAAAAAATCTCAAAATTTACCAGGAAGCCTCTTTTGAGAGGTACTAGAAAATACCAAAAAAAAATTAAGAAAATGAAAAATAAAAGAATTTCTAACCGTCCAATTTGGCGTGGAATGCCCCATATGTTTGTCAAAGTAGTTGGATGTAAGGATACATTGAAAATTAATCTTAGTCTGAAATGATTTTCAAAGATTTGGTCTACCACTTTTGCAACAAAGACAATATTAAACTTAGAATAAGCGATGTCTCTGGATTTTTAACCTTCTCATATAACAAACTAGCTGAGGGTCAGCTACTTTGTGATATGAGAAATAGTATTTGTAAATGTTCCCCGTTTTAGGAACATTTTTCATTTATGCTCCGCTCCTATTGGTCGTAGCGTGATGTTATATAACCTATAGCCTTCCTCGATAAATGGACTATTCAACACAAAAAGATTTTTTCAATTCAAACCAGTAATCTCTAAAACTATCACGTTCAACCAAACAAACAGTCTTCAGCCTTTATAATATTAGTAAAGATGAGCGATAATTGAAACCTATCGATCTTAATAAAGCTGTTAAAATGGGTTTAATCTATTGTCCCGTCTTCTTGAAATGTATTCATATAGCCCAATAACACGTCAACTACCTAAAACCGTTGGTTTAGTAGTCAATAATATCCATTTCACCACTACACTAGAAACCTAGAAAATAAAACAAAGGTTTTTTTTAAACCTCTCTACAACATCTTGGGTGAAATATGATACTTATCAGTCTTACCATCTTTCAACTATTTCGCACTTTTACAACTAGGTACTTGCTTGAAGACCCTCATTACATATAAAGACCTCGTTTGACGTTTAGCTGACATTTCACATAGGTACATTCTTCGCCAATCATTATGGAACTCCTTGAAGTTTTGACATAATAAAAATATCTTTCTTTTTTTTTAAGGACTGGACTAATTTGTCTAACAATTTGCATTGTTAGGCAATTATGAGAAGCTATGGCTCACGATTAAACTAAAGTATTTTTAAATGCAACAGTTATTTATAGTTTACCAGCTACAGGTCCACGCGTTGCTGTGACTAGGTAATCTGCAATAAAAAAAAACTTATCTCTCAAGTTAGAACAAACTGCACACTTTGTGCAAAATTTCATTAAAAATCGATTCATTAGTTTAAGAATTCATCGTGAACGAACAACGTGACACGAAATTTCTACATATATATAATAGTTATATATAGATAAACGACATTTAGTCTTACTTGTATTTGTTAATACATACGTTACATGTATTTTGATGTCCAACTGTGGGACATATTAAACATAATATAGAAAAATGATTAGACACTGTGCAAATTTATTACATGCTCCATTTTATCCTACGACATCACCAAAGCGTCACGGTCGTAATGAAGCGGCGATGCATTAATACACATATTTTGTAAATGCAAACATATTGTGAAGGTACGAGTGTTATGTCTTTCCAACACATTAAATGGGGAGATTGGACTTTAACTTTGTAAATTTTTTTCTACTATAAAATGGTGTAACACAATTATATGGCTTCAGGTAATAAATATATAGCTTTTATTTAGCTAATGTATAGCTTGTAGGTATAAATAGAATATCATACCGAAGCGTACGTAATTTAACAAATCTGTCCAGCTTACCACGGATATGTTTCTTTTAATTCTTAAAAGGCTTCACTAACATTAAAACAACGGACACAAAGAACACCCAGACTCGGTACAACCACTGGTGGATCGCACAAATGTTTGTCGTGTGTGGAATTTGAACTCACAACAATTAGCGCGGCGTAGTGGCGAGGCGACAACTTAAACCATTGAGCCTGCCGTCACAGTATAAATATACTGTGCTGCCGTGAAGTCAATTAGATGTTACCGTAGAAACAATTTTTTACGTAGTGTTACTACGGCAAGAAACTGTAAGCGACGAGGTCAATGAAGTTTTTATTAAACATATTATGGTTGTACTAACTTCTGCAAATGACTTCGATCACGTTAAGGTAGATTTTGTTAACCAACCTGGTATCCCTCAGGAACGGTGTCCTGTCTATTGACAAGAACCGAATCACAATTTTTTATTTAAAAAATAACGTTAGGTAAATTTATATTTGATAAAGTTATCACTTTACAAACTTTTCTTTCTGTAAATAACTCATTTTTTTTATGGTATAGAGAGCAAACGAGCAGACAGGGTCACCAGGTGGTAAATGACTACTGCCGCCTATGAGCACCTGCAACTTAAAAGTAACAAGTGCGTTGCCGGCCTTTAAGGTGGGAGTAGAGGAAGGGGGAATAAGGGGCGAGGAAGGGAGAGGAAGAGGGAAGGGTTAGGGCCTCTGGTAACCTTATTCACTCAACGAATAGCAATGCAAGCATTGCTTCACTGGTAGTTTTGTGTGAGGCCGTGTTATCGTCGAGCCAGCCCGTACGTGCCGAAACATGACTCTCCCACTGTGTTAATTAATTCAATTATAAATTGATAAATAATTGAAAGACAACTACTTAACTAATTAAATTTACTAAACTTTTACAAATATATAGAGTAATCTTTCTGTCATTCCATTAAAATTACGTAAGGAGATTTTCGTCCATTTTAGTATTATTTCAATAAAATCCGGAGTTAATCAGGAGGTTACACATTAATGCATTCAAAGTAATTGGATTTCGAATTCACCTGGCACCTTGCTAATTTACATTAACTGCCAGATTCGTAACGCAATAGATACCACTGTGAACCACTGTGAAAAGGGTCTCATAAACATCTGGGCCCGCAGCAGGCCAGCAGAGGTAGATTTCGTGTTTTTCTTTTATTTTTATCTGCAAAAATATAAGTCGCATTAAAAACTTTAAATGTCTACATTTGAGAGTAAAATAAAAAATTAGCTTTCATTTAAAAATATTACCGATTGTAAAAAGGCTTACAGTTTCGGAGCTATGAAATTTTTTCCAACAAATTTTGGGTTGTCACCTTTATAAAATTGATTTTCTTTAAATTACAATCTTCATGAAAACTAAATATAGGTAACAGACAGTAGCTATACGACGTATGATCTCAAACTGTAAAGTAATCAGCCTCCAAAGTTTGTATCAAAGCAATCTCGAATTGTGCAAACGTATTGAATTCATAGAGTTAACACAAATAGAGGCGGCTAGTCGCATGTTAGCCTGTATGTGGAATTGTAAGGGACTGTGACAGCCAATCAGTGAAAGTTACGCTTCTACAGCCAGCTTTCCAACTCTATTAATATTATCTCTCTGATTGAATTACAATCTTAGTGTAAGTCAGGACTCAGGTCACACTAAAACACGACGCAACCCGACTCGCTGCTGAATGCTGAGGTGGTGACCCTTTTCGGCGGGTTATGCTGGGCATGCATACTTGCATATTGCGTAATGTATTGCAGTGTATAGTTGTCATATCAAGTGTATGTATGTGTATGTCTTAGCATGTCGCTGAAATAAACTTTAAATTTCATTTCACTCGACGCGACTCGACTTTGGTTAAAGAGGCTCCGCACGGCGAAAGGGTGCACCGAGTTTTAAGATAGCAATAGTTTCTCGGGCTGATCCGCAATTGGTCCGCTTTCCAACATTGAGGTCCAACAGGAATCATTTCTAAAAAGTTTAAAAATGTTTTTTTTTTACTCTATATCATTACTGTAATATTTGTTATTGTAGTTAAAATTACCTTGGCGCTTGTCATGGTTATCTAAACTCAATTGCGCGAGATATCTGGTTGCTTGTTTTTTTTTTTTTATGAGATTGCGAAAAAGCACTGAACTCGCGTGACCGTCACACTCACACTGTGTGCGTGTGTGTGTATGTATACGAATATTATGTAAGTTATGTTTTCACTTTTGACGTTCAGTCCAATACTTGCCATTTTCTTACGTAGTTGATATATAAAATATGCTTATATTATAACATAAATTGATGCTTATGTTATGGCTTTTGGAGACCCGTCCTTACGTATTGCACGTGAGATGATAAAATAAGTAAGCAAAATATATTTACACATGTACGTATAATACAATGGACATTAAAACGTAAAGTTGGTTTTAGCATAGTAGGTATTTCACGTCATTTATAGTAACCAAGGCAGATCAACAACCACAGTAACCACTGACAACAAGTATACACATCCTTAAACTAATTAGTATAGACTGAACACTTAACCGCATAATTATTATTATTGCTGTCTTAACACACATCACAATTCACTCAGTTATATCATCTAATTGCCAAGTTAGAAGTCGGGAACAGCCTGACGAGAATTTAATACAAAACTTTGGTTGAACTCGCGGTAAGTAAATACGTTTGTTTTTGTAAGAAGATATCTTCTTTTGAAGTTTTTCATAGTGTATGGCATCGTAAAGAGTAAATAAAATAATAAAAAAGGATTTTTTATATACCTAATACATAAAAGAGGTTCCCTATCCATTTGCATAAAATTTTAAGACATAATATAACTTAAGTACTAAAGGTCATATCCGATTGTAATTTTTTTATCTCTTTTCAATTCCGGGCTCAAAAATATGCAATCCCATTTGAAAATTGTCCTTGACTAAGGTTGTGATCAAGTTCAATTTCAAGGTCACCAATGGATAGCCAGAGAAAATTCCCGTAACTTATGTGTTTAACGTATTTCCGAAAACTGCATCCCTAGCGAATTATTCTGCTGTTCCGGTACTTTTCTAACACTCGGTATAACATGGCATTCTTTTGTTTATTCTAATTATATTTACGCATAACAGTCACGCATAATTTCTTTGAGCATAATTTCTTTTATCATAATTTATTTAAGCATAACATTCTAAAGCATAAAAAAATTATATTAAAACATAATGTAGATTCACAATCATGAACCAAATGCACTTAGAGAAAAGGTAAGTTTATACATTTGTTATATGTATGTAAAACATATTTGTGGCTTAGGTTTACCAAAAAAAAATTATACCAAAATAGTTATGCCAAAATATATTATGCGAATAGAAGGGATCCCTCTGAAATATACGTAAACAGATCACTGAAGTTCCATTGTGTAACTCCCGGCTCCGTTATAACAAATAATATATTTAGTGTGTACACACCCGTTACATAAATATCTAGAGTAATCTTCTATATATTAGAATAGAATAATATTTATTTTACACCAACGGCATATTGCTCAAAATAAATACACAAAGTGGATAGGTACAATAGGTTGCCTTATCGATAGAAGCGATAGGCCCGGTAGCGCGCTTGTGATTCTTGATTTGCAGATGCCCTTGGGCGGTATTCACTTATTATTAGGTGACCCGTCTGTCTGTGTGCCCCCAATCATATAAAAAATATATAAATATCATATGTAAAAAACTATATTATATACATACATTTTATACCCACATACATACATAAACAAATACATTTATTATATTAAATCCGTTAAGTTATTAATACATGAAGTGATTTATTCCTCTTTTAAGCAAATTTGGCGCACTCTGGAATGCAAAATTTGGGATACTACAATTTTATTATATAGAAGATGTGTAGAAAGCTAAATTTTTTAATCACTATGTGTTATAAATTTAAAAAAAGTGTGTGTGTGCGTAAATCACACACGGCGGAATTGAAACTAGAAAAGTAGCCTACGAGAGAATGAGAAATAAAATATAAAAACTACACAAATAATTAACTAATGTTAATAATTTAATTTTAGATATTTTATATAAAAGTTATTGGTCAAATTAACACAGATGACAGATTAATTAACCAACGAATTTTAATACGCAAATGTACAAAAATTACACCACGTTGACGTTTACAATGTCCACTCAAGTTATACTGGTCCATAATACAAAACAAAACATTTAAAAGTTATTGAATTATAGTCGAAATTCGAAAACATTGGTTTGTTTTCGAATTTCGATTTCTCTAGTAATATTAACTCAGCAAAACATCGTTTCTTAGACACAGTTAACCATAGAATGTACAACAAGTCTCAGTATAATATTCTGTAACACCCCACTCAAACATCCACAAGTGTTCACTCTTCCGTTCAATCAATTAATTTCATCAATCATTCATCATTAATCATTCATTCATTTGAATTCAATTCAATCTGTCTTCCTCTGGAATGCTTTACACCGGGAAATCAGTGGAAATAGTCGCCCTTCGTTCAAGGCGAAAGTACGAGCTAACATTCCGCATAAGTTTGTAGAATCCTGGCCAAACGTCTGGTCGAAACGTCAGACAATTCAGAGGTATGTAATACCTTTTAGTGATCGCGTTAATTCCTGTAAATACGTAAATAATATTATATCATTACAACAGTAATACATTATATATTATTTATAAATGTATGTAAGTTAACTATTATGTATGTTTATACTCTCCTTTTTTACATGTTATTATTGCTTCACTTGTAACTATTACTTAACTATGTAAACATATCTCGGAACTCAATTTTAACTTACTTCGTATTTTTTTTATGGTATAGGGGGGCAACAAGCAGACGGGTCACCTGATGGTAAGTGACTACCTCTGCCCATGGGCACCTGTAACTCAAGAGTCACAAGTGCGCTGCCAGCCTTTAAGTTAGGGGAAGGGGGAAGAGGGGCAGAGGGGAAGGGAGGGAAAGGGAAGGGTTGGGGCCTCCGGTATTCCCACTTACTCAGCATGGCAAACGGCCCATACGTGCCGAAGCACGAGAAAATGTATATATAGTTTGGATTACAATTACTATAATTTAGCATCTTGAAGCTGATCTGGTGATGGAAGGAGGTGGATAGTTTTTTTTTTATTTCGGTTCGATATAAAAGCGTGTTTTTTAATTTTACTGAACTATAATTATACTAATTAAATTTAGTGTACCTATTTCTAATTTCTGTAACGTGGACTGATGGAAAATGCTAATGGCTTTAAGTCCGCTATTGTACATTAAAAAAAAAAAAATAACTGCACACATCTCACACATGGCCATCTAACCCAAACTAGGCAGAGCCTCTACTATGGTAACCAGGCTCCTGATAAACATACTTATATATCTCTAAATACCTACATAATATATATATATAAATTACACCCAGACACAGAACAAATGATCATTCTCATCATACAATTATTTGTCCTGGGTGGGAATCGAACCCACAACCTCTGGCATAGCAGTCAGGGTCACTAACTACTAGACCAACAGGCCAGTCGGGCAAATTACCTATGCATTTACAAATAAAAAACAGTCAATCGTAGGACTGCACGTTAGAAGTGACAACATAACTTCACAATGTATTTGCATATACATACACACACACACATCTGTATAATATATAATTAGGTTAAAAATAAAAAGTAGGTAATAACATATCTAAATATATACATAGGGTACACTGGAAGTTCTGCGCCCCTGGCCGCTCATAAATGTTTGAATTTCGAAAGTTATATTTATTAAATATAAGAAACTTGGCTCCGTCTTACGAATTTTCGATCAGGGTCACGTGTCCTGACGCGAGTTTAACATTTTTTACTTATTACAAAAAGTGCACAACGCCGCTAAACAAGTTTTCACTTCAAAAAAACTGTCTGTGCCTAAACTTGTTCCAGAACCATTGTACAAACTATTCATAGTTTAGGTTAAGATAAATATTATTATTATAATGAATACTTTTTTTTGACAGTATATTAGATTTTTTTATTTTTTGTTTAGAGAAATGCAATCATCATAATAATGTCGGGCCAGTACGCCTCCGCCGTTCGGACCGTCGCGTGCTGGAACGTGCGCGACGTCGCACCCTTCGCATGACAGTCACAATAGTCTCCGCATTCGCTCTGTGCTGGCTGCCTTACGTTACTATAACTATGTGGTAAGTTATTTTCACGTTAACTTGAATAGAATCATTAACATTTCCTGCACTTTTCACAATTTCATTTGGGGTCAGCGCAATATCAAAGGGTTTAAGGCTGGTTTCTTTTATGGCTGGTCGCCTACCTGACGCCATCCCTCCTTGGGAATGTAATCGTTTCCAGTCGGGAAAAAAAAAGGTAAATTTGGGTAAGGAAAACTGATAGAGCGACGGAGCTAGGTTAAAGGATACCGTAAGTCTCTTTTAGAAAAACGGGATTCAGATACCAGTAGCTCGAAGAGGTCTGGACTGCAGTAGCCCGAAGAAGTCGGGGTCTTTGGTCGGAAGATGTTCGGTGATTGAAGAGACCATTAGGATAAGGAAATCAACAGGCTCCAAACACTCGCCATACAAAAGATAATTATTTGTACATTAACGACTCTGAATGTTAGTTCAAAGAGCTTTAGCCACTTTGGTTACCAACAGCGATACAATGCAAGTCGTGTATATACCTTAGAAACGTTTCCTTCAAATATGGATAGTGGATAGTTTTTATTCTTTACAGCCGCAAAGAGGTTCCTGTCCTTTGCCGGTTAGGTTAGCGTCCTTACACGTTAATAACGGTTATTGATTGACCTCCTGGTTTTCGTATGTACATACTTGTCACGTACCCCACTTTCTGAGCAGGTTATTTACGCAGACCAAAATAACTCAGCATCTTTTCAATATACATTGCATTGTTTTCAGAAAAGCAATTTTTACTTTACTGAAATCGCAAGAATTTTGAAATTGTTGCTAATAAATACCGGAAGATGGGGGGGCTACCTAAGGAAGACCTTCTACTTAATATTTGCCTTAGTTTAAGTTACCAAAAGTTTCTTTCTACTCCATTTTATTCCACGGTATCATACTTTAACTTTTGAGTAAACTCTTTGAGGGTTCGTTTGTGTTTGAAATGTTTTCTAATTATTAAAAGTTTGTGAAAGGCGAAACGCGATGTAATAAAAGTCAAAAGTTTTCGTTCAAAAGCTCAATAATGAAATTGAAAAAATGGAAGGAACGCATCTCATCGTCTCATTCGCAAATTGTTAGTTTCAAAAGAATTCCAATACAGCTGCCTTACTGAATAGTTTCCTGGATGACTGGCCTGTTGGTCTAGTGGTTAGTGACCCTGGCTGCTGAGCCAGAGGTCGTGGGTTCGATGCCCACCCTAGTCTGGGTGTTCTTTGTGTCCGTTGTTTGTATGTTTGTAAAGTCCCCCGCGACACAGGAGTAATTCCTAATGCGGGAGTCGTCTTTTCTAAAGAAAATGTGTAATTATATTACACAAAATATCTGAATAACTTCCTAAGTCAATGTTTGCATTCGCTATGGTCTAGGGCTTAGTGTCTAAAGCTTAGTGAACGTGTCATAAAGTTGTTTGATTTTACATCTAAGGACCTGTTTAAATGAAAAACCTTTAAAAGGAAAGGTACCTGTTTTAAGAAGTAATAGTAAATCTATAAAATATGGTCAACGAGTTGGACGAAAATGACAATGAGAAGAGGGATGCTCAAAACTCAAAGGAGTACTACCTAGATAGATATAAGCGTAACCAAGTGTGGGTTGCTAAAAATCTGTTGATAAAGACCCAAGGGCAAGTACAGGGTAGGAAAATATTTATAAAAGAGAGTGTTATTTTAAGCTCGTCAGTGTTAATTCTGCTCCTGGTTTACCGCAGCCTAACACAAAATTTGGTTGGATATTTTTTTCAACTTTTAAAATTACCACTTTATTTTCCATCAAAATTCCTCTTTAGGTGGGTTAGAGATAACAAACTTTATTAAGAGAAAAAACATCCAAGCTTGGATCTACTAACTAAGTTTATTTATAGTAAGTTGAAGTTTTGATCTCTCACATTACCGAGAAACTTCGTCACTTCCATAACCTTTACCTTCACCTTGTCGGTTACATGTTTTAAGAAAATCTCTCTTAAAAAAAAACTCTTTATTATTTTAACAGTTTGAAATCACATTAATGAAAACAAATTCATGTAATTTTACGTAGAATTGTTATTTTTATATCCTTAAGCTTGCTAAAGAACAAATTTCCAAGAAGTTTCCCGGCCTTTTATTCCTTGGTTTTGTTTCAAAGTTATATAGGTACAATTATAATGCTAAATTTGCTAAACGTTTGAATTTTCAAATAAAATGTGAGGCTTATAATTTTCTAACAAAACTGTTATTAACACACTTCGAAAAAGAAGGAAGTTCTATGTTCAGCTGTTTTTTTTTTAATATGTTTTTAGCTAAACCCGTAATCATTAAAAAGCTATTTGCTAAAACGTTTATAATTCTGACATCATGCTGTCAAATAGAATGACTTGCATCGTGCTTTCTATTGTTCGAAGGCACTTGGTTGGAGACACGCATGGAATAATGTGTGTTAAATATATTCAAATTAATCCACAAACAAGCGACATAGACAAATATGATAAACTAGTAGCGTCCCGCGGTTTCACCCGCGTAATTCCCAATCCGAGTAGGAATATCGGGATAAAAAGTAGCCTATGTGTTAATCAGGTCTCCAGCTATCTACATACCAAGTTTCATAGCAAATAGTTCAGTATTTTTTGCGTGAAAGAGTAACAAACATCCATCCATCCATCCATCCAAACTTTCACATTTATAATATTATATATTAGTGGGAAGTGGGATTATAATGGTTGATGACTTTGTTTTTGGGAAACAATCTAAATATAACTAGGGACTTCATTCAACCAACCAACCTCGTTATCCTTTCATCCAAATCCTTCCAACGACTTCAGCGTGAAGCAGGAACAAACGTACTAACTAAAGGGCCTTTCAACAAGGACGGGTCGATTTTAAAATTGAATAAAACAAGATGTGTGTGAGATATTAACGAAATTTATTTTTTATTTGAAAGGCCCATTTGTGCCATTATAGATGGAATATGACATCGTTCAAATGTCCGCCGCGGCTTCGTATGGTGGCACGAATCCGAGAGGTCCATTTTTAATGACTCTGCTGCATAGATCCGGCTGAATCTGAGCGATGGTAACTTTTGGTGGATGCATTGTCACCTGGTGAACCTCATGTGGGTTGTGGTCATCCCATATACAATTTTGCTTACTAACAAAACCATTCATCCAAAAATGTGCCTCGTCGCTAAAGATTATTTTTCGGCCAAAATCGGGGTCCTCGTCCAAACGTTCCGAAGCCCATTCAGTGAACACACGGCGTTGTCTGTGGTCATTAACTTTGAGCTCTTGGGTCAGTTGGATCTTGTACGGATGCAGGCCCAAGTCCTTGTGCACGGCGAGAAATCGACTGCCTCGGAGTCTCCTGAACACTCTCACGTACAGCGGCGATGTTCTCGGCTGATCTGGCGTTCCTTTGACGTAAAGGTGTTGGTTGGTTGTTTACCGAACCGGTCGTCTCAAATTTGGTCACCAATCGTTGGAGAGTAGACTTTGAAGGGCCACCGCGTCTGCCGTAAAATGGGCGCAATGCGCGCAACGTTTACAATAACGAACACTCATTTTGATAATAAAGTTTTATCATTTGCACATGCTGCTCAACCGTATAACTTGCCATGGTGATTTGGCATCAGTGACTGAATAAGAAAAAACAGATTTGACAGATGCCACCAAAACAAAATGGCCGCCACAGATTATTAACATCGACCCGCTCTATTTGAAAGATCCTTTACATACACATGCACACTCCCTGGTGGGATAATTTCAGTGATATATGTATGTCATCCTACAGTTTACTGTTTCATCCAGGTATATGATAGACCGCCAATCAGCTCTCCGCGTGTCCCCCAGACTGCAAGACTTGTTATTCGTAATGGCGGTCTCCAACTCCTGCATGAACCCACTGGTCTACGGTTCCTACACCCTGGATATCCGAGGTGTCCTACGGAAACTGCTGAAGAAGACTTGTTGCCGTTCCTCAGCAACTTCTGATACTATAGGTAAGTTTAAAAAAATTGCGGGAGGACGGGAAAAAACCGTGTCTTTTTAAAATTAGAGCATTTCGTCGTCGAAATCATCGAAATTTAGAGCACTCTGACAAGCGAAGTACCTTGATCCTTCAGAAGACCGCAGTTAGCTAGCATTAAAAGTATAGTATTTCAGCTCGTATAACAGGTAGCAAGACCTCCATGGGTTGTGTCACTGACAACCATGTCCTATACTAACTTTTAAACATTCGCGTTCCATGATATACTTAATTGTAAGAATAAGGAAAACTCTAATTTAATATTAATATTAGAGACAGAACATTAAAGCTGTAAAGACAAAATAGTCTTCGACTCAGCATATGGATGACAGTGCGATGCATGCAAGCCGCTGTTATTCTGTCCAAACCAATCATTAACGGCAAGCCAATAATTATGTATTTATACAAGAATTAACGCGATCACGAAATAGGTACAGTCATAGTATATACAGTCATAGACAGGTATAGTCAGCCTGTAAACACGTACAGCACAACCTGGTCGAAACGTCAGCCAATTCAGAGGTATTAATTTTTTTAGTTAATAATTTTGCAGTAGACCGCCATTTTAAAATTTCGCGATCGGACTAGGGGGACTTTGTTAATAATAACAATATCTACGAAATACCAACGTCTTTAAGATACTTTTTCACTCACTTTTCCGTTTTTCCAATTCCAGGTTGAAACCTGAAGGGCCAAAAATAAAGAATAAAAATTTTATTTTGATATTTTAAAACTATTAATCCTTATGTAAAATTGTCTCCTGTACAACTTTAACACGAAACTTTTTTCTATAAAACCCATACTTTTTGAAATAACTTTCGAGAACAAAAAAAGGACGATTTTTACTACGTTACGTAACTCAATTTTTCTAGAGACTTCAGGATGTAACTATACAATTTTTTTCTTAATTCTAAGCCAAATTTGGATTGATGGCATCGACCACCACTTACCCTAATTTTCATGTCTCTGGGACCGCGACTATAGGTTGTTGTAAACGTGCAATAACACTTACTTATAGTGCAAGTAGTTTTGCGCAACCGTAACCGCATACCTTTGTAGTGCTTATTTTTTTCCTCAGTAGTGTAAAAAAATGCTCATTATAATCTTGAAACTTATTTTCGGAAACCATAACTTACATCGGTCAACAGTCCAAAAACGACATCTATTTTAACAAATAAGATTTTTCCTCCAACATTTTTAAGCTTATGTTCACATACCGAACTATGTGAAATACCCAACTCAAGACGACAGCTTAAAAGTCTTTCCTAGAGGCTTAAGGAGAAAGTGAAGTGGAGTGAGTGTGATTTATGAACGCAACTCATCATGTTGTACTTTAAAAGAGCTTACACCGCGTACCCTTATAATATATTTCTTAATGTACAATAAAGTTCCAGATAATTCACGGAGTGTGCCCCTTTAGTCGCTTAAGCTATACCCCATAGACAGCCGTTAACCCCCAATCAAAAATTCGAATTTAAGAAATACCGTATACAAAAATTTACCTCATAAAATTTTTGCTGAATCTCTCTTTTCTAAAAAACCTCTATAAGTTATCAATGTTGTCATACTCAATTTCACAACATGCAAATTAGTAAAAAATATATTTTGAGAAACAATTTGTTTTCTATTATTTTTTTCGATTTGTTCAGAAATTTGTTACAAATATTGAAATTTCTTTTCCCAAATCGCTCATTAAAATCATTTATTTTCCTCAGACTGTAGGCCTAAATTGTTTACTGCCAAATTCTATACTTGACGGCGTGTACATATTATCACACGTATATTTTTATTATGCTATTGATTTGTGTAACGAATTAAGTTGATTTTGTTTGTAAATAAAATTATTTACGTCATTAATACTGTCTTAGATTTTCTATCTACCGCCCATGGGTACGAATGAACGCTACCCCCATAGATTATACACTATATAACAACTAGAGAGCTACCCCCAGCTCGGAAATCTTATAGTATTCTTCTCAGTATTCTTCTCATAAGGCCCTACGCATTTTGGAAACTGGAAGTTATAGATCGACACAAACAGGCAGTAGATTTTGGTGTTTTTCACCTAATTTACCTTGACAATCCAGTACATGCTGTGGCGTCTGTTTGTGCCGATCTATGATTTTAACTCTAGCTTCAATTTAACGTTCATAAATGTCACTTAGTGTCTTAATTGAATAAATGATTTTGAATTTGAATTTGAATTTGAATATACAGTTTATATTACAGATAATGATGCTAAAAGCATCCTAAAGAAATTATAAGGACTTTTTGTTTTAAAGGTGGTTAAAGTTCTTTGCAACGGGAGTATTTGACTGGCCTAGTGGTTAGTGAACCTGACTGCTAAGCCAGAGGTCGTGGGTTCAATTCCCGATGAGCACGATCATTTGTTCTGTGTCTGGGTGTAATTTATCTATAATATGTATATATTTAGAAATATATAAGTATGTTTATCAGCAGTCTGGTTACCATAGTACAGGCTCTGCCTAGTTTGGGATCAGACGGCCGTGTGTGAGATGTGTGGAGTTATTATTATTATGTGTGGAATTATTATTACGTAAGATATTATGTGTAGCACACTCGTGAAAGGTTTTGTAAGGTCTTTTGATTTTGTATGAGCCATGCCTGCTAATTGTAACTTTTTTATTACCCTCTATGTTTTTCACAGGTAACTCCGGGTCCAGTTCAATAAAAAATAAGAATATGAACGTGGATCAACCTCTATTGAAAACAACAAAGGTAATATATGGTTTGATTATTTTATAACCAAAATATGGAGTGATGACAACTTTTAAATCATGTTCCGGATCGTATCGTAGTCTTCTAGACTAGGCCGTTAATCTTTGAGACTCCAAGGGCTCCTGGAGTAGAAAAAAAAACAGAATGTATAAATTTGTGAGTCGGGGTTACCGGTAATTTGCTGCATCAGACATGATGCTAATCAGCGACCACCGATTCAGTTAGTGACTTTTCGTGAGTGCGGTGACCCTAACTTAACATTCCAATACTAAAGTCAAATAACTATATGTAATTACATAAAACATATCTTCTTGATAACAAAGCTATTTTACTTGATAAAAAAATTAAAAAGGTGTGGATTTCATTCGGGTCAAATTCTTATTAGAAGACAGAATTATATTAAAATTTGTAAACGTAATTTGATAGTTATTGGAAAGTGATATTCATTCATGTTATCTTCATCACACACACATCAACACATCTCATTCATCACGTAGACTATCTACGTGCATTTAAAGCAATGTAATCCCTAATGGCAATAATCACATAAGAATAATCTACTGTTATAAATTGTCTTTATTTAACGTAGTGCTACTTAACTATAAAGCGTTTAGAGCGTTAATATTGGATAGATTATTAAAAGAAATAAAGATGTTTTATATTTGTACGGCCACTATTAAATATTGTTTGCTAACTAATTAGGTAACAATTAGATCTCGCAACTTTTTGTTGTGGAAGAACTGCGTTGCGAGACTTGCATTTATACATTGTTTATGAAAAATCATTATATTGACATGGAAAATATATTTATGTTTTTGAATGTTTTTGAAAATCGTAATGGCCGGCAACGCACTTGTGACTCTCGAGTTACAGGTGCCTGTGAGTGACGGTAGTCATTTACCATCAGGTGACCCACCTGCTCGTTTGCCCCCTATACCATAAAAAAAATATGAATTACTTAACTCTCAAATCATTTCCAAAAAGTGTCCCACGCTGATTACGCCAGTCATTAATTTTAGTTATATTTCTTATAAAGTCATCATTGTCAATTTCAAGTCTTCGATCTTTTTGTTGTGAAGACTGAATGAAACTGAACTGAAACTGAATAAAATTCTGATTTTTATAGTTATGTATAGAAAACATTAATGAATCGTTACAAAGAATGTGTAATATTTGCAAAATATTTCCTTCATTTTTGTTTATCTCGTTATTAATTTTGTGTTGCCATCCTTCAACAATATTGTTTTTGCTATGACGTTCTCCATAGATACACCACATATTAATAAAATCTTCTCTCATCCAGCAATTTTCCAAATAGCTTATGAATTTTTTTAGCCGCTCTTTATTATACTCGGCTTCTTCTTCTTTCTTACTTAAAGATATTAATCTTCGATCGAATTTATTTTTGTGTATCCCTAATTGTTTTCCTTTACGCCACAGACTGTTTGCAAAATGTTATATGCATCCCTTAACTGTTATGTTCATTTTAGGTAGTGCTCTTATCGATGCTTCTTCGAAATGTACAGTCACTTTGCTAGGAAGTCATTCTGGGATTTAGGACTTGATTAGGTCAAATAAAATAGTATATGCCTCTTTTGTCTGATGCGACATAAATGCATAAAGTAGTGGAATTACATTAGTTTGATCTTACAACAATTTGTTCAAATGGTAGATAAAGAACAGGACTTGAATGTCCCATCCATAAAAAATATTTTTATTTTTTTCATGACGTCTCTGGCATCTTCTGAACAAAATATTATTATTCTTTGTGGTTAATTATACTAATCAGCAAGTAAAAAGCTTTGGAACTGTCTAGGCACTTCTATATCTCCAACATTTTTTTAACCCCAGCAATTTTACCAAAACTTCCATTAGTTCCACCGCAGAACTGTGGAATCAGGTGACCCGTCTGCTCGTTTGCCCCCTATCGCATAAAAAAAATGCGGCTTGTGAACAAATTGTCAATATAGAAAGAAGTGTTACCAAATTGTTGGTTTTGCATCAAATATTGGGGGAAATAGGAAGCAAGGGGTTTTAGCGGAAAAAATAAATGTTAAAGGCTTATTGAATGATAATAATATTTAGGAGGTTTTTTTTCATTAAAGCCATCCAATATACTTTCATTATGTACAAAATGATCTGAGAAAGACAACATAGCTTACCAGTCAAAGGAAACGAATTGTTTCTCTGCAAATATGAACCCTTACCCAATCGATTTTTCCCCGTTTCTCTATGGCACGGATAATATTACCGTGTCGATAGGGTGGCTCTTTATCAACATAATATATAGAGTATTAACGTCGGACAATGATTTAAGTGCCATTCGAAGCAGCGTCTAAGCTTTGTGAAGTGTTTGCGGATGTAAATCCACTGTTAAAGCACTCAGATTACTTGGAAGTCCTAACAGGGTACTTGTAATGTATGACCTTGACCTTTCCTAAATAAAAAGTCTTACTACAACTCTAGTGAATAGCTGTCCATGTTCCGATTACATAGGAAAATTCCCAGTTCACACTAAGTTAACTAAAAGCCTAAGGGCAAAGTGGATTGTTTATTGATTCCCGGAATTTGTATATTTGTTTTTAATTCCTAATTGTTTTATTAAAATGTACATTCGATATAAAAAAAAACCGGACAAGTGGGAGTCTGACTCGCGCACCAAGGGCTCCGTATCATGGTTTACTTATGAAAGCGTCATAAATTATTCATCAAGTTTTTTTTTATGGTATAGGGGGCAAACGAGCAGACAGGTCACCTGATGGTAAATGACTACCGCCGCCCATGGGCACCTGTAACTCAAGAGTCACAAGTGCGTTGCCGCCCTCTAATGTGGGAATAGGGGAAGAGAGGGAGAGGGGAAGGGCGGGAAGACGGGAGAGGGGGATTATAGGGGAGGAGAGGGGGAGAGGAGAAGGACGGGAATAGGGGAGAGGGAAGAGTATGGGCCTCCGGTAACCTCACTCACGCGGCGAAAAGCAATTCAATCATTGTTTCACTGGCGGTTTTCTGTGAGGCCGTGGTATCGAGCGGAGTCGAGCCAGCCCATACGTGCCGAAGCCTTTCTCTCCCACGTAAAAAAGTGTTAAAGCTTCTTAGCGAAATGGTACAAATGAAACCGTATTCCCGTCTGTTTGTTTATCCTGCTGCCTATTCATCCTTGATTAAACTCTTAGGTTCTTAATCCAACTTTGTAATCGAGCCTGTTGATGGGGCTCTTGGGTATCACAATTTTTTTTTTTATGTAAAAGAAAGGTGAAAACCAGTTGTGATGGTGACAACAAGATTACGTAAATTTTCAAGAACATGATCAATATTGAAACTGTGGCGGTTAATGCTGACACGTAATTCTGAGTACTATACAACAAGCGATGTACCTATGTAATATTCTACACAATCTTTAGTCGTTGTTTGAACCTCGTTATCGATACTTGTCTTGTGATTCCTCAGTAAGAATAAATTATATTTTTGATGACCTCCATGATTATTGCTCTACTGCATAGATTACCTTACACGCCGAATCAGTGAAGTAAGCCCATACGAAACAAAACCATAAAAATAAGACAAATACTACTTTTTAACTGTGACTATTTCTTCTAAATACAAAAAACCCTTTATTGCGTGTTGTTTACGCACTTTTATTAACTTTTTATAAGGTAACATTTACATACAGACCAGTGTCGATAATTTTTGAAACCAAAAAAATAATAATAGGATGAAACCCATTGGAAAAGGAGGAGAATATTATAAAAATTAAAGGAAAAATAATTTACGGGCGACATGAGGTCGGGAAGGGGAAGGGGGTGAGTTTTTAGGGGAAAAAACGGTTTATCTCGATTTTCGGCAATCTACAAGTCCTATGGAAAAAAGTCAAATAGCAAAGTTGTAGGTAATAAAAAGATCTACAACTTTTGTATTCACACTTTTTTCACATAACCTCAAAATTTATGTAAAAAATTCAAAAACCAAGTTTTTGCTTTTATATTTTTATCTTTTACAAAACATTTTTTTTTTTTACAAAATTTGGTGAAAACTTACCTTTTTATGCCCCAAATACACTGTAATTTATTTGATTTGAAATATTTATTTTTTCACCTTATTTTGACTTTATATCGAAAAAGCACCCTAATTTTCAATCGAAAATTCACCCGTCAAAATATCAGCTTTTTTCAAAAAGTTGAAATCTCTACTTTTCGATGGTGTAAAAAAAAATATATATTACCATAGTAAATCTTCTCAGAAAATGCAAAAAATTGAAAAAAAATCGAATGCGAATTAAAATTCAATTTTTAATTATTATATACAATTCAAAGTAAAAATAAGGTGAAAAAATAAATGTTTTAAATCAAATAAATTACGGTGTATTTGGGACATAAAAAGGTAAGTTTTTACCAAATTTCGTGAACAAAAATGTTTTGTAAAAGAAAAAAATTAAAAAACCAAAAACTTGGTTTTTTGAATTTTTAACATAAATTTTGAGGTTATGTGAAAAAAAGTGTTAATACAAAAGTTGTAGATCTTTTTATTACCTACAACTTTGCTATTTGACTTTTTTCCATAGGACTTGTAGTTTTGCCGGAAATCGAGATAAACCGTTTTTTCCCCTAAAAACTCACCCCCTTCCCCTTCCCGACCTCAGATCGCCCGTAAATTATTTTTCCTTTCAGTTTTATAATATGCTCTTCCTTTTCCAATCCTACTATTATTTTTTTCATTTTTTATAATTTTTAAAGGCTTCTACCCTGGCCTAATATAAAAACCTGTAATTTTCCTTCGCTCTTATCTTGGAATTTTAAATAGTCACGCATCGTTGGAATATTAACCTTTAAAAGGGTACTTTAACTTTAAGGATCGGTATTTTAAGATTGTTAGAGACCGGGTAAATTATTGTACATAAAATATTCCGGTGCTGAAGACCACTGAATTATATAAAACAACTAGCAACCCGCCCGGCTTCGGACGAGTAGTAAAGACATCTTCAACAATCATTATCATATTTCAACCAATTTACACAAAACGTAAACAAATGATACACCTAAACCATCCCCATGCATCATTCTGGCTATTGGTGAAAACCGCATGAAAATCCGTTCAGAAGTTTATCGCGAACAGACAGACAGACGCGACGGGGGACTTTGTTTTATAATATGTAGTGATTTTTTATTACACTCATGAGGCGTATAAACGTCCACATTTGGCGAGCTATAGTTAGCAAGCGAGCATGGCAAGCTTATTGCTTTCAACCGGGCACTTTGATGGGATGGGAAATTAGGAGTATATTAAAAGGGATTAAGTACAAAGATTAAGAAGGAAAGCAATAGAAGATAAGTGATATTGTTTACATGGAAGGATTAGGGAGGTAAGCAACAGCTCGAGCCGGGCAGGGTCGTATAACTGTAATTCGAACTGGCTGTGGCCGCGAATTCGGAGCCCTCTAATAATATATAGACCCCGACCCATATTTGGACCAGCCTTCAGCCGTGACTACCGCATTGGTTTTAGTTCCTACTTTATAATAATACTACGTTTAGTCCGCGTCTTGGAATGTATTTCGGTTCTCGTGTCAATCAAGTATACAATCTTACAGCGTAACAAAAAAAGTTGTTTAATATTCATAAGGTTTGTTTCTTTAAAAATGTTTTGCATTGGTATCAGATATGGGATATTTATCTTACAAAATGTTTAAGTTTTATTAACACTAGAAAGGATACGTTGGCTCGGCAGTCGCCGGCGAGAAAGTAGAACGACCCGATTCGTATAATTTATTGTTTTATGGTCGCTGTCTTATCTGCCCTTTTTATGTGCCTCACAGCAATT
Source organism: Callimorpha dominula (assembly GCA_949752705.1). Classification (NCBI taxonomy): domain Eukaryota; kingdom Metazoa; phylum Arthropoda; class Insecta; order Lepidoptera; family Erebidae; genus Callimorpha; species Callimorpha dominula. The sequence goes on from OX457005.1 coordinate 19,926,959, forward strand.
AGCATTATCTTCAGCTATCGTCTAAAAACGTCCTTTAAATTAAATTACTGAATTATTCGCACGCTTATTTGTTACTAGCTGTGGAGTAGTGTATGTGGGTAAAATTTATAATTGTTTAGGCTAATTGACAATACTTCCATACAACTTTTTATCCCCACCTTTCAACCCCTTATACCCCTTTTTTCGCATTAAAAAGTAGCCTATGTCCTTTCTCAGGCTCTAGACTATCTGTGTACCAAATTTCATTTAAATTGGTTCAGTAGTTTTGGCGTGAAAAGGCGACAGACAGACAGACAGACAGACGGACAGATAGACAGAGTTACTTTCTCATTTATAATATTAGTAAGGATTAGCTTCTCTTGTAACTATCTAACCATGTAAACCAATGAGTACTCAATATGAACCTACTTCTGATTGTCGTAGCTAAATTAAAATTTGAATCTATATGTAGTTCGGGTGATAATGCTACAATTTGGCATCGGCATCTTGGAGCTGATCTGATGATGGGGCCAGGAGGTAGATAGTGGAACTCTTCAGTGGCTACTAGTAAACACTTCGAGTTTGGGCTCATTTGATTTGTTTTGACGAGTCCACCAGAATAGGTTTGGTAACGAGGGTCTGATGATAAAGCCAGGAGATGGATAGTGGAAAGTGAGTTTGCCATTAAAACATCTTTTTTTTTGTTTTACTAAACTATAATTATTATGATCTCTTTGAAAGTTTAACCTATTGTGAAGGTACTTAATCAGTGACGTGTTGGCACAATATATAAATAATTAAGAGAAAAAAAGAGTGGACTGTATTTTTGCAATTCTGTTACGTTGCCACAAGGACTAGAAAGGAATCCACAAGCCTTTAGAAGTCTTTTGACACGCCCTCTTTCGAACGGCGCCGTCTTTACACCTTTGTGGTTCCTTATACTGCTTGCGCTTGAAACTGCTGCCACTTAAGAGGCCGTATACGAAATTTTGCCAATTTCGCTGATTTACGTGGTTAAACAGACGTGATTTTACAGTTAAAATACTATATTTCTATAAGTTTTTATGAACAACATAAAAGATCACTTTAATTTAGATCTAATGAGTGAACCACTTTTTTACTTTTATTACAAATAATAATGCGAGATTTAGGTTGTTTTAAAACATTTTTTATTACCATATTTTTTCAATTTTTTGCATTTTTTTTTCAGAAAATGGGTTAACTTTGAACTGAAGTTTATTTCTGTTGTTGTAATTTTATGAATGAAAGTTCCACGCAGCCGAAATCAAAAGCTAAACTTTGTCCATTTTCTGTAAAATTTGACTAAGTTAAACATTTTTTTACTAAAAATTTTTATATTAAAATGGTAAAAAGTGTTTCATACATTGTATAGACGACTTTTACAGCAATACATTGTAATTTTTTCATACCGTTGGTACTTCAAAACAGTTCGTAAATATGTGATATTCTAAACCTCTTACGGCAAAATTTACAAAACAGTCACCGGTTTGAGGTCGATTAATCAAAATTGAATAATAAAAGTAAAAAAGTGGCTCATACATTAGATCTAAATTGAAATGATCTTTTATGTTGTTTATAAAAACTTATAGAAATATAGTATTTTAACTGTAAAATCACGTCTGTAAAACCACGTAAATCAGCGAAATTGGCAAAATTTCGTATACGGCCTCTTAAAAGGCCTTTATCGATACGAACTTGTACGGTTATTGAATTTTAGAAGTGGTTAAAGCGAGCGGCTTTTAAGCGGGGTGTGTTCGCTACAGTGTTTCCGAACTAAATCTCGTCCTGTTTGTGGGTTTTGTAGAAGTAGGCGGGGTTAACGAAATAATGCGTAGAGAGTGAGAAGTGCTAACATACCAACAGTACATAACAGACATTTTGTAAAATTAACAAAGAAATTGTTGCCTTTCAGAACAATAAAATTATTGTCTATAACGAGAACTGTCAATAGAATGTATTACGGCGCAAAGAAACAGTTATTTATGACAAGTTCATAATATACTATTATTAATTTTTGTTTCTACTTCTGAACCAGTCATAAATAATATCTCTCTATCTATCAATCACTCACATAAATAATCGAGGTATACTTCCTTTTGTTCTTGGGTTCATTATATTGCTTGTTGTACTTCCCTTTTAGCGAAAAGTTCACATATAGCGGAATCTGCTGTATCCTAGGCCATTTTTTTACATATTTCTGCCCAATAAATGGTTAAAAATAGACCTTCCAATATATAATACATTAATTTCTTAACTTTATAAGAGTAGATTAACCACAGAGTTTCTTCAGGATCTCTCTAATAAAAAAGTAAACTGTCCAAGGTACACATAAATCCACGTCAAGTAAGTAGACATGACTTATCACTGTTAAAATTCAGTTTATAGTCCTTTTTTTTAATGCGTTCTAACTTCGTACCTGTTATATGTCAAGACAGCGGACGATTTATTTTACTAGCAACATTTATCGTCCGTGGAGTAGCAGACTGCAGATGCCGCAGATCATTAAGTTCTTTAATTGAATTCCATATTTAAAGAAAATATTTATTTTTCTGTCTAGCACGTACGTTCTACGTAAAAGAAAGCAGCCAGTAGTACAATTTACACAATTAAAAATATTTGAAATAAGAACCTATAGAATAAAAATTATAGTAGCCTATGACAGTTTACTATAGCCAAAAGCAACGATATAATACATACATACACTCATGCTAGTATCCCCGAAGGAGTTGCCAGAAGCATATTAAACACCCACATATTGTCAACTATGATTTGTCATGTTTTGTGAATTTGAGCATAGGCTAATAACTTCCATAGGTTGTATTCATTACTAGTAAAAATTAGGTACATAGAATAAAGATGGTGCATACATTTTTACACACTAGAGCATTTTAAAAGATATTGATGTTGATGATTATAAAACAAAGTCCTCCGCCGCGTCTGTTTGTCTGTCTGTCTTTTCGCGATAAACGGAAAAACTACTGAACGGATTTTCATGCGGCTTTGACCAATAGACAGAGTGATTCATGAGGAAGGTTTTTTGTAAATTGGATGAAATATGATGATGATTGTTGAAGACACGTGAACTACACGTGCGAAGCGGAGCGGGTTGCCAGTTTAATATAAGTGCTTTAATTAGGTAGACTCATCCTATTAGGAGGTTGATTTTGGAATGAGTACATCTCAACATCTTTTGTTTCTACTAAATAAATTGGACTGCACCGCTTCTTAACGAAGCCAGAAAACTGAAAAAAAAAACATTTTGCAACTCCGAGGCCGCGCATTTATAGACTAGTCTCTTGCAGTAGAAAAACCTGCTAAATTGTTTTATTTTTCTGACAGGATGGTCGCGTTCGCGCTTGCCTTGGTGTCCGTTTTGCGGAGACGTCCTTGACAGCAGTCCCCGAACGGTTGGAGGTGCCGAAGAAGCCGCGTGGGCCGGCCTGACATCCACCTCCAAGACTCTTTTGTGCCCAACATGAACGTTGTCGTGTGCTCCACGAATATTATAGGGAAAAGATCGTGACTGTTTAAATAACTATGATAATAGGGAATATGCATGTATTTTTTTTTTATCATTTATTGACTTGATCCATCATTCTACCCTAATAAAAAATATAAATAACCTTGGCAATGTTCAAATTAATTTTTAAAATAACATTGAAGACATCGATAAAATTTTATCTGTTTGAACGCCGCCATATTTCGCGGGCCTTGGATGACGTCACGTTCCACGCTTAGTGTTTGTTTCATAAACTTACTTGAAGTGTTACAGTAATTTTATACCGATTTCCAGTTGTAATTACTATTTATTGTAATTAATAGAAGATGGATAAAGTTAAAAAAAACATTTTATAGGTATTTCCTTGTCCCTAAGTGTAAAAACACTAAAAGAAGTACACCCAATACAGTATTTTTTCCTGTACAAAATAATAATGTAAAATATGAAAACAATGGTGTACATTAATGAGAAGAGATGAAGTATCTTCAATATCGTGTTTAAATTGTTGTGAAGATCACTTTAATGTAAGCATATTACAATTTAATTGCTAGTATAGTTTGAATTTATGTTTGTTTTAAATATCAAGCACAAGGCAACTTGCTTGTCTACTTAAACTAGGTAACAAGAGTCCAATAAAACTTCATGAATATAACTAACTATACATATCTTACCTATCCTTTAGATTATAATATAACAAGTATTATAATGATTACCTTGCGGCTTTCACTCCTTTAAACTTAGCGGACGTAAAATCTGGATTTGATGCAAAATATATAGTGATCATGAATTCACCTATTTTCGGTAGTTTGTCCGATTGTGCTTTGACAAAACTACATTCAGTCATTGTCCTAGATGATTTCTAATATCACTAGAATGCTTAAATTGCACTAGTTAAGAGCAAAAACCACAGGAACACATATCTTTCTCCGTAACACTACGAATATAGGCGCCGATAAATGACAGAACGTGGAATGCACGTCATGTTTTGTTTTGACCAATGGTGAAGCGTTTTGCAAAGTTGAATTTCGCGCCCTTATTTTGCATATTTTAATTAATATTTTTTGCAATTAAACACGAACTAAATAAGAAAATAATTGTTTAGGCATAATATCTGGACACTAAAGATTCAAGGGAAAATTAATCAAGTAAATTTAAACAACATTTATATTCCCTATTCCTTATAGTGATTTTTAAGGTGTATATTTAAATTTGTAATTGGCAACACTGCTTCGAAGTACCAATGACTTAAGAAAACTAAAAAAATATATGCATCATATAGTCCTTTTTTTACATTGTTAATATTGTCATGTATTTCAATAAAGGCAAGCTCACTAATGGCTTCAACCTTGTTTCGATCTAAGCAGACATTTTGTAAAAGTTTCCCTTAAGCCCAAAACTACCGTGAAGGTACTGAGCTTAAGTGCAGACGGCTTAATCTTAACGCTGATCATGTAACCCTCTAATTTTAGGATCACATCATAGCGTAAAGCGTTATATTATTCGTAGTAATTCTTATTTTATTTCCAGATTCGATGAAATAAGAGAGACGCATCTCTAGGCTATTCAAAAAGAACACACAGAACATGACTCACTAATTTCCTGTAAGATAATATAACAAATAATAAAGCTCTAACTAGTATCGCTTTCAGGCAATTATAGACTATAGTCATTAACGATACAAGCACGGCTGTAGGCATGTTGTGCGTTTCGAGGAAACCCGATTGTGATCCGTTTTGGCGTGGGTCTTTTACCAAGGATGAATATACGATGTGTTTATAACGATATCATTTAACAGGAAAAAGGTTTTCATCTACCATGCTGTAATGAGAAATAATCCAAGAACCAATATCTAAAAAAAATTATAAATTTCTGAGACATATTACACATCTATTAAAAACATACGGTTTTATTCTCGTGTGTATTTTGGGGATGCCCGACTTGTTTTGGACCCAATCCTTTATTAGTGTGACACTTGACACCGTCATGGCAGGATGCTACACTCCTTGATAAAGGGAAAACGTATATTTCTATTATCTGTATATATAGAAATGAATCCCTATTTCCCATGGTCACGGCATATAAATGAATCCCTATTTCTCATGGTCACGGCATCACGCGTGAACGGCTATACCGATTTTGCTAATTCTTTTTTTTTTGGGTTTGTTATTGTCAGGAAAAGATTTTTATGAAAGAAAAAATTAAGAAAATTGCTCGGAAAATTAGAAAATTTAAGAAAACTTAACAACCTTATTAATTTTTCTAATGTAACCTTAGCGCTTTTGACATATAACTGTCAGTCAATATTCATAGTTAATACAGGACAACGTCTGTCGGCTCAGCTAGTCTTAAATAAACATTACACATCGCCTATCATAATCTCTTCATGTGCCTACAAATATCCCAATTTTATTTAGGGTCGGTGCAATCTTCAATTCTACTCTATCATTCGTCATTTCACTGCTTACTCCCGTTCTAGCCATATCAACTCACAGTCCATCCATCTTTTTCTTGGTCGTCTTCTTCTCTTGTATCCGTTAACTTCCATATATAAAACTCTCTTCACTTCATTTTACTCATCCCTCCGCATCACATGACCATACCACGATAACCTCATTCTAATTAGCTTTTCATATACCGGTGCTACTTTTTCTAATATATTCATTTCTCACCTTATCCATCCTAATCACACCACACATCCATCACATCAAATCGTCTATCTAGATCCAAACTAACTTTATTAAATTCTACATATGTGATCGAAGATAACGCCGATCTCCGTAAAAGAAAAATAATTATATATCCTTTTCACAAATATGATATGACTATGTATTTACACGGGAATTAACGCAAAATATTGTAAATATTGTGTTTTAAACTTGATTTTTTTTCTTTTACTTTATATTTTATTACAATAATTATAGGACCAGACAATCAGTGCAATAATTTCTTCCACTACTTAAGCAAAATATTTCTACTCAATGGGCATACAATTTTAAATAATGGTAGCAATTCTAGTAAATCTCACTAAACTATAAATATCGTTCTTTTATATTAATTAAAGAGATTTCAAACATGCTATTGTTTTGTGAGATCTAATTAAATTTAGACTTCAGTAAACATTAATTTTAATTTTAAGTTTAATTACGATTATGTTGGCTGTGTAGATCTTGACGGAGAAAACTTTTAACTTTTCTTATTTTAGACATACTAGATGTACGAAACATCAATAAAGCTATTATGGACTAGATGGAGTGACTTAAACAATTTTAGTAATGCCGAACTAAAAAAGGGTTCGACGTTTTTACACTACAAACGGAAAGCGACAAACAAAATTTTGTGATTTTTATTTATTTTAGCTTGCCAGTTACTAGTGCACCATGGTTACAGATCATCATTGTAAATAGTATATTTTGAGATAGCTAATAGCTAATCTGGATTTGTTTCATATCCCTGCTTTAGATAAACGAAACAATAATGAATCTTTAATCAATATTCTTAATATATAGAAAAGCAGTGAAGCACCTTCGACTTTTTGAAGGTTATAAGTGCATTTGAAACTAATTACCACTCGCTTAAACGGCAAAACCACAGTCGGCGGCTTTCAAAAACATTCGAGCTTTCTTACTGTTTTCTTGAGATCCATCGGATTTGGAATAGTTTCTATACAGGACTGTTATTATTATTGTGTTAAACTATAATTATGTTGACAGAAATTAACGCGATCACGTGTTTAATATGTATTACATACCTTAAATTGCCTGACGGTACGTGATCGCGTAATTCCCGTCAATACACTTATACATATCATAGAACGCAGAAGTTTAAAAGTTAGTATTATGTTCTTGTAATAGTTTAATTTTGTCAAAATACATTAAATTTTCTGTTCGATCAGTATATAAGGTGTATTCGTTGATCATTTATTGTAACATACGAATAATTTATTCAAATTCATTACCTACTTATTTGTAAATGTACAGTAGCTACCATTCGGGGAAATTGACATTAACAAACCGATTTAAATGTAAATTTAGATTGGAAGCTCCTATAATAAATCCCGGATTATCCGTTTCTCATTCGGAACGTAAAAAACAATGAACATTAAATACAATAAAGTGAGAGAGAATATATAATTGGTGTTGGGAAAAACAGTTTTTCCCGTAGTTTTTTACGCGAGTGTTTTTAATCGTCTATTTTAAAATCAGAATGGTTTTGTTTTGATCTTAATGTTAAAATGAATTATTCAACACTCCTCGCGAAATTAAGTGTTAAATAATGCTGATAAATTATAAACGTTTCCTCGTAGAAGATTGTTATCCCACTAATATTATCCCACTTCCCACTAATATTATAAATGTGAAAGTTTAGATGGATGGATGGATGTTTGTTACTCTTTCACGTGAAGACCACTAAACCGATTGCGATGAAACTCGGCATGTAGATAGGTTGAGACCTGGATTAACATATAGACTACTTTTTATCCCGATATTCCCACGGGATCGGGACTTACGCCGGTGAAACCGCGAGGCGCTGCTAGTATTAGTATAAATTTAAGCGTAGAATCACTAGTCTATTAATTGTAAAACCATCGGTAATTATTTAACGGTATTTATTATTTATTTAGGAGTGGGTTAACTGTTGATACTGATACCTAACATTTATGTACCAACACAACGTCTGTACGCTTAAATCTTTTAAACTACGCAACGGATTTAATTCGGTTTTTACCAATAGATAGAGCGATTCAAGAGAAAGATTTATACGTATAGTTGCATATTGTTTTGTGTTAATTTGTATAATTATATGACGATAATTGTTCACTACATTGTACCCGTGCGAAGCCGGGGCTGGTCGCACGTTTGTAATAAATTTCTGACTTTGTAAACATCAAAAGTAAATAATTCGGCGATAGCAACTTCTCTTTTTTTCTTTCTCTTTTTAAAAAAGACAACTCCCGCATTAGGAAATTACTCCTGTGTCGCGGGGGACTTTACAAACATACAAAGAACGGACACAAAGAACACCCAGACTCGGATGGGAATCGAACCCACGACCTATGGCATAGCAGTCAGCGTCACTAACCACTAGGCCAACAGGCGATTATGACGTCACACGATGTTATTTAATTAAAGTTTATACAGAGCGTATTGTTTTGACGTTAAACAAAGAGAAATTGATTTGTCTTTATAATCAACAATCGTATTAAATTAACGGGAATAAAGCTATATATATTTTTTTATTGGCTAACGAGAGGGCGTGTAGCCTGATGGAAAGTGACTACCTCCGCCCACGGACAACAGCAACTCAAGAGTCACAAGTGCGTTGCCGGTCTTTAAGGTGGGAGTAAGGGAAGAGGGGGAATGGAGGAGAAGGGGGGAAGAGGGGGAGAGGGAAGGATTAGGGCCTCCGGTAACCTCACTCACTCGGCAAAATACAACGAAGCATTGCTTCACTGCCGGTTTTCTGTGATGTTTCGACCAGATTGCACTGGCCGTGGTAGGCCAGGCAGTTCGGCCTTGCTCAAGAACTTGCTCTCAGGAGTAATTTCTCTCTTGATGTGTATATTGCATATTTAGTTCATGTTTTGATTTATCAATCTAAATTATTATAAGACTTTTAAACTTGTATATTTGGAATTTTACCTCTCTCTCTCTTTTCTCTGTTTTCTCTCTTTAACATATCTTTGCACCTACCACTTTTATTTCTGCATCACCTCAAGGTTGACTGGCAGAGAATGCTTTATTCATTAAGTCCGCCTTTGTGGAATCTGTGTGTGAAGTATTAATAAATAAAAGAAAATTTTACGGTTCTTACTTATAAGCTTCTGCACGCGGCTTTGCTCGGCGTTGTTCTTTTTCTCGGCAACAGAACCTTTGGTAGATGATAGATATCTAATATAATTTGCTGTTCCCCTGACGATGTATACGCAAAATTTCACGATGATCGGTTGATTAGTTAAAGTATGAAGGGGTAACAAGGATTCACCCGCGTAACTCCCGATCCTGTGGGAATATCAGGATAAAAAGTTACCTTAATATTAATCCAGGTTTCCAGCTGTCTACATACCAAGTTTCATCGCAATCGGTTTTGTAGTTTTGGCGTGAAAGGGTAACAAACATCCATCCATTCAAACTTTAACATTTATAATATTAGTGGGATTACTTAGAATTAAATCCATACAATGCCGTTAACATGACAACACTAACATGTATAGTTACATGTATATACAGAATATTAGATCGTTCAAAAGTTCTCGTTCATTGCGAAGCATTTTGTAAATTACTTACATGAAAAATGTAGATGAATGAATACGATGTCAAAATTTAAAAGCAAATAACTAAAAAACCAAAAAGTTTTAACACGCGTCTGCTCTGAAATTTTCTAAAACACGTGTAGTGTGTACATTGTTAAGCATTATTTTACCTTCAACATTTCAAAAGCATTCCATTCAACATTTTAGTTAATAGAATTTCACATAATGCAGTAATGCAGTATGTGAAATTCAAATTCCTTAAATTATGCATGTTATATTTCATTACAAAATATTTCAGTTGCTATAGTCGTAGTAGTATAGTCTAAGTTAGCTATAGGTATATACCTCTTTGTTACTAACTACAGAATTATGTAATTACAGTACACATAATAGTACAGGTACAGAAATCCCACTTCGCCAAATCATTTAAATAAATAGCGACTCTTGTTACAACACAATAAAGTTGCAATTCAATTATCCATTTTATCGCGTAACTCTTATCTGTTCTGACGACGACGCGACGTTCGGGTTGTCTTTTTTTAAAGAATTAATGAAACTGAATATTTAATTACCAGTAAGGTATGCGCCTATTACTCTATTTTTGTGAACAAATAAATATAGGGTAGGTACTCATAACTGTACTATATATACGAACGGATGACGCGACCCGGCGCATGAGTGAGCATCGAACTAACATGCAGCCCGGCCGGCGTGCGGCAACCCACTGATTTTTATCACAATAAATCAACCCCGCCGTGTACTTGTAGCTTCGTTCTTAGGTCTAGACTTTACTTATGTTTTAACCAAATCAAATAGATCATTGTTTAGCGTTGAGTTAGAAATGTCTTTTTTTCTCCTCCTTTTGAATTCCCAAAACCATTACTTTTTGGGTGACTCACATTTACGTCGGACTTACACAATAAGAACATACACCTTACTGTTTTTTCGTGCGTGTGAAAACCCCTTGGTCCGTCAACCCCCCGAGGTTTGCGAATCGAACGGAATTAAACCAAACGGTGTGCCACCCTTCGCCTAAAATAGGAGGCATCCGGGAACAGCTTTTATTAAAACATCCTGATCCCTACCTTGGGTAGCTACAGCAGGCTAGAGCCAGACGAGATGCGATCAAATATCTATATCAATATTTTGTTTAAACGTATTCATGTTTGTCTGGCTCTCCTCCTATCAGAGCGTGGAAATATCATTTCGGCATCATCGCGAGGTTGCCTTGTAGAGAATGCCCTGATCATTAAGCCCGTCTTTGTAAAAATGGGCATGAAGTTTTAAATAGATGATTTTCATTGACTTTTATTACCCGGGTTCCGGACCGGGCTACGAAAGAACATAAATCTGTCCGTCCGTTGTGTAAATGTGATTTTTTTTTTTAAGAATGTCTGGTTAACGAACCTTTCTATCTAACATTTTTTTAAATCGAACATTTTTTTCTTGTATTTCTAACCGGCCTATATATCTGGCTAAATGTATTTTATCACCATATAAGTAGGTGCTTTCTTCTCTGTTCGTAAATCATTTTTTTTTCAGACCTCAAAGGCTAATTGTTGAGTTTAGTTTCATGAATAAAAAAAATTGGAAATATTTTTTTTTTCTTTGCCTTCGATTTTTTAACTCAGGGCGACCATTATTATTTTATATACTATAGAATTAATAAAGTGGTACTGGGATTACTGGATACGAAACAGGTGATAATAAAAGAATTATTACTAATAAACGTACACTTAGACATATAGTTATGTATACGGGAGTTCCGAGGCGTTTATTTTCCATACGGCCGCCGGCCATCTGATCCAAAAACTAGACAGAGCCTGTACTATGGTAACCAGACTGCTGATAAACATACTTATATACTACTAAATACAAATATATTATAGATAAATTAGACCCAGACACGCCACAAATGATCGTGCTCATCACACAATTATCCTGTGTGGGAATCAAACGACCTGTGGCTTAGCAGTCAGGATCGCTAACCACTAGACAAACAGGCCCGCAAACTTTTTTAAATTTGAATGCCTGAAGTTTCCATGTTGCATGACGCGTATTGCGCGTTAATTCCCGTACACATAATTAATTATAATTAGTGTATCTAAACGCTAAGGTATAAATGTTACTGTGCTTTGTCAATTTTAAGAAACCATATATTATTATGTTGTATATTGAATGTATTTTCTCAAGATTAACTTAGTTTAAGGCTTTTAAACTGTTATAAATGTTTGTCATACTTTATTTAAAGATCGAAAATAAAGTTGAAATGAACTGATATTTTGTGTATTGTTTTTAAATAATTAACCTTTTTATAGGGGCGGTCTAGGCGTCGGATATTTAGCTTAGCTGCAGGGGTTAACCAGAATACTAGTAATGTGTGACCCATGTTACAAGTAAGCTTAGGCTTGCCCCATATTACGTGAATGGGACCAAAATTATAGTTGGCAAACTGTGGGGCATGAGCAGCTGAGCACCTGTCGGAGGCCTGTTGAGGCTTGATGGCTCCAGGCAAAGGCCTCAGATCCCAGGGCGCAAACCTTTTCAACAATATAATACTTGAATAATTATCAATTTTTGCATGTAGTTTTGTAAATCTGGATACTCCAACGACTTCAAAATACCTTAATTATTAATTTATTTTTATATTCACAAGGTTTTCAACTGATAACTTTAATAAATAATGATAGTTTTTGAACGATATTTAAAAAACAAAAAAAAATCAAGGTTTTATTAGCTTTTTGCATTTCTTAGCAATAATTTTGTATTTTTTTTTTACAAAACCTCAAAGTAGGCCTTTGAACAAACATGACTAAACTAAAAGTAAGTATTTTGTTTAAAAAAAAAATTACAGCCAAACCGAAGGTCGTAAAATATTTACTTGTGTAATTTAAAAATAAAAAATGTTAAATCCGGTTTATCGATATTTTCGGAAAATTTGAGGTTATGTGAAAAAATGGTTGATACAAAACTTATTGACCTTATTATCTACTACTTCTAATTTCAACTGTTTTAGATAAGAGGTCTAGTTTCACTGGAAATTGTAAAAAAAAAACATGTTTCACTTCTAAAAGTAAAATTGTTTTTATCCATTAAGGGTTGAAGATTCAAAAAATTATTTCATCAATCACATTGTTGCCATGTTGAAAATAATAGAAAAATATTTACTTAGTATAATTTATTAGGGGTAAGACTCATCTCTCCATCTTATTTCATCAGGTAGGCTTAAGTACTTGATCTCGATTTCTTTGTAAATACTACTGAATGTACTTAGGAACACAAAACTGAAGTAAGATTTCAAGCACTTTACATCCACGCAAAGCTAATTTCATAATGTATGTTCGCTGCCGGCATTAATACCGAGAAGGCCGCTCATTATGAGTACGTCAATAAAGATTTTTCTAGGAAGTCCTTAGATTTTAATGTTTTTTTTTTAATTTTGTTTTTATATAATTCAAAATCAGAAACATTTTGGAGCGAGGACTATCACCTTGAATATCGGGGTCTTGCTCCAAAACCACCCATTATTATTTTACCTATATAGATTATCTCCATCCAAAGGTTGCTTGTAAGAGATCAATTCGATTCAATATCTTTATATCATAAAATTGAACATCAATTATTCGAAATCGTCAATTAAAAAAAAAAAATATTATTATTAAAAATTATACATCAACATGCACAGAGTCACTGGAAAATTAGGTTGCTTAGTCAAATTATTAAAGAAAAAAAATGGATACCATAATGTCATATCTGCCTGTGTCGATTTATAACCGTCCGCTATCAAATAGTTGATCGCTCTCACCGATAAGGTCGCCCATTGTACACATCCACTTTGTGTATTTATTATAAACAATATATCGCTGGTGTTCAATAAAGATTATGCCATTCTACGTGTTTTTACCTTCTTAGGTCGCCTTCTTCATCATGGACATTTCAGCACGCTAAATACTCCGTGTGATCATAGACCTCTCCTGTAGGGATATAAATCAACATACATACACCCACACCTATACTTCCAAAAGGTAGGCAGAGGCATATTTAACGCCCACATTTTGCCAACTATAATAATTTGGTTCCATTCACATAGTAAATTGCCCGGTTGACAGCAAAAGGCTTGCCCCCTATGCAAGCCTATTGCTGTCAACCGGGTACGTTGGATATTAAAGATGGGAAAATTGGGAGTATATTAAAAGGGGAAGATTTAAGGAGGGAAGGTAATGGAAGGAAAGTGATCCTGCTCATACGGATGGATTATGCCGCGTTCCAATAAACAAAAAACGAATCGTTTTGCTTAAAGACCGTAAAATTTTCGTTGAAAATTCAACGAATTTTTACCGTCCGTAAGCAAAACGAATCGTTTCTTGTTTATTGGAACGTGGCATTAGCCAATTCGGCATATAATGTTTACTAGCAGCGCCCCGCAGTTTCACCCGCGTAAGTCCCGATCCCGTGGGAATATCGGGATAATAAGTAGCCTATATGTTAATCTAGGTCTCCAACTATCTACATACCAAGTTTCGTCGCAATCGGTTCACTAGTTTTGGCGTGAAAGTACTCTTTCCAACATCCATACAACCATACATCCTCACAAACTTTCACGTTTATAATATTAGTAGGATAATTACAATCCATTAATACCTCAGTAAACCACTTATAAATATTTTTTAAACTTTTAAACACACGTTGTATTTATAACTTACCTTTGAATTGCCAAACGTTTCGACCATGTTACACTGACCGTGTTCAGAGGCTAACTCAGCCTACCCTTGTATACTAATTACGTGATCGCGTTAATTCCCTCACGTAAACATAATTATGAGTAAACAGTTTTTAACTAAAGATCCAAAAAGTTCAAGTATAAAGTTGTTTACAATACAACCGAGGTACTTAATTAATATCATAACATTAAACAGTACTTCCAATCTTGATACCTACCTGTTTTATTTCCTCGCCCGGAAAATGTGTAATAACAAACAATTGTTAACAAAACAACACCCTTCCATCTCGGTCCTAATTATGATCGTTAAAGGTTAAATTATGTTATTAAAACAAAACGTTAGCGTCATGAAATTTATTTCGTTAGTCAATTCTACTTCCAATTATTTTTGGAATTCAGACGTTCAATTATCAGGCCTTTATCGGCTATGATATTAAAAAATAATGAAACCTTGAATCGATGATACCAATAATTGACACAAAACTTAAGTTTAATTTTTGTTTATCTTACTAACATTCTAATGTTTGTGAGGATGGATGGATGGATGTTTGTTACTACTAAACCGATCTTGAGGAAATCTAGCACAGAGATAGATTATAGTGTGGAATAACACATACGCTTTTATCCCGAAAAAATGTATACACCTACGCTTTTCGTGGTGTGCATTTTACCAAAATTTCCAAGCGAACGAAGTCGCGGGCAACGGCTAGTAACATCTAAAAATAAAATACATTAAAACTTTTTTTTTTATGTTAAACGAGCAGACGGGTCACCTAAATGGTAAGTGACTACCGCCGTCCATGGGCACGCGCAACTCAAGAGTCACAAGTGCGTTGCCGGTCTTTAAGGTAATGGTAGGGGAAGGGGGAAGAGGGCGAGAGGGAGGGAGAGGGGGAAGGGGGAGAGGAAAGGATTAGGGCCTCCGGCAACCTCACTCACTCGGCAAAAAACAATGGAATCATCGCTTTAATGCCGGTTTTCTGTGAGGCCGTGGTACCACTCCGTTCAAGCCGGCCCATACGTGTGAATAGAATACTTTCTTATGAAATGTGATATTCAAACACTTACTATGAGAGCATTTTAAGAATGACTTAAATATTCATTAGTCTGGCTTTTTTTTTATATTATAGGGGGCAAATGAGCAGACGAGTCACCTGATGGTAAGTGGTTACCGTCGCCATTTTACACCTGCAACTCAAGAGTCACAAGTGCGCTGCCGGCCGAACTAAATGACAACTCAAAAAAACTTCAACTACAATGCGTGTCATATCGTTGATGATTGAGACTGAATTAGTGTCAAAATACTTATGAGAGCCTGTTTGAACGAGTTTAGACCTAAAGTAATCAAACAAGTCTCAATTTGTATCTAGAAATAGTCTCAAGCACGACTCAAGAGATAATAAAGCAAACACCGTATTTTTTTACTACTAGCTGTGCCCGCGGCTTCGCCCGCGTGAAAATCAGTTTGTGACTTTAAGTTCGATTGCGGGAAAAGACTGCCTATGAGGCGGTAAACCTGCCCTTCCGACCTTAAAAGTGGGCATGAAGTTACCTTCCTTAATTTCTTAACTTATTTTATTCCTAAACGAATGTCCATGAAAAGATTTTGTATCTGTTGTGGTAGTTCCTATATATTGGGAAGAATCACTTTGCTGGATGCACAGTACACACCGCACGCTTCATCTATCCATGTTTTGTATGGCACTTAGGGCAAGTCTTACTCATTCCTGCAAATTTACAGTAGTTTGGATCGTAACTGAAAGCCGACCTGTTACTGTGAGCTAAAATTCAACTGCGCGCTGTAGATGTCGTCACTTGTTGTCTTTCTCTTTGTACCCTGAGCCGCTATGGACGGGCGGCCGGTGCTTGATTCGCAACGTCCTAAAACGTTGTGCAGTGGATCGTTGTGACCGCTCAATACTCGATTCCCTCACGCGTTTTTGCGAGGTCCTAATATTTTGTGCAGGAAGACGCATTTTGACTGTTCTACACTGGGAGTTCTATTTAGAAAGTTCTAACTTTCTTCTAGGTATATTATTAGGTATCTATTGAAATCATTAAATTAGGTAAAATGAAGTGGTAAAGCGTTTACAGGTACGGTAGACAGGTTACAGACATACTAAAAGATAAGAATTGAATAGGTTCTGATGTAACTTTAATTATAGTAATGACGTTATAAGAAAAGTAAAAGTACTAGTTCTGAGAAGAACTATTTAACATAAATGGTTTTAAAAAGATTTTTTCTAAGTATTTACTGCACAGTACGCGTGTTGCGTTACACTGCGTAGTTCAAAATCAAACTTTTGACTGTAAAAATCCTTCGTCTCTCAATTTTATGATGAACTGACTTTTGCATTGTGATATGTATCCAAAGAAAGACGTTATTGTAAGTTTATATTTATTTTTCATATGTCCCCAACTACGCGAAAAATAAGTTGCTGTAAATGACATAGTTTATTTAAATATATATAAAATCTTTACATTCTAACTTATTGAAGTGAAAATTTCTTTAGGCACGTTGTGCACGTTTGGGTTGGGGAAAAAGCACTGAACTCACATGACCGTCACGCTCAGATACATATTTACAATAATAACAATAAATATATGTACAGACCACGTCGTTGTGCAATTGTGGGATGGGGGAAAAAGTATAGCACTCGCGTGACCGCGTGACCGCTCAGATACAGATTATAGTGATGTGGGTTTATAACACACGTCTGTCTCACTCGTGTTCTCTAGACGTAGAGTAGAGGTTCAGTGCAATAATAACGCACGTTTCTTTTAATACAAAGGTGCTATAATTTTCGAATATTATTTATTTTAAAAACTGTACCCAACTTGGTTAGCTATATAGTTATCGTGCAATAAAGTCAATTTGATAATTCTCTCAGAAAAAAATTACCTTAGGGAATTGAACACATTGAAATATAAAGTGTCTAATCATAAGGAGCATAATCCAATTTTTTTATTAAAATACATCGATACGACAGAATTTAGTAAGAAAACGTCAAATATTAAAATTGAGTTCCGAAGCAGAAATATATATTTTATTATAATATAATAGGTATACAAAAGTTATTTTGTTTGTCTATTAAATGTAAACGTTTCTGATTGACAACTCACTATTATTATTTTTACTGTAAACCTTTTTCGATTATTTTTATTTAGGTACACAATTTTTAAGGGGTGGTATTTCATCGTATAACAATAAATCCCTTTTTTTTCTTACAAAATATTCGAAAGTAGCACCAAAAATACTTAATTGCACACTAAATATACACACAAATGAAATAAAATGTAGTATACTGTTTAATAGATGAATCGAACCTGATTTACTATCTGTCATAATAATCATTAGGGTTCCGTAGCTCGAAAGGAAAAACGGAACCCTTACAGGATCACTTTGTTGTCCGTCCGTCCGTCCGTCTGTCTGTCTGTCAAGACCCTTTTTCTCACAAATGGAGGTATCAAGCTGAAATGTACTATTATAATCTGCAGCTTTACTGTCCCTTGAAGCTGTGAAAAATAAAACTTCTAAGCCAACGCAATCAAAAGATACAGCCGTTTCCGAAATTTTTTGACACTCGCAAGGGAATCAAAACTTACCGTACTTCCCGTGAACTCAAAATCTTGAAATTTGGTACGAAGCAACGTCTTACAGTACAGATAAAGAAAAAAAATTGAAAACCGTACATTTTTAGTTACAATATATAATAAAAATATTTTACGGAACCCTCGGTGCGCGAGTCCGACTCGTACTTGGCCGGTTTTATTTTTGTTTTCGGACAACAAAAATCCATTGTGTTAGTATATAACCTTTTTTTTTTGTGCGTGTGGAAACTCCCTCGGGCCGTCACCCCACCGGGGTTTTCGGTGGGGCGGTGTGTCGGAATCGAACCGACTAAAACCACACGGTGTGCCGTACTGTGCCTTAAGTAGGAGGGATCCGGGAACAGCTTTTATTAAAACATAACCTAACCTAGCGGCTAGCCTATATGTATGCTCTGTAGAATAAAATTTGGTCGTGCATACTAGTTCCATTATTGTAAAGCAAGTTAGAAATTCCATTGTAACTTTTGATAATTTAGTGTGCAAGTCAGTATTTTTGCCATACAATAAATATTTTTGTTTTAAAAGTAGTATCTGTTGTATAACCTATGTTACTCGCTGATAATATACCTTTCTATAGGTGAAAGAGTGTTTAAAATTGGTCCAGTAGTTACGGAGCCACACGGGACAAAATTTGTGTGATCTACAAATAGTTGTCCCGACCCTGGGTGTTTTTTGTGTCTGTTGTTTATACATTGGTGAAGCCCCTCGCGACACACAGGAATATTCCTAAGGCGGGTGTTGTCTTCAAAAAACATTATACATTTATTATAAACATTTTGCATTAAAAGATAATAATCATTATTTTTGTGAAAATGTGAAAATTTTATTACTAAATTAATAGGTATGTTGATAAAAATAATTTCTCTAATAAAATACTCCCTAAAGATAACAATCCGAAAATAATGTTTATTTTATCAAATCGGACTTGACCTTGAAACGGAATGTGACACGTCGTTTTGAGTTTCTTCTGTCGGCAATCCCTTGACTGCCTATCTTTTTGTAAAGGTTAATATGCTATGCCTTATAATGACGATTGAAATTCACGTTTTAATTTTTATATTATTTTCGACAGAAAATACGTTATTGTGCCTTATTTATAGGAGATACGTATATGGTACCACGGATTTTTTCTTAGACCTACTAAAGACCAACACTTTTGTAATACATATTTTTTATGTATGACTGACCACTTAGTCAGCGCACGCAGATAAAGCAGCTCGGAAGCGCTTAATCTCCTGGCTTGCATCACGAATGCCGTTATTTGAGGCTGAAATCTTATAATTACTGGAATAAAATATGTAAATAAATTTCTGATAATGTAGCTTTCTATTAAAATCGGTCCAGTAGTTTATTTCGGTAATAGATAGGCATTACAATTAAACAAATAGGAAATCAAATCTTTCCTCTTTATAATATTAGTATAATATATGTACAGAATTGGACCTGTAACAGTTTTATTATAAGTATAGATGCGTGTGTTATATGCTAATAATAAATATCTAAAAAAAGAAATCACCATTTATTTTAACGTTGTAAGTATTGTATAGTTAGTACTACTTTGGACCAATAGATGTCGCTGTGCGGTGTTTATAACTTATAACTTTGCTTTGTTTTTTCTATGGGTAGAGAGAACCAATTGTGATCAATCAAATACTAAATGTTACACCGAGCCACACACAATACTGGTGCATAATACGTTTCCTGAATCATTTTGTACTTTTTACGTGAAGCAACCAAACACAAACTCGATGTCTATAGATTTATTATACACATAGATATAGAAAAAAAAGATTACGTGATAATCTACGAAGTGCCTCCTTTCCAACAAAAAAAGAATGATTGCAATCGGACTACGCAATGAATTACAACGAAGTACACATTTTTACTTTGATCCCCCCTCTCAAGGAAACCGTTATGAATTTCGGGATAAAAAGTATCCTATATCCTACCTCGTAGTATGAACTCAAATCATGCCAAGTTTCATTTGAATCCGTTCAGTAGTTTCAGCGTGATGCGCGGCCATGATATAGACAGACAGACAGACAGACAAAAATAAAAAAAAATATAGTTTTGGCTTCAGTATCGATCACAGAGTGACCCCAAAAAAAAATTTCAAAATATCTTCAATGTACAGAATTGGACCTGTTACATTTTTTTTTTATAATTATAGATCATCTTCCTCCGCGCCTTTTCCCAACTAAGTTGGGGTCGGCTTTTAATCTAACTATGATACGGCCGAACTTTGATATTTTACGTGAAGCGACTGCCATCAGACCTCCACAACCCAAATAGGTACTAGGCGATATCGAAGTTCTGTAGTTAGACCAGGTTGTCGGACTTTGGGGTTCCCCCAGGACGGATGCAAGGGGCGATGCCGTAGAGGAGTGGGCGGCATCGGTGGGCTCTGTCTCCTAAACAGAGGCTCCACCAATACGTGTGTGCGACAGCAGGGGGGGTCGATAGTGGACCTTTCGTTCGCTACCCCTGCTCTCGCTGCACGAGTAAGGAACTGGCGTGTCCTGGAAGAGGTTGAGACGCTCTCGGATCACCTGTATATCCGATTTGAGCTCTCCCGGACCCAGGACCCCAGAAGGGGTCACACGGCGCGGCGTTCTTCCCGCTTCCCGCGGTGGGCTGTTACGAAGATGGACAGGGACCTACTAGAGGAGGCAGCCATCATTTACTCATGGCTGTCTCCGCAGCCTCTGACTGAGGAGGTAGACATGGGGGCAGGCCGCTTTCGCGATGCGATTACGCAGATTTGCGATGCGGCCATGCCCCGCATCCGAGGTCGTCGACCTCCAAGGAAGGAGGTGTACTGGTGGTCCCAGGAGTTGGCGGACCTTCGTGGGGCCTGTACTCGTGCCCGGAGGTTCTACACCAGCTTCATGAGGAGTACCGAGAGGCGCGGAAAACTCTGAAGCTGGCCATTAGCCGCGCCAAAGAGGAGAAGAGAAAGGAGATGCTGGAGAGTCTCGATCGTGACCCCTGGGGTCGCCCATATCGCGCGGCGCAACAAAAGCTCCGCGAGTCGGGCCCCCCCCTTACGGAAACTCTCCAGCCCAGCTTCCTGCAGGAAGTGGTTGAGGGCCTTTTCCCGCAACGGGCGGAACACATACCCCCGTCGATGGCCGTATTGGCCGGACACGACGCGGAGGTCGAAAATGAGGAAGTTCCGCCCGTCACAGAGGCGGAGGTAGGGGCGGCTGTTCTACGGATCCGTTCCAAGAACACCGCCCCCGGGCCAGACGGGATTCCTGCCCGAGCTTTGGCCCTCGCCCTCGACCACATGTCGGACTGCCTCAGGGAAGTGTTCGACGCTAGCCTGGCGTCCGGATGCTTCCCTGACTGCTGGAAGAGCGGGAAGCTGGTGCTTTTAACGAAGCCGGGACGGCCTACCGACTCGGTCGCGGCCTACAGGCCCATCGTGTTGCTGGACGAGGCGGGTAAATTATTTGAGAGAGTCCTCTCTGCCCGCATCGTTCGGCACCTTGGCGGGGTCGGCCCCGATTTGTCGGACGCCCAATTCGGTTTTCGAGCTGGGCGTTCGACGGTCGGTGCTGTGCTGCGCCTGAGGGCTGTGACCGAAGACGTAGTGAGCTGTGGCGGCGTGCTGTTGGCGGTGTCGTTGGACATCGCCAACGCATTCAATAGTCTGCCATTCAGATGCATCAGGGAAGCACTCCTCTATCATGGGGTGCCACAGTACCTGAGGCGGCTAGTGGCAGACTATTTAGAGGAGCGTACCGTCATGTACGAGGGCCGAGATGGAGTTTTGAGTAGTCGGCCCATGTCGTGCGGTGTTCCGCAGGGGTCTGTCCTTGGACCACTCCTGTGGAACATGGGGTACGACTGGGCCCTTCGAGGCGACTTCCCCCCCGGGCTGGGCGTAATCTGTTACGCCAACGACACACTGGTCACAGCCCGGGGTTGCGAACTTCCAAGAGGCGGCGCGTTTGGCCACCAGAGGTGTCGCTGGGGTTGTCCGGTCAATGGCACTGTACGGTGCACCGGTGTGGGCGGGGGCTCTGACCGCCCAGAATAGGGCACGCCTCTGGCGCCCTTAGAGGGTTATGGCGGTTAGAGCCATACGCGGATACCGCACCGTGTCGACGGAGGCGGCGTGCGCGTTGGCCGGGACTCCCCCGTGGGATTTGGAGGCGGAAGTGCTCGCCGAAGTATATCGGCGAACGGCTGAGTTCCGGGCGGGAAGCGGCAGTCGGCCCCCGCCCGAAGAGGTACGCGAATGGCGTGAGGCCGCTCGCCGAGCCACCATGGCTCGTTGGTCGTCCCGGCTGGAGGCTCCACGTGCTGGCTTTGCCGCCGTGGAGGCGCTCCAGCCGGTCATCGTCGAGTGGGCAGGGCGGCAGCACGGGACCCTTTCCTTCCGACTGACGCAGGTTCTTTCCGGGCACGGCTGCTTCGGGAAGTACCTGCACTCGGTCGCTAGGAGGGAACTGAGTCCCGCCTGTCACCACTGCGACTGTAGTGAGGACTCGGCTCAGCACACGCTGGCGGTTTGCTCCGCCTGGGCGACGCAGCGTCGGGTCCTTACTGCAGTCATCGGAGGGGATCTCTCGCTACCGGCCGTCATACGCTCCATGGCCGGTAGCGACAGGAATTTTACCGCGGTCGCGACCTTCTGTGAGGACGTCATCTCGCAGAAGGAGGCGGCGGAAAAGGTCCGGGAGGACGATCTCTACTCGGACCTAATTCGCCGCCGGCGAACCGGGCGGCGGAGGCGCGCTTACCAGCACCTCATGCCGCCCTGAGTGTGGCCGCGGGTGGACGGGACGGATTTTTCCCCTTCACCCGCTATAGTGGCCCCCCGCGAGGAGGCGGCGTCCGCGTGTGCCTGGACGTCGCCTAATTGAGAGGTTTTCACCCAAAGCTGGTGCCCGCGCTTTTGCGGGCAGGCGCCAGGGGGGGTCCGGATGTCTTAATAAAAGCTGTTCCCGGATCCCTCCTACTTAAGGCGCAGTACGGCACACCGTGTGGTTTTAGTCGGTTCGATTCCGACACACCGCCCCACCGAAAACCCCGGTGGGGTGACGGCCCGAGGGGGTTTCCACACGCACAAAAAAAAAAAAAAAAGGTTGTCGGACTTTTCAGGGCTCCAACTACCCGTAACTAATGCCACAGATGTTTGTATGGCACCCGGGACCGACGGTTTAACAAATAATTGCAAATTTAGACTTATCAAAATACTTTTGAGTGCTACTGTATGTATTGTACCTACTGTGTGTATAAGACCAACCACAAATTATCTATTACGATATTGTATCTTCTCAAAGGTCAGGAAGTGGAAGATCACATTGCGATTAGGTTTATCCATCTATTGATTCAATTACATAGTCCAGAAAATACATAACTGAGTATTACGTCAAATCAGGGTTGGCACGTGATATAAATTGAAACAGAACACTCAAATACATTAAATTATTATTTCGATTAATTTATTGGAAGGAATTTCCTTATTTACGTTACACTTTAGACGCTCGGCGGATCTGGGCTACATGAAAAAAAGGGTTAACGTAACAAAAAATGCTGACCGCAAGTTGATTTATTTTATTAACACTATCTGTCGATTCTGCACAATAATAATCTAATTTGATGTTTATTTTTTAGACTACTAGTAACGTGGGTCACATAACTAGTATTCTTGTTAACCCCTGCAGCTAAGCTAAATGCTTGTGTTAAGAGTGGTTTCACGTCGGTAGTGCACTGGGTGGGGTTCGAACCCGCATGCACTTGATCGCATGTCCGACGCCTTAGCCATAACGCTACCGCAACTTATTTCGGGCAACTTTTACAGATGGCGTAATTTAAATTTTGAGTTTTTACAATATTTATTACATTCCGATATAATTTACTAAACTTCGTTACAACCGGGTATTGCAATGACACCTCACGCTCCTTATTTAGATATTTACCGCTATTATAGCCTGGAACTTTCTATGAGAAACGTGTTAAACATAGGTCAGTATGATAGTTGATCTGTTGGTCTGGTGGTCAGTGACCCTGACTGCTGAGCCAGAGGTCGTGGATTCGATTCCCACCTAGATGAAAGTCTCGTGGAAATCAGTCCCCCCATTCCGGAGTTACGATACCTATGTCTAAAAATCAGTTTTTTTAATTTTTGTCAGTCTGCCTGTCTGTTTGTTCCGGCTAACAGACAGACAGACAGACTGACAAAAAATTTAAATGTGTGCAAATAAGCGTACAAGCTTAAATAAAAACTATTTTACATTACATTACAAACAGACGACTGCTACGCCATAGGTCGTGGGTTCGATTATCACCCGAGTCTGGGTGTTCTTTGTGTCCGTTGTTTTTATCTTTGCAAAGTCCCCCACGATACAGGAGTCATTCCTAATGCAGGAGTTGTCTTAAAAAAATGAATACCAGAATGGCTTAACCAAATATACATTAAAGCGAGCTGACCAAAGTGTGTATATTATAAGCAAGCTAACTTAAAAAGTAGACAAGAGATCCACTTCCTGGCTCAATTATCAGACTATCGTTACTAAACCCAAGCTCTTGAACTCTTTAAATCGAATCATATGAGCCCAAACTGGGGTTTATGGTCAGCCACGATCCAAAAAAAAAAGTACTTTTTTTAGTTTTCACGCCATATTTACGTATATTTTACATATTTATGGTGTAAAAAATACACAAATTTAAAGTATAATAAACGTAAGAATAAAACATTTTTTTTTTTTTTATTAACTATAACAACACATCCTTTTGTGCTACCCTTACCGCTCATGCTATGAGGTACATACATTCTTGATGATTGTCTACGATCACGTAGCACTATACCTGCATGAAAGCTACGCCGTAGCACATTCGTAGTCACAAGCACGTTCACTGTTCACGTGTCTCGTACATGTGTTAAATGTTTTACTGACGAGAAGCAATACTGTGTTTCATTTTGTACTAAAAGTAATTGCGATATCTCGAAAACTACACCAAATATATCACAATTTAAAGTCCGAAACCACTAAAGTCGGCCCTTCCTGAAATATTATCTGGAAAACATAGGTATATAATATTATAGTCTACGCCCGAGTTGAATACAGTCGGATCTTCAAGTGACAGGCGGGGGCAAAATAATAAATAACTGTGTGATGAGCACGATCATTATTTTGTTCTGTGTCTGGGTGTAATTTTTTTTTATGGGATAGGGGGCAAACTAGCAGACGAATCACCTGATGCTAAGTGACCACCGCCGCCCAACCTGCAACTCAAGAGTCACAGGTGGGTTGCCAGCCTTTAAGGTGGGAGTAAGGGAAGAGGGGTAGTGGAGGGGAGAGCCTCACTCACTCGGCGAAACACAACATTATTTTATTGCCGTTTTTCTGTGAGACCGTGGTATCACTCCGGTCGAGCCAGCCCATACTTGTCGAAGCGTGGCTCTCTTACAGTAATATCTATAATATGTATGTATGTATGTAGTGATATACATATAACTATGTTTATCAGCAGTTTAGATACTATAGTACAGGCTCTGCCTAGTTTAGGATCAGGCGGCCGTGTGTTTTATCAAGTAAAAGAAAAGTATTTTTTTTAGCCTTACCTCATAAAACAAACATAATTAGTAATGTCCAAATGAGCGTAATTGTGTGTTTTAATTATTTGGACCGACTTAAGTAATATTTTTAATATTAGATAATGTTTTTAATATTCCATAGAATACAGATCATACGGAAATGCACAAAGCACAAAAGATTTTATAAAAATAGTTAAGAACATGTTTTTTTATGATTATTTATGAAGTAATTGTGAGGAAAGGCATACTGTAGAAAGGTCCGGACCCCAGTCTACGTCTGTGTCTTAAAAAGTAACACAAAAAGCGATAAACGCTACTGGCATCTAGAGATAGAATCATGAGATACCTCCTCTTACATTCGATTGCCTCAAATCTCAAATTTGTTGACAAGCTAAGCTCATCTTTATAGATTTTTATGAAACATAGAAAAACAAACAAACATACAGCTACAGTACATACAGTTATTTATTTGTTTAACTCTTTATTATATTTGTTTGATAAACTCGAAAAATTTCTTGTAAGAAAATATACTAGGTGTAGTAAAAACTGATATTGACACTCAATATAGTCGTATAGTGTATACGACTATATTGAGTGTTCGGATACACTCAAGCAAAGAATATTACTTGTGTGCGATAACACTTAAAAATATCGCATACCTTTTAAAAGGACTATCACCTTCTGAAAACATAAAAAAGCCATTATTAAGGGCATCGTATCTAGGTCAGCCGGTAACTCAACGCCTTGTTCCTGGTTGGAAATTAAACCTTTTTGAACCAGCTAAGTATACCATTAATTTTAATGTGTCTCTCTGATGTAAGGTCGGGTTGGTGAGAAACTTTTGATGTTAATTTGTAAAGTGGTTTAGAAGACAGATCTTAAATACATGAACGGGAATGTTTGAATTGTAGTAATTTAATTTAAACATGTTTTGACGTTGGTTTCGTAATTAATACTAACAAATAAGTGGCACTAACAATTTTTATTTTAACACTGGAAGTTATGTTACAAGATCTAATTTACTTTTTAACCGACTTCAAAAAAGGAGGAGGTTCTCTATTCAACTGTATTTTTTTTATGTTTGTTACCTCAGAACTTATGACTGGGTGAACCGATTTTGATGATTTTTTTTTGAAAGCTGGTGCTTCTCGTGTGGTCTCATTTCAATTTGGTCCAGTTCTGACAATGGCATCCATGAGAAAACCATATAAGTCTTTATATAAATTCTTTTAGGGAATAGTTTTTTTTATTAAGTCGGTTTTTTTTTTAAAGAATTAAAACTATTAGGCATGCAGATTGCCTGACTATACTTTTCTTCCTACTTCAAAGCAAGTAATAATTCTATCATGTACATGAATTTCAAAAGCAACTCTAACCAACCTCTAAAACCACTTATATTACTAACATGCATCAGGGCTCATTTATGGCAAATTGGGAATATTCCTAATAAGTGCCGATAAATTTCTTTCCTTGGGCATTTATCTGGGCATATATATTTGTTTCAAAATTTATTAACATAATTGATACTATCTTTGGAAACGAGGGTTAGTTGTTGAGTATTGATATCGTATATCCTTACTAATATTATAAATGCGAAAGTAACTCTGTCTGTCTGTCTGTCGCCCTTTCACGACAAAATGAAATTTGGTACAGTCTAGAGCCTGAGAGAGGACATAGGCTACTTTAATGCGAAAAAAGGGGTGTAAGGGGTTGAAAGGCTGAGATGAAAAGTTGTATGTTAGTATCGTCATATTTAGAGATAGAAGCTTAAAACTTATTTTTTATTCAAAGTTTGTAAAAATTTTACCCTCAAGGGTGTAAAATAACAATAGAGAAAAGGGATGAAAGTTTGTATGGAAATATATGAATGTTTTATAAGTTTGCGACAAGAGACAAAATATTTGAGCTACTCTGATGGTACATGTACGTAGTCATTACAAAATGTGAAACTGAAATTAACGCGAGTAAGGAACTTGCCAAGCACCCCCCCCGAACCGCGCGCGCCTCGGGGGGGGGGGGTGTAGATGGGGAAATATGGCTAATACCGTTTTTTCATAACTATGCTGTTCTTTTTTGAAGGCAATATAAATTTTATTTTATATTGCCTTCAATTTATTTTATATTATATCTCGAACTGTTTCTTGCTCATTGCCAAATTAATACATTTTATAGCAAATATCAATAATTAATATCTCGAAAGTAACTCTGTTTGTTTATTACCTTTTTATGACTAACGGCTGAACGAATCATAATTAAATTTGCCAAGTACATAGATTATATCCTGGGGAAGGATAGAGGGTTTGTCGTAAAAATAAACCTCGAAGGTGGCAAAATAGGAGATCTAAGTTTGTATGGGAGACCATTGAGTGGTCAATTTTATTTGGTTGATATTTAGTACAGAGATATCCAAACTTTGGAGAAAGACATAGGCTACTTATCGTATCGCGTAAATAGACCTTGAGGGTGTCAAAATAGGGGATCAAAATTTTAAAGTATAGCAGATCCATCATTTAAGTTATTTATCAAGTTATTTTAATGAATTAAGGTACTTACAGAGACAAACAAAGCCTTGGAAAAGACCATATGTAGGCTACTTTTTGTATAATAAGCATTGACGGTGACAAAATAGGGAATCAAAGTTTATATGGGAGACGTATCATTTGTCAAGTTTAGCGATATAAAAATTCAAGGAATGAAATTGGGGACAGACCAACGACCAAAAGCATGTCACATGTTGAAGGTGATCTTTTTGAGTAACAAATATGAAAGGAACAGCAAACGGAAAACGTGGATTAATTCCCCGTAATCCAGAAATCAGACCGATTTGCCATTCCAGTTGAAAAAAGTACTAACAGTTCCCCTGAAAGCAAGGGAAACTGAAAGTAGGTGTACATTTGGAATACAATTATTTATCCTAGGATGGAATCGAACCCACGACCTCTGGCTCAGTAGTCACTAACCACTAGACCAAAAATAACTTACGAGTACCTTGCTTCTCTTCAAAAGATAGAAGAGATTGAGGAAAAAGTCACGGGTACCAGCTGGTTTTTTATAGTTAGAATTTAAGCACACTCTATTTAAAACATACTTAAAAACATAATTATTAAACAATATAAATATTACCAATTACACGCGAAGCGGTGGACCGAACACTTGCACCGAGTGAAACAGGCGGGGCGAGGGATGCACACACACACCATGCTGCGCCGCCATTTTGTGGCTGTTACAAAAGTTACCCGTATAGATGGGTAATCACCCGGGTTTTTACCCAGTCGTGGGTTTTAACCCGGGTGATTACCCATCTTTAGTTACCCGTTAGCGAACTATCCGAAGTTAATAACTATATCTGAAGTTTAGCGGTTCATGAAAACCTACAACCATCGCCCGATATTAAATCTACGATTTTAGATGAAGACTTCTGGTCTATGACAGATTAGTCTATTAGTCTTCTTGAGCCCAGTATCAGACAATATATTTAAACTGGAAGGCAATGGATTCAACATATACGAAGAATCTATGGCGGACGCTGACGACTGTAACACAGTTAATTACTATTACGGTCGTCAACGCTAATCTCTTTGTTATTTTAAAACAAATAATATATGTAATCATGTTCAAACAAAGAAAAGAGCAATTTGTAAAAACTTGTATGCATAAATAAACTATTATTATTTTTATCTTCTTTAGTAGAGAGTAGATGGTAAAATATAGAACCAGCAGCATCAACTTAACGACAAACAAATATACGATAGCGATGGTGATTAATTAGGACAGAAAAATCTACACTACAATAAACATTTTTTGATTATTACGAGGGCGGCACTGAAAATTTCGGGAATTACTAAGAAGTGACACAACATTACTATTTAAAAATGTATCTATTGCTTTTCGAAGTATTCTCCGCAAAAGCAACCATTCCATTCGGAAGTTGGGTCTCCAAAATGGCTGTTTTGTAGGCGTCCACAGCTTCTTCAGGTGATGAAAATCTCTGACCACGCAATTTATTCTTTATTTTAGGGAAAGTATAGAAATCATTAGGGCTTAGGTCGGGGCTGTACGGCGGATGGTCTAATAATTCTATGTTTTCTTGCTTTAAAAACTCTTTTGTTCTGTGCGCGGTGTGAGAACTCGCATTGTCGTGATGGAGGATGATGCGGCGGTTGCAGTTCTCTTTACGGCGTTCAGAAACGACCTGTGGCAAACAAATGCTAGCATACCATTTTTCCGTTCTTTGTCCCTCAAGAGAAATAGTCGCAACATGGCCGGTTTTAGAGACAAACGTGGCCACCATTTTTTTTGCAACACTCCGTGAACGAACAATTTTTGTTGGCTTTAACTCATTTTCGAACACCCAAACTCGTGACTGGTTTTTTGTTTCGGGTTCGTACGCGTATATCTAGGATTCGTCACCTGATACGATGTTGTATCCAGCATTTGAGGATCCTGCGTGGAATCTTTCGAGAGTTCTGACGCACCAAGTAACGCGAGCCGCTTTTTCCTCTTCACAGAGCGAATGCGGTATCCATCGGGAAAACAAGTTTTTTACACCTAATTGTTCATGCAAGATTATTTGTATTTGACTCATGCCAATGTCTAAAGTTGCCTGAATTTCGCGGTATGTCACATGTCGATCTTCCTCAATCAGCTTACGCACAGCACCAACGCTTTCTTGGGTGACTGCAGTTTTTGGACGACCTTGACGGGGATCATCACTGAGCTTGACACGTCCACGTTGAAAATCAGCAAACAAGCGATAAATTGTGGTCTTGGATGGGGCTTCATCAGCAAATGCAGAAATCATCCGGTCAACACACTGTTTTTGCGTTAAACCACTTCGAAAGTTATGACTTTAAATAAATCATCGCTCTTGAATTTTCTCGAGTCAATTCCATTTTCTCAACGACTAAACAAGTTTGACAAAATCTTGTGATAAGACCGAGAATCTTTTTTTAAATAAATAAATGGTATTCGATTTTTAAAACCAAGGTGTTTTCAATTAAAGAGATTTTAATATGACAGAAACAGTGGAAATATTCCATTCCCGATACTTTTAGTGCAGCCTATGTATAATAGGTACCGTTTTGGTGTCATACAAGAACTATGATTCAAAATTATTATGACGTTGATTATTAGAATTTTTATAATGTTTTGTCATTTTATGTAACTTTGTTTAAAATTTTCTTTTTCTAAAGTTTTGATGTTGATAATAGGTAACCTCACTTTGTGATGAAAATATAGGTATATCAATGTTATTATTTTAATATAAATGTGTTAAATCATTAATACTTCTTCTTATATTTCAAATATGTACTATTAAACAATAAAAAAAATATTTGCCCTGTGATTGGGCATTTATTCCGGCATAAATAAATTTATGCCCAAAATGCCCAGTTTTTGCCATTTTTGCCCGCCGGGCATAAACACATTGCCCATCTCTAATCATAGCACATGATTGGAAAAATTGTTCTAGACTTATATACCTATGCCGTTTGTAGAGAAAGGTTATATGTTAGTATAACAATACAAAAACAACAATATATAAAACAACTATAATAAAACACATCAATCAATCTTTTAAATTGTTTTTTATTTGCGTTTCACGCGATAAAATGCATGAGGCAACAGCTGACTTCGGGATAAAGATGCTATTGCATCAAATTCAAATTCCATGTCTTTATTTCGTAAAATTGGTCATTCAATTAAAAAATAATGAAAATTTTAGAACAACACACACAGAGTCACCGCAACAATATGTTGTTTTCTCAAAATTATAAAATGAACAAAGTTATAACAGATAATACCGTAGCTGCCTGTGTCGATCTATAACCACCCGTTTCCAAATGGTTGAGCCTTGTGAGAAGAAATTGGGCAAACAAACTCACGGCCACTCTTTTAAATCACCAGATAGTTTTAACAGTATTTAGAAAATTAGATAACATCACTTTTTTTGTAGTGTTTTTTATGGGTAGTATTAGTTATTAGTATTAGTAGTAGTTATTAAAACTAAACGTAAATAAACTAAAATTATGCTATGAAAATAGGGAAACTGAAAATTAAAGAAAGAATAATTTAAAATAAGAAGGAAGAAAAGAAAAACATTAGAGATGAGATAGAGACGAGTACTTTACCTTTGTCCGTCTATATTGTCCACTGTACCGAGCTTTGTGAAGAGATCTAAAGAAAAATATTCAATTTTTTAAATACATACGTACTAAGGTGTATATTTTTCTTGTAGTAAAATTATTGCTTAAGACTTGTTTGTCTTTTAAATAAAAAAAATAATGAACAATGTTATTTTAATTAATGAAAATAAGAATTTCATTAGTGAATATGTCAAGTTTGCAGAAGTCAACCTACGCGTTTTGTGTGATAGATGTCTAGAGAATTCAAGGTGTATTCAACCTACTCACTAGTATATAAAAATATCTATGTATATAAGGCGACTTTTACCTAATTTGAAATATAATCTAGTTACTTTGACTTTGTAACGTCTGTACACTTTTTTCACTTTGTACGTCAGCCATAGTTTTATTGGCAGAGTGGGTAGATGTCGGTGGGAAACAAAGTAAACACGAAAATAAAGTCAAATTAGATCAAATTCGGAGTTATTACGTAACAAACAAAATAACTAACTAGGTAGGTATTTAGGCAACTAACGGATAAAATTAAACCCAAAATATGTTAAGGAAAAGTGTAAGTCGTAATTTAAATTTACGAAGATTGGCCAGAAATTGTTTTAAAATGCTTTTCCTGGTGTAAGTGCTCATTTTTAAACAACGTATATCATTATCAATTTTGGTATTAATTTCAACGATTTTGCTTTTTATTAAAGACATTTTTGGAATAATCTGATTATATGACCCATAGTTTCATTCATGTCTCTTACAAAATATTATTTCGGCATTGATCCGTGCATTAATCACAATTCATTTTAACTGATTGCTTATACAACCTTTTGTACCTGCGCTGTTTACTGCTTAGGAATAGAATAGTTTCACATGATTGTAATCCAATAGTGTAGAATAAAACTGATCCTTTTCTAGTAGGCTTTACCTCACTTATTAGGTCCCTCTTCAGAGTAATAGGATCTCCTTACTACAAATAAGGCACATTGAAACTGCCAATTTTCTAAATTCAAATTAAAAAAGGTTTAAATTTATGAAATTCGATTTTTATATTCTCAAATTAAAAGTATTCCTTCCTTCTTTTATCGTTCTTGGTTCTTATAGAAGGTATAGATATACATTTTACTTTATCTACAAAATAGGTAAAGACAAAACAGTTTAGAATCATTTGCTCCTATGTTTGTCAACCGATGTTCTATAATTTTGTGTGTTATAGAGATCTTCTTTAGTTCATCGTTCGACATCCCGGATAGCTAAGTACCGTTCTCTTTTGTCTTCAGAGAAATGCATAGAGGTGTATTAATCTTGTACAACTCCATCACAATAGAAAGCCATGTATGTGGCACAGAGTCATAAGCTTTTTGCAATCTATCTAACATGTCACCAGATACTATCGATTACGGTGAACTGGTTGGTTAATAGTCTTATCAAGTTTAAGGAGCTCTTTAATGACACGGGGCCCCACTTCTACATACATTCTGAGAGTAAGTCATAATAGTATCGTTGGTCATATAATATGTTATTTTTGACTCAGAATGCACATTACATATTTTTATCGGTGTTCTAGAACATAGTAAGTACAAGCTGTGCTCAATTTGTGTAATATATCCTAGAATATTACACCACTCACGTATGTTCGGAAGAACACTAATAAGAGTTTAGTTAAAAAACTGAAAAAGGTTGGCATACTGAAAAAGGTATCTTTTACCATCATTGCTCAAAATAATTAAATTGATTTAGTGAAAGCTATAATAAATATATATCTCACCGTCTGACTCATTTAATTTCAAATACATAAGTCCTATTTACGACTGCATACAATTTAAAAAATATATAATTTGCAAACAGGTTATTAACACCTGCCCGTCATTGGTTGCTAAGAAATGGTTTGTTAGGAAAGATTAAATATCGAATTTGGCTGGAGTACAGTTATATGTATATTATCTACAATTCATTTTGATTGGTTAGTTACAAATTAGATGTTACCAATGAGCTGAGCTTTCGTTGTTGTTATCGCTCCACAATCTATTTTTTGCGTTTTCACGCGTTTACCACTAAACCGGACATAAGGAAACTTTGCACATTTATGGTCATGGATACATAAAAGGACATAGTTTATCTTTCATCCACACAAAAGTACTTTTCCCGAAATAGCATGTTTATAAATAATTGGCAAATAAATTATGTGTCGAATGTTATTACGTGACACCTCCCATCAGTGTTTACTACAGTGGCAAAAATATGTATTTTATACGAAAAGCAAAGCAAGCATCAAGAAAGAAGTGGTCGCCGGCAGCAACAAGAAACTTCAATCATCCAGTAAACACAGCAATAGGTGCAGGAGAACAATTGGTGAGTTTTCAAAAGTTGTTACTAGCCAATATTCTATCGTAACGTGTTTACATGTACAATGACCAAAGATTATTATTCAATATGGTGGATATTTTTGTAAAAGGATATGTAACTATTATGTATGAACGATTTCATATATTGACCAAAATTAAAACAAAAGATGTTTTAGGTAGATTTCGAAGAAAAGTCTACCTATTGGTTTTGTACCACTTGTCGAGTTCTCCAAAAATTTATTCACAGGAGGTCTAGATATGATCCCTATACCCCAAAACAACCGCCAGTTAAAAGTTTATATAAATAGAATTGTATATATGTATGTACCTCAATTTTACCGGCACGATAGAGGTCGCAATTATGCACCGATTGCTTTCAAACTTGGGCGACATATCAACAGGGCGAAAATGAAGGTTAATTTCGTGAATGGGGGATATTCCCCCAAAAGGGGGGGAACTCGGGGGCAGATTTTCAAAAAAAATAAAAAAAACAATATCTAATTCTGCGGGCCTGCTACACGCCCGATTTTTTTTCCTTTTTATAGTGAAGTAATACAATAAGGGAAACCTAACAAATATTGTCCTATCTTTCCTACCTACGTTTTGTTGAGTTGCCAACAAAAAAATAATAAAGAAATACTATCTACTTTGGATAATGTAAGCTACTTACTCCATATGTATAGATCGTTTACATAAAAAAATAAACGAGGCTTCAATGTATTAACCTTCATGTAAGAAGTATATATAAGCATTACACACATATTAAATACCATCGTTCGGTCATAACGTCACCGTCTAGACACGAAAGTGGGAGTACATCACAAAAATAAGGTTAGCAACAAAAAAATACCATTCATGTCAAAATTATACCAATTAATTCACTATCCTTCGGAAGTAATACTTTTATATATCGCACTGCTATTACGAGACTGTATCAACTCAAAATAGGGTAAATTTGAGATAATTCATTTTTCATACGTAAATATCAATTCCCTACGCGTCAATAAATATAAAATAATAATAATAAATTTTAATAAGCCAATTTTTTCAACAAAACAACTAAAAATAATTCATATTATTTTTTTATTTGTTCAGATATTAGAGTATTAACTCAAAAATTGGAAATAACTTGATAACCTGCTATCATTTAAATAATTCATTAATACAGAAATCCCTTAATTTTATCAATAATCTATATACAGTGTTCACTTTTTATAATCTTTAACAGGAAGCGACTAATCAGTTTTCTGTCGTTTCTGAAAAAAGCTACATTTTGAGTTGATGCACTCTTGTAATAGCAGTGCGATATATAAAAAGTATTCTTCAAATCGTTACACTTTTAAGTTGAAAGTAAAGGAGCTCATATTCAAAGAGTTGGCAGAATCAACTCGTCAATAGTTCGAATCATTAATGTCGTTATATGTATTTATAATAGTATATGTATTTATAATAGTATATGTATTATATAGCTATGTATGTATTATATGTATCTGTGTATGTGTGTGTATAGTATATATGTTACACTAAAGTTACTTAAAATGTGTCAGTATATTCGTATCGAAGTTTGTATGTATCCCATTCTTTTTTTTGTAATTTTTTTACAAGATCGTTAATTGCACCTACTTCTTCTTTTATCTGCATCACCCAAAGGTTGACGGTAGAGAATGCTTTAGGCATTAAGTCCGCCTATGTGCGCTAATGTGCAAAAAGTTTTAATATGTAAATAAATAAACAAATAAATATATAGAATATATATATTGTACAGCGTCTACAAACCATGAGAGAGAGAGAGAGAGAGAGAGACAGAGAGAGAGATCCTCCGGTAAATTGTAAACTCCATTCGTGGGTCGGAGCTGACACACACCTTTTTTTTCTGAATAAAAGGTAATTACCCTATGTGCTTTTCTCACTGATTCATGATGATCTGTTACCTACTGTTGTCAACCTTGTGGTGACGCAGAGATAGCTATGGCAGGTGCATAGCGTAGAAATTTAAGTGGTCCCAATAAACTTACTTGTAATAGATTAGTTTTCTTTATGCATTGTATTTATTTCAAATTTATTTATTTAGTTTCGTAATTATTAAATACAACCGTATTTTTATCTTTAAACATGACCGTAAGAAAATATTATTCTAATACTAGCAGCACCCCGCTACTTTTTACCCCGGAATACCGGGATAAAACGTAGCCTATATGTTAATCCAGGTCTTCAGCTATCTATATACCAAGTTTCATCACAATCGGTTCAGTAGTTTTGGCGTGAAAGAGTAACAAACATCCATACATCCATACTCACAAACTTTCACGTTTATAATATTAGTGGGATTATATTTATCCTAACTAATATTATGTATGGGAAACTGAGTTGGTTTATTTATTACGCTTTCAAGCCTTAACTACTTAACCTTTCATCATTAAATTTTGAATACACGTGGCAAGGGGCACGGAACAGGACATAGGATACTTTAATTTCTAAAACACAGTTTTACTTCCGAGGAAGAGCGAATCAGATGACAAAATCTACATTCACGTAAGAGAAGCTACGAGCAAAGGCTAGTTCTTTGACTGGCCTGGTTAGTGGTTAGTGAGTAATCAGCTACGCCATAGGTCTTGGGTTCGATTCCCACCGGAGTCTGGGTGTTCTTTTTGTCCGTTGTTAGTATGTTTGTAAAGCCCCCGCGTCACACGAGTTATTCCTAATCCGACATAAAGTAATTAGTTATGAATAATATTTAATTGATATTGTCTAATACGGGGCCTAATATACTACCTTATGGTCCTCTAAGTCTAAAGTGTAAGGTGCAACTACTTAATCTTTTTCAGATTTAGATCTACTGCATATTTAATTGATAAAGGTAATCTATAGATGGTTATCTATGACTAAAGTAAACTAAAAAGAGTCCCGATTAAGGCCGAAAACCGATTCACAAACGTATTCACAAACTTCAAAGCATCGAAGATTTACATATCCCGATATGGAATCCTGATAATTCTTATCAAACGCTAGACGTGACGGTTACAAATTGTGGTACTTGAAAAGGGTAATATCATGCAGCATTGTTTGAGGATTACTCGGAATGAAAAATTAATGTTCAGCGAAATTGAATTTAATACCGAGAATGCTCCGTTTGGTTGCCCTCTAGCAGAACTGTCAAAGACCATGTTTGGCAACTATACATGTGTTTGTTTTTTTTTCGTACAGACCACAATATTTTTATTGTACCCACAAAAAAAATATTACAGTCAAAAAAGCACGTTTATCATTAAAGCTATTATCACTATTATTGTCTGTTCTTTTTTTTATCGTGTGGAAACCCCCACGGGTCATCACCTCTCCGGAGCTAACGGTATGGAAGATGTCGTAATCGAACCGACTAAAACCACACGGTGTTCCGTCACAAGTGGGTCTATTGCAGGAGGATCTGGGTATACCCAAGGAAGGAGTCCTCCGGGAACCCCTGCAGACCTTGGTCGCCTTCAGCAGGCCACACCATGAAGTACGGGGGGCCGTACCCCCCTCCAGATTAGAGAGGTGCGCGTGGAACACGTCGCGCCACCGTCTTAGGCCTGTTTGTGCAAGGGTAACGGTCAGCCCGACCCTTTACTCCCAGGCCAGCGCTCATGGAGGCCGGAGATCATTTTGCGCTCTCCGGCGCCTGGTGCGTCTTCTGTGGGATGGGAGAGTGCTTGTCCTCTCCCGTTCCCGTTCCGCCGCCTCTTTAGCCAACATCACCTCCTCGCAAAACGAGACGGCGGAATCCCACGCACTCTCACTTTGGACCATGGACAGAACCATGGTCTCTAGCGAGAGGCTTCCTACCCCAATAACATATTATTATCTCTGTCTTCAATTAGTTACATTAAATTTCAATTAGATTTTTTTAAATAAAAGTTATTAATTTACTTAATTGGTTTATTAATAGTGCTGCTTTTTTATTGAATACAAAAAATGCAGCACTATTAATAATGCTTTTATAATGCTAATTCTAAGAATAAAATATAACTTTTTAAATGTTTCCTTTTTATAACATTAAATTGAGAAAAAGCACAAAGGCCGCTTGATGCTACGTACAGCTGTTCTAATAGCAGATTTCGGCTCGAGTTGGAGTGCTAAATACGTGTTCGCATTAATAATTTGTTTTCAAAAATTCAATAATATGTGTGTAACCTGTTTTTAATAGGCTCACAAATACACGCCAAGTAGTAACTTGGCGTGAATTTGCGAGCCTATAATTAAAGTACCAGACTATTGAATCGAAACGGCGTGGCTCTGTATGTTTTAAATATAACTACATACCCTAAATTAGAACTAAGGGCTTTATATTATTTGTGGGAATTCGTATATAAAATGGCTAGTTATCCGAAAATAGACATCATAAGGCTCTTTTCGTTATAGGGAATTATTTACCTTAATTTTCACTTTTATGTGAAGTTATTTCCAAATATAAAAATCTAATAGTCGAGTTTGCTTTATTTATTTATTTAATACTTCCTGCATTTTAAATTGCATGGGGCAGACTTAATGCCTAGTGGCATTATCTACCAGTCAACCTTTGGGTGGTGCAGAGAAGGACGTGGCAGGTGCATATATTTATATATAGAGAGAGAAGTCACAAATTGAATATCTTACACATAAATAAGTACATATATACATATAATATAAATATATATACTTTTTAATAGAAGTTTAAAAATCCTATCGAACAAAAATCATGATATCGCCACTTTAAAAAACTCGTAGGTATTTTAAAGTGGCGCTCGGGCACCCACCCGCGTAAGTCCCGATCGACCCGAAAAGTAGCTTCTAAAGCTCCAGCTATCTACACACCAAGTTTCATCGTAATCGGTTAAGTAGTTTTTGCGTGACAGAGTAACAAACATCCATACATCCTCACAAACTTTCACGTTTATAATATTAGTAGGATTCGCTGAGAACCACACAAAAGATTCCCCATCACCTCACGTAGTCTGATGTCAAATACTGCAAATGTACAATAACTATTTAAATTAATTTAGGTATATTAGAAAGCAGCATATTATTATTCTATACTAGCAGCGCCTCGCGGTTTTACCCGCGTAAGTCCCGATCCCGTGGGTAAAAAGTAGCCTATGCGTTAATCCAGGTCTCCAGCTATCTACATACCAAGTTTCATCGCAATCAGTTCTGTGTTTTTTGCGTGAAAGAGTAACAAACACCCATCCATCCATCCAAACTTTCACATTTATAATATTAGTGGGATTTCTTTGATACTTAGTTTTATTCGGAACAAAATACATACTCGCGTATGAAGTAACCAAAACTGAGAGCATAAGAAAAATCAATTGATCAACTGCCCGATGACGTCAGCTAAGAAGAAACATTCTCTGAATTTTTCGTGGGTGTCATTTAGGATGATTAATGACCAATTAAGCAGATTAAACGTATTAATTAGCCTTCAGGAAAGTAGGGCAAAAATGTTTACCGGCCTTCAACTGTTAATTCGAAGCTGACGACTTAATATTATAAATTTGAAAGTAATTCTGTCTGTCAGTAAACGTTTTCACGTCTAAAGCGATAAACCAATCTACACTAATATTATAAAGCTGAAGAGTTTGTTTGTTTGCTTGAACACGCTAATCTCAGGAACTACTGATTCGAATTGAAAAATTATTTTAATGTTGAATAGCCCATTTATTGAGGAAAGTTATAAGCTATATAACATTATGCTACGACTAATAGGAGCGGAGCAGTGATCATAAACGCAGGTGAAACTGCGGGGACAGCTAGTTTTGGTATATAGATAGACGGTGCCTTGGTAAAGGACATAGTGGATGAAAGTTTGTATGGGTAAGATTCTACGTAGGTAAACTCGCGGGCACCAGCTAGAGCAAAATAAATAAAATAATATTGTATATTATTTTATTTACTTTATATTGATCGTGGGAGAGCCATGCTTCGCCCCGTATGGGCCGGCTCGACCGCAGTAATACCATGGCCTCACAGAATACCGACGTGCAGCAATGCGTTGTGTTAAGGCCATAGGAGTGTATTTTAATAAACAATGACATCGTCGGACTGTGCTCCATCTCGTCATTGACGTTTTGTTGTTGTTTTGTTTTAGTTGGGATATTGTCACTGTTAATCAACAATCGCACGACTTTTCTACCTGGAAAGTCGAATTCTATTCGAATTATTTAAAAATGTATAACTGACAGAAGCCGAAGAATCACCGCAGCCAGCAGACAGAGTGGAAATCAGTCAACTTGCAGAGCTACTTCTATCAAGCCAATATAAAGTAATAATAATATTGTAGGTAAATCAGTTTCAATATATAATCCTGTAGATTTGTTGTCGACTATCAATCCTTCTCCGGTTACACACTGACACCGCGACCGCGAGCCTTACAATATAATATACTCACGCCTTATTCCCGTCTAAGGTAAGCATAGACGACAGAACGTCCTGTGCCACGATTCTGACATACAGTTCCTTCGCTTACTTGGCCTTGGCATTGGCCCTCGTTCAGTAAACTACCGATCTAGTCATTATACTTCTTCCGGGGTCTACTCGCTCCGACTCGCCCAACATGCAACATACCCAAACCATCACAGCATTCCGTTCTCAATTTTTGTTACTTGGTACGGTAAATAAAATCTAGTTTTCTACGAAAACAGAACATGTATTATTGTCGAGTAATGATGAGCCAAAATGAGGTTTCGATGAATATTGGGTAATGTCGTGTTTATTTACGTTTTAGTTAATTTAATACACATATTGTGTACACTAGGGCCTAGGGGTATAGCTTGTTTACTTACAGCGAGACACCGACTAGTAAGGTATGAACATGATTGTATCTATATAGAATATAATTTTAGGGTTGGTAACGTTAAAATCTACTGGTAGAAGGCTTATAAACTTCGGTTAAATCTTGTGCTTAGGTACTTTTTTTGTATTCTCTTTATCTTGAAAACATGCTATTTCTATGTATGGGAACTAATCGCGGTCAAAGAATCCTTATCCTCCGCAGGAAAATACATATTAAAGTACGATTAGCTCTAAGACTTCAACTTTTCTTATTCCTTAGGGTTCTGTTTCTCAAAAGAAAAATAAAAGGAACCATCATAAGATCACTTTGTTATCCGTCTGTCTGTCTGTCTGTCAAAACGCTTGTTCTCAGGAAACCGTGGACGCATCAGGTTGAAATGAATAACAAATACTTATGTCTACGGTCCCTTGGAGCTATAAAAAAATAAAGCTTCTAAATCAACGCAATCAAAATATACAGCCAAGATTTGACCAAATTTGAACAGTTCGTAGGTAAATCAAAACCTATAGGGTACTTCCCATTGACCTAGAATTATACCTACCAAGACATTAATTTGTAGTTATATCCCATAAAACATTGTTTTTTTTAATTGCAAACTTATGTTTGACGGTTTTACAAATTAACTTTGTCGTGGATAATATTTTTAAAACCACAAAATTCCGTTTGTCTTTACGAAAATATTTGCAAAAATCTTCAAGGATTGATTCCCGAGATGGACGTACTGTCTACATAAAAGTTAGTTTGCTTTTGGAAATTGGCACTTGTCAGGTTTTTTTTATATGGCAACACTTCTAGAATCTTCCAAGAGTTACGGTAGTTATCTGATTACTATTGTTCCAAACCTGGCGCAATGTTTATTTGCCAACTAATTACTAAAAACTAATTCATCATTTACCAAAAAGGTATAACTACATACTTGTCGGAATCGACAATAATTACCTACTCATTATGGACACTTTGCTTTCAACGTGGGACAAAAGCGCCATCTGTTGGCGCTCAACAGAGTCTACAAGTCGGCGCGCAGGTCTGTGTGAGTAGAACACCGTAGAAACTGTCTCGCACATATTTACTCGGGACTATTACCGATTTGACTTTATATTCGTGTTCAATTTATTTCCTACCGACACCTACTCATTCTGCCCACGAAACTATGGCCGTCGCCGCGTCGGCAAAATAATATACAGACGTTATACATATTATGTATATACTCACCTTATGAAAATTATCGCAATGGAGTCCCGATTTACAAATCTAATATTCACCATGTTGTTCTAAAAGTTAAAAGCTACTACTTCCCTAAATACTACGGACTTTAAAGCACTTATTCAAGGTTTATTCCGCTTCAACTCACATAAGACCTAATAATTATCATTACGGTCTACTGCACACTATTTGGAATCCCTCGCCGTAATAATGGGTTTTTGGATAAGCGTTGGTTGTAATGCGATTGCCTGCTTTTTTAAATCTATGTATATATAGGTACCTATATATATATGTATACACAACACTAGCTGTTTCACACGTTATATAGCACATAATATATTCGAATAATTGTGCTATCAAACACAATTGACGCGTTTAGCATAGAAATATAATTATTAATATACTTAGATGACTACATAATTGTCAAATCTATATTATGAAGTTACAATATATAGAAGTAAATTAATAGAGGAACTAGGAATTTATCAACAAAATGTTGAAACGAGCTGTTAAATTACAACATAAAACAAACAAAATAACCCAGCGAGACTTAAAGTAACATTCGAATAAACTAGTCGAACATCCCCGAAATATACACGTGTGCAAAACCA
The DNA here is from genome assembly GCA_949752705.1 of Callimorpha dominula. Lineage (NCBI taxonomy): Eukaryota > Metazoa > Arthropoda > Insecta > Lepidoptera > Erebidae > Callimorpha > Callimorpha dominula. The sequence continues at coordinate 19,969,684 of OX457005.1, forward strand.
TATATCCTTAATTAATACTAAAACAACATAACAAAAATATACCTAACTACACTAAAGTGGGTACACGAAGCTCGGGTTTTATTTGAAAAGGCAAATCTGCGACATGAAGTTTCTACATAAAGATATCTATACTAATATTATAAAGCTGAAGAGCTTGTTTGTTTAAACAAACAAACAACCTCTTCAGCTTCGTAAACCAAACAAACGTTTGGTTGAACGCGCTAATCTCAGGAACTACTTTTTGGAATTGAAAAATTATTTAATGTTGGATAGCACTTTTATCGAGGAACGCAAAAAATTACAAACGCGGACAAAATTGCGCGGGTCAGCTAGTTATTATAAAATCAAATTGTTTACATGGCGCGCTTGCGCACTTACAGAAGGGCGTATTATTACTTTAATATCTAAGCAATGGACAAAAATATATTAAGGAATAAAGAACACCATATTCATGTGGTCTTCCTTTTCATATTACAAAGTAAAAGTAAGAGTAAATTTGTAAAAGTGAGCAGTAGTAGCTGTGTAAAGAGATAAAATTTATTGAAATTGTATGTCTTTACACAGCAGTGAAATTATAAATTGATAATAGCAGACATTTCGTAAATTGAAAACTTTTAAATAGGTCTTAATATGAATATATTAGCATTTACCTGGAACTTCCCTCACGTTAAGATTTTAAAATACCTCTGAAAAACTAAATACACAGGTAACGCTTTATAAAAAAGAAAACTCGAACTCGTATCGAACTAAATGACTAACGCAAAGACATTACAAAACACTCCTTAATTAATTTTGTTAAAAGAACGAACCACAAAAGGGAAAAAAACAAAATCATTCAAGTCTGAAGTCCCTAATAAGTAGTATAAGGGCCAAAATTGAAGGAATCAGAGCGAGAGATCAAAGAGAACAAAAGCGGGCACATTCGTTTTAGCTAATAGATGTAAAAAGTTTAAGATGGGTTCGAGTGCCTCAAACTAATTGAATATTTATGTATTATGTATCTCCACGGTTGAATATAACACCCAGATAGCAAGTGAGCTTTCTGCAAACTTTTTTTTTGATTGAAAATGAATTGTCACGTCAAAGATTAATTAATTATCAAGTTTGTTTTTAAGTTGGTACAAACTTTCTTACAAGGCTGGCATTTATGACAAGTCGAGACCCTGTCGCGAATGTCATCTGTCAAAGTCGCCTAGAAGTTTCAAGCGTGTTTTGACAGGGGGTATTCCCACCGATGCCGAGTCGCCTCGACGATCATAAAAATTTGATTGATTAGTATAATTCATACAAAACTGTTGTGAGTGATATAACTCATTGTAAATGTGCCAACATACTGGATTTGTTATCATCAATCTGGAATATATGAAGACTGAATAAATCATTCAATACTGGATTTGATTTACCCCATAACCCGACATTTGGTTGACGCATCGTAGTTACAAATTATATATTACAATAAGCTGATATAGCTGACATTACGTGTTTTAGTGATTTGGAAAAACATAATTCAAACGCCCAATCTCAACAAGATTTTGTTGTACAATTTGTAATAATTAAACATAATTCTTAAACTTTCAATAGATGTCGTTGTACCCTACGGCTAACTTGCGATATGGTTTCGTTATTTTTGTTAACTAAAATAGCGCAAAAATATATAACAACAAAATAGAAAACAGTATAATACATAATCCTAATACCTTTTGGTCCTATATAAAATACAATAGAATGTCTAATGAATCTTCTACATTTAGCCTATCCGACCCACAGCAAACAGCTGATGCATTCGCGTCGTATTTTATATGTGTATTCCTATCGAGTACACCTGTATTGGACACGCGCGCCGCGCTGTCAGCCTCGCGCTCCGCGCTAGCGCCCGACGTGTGCGTGAATATTAGCTGCATACAGGAGCGCGATGTACGTCACGCCATAAAAAAACTTAGACCAAAATTTACCCAAGGCCCAGATGGCGTACCATGCGTGATGTATTTATTGATCCACTATTATATATATTTTACGTAGCATTGAAAGAACTAGTCTATCCGGTTGCATGGAAATATTAATAAAGTCTTACCTATTTACAAGAATGGGTCTAATTCTGAAATAAAAAACTACCGTGCAGTAGCAGTATTATCTGTTTTTGGAAAAATAATGGAATCCATAGTGTACAACTTAATCTATAAACAATTACAAAACTGGTTTTGCGATCATCAACATGGGTTTTTACCCGACCGTTCCACTTCTTCTAATTTATTAAACATTACAACATTACTTACTAACGAAATAGATGCCAAAAAACAGGTCGATGTGGCATATCTCGATTTTCAAAAAGCCTTTGATTAAGTGAATAACGATGTTCTTCTTATCAAAATGGCTAAAATTGGTTTTGCCGATAATCTAATTTATTTATCTTTTCAAACTATTTAAAGAACCGCCAACTTAACGTTAACTCAGGCATAGGACAAGGAAGCTGTTTGGGTCCTTTGTTGTTTTTAATATTAATTAACGACCTACCCTCTCTTATTCAATATAGTACGTGCCTAATGTTTGCGGATGACGTAAAACTGGCTCTAACCATCAACTCAGTTGCTGACTGCGAACTACTACAAATTGATCTAAATAATGTATTCAATTGGGGTATTGAAAATAGCTTAAATCTAAATGTAAATAAATGCGCTATTATATCATACACCCGCACTCGCTCACCTGTACAAAAGATAGAAAGAGTACAGAAAACTTTCGTTCGATAGGTACTTATTTAAGAAACTTTATTATTATAATCCGTATTTATACCCAACCCTTTACATTGTAGGAATGGTAGACTACAGAATGCTAGCAGTACGTCGTAATGTCACCCTCATCACATACTTTTTCCGTCTACTTCGCGGTGTTACCTATAACCCGAGTCTATTAGCACAAGTGAATTGGCGCGTGCCGTGACGCGGAAGCTGTGCGGTGCGTGAGCGCCACCAGCGCCTACTAGCGGCGCCGGCCGCGCGTTCTAACCTCGATCAGTTCGCACCGCTGTCGCGTGCTGTTAGATATATTAATAAAATTTTGATTTTTGATCAGACACTAGACATGTTCATATGCTCTGAATATATGTTTATGAAGGCAGCAGGGCGTTACCTCGAGACACTGACGATTTCTAGTTCTGTTACCTAGCTATAGTACCTATTTGTAACCCAGCTGCTTATATTGTTTCATTAATTTATTACCTACCAAAGTTTTTATACATATTATTAAGTACCTACTTATATACAATTGTGTAAGGATTATCTGTAAACAATATGTATCTTTCTGAAAATAAATAAATAAAATTTTAAAATTTAAGAGAAAAAGGGGAGGCTGGTCCTGTTCAGTGTAATTCACAATCGATTAGTTGACCCTGCATACGGCACTGCATATAAGTGTCCGTGATGTAGATCAATAATAAGATAGACTAAGTCAATGGTTAGTTTTCTTCTACGATAAGTAGGTAATTAGGTATACAAGCGTAACGAAAACATTTTATGTAATAATATAGGTAGGTACCTGTAAACAAACATCCTGCAAGGTGTGTTATGTCAATTGTCAAAATGTCAATGTTGCATTGCCTATAGTTTACAATAACAAACAACGTTCAAACTTGTTGTTAGGAAACTAGCAAGTTTGATTTGAACTTGCCTCAATTGTATAGACTTGCCATGGCAAGCTTGACACAAATTACAAGTCAGATTCAAGTTTAAATTGCTATCAGGGGGTAATTTTTTTAGGTTTGCTACTGTCTTGATTACGTATTCAAGGTAAATAAATAAATCATTCTCTCAAATAGCAGTTGCATAAAGAAAACAATTATGTTCTTATTTGTTTGTTATTCCGCAAAGAAATTGTTTGATTTGATTTATATTATAAAAAAAAGTAAGTACCTATGTTTCGAGATCTACCAATCCAGAACAATCGTGGTATTTCGCCCTACCTATATTGATAGTTGATAGCGAGTGAAAAACTACACACAACTAACTTAAGTGGTAGAAGCAAAAGTGAGCGAGTCGGTGCGGGTAGGTCCTGAAAGACGTATCTGTCCAGATCATAAACATAATACACTTCCATTGGTTCAGATCGACAGTGCGTATACTTCAAAGGGGCCAACTAAAAGTGTATGAAAGATCTGATGAATGTGAAAGAGGTGGAAGCTGTATGTCAGGGCCTTGGTATATGGCGCTATATCGTCTCTGCCTACCCTGAAAGAGAACAAGGCGTGATCCTATTTATGAATTATGACGTTACTTTTTTTGCTGACGTTCAAATCTTTACTGACAATCTTAGATAGATTTTCGGATGATGTCATAAGACCCATGCTATCTATATTGTCCAAAATCACGTGGCAGTTATGGTATAAAAAAAGCGCCTGAGTAAAAATCTGTCAGGGCTCTTCAAAACCATCAACGATCACGTGGTTTGAGATAATATAGTCAATAAATTCACCTGAATGTTTTATTTATTATAACTTTCACAGAAGTTTATTATACCTAGGTACTATTTCATATTTTTTTACATTCAAGTTTTGCTTCGGTAAATACTGTTTATAGTAATATTTCAGTAAGTTTATTGTTGTAGGTAGGTAATGTACGATCTTTGACGAAATTCTTAGTTAGTACGATCAGGTTGAAGAGGGGTTCTGTTATAAGTGTGTTGTTTTCAAAAATGTATGTGGCGGGGTAGTTGTATCTAGTCAATACCAATAAGTACCTAATAGAAAAGCAATTAAATAATTATAAAATCATTTGTCTCTCACTTACACTTACTTTTGTTGGAAGAGAACTCAATTATAGTTTAAGCTCGCTTTTACACATACCTACCATTTTCCTTAAGTGATTGTTTTTGTGTACAATGAGGAATAATTACTTACCTACGACTTCACCATTATATTCTAGTAGGGTTTTAAAGTCTGATAAAATCATAAACTTTCTAAATTAGTGGTTAAATCGGAATAGATTCAGCTAAAAAGTTTGACTTTGCACTTCTTGTCAGATTAAAACGTGTTTTGAGCAATGAAAAACGATTCGTCCCATTATAAGCCGGATATTTTATAACATTGTAAGGTAAGTACAGGACTGCTTGTCGCATTGATGGTGAATAGGTGCCAGTTTAGGGCTAAGTGGCCCGTAATGGTTCCTACAACTATTCTGATGTCTAGTCGGTTGAAACTGAGCAGTCTGTAAGTCAAACGTGGTGAGACCTCCGTCAGCACCAGTTTAGATTGCCTACAGCCGGGTGTGTTATGTTATAAGCAAACTCCTCGATATACTGAAAGACAGTAACTTCCTTCAATTTAAGAAGGATAAGTATTACCTAAATACCAGTTGCATTATTTGCATCTTCTTTAGTTAGGTGTATTTATTATAATAATTATTTTTTTATAATAATTATATTTGAAATAATTAAAATAAATTTGGGTTATCTAAACGCAACTGTCAAGTTGACGTAAGATTGCTTGTCCAACGTCAACAAGTGTGTAGAAAGATGCGTTTGCACTAAAAGTTATTACAAATTTTAAACATAAATAGTGATTATTTAAATTGTTTTTAGTAATATTGTATCCAAAATGACTAGCACGTCGTCTTACAACAACGAAAAAGTTGTGATGGGTGAGGTGGAATACCCGGCCAATGACCCAGCTTCGGGGGCCTTTTTCCAACCAGATTATAAGAAGTAAGTCAATTATTTACCTCTACTTAAATCTCCTAAAGAGTCTCTTACTAATTTTAAGTATTTATTTTCACAAACATTTGGCAAAAATATAGCTAAATTTTTTTTTCTTATTATAAAAATGCAACAAAATTTAAAGATATACTAATATAATCTATACTCGTTTAAAACATTGTTGAAATAATTATAGCCATATCACTTAGTTTCTTCAAGTTTATTGTAATTTTTCTTTTTATTTCTCAAAATACACAAACATTAAAAACATACTCCTTTCCCTAGGAATGAAGACTTGAAATCAATGTTAGATGGCTCCAAAGACTCTCTAAAACTTGAGGCTATGAAGAGGATCATTGGCATGATTGCCAAAGGAAGGGATGCTTCAGATTTGTGAGTATTTATGAAGCCCGGCTTCTAGTTCAGCTGCTACAGATTTTAAATAAATTTTACATTATACATAATTTATCATTGTCTCTTACTTGCCTTAGCTCTTAAGGGAGCAAGTGGGGTGGATAAAGTTTTTATGTGCTTAGTAAGCTTGAGGCAGATCAAAGGCTGGCCCGTGAGTTCTACAAGTGAACTAAGTGTTGGCTGTCAACCTCTAATCTTTGCATTATAAAGAAATCTAAAAAATAAATATTGATCTAATGTCGGCAATGCACTTATGACTCTTGAGTTGCATCTGGTCTTGGGTGGCAGTAGTCACTTACCATCACATAACCCATCTATGGTATAGCAGGCAAATGAGCAGACGGGTCACACAATAATATAATTTCCCATGAATACAATAAACCAATTGTATGATATTCTTCTTTTCACCATTCCTCGTTAAAATTACCTCATTAAAATTTCTTTACACAGGTTTCCAGCAGTCGTGAAGAATGTGGTATCAAAAAACATTGAAGTGAAGAAGTTGGTGTATGTATACCTTGTCCGGTATGCAGAAGAACAGCAAGACCTTGCATTGCTCTCCATCAGTACATTCCAAAGAGCTTTAAAGGTATGCATCCCTATTTTGTACAATTATTGGCCTAACTATTGCTGGGCGTAAACTATTTTTCCTATCATAGACTTGTATAAGTTGAGTCTCAGACACAAGAATAGAGGATGACCAAAGAAAATATGGACAGTGGATATGGCTTACTCCCCGTAAGCAATAACATGATAGAGAAGCACGGAAGAATAAAACACATTGCAATTACCGGAAATAAATTTGGGAAAGGCTAAGAAAATTATGATGAATGAATGCAGATTCAGGTGGCATTCATCTTCGTCTTTCCATGTATGATATGTAACCGCTTCATTTATAAATAAGAGTAATACTTAACTATATATTTTATATTTCAACAGGATCCCAATCAACTAATACGTGCGAGTGCCCTCCGTGTCCTCTCATCCATAAGAGTACCAATGATAGTGCCTATTGTGATGCTGGCTATAAGAGACTCTTCGAGTGATATGAGTCCATATGTCAGGAAAACTGCTGCTCATGCTATACCGAAATTATATAGGTAAGAATTTTTATCTAAATATCTACTTAATAATGTATTAATGGATCCTTGAGGACCTTCACCGAGGTCATTGGTGACATTATTTGGGGACATTGCAGAGTATCTTGAGGGTGAGGAAGGTTCTCACGCCGATTAATATATATATAGGATGTAAGAAACACTGTACCAAATACTGAAATAGTGTATTCAGACCATCATGCATCATTCTGAGTCGAAAATCATTGGAATTCATAATTTTTTTTTATAATTTTAGTTTTTTTGGTTAGAAGTGATATAACAATGAGTAAACAGAACATTTTACCGAAAAAAAAATAATAATACTGCATACGACCATAAACTCCAATGTAATCAATCAAACAACATTTAAACATTTTATGCTACAGCTTGATGGCGCCTAACGTTTAAGGTCATTCACCGTACCGCACAAAAAGAATACCTACACATATAACGCGTACATTTCGTAGCGCCAAATGAAACTTATGACTATAAATCCTTAATCTCGAATTTTTATGATGAACTGACCTTTGTATTGTGATAAGTATAAACAGAAAGAGGTTTTTGTAAGTTTGTCGCCTCAAACTTACACGCTGTATAGAACTTCCCAAAATCAACTGTGGGGCTGCAGTCCTCCAGGCATGATCACCTAACCTGGTCAGAGGATCCTCCCGGAAACAGTACATTTTTCTGGATGAAAACTACCCTATGTCATTTTCCATATCCCTGACTGATTGAATCTAAAATTTCATGATCATTGGTTGTGTAGTAAATGCATGAATGCGTAGCAAAAAAAAAAGTGTGCGTCTCGGGACGCCGACATAAGTGATAACTTAAACGCCAAACAGACTGGCGCCGTAACGCGTTACGTAACGAAGCGGTTTACCTTCCCATAAGAAGTTATCACTTCAATAAACTTACATATTCACCTGATGTATTATTCCTTGTAAAAACATTTTCGTTGGTGTACAATAAAGTTTTTTTCTATTCTATTCTCACTTTCACATTTATAATAGCCTGGCACCTTATCAAACACTGGTGTTGCCAGTCGTCCAACTTAAAAAAATACTTTTTCTGTAAAATGTGCAGGTCCGGATAACCGAATTGCATTGCCATATTTCATGTGACTATTTAATATATTGTGTGACTTATCTCTGTAATTATTGATCTACAGCTTGGATCCTGAGCAAAAAGAGGAGCTAGTTGCAGTAATAGACAAATTGTTGTCCGACAAGGCGCCGTTAGTGGTCGGTTCAGCTGCTATGGCCTTCTCTGAAGTGTGCGGTGACCGGATGACTTTGATCCATAGGAGTTACAGGTAATCAAATCAAATCACTTTTTTTACGAAAAAAGTGGTAAAAAAACACAAACACAAAAGCTTTGTGCTATTCCAACATGCTATCTTGCATCTTGACGGGCCAGTTGGTCAAGCGATTAGCGATCCTAACAGTTGCTGAGCCAGAAGTCGCGGGTTCGATTCCCATCCAGGACAGACTATTGTATGATGATCAAGATCATCTGTTCTGTGTCTGGATGTAATTTATCTATAATATATATTTAGTAATATATAAGTATGTTTATCAGCAGTCTGGTTACCATAGTACAGGCACTGCCTAGTTTGGGATGAGACAGTCGTGTGTGAGGTGTCTCAAGTTATTATTATTATTATTATTTATTATAGAGGTGACAGTACAGATGCATGCTGGAATTTGAGCTGCTGTCTTGGGCCAGACAATTTTTTTTTATAAGCTTTTTTGAACATCCTTCTAATGGCCCGTTTCGACGAACAGTTGTCTTTAAATGTCGAAGACGCCTGAACAACATAACATTATTTTGAAATCAGTATCACGACTTAGGGTCTTTAATAAATATAAATCACTACATATTATAAAACAAAGTCCCCTACCGCGTCGGTCTGTCTCTCTGTTCGTGATAAACTGGAAAACTACTGAACGGATTTTCATGCGGTTTCCACTAATAGGCAGAGTGATTCAAGAGGAAGGTTTAGGTGTATAATTTGTTAAGATTTTGTGTAAATTGATTGAAATATGTTGATGATTTTTGAAGATGTCTCTGCTACCCGTGCTAAGCCGGGGCGGGTTGCTAGTTTATATATAAAAATATACAAAAATAAATGTATGCAAAATTGACAATTCGCTATCGAAACAGCAAACAGAAATCGAAATATGTGAAAATCTTCGTATTATTCTTTAGAAAACTATGTTCTCTACTCGCGGACGTGGACGAGTGGGGTCAGCTCGCCTTACTTAACGTACTCACTGTGTACGCCAAGACCTGCTTCCCAGATCCCAATACTGAGGTAAGGAAATTGTCAATACAAATAAATAAAATTGAAGTTTTTAAGCTTTTACAGTTATTTGCATGATACCCAAAAGTCAGTTTTTAAAATTTTCGTCAGTCTGTGTTTGTTTCGGCTAGTCTCCGGGACGGGATGACCAATTTCCACGGGACTTTCACTGACAGATAGCTGGTGTTATAAGGACTAACTTAGGCTACTTTTATTTTGGAAAAAGAATTAGGGTTCCGCGCAAAGAACTGCTAGTAATTTATATATTTAACTAGCTACCCGGCCACGCGTTGCCGTGGCCAAGTATTTTGCAAAAAAAAAAAATTGTGACTGAAATTGAGGTAAAAACTGTCTTATCTCTCAAGTTGGACCAAATTGCATGCAATGTGCAAAATTTCATTAAAATGGGTAAATTAGTTTACAAGTTGATCGCGAACAAACAACGTGTCACATTTTTATATATACAGGGTGTAAGTGACACCGTACCGAATCCTGAAATAATGTATTCAGACCATCATTCTGAGTGGAAAATCATTGGAAATTTCTGCCGGAAAATTCATATATTTTTTTCTTAAAAGTGATATCACAATGACTAAACAGAACATTTGACCAAAAAAAAAACAGTAAATACCTCATACGGCCAAAAACTGCAATGTAATCAAATCAACAACATTTATGCAATCAGCTGCTTCGACGGCGCCGGGAGCTGAATTTCATTCAAGGTTCACCGTACCGCACAGTACGGGTGTTGCGTTACATTGCGTAGCGAAAAATCAAACTCTTGACTGCAAATCCTTAATTTGCATTTTTATGATGAACTGAATTTTGCATTGTGATAAGTATCCAAAGAAAGACGTCTTTGTAAGTTATTTGCGGCGGTGATACTTACATGCTGTATATAGATAGATAGGTGGTCATTGCAATTTGTATGCATGATATACGTATAATATGTATGCAAACACAAGCAAACACTATGTATTAACAAAAAGAGGTCAGTAAACATGTTTATTTATACGTGTTTTAGTACCAGCTCTGCTTAGTGTTGGCATTAATGCGATCTGTATTATTATTATTATCCAGGACTATTCAACTGACAGTGAATCAGAGAAGCCATTCTACGAGTCAGAAAGTGAGGGTACTCCTCGAAAACAGTCTTCTCACTCGCCAAGCTTGGACGCTGACCATAGACTATTGCTACGTGCTGCCAAACCTTTGCTGCAGAGTAGAAACTCTGGCGTAGTGATGGCTGTGGCGCAACTGTTCTATCATTGTGGACCTGGTGAGTGTAAATTTTACTGCATAAATGTTTTTTAGAAAAATAACTTTATACCTTAGATGAAGTACGTATAGATATAACCATGAAATGTCGTTGTACACCTAGTGAAAATATTGTGGTGATGAGACCTCTCGTACTGCTTGCATACTCCTTCGATTGGAATGATAACTCTTTGAAACGGCACAGAGGTCTTGGCTGGTGGCACCAAACTCGAATTTAGAACATGTTCGAAATATTTTTAGAAGATTAAAAATAGAAGAGAAGACAATTGTTCTAGAAGACGAGGACTCTTGTGGCAGACTCGGTGCGACGTGCACGGAGTGTCCAAGAAGCTGTAATTTATTGAAAAAGTGTTGGAATATATAATTATTGTATTAATAGTTTCAACTGATTAAAGCAATCAGTTGCGTTTGCTTGTTCTTTTAATTCTTCTCCCTCAATAGCGACCCAGAGATCTCGGCTACCGCAGTCCCCGATCAGTACGAAGTACTCCTATCATTACAATATATAAATGATTAAAGTACAACGGGTCTTGATCAGGTCCATATACCTACTATTAAGAGGTAATAAATCAATACATCAATACTCAATATAAATAAATAAAAAAGTGTGTTTGTAATGTCAAAATAATAGCTTTGTTTAAGCTCATACAGTTATTTGCACGGTACCTATGCCTAAAAATCAGTTTTTAAAATTTTTGTCTGTCTGTCTGTTTGTTCAGGCTAATCTCCGGAAAGGGTGGACCGATTTCCACCGGATTTTCACTGGCAGCTAGCTGGTGTTATAAGGAGTAACTTAGGCTAACTAACTTATTACTTTTAATTTGGGAAAAGAATTGGGGTTCCGCGCAAAATATATAAATAAGTACACGCGAGCGTAGCCGCGCGGGAACTGCTAGTGCTTGTTGAAAATATAAAAGTAATCTGACTTCATCATTTGAATTTTGTCTTATTAAGCGTGTCGTTTTTATTTTAATTTTTTTAACTCTAACCACTTAATCTCATTTTTTTACAGTCTGTGGTGTCAATATAATTTTTTGTAATATTTATACGTATATGCACCATAAAAGAAAGAGACTAAATAAAAAATAAACTTTATTGATTAGTCTTCTGCTTGCAACATCTACAGATACTTCATCTAAGATTCGCAGAGACAATTACACATTTGAAATGTTATTGTCTCTTCTAATTAACGAACTATACTCTGTCTCTATAATAATGATTATAGTTTATTGAACTCCTTTGAACTATAATAATATACACCTCCGGCTAAGTTAAATAGCTTCCTAGGATCCTCATGGCCAGTGTATTGTGACATAAACCACCAATCGCTCTATGGTGTATGAGCTACCATTGCCTCGACTGTTTGTTTGCCTTGCCATAGCTCAAGAGTTGCCCCCGGTAGCGAAGGCGATGATCCGCCTGCTGCGCGCTCCGCTAGAAGTACAAAGTATTGTTCTCAACTCTATCGCATCGCTCACCGTGACCAAACGAGTAAGTTCGTTATAAAATTTAAGGCAGCTTCGTGGTTTTGTAGTAACGTTTTTTTTTTTTTTTTTGAGACCATCACTCACGATATACACACATAATATACGCCTAAACACTACACCACACACTTTGATAGATATATCCAGGATTATGATATCGGCGCACTTGTTATAGTAAGTAATTAATGTATTGGTTATTTGAGAACAAATTGCTAACTTTATATACAAAAAAGTAATAGCTAATATCATTTTCTTTCTTTAATAATTTATAATATAGATATTTATTTGGCCGCAGAACCACACAAGAGGTGCCCGGGTATAGCGCGTATCTGTTCAGAATAAAATTGAACCTTCGAGAAATATCCTTGAGTTGAAAATCCTCAAAATCTTAAGCTTTTACCTTTCAGAATCTTCTAGAAGTGTTAAATTGAGATCTATTTCCTTTTTATAATTATGTATTTACGGGAATGTGAATGGCTGAGTCAGTCAGTAACCAGGGCCAGTACAACCTGTTCGAAACGTCAGGCAATTCAGAGGTATGTAATACCTTTTCGTGATCGTGTTAATTCCCGTAAATACATAATTATATCATAGAAATCGAAAGTTTAAAAGATAGTATTTCCTTTTTAATATTGACTGGCCTGTTATCCTAATGGTTAGTGACCTTGACTGCTATGCCATAAGTCGTGGGTTCGATTCCCACCCGGGTCTGGGTGTTCTTTGTGCCCGTTCTTTGTATGTTTGTAAAGTCCCCCGCGACACAGGAGTAATTCCTAATGCGGGAGTTGTCTTTAAAAAAAGTCACACTGGGCGAGCGACATTTGATTAACTACTGACTTTCTTGTTTGTACACTTTATGAATACTCAATACATGATAAGGTTGTGCTGCTAAACCATACTATTCGCATACACAAAGTACAATCAAATTCAAACCGTTATCACAAGCAAGTACTACGTATAGACTGGCTTGTTGGTCTAGTGGTTAGTGATTCTGACTGCTGAGCCAGAGGTCGTGGGTTCGATTCCAACCAAGACAAATCATTGTGTGATGAACACCAATGTTTGTTATTTGTCTGGGTGTAATTTATCTATAATATTTATGAATTTAGTAATGTATGTTTATCAACAGTCTGGTTACCACAATACAGGCTGTCTAGCTTGGGATCAGACGGCCGTGTGTGAGGTGTATCAAGTTATTATTATTATTTATCTTCACCAGGCCATCTTCGAACCGTTCCTCAAATCATTCTTCGTTCGCAATTCGGATCCTACCCACATTAAACTACTAAAACTAGAGATTCTAACGAACCTGGCGACGGAAGCCAGCGCCCCTGTGGTGCTGCGGGAGTTCCAGACCTACGTCACTTCTAGCGACAAGGCCTTCGCGGGGGCCACTATACAAGCTATCGGGAGATTGGCTGTCGCGATACAGGCCGAGACTGAGACGTGTCTGAATGGATTGCTGCATCTGCTGTCTAGTAAAGATGGTAAGAAGTCTTTGTCCTTGTTATAAATACTTCTCTGCCCTAAGTTCACAAGGATTTCATATTGTTTCTCTCACATAGAGGGTCGTCCATTAATCACGTGATGTTTTTTAGCAACTTTTAATCCCCCCCCTCTCCCTTGGTTATACGTGGTGAGGTTTTAGACTAACCCCACCCCTAGCTTACCTAACCCCTAGCGTCAAAACCACGTGTATTTTTTAATGTTCAAAATAAATTTAAAATTTTCAAAATATTATCTTTAAATACAGATATAATCGCGCGTTCTACAAAAAATTTAATACACAGGATATCTCACTATACCCTCCCTCTCCCTTGTGATATTCCATGATTTTTCTGAACCCCCCTTCCCCCACTTTCGAGCATTACGTGATTAATGGACAAACCCTAAAGGCAAGCAACTAGGCCGAAGTGATGTATCTCAACCATCTCACCCTATTAAAAGTCTATCAAAGTATAAATAAGCGAAATAAATAAAAAATGTAACATGTAACAAAGTATAAATGCCTATCATTATAAATAGCAAGCCCCGCTATTTTAGGACGAACGAAATTGACTCTTGCGGCTGCTAGAATTAAGTTTAAACTAGCTCGCACAGCAATACACGTTCAACAACTATTTCTCTTAAGTTATGAGTATTTCTTAGGAATAGTAAATTATATTAGTTGTTACTCTACGACTGTTACAGACATACAGACTCACGGCGAGAAGTCTCGCCGTGACTTCTCGCCATACCTCGGAACTATCCTCACTCACGATGTTTCTCACTAACGTTCTCGTTCCCATCCGGTATGGACGACTGTGGCGCGGCCTTAGTACTTTGTGCAATAGCCTATTATAACCTCCGTAATATGGAAATCAGACAGAAAGCAAAGATAAAAAGAAGACCCAGACGATGGTGGATGTCACAAATTCACCGAAATAGAGCAAAGTTTGGGCATTGCTGTTGTTTATAAAAACATGTGAAAAACACCTGATGCCACTTCCTAGTTCCTATCGGGACCAAACAAGAATGTGTGTTCACTTTGCTCGCCCGAGAAATCCTTTGAAGCGGGATTAAATACCGCCACCGATCGGAGAACAGGCGAGCGTATGAAAGAGACATCGAGAAACCTCGTACATTCACGCTTCGGGGTTTCTCGCCGTGAGTCTGTATGGGCTATTAGATTCTCTTTTTGGTCTTTAATGAAATTCAAAGGTTGTCAATGCTAACCTATCTATCCATTGTGCCTTTCCCACACCCCTAAACGTCATCAGACCATCCCACTCGCGCACGGCATCCAAAAGATTTATGCTCTACCGTGCAGAGCAGTACACAGAATATAACAGCGCCAAAGTGATGTATTATCAAAAAATGTCTTACGTTAAAAGAACCTACCAAGTGCCATCGAACCTGAACTATGCAAAGACGTCTGAAATCCAAATTAAATAACTGCACAACTAAGTGGGTCTAAGAGATATGGTCCTTCGAACCAAAATATGAGAAAAAAAACATTTAAAAGCTACTTATTCTCACGAGCTAAGGTGGGCATTACTTGTCATTAGGTACATTTTTACACAGGTGTAGATAGTTGTATTCAGGTAAGTCCCATCCCATAAACTATCATGGTAATAATTGAATGAATAAGGACTAAAATACTCAGAACTAACATCAATGCTCTCGATACACTAATCTAAAATGAATTTTATCTGTAAGTACCTAACCTAATTGCACCAATTTGTTTTATGCGTGTTTTGATCACAGAATGGGTGGTGTGCGAGGCCGTGGTGGTGGTGAAGCGAGTGGTGGGTGGTGGCGCCACTTCTGCGAGGGCTGCAGTATCCAGGGCCGCCAAACTACTCAGATCTGACCGGTTTGTTCAAAATTATATTATTAACCAAAAAAAATCCTAACTGCGTATGTGAGTTTGTTTCTTTGTTTGCGAATTTTCGCATATACGTTTATTAGGGGTATAGAAATGGATATCTAGGGTAATTTAATACCCTTGCAGGAAAAGTACTGTTCCCGAGGGATAGCGAATTGTAGCAGGTAAAAGTTAGTATCTAAATAATAATAATAAAGTTTATTTCAGGCATAGTTAACCCATATTTTCATTACCTACAATGTAGGGTGTCATATAATTATAATTATAAATTAAGATTATAAGTAATACAATACAGTAATACAATACTTAAATTGCATTCCTCCTCGAACATGCCAGACGCGCTACACCGCCAAGGCAGGCTGAGCATCACTCTGAGAGCGTTGTTGTATTATACACCGAGGGTGTTGTAGGCACCCTTCGTGTAGTTGGTCCACAGTTGGCTTGTGTAGAACGCCTGACAGTACGCCTGGAATAGGGTCAGCTTCGTCTGATTGGAGCAGTGCGCGAACCGCCTCGCCAGCATGTTACTGCGAGCTGAGAGGGCCCGCCGCTGTCTTTCAATATCATCATTATCGTGAAGAGTACTGTTGACATAGTGTCCTAGATATTTAAATTTAGAAACTATACTTAAATTATAACTATATATAATAACTATAAATAAATTATTTGGCAACATTTGGTGAAATGTTTGTTACTTGTGTAGGCTGGTAACATTTGATGAAATGTTCGTTACCTGTGTAGGTTGGCAACATTTGGTGAAATGTTCCTTACTTGTGTAGGCTGGCAACATTTGGTAAAATGTTCGTTACTTGTGAAGGTTGGCAACATTTGGTGAAATGTTCGTTACTTGTGTAGGCTGGCAACATTTGGTGAAATGTTCGTTACTTGTGAAGGTTGGCAACATTTGCTGAAATGTTCGTTACTTGTGTAGGCTGGCAACATTTGGTGAAATGTTCGTTACTTGTGAAGGTTGGCAACATTTGGTGAAATGTTCGTTACTTGTAAAGGTTGGCAACATTTGGTGAAATGTTCGTTACTTGTGTAGGCTGGCAACATTTGATGAAATGTTCCTTACTTGTGAAGGTTGGCAACATTTGGTGAAATGTTCGTTACTTGTGTAGGCTGGCAACATTTGGTGAAATGTTCGTTACTTGTGAAGGTTGGCAACATTTGGTGAAATGTTTGTTACTTGTGTAGGCTGGCAACATTTGGTGAAATGTTCTTTACTTGCGTAGATTGGCGGGCAACGCGCGCGCGGCCGGCGTGTGGCTGGTGGCCGAGCACGGCGCCAGACACCCCAGAGCTGCTGCTATTCTCGCTCATATGGCTTCTAATTTTGCTGATCAGGTATACATACACACATTTTAATCTATAGTAGCCCATACTAACATTATAAATGCGAAAGTAACTCTGTCTGTCTGTCTGTAACAACGGAACCAATCTTGATGAATTTTGGTATAGACATAGACTTTGGAAAATTACATAGACTACTTTTTGTCGCAAAAATAAAGCTTGGAAGGGGTGAAATAGGGGATGAAGATGAATAAATGGAGAATGATCTTTCATACAGAGTTTGTATCAAACATTTCTTAAGGTAGGAATATAAAAATTTATTACATTTTATTTACCTCGCAGCTGAAGTTGCGGGTACCACCTAGTAGATATTTATAATATTTTGTATGTATATTATAATATTAAATGTGTTTTTTTTCAGCAGACTTAAAAATATAGATTATGTTAGGACGCGCTGGCCAATTGCAGATAATTAAACACACCTTCCAGATCAAGTTGTCTGTCTGTTTCTCCTTCGCCTTCGGAAATTCGAGGTATATAACCTCGAACCGCATTAAAAGCGAATCCTTGAGATCTCCTGTCATAATTATACGGAGATCCACAACATTTACTCTATCACGATTAAGTTCTGTCTCTGTTACGTGGTTTTTCATTTAACTTTCTAGTTTTCACAGCGTGTTAAAGTAACCAATCACGTCCAATGTATTTTTCGATATGCTGATCCTCGTGCAAATTTAAACTAAGTCCAATAGTATTTTTTTATATATATATGGTCATAGAAAGACACCACTGTGCGGTTCTCCAGAATTTATTTGCCTCGCACAACCAATCTTTGGAACAAACCTTCCAGAAAAGAGCGTACTCCTATCTCAAAGGTCGGCAACGCACTTGTGACTCTTGAGTTGCAGGTGTCCATGGGCGACGGTAGTCACTTACCATCAGGTGACCCGTCTTCTTGTTTGCCCCCTATAATATAATAAAAAAAAATAATGACGTCACGCCTTTTTCTTGTCAAATAATGCACTTTTAATTTTCATTTGACTATCTATACTAATATTATAAAGCTGAAGAGTTTGTTTGCTTGTTTGGTTGAACGCGCTAATCTCAAGCACTACTGGTTCGAATTGAAAAAATATTTTAGTGTTAGATAGCTCATTTATCGATCGAGGCTATAAGGCTATTTAACATCACACTACGACCAAAAGGAGCGGAGCATCAATGAAAATGTTGCAAAAACTAGGAAAATTTATAAACGCAGACGAAGTTGCGCGGATCAGTTAGTTATAAAGTAAATTCAAAACGTTAAATAAAAATGGAGGACAATTTCGCAGGATATTAAGGTGTTACATTGCTTAGCTTAGATAGAATAATTTATTTTGAACATAGGAATTTACCGTAATCTTGCGCTATGGTGCACACTGGGAGAGGGCTGCAATAGGCTGACTGATTGATAGGAATCTACCCAATTTATATTTTTTTGCTCGGAACCCTAATTCTTTTTCCAAAATGAAAATAGCCTAAGTTTCTCCTTAGAACATCAGCTATCTGCTAGAAAGTCCAGAGGAAATCTGTATACACGTTCCGGACAGGAGCCGGAACAAACGCACAGACAAAATTTTCAAAAAACTATTTGTTGGTTTAAGTACCGCATAAAAATTAAAATGCACTTAGTAAAAAGCTATTTCTTTGAATTTTATTTATTTCTAGACAAAACAGTGTTAAAAATTGTCCAATTTGACAGGACGAACTAGTAAAACTCCAGCTGCTATCGTTAGCCGTTAAACTTTCGATGACACAACCCGACACGTTGCCGGTGTGCCGCTACGTCGTAGCCCTGGCGCGCTACGACGTGAGCTACGACGTGCGCGACCGTGCGCGCATGCTGCGCCGCTTCATCGAGCCCCAGGAGGGGAAGCTGCTGGCGAGCTACGCCGCGGAAATCTTCCTGCCAGAGAAGCCGAAGCCTACAATACAGAGTAGCTTCAAAGGTTTGTTGTGTTCGTACCTCGAATTGTCGTCCATATGCTACGATGACCGCTTACCATTAGGCGGGCCGTATGCTTTTTTGCCACCGACGTGACATAAAATAATGGCTTATAGTGTGACATAAGCAATTTAAACAAAAATTAGTAGCGTGGTATACTGATTAACAAATTTCTACTAGTTTCACAAGTGACTGACCGACTTCTGCTCCTGACTTTTTTTTTATTTCTTTTTTTTAAAGATCACTCCCCGCATTAGGAATTACTCCTGTGTCGCGGGGGACTTTACAAACATACAAACAACGGACACAAAGAACACCCAGACTCAGGTGGGAATCGAATCCACGACCTCTGGCTCAGCAGTCAGGGTCACTAACCACTAGACCAACAGGCTAATTAAAAATACTTATAATTAGTTAATTAAAAATAATTTATTTTCATGTTAATATTTTGTTTTGAATTTCGGACATGTCCGATTAGTTTCGGATTTAACGGGAACACTTTATCAATAGATGAAGCGCGATTCTGCGTCGGTGGTTTGCCTTCTTTTTGTATGTGTTCCACAAATTTTTCCAAAACGCTTTAATTTTCCTTAAGATTTTTTAAATTAACTCCTTGGCTTCAGCTATTGTAAAACTTATGTTATTCTTCCCAATATGCGATTTTAATTATGCCCGTATAAATTTTTGTGGCAAAATAGCATTACAAAATGTCTTAATGTTTAATGAATAATGGTCATCTTCATAATTTATCCATGGAAATTGATTTTGTAGATATTTTTATTTTAACAAAAATAAGAATTCTATTTGCGGTTTCTTTTTACAAAGTCTGATTTTGATTCGAAGAAATTCTTTATTTTTTTTCGGTTCACTAAAGGCGTATGATGTCTTATAGTTAAGTAAACAATAAGACAAAATTAGAGTTTATTTCCACCGTCAGATCGCAGCGAGTTCACAATAGGCACGCTGTCGCAGTACATCGGCGCGGCGGCGGGCGGCTACCGCCCGCTCCCCGCCGCGCCCCGCGCGCCCCGCGCCGCGCCGCTGCGCGCGCCGCCCGCCGCGCCCGCCGACGACGACGCGCAGGTAACGCACCGCGGAACCTTCACCCCGAATAAACGACTGCAATTTATTTTCTTGATTTATTTCTTTCAACAGAAGAACAAGAGCTTCTACTCGGAGCCGGGCAGCACTGGATCTGGTTCCGAATCCTCGTCCGATGCTGAAGCTAGCAGCTCAGAGGGATCTTCTAACGAGTTAGTATTTTTTTATGAAACGTCATAATACGATATGTCAAAATAAAAAAAACCTTTACCGATGTTATAAATCGTTGTGGCCCAACGTACCGATGTTTAATCATCCATACGGCGTGTAAGTATCACGGTCGCGAAGAACTTAGAAAAATGTCTTTCTGTGGATACTTATCACAATGCAAAAGTCAGTTTATCATAAAAATGCTAGATTAAGAATTTACAGTCATTACTTTGATTTTACGCTACGTAAATGTAAACGCAACAGCCATAATATTTATGCGTACATTATAATTTTTGTGCGGTACGGTGAATGACCCTAAACGTTCGTTGCCGTCGAAGTAGGTGATTGCATACATGTTTTATTGTTGTTTGTGACCGTATGAGGTATTCAGACCGTGTACGGAAAATCTGTACAATGTAAGCTCAAATTATACTGGTCAATGTAATAAACCAAAACTTTCAAAAGTTAATGAATTATGGTCGAATATCGACCAACGACCAATATGGTCGAATATCGACCAATAGCAATAAATAAATAATGTTTATTTTTATTCTCCTAGGGACGAAAGCACTAATGAGGAGAAAAAGGAACAAAAACCAATCAAAGAAACGAATAACTACAGGTATGTCTCAATTTTTTTTTTCTTTTTGAAAAACACGTGTCACGACTACTCATGTTTGTCATTTTACGAGTTTGCTTTTGCAAAATGTCCCTCGCGGTATTTCCGGAGCGATACGACCTTCAAACCTTCAAGAAAAGAGCGCACTCCTATCTCAAGGGTCGGCAACGTACAAGTACGACTCTATTGCACGTATCCTCGGGCAGCATATATTATTCAAATAACAAAATGTATGTCACCTACACGTTTCCAACTCTATTAATATATAGATAGATAAAACTTTATTTGTACACTAAGTTTTACAGAAAATATGATACATAATAAGTGTAATAAATACTGGAATTTTAATGATCCTTGTCAATATTATTATTACACTATGGTAATGGTACTGGTTAACTAATTTGAACAAAATCTATTGACGTTAAATGAATTCAGTTATTTTACAATTCCAATCCAATTTTAACGATAACCCCCACACTAGAGAGTATTCTGTCACTTCTCAGCGACAGCGACAGAAGGAGTATTCCTTCTGTCTCTGAGAAGTTCACAAACATGCACAAATAACGGACAAAAAACACTCATAGACACTTAACAGGGCAATATCTGTACTACAAATAAAATAAAATAAAAGAACTTTTTAACGCTGACTGTAATAAAAAACATACCAATTATAATCATCATTATTCAACAAGAAAACATTGTCATTATTTTTTATTTGTAAAATCAAACATCATTAGCAAGGACTGGATTATATGCAACATGAAAGCTTGAAATATGCATGAAGAATGCGTAAAGTATGCATGCAAATATGCAACAATAAAGTTTTAGAAAACTATTTTTATAAGTGAAAATTGTGTGGTGTGTATTTGATGAAATTTTGGTTCTAGAGTTTATTGTTACACCAATCAATAGGGTACCTATCGAAAAATATAATATATATAGCGAAAATATGCTTCATCACTAGATATTAGATATAATATGCAACTTCTTCTGAGAATGCATAATCCGGTCTCTAATAATTACTAAAAAAAATTACGATGGAAGTATGTAGTACTTTGATAGTTCTCCTTATGGGACAAAACGGTTATTGTCGAATACGGAGATCGAACCCACAACTCTTGATAGTACAATATTTAGCTAATTACATCACTCAAAGTACATAATCTATCAACAGCCTACAAGAAAAGTTTCGTTTTAGATCATCTAATTCGGGCACGTCGGACAGTGAGTCGGACAGCGGGTCGTCAGATGAATCGGACAGCGAATCTGACGAGTCGGCTGGCAGCAGCGATGGGTCCAGCAAGAAGAATGACTTTATGAATGATAAAAAGGTAAAGATCATACATACATACAGAGACGTGATAAACACTCACGTTTTTTCCAACTATAACATTTTCCCACACACGTAATATGGGGCAAGCATATTGCTGGGCACTTTGGGAATCAACGATGGAAAATTTGGGTAAAAGTAGGTAAGAAGAGAAGACAAAGGGCATTTCTTTTTTTTTTTTTGGTATAGAGTACAAACAAGCAGACGGGCACCTGATTGTAAATGACTACCGCCGCCCATGTGCATCTGCAACTCAAGAGGCACAAGTGCGTTGCCGGCCTTTATGGTGGGAGTAGAGGAAGGGTGGAAGAAGGGGAGAGGGAAGGGTTAGGGCCTCCGGTAATCTCACTCACTCGGCGAAAAGTAATGCAATCATTGCTTCACTGCCGGTTTTCTGTGAGGTTTATCACCCGGTCGAGCCGGCCCATACGTGCCGAAGCATGGCTCTCCCACTTTAAAAATGATACGGATAGATTGGGCAGTGGGAGCGATAAAAACTTGAGAAGCTCAGGGATGCATACAGCTCACCTTAACAGATATTTAGCGCATCTCGCGTCTGTAGCAAATACGCTCAAACAGGGTTCAAGTATCATTTACTTATCAACTTTAATTTAATTCACATAGAATAAATCTGAAAATAGTCAGCTAAACTATGTACAAACAAGCACACAGTGAAGTGTACTTGAAAATCCTTCTAAGCGATTAACTAACAGATTTGATTTAAAACTTTGTCTGACTTGACCCTTAATGTAGGTTTATTGGTAATGTTTGCTCATAGCAATAACTAGCAGTTCCCGCACGGCTTCGCTCGCGTGTACATATTTATATATTTTACGCGGAACATATTATTATTACTATCGGTCCACCCGTTCCGGAGATTAGCCTGGAACAAACAGATAGACAGACAAATTAAGAAAAAATCTGATTTTTGGACATAGGTATCGTGCAAATAACTATATGAGCTTAAGAAAACTATTATTGGAATCAGACGGGCGTGTGTGAAATGTATCAATTTATTATCAATACAAATACATAAATAAAATTTGGCAACACTTGGCAGAGCCTGTATATATGTATGGTCAGACTACTGATAAACATACTTATATATTACTAAATATAAACATATTATAGATAAGTTACACCCAGACACATAACAAAATAATGACAATGCTCATCACACAAATATTTGCCCTGGGTGGAATCGAACCCACGAGCTCTGGCTCAGGAGTCAGTATCACTAACCACTAGACCAACAGGCCAGTCAATGACTGAAGCTATGGATAAAATTAACACTACCGTTTTTGTTACGCATATAATTGAGTTACAGTACAACCACTGTAAGTCGAACCTCGATAAGTCGAAAACCACCACAACTCGAAAAACTTTTTTTCCGGACAGTGTCGCACGCCGACTCGTAAACTCTGTTGAATGCCAACAGATGGCGCTTGTCTTGTCCCGTGTTCCGACATATAGATGACACTGCTAAGTTTATTACATGTGATAAATTGAAACACTTATTTTTCTACCTACCCCAGAAACCTCAGCCTGGGCCTAACAGAGAAGAAAAGACAAGAAACGAGAAGTCTAATCTAGAACTACTGCTAGAATTGGACGAGGTGGCCAGCTCTCTGCCCACTATGACGCCCACTTGTGGAGGATTCTTGTCTCCGCCTACCGTCCCACCAGCTGGGATGGGTGATGGTAAGTTACTTTAGTAAATATAGATTATCATTCTGATCTCCTTAAAACATTTGTCAGAAATATGTTGTCTGGTCATCATCAATTTGGCCTGGTATATTTTTTTACTATCCATACTTAGTTAAATATAATAAATGCCAGTAGGTGTATGTGTCTTAGTGGCCTCTTCGAGGTACTGCAGTCTTAGTTCTGTTCCTCACCTGAATCTAGCCTACCCTAGCTTCCATCCACATTTTTTTTTGTTGACGATGTGGAAGATCCACATGGATGTCCTCCGCTCGTGGGGAGGCGAAGGGGTCTGTAAAAACGCTCATTTTTTACTTTGATCTTCATTAGCTGTTAAACAAAAGCACTAAAAGCACTTGGGGACTTTGAACAGGTCTCATTTTGTAGGTAATTTAATGGAGAACAAAAATGCTTTGGGTACATATGACTGAAAACATACTGGAAACAAGAACGGAAACGAAATGTAAAAAAGGTCTTATTTTTCATTAAATTGTTAAAATAAAAAATGACGCCTCACTTGTCCAGACTGCGAGTATCGAAATTCTTAACCAGCGCATTTTTTATACTATTTATCCAAAAATAAAAATGCGTGGTAATCCAATATTTAGGTATTGTAGTTCCTTGATTGGGCTAATAGCGGTATTTGTCTATTGGTCCCCAGCGGACAGTATAACCCCCGTGGGCCCGTCCTACACGAGCCCGACGCTGGTGGAGGTGGTGTCGCGCGTGGTGTCGGGCGGGCTGGCCTGCGCCGCGCGCTGGTCGCGCTCGCCGCACCTGTACTCCCACACCATGTGCGCCGTGGACCTGGCCTTCACCAACCACAGCGCCAACCAGCTCACTAACCTCAGAGTCAACAAGAAGGTAAATATGGGAACCAACAAAATGACGTAAGACACACCTGACAGCTCGACCAGGTACATTGGCCGCCCAACTAGCAAAATGCTCTTGACTACCGCAGCTTATAAATATATCGTATAATAGCTTTAGTCAATGCCTTCTTACTTTTAAGCGCACTTTACAATGCCTTTTCAAGACCACACCGAGAAATGTACCTATATCAGCTCTCTATATGACTTACGCTCTCGTCTAAATACTCAAGCATTAATAACGCTTTAACTAAGATTAGCGCGACTTTATTATTGTATTTAGAAATATATAAGTATGTTTATCAGCTGTCTGGTTACCATAGTACAGGCTCTGCCTAGTTTGGGATCAGACGGCCGTGTGTGAGATGTGTGGAGTTATTATTATTATTAAAGATTCTTCCAAAACTATTAATTTTACAAACGCTTAGATTTGTGCAAACTGTGCTTGAATTCCTATAAGCTAAGAACGGTGGACTGTAGTGTATAGTGTGCATTAGCATTGATTTTAACAAAATTTCGTCATTTATGTGGCTTAAGCTCCTAAATTAATCTTATTTTAGTTAAAGTTACGTAACGAAATTGGTTACTTTACGATTTTTTTCATTAAAAAAAGACGTACTTAAAAAAGTGGAAGCAACTACAACGAAGTGCAGTATTTAGAAGTAACATTCTTTCAAAATACAAACAATTGCAGTTTTTTTTTTTATTTGAGCTGCCAAAATGACCGCCCCGCCTGATGGAAAGCACAAGCCGAATCCAAGAGGTGGTCACTGTCACCAGTTTATTTCAATACGAATTATTGGCGTTTAGATCCGTGAATACGGACGAACCTCAAGTTTTTTCTCGGTTGATGCCTATACGCGTGAAAATAAATTTAGAATTGTATAAACGTGATAAAACATAATAATGTAAAAGATCCGCCAAAAAGTAACAGATACAGACCTGTTTTCTCCCTCGGATATCCGCCGATACGGATACATCACTAATAATTATGACTTAGTTCTCCCTACATACACTATATACCTTCCTTATCTCAAGTTTTAATAATCATATTTTTTACCTCCTAACTTTCCTGAAAATAATCATAGTTATATACATTGTTGCTGATGGGATGCCCCATCAGCAACAATGTATATAACTATGATTTACTTTTACTGTACATATACTACATAATTATATGTACCCTACTTTTGTATCGTACATTCCAGGGTTAATAAAACAAATACAATAAAAGTATGACAATTTAAACAGTAAAGGGGAAAAAAATTCAGTCATAGGCAATTAAATCCGTTAATGAAAAGCTTCCCGCCATTTTTATTTTGGATGTATTATAATAATAATAATAATATATCTCTTTATTGTACACCAAAATGATTTTGAAGAGTAGAAGCATTCTTTTTATAAAATTTTATAATTTAATAAAATTAGGTGTTAACTAAATGATCTTCTTGTCTTGTGTTCACTAACAGAACATCTTTATTGCATTACCCAATTTTGAAATAAGTTTTTAAGTTTTATTATTAATGTAGGGTACCTCTCTATCTGCCACTGTTGCAGACACTAACAGGCTCTCGGAGCATCCACGAGTTCGCCCCGATCCCGGCGATATCTCCGTCCGGCACCGTCACGGTCACGTTGGGCGTGGACTTCGCTGACACCATACAGCCGATTGAATTTACCATCATAAGTTCACTAGGTAACTATTTATATTTTTTTTAAATGCGCCTTTATTTTTAGGACATCTGATTGTATACAAAATGTTAAATCGCTAGAATTTAAGAAAAAAATATGTACAACTAAAATGGTTTTTTGTACGGGCTCCAAGTGCTCTTGTGGTAAGTAATCCTGACTGCTGAACCAAAGTCGTCGTGGATCCCATTCCCACCCAGGAGAAATAATTGGGTGATGAGTACGATCATTTGTTCTATGTCTGGATGTATATGTTTGTATAAGTATGTTTATCAGTAGTCTGAATACTATAGTACAGGCTTTGCCTAGTATAGGATCAGACGACTTTTACTTAAAACTGCAATGTAATTACCGAATATAATATAGTTAGCAGGGCCGCCCGTACTGATTGCAGGATATTATAGGAAACTGGCAAAAACTTGTAAAGAAAAATGATTCAAAAATCATGAAATTCGTGTCACATAAGTTACGGATGGCCCCTTATGAGAGTGATATAGGATAATATTATTTCGCTTTTTAGTTAGTATTTTTTTAAAATATGTAGTTTCCATTTTTAACACGCATGTATTAGCTTCACTTCTAACTAACTACATAATTCATATGTAAACAAACCTTGAAGTTATAAGTTAACGTTGACTGGCCTGTTGGTTTAGTGGTTAGTGACCCTGACTGCTAAGCCAGAGGTCGTGGGTTTGATTTCCACCTAGGACAAATAATTGTGTGACGAGCACGATTATAATTTGTTCTGTGTCTGGGTGTAATTTATCTATAATATGTATGTATTTAGAAATATATAAGTATGTTTATCAGCAGTCTGGGTACCATAGTACAGGCTCTGCCTAGTTTGGTATCAGACAGCCGTGTGTGAGATGTGTCAAGTTATTATATATATATATCTATATATATATATATTAGTTAATGAATTTAATCTATTACTAATTGTCGTATTGAAATAAAACTTTATGTGTATGTAGTTTGGATGACAAAATTATAATTTAGCTGAGCTGATGTGGTTACAAATGAACCCCTCGAGTTTAGACTCGTATGATTCATTTCGACGAGTCCAACATATTGGGCTCGGTAACGAGATGGTCTGAAAATGGAACTTTTTTTTACTTTTAAATTCTGTTTGTTTATTAAGGTTATAGTTTAGTTCTTGAAATTTTTTTTCTTGTTGTTTGATGCTTTAATGTTTATGTCCTATGTGCGCAGGAGAGGTGACGGTGTCGCTGACGCCGCCGGTGGGCGAGCTGCTGCGCGCGGTGAGCGTGACCGGCGCGCGCTGGGACGCCGAGCACAGGAAGCTGCGCGGCATGACCGAGGTCACTCAGGCTGTTATATACCACTTCCCCTTATTTCGTAATCCCTTGCGATAGACCCACCTGTGACGTATTAAAAAAATCACTTTATTTGTGTTAATTAATTTATATGTGCGTAGGTAATAATTGTATTACTTTCTTTCTAAATAATAAGAAAAATAAATTATTAATATTATTCGTTGGGTGATATATGTTGATACACATATGATACGTTAGTTCCTGTTGTGAAAATGAAAGTCAAATCATAAAATGTATTTTTTTAGAATTTAGAATGTTATTAATTTTTTCAGACCATGTTGCCATGTACCATATGAGATAAGTTAGATTTGAATTCAAATTTGCCATTTCAACCATTTCGTTAAAATTGCTACTGCATAATTTTATTCCCATAACTTACACGGCATCTTCAGTATACCAATTCAAAATTTTCATAAGATGATAATCACTACAAACATTTTGGTCCTTCGAACCAAATATGGAAACGTTGTTAAAAAAATCTTACAAATAGTTCGGTTTAGCAAAGTTATATTCATAGTTTGTGTTTCTTTGCAGTGTGATAAAAAAGCGGTAAAGTTAGACGATGAACAATTAATCTGCAAACGTGTGTTCGAGACTGCGAACCTTGCTGCCATAACCTCTACGGGAGATTTTCTCAGGTATATTTTTAAACAAAAATATTATAATAATTGAATGTATAAATGTGTGCCGTTCATCGTATTTAGTTTTGAAATATACAAATGGTTGCGCCGATTAAATTTTCATTGTTGTAATTCTTTTAAACTCGTCATACTTTGCTGATCTAGAAAAGTCTATGTTTAGTGAGATTAAGATTATCTTTTAAAAAAAAAACATTTTGGTCATTTACGTTTCATGAACTTTCAATCCTTATTTTGAACGAGTTTTTTTATTGTTTCTTTTAATTTAAATGTATTATTAGAAATTAAATGTATTATTAAATATAAATTAAAAAATACAATTTTTTTATTAAATATTTTTACTTTTTTCATAACATGACATTGTGTGACTATAAAACGCAGATAAAAACACATTTTACTACACGAATTTTATTTCTCCCTTATACTTTAGTCTTTTGGATGTTGATGGAATAGTTGCGATGCGAAAGTAAACCAGTCTGTTTTCTTACCCTTTACTACTAAATCAAGAGATAGAATTGCCTGTAGCAATATCTTACGTCTATGCAAACAGAACCAAGAAGAAAACCCAGTTAATTATAAACTTAGGAAATAATCTCTCTCATTTTTTTAAGATTCGCCGGCCGTACGTTGTCCTCCCAAGACCTGGTCCTCCTATCCGTGAAGTTGGAGGCCGACTGTTCCCGGGTGACCGTCAACTGCCCCAACATGGCGATAGCCTCACTCCTCGCCAACGAAGTGGCACAGGCCCTCAACAGAACTTGAACCACACTCCTGCCTACATACTACGTACCTTTACTTATCTGACTTAGAAGTTATTTGTTAATGATAAATTATATTCTAAGTTTATTATATTCTAGCTATTTTGAAGCATAATATTGTTTAAGAAATATACGAAGTTTCCTGAAACATCCTTTTTTTTATATGTAGAACTAAGATAAATAGACAAACACAGAGTCTGCCTAAAGGTATCATTACTGCGGTTAGCATTGCCTATTAACCTTGCCGAACTCGCGCGGCCTTCTGCGCCCGCGCGTCCTTTGACCCGAGCGTCAGCTGTTTTTGATTTATTTTTTATAAAATTATCGTTGGATTTAGCTGTACTAACAAGATAGAGCGTGAAAAATGCCAAAAAAAAAATCGGGATCGATTTTTTTCTAACCGATCATCAAAGGTACGATTAGTATTATCGTCTGTCTTCAATTTCGGGAGTGTTTCACTAACACCCTGTACAAGGGAACTAAAAGACAAATTTAAATTTAGAATAGATCTCAGTTTACTAAGTTTAAGTTACGGCGAGGTCTGGCGCCATCTATTGGCATTTTAAGAAAGTTGCGAAATCGTGATCCGTTGAGATTCTTGTAAAATACCACATCAAACATTATACTCATTGAAAGTATTTAAAATAAAAAGCATTATTATATACACAGGTGTATTTTATTATTTATACAGAACTTGAACCACACTCCTGCCTACATACTACGTACCTTTACTTATCTGACTTAGAAGTTATTTGTTAATGATAAATTATATTCTAAGTTTATTATATTCTAGCTACTTTGAAGCATAATATTGTTTAAGAAATATACGAAGTTTCCTGAAACATCCTTTTTTTTTATATGTAGAACTAAGATAAATAGACAAACACAGAGTCTGCCTAAAGGTATCATTACTGCGGTTAGCATTGCCTATTAACCTTGCCGAACTCGCGCGGCCTTCTGCGCCCGCGCGACCTTTGACCCGAGCGTCAGCTGTTTTTGATTTATTTTTTATGAAATTATCGTTGGATTTAGCTGTACTAACAAGATAGAGCGTGAAAAATGCCAAAAAAAAAATCGGGATCGATTTTTTTCTAACCGATCATCAAAGGTACGATTAGTATTATCGTCTGTCTTCAATTTCGGGAGTGTTTCACTAACACCCTGTACAAGGGAACTAAAAGACAAATTTAAATTTAGAATAGATCTCAGTTTACTAAGTTTAAGTTACGGCGAGGTCTGGCGCCATCTATTGGCATTTTAAGAAAGTTGCGAAATCGTGATCCGTTGAGATTCTTGTAAAATACCACATCAAACATTATACTCATTGAAAGTATTTAAAATAAAAAGCATTATTATATACACAGGTGTATTTTATTATTTATACCTAACGAATGATACATAATTCTGAGATTCGATATCTCTTCTAAAGTACACTGTTATGAACACTTTAAATAAAGAACTTTATTGCGAAAAACATAAAGTCTACAGCTAAAAATACTTTATTGTGATTAAGGTTTCAAGCGACATCGCCATAGTTCGACTGCCGTTGTCCTATTAATAGACCTTATGTCAATGCAATAAATACTATTTTTCTATACACATAGGAGTTGTAAAAAAATTCAAGTGCCGTTGTAAATTCATGATGTCTTTTAGAAGGAAAAAATAAGTATAATCAATATAAAAGTTACCTTATCACTTAGAAGTTACGAACAACTAAATACTGTTGATTGAATATCCTAACAATAAAATGTTTACACGCCCACTATTACATTATCAGTTCATAATATAGCACAATTCAAGTTTTTTTTATTTCTACTAATAGTTTTACAAACCATATTCTTCGAGATATCTTGACTACAAAAATTGATTTTCATGTATCCAGACTTCAAGTAGCATATCATTTTTTTAAATTCAAATATAATTTGGGACGTAGACAGAATGACAAAATAAAAAATAATATTTAAGGCAAAAGTTAGTAGAAGGCTGGTAGGGGTCAGGGGACAAAACATACTAATTTCAAATTGGTGATGTTCTGAAGGGCGGGTGAGAAATAGTTGAGGGTTGTAGTGAGAAAATTCGTTCTTTCCTTGCTTAAAAGTGATATCACAATGAGTAAAAAGAACATTTTATCGAAAAAAAATCGTAAATAGTAAATACCCCCTAAAGCATTTATGCAATCAGCTGCTTCGATGGCGCCGTGCGCTGAAGGTCATTCACCGTACCGCACAGTAACTTACTAACTTCAAAATCAAACTTTTGACTGTAAATCCTTAATCTCGCATTTTTATGATAAACTGACTAACATTGTGATAAGTATTGAAAGAAAGACGTTTTTGTAGGTTATTCGCGACGTTATATTGAACAGAAAATATTCCAGAACATTTTCCTGCTTATCTGTAACATTTGCAAAAATGCTTTAATTAGTAGTACTAGTGTATTGTAATACACCAATACTTCTAATTAACAGCAGTCTTTTGTGATGATTTCCCCACTCATGTAGCCGTCTAAATACCTACCTTTAGTTTTTTATGAATGATGTCTCGAAAGTTACGGTCGTTTCGTACTGCGAATATTCGTGCTACGAATACAATACTAGTTATTTATACATTTTTGTATTTTTCACCGACTTAAACCACACGGATTCATATTGAGAAAAAGTATTAATACATTTCTTATGTTGATTTTTTAGGATTTAGTTATAGGAAATAGTGAATCCAATGTTTTAATTATATCTATTATGTCGTTCCGCAGTGCGAACATTCGTGCTACGAATACAATACAAATTATTTTTTACAAATTTAGGTATGTTTTTGTTTGGTCACTTGTTCCCAAATATCTAAAACAAAACTATACATGTACAATATGCATTGTAGTATAAAATATGTTAGACAAAGATGTGATCATATTTTTTTTACAATATATTCACGGGTCCACTATAAGTATACCCGCTAATAAATTGTATGAAAAATAAACACTAAATTTGTTCTTATTTTGAAACTGATAATGTGAACTAGAAGATTTGATTTGAAAATTTACGATAAAGTTATATACCATAGTAGATAGGGCTGACATAAGATAATATAAAAACATTAGGGGTGATGATGAGATATCCGGAGTCCGTATAAGAAAATGAATAAACAAAATAATTTAAATTTACATAAAAATTAATAAAACACTGTAAAGAGAAAAAGTATTTTCTGAAGATGACATTTTTTTATTTTTTTCCACACCCAGATGTTTTCAGGGTGATGTAACTATTCCTATACATAACAATTCTAAAATATGTTCACATCCTTGTGTAACCTTGTATATAGTCGAGAAACGATTTTTAACGATTTATTATAGTCTGATCCATAGCCGAAGCTATAGTGTTTAGTATTTTTCAATACACAAAAAGTGACATGAAAAAACATATTTAAAAAATTCCTGACAACCAATAGACGACGTCATTGCCGCCAAAACAGCACGATTCAATATGATATTTTCCATGTACAAACAAATATATCCGAAATTCCACACTTTCTCTTCAATGTTGAGGGTAATGACCCCATCCAGGTGGCATACTCAGTCCATATGTGGGGGTAGTTATAGAAAGAATCCTGGGCCTTTTACTGAGATCCTCATGATGATTCATCGTCGGCTGATGCAACTGCTGAGGCTGCTGATGAGTTTCCTGGCTCATCTGAGCACTGTGGGACTCTAATATCCTATCCTTTTTCGACATCCGTTTCCTTGGAGCATTCCCACAATCCGGGACTACACGCCGTTCATTCCACAACCTTTCAACTAACTGCGCCCTTGTTTGGATACCGTTAACATCTTCAACTTGCTTTCTTGGTATCGGTCCATTAGCTACTTTCTGCTTCATAACCTCTAAACGTTCCTCGGTCTGTGTCATAGGCACAACTGGTAATCCACGTCTGTTGCATATATTGTTTAAGATGCAACAAGCAACAATCATCATAGCTACAGTTGGAGGGTCAAGCTGTTTATTGCAGGTAGCTTGGAGGCATTTCCATCGACTTTTCAACTGCTTGATGGTCTCCGTGACAGCGCTGTGTGTCTGTGTGTGGAGGTTTGTGTAGTATTTTTCAGGGGAAACGGGGGATTTCTTTGCAATCTTCGGGATTGGTGTCATGAGGTATTGCTTCTGTGTGTAATATGGGCCACCTGTAAGAAATAACCTGTTACAAGAGTCTTATCGCAAACCTAATCTAAAGGGAGCCAGTACAGTGTATCTCAAACTCACCGATAAGCCAACACGGTTCACCAGAGTTGTTGAGACTCTGCAGGTCGATCCTGACGGCGTGCCTGTTCAGTATAATGTCGTGTGAGTTGGAGCCACCTGGTGTTGCGTAAACGCTTGTAATCGTTTGGTCGCTGTCACATATCTGTAAAGTAGGTACGACTTTAAAATAGGTATTTAGACTATATTAAAAGAACTAAGCTTGACATTCTTTTTTTTTTAGAAGAGACTCGCATGCATCACTCCTTTCTTGACGAACCCCATACTAACCTAAGAGACCTATGGATATTGCATCAAGTAGGGTCTTATGAAGTGATTATATCCGAGTCTAACCAAGTCAACGATCACTGGCAACACTGGCAACGATCCTTGGGTCGCGACCCGCGGGGGATTTTGAATAACAGATACAAAATCACCCTGACTTGAAACAACTGTTTGTGGATCACACAAATTTTTGTCTTGTGCATTGTTGGTCAGAATCGATACCACAACAGTCGGCGCGGCTTATTAAAAGGTCGACCACTTTAACTATTGCGCCTTGTGTACATTACGTGATTAATTTCTAGTATTATAGTCTATTAAGTGGTAGAACTAAGTATTGAAACATTAATAAATTTTTGAAGCATACTCACTATTTGCACTTTTTTGGAATGATAAGACTTGTTAAAATGAATCTTCGTGTCATCATCAGGCCTTGCCATTGGCACGTGTGTGCAGTCCACACAACCAAGAACATTTGGAATGCCATATTTCATGTAGAACCTGAAATTTGTTACAGAAAAAATGTGTTAAGTCCTCCAAATACTATTCATGTTTGTTCATCTCACTAATATTATAAAAGTGAAAGTTTGTGAGAATGGATATTTGCTTTCACGCAAAAACGGCTGAAAGGATCTGGATGAAATTTGACACAGAGATAGTCAGAGGCACACAGGTCATGTTTATCCTGGAAAAATGTATGGTTTCCATGAGATAGATTTCACCAACATCTCCGACGAAGTCTTAGCTCATCTGTCGGCAAGTACAATAATTGCCCAAGAATTGCGAGACGCTCGAAGTCACTAACTTGAGCGAAATCGTTTTAGTAGTTCGAACCCTCCAAACGGGACCGGTAGTTTACTCGCTCAGATAAAGTAAATATTAAAAGTGAAATCTACGCCATGAACCCTTTACCAAAGAACTACCTACCGACGACTGCTCTGGCACTAACTTATTGCTTTCCCCCCACTAAGGAGTACATTCTTTTTACGCGTGGAAACCCCCACGGGTCATCACCATACTGAGACTAGCAGGGAAGTGGTATTTTGGAATCAAACTGACCAAAACCACATGGCGTTTCTTCACAACTATAACCTACGATAGAAGTCTACGAAAACCGAAATCACCAGGAATGGAGCTTTTTGAATTCTTCTTGCATGCATCTCTAAACTAGTAGATAGTTCTGTTTAATAGCTCTTCAAAAAACAGAAGTCTGCATTTCTGGATTCATACTCTTATAACAGCACAATTTGTATCACTCACCTAGCTTTTACAATATCCCTCTCTTGCCGTAAGTGTGGGAAATGTATGTATTTTTTGACAATACTCGGATGGTTCATGGCCTCCGTAACTTGCATAACAGCCGTTGACACAAAGTACTGAGTTATGTGTGGATCTGATCGGCCTCCAATAGATTTCTGATATTTACCCGTGGCATAAAATGAGAGAGCTGCCATGACCTACCAAAGGATATTTTTAGTTTAGTTTTTATATGATTCTACATTTGAAATACTTTCACTCCGTTTACTTTATATTCGGTATATTGTTATGGTATACATATATATATAATAATCCTGAGTTAAGGCAAATTAATTTACCAAGTTTCTAAATGTGTGAGTGTACAGCAATTTCAGCAAAATATAGACACTTCAGCCTTCTTCAATAACTTGACACCTCACACACGGTCATCTGATCCCAAACCAAAAGGTACCATACAGAGTACAGAGGTACAGAGCCTGTACTAAGGTACCCTGACTTATGATAAACATACTATTACCAAATATATACATATTATAGGTAAATTACCTACACCCAGACACAGAACAAATGATCATGCTCATCACAAAATTATTTGTCCTGGGTGGGAATTGAACCCACAACGTCTGGCTCAACAGACAGGGTCACTAACCACTAGACCAACAGGCCTGTCACATATGTTTAATATTTAGCAGACCGACAGTTACAATATACTTTGAATAAAGTCAATATGTAGCAAGATTTAATGTACACTGAGATTGCAGCAGCCAACAGTGATACTTCAGTTAAACACCATTTTAACCTATAATCCAACAGTGTCGTGTAAAAGTCACACAGCCGCCCAGGGAAGTCGCGCGCGACTGTCTGTGTGCTCTTTGGAGGATACTATTCAGTTTGTCTGTCAATGTAAGGGTAACAATAACTGACTTTTCGTTACCGGCCGCTCCATTATAACGGTGTGAATAGAATATATAATTGCAAACTGATTAAATAGAAATAATAGTAAACACTTACTTTACTTTCAACAGAAAACTCAATTGATTTGGTAGACTCAGGCATCACAGGTTTTAACTCTTCGCAGAGGTTTCGCGCCAAATCCTTAGACAGTCTATACGTTTCTATAAATGATGGTTCATTTAAATCAAAAGGATCTGAGTCCACAGGCCTGGAAAAACGTTTCTCTGGGCTCTTTGCTTTCTCCATAGGCCTATGTTCCTCCTGGTGATGTTGTGGTTCCTGTTGTTTTTGTGTATGAGAGGAATCCCATTTGAGCAGCTCGAAAATCTCCGGTTCTTCATCTACTACAGATATATAGATTTCCTCGGGTGGTTTTTCAGCCATTTTATAGACTAAAGTTTATTTTGATATACAATAAACGGAGCTTGGCGTCGAGCTTGGTTCTTTGTTTGACAAGTATGAGTGACGTTTGCTGTAATGTTGCCAGTTTCTTAATTTAAAGCACAGATGACTATATACTAGTCAGAGAATTTATTGCAATCAGTAAAGCCCTACCAATATAATAATTTATAGTTTGATAGATGTAATACACGATCTCCTACAATCGCGTCTAATAGTGGCACTTGATAGTTCCACATTACCTACTTTACTTGCATGTATTAAATATGCCATCGTAATGATAAACCAGACCACATAGTGAATGTTTCTGTGAATATGATGTAATAGGGTAATATCTTTGTGAATAGGGCGCGCCTCTGGCGCCCTCAGAGGGTTATGGCGGTTAGAGCCATACGCGGTTACCGCTCCGTATCGACGGAGGTGGCGTGCGCGTTGGCCGGGACACCCCCGTGGGATTTGGAGGCGGAAGTGCTCGCCGAAGTTTATCGGCGGACGACTGAGTTCCGCCCGAAGAGGTGCGAGAGTGGCGTGAGGCCGCTCGCCGAGCCACCATGGCTCGTTGGTCGTCCCGGCTGGAGGCTCCACGTGCTGGCTTTGCCGCCGTGGAGGCGCTCCAGCCGGTCATCGTCGAGTGGGCAGGGCGGCAGCACGGGACCCTTTCCTTCCGGCGAAGGCGCGCTTTCCAGCGCCTCATGCCGCCCTGAGTGTGGCCGCAGGTGGACTGGACGGGTTTTTCCTTTCCACCTGCTATCGTGGCCATCCGCGAGGAGGTGACGTCCGCGTGTGCCTGGACGTCACCTAATTAAGAGGTTTTAACCCGAAGGTGGTGCCCGCGTTTTGCGGGCAGGCGCTAGGAGGGCTCCGGATGTCTTAATAAAAGCTGTTCCCGGATCCCTCCTATATTAGGCGCATTATGGTACACCGTGTGGTTTTAGTCGGTTCGATTCCGACACACCGCCCCACCGAAACCCCGGTGGGGTGACGGCCCGAGGGGGTTTCCACACGCAAAAAAAAAAAAAAGGGTAATATCTTTGTAGTTTCACGTGAAACCAAAAGTTGGCCAATATTATAACAATATGGGTGCCAGAGCCAATAAAAGTCCTGAAACTGAAAAGTCCAGACACAGAACAAATTATCGTGCTCATCACACAATTATTTGTCCTGGGTGGGAATCGAACCCACGACCTCTGGCTTAGCAGTCAGGGTTACTAACCATTAGACTAAACCAACAGGCCAGTCTTTGTGGTGGTCTTTTATAACAATACGATACTTGGATTGAAATTTGAAGAAAAATACTTAGAATAACATCTTAAAGTGTTTATTATTGCAAAATAACTTAAATTATTTTTTTGGTTTTTATTAAATATCTAGAAAAGTATTGCTTTTATAACAAAACGTTAAATGCAAAAGCTGTTTATCTAAAGATTTTACAAAAGGATTAAATGTAAAAAAAATGGATTTTTTTTTCCATTGTTTAAATAAGCGAGAAATATGAAAAACGCAAAGAAATTAAAATGCGTGAAAATGCACGTTGCAATATTTTTAAAATTGAATGAAAATCGAATATGTGACTTTAGTAATTATCTACGTATTTGCGGGAATGAGGATCAGTCACATAATGGAGGTCGGTTTTATGGGGATAAAATGAAAAGGTAACTAAGTCTATACATACCTACTCCTACTGAGTACCTAAATAGGTACATAACTACCTACTTACCCACTTTAACTGTGTGTTCTGAGGATGAGATTTTTCTGGATTATTTAAATCATTCAAATATTATCTCTAACAAGTGCAAAGCACAAACCCAACTGAGCCCTCAGTTTGAACAAGATAAATCTTTAGCTATACACGAAGTTGACTATGACGAAAACTATTGTTTGACCATTTTATCCGAATGCACTGCATTTTGGAAAAATATATATTAAAAAATTAGGTAGGTACAACAAACATTCGCCTGATTGTATATCATAGGATACAAATAAAACAATACTCAACAGTAAGTATATGGCGCCCGGCGGCAGGCGCGCTTTCACACATAATCACAGATTGCGTTTATCACATGAAAAAATCACCCACCAGCTCAGGGGACCTCTTTTTTTTTATTGTTTAGGGAACAAACGAGCAGACGGGTCACCTGATGGTAAATGACTATCGCCGCCGATGGGCACCTGTAACTCAAGAGTCATGAGTGCATTGCCGCCCTTTAAGGTGGGAGTAGGAGGAGAGGGGGGACGAGTGGGAAGAGAGGGGACTGGGACAGGGGAAGGACGGGAATAGTGGAGAGGGCAGGGTTAGGGCCTCCTGTAACCTCACTCACGTGGCGAAAAGCAATTCAGGTATTGCTTTACTGCCGGTTTTCTGTGAGGCCGTGGTATCACTTCAGTCGAGCCCGCCCATATGTGCCGAAGCATGGCTCTCCCGTGGTCTGGGTACAGCCCTGGCTCGAATATCCTTGTGTTCCATTGTTTACTTGAGTAGGTAGGCATTAGGCATGAACGAACGAACATCATCTGTGTGAACAAACATCAAAGCTATCCGCGGAAATTCAAATGTTATGAAGAAATGATAGAAACAATGCCCAATAGGTAGGTATATTATAAAAAAATCTATACGGTCAGTGGATCTATTCGTGAATTTTAGCTGTTAGACATGCGCAGTGCAGCATTTCATACCTAATTGTCTACTGCGCATCGAAACTGCTAACTTTACGAATGATTAGCACTAGATCCGTTGACCATATTGTACCTACTGATATTAGGTAGATACTCTAGCTAGGATACTGCAGGTACTTACGTCAAAATGATCTTCGCAACAGTACCTATAAAGGAGTTTTGTCATCTCTCCGCATTGCTCTACACTTTTTTTTTAGTCCAAAAAGCTTATTATGTGCATTAACACTTGTATTTTTGCATTTTGGCACATTATCACTTTAAAAAATAAGCTAAATATCAGCAATCGTCAGGTCGTTGCCCTAATTGCGCTGGAATAGAAGCTTACCAAGCTGGCGACGCGACACTTTTGCCGATACGCGATGAATGACGTCACAGCCGGCACGGTCTTTCTCGCGCGCGTTTTTTAAGTTGGTGCACTAAAATCTTTGTATCTTGGTCATTTTTGATCCGAATAAAAAAAATTAAACACATTATTTATTGTTTTTTTTTATAGCTAAACATCTGCATACTTAACAAAAAACGTGACTGATCCTCATATCACGAAAAGGTATTACATACCTCTGAATTGCCTGACGTTTCGACCAGGTTGCACTGGCCGTGGTCACAGGCTGACATACTTTAGTATGTTTTTTATTGTACGTGAAGTCAGATCGCGAAAGTTCAAAATGGGAGCCTATTGTAGTGGCTAAGTGGTAACCGAGTAGGTTAGCATATTACAAAGTTAAGTAATACTAGCCAGGTCAGTCTACGATGGGTGACCATTCTTAACACATTGAGACCCCTCCGTGCCTCGGAGAGCACGTTAAACCGTCGGTCCCGGGTGCCATACAAACATCTGTGGCATTCGTTACGAGTAGTTGGAGCCCTAAAAAGTCCGACAACCTGGTCTAACTACAGAACTTCGATATCGCCTAGTACTCGGGTTGTGGAGGTCTGATGGCAGTCGCTTCACGTAAAATATCAAAGTTCGGCCGTATTGTAGTTAGACTGAAAGCCGACCCCAACTTAGTTAGGAAAAGGCGCGGAGGATGATGATTGTGTATATAATGTGTCACGAGTTCACGGGCATGGAATCGATATCTGAGTTTTCAGAATCGATGGGGAATAACAATATCTTTAATACCTCAAATATTTGATTTTGAACAAATAAAAAGTTATTAACGAAAAACCGTAAATAAAAGACCGTATTTTTTCTAATTTTAAACTTAGACCTCAACAACATTAGTACAAGTGATTGCGTTTATTTTTTACATGAATAAAAAAAAAGTTGCTGTAGGACCAATAGAAGCAGAGATACGATACTTTCAGTTTTTCCAGCGTTCCAGCCGTCAAATTTGATTATTCGACTTCGAACCTGCACGGTCTTCTTGTTGAAGGTGAAGGTTTATTTTATTAGTTTATTGCGCCGACTGCGAGTCGAGTTGTATGGTTGCAGCAAGCTCTCTGACTAGTATATAGTTATCTGTTCAGCAAGCGCGCTTACTGCCCGCCGTTGGCTTTTCATATTGACACTAGGAAATATATTCTACGACGACGTTTTAATTCTCAGAATTGAATGACAACTTAATTCCTGGGTTGGAGCCGTGCCGTTACCGTGACGGTATAGTGTGTGATGACCTTTAGATGGCGAAATAGGGGACATTTATCTCACATAAGCAAATTCAATAAAGTATCACTAGATCGTTTTCATATCATAGTTATAATCCTAGTAAGATAGTTATGAAACGCTTTTATATAACTATTTTACTTATTATATCCTTAGGGACATAACTAAATCACGCCTATTTTAATGTTCCTAACTGCGACATAATATATATCCAATGGCTCGCGTAGTCGCGTCGCATAGTTGTCCAGCAGTGCAGCGTCGATACGGTCGGTTGATCGATTGAATTCGATTTAATTTGAGACCAGCCGAAAAGTACGATTTTCTGTTTAAAACATTGCAGGTCCACAACTACATAGATAATATACATACAAACTCGTGGTGATTGGACCGCGATTCTGTAACGCTAATATAACCTCATCGAAACGAAGTAAGTTCATTTTGTATAATTTTAGATTAAAATAAATTTATGAGTGCAAGAAAGATCGACCGAGTCGAGGACTTTAGGTTCCATGGTGTACAAATAACGTTTTATTTAATTCCCGCCATTTCACACTGCATCGAGTTTTATGGATTTAGTCCTAAATCCACAATATTATTTGTGTCACACAAGGAAAATTTTTCTGAGCCTAGCTTATCTATTTAGTTCGATAATTGTATGTTTAATTAATATATTAAATATTTACATACTTGTATCGTTATACGTAGGTATACAATACCAGAGTCACTATTTCTTTTCTGCTCATTATGGCGTCTCCACTGCAGAGTGATACATACATAAGATAATATTATATTTTACTAAATTTAAAAATAATAATTAAATCTACTTACTAACATAGCTTTTAAGTATATCGATGTCAATTGTCACTAACACCAATATGGACTGATAGTCTGATTTAAATGGCAATTTATTTCATTTATTTTACCATTCTTATGAGTGCCTAATTTAAGTATATTACAATAGATCACGTGGTGGTCGAATTTCGACCATGGTTTATTTTATGGTCAAATATTATTTGACCTGTCATTGTATAGACTTTTCAAAATAAATAAAACAAGTCAAAATATATACCGGACATTTATAGCTTTATGTACCCGTTTTTTGATTTTTTTTAAATTTATCCCACTAATACTAAAATGTGAAAGTTTGGATGGATGGATGGATGGATGGATGTTTGTTACTCTTTCAAGCAAAAACCACTAAACCGATTGCGATGAAACTTGGTATGTTGATAGCTGTTGACCTGGATTAACGCATAGGCTACTTGTTATCCCGATATTCTCACGGGATCGGTACTTACGCGGGTGAAACCGCGGGGCGCTGCTAGTAGCAAATATTCTAAAATTCACGTTACTACGTTTGCGAAATTTTCTTAAAATGGGGTACACAGAATTCTCTTTAGGTATTAATATAATGATTTCATGTTTTTTAGGTGTCACATTTTAAGATTGTCATTTCATTTAGTTCCCTTAGAATACCTACATATTATATACTGCGTAGATAGTGTAAGGTTCAACTCCATATTTTAGAATAGTTTATTTACTTACCAAAATTATTTTAAGTTTATCTTTACTAACACTATGCACATGTATGGATCTTTGTGGTCTGAAATAAAGAAGATATTATTATTATTATATGTATTACCACACATAAGATAATAGTTACTGGTATTACTAGCAACCCGCCCTGGTTTCGCAAGGGTAGCAGAGACATGTTCAACAATCATCAATATATTTCAATCAATTTACACAAAATGTTAACAAATTATGTATCTGTCTATTAGTGAAAACCAAAAGTAGTTTTTCAATTCATCGCGAACAGACAGACAGACAGACGCGGCGGGGGACTTTTATTTATAATATTATGTAGTGATTATATTATTAGTGCCTCTGTACTTTTCAGGTAAGGTATCAAACCGCGGGCTTGTTGCACATTTTTGTTTTTTCTAAAATAAGGATTTAGACGTATACGAATTGCAAATGAGGAAACAATAACGACTCTATTGAAAGCGCTAATCTGGAATGGCTATGTGCTATAAGTCATATGCTGAGCATATATATAGGCCTCTTTCAAATCTCGCTGCCACTTTAAAAGTGAAATATAAAATGTGCTAGTTTTAAGTTTTTATTTTCTTCATATTAGCTATGTAAGAAGTGCATGTCATGGCTACTTGTAAAGAAAACAACACAATAACTTGAACAACATTAATTCTTGAATGACAATTATTTATGTATATTGCCCAAAGTGCCCATGTACAACTTTTCTATCTTTCATTTCTCTTCTATGTAGTAGTTTCTGTGTGTACAACATAAAAATATTATGTCATGTAATGAATTAATAAGTTTATATTAATTTATGTTTTCTTATTTACCACACCACCATTTCTCTTACACCTTACATACGTACATACTCGAATGGGAAACACCTTAACTTAAAAAGAATTAACTGAAAGTAAATATACATCCGATTAGTTATGCGATCCTGGAATCCCGGGATTTTATTTTAAATAAAAATATACTTAGAAGCCGCTTCCATAATTTGTTATCCTAAAAATAACTTTAGGTAAATATGCATCCGATTATCCGATCTCTAGCTATGACATCATAACGGATGCCTACCAGTATTAGGTACCTACTTATATAGGATAACAGTTATCGTTTTGATGTACCTACATCCTGTGGCCGACGCATGAATCATAAAGTTTTAAAATAAATGGTTTCTGGCTAGTTTTTCTCTACGAACAGTTGTCATCATAAGCTGTTAAATAATGTTATTGTTTTATTTATATATAATTTATTTTTTATATCTTAAGACCTTTTTGTTACCTACCTAAAAACCTGTACCTATGCCTAAAAATCAGTTTTTAAAATTTTTGTCTGTCTTTTTGTCTGTTTGTGCCGGCTAATCTCAATTTCCACGGGACTTTGACTGGCAGATAGCTGGTGTTATAAGGAGTCACTTAGGCTACTTTTATTTTAGAAAAAGAATTAAGGTTCCTCGCAAAATATATAAATATGAAAATGCAAGCGAAGCCGCGTGGGATCTGCTAGTTCTAAATAATAATAGTATTAAACCGACATCGAAAAAGTGACATAGGTACCTACACGTTAAAAATAAAGTCGTATTTTGTTACTACTACAGCTAACACAACCTAGGTATAATAATCTTATAAGAAGTTGAAATGTTTTACATTTAATTATTTTAATAGTCATTAATTAGCTCTTTGCTGTGATGAAATTGTCCAAATAATTTACCGATTAATTAAATTAAATGTGATTAGATAATATGTACACCTACATTTTACACCCAATTTTGGCATTTTACAGATAAGTTCGTGGCAGTCAAGACAGACGCAGACAAGCACACAATGAAACAATCGTCTAGGAGACAATGGACCGATGCTTTGAACAGAAAACCAACTTCTAACAATTACAATTTGTTTTATATGTGTTGTTTATAGATTGTTTCATTCATAGGTTTTGCCGTGCTTCTGTGACGTGGTCCTGTTTACAGCTTCCACATATGTACGTAGTCACTAGAATTACAGGGACCTAACGTAAAAAGTAAAAGGTAAAGTTCATGCATCTCAGAATTCTTCAGATACCTATCGTACGACAATTTATATCACACTCACAATTGTATGAGCACTTTCAAAAATATTATTCACTCTATATTATAAAATATGAATGTTAGTATGATAATAATTTGCCGCTATAATAGCTATTGTATCTGATATTATATCATCAATAAACACATATCTAAAATACTTTTACGAGAACATTATAACGAACACGGGCGGAAGAAAAACAAGTGTATTTGAAATCAATAATACTTTACTACATGGTAATAAAGTACACTTTTGGGTACTGTGCGTCGTAGCAGCGCTTAGAAATATCTGAATATACATTTGGTAAATAAACGAAGAGGCAACATGAAGTCGATCGACAATTTCTTTAAAAGAACAAAAAATATTAATAATGAAACCAATCACAAAACAAATCTTTCAAACGATCAACCATGTAAGAGTATAAATGAAGATAATAACTCTATATCAAATTCGGAAGCGGTCGCTAATGAACATGAACATACGCCACCTGATAATTTCAGACAATCTGATAGCAGCAATAAGAAACTGTTTTCTTCAGAACAGGATTTCGACCATGTGGATCCTGAATCTTCTTTAGAATACGATGAGCTATCATTACTTTTTTCGGAATGCGATATCTCATTAGACTCCCCACTGTCCCCAAGTATTCTAAACGTAAGTAACGTGTCACTAACGTCTTTAACATCAAATGAAAAAAAAAAGAGAGCCGGAAAAAAAATAAGTAAACCAGAAACTGATAAAGGTATCTTATTCATTCTT
Organism: Callimorpha dominula; assembly: GCA_949752705.1. NCBI lineage: Eukaryota > Metazoa > Arthropoda > Insecta > Lepidoptera > Erebidae > Callimorpha > Callimorpha dominula. The sequence continues at coordinate 20,014,543 of OX457005.1, forward strand.
CATACAATCGACCAATATGATAAACAGCTTATGGAATCCGAGGCCTTCAAAGGCATACTGAAGGATGAATCACTGGCCTTACTATCAAAGTGGGCTCTTGAATCCGAGGATAATAAAAAGGTGTTGAGCTATTTGTACTGCATTGATCAAAATGATGAGGACATTCCAATGAAGGCGTCGGAGGTTACAGAAATTAATTATACATCATTATATGAGAATGGGTTTATAACTTTTTTTCCTACAGATGTCGACGTGTGGACTTTTGAACAGTGTTTAGAACTATTAAAATCGTCCCAAATGCAGGCATTATGCGAAAAATTTAAGTGGAAAACCTCTAGCAAAAACAAAGGGTCGTATAAGGAAATCATCCGGAAATATATGACAACACAAGATATAGAGTTTTCGAACAATTCCATTGTCAACAGGAAGGAAGAAGTTTTAAAGGATTTGAGATCAAAAGTTAAGAAATGGAAGTTATCGGACTTGGTCCGTGAAACAATAACAGAACTAATTGTTTTGATGCATTTGGATAGTATTTTCAAAATGGGCTGTTCAATCGATTATACAAATATGTATAATGACAGGCCCGAGATAAAATTTAAACCGTCTAGAAGTACAAAAACTTACCCTGTGGATAAAAAGATGATTCTGGATAATGCTACAATTATCTTTCAGGATAGGATGGAATTTTGTAAATATCTGAAAGCTCTTGCGTTTTCCGAGAAATATAAGACGGTAAAAGATAAACGTGAAATTGTGTTACAAACGTATAATTTATGCAAGGAAGTGACTAAAGAAAATATGTATCGTTATAGAAGTTTGCCACCATGGCTACGCAGATTCACACCTGTAAATATTTATGTGGAAATCCTAGAAGATGGTGTAAAGGATTTGAAAAAATTAAAAGAGTACGACAAAACACTAGAGATACTGGACTTATTAATCGCGCAAGTGACTTTCAAGCAACATAACAAAGCCACGTGGTATGATATGAAGGCTATTATTCAACTGAGATATTTGAAGTCTCCCGAAAAGGCAGCAGGTACATTATGTGAGGCGTTTGACGGGCGTTTACCAGAGGAGACGGTTAATATGTTAAGACATCGCGCTAAGCAGATTACGGAGATAAAAACTAGAAATCTAATTGATTTAAAAGTTCTTCACGCACTAGGAGCTTATGCTGAAAGAGAAATATTGGAACGTAGTATTCCTGACCCACATTATTACTGCCGAGAGTCTACACAGAAATCCAATTCAAGGTGTAGGCCTCAGTACGAATGGAAAGGTGAACACGTATCGGTCGAAACCTTATGCTGCAATATTTACAAGGAAAAAGGACAATTTACACTAGCGGAGCACTGGGAGGGACATCTTATGAACACGATATATTTCCTGTTGTTCTGGGATATTATATACACGAAACCGTTGGCCATTGGGGGAATATTCATGTCCTATTACCAGCAGTATCCATTAGATATGTTTTGTGAAAGCTTTTACATAAATAGAAAAGCAATAATTGATGACTTTCTCATAACGCTCGAGAATAGCACAGTAGACGATATAATTAAAACAATAACAAAACGATATGATGACCTGGTCCAATATAACGTGCCAGAAATGACTCGCAAAGTTAATAATTTTGATAATATTACGACAGTGGTGCGTTGTTTAGGTCCGCGGGCACTTGCCGCCATCTGTCGCAGACTGGCGTACAACTATAAATACATGCGTTACGGGTTTCCTGACTTGACACTGTGTAACACTGACAATCTCTCTATCGAGTTCAGGGAAGTGAAGACAGACAACGACATCGTGCACTCAAACCAGATACAATGGCTGCAATATTTGAATAATCACAACATAAAGGCTGGCTTCTGCTACTTGAGGAATAAGAAAGAACAAGATATCAATCGAGAAACAGCCAATGAGCAGCATTTTGACAGTAGCTATTTATCGGACACTACTAATACTGAAGACCAGCAACCCGATCTTAGTACCAGCTTTGATTGACAGGACTAGTTTTGTTTCTAAAGTTGTTCAATAAATGTATTTCATAATAACAAAAACATATAAAAAATAGAAAAGAAAGAAAGAAAATTATTTATTCTGTAAAACACAGCATACAACAAATAAAAATAATAACATATAAAAGAATATAAAAACAATTAAAACATGACACTGACATGTCACATGACGCGTCAATGCCACGTATCCGACCACGTTTCTTTGAATGTTACTTGCAAAAAAAGAACTTTTTATGTTACTGAGGGTTGTACGTCGTACCCTAGAAAATAGGTGGACCCTCAGTATACACTGCGATGGACAAATGCCACCTCAGTACTGAATGAAAATGAAATATAAACGATTTTGGCGTTGTGCGATCTGTCTCTTAATTGCTGTCAAACAACTGACAATAATTTCAATCGTGCTTAGCAAATAGTATATAACGCTGGGGTAGAAGGTTACATTATTTTTTTTAAAAAAAAGGTACAGGGCTGCACTAAAAGTATCGGGAATGGAATATTTCCACTGTTTTTGTCATATTAAAATCTTTTTAATTGAAAACTCCTTGGTTTTAAAAATCGAATATCATTTATTTATTTAAAAAAAGATTCTCGGTCTTGTCTTGACTCGAGAAAATTCAAGAGCGATGATTTATTATGACTTTCGAAGTGGTTTAACACAAAAACAGTGTGTTGACCGGATGATTTCTGTATTTGGTGATGAAGCCCCATCCAAAACCACAATTTATCGCTGGTTTGCTGAATTTCAACGTGGACGTGTCAAACTCAGTGATGATCCCCGTCAAGGTCGTCCAAAAACTGCAGTCACCCAAGAAAACGTTGATGCTGTGCGTAAGCTGATCGAGGAAAATCGACATGTGACATGCCGCGAAATTCAGGCAACTTTAGACATTGGCATGAGTCAAATACAAATAATCTTGCATAAACAATTAGGTGTAAAAAAGTTGTTTTCCCGATGGATACCGCATTCGCTCTGTGAAGAGCAAAAAGCGTCAGAACTCTCGAAAGATTCCACGCAGGATCCTCAAATGCTCTACACAACATCGTATCAGGTGACGAATCCTGGATATACGCGTACGAACCCGAAACAAAAAACCAGTCACGAGTTTGGGTGTTCGAAAATGAGTTAAAGCCAACAAAAATTGTTCGTTCACGGAGTGTTGCAAAAAAAAATGGTGGCCACGTTTGTCTCCAAAACCGGCCATGTTGCGACTATTTGAGGGACAAAGAACGGTTAATGCAGAATGGTATGACAGCATTTGTTTTGCCACAGGTCGTTTCTGAACTCCGTAAAGAGAACTGCAACCGCCGCATCATCCTCCATCACGACAATGAGAGTTCTCACACCGCGCACAGAACAAAAGAGTTTTTAAAGCAAGAAAACATAGAATTATTAGACCATCCACCGTACAGCAACGACCTAAGCCCTGATGATTTCTATACTTTCCCTAAAATAAAGAATAAATTGCGTGGTCAGAGATTTTCATCACCTGAAGAAGCTGTGGACGCCTACAAAACGGCCATTTAGGAGACCCCAACTTCCGAATGGAATGGTTGCTTCAATTATTGGTTCCATCGTATGGAAAAATGTGTCAAATTTCGCGGAGAATACTTCGAAAAGCAAGAAATACATTTTTAAATAGGAATGTTGTGTCACTTCCTTGATTCCCGAAATTTTCAGTGCCGCCCTCGTAGTTGTTAAGTTTTCTTACATTTTCTAAGTTTCTGCGCAATTTTCTTTATTTTTTTTCTGTAGGAACCTTTCACGAAGTATTAGAAAACATTAAAAAAAAAGATGAATGAAATCGGTAAAGCCGCTCTCAAGTTATAGCGTGACGTATATATAGATTAGTCAACCATTTATATCAGGTGTTACTTCAGAACATTGTCATTTTATAGAAATTTTATTAAAATAACATTTATATTTAAGTAGTTTAAGACATTTTAAATATTTTATTTTGAATTCTAGATTAACAAGTGTAACAGCTTCTCTTTTTAATGTATAAATGTACTAAATATTTTGATTATATATATGCATGCTTGATCTATCTAATATAATAAAGCTAAAGACTTTTTTTGTTTGTTTGTTTGTTAAAACGCACCAGTCAGGCATTATAACGTGGGAGAGTCATGCTTAGGCACGTATGGGCAGGCTTGACTCCGCTCGATACCACGGCCTCACAGAAAACCGGCAGTGAAGCAATGTTTGCATTGCATTTCGCCGCGTGAGTGAGGTTACCGGAGGCCCTAACCCTTCATTGTCCCCTATTCCCGTCTTTCCCCTCTCCTCTCCTCTAATCCCCCTCTCCCGTCTTCTAATTTTTTTATGTTAGTTATTAGTGTTTCATTGCCACCTAGGTATATTTAAAATGTTATAAACTTAATTACTAAATACGGATTCGGATACAGAAATCTGGAACATCAGTGGTGATCCGAAGGGCAGGGGTCGGCAACCTTTTGAGTCGCAAGAGTCAAAATTACAATTTACATAATTTCTAAGTTTTGAAAGAGCCAGTTGAAAATTGTAATATTAAAATTGTTGTTAATAAATAATATTTTAATATTTGCGTATGGAACTAAAGAGCCACAACTTCACATCCAAAGAGCCGCATGTGGCTCGCGAGCCGCAGGTTGCTGACCCCTGGTATAGGTCATTATTGGCTGTGCAACTGAATTATTTTCCTGTCCCAGTAAGATGGTTACATACAACCATTTATATTCGTTTATTATAATAGTTATGTCCCTAAGGTTATAATTATATTATGTACCGTAAGGTAGTTATATGAAAATGGTTCATAACTATCTTACTGGAGGTATAACTATGATACGAGGCCGACTTATTTAAATAGGTAAACTAATTATATTAATATACTGAAACATCTAATTGTAAAGTTAATAGTTATTCAAAATTGTTTTAATGATTGACTACTTTTAACATTGTTTTTGTTGTAATATTTTCGTAACAAAAGCTAAAGATAGAAGTATTGTACTGCTAGATTAGTTTTCCTTATAAGAAAAAAATTATAAAGTACCTACTTAGGGGAAAATGATGTATCATGTACGCTGTTAAACTAAAAACCTGTTACTAAAATATGTATCTTATCGTACATATTGGTTCGCAATAAAAAAAATATTCTTTCTTTCTTCTGCTGTGGTCCTAATAAATAAAAACATATTTCGGGTCTTTTTTTTTGTAAAGCCTAAAAAACTGGTCATGCGCTATTTATAGCATGTAAATTACGTAAAACCAGGCCAGGTACACTCCGCAGTGTACGTATAAAGCTACAAGTAAATGGCGGAGTCGACTAATCGTGCCAAAATTCAGTGGGCTTCACGTTCCTTGGATGCTCAATCACGCGCTGCGCGACACGCGTCGTCCGTTCGTAACAAGGCCATAGAGTTATTAGTACGTAGTCTACGTTTATTTCTTCCCAAAAATAGAGTAATAGGCACATACCTAACTTACTGGTAATTAAATATTCAGATTGATTAATTAATTAATAGAGAGAACCCTAACATCGAGGTGTAACGTTAGAACAGATAAGAGTTACGCGATAGAAAGAAACGCTACTTCTAGATGAATATAACTAAAAGTAATTAGCGCTTTGCGGTCTGAATTGCGACTTTATGGCTGTCGGAATCGAAGTCGCTATTCATTTAAATGATTTGGCAGAGTGAGATTTCTGTACCTGTACCAGGCCTATGCCACTCGATGTACTTACGTGCGCTAAACACCTACCAGCCGCGCGTCCGCTGGCGGACCTTATACGCAGTCTCGGCAGTGGGTTGCCGACAGTTGAATCGAGCGCTCACGTTTTTATTTTTAAAATTTAAAGTACAAAAACGTAATTCGAAATCGTATTGATATAGTTTAAATACAGTCAAATTCACGGTGAAAATTGACATGACTGCTGGTAGTTTATGTGCTGTACATGGATGTAGATCCAGTAATGTATGATGATATTGAATATAGTAGTATAATGATGTAGTTTTTTCTTATCTATTTTCTTGGCTCTTTTGGTTTCTTGATGGTGTGAATTTAATTGTTCTAATAATTTATTGATGTTTCTCGTTAAAGGTCGGCGTTAAGTTTTTGTAGTAGCGTGCATTCGTTGTTAAGTGTTTCGTATTAGTAAACTTACGGGGACGTGGTACTCAGTGTTATACTTTTCTAAGTCAGGTAACACACCCGATTTTTTGTGTAATAAAACTTCACATAATTAACATAGGCTTTTTTTATTAAAGTATAGATATTGCATATTACATAAAAAGAGGTAACCCTAAACTCACTTACGGCAACGCAACCGTGCGCTATTGTAAGGCAATAATAATCGTGTTTTAAGAACATTTAAGATCATTTTCGCATGCAGCGGTCGGCGCTCGGAAAGAGTAGGTAATTAAAACGGTGGCTATGGATATTTTTGTAGGGAGTGATTTATCTGTTACGTAGTAACTACGTAGTAATCTGTGCCTGTAATGTGTTCTGTAGTACAAAAAAGTTTGACAGCTGTAGGGGCGCGCGTTCGGGCCGCAGAAGATCATAAATTAAATTTTGACAGAATCAGAGAGATTTTTTGGATTTACTCCTGCGCCGCAGATTATTATAGGGGGGGTTAATTAAATGCTGACAAGTGTACATTTTCATAATCTGATGATTTGAGCGTGCCACAAAGCAGTGGGTGATATATGGTGGATGGTGGTTTAAGGATAACAGAAACATATAATCTGTCCATTTCCACAAGCCGAAGTTACAAAAATCGTAAAGAAAGTTTAGCTCATGCAGCTGCAGTGAAGCATGTATTTCCCACTCCACCAAAGGAAAGAGAGGCCTCTTTCCTTTTTACATTCTCTGTCTCTCACTCTCTCATACCATCCTCATACTATACTCTGTCCATTTGTTTATGTTCTTTTTGAAAGTCTCAAACCGATTTCGATTATTTACTTACCTCATCTTGTTAAGAGCAACTACGAGATAGTGTTGTTTGTGGATGATAATTTACTCCTTTTTAGACTAAAACGTATGAGCACAAACTTTGAAGACGTAAATGATGCTATTTCGATAACGGTTTGTTGGTTTAACGTTAACAACTTACTTTTTAATGGAGAAAAGAGTAAATATATCCAATTCACTACTCCAAACGTTAAACAGGTGGAAAACACTATAATGGTTAAATAAGACGAATTGAAACTAGTTGATACCACGAAATTATTATTAATTAAAATAAATAAATATTATCGATTAGACTCAGCTCAGCAGCATACGCAGTTAGAAAAATTCGTGAACTGACTGATATTGAAACAGTCAGATTAGTCTATTTTTGTTATTTTCATAGTATTATGTCGTATAAAACTATATTCGTGCTGCAGAAGAAGACTATCCGAGCAATTTATATATTTGTATAACTCAGGTAGTTGTGATTCACTAGGGCAGAAATATAAAGAAATAAACATCCTGACTGTGGCTTATTTATGAAAATCTACTTTACCTTCATAAAAACACAGATCAGGTCTGTAAAAAAAAGGGGTATACATTCTTTCACACACGTAATAAAAACAACTTGTACCTGCTACTATACGACTATTATTTTTTTTTGCCCGCGATTTTATACGCTTAATATATTGATTTATCTAAACAATTCACTTTGGAATATGTTTTTCAAGAAATTTGGAATTTAAATGGTATTCGTAAATTAACAAAATTGTTTTTAGCTTAGAATCATTCCTTAGCTGACTTCTCTTACTCATAAACTACCTCCCTGCCAAGTTTCATTTTCATAGGTCAGCTAGTTTTCCAGATTTCGTGATTAGTTAGTAGATGAGTGAGTGAGTATCTTTTCGCTTTCAAATATGAATATAAATAGTTAAGTCTGTTTGTACTTGCATGCTATTTTCCGAGCACATTTGACACATTTAATGATAAAAATACATGTATATTTTTTTCAAATTGTCAGATTAAGAGAATCCCTCCAAAAAATCGTCAGATTATTGGTCAGATTGTGTAGGACATTAAGCTGAACCATCTGTATGAAAATCTGATGCGCTCGACTTGGTCAAAATGGCGATTTTTTTATGCATTTTCAAAAAGCCGCTGCGAACGTGCGTCACTTCCGAATCGTCAGATTATTGAATAGGGGTTTCTTTCGGGTGTACTTAACATCCCCTCTTAATATTTGATTTGATTTATTTATTTCATATACAATTTACATTGTGTTTGAAACATAGTAATATTAGGAATACACACATAAATCGAACATTCAAGGTAAGAGATTAATTATACATATAAATGAACGCATGCACATACTTGGTCAGATACAATTAATTACACAATTGTTATAATCTGACGCGCTTGAGTATAGTTTTTATTCCCATTTTCTACCCTTCCATACCCCCACCATGCAAATGGGCAGATTAACCTACCTCCATTATCAGAGACATGTGAGGTATCTACACTATTAATATCTGACACGCTAGAGTAAGTCCGTTTTACTAATTTTTTTTACACCTTTGAAAGCCTGTAGAAGCTCCCCCCACCAATGAAACGGATACATCGCATGAACTCTTTATCTTTCTACCATCTAATCTTCAAAATCCAATAGGTCCCAACGACGCTGGAGTAAATACACATTAAGCATCGTGGGATCCCCTTCTATTCCTAAAAATGTAGTATTCATTCTTGTTTATGCATGCATGCTTGTTAGATTTTATGGTTTTTATTTCAAATGAAAATAATTTATCCGGCCATTATTTATTAATCTCTTTAAATATGTTTATTTAAAATTCATTGTTTAATTATTATAACACTATAATGAACCTTCATCCCGCAATAAGAGTCACCATTTCACGAACGTAGGAACAGAGTAAAATTATATGATGAAATAGAGTTGAAATATATTATAATGTTTACAAATTAATATATAAAAAATACATTACATACAAAGACACAAATTCGAATTAAAACGGCATAGTTCTTGCATTTAATTACTTACAAAATAATTCATTTACCAAAAACATTAGAACGAATAGGAAATCTCAATCAAAATCTTGAAGTTGTAAGAGCCTTAAGATGGCGAAATAGTGGACATTTACCTTACTTTTGCAAATAAAATTAAAGAAAATAAATATCACTAGATCGTTTTCGTATCATAGTTATAATCCTAGTAAGTAAGATAGTTATGAACCGCTTTTATATAACTATTTTACGTTATATAATTATATCCCTAGGGACATAAGTAAATCACGGCTATAACCTTCGCAGGGCAACGTCGATTCGGTCGGCTGATCGATTGAATTCGATTTAATTTGCTACCAACCGATACAAAGTACGATTTTCTGTTTAAAACATTGCAGGTCCACAACTACACACAAACTCGTGGTGATTGGACCGCAATTCTGTAACGTACTTTATCCTGATCGAAACGCAGTAAGTTCATTTTATATAATTTTAGATTAAAATAAATTTATGAGTGCAAGAGAGGTCGACCGAGTCGAGGACTTTAGGTTCCATGGTGTTCAAATAACGTTTTATTTAATTCCACACACAAATTCTCGCCATTTCACAGTGAATCGAGTTTTATGGATTTAATCCTTAATCACTAGCCAAAACTATTTGTGTCACACAAGGAAAATTGTGCTGTTTCTAGCTTATCTACTACTTTGTTCGTTGATTATATGTTTAATAAATATATTAAATATTTACATACATATATCGCTATACGAATACAATTAATCCCAGAGCCACTATTTCTTTTCTGCTTATTATGGCGTCTCCACTGCAGAGTGATATGTACATACTTAAAATATATTTTAATTAATTTATTAATAATAATTGAATGTACTTACTAACATAGCTTTTAAGTAACTCGATGTCACTAATACTAATATGGACTGATAGTCAGTAATAAATGGCAATTTATTTTACTATTCTTGTGAGTGCCTAAATTTAAGTATAGTACAATTTTACTTATTTATTTATTAAGAAACTCAACAGCTTATATATATTACAAACATCATATTGGGACAATTACATCAAATTCTTAACAACTTCCTTGTCCCCATACAACTCATTTTGATAATGCCCCACGTCCACAGATTTTTTTTATTGTTAAGCTAAATAACATTATTATATACCATAAATAATAATTTTCGTAAATTATTGTTAACCAATTAATTTTATTTCGGTTATTTTTTTTTTGAGTCTCATGTGACTCATGAGCGTAGGGCGAAAAATTTTCTTTACCACGTTCAATGAGTCATATGTGAACATACACACACACAAATACACTTTTGAGTGACAATAACAATGCATCATCCGTCAAATGTCAATCATCTGTAAGTTAACTGTAACAAAAAATACTATTTGTGGTTATAATTGATATTATTCGAGAAAATGGCCAATAGAAGATATACAAATGAAGAATTATTGCGGTATTCAGAAAATTTCGATGAAGAATCACTTAGTGGTGGAAGTGACGAAGAATATCAGCCCAACGATTAAGATGAAGAAAGCGAGGATAATGAGGTAACTGCAGATTTTATAGCAAGTAGTGCAGGCAGATTTACTGAAAGTCCGTCACTAACACCAGCAAGTTCATCGTCATCCAATCCGTCTGATGCCCAATAGTAAAAAGATGGTATGAAAAGATATAAGGCCTGCACAATAAATAGCTACACATGGACCTACCAAATTTATTCCGGAATTTCGCATCAGTTAGAGGGTCATGGTAAACCTGGTTCAACAGTGGTACTATTATACCAGTTTGCCATTGGCTGAGTATCTAAAAGGTCGCAATACTGATTTGTGCGGCACTTTACGTAAAAATAAAATAAATTTGCCAGAAGAAGTAGTAAAAGTGAAGCTAAGAAGGGGGGAACAAATAGCTAGACAAAAGAACAACCTCTATACTGTACTAAAATGGCATGATAAACGCGACGTCCTTATGATCTCAACCTGCCATGGAGACGGTATGTCTAACGTGACTACCAAACGAGGCGACGTCATGAAACCAGATGCGATAATAGATTATAATGATGCCAAAAATGGCATTGATATTTCAGATCAACTTGCTTCGTTTCATTCTCCTTTACGTAAAAGTTTATCGTGGTATAAAAAGATAGCAGTAGATTTACTATTTCAAGTCGCCATTATTAATGCCAGATGTATCTACCACGAGTTGGCAGAAGGCCCTAAGTTGACTGTTTTACAAGTCCAAGAACATCTAGTCCGACATTTCCTTGGGCCTGCAGCATCAACCACAGAAAGTAATCTTCCTCAAAGATCTTCAATCTCCTGTAGCTCTCCAAGATCTTCTATTGCTCCTTCAAGCAATTCTGGACATTCTCTCCAAGAAATTCCACAAAATGCCAATAATAAACACGTACGAAAAAGATGCACTGGGTGCTATGTCAAATTGAATAGAAAATTGAAAAATAAAGGATTATTGGCTAGAAAAGCGAAGCAAGTACACAGTGAGTGCAAAAGATGTGAAAAAGTATTCTGTTTAGAATGTTGTAAGGAGAAACATGCTTTAACATGCTTGATTTTATAATATTTTCTTTGAATAAAATCCTTACCTTCAATATTTGAGTTTTATTTATAGCAAGTTTCTTGTAGTGGTTAAATGACAACCATAAAAAAATCGCGAATTTTTCTTTTATTATTATAAACATTAGGTCTTTTGCTATACGTCCACGTATGATTTAAAAAAATATCTGTAACGGTCATACCGAAAAATGTGCCTCAAATTGTATAGTGAAATGAGTCACTCATGAACTTATTCTAATACGTTCTATAACTCATTTCACAGGGAAGTTGTTAAGCTTATTATAGAGTTTCACGGCACTTGTACAGGCACTTTTACTAAAAGATGAATATAATTAAGAAACTAAATAGAGACTAGTACTACAAATTAAATAAAAATCGAACAAAACAATAACAAATTATACAAACAAATAACTTAATTACGGGTCAGTATTTTCACGACTTGGCTGCGCTAGGACTTATCTGACAAATTAAATATGTCAATACTTTCAAACTTATCCGTGTATGTACGAAGTAGTCGCGGCATAACAGCATTTTTGCCATAATTGGTACGATGTAAAGGTATATGAAATAGATTTGTAGGTATGTCTAGTCCATGATTTCTGCGTACAGAATTTCACAGTTAAAAGAAGCTCAAAACTGACTGGCCTACCACGTAAAATGTCAAACAGTAACAACATATCCAGCATTATACGTCTATCATTGAGGGAAAGCAGACGATAGTGTTTCGTGTCAATGGAGTAGGAATCATGGCGCTTCTTGCATTTAAAGTTAAGGAATTTTACGAATCTTTTCTGTAAACTCTCAATTCTTGCAATATAAACAGAGTATTGTGGTGACCAGATAGGACTGCAATACTCTAACATGCTACGGACGTAATACACAATTTTTAAACTGTGACAGTTTCTGAAGAGTTCCCAGGTACGCATTACAAAGCCAAGATTTCGAGATGCCCTATTAATGATACTATCGGTGTGCTCAGAGAACAACAATTAAGAATCTAACATTACACCAAGATCTCTGACTACTTCAACCCTTTCAACGACATTGTTACCAAATTTATAAGAAAATTTAATTGGTTTTTTATAAAGAGGAAAGCTAATAATTTGACACTTGGATACATTGATCGTTATATTATTTTGCAAATAATACTGGTATAGTCTATTAAGGTCTTGTTGAATGAGTTCACAATCCTGGCTTGATCGAACACGCATGTAGATTTTCATGTCATCCGCGGTTTCATCCGAGGAGGTGTTCTGTGCATTCGAAACACCAGACGGACTAAATACTTAAATGACATGTTTCTCTTAGGTGTTACGATTTTCGTTGTTCATTTAGTGCCCTTAGAATACCTACACATTATATACTGCGTAGATAGTGTGAGGTTCAACTCCATATTTGACTACAAGTTTATTTACTAACATTAATTTAAGTTTATTTTTACTAACACTATGTACATGTATTGTATGGAGCTTTGTGGTCGGAAATAAAGAAGATATTAAAGTAATATTAATAATAATATTAATATTATTATATTTATTATTTTTATTAGTGCTTCTATAGTCATCAAGTAAGGTATCTTTCATCAAGTACCTTCTATACTATTAGTTAAGCCGCGTTCTATTGGGCTAGTATTACACATTTTTATTTCTTCTTAAGTAGGAATTTAGACGTATACGAATTGCAAATGAGGCAACAATAACGACTCTATTGAAAGCGCTAATCTAGAATAGCTATGTGCTATGAGATCATTGGATGCTTAACAGTATTAGGTATATAAGATAACAGTTATGACTTTGCTGTGCATCCTGTGGCCGACGCATGAAATTCATAAAGTTTTAAAATAAATCGTGTCTGGCTAGTTTTCTCTACGAACAGTTGCCATCATAATTAAGCTGTTAAATATGGTTATTGTTATGTTAGATATATATATTTATATATAATTTGTTTATACCTTAAGACCTTTTTGTTTGTGCCGGCTAATCTCGATTATCACGGGACTTTGACTGGCAGATAGCTGGTGTTGTAAGGAGTTACTTAGGCTACATTTATTTTAGAAAAAGAATTAGGGTTCCGCGCAAAATATATAAATATGAAAATGCAAGCGAAGCCGCGTGGGATCTGCTAGTTCTAAATAATAATAGTATTAAACCGACATTGAAAAAGTGTCATAGGTACACGTTAAAAATAAAGTCTTATTTTGTTACCACTACAGCCAACCTAATATTTTTTTGTGCGTATGCTAACACAACCTAGGTATAATAATCTTATAAGAAGTTGAAATGTAGCTACATTTAATTATTTTTATAGTCATTAATTAGCTCTTTGCTGTGATTAAATTGCCCAAATAAGTTACCGATTATGAAATTAAATATGATTAGATATTATTTACACCTACATTTTACACCCAATTTTGGCATTTTACAGATAAGTTCGTGGTAGTCAAGACAGACGCAGACAAGCACACAAGGAAACAATCGTCTAGACAATGGATCGATGCTTTGAACAGAAAGCCAGCTTCTAACAATTACCATTTATTTTACATGTGATGTTTATAGATTGTATCATCTCTTAGGTTTTGCCGTGCATCTGTGACGTGGTCCTGTTTACGGCTTCCACATATGTACGTAGTCACTAGATTTATAGGCACCTAACCGAGGTGTTATACTTCTGTTGCAGTAAAGTTCATGCCCCTCAGAATTCTTCAGATACCCATCGTACGACAATTTATATCACACTCACAATTGTATGAGCACTTTCAAAAGTATTATTCACTCTATATTATAAAATATGAATGTTAGTATGATAATAATTTGCCGCTATAATAGCTATTGTATCTGATATTATATCATCAATAAACACATATCTTAAATACTTTTACGAGAACATTATAACGAACACGGGCGGAAGAAAAACAAGTGTATTTGAAATCAATAATACTCTACATGGTAATAAAGTACACTTTTGGGTACTGTGCGTCGCAGCAGAGCTTAGAAATATTTGAATATACATTTTGTGAATAAACGACGTTGCAACATGAAGCCGATCGTCAATTTCTTTAAAAAAACCAAAGACATTAATAATGAAACCAATCACAAAACAAATCGTTCAAACGACCAACCACGAAAAAATGAAGATAGTAACGTATCACTAACGCCTTTAACATCAAATAAAACAAAAAAGAGAGCTGAAAAAGAAACAAGTAAAACAGAAGCCGATAACGGTATGTTATTAATTCTTCATACAATCGATCAATATAAAAGACACCTTATGAAATCTGTGACCATGAAAAGCATACTGAAGGATGAGTCACGGGCCTTACTGTCAAAGTTGGCTCTTGAATCGGAGGATAATAAAAAGGTATTGAGCTATTTGTACTGTATCGATCAAAATTATGAGGACATTCCAATGAAGACGTCGGAGGTTACAGAAATTAATTATCCGTCATTATATGAGAAGGGGTTTATAATTTTTTTTCCTACAGATGTCGACGTGTGGACTTCTGAACAGTGTTTAGAACTATTAACATTGTCACAAATGCAGGCGATATGCGAAAAATTTAAGTGGAAAACTTCTATCAAAAACGAAAGGTCGTATAAGGAGATCATCCGGAAATTTATGACGACACAAGATATAGAGTGTTTGAAATGTTCCATTTTCAACAGGAAGGAAAAAGTTTTAAAGGATTTGAGATCAAAAGTTAAGAAATGGAAGTTATCGGACTTGGCCCGTGAAACAATAACAGAACTAATAGTTTTGATGCATTTGGATACTATTTTCGAAATGGGCTGTTCAATCGACTCTACAAAGATGTATAATGACAGGCCCGAGATAAAATTTAAACCCTCTATAAGTTCAAAAATTTACCCTGTGGGTAAAAAGATTATTCTGATTATCTTTCAGCATAGGAAGGAATTTTGTACATATCTGAAAGCTCTAGCGTTATCCGAGGAATATAAGACGGTAAAAGATAAACGTAAAATTGTGTTACAAACGTATAATTTATACAAGGAAGTGACTAAAAAAAAAATGGCTTGTTATAGAAGTTGGCCACCATGGCTACGCAAATTCACACCTGCAAATATTTATGTGGAAATCCTCGAAGATGGTGTAAAGGATTTGAAGAAATTAAAAGAGTACGACAAAACACTGGAGATACTGGACTTACTAATCACGCAAGTGACTTTCAAGCAACATAACAAAGCCGCGTGGTATGATTTGAAGGCTATTATTCAACTGAAATATTTGAAGTCTCCCGAAAAGGCAGCAGAAACGTTATGTGAGGCGTTTGACGCGCGTTTACCAGAGGAGAAGGTTAATATATTGCGACATCGCGCTAAGCAGATAACAGAGATGAAAACTAAAAATCAAATTGATTTAAAAGTTCTTCACGCACTAGGAGCTTATGCTGAAAGAGAAATATTGGAACGTAGTATTCCTGACCCACATTATTACTGCCGAGAGTCTACACAGAAATCCAAGTCAAGATCTAGGCCTCAGTACGAATGGAAGGGTGAACTCGTATCGGTCGAAACCTTGTGCTGCAATATTTACAAGGAAAAAGGACAATTTCCACTAGCGGAGCACTGGGAGGGACATCTTATGAACACGATATATTTCCTGTTGTTCTGGGATATTATATACACGAAACCGTGGGCCATTAATGGAATATTCATGAGCTATTACCAGCAGTATCCATTGGATATGTTTTGTGAAAGCTTTTACATAAATAGAAAAGCAATAATTGATGACTTTCTCATAACGCTCGAGAATAGCACAGTATACGATATAATTAAAACAATAACAAAACGATATGATGAACTGGTTCAATATAACGTGCCAGAAATGACTCGCAAAGTTAATACTTTTGATAATATTACGACAGTGGTGCGTTGCTTAGGCCCGCGGGCACTTGCCGCCATCTGTCGCAGACTGGCGTACAACTATAAATACATGCGTTACGGGTTTCCTGACTTGACACTGTGTAACACTGACAATCTCTCTATCGAGTTCAGGGAAGTGAAGACAGACAACGACATCGTGCACTCAAACCAGATACAATGGCTGCATTATTTGAATAATCACAATATAAAGGCTGGCTTCTGCTACTTGACCAATAAGAAAGGAGAAGATATCAATCGAGAAACAGCCAATGAGCAGCATTTTGACAGTAGCTATTTATCGGACACTTCTGATACTGAAGACCAGCAACCCGACCTTGGTACCAGCTTTGATTGACAGGTTTTGTTTCTAATATGGTTCAAAAACTAAAACATATGAGCCCAATACTCGTAGGGTTTACTTGTAGCCACTGAAGAGTTAAAGAATCCACCTCCTGGTTCCATCATGAGATTGGCCTTGGAGCTAATCTACCAAATTAAAGTATTGTCACTACATCATCGATCGATCGTTTGTGGGAGGTTCCTGCTTCGGGCCATGGCCACGTATGGGCCGGCTCAACCGAAGTGATACCACGGCCTCACAGAAAAATGTGAAGCAATGTTTGCATTGCTTTTCGCCGCGTTAGTGAGGTTACCGGAGGCCTTAACTCTTCCCTCTCCCCTATTTCCGCCCTTCCTCTCTCTCCCTCTCTTTCACTACTTCCACCTTAAAGGGAGGCAACGCACTTGTGACTCTTCAGTTGCTGGTGCCCATGGGCGGCGGTAGCTATTTACCACCAGGTGACCCACTAGAACCGTTTGCCCTATACCATAAAAATAAAAATCGGGTGTGCTATGTTTGTCAAACAAAATATTTAAAAAACGACCATGGGCTCGCCACGCGGACTTGTTTTGCGTAGTAACAAGTACAACGGCATTAATTCACAACAGCCACCTTTTTAACAGCCACCTTTTTTGTATTGCCTTGCGCCTGTTTCAAGAATACTTGGATGATGAGTATTTTAATTACATCTAGTATTAGTCAACCATTTACATCAGGTGTTACTATTTAAGAACATTGTCGTTTTATAGAAATTTTATTAAAATAACATATATATTTAAGTATCTAGTTTAAGAAATTTTTAATATTTTATTTTAAATTCTAAATTAACAAGTGTAACAGCTTCTCTTTTTAATGTATAAATGTACTAAATATTTTGATCATATATATGCATGCTTGATCTATACTAATATAATAAAGCTAAAGACTTTTTTTTGTTTATTTATTTTTTAAAGCTCACCAGTCAGATTTAAAAAAATCTTTTGTACATGATAGCTAAACTCATGAGGAATCTTTTCCCTATGAAGGTCACACTTCTGTGTGACCTTCATCCGATATAGATATGAAACATTGCTTAAAACATGAACGTACCTTAAAACGTAATTTCTCACACTTCAAATCGCAAACTAAGCAGAGATAGTTAAAAGCCCATAACAAGGTAAACGTTTATATCAAAAGCGTTTGAGATATTCTCACCCCAACCTCGGCCTGGACGACAATTTAAATCGTTTAAAGTAACAGAATTAACCGGAGAAAAACCGAAGAAATACGGGCCAGTCATGAAAAAGATGTAATCATTCATGCTGTTCAAGTTGCATTGTGGAAAGCTGGAAAAGGAGATGCTCCCAAAATACTTAAAGAAATCATCAGCAGTCAAACAGGCACGACTAAATTTAAAAAAGCTTTTTCTAAATCAGAGAGCAATAAGAACTAGCTCACTAACAACTAACACAAGAATCGTCGTTGTTCGTAAAAGCTGATTTAACTCGTCGACAATACGAAATAGTGAGGAATACCAACAAGAAATTCTTCTCTTTTAATACCTTGTTAGCAAAAGCGAAACAAGAATGCTGTCCGCCTATATTACAGTCTTTGCTAGACCAGTGAAAACTTTTTCTAACAACAATGAATATAATAATACCAAGAACGAGCGGGCTTAAAGTTAATTTCAAAATGTAGCTGTGATGGCTTTGGATAATCTCAATTTTCACAAAAATTTGTTACTCATGCTGACTCAGATGCCAACATATTACAAAGTTGTTTCGTTCCGTAATCTAAAAAGAAGAACTATGGTCTCCTTTTTACCTAAAACAATTGCTATTTTATGTCCAAAGTTCGTAATGACCGAAGATGAACAACAGTCTTTAAAAAAATTTTTTTCTTTAAATAAAACGTCTCTGTAAATATATAAAAATTATTCTTTCTTTAATATGTAACCTTTAGAATAGACATATAACATAAAAAAATTTTGGCCGCGTAGGATGGTCAAATACCTACCAATATGTGCGCCGTACAAAAGTCGATAGATGCCGATAGACATTCTCAGTATTGCGCACGCTAATCGCATAGGCGCTTTAACAGCCATTATTTTGCTAATATCTTTCTAATAAAATATCTAAAAACTGATATGTTGATAGAAATCTAGACGTACCATCGCATATCTCTATCCCAGAAAATTCAACATCGTGTACATATAAAACATCCCAATTCATTTTTTAAATCTGTAGCCAATACGAGTACATTCGTTCCATAATCTGCAAGTACCCAGACCTTATCTGTGCCCAGACTTACTAACATGTTACACCGTGTCCTATTAGACTGTGACATTGTACTTCTTACAGAGTGTTGTTTACGATGCGCAACCAATGCTAACATCCCGCCCTTACTAAACTAAGTACACAGCATACAAAACGTGTAACACCAGAATGATTTTTATATACCGTTCCCACCCCCATACTCTTACTTAAGTTAGAGAATCCAAGCTACAACTTTTTAAAGTCTACCTCACCAAAAGAAAAATTCGTGTAATGTAATTCATGGATGTCCCCCTACGTTCTGGACAGGTTTAGTGACGTCATGTAGGCAGGCGACATTGCGGCGAGACAGCAGACTGTGCACCGCTCTCCTGCCCAAACCAAAGAGTATACAAACACTAGCCCAAACTATCTAAAAACTACAAATTCAGTAAGAAGGTCGTAATCTTAAGTGTCAATTCACGTCATTTTTGTAAAAAAATATCAATTATGATTGGCTTCTTAGATGGGTTTCATCTAAAAATATCTAACAATTTAAATTGTTTTTGGAAACAGATGGTAGTAGCTTCACTTGAAAATGAAAAATCAAATATATGTTAATTTAACAAGCAAATATTAATTTTTAGGGTTCCGTTCCTCAAAAGGAAAATAGGAATCGATTTAGGATCACTTTGTTGCCCGTCTGTCTATCATCAAATACTTCTGTCTGCGATCCCTAAATTTTGAAAAAAAATCAAGCTTCTAAATCAACGATTACATTACCAAATAAAGAAATTAAAGGCTTAAAGGGTCTAACGGCTAAGGCTTAAAGGGCCGTTAGACCCTTTAAGCCTTTAATTTTTAATAAATTTGAGTATTTCACAGGTAAATCAAAACCTATAGGTTACTTCCCATTCATTTATAATCATGGTATTTGATAAGAAGCTTACATTAAAATAAAGGAAGAAATTCGAAAGTCGTTAATTTGTTATTATATCACATAAAAAATGTGATTACAGACTTATATTTTGCGGTTAGAAAGTTGTTTTGTCGTATATCGATGTATGGGAGAGTATTTTTAGAACTGCAAAGTTAAGGTTGTGTTTCGGAAAAAGTGGGCGATAATCTTAGAGATTCTTGAGACGGAAATACTATGTACATACAAGATTGTTTGCTTACGGAGCCCTCGATGCGCGACTTACCGCACGATACTCGCACTTGTCCGGTTTTTTTAAAACCAACTTTATAACGGAGGAGGTTCTCAAATCGACTGTTTTTTTTTTAATTTTGTATTTTTGATTTTGATAATCTTTTTTAATTGAATTAGTTGTACTCAAGCTTGCTCTAATTTCAATTTCAAGACAATCTTTCACATAATTAGGGGTTGAAAATCAAAGGATATGGATATGGGCCAGCTTGACCGGAGTGGTACTCCGGTCTCACAGAAAACCGGCCTCATAGCAACGCTTGTGTTGTGTTTCACCGAGTGAGTGAGGTTACCAAAAGCCCTAACCCTTCCCACTACACCCCTCTTCCTCTCCCCTCCCGCTTTTCCCTCCCTTCCCCTACTAGCAATCAACAATAAACAATGATGACATGTTAATGACGTTTTAAAATTATTCTTGCCATCAAAAGAAATTAGTTGCATTTGCTTTGCGGAACATGACGAGGTTTTTTATTTTCCTGTGCAGTTCCTTCATTTACGATTATAAAAGCATTATACTTATTCAGAAAAGAATATTAAATAATCTATACAAATATCCAGCTGTAGAGTAGCAGGCTGTAGAGTTTTTTTGATTTAACAACCTTATCTATGAAACTGCCACTCGGACTTGAAAAGCCTTTTCCACTCAATAGCCTAAATTTTAAGGAATCTATTTAACATCACGCTAAATCTCTTAGCTATCTCGGAGCAGAGCAGTGGCCATACGCAGGCCAAACATAGAGGAACGGTTAAAAAATAATTTGGACCTATTGTGGGTGTTAAAATTATGTCATATCCCGTCATAAATGGACAGAGCCAATTAAAACTTAATGCAATATCCTATTTTAGCACGATGACTGTGAGCAATCTGCTCCTAGGTCATCGGCCATGGCTTCCACAATGACAGATTAATGAATGGTGCAGGAACAATCGATTTCAATTTAATAATCATAACTAGAGATCGCCTGGTGATCAAATTTCGATCATAATAATTCATTTTTCGTGTATTTCAAAGACCAGTGTAAGTTGAACTGTTGGTGTATAGACTTTTTTTTTAAAGACAACTCCGCATTAGGAATAACTCCTGTGTCGCGAGGGACTTTACAAACATACAAACAACGGACACAAAGGACACCCAGACTCGGGTGGGAATCGAATCCACTACCTATGGCGTAGCAGTCAGGGTCACTAACCACTAGACCAACAGGCCAGTCATCATCTTACGTTCCATGACAGATCAACGTATACATATAGGCACTGGACGCGTGTATCCATTTTCACATATTTTATGAATTTGTAACACATAATATTTATTAAACACTAGCAGCGCCCCGCTTTCACGTTTATAATATTAGTAGGATTCTAGCTTCCTGCACTTCTTCTATACATAAACTTAAAATATAACAAATATCAAGTTATTGTGTTCCCGAAATTTACTTAAAAATGTAAGTGTACAAAGAATTCTCTTCACGTTTTGATATATAATAATATAACTTGAGACACCTCACACATGACCGTCTGATCTCCAACCTAGGCACAGCCTGTACTATGGTAACCCAACTACTGATAAACACACTTAAAAATTACTAAATACGTACATAAAATAGATAAATTACACCCAGACACAGAACAAATTAATGATCGTGCTCATCACACAATTATTTGCTCTAGGCTCTAGGTGGGAATCGAACCTACTACCTCCGGCTCAGCAGTCAGGATCACTAACCATTACACACAGGCCTATCATATATTATTATAATATTTAGTAATTTTTTACTTGACACAGTGGCATAGAGGGTCACGAAGTCCCTCCTCGTGTAACTGATTGTAAAGTACACAAAATGATCATAGGTATGTCCTTACCTTACGTCGTAACATATATATGGTTGTATGCTTATCGAAACTGAAACGGTAAGGTAAAGTTAATATTTGAATACTCCATTATCAGAAATCAAATAAAAGTATGCCTATATTCAGATGACGGAAGTTGAGCTAGCATTTTGATAAATTTTCTTCAAGTCGTTCACGTGTTGACGCGCGTCGCGAGTCGGTTCAAATAGCCTATGACTCTTATGACTATCCGGTCTATCTTTTCCAAAACCAAAACCAGACGCGCGCTAACGTCTGTTATACTCATGAGTGTCATGGGAACTGATGGGAACTATCGGCTATACATATTATATCAACCCGTAAGTCATTGTCAGCCAAAACGATCGCTATCTCATTCAACCAAATCACTAATTCGTATTATTCAATGTTGCCAATGAAAAAATAAAATCTACCAAAATTTTTGTTTTTATTTTTCGGTAAGTAGGTACCTATATTATTGTATCTGTTCTGATAAGCCCAGTAATAAATTAATGTATTTCGTAGAAATTAGCAAAGTATAAATTGCTTCTGTTTGAATTGCCCGGAAGATAGGTTTGGTATTAGACTTGCAACCACGATAGAACACACTACTAAAACTTTAGTTGCGTATATTTATAACGTAGCGTAAGTCCCGATCTCTTTTGAATATCGGGATAAAAAGTAGCCTATATGGTAATCCAGGTCTCCAGCTATCTACATACCAAGTTTCATCGCAATCGGTTTAGTGTTTTTTGCGTGAAAGAGTAACAAACATCCATCCATCCATCCATCCATCCAAACTTTCACATTTATAATATTAGTGGGATATAATAATAAATAATGAAATAAAAATAAAAAGTGTTCATTTAGGTTTAGAAACATATTTTGATAGATAGATTGTTAGTGAGAACTCATCAGCTGTAATGGGACAGACATTTCTTCGTTTATAAAAATTACCCTGAATTTAGGGAAAATAGCTCTAAAACGGAACACTGGTTTTCATTCACACAGTTCGTGTTTCGTGTATAAATAAAACTACAGACAGATGCATACAGGCAGTTGTGTGAAGGAGACGTGTGTGTTGTTGTGTGGAATTAGTGTTAACTACGATATTATTTTTAAAAGGTTTTATTAGTATAAGAGAAGGAAGTGAATTGTTCTCAAGTGATGTAGATCGGATGTTTCCAAAGTGATTAACTTAATGTTTGAAAACAGTAAGTTTATTTTATGACATTTTCGGTTAATCTCCGTGTGTGGTTACTATTCCTAATTACTTAATAAATATAGATGCGGTAATGTACACTCACATGCTTACTTTTACTGCAAGCGTAAGCGTCCTATATCGGTGCAGACAGTTTTTGTTGCTTGTTGATGAAGTGCTCCTAGTAAAGGCCATCACACACTATACCGCCACGGTAACGGCACGGCTCCAACGCAGCAATAAAGTGGTCGTATAATATATTTCATAATGTCAATATGAAAAAGCCGACGGCGGGCAGTAAGCGCGTATTGACATTAATGAATGTCAACAACTTACTATAACATACTTACTACTTAAATTAGTAAACTCAAAAAATATTTTTACATGTATCTGATATAACAAATTTCAAGACTTTCTTGAGATTTATTGCTGCGAGATCTTGCTTCTCGCCGTCAATGGGAAGCAGGTTTATATTTATAGGTTTTGATTATTACACTTAACATATATTATATGTTAAGTGTTAACACTTCGCAGATAAATCAAAATCTATAAATATAAATATAATTAAAATTGGTTGACTTACTGGTGCCTAAAAACTCAACACCAGTGATGTCACAAGTCGCGAAACTTTTAAAAACATTGGTTACAGCGAAATTTTAAAAACAATGGTAACGAAATTGGTTAAGGGTGTAGTCGCGTTGCTCACTCCTTTTGCAGAAACATAACAAACTTTTTACATATCATGTTTCGAGTTTCGATTCTCGTAGGATCTCGAGACATTTTCTCATCAAGAGATTCTTTAAACCAATAATAATAATATATCTCTTTGTTGTACACCAAAATGATTTTGAAGAGTAGAACCACAGCAATGTTTTGTGGTAGATACAATTGGCGGCCGTATCGCACTGAGGCAATCTCTTACAGGCAACCATGGGATGGAGCGAACATAGGATATCGATTTTAGGGCAGTATGGTGTACGCTCAGTAGGTATATTATATAAGTTAAATAAAGATGACGTATCTTAGATATAGTGTAAGAATATACATACAAGAGAGCAACAAACAAATAAATACATAAGCAAACATAGGTATAAGGATTCACATATAAATCGAATAAAACATACAAATATATAGGACTATACTACATTAAGTCAAATAAGAAGATAACTAGGCAATTATAATATGTTGATATCACCCAGGTAATGTTCTTTTACCAGTTTCTTAAAAGCAGGCAGTGACTGTGCACGTCTTATTGTCAAGGGCAGGTTATTCCATAACCGAACGGCTTGGACAGAGTAGGAATTGTCGACGAATTTCGTAGAATGTCCAGGTAGTTTTAATATCAGGTTCTCTGACGATCTCAAAAATCGGGAATGAGTGTCGTGTAAAAAGCTAAATAGTTTTTTAAGGTAATTAGGAGTTAGGGGATTAAATAGAATGCTATATAAAAGCGAAAGAATACGTGCATTCCGGCGAATGCGTATAGGTAACCACTTGAGCTTTTTTCGATAATCAAAAACATGATCATATTTGCGTAGTCCAAATATGAATCTTATACCACAGATAAGATAATAGTTACTTCGTAACAGATACATCACTCCCATACAAAACTGAAAATACCTACGTTATAATAGCCTACAAAATTTAAATAATAATACCTGGCGTTAGCTGCGACCAGAAATATATCTTATTTACGCTTTTCGAAAGTTGAGAACGCCTTGCCCACCGCGCGATCTTCGTCTGTGTGTGTAGCCGAACTGCCGGACACTAGGGTTGTACAAAGTACACAAATAATGAAATATAAATTATTTATTTGGGGTATGTTCCAATATACACTGCGATCACTGTTCAGTGCTCTTACCGCGCAAAAATTCGGTTCGTTATGGACTGACAGTATATATTGCCGCAGTATCCTAGGGAAATATATGACGTCATAAATTGTCGCCATTCTTGTACTGTGAGCACTGGCGTTTTCGAGGAAAGGTGCTCTCAGTGCTTTGATTACGTGATCAACTACAATTTTTTTCCAGTTAAATAGTAAACAATTATTTGTCGAAATATGTTCATCACTTTTAACGTACCTACATAGCCCCATTTAAATAATTCGGTTATAAAGTTTTTATGCATTCGGTTACTTGAAAAACAATATTTTCTTTTAATAAAAAGTAAACTTACTTTTATTATGCGAGTAATTGTCAATTGACAATTGACTTTAATAATAAATTTCTAAATATAACTACATTCAAACAATATTTTTTCTTGTTTAACAGATAAGTTGTACATATATATGATAACTATTTTCACGTCAAAACAGCGGCAAAAAATATAGATGACAGTATACTGGACTGCGTTCCGTATTAAACAGTAACCAGTATAGCTAATCATAAAGGAACAGCTTCGCAGTATATTAAATTGACGTCACTCCTTATAGTGCTCGCAGTGCATATCGGAACACACACTTGATAATCAAATTTATGGGTTAGTTTTATATAATGATAAATAAAATTATTTCCCCTATGAAATTTATATCTTTAATTTTTATAGGTAATTAAAGTATCCCTTAAACCTTCGATAGTAACATAAAATGTTGATGCTGTAGACATATACATCACTATCACTACATCACTACACATTATAAAACAAAGTCGCCCGCCGCGTTTGTCTGTCTGTCTATCTGTTCATGATAAACTCAAAAACTACTTAACAGATTTTCATGCGGTTTTTATCAATAGATAGAGCGATTTATAAGGAATGTTGAGGCATGTAATTTGTTAAGGTTTTGTGTAAGTAAGTTGAAATATGATCACGATTGTTGAAGATGTCTCTGGTACCCGTGCGAAGCTGGAGCGGGTTGCTAGTAATGGCTGTTGCGTAGACTAGAGAAAGATACTCTGATAATTTAAACTTTGTATAACATATTATGTTACACAAAAGTATTAAATAACAAATAACTACCTACTCAAATAAAAACCTCAATCCGTGCCGATCTCAATATGTTTTACATTTCAGTAGCTCTTATTATTATTTTCACTATATTTGTAACTATATTACATATTGTGTGAGAGAAGCAGCCGTCAGTTCGCCTTGCCTACAAGTTACAACAAATGAATACGCTGGCAGTTCACACCTACTAAGTTCGTCACCTTTCGTAGAAATTATGTGTTTATTATTGACGGTTTAATAGACTACATTTATTACATCATCATCATTTATCAACATCGTATAGAATTTATATAAGCAACATTTATTTTTTTGTTGTGAAGATAACTATTATTTATTATTAGTACAGTACAGAATAAACACCTGAAGTGGAGATGTTTTTATTTTATATTGACAAAAAAGTAATAGCTAAAATCATTTTTGCAACTTATTTTTAAAGGATTTTACAGATCACTAACGTCTAACAATAACGCAACGCATAATAAATACATATAGCAATAACAAAACATCTCCACTTCATAATAAGTTCGATTTGACATTTTGTTTTTATTTACGGAGAATACCGTTCTGCCGTGCGTGCGTGCTCTCAGCTACGCATTGTCGCCCCTACTGACACTTTTACCGTGGTCGGTAAGCTAAATTGGTAGGTATATAAAACGTGACCTCGAGCGAGTGATGTAGCCCTGCTTATACAGAGATTTTGGAGTCTCTCAAGCTTATTCAATTGGTCTTCGGTAAGATCTAGATAACTGGCATCGGCATAATCAAGAATTGGAAAAAGAAGGGATTGTACAAGCGCAATCTTAGTGGTGGTAGGAAGAAAATTGCGAAGTCGGCGCAGGGAACCTGCAGCGGCAAACATTTTGCGACTCAGTACTTGCAGCTGTTGGTGCATTACTAGTTTTTTAAATGGTCGATAAACCGACACCACAAAAGTTACAAAGGTCATAGCCTATCGTAATCGCGTGCCATCAAAGGGGCTTATGTTTATTTTGCTACCTCAATAATTTAAAAATAAATATTCTAGAACGTTTCGGTGACTTTTAACGTAGTGCATAGCAGTACCAGAATTATATGACTGTGACTCTTAAGTTGCAGTTCAAGAGTAAGTAGTCACTTACAATCAAGTGAACCGTCTGCTCCTTTGCCCCCTATAATATAAAAAAAATATATAAATAATTTAAAGACTTTACAAATTTAAATAATTGATTCACTGTGCTACAAAAAAAAAACTTTTGGCCTAATTCAGGCGTAGTGCCACAGATAAGATAATAGTTACTTGAGTTCATTGACACTAACTGATTTACCATACAAATATATTTTATTATCTACAATAAAGGCGTTTCTACTGTATGATATGTAAATGGATTAATTTTATTATTCTTATTTAGATTTGTAGGTTTATCGCAATCTTTTTTCTGATTTGAATGAAATGAAATGAAATGAAATGAAAAGGTTTATTTTAGCGACATGCCAAGATATACATACACTTGATATGATAACTATACACTGCGATATAATAGGTATGCAACATGCAAGTATGCATGCCCAGCACAACCCGCCGAAAAGGGTCACCACCTCAGCATTTGCTAGACGGTGAACCGTCCAGCGGTGATTTTCAGTTGGCAACACGCTGACGTGACTCACGGTAGAAACAGTAACTATAAATGTAAATATCAGTAAACATACCGCCACCCGGAAAAACAGTTTCGTAATACAAAAACAGCTATTTCGAGAAAACACGATTTTTATGCCGGTAAATAGAACGAAACAGATTAGAACAAAATAGAACAAAATAGAGCTAATAACTATGTTTTAACAGCCGACCAAATGTAACATTTGTTATTCAGTGCTATAAAAATGTCAAACGTGCCTAACATTTAACATGTGATATGACACTTTTTTTGCCGGGTGGCGATACAATTTTGCGATTTTTGCGAAAACAGTTGTTTCGAATTTTCGTTCTTTTTTTTTCACAGGCTCTGTAATTGGGCATGGTGAACCAGGTGTACAATTTTAATTAATTGTCTTTCATGAAAAAAAAGATGCAGGGTCTTAGAATACGAATATTTCACCATTATCACAGATTACTGAGTAGTCACTACGTAACCACTATTATATTTTGAGTAAGTTAGCGTGCGAGGCACACTCAATTTTATTTTGAACTTCCAAAGGTCTATTTAGGGTTCCGTACCCGAAGGGTAACCAACGGATCCCTATTACTAAGCCCTGAGCTGTCCATCCGACGTCGGTCTGTCAGCGGGCTGTATCTCATGATCCGTAATAGGTAGACAGTTGAAATTTTCACAGAATGTGTACCTATTTCTGTTGCCGCTATAACAACAAAATATAATAAAAATTAAAGCACCCCACTAGAAATGTGTTTTTTTTTGTGCTCGATTTTAATAATGGCAACAAGTAGACGCTTGAAATGCTCACAGAGTTTGTATTGCTATATTCGCTAAAAAAACTTTCAGTCTGTAGTAAAATAAAATAATATTTAAAAATTAAAGGGGATCCCCATACAGGACACGTGTTTGGAGTTTTTAACGGCATAATAATTTCAATTTTTTTATAAATTATACTTACTTTATTATTAAGTCTGTGGTTCTTTATGTCTGACTACACATTATAAGAGCTATTTATAGACACTTTATTGAAGTAATGTCTAGTACTTTTACTTTTCTGTGGTAATGTCCATTCTTTGTTTCATAATACGTCGCGATATTTTGGTCGTACAATCGAAGCGTGTCACTGTTGATATTTCAGTCCACGGCTGGTACAGATTATTTATTGGCCTTTCGCGCCAAATAAAAGCATAAAATACGTGCAATTAAAGATATCTTTTTAAATTATTGCTAAGAAATGTCTGAAACTTGATTGTCATTAGGAACATTTTAACAATTTTTTTCTAAATTCTATTGAAATTGGTATTATATTTTAAGCCCAGTGGCGTAACAATAGGGTCACCCATGGCCCTAGGAGGCCCCCAGCCCAAGAGTGAACTTGTGCCCCTTCCGATGAATTAGCCACGGGCCTCATATGTTATAGGTACGCCACTGTTTAAGCCCCTTAAAATAATAAAAAGTTGTAAGTATACAATAACTCTAAGAAGTAAGTGTCGAATTTTAAATTGTACATTAATTACGCAAAAAATATTTGGTGTTGCCAAGTAGGTAACCTGCGCGTTCCACGAACCCGGGAGGCCGCAACTACCGAAATAAGTATTTTTCACTTTCATTATGATTTAAGTATCATAAATAACGAGTCAATTATGTCGTACGTTTTCAAGCGCGTCTGTTGATATTAAAATATCTAATGTTCTGTGTCTGGGTGTAATTTATCTATAATATGTATGTATTTAGAAATATATAAGTATGTTTATCAGCAGTCTGGTTACCATAGTACAGGCTCTGCCTAGTTTGGGATCAGACGGCCGTGTGTGAGATGTGTGGAGTTATTATTATTCTCTTCAGTTATATTATTATCTAACGTACCTTTTAAACCATCATAATTTTGACCTTTTCCCAAATTTATTTGGGGTCGGCGCAATGTGTTTTCTTCTTCCATTCTCTTCTATCACTCGGCAGTTTACTGCTTACTCCTTTTCTAGCTATATCCTCTTTTACGCAGTCCTTCCATCTCTCCTTCGTATCCGTCAACTTCCAGACTTTACTCTCTTACTAACTTTTGAACTTTCGCATTCCATGACAAAGTTATGTATTTACACGGGAATTAACGCGATCACGAAATAGGTATCACTTATATAGGTATCACTATATGGTGCAACTTGGTCGAAACGTCAGGCAATTCAGAGGTATGTAACCTCTGAATTGCCTGACGTTTCGACCAAGTTGCACCTGCCGTAGTCACAAGCTGACAGGAGTAAGTAAAACTCTCTTCACCACATTTTTTTCGTACCTTTTAAAATGTACTTTTAAATTTGACAATTCGTTTCGTACAACCACATACTATAGAAATGTTTATGTGAATCTGTTGAATATAATGTTTTATCAATTCTGAATGACAATCGGCTGACATCATTATCTGCAACTGAACTAAATTCATTATCACACCGACCACGTTTTATGTAAATGATTATTCGGAGAAAAACGCTTGGCTATATGACAATAATTATTATTATCACATCACTATTTATACCGAAACTCTTCCATTCAAACTTAGCTGTATTATCCGTCAAACGTTAAAAACTCAACATGAAATTCATTTATTTATAATGTAAGAATGCTACTAAGCTGTCATCGCACTAAGGTTGACTGATACCTTTTCTTTTTAAGGTCACGTGTATATGTCTCAGCCAACTAGCTTAATTAGCCGTTCAACTAACAGCCTAGCCTTTTTACTGTACGGCGCCGTTTAACTAGCGGCCTAAATGATATTCAGCTATTTAATCAAACAGCTAAGCAAATGATTTGGATCGATATCGTTTAACTACCTACTTAGCCTAGCCTATTCATACCAAGTACTTCGTTTGTCATAGAATTCGGTTCTGACCCTCGCCGGCCGCTGCCGCGGCACGCTCGCGTCGCTCGCTCGGCTAGGGCGTAATGTTTACAGTTCTAACCTACAATTTACAAAAGGAACGTCCCATTTATTATAATGCACCCCGATATAATCCTTATTCTTCTACGAACTTTTTTGTTACTTTTTTTAATTCGTAATGCAGTGACAGACAATCCACTTCTTTATCTTCATGTTTCACTCTACTACTGGAACAATCAGTACAGCCTAGTTCTGCCTATCCCGTCCTCATCAACAGTTTTTATGTGCGCAACTCATGACATCTTGAGTCTACTGACGGATCTCATAGCTTCAATTTACCCGTCATGTTATTTTTAGTGTGTCAGTATATTTCTATATCCCAGTGGCGAATCGCACACATTTTAGAAATGGATACCGATAATCTATATGTAAAATTGCTTAATTACTTATATGCAATTAATTCCGAATGTAGAATGACTCAATATTTAATAGGATATGCAACATTAAAACTTTATTATTATTATTGGTCTAAGAAAAGAAGAAATGAAATTAGGTAGGTAGGCAGACTGAGCTCTGACATACAGCTTACACCTCTTTTACATTGGTCAGACCTGGTCGACCTTTCATACATAAACTAAAATAATTAATACTGCTTTCATACACGCTCGCCGATTACGTGTGTTACGGGTGTCTTTTTACATAGTTACCATATATATATTCTATTTTTCATTATTATGATATAAGCAATCATCAGTAGCGTTGTGTGTAACGAAGCGGGTCAATAACCGGTCGATGACGCAACCTACCGTGACCCCTCATATGGGTTCGATGCAATATGTCACCTTGAATCTAAAATTAACTCATTTTTATTGTAGAACAACTTTTCTATACAGCCTTTTTTGTCAGAAGAACACGTAACCTCGTTTATGGCTGCACTATACTAAAAAGAAAGAATACAAGAAAGATAGAACATTTAAAGAAAGAATAATTCGTAGACGATAAGGTTTACCATAAAATAATAATAAAATTACATTACGTGTCCATTGTGTGTTACAAAACGCAGTGGGCTGCCGCTCGCCGGCCGGGCCGCACGTTAGTTTGATTCTCACTCACGCGCTACGTCGCGTCATCCGTTCGTATCTAGACTATTGAGCTATTAGTACCTAGCCTAGGTTAATTTCTTCACAAAAATAGAGTAATAGGCACATAACTGACTGGTAATTAAATATTTAGATTTATTAATTCTAAATTCTAAAAACGGACAACCCTAACCTTCATATTGGCATTCTTTAATCTTGAGACTTTTTTTTTTGTTGTTGTTATTCTTATGCCAAATTTTACAATGCAAGTTCGACGTTGATGATGCGCCCTGCCCTAGTTGTTTAATTATGTGGCCTGAAAACAAAAAGAATATTAATGTCAGACTGGGATATGTATTGTAATATAATTTAATTGTACATAAATATTACTTACCTAGTGGTTATGGCCAATAAACCTGCGGGTAGCAACGCTGTAGCTGTTCGGCAATGTGTGGGTTCACTGCGTTACCTAGCTGCGCCGGTACTGCTTCGTTTGTACAGTAATTGTAATTAATTAATTAATTGTAATTAACAGCAAAATATTTAGCACATAGTTTCGATAACTAAATAACTTTAGTTTGCGTATTTGGTGTAGTGTAGTTGCATGCAACGTCGCGGCCTCATCAGAACCGATAAGAGTTACGCGATAGAAAGAGAGGCAACTTCTAGGTGAATATGATATAACTGTAGGTAATTAGCGCGGTAAAACCTAAATTGCGACTTTATTGTGTCGATGCAAGAGTCGCTATTTATTTAAATGCTTTGGTGGAGTAGGACTTCTGTACCTGTACTATTATGTACTCCGTGTTTATGGTTAGACTGCGCTGCAAAATATGAAATCAGACGTAAATAAAATAATACCTATACTATAAAAAGAAACTGATCAGATTTAGTTAGCTGATAATGGAAAACGAAGCTATTGGTGTTAATTCTGTTTTTACAAAACTCTCTAAACTAGACTT
Source organism: Callimorpha dominula (assembly GCA_949752705.1). Lineage (NCBI taxonomy): Eukaryota > Metazoa > Arthropoda > Insecta > Lepidoptera > Erebidae > Callimorpha > Callimorpha dominula. The sequence continues at coordinate 20,047,296 of OX457005.1, forward strand.
AAAATCACTAAAATTTTGTTTAGTTCTTAGTTCCAAATGACGTTTTGTATTTTAAAAAAGTAAGACCGAGCTTAATTTAGTTTGACAGAACGAAAATTGGATAAGTTACTCAACATCTACCATATTTGTTCTTCTGTTGTACGTTCTGAACTTGAATAAATATAAATTGAATAAATATAAAAATTAGGTTTATTTTTATATTTATTCAATTTATATTTACCTATCTAACTAAATATCGAGCCTTTCTTGTACCTAACGAACTAGTTGCACAGCTATAACAAAAAAGGCTTTACGGTGAGTTGCCTTGTATGACGAACGTACTGAGTTAATTCGACCGTATATATATTTTATATATTTTTTTTGTATTTTCAGCACTATGTTATTTATGAACCGATTTTCATTATTCTTTTTTTGTTAGATAGGGTACACCTCAAGGGTGGTCCCATGTCAAGAAAGTCAGGATGTGATGATGGAGTCCTGATAAAATTGTAGAAACGAATAGTGTTTCTGTTTACTTTTCATTACTTTATCAGGTATTTGCATTTAGAAATCATCGAAAAAATTTAACCGACGAAAATAACTAAAAAGCAAAAAATAAATAAACCTTAAGTCTGAAGTATTGAGCCTATTTACATCAACTATCAAATTTTATATATTTTATACACTCGTATTTAAGTTTTATTATAATGTCAGAATAAAATAGTCATAACGAAATTTTTTTTTAATTCGATGATTCCACTTCGAAATAAGACCACTTTAAAATAAGAAACTCTAAAGAAATTTAAGTTAAGTGACGTGTGCAACAGAATCAACACTATTACCTAATTAGAGGAACTGAAATTCATACACCGACTAGTTTTTCCTCCTAGACCAGGGTTGTCGGACTTTTTTTAGGGCTAACACCACAGATGTTCGTATGGCAACCGGAATCGACGGCTTAACGTGCTCTCCGAGCTACGAAGTGGTCTCAATGTGTTAAAAATGCACCCATCCTAAGACTGACCTGGCTAGTATTACTTAACCTTGCCATGTGCTTACTTCGGTTACCACTTAGCCACGAGCCCCTCATACACCGACTACATAGATGTTAGAAACAGTATCAAAACCACTGATATAAACTATGAAAATCACTAACTAACAGCAACTGCCAGTTGTTCGTACCTCTGTTTGCACTCAAGTCAATCGTTCTAAACATATTCCTACCCTTTTATAATCCCACAATTTGTTAATATTTATCCATCGACCAATAGTATTGCGTTACCGGTATAACCAGTCAAAATAATATCTATCAACTTATTTTTATTAAATAGTAAACTGTGTAATCATCTTATCATCTATTATAGTTTCTCCCTATTTTTAATAAAATAAATAAGAGTTTTTAATGTGGCGACAACAATAGCTCTATTATCTGACTTACACTGAATCAAGTTTTAGATACTTTACTGATATACTTTGCGTCCTCAATACAAATTAATCAAATTCCAATGACACAGTATTGCCAGGTTTACGATGGCGGTGACGTCAGCTTATGGCGCCTAGAGTGGCGACGAGTTCGTTGGACTCTGTTCACATTAGCCATTTCGCGGCGATCTCGCGGCGAGGCGATTTTTCGCCGACACCGAACAAACATCAGCCAATATAAAAGCCTTTTAATGTAGACAATAGATAGACACTATCTGTAAGAATATAGAACCTCCTTTTAGGACTATAGCACTGGCTGCACTGCACAAAGTCCTTTACATGTGGGAGAGCCATGCTTCGGCACGTCTGGGCCGGCTCGACTCCGCTCGATACCACGGCCTCACAGAAAACCGGCAGTGAAACAATACTTCCTTCTTCCTTCCTCCCTTCCCCTCTCCTCCTCTCTTCCCCTCTAATCCCTTTCTCCCGTCTTCTCCTACTCCCACCTTAAAGGGCGGCAACGCCCTTGTGACTCGTGTGTAACAGGTGCCCATGGGCGGCGGTAGTCATTTACCATCAGGTGACCCGTCTGCTCGTTCGCCCTCTATACAATAAAAAAAAAAACAAGGACAAAGACACAAAAGTAACAAAATAACATTTTGTAAAGGGTTGCCAGCGTATGTACTGTAATAGTTAGGTACTATAAATACATTGTATCGTGTTATATTTTGAGTCTTCTAAATTCTGTTAAATAAATAATATTATACATACTACGCAAACATACTTTGTTTATGATAGTAAATTATTATATATCATCATCATCCCTATTTTTTTGGCAACCCCAGTTGTGTATACAGGTTGTTGTTGAAAAAGGAACACTTACTTAAATCACTGAAAGGGTATGACTCTAGCATGCAGTATATAGTCCGTTTCTCATAAAAGTAGGTGGAACATATTTAGTTATTTTGGAACTATCACTCAGTTGAATCAAAATCCATAAAAAACTAACTTGAAAAAATTTTCAAAGTTAGTTTTTGTGGTTTTTCTTAGTAACGGAATGAAAAATTCCGAAAAAAAAACAAATATGAAAAATTTAAAATCTTTAAATTTACACATTTCACATACTTCTATGAAAAACGTATATAAAAATACCTGAAAATTCAAGCGGTCATAACTTTACTGAAAGGTTTTTTTTTCAAAAATTTATTGTGACTGTATGCTAAACTTTCAGGGGTTTAAGTAAGTGTTCCTTTTTCAAATACACCTGTATATACATAGTTTTCTGTACGTAGAAACTACTTATAATTATAATCTCTTTAGTTTAATACTTTTAAGGAGCTATGACCGTCTTTTAAATGAAATAATAAATATCGCTGCTCGTATACGTTTCTTTCTTTAATCATCATCTGCCTACCCTCCTCCCAATTTAATTTAAGGTCATCGGAATATGTTTTCTACTTCCATTCTACTCTATCATTCGTCAATTCACTTCTTACTCCTTTTCTAATCATATCCTTTTTCACGGAGTCCATCTATCTATCTTCTACTCTTGTACCTCTTAACTTCTACACATGAAACATTCCATCTCTTTTTACATGATATGTCGTATACGTTTAATACAATAACCGATTCTCGCAATGTCACCGGCGTTTGTGGCAGTACAGTTACATTGTAATGAGTTTTTGAAATACTTTGAATTTGAAATTGAAATACATTGTAATTCATTCCAATTACAATGTTATTGAATACTGTGTAATAACGATGATATACGTTACATTTTAATAAAATTATTTTGTAATTAAATTATTAATTATATTTCAAAAGTAACTAGTTACACCCATCACAATAACCTTCCTTAATGAATACTCTATCTAATACAAAAATAATTATTCAAATCAGACTAATAGTTCTAGAGATTTTCGTGTTTAAATAAACAATCAAACATAACTTTTCATCTTTATTATGTCTGTAGATTAGGTTTTGTTATGTAATCTTCTTAATGTTTATATCTTCTTTGAAAGATGCGATCTATTAATACACGAACACTGGATCATATCTCCAACCATCCATTACCGTGTAAAACGTTCAACAAACTTCAGATCTGACCTTAAGATATGATTAACATGTTATATGTATACAAAGTGTCTAAACATACTTTATCTAGGTAAAGCTGTACATTATAAATAAATATTTAACATAACAACAAGGTTATTGATAATCCTCAATACAGTAGACTGTCAAGTCAAATCAGTGTCTATTTATGAGACGTCTAAACGTTCAGTAGAAGTATGAAATACCTAATTAATTATGACGTCATACCTAACTATTGCCAAATGCCAATGTATAAAAATACTTTAGATATTTGGTCTATATTAAAAATAATAAGAAACCGGAAAACTATAACGAGTGTAGTTTTTTTACAGTTAGACGCTCATGCAAACGTCAATCATTATCAAAAGTCATGATTGACGGATGTTCGTTGGTGATTGATGAAATAATATCGACATTAAAATCTCATCATGCAACCGTCAATCACACTGCATTAGACGATAGGTTATTCGTCAATCACCGTTTTGATTGTGGCAAAACTGACAGCAAAACCTACCGTGTAATGGGCGCCTTACGTCATACTTATACCGGAATTGTTCGGACTTATACCGGCCGCAACGTTTCGCCATCGTTCAACGCGACAAAACTTTCATCCCCATCACCTGGATAATAGGCAATCCACCACTGTGCGGTTTTCCAGAAATTTTTTGCCTCGCACAACCAACCGTTGGAACAAATTGTCGCCTGCGGTATTTCCGAACCGATACGACCTTCAAACCTTCAAGAAAAGAGCGTACTCCTATCTCAAAGGCCGGCAACGCACCTGTGACTCTTGAGTTGCAGGTGCCCATGGGCGACGGTAGTCACTTACCATCAGGTAACCCGTCTGCTCGTTTACCCCCTATAATATATAAAAAAAACTTACTTAGTTTCATGAAGACTCAGAGGCGTAACTAATGTGTGTGAATCTAACTCGCACTTGGCCGTTATTTTCTTACGGATGAGTAAGATCTTGACACATCTCACACACGGCCGTCTAATCCCAAACTAGGCAGAGCCTGTACCATGGTAACCAGACTGCTGATAAACATACTTATATATTTCTAAATACATACATATTATAGATAAACTACACCCAGGCACAGAACAAATGATCATGCTCATCACACAATTATTTGCCCTGGGACGGAATCGAACCCACGACCTCTGGCTTAGCAGTCAGGATCACTAACCACTAGACCAACAGACCAGTAGATAACTTTATTTATTAAATACAAAACTGATATTTTTTAAATACATTTTGTAATTAGTGCCGCCTCCTGTGTTCAGGGCCTTTTGCTACCCTATTGTTACACCACTGTGAAAACTGTTAAACAATTTATTTCAACTATAGGAAAGTACCCTATTGTATGTAATAACACCCTGTCAGGTCTTACTATCGCCACACCATTAGCTTCAATGTTTGGTTTTATGATTAAAAACAACTTTAAAATAATTTCGAATCTATTTTTTAAAGTCTTTAAAAGACATTTTTTTAAACTATTCAGAATTACTCTCCTAGAAACGTCATCTTTACGATAGCGGTCGTCAAATCGCGGTGTAGAAATGAAAATAACAATTTATATTTTAGAAAAACACGCTTTAATAATGAACCAAATTAAAAAGTTTACTAATAGCCACTGGGGAGTTCCACCATCTACCTCCTGGCTCCATCATCAAATTACAGTGTTGTCATCCAAACTGCTTGTACATACAAAGTTTATTTTAATGCGACAACAATATTTGTTTACATAGTTACGAGGGAAGCTAATGAAATCGTGTTAAAAATTCAAATATCATAGCCTCCGTAAAATTGGCAAAGCATTAGGTAGATCTGCGATAAAAGAACACGCCAAAGAAAGGTATATTCTCGTTGTCCCCATTGCCATGTCCCTGTTAACGGGGACAACAAAACGGAGGTATTTATTTTTCCCGTTGTCCCCATTTCCCTGAATTGCTAATGGGGACACGAAATTGCCAATTTTATTCCCGTTGTCCCCATTGCCATATGCATATTAATAGAGAAAGTAGGAATTTATTTTTATTTGTGTATATTTCTATACTAGTAAGAAAAACTCACGGACAATCTTTTTAAATTGCAAACTTACAATTTTTAACACTGATAAAAGACGCTGCAAATAAACAAATGACGGCTCGCAAAGTAATACTGTTAAGTATTAAAAATATATATGAACTAGCAGTCCCCGCAGTTTCACCTGCTTTTATGGGCAATGCTCCGCTCCTATTGGTCATAGCGTGATGTTATATAGCCTATAGCCTTCCTCGATAAATGGGCTATCCAACATTATATTTGATTATACATATTACTAGCAACCCGCACCGCCTTCCCACGGGTAGCAGAGACATCTTCAACAAATATCATAATATTTCAACCAATTTACCCAAAATCTTAACAAATGATATACATAAACTTTCCTCATGAATCGCTCTATCTATTGGTGAAAACCGCATGAACATCCGTTCAGTAGTTTTTGAGTTTATCGCGAACAGACACAGACAGACGCGGTGGGGGACTTTGTTTTATAAAATGTGATGAGGATTTTGCTAATTTATTTAAGCGGAGAGCCGAACCATTGCTTTAAACGATAGGTAGACTAGGTGCCATCCTGATTTCCTGCGGCAGGGCGTTCCAAAAAGATATAAAACTGTGTATATCCACAAACTAAAATAGTAAAAATTCGAACCAGTAGTTCCTGAGATTAGGGCGTTCAACCAAACAAAGTTCTTTAGCTTTAAAATATTAGTTTATATAAAATATGTAGTTTAGAAATGTGCTCCTACATTAGGAAAATTATTTTCCAAAGGAAAACAAATTTCCAAAAAAGCTCTTTCTTCAAGCATAGCTAAATGCATACGAACAGCATTTATTTCCTTCTATCCACTAAGGAAAAGCTATGTTACATGTTGCTACTTTTAACTCCTGTGTCGGGTAGAGTCCCGGTTGGGGAACGTTCTAGAAATCCTAAATTGAACACTAAAGTAGTTACGCTGGTGAGCTGTCTTCTCTTTCATATTCTGCTTAAAATGAACAGCTCTTACATTCCATACGTAATAATTATGTATAGGATTTAACCGATTTTAATCATATGGAAAGTAGGTACGATATATCGTGTTAAACCTAAATCAAACCAAATCAAAATCATTTATTTCAATTAAACCATTATGGGTATTTTTCAAATGTCAGGAGTAGTAGTCAGTCAGACTAAGTCAGTCGTGAAGCTAGTTGGCTGTTCCAATTCGTAGGTCCAGTGGAGAAGAACAGGCAAGAAACTCCAAGGACACTCTTTTTCAACATGTTTTTTACAAATCTCTGGTTACATTGCTTATATGCGCAAGTTAAATGTGAGGACAATGTAACGTATTGTTTAAACTATAAACAGTCGCGCAAACTACTTCTATATGTAAGTAATAGCAATTCGAAAATGAACAGCCCCCACCAACGGCACTCGTTCACGAGCATGACGTTCGCGCCAGCCATCGTCCACTTCAACCATATGATATCAATTGATATCAAAGGGAGCCGAACGACCCGATACGTACGCCACCATCGGCAGGACGTCAAAACGAGCACGGCATACTCAAAACTGCCAGGCAACATAGCAAATTAACTTAATATGATATTGACTACACAGTTCTCACATGTATAATTCAAAATCTACTATATGTAACATAAAAATTGATATCAAAATATAAGATAATGTCAAATGTCAATAATAATGATTAAAATATTAATAACTAACACTTTAACAGATAAATTTTATCAAAAACATATATTTATCTACTGAAAATATTTAGTGACCCAATTCTTTATCAGTGATTGGGTTTAATTATTAGCTTCAAGTTCGCAATGTAGTTAATGGACTCTTGTGTCTCAAGTAACTAACCTAATTTCTCTTTAAACTTAAATCTTGCTAAGGCCGCCCATTGTGCATTTTGTATATTGTTTCCTTTTTTTTTTCTTGGTGTACAATAAAAAGTATTTATTATTATTATCTTGGATATAAAATTTAAAAAGATTACTAAGGGTTTGTGCCACATTACTATGCTTCTTTCTCACGTACATCGTAATTTCAATTAATTTGCGAAACATTATTAACTGTTTCTGTTTTTTTTCTAAAGACATCTCCGCATTAGGAATATTCCGCAGTATCGCAGGGGTTTCACAAACATTTAAATAACGGACACAAAGCACACCCAGACTCGGCACAACTATTTGTGGATCATACAAATTTTTGTCCCGTGTGGGATTTGAACCTACAACACTCGGCGCGGCGTAATGGCGAGGTGACCACCTAAACCATTGCGCCATCCGTGCAGTCAATTAATTAATTTCTTGTTTAATAAAGTTTGATCTTATAACTACAAAAGCGAATTAAATTATTAATTACGCCTTTGTCGGATATTGATAATTAGGTATACAGGTGAAATCATTGATCCTCATACCTACAGTTTTTATTTATAACACAACTAGCAGCGCCCCGCGGTTTCACCCGCGTAAATTCCGATCCCGTCTGAATATCGGGTCAAAAAGTACTATCTATTTTAATCCAGGTCTCGAGCTATCTACACACCAAGTTTCATCGCAAACGGTTCAGTAGTTTTGGCGTGAAAGAGTAACAAACATCCATCCATCCAAACTTTCATATTTATAATATTAGTAGGATTGAAATACTGGCATAGAAAGGATATCTAAGAATTTCTTAAAATCAATAACAATATTGATACCAGAAAGTAGATGAAACAATATGAATGAATGCGAAGGTTTTTACACATCAACCCACAATGGATTATTGTGATGTATGCTACTGCCACCTGAATGCAGATCTTCTCAACAAATACGACCGTCTTCTCAATAACTGCATTCGAGTCATTTTTAATCTCCGAAAGTATGAGCACGTTTTCTCTTTTCGCTCTGAATTAAACTGGCTTCCGGCGCCGTCACCTCTCCACTCTGTATTCAATACTCAATTCACCCATTTCTCCTTCATATCTGACTTCCATTCTCCAGTATATCTGTTCCAATCATAGCCGGAATCTCCGCTCTTCAAATAATCTCCTATTGTGTCCCAGTCATTCTTCAACATGTGTCAGTTCTTCTTTCATCATTCAGTCTGTCCTCCTCTGGAACGCCCTACCTAAGGAAATCAGGATGGCACCTAGTAGCCTATCATTTATAGCAATGGTTCGTGCTCTGCTCTTCCACAAATTGGCAAAGTCATCATCAATTTTGTATTTACAACTACATATTATAAAACAAATTGGCAAAGTCTATCTGTTTGTTCGCGATAAACTCAAAAATTACTGAACGTATGTTCATGTGATTTTACCAATAGATAGAGCGAATCATGAGGAAAGTTTAGGTATATCATTTGTTAAGGTTTTGTGTAAATTGGTTGAAACATGATGATGATTGTTGAAGATGTCTCTGCTACCCGTGCAACGCCGGTGTTGGTTACTAGTAATATAAATATAATCATATTTAAATATTCTTGTATGTATGTATCTATGTATATATACATTTATTTGCCCTTTTTTTCCATATCTTCTCTTATTTCACTACTTCTTATACTTTTTAACGCACCTACTTTATTAATTTCTACATCACCCTAAGCTAGACTGGCAGAGAATGCCTTTGGCATTAAGTCCGCCTCTGTACACATTGGGCATAACGTTTTTAAATAAATAAAATATAAAAGAATGAAATTATATAATGATTCAGCACACGTAAGTTCTTAATAATGTTTCTTTATTTTTCAGGTAATCGACGATAAAACCTACGGTATGCTATAACTAAAACAATGGGTGAGACAAAAGGCTTTGAAGAAAACAAGAATGAGTTAAGCGAAAAGAATCTAAACGCACACAATAAAACAGATATTAACACAATCAACTCATTAAAATCAGAAAACAATACTATAAGCGCTCATTATACTAAAGATAGAGCGGATTTTCCAGTTGAAAGAGTCAAGTTCATAGGCTTGGGTAGTGATGATAGTATATGTTCTGATGAAAGCGAAGATGATAAATTACCTTCTATACCAGATGGTGGATGGGGGTGGGTGGTGGTAGTTGCAGCTTTTATAGTTTCAGCTTGCGCTGACGGCTTAGCCTTTTCATTCGGATTATTACATGAGGAATTCACTTCGTACTTTGAAACTACACAATCCAAGACTTCTTTGATTGGCAGTATGTTCATTGCCACTCCATTACTAGCGGGACCAATTATGAGTGCTTTAGTAGACAGATATGGATGCAGAGTTATGACTATGATAGCTGGTGTTGGCTCCACTATTGGATTTTTATTAGCGGCTCTTAGTAATTCAGTTGGAATGTTATGTCTGACTTTTGGCTTCATTAGTGGGCTAGCGATGGGAATTCTATATGTAACTTCTGTTGTTTCGGTTGCATTTTGGTTCGATAAAAGGAGAAACCTCGCTGTATCTTTAGCCTCGTGTGGTATAGGATTCGGTACTTTAATTTATTCACCGATGACTCATTATTTCTTGGAAGTTTATGACTGGAGGAATACAATTGTTTTATTGGCTGGTACTTTACTAAATATGTGTGTCTGTGGAGCTTTGATGAAGGATCCTGAATGGTTAGAAATTAAACAAAAGAAATTAAAAAGGTCCAGATCTAGAAGATCTTCTAGCGCAGGCTCGATCTCATCAAAATCTATTGGAGCAGAATCAGCTTATTTAGATGCTGAAGAACTTAAGTCTTTATTAAAAAGTGGAAAGAACCCTGAGTACATTTTAGCAACCATAGTAACAACCATAGCGGAAGCGAAAGAATTAGAAGCGACAACACAAATGAATGCGGATAAAACTTGTAAACGGATGCATTCAACTATTCACTTGCCTACATTTGTACAACAAAATGAAAAGGTAGGTCTATTGGACATGAAATGGATGACGTCATTGTTTTAGACGTACGTAAATTTATATTTCTCTTTTTTTTCCTATCAGGTGCCACCAGAAGTAATAGCAAAATTGATGACGAATAAACGGCTTTACAATATTATTTTACAAAATTACCCAGACGTATTGATGCGCAGACATTCTGACGTTAATATAAACGTTGATAATAATGACAAAAGCATAGAAGAGCCTGCAAAGTTACCAGTTGAAGTAAAAGCCAAAAAGCCAAAGGATGAAAAAGATGCAGAAGGTAAAAAACATAGTCAAAAGGATCTCCATAAAAGTCAGTCAAATAAATCAAATCACTTGCAAAAAACTGAATCTAACAAATCCAATACTAATGTGAACTCCACAAAACCGAAGGAGAAATTAGTTTCAAAGAATTCAAAGCCAGGTCTGCCGCCGAATACCAGTTGGTTGAGGCAAATTTCGTGTGATCACCATTACTTGAGGGGTATGCCGTTATATAGAAATACTCTGATGCACCGTGGTGCTATGTTGTCGATACCTTCTAGGTACAAGCTAAGAGCCTCGTCTTTACCGGACATTTATAAAAATTCGACTTGGTCGTTGGAGTCAGAATCAGATGATGAAATGGTATGAAATTACTACTTTTAATAAGCTAATACTAAGTAAACGGAAACATATAGGTTATGTGCACTTTTATATTTTTCTTTTTTTGCGTTTTTGTAACGTCAGATGTCAGGGTTTCCAATTGTTCTGTGCAAATATTTGTATTAATGAATATACCTCTTTGCGTTAGTCTAGGTGTTCCCATATATAATAATGTGTATTTACAAAAAAAATATATTTCGTTTGCAGATGAGACAGAATAGTTACAATATCACTGTGTAAATTATCACCGATTAATATCTCAAGTAATCTTAAACTTTTTGATTCTTGGTATTCTTCTTGTTCTTCTTGTTAGCTAGTTTCGAAGTAATTTTAGTTGATATTTGGCAATATCGCATAGCGAATTATAAATTTTATAGAATGTAAGTAATTGTACTTACGCGCTCTTACTTGATATCTACATTGCCTGTAATAATTTCTACATAATTTTCCAGCTTTGGTACCACCGCATATGGCAGACTTTTAAAACCACGTTTGACTTCAGAATGTTCACCGAATTCCACTTCTTGATGTTCAACTTGTCATCTTTGATCATGTCTGTCTGGTTTATTGTCCCCTATTTCTTCCTCAATTCCTACATGACCGATGTGAATATGGAGGGTGGTGAGATGATGATTTGTATTATTGGCGTGGCCAGTAGTATTGGCATTGTAAGTACCTTTATGTGTTCTTGATAAATTATTTTAATGAAAAAGAAATATGAAAAATTTAAATTCTAACATAACATTTCTGCCCATTAACTTATTAAACTATAAGCTCGTTGTTTCTCGTTATCAGAATACTTTGTCCTACTCAACATTCAGCATTAGACCTAATGGAACTCGTGTCCCTATAAAACAAATGTAGACGTTAGACTATTATTATAGTCAGTGGCAAGTACCACAGCACTTAATATATCGCGATGACTCCTTTAATTATTTACAAAGCTGTAATATTCTGATTAGTTTGTGTTTTTTTTTTATATTATAGGGGACAAACGAGCAGACGGGTCACCTGATGGTAAGTGACTACCGTCGCCCAAGGACACCTGCAACTCAAGAGTCACAAGTGCGTGGCCGGCCTCTGAGAAAGGAGTACTCTCTTTTCTTGAATTATACTTTTGTAGAGGAACTGATATTATGTCCATTTAATACAAAAAATCCTCCGGCTGCCGGCCTGACAGGCTGTGGCCTAATGATGTTGGGATATTTGATATACTTTACTAAGCGCGAAAACTTTTAATGAGCAATCCAGGGTCAGTAGTTAAGTACGTCATAGTTTACCTAGTCTTTGCTAGATGTCGAAATCAATTCGATTATAGATAACTCTTTTGTTAACCCTCGACGCAAAAAAGGGGTGTTATAAATTTGACAAACACAGACAACGTGTCAGTGTCTCTGTGTGTCTGTCTGTGGCATCATAGCTCCCATACGGATGAAACAGTGACTTGATCCAGAATGTTCTTAGATATAATTCAAGAAAATCTGTTCAGGCGTTCGAAGATCATCAGCTCTTTTGTAAATTTTCAATTTATGATTATTGTGACATCAACTTTATAACAGATTACCCCAAGGTATACAGCAATCTGTAATAAAATTTACAAATACAACATGAATTTTTTAACCCTTGACGCAAGAGAGGGGTGTCTGAGTGTCTGTGTGTCTGTCTGTGGCATCATTGCTCCCAAACGAATGGACCGATTTAAGTACGTTTATTTTTGTATGTTGTTTTTAGTAAGTATCTTGATTGATTTTCAGGTAAGTCTTGGCTGGGCCGGTGATCAGACCTGGATAAACGTGACCAAAACTTATGCAATATGCCTCATCATCTGTGGCTTGTCCGTGGGCGCTTACCCCATTTTTATCACCAATTACTGGGCTCTTACAGTCGTATCTGCAATCTTTGGCGTATCGTTTGCTAGTTCATATGCATATACGCCAGCGATTCTTATGGATCTGATGCCCATGGACAATTTTACCGTGGCGTATGGTTTAATTTTGCTCAGCCAGGGTATTGGACATTTGGTTGGACCACCTATTGGAGGTAAGGATTTATTGAATGATTATTTATTAGACGGTGGTTAAGGGAGGTCGGCAGCGACTTTTTGCAGCGATTCAATCGCAAAACTGCTGCGATACAGGCCCATTGCTATCGCTGCCAGTGCAGCTTCACCCACGTTCACGATTCTGTGTCGCTACAATGGCGATGTTATCGCGCTTCAGTGGTGGTACAGCCGCAATTTTTTTGTTAAATTCGTAATTATTTATACCGAAATCTTATTTTGAAACTGACAAGAAAATTGATAAATATAAATCAGATCCAATAAAACATCTTAGGATCCAAATGCTATGCTTAGTTTGGGTCTAGTGTAGACCGTCTAGATAGCGATGTATAATATGTCCCGTTATTAATAATGGAATAATACAAGGCTTAACTAACTAATATCCCTGATAAAGACAGTTAAGTACATCATAAATATGACAACAACAAAACAAGAACTGTTTTGTGCCATTTTAATTTATGTACAATAGAAGAACGTGAAGGGCGCAAAATCAATAGCACATAGGTGCGGTGAGCTACGGAGCGTTGCATGTCGTATATTTTGTTCATGTTAATTAGTTGAAATATTTTGTTGGCAAGATAGCCTTACTTACAATATATGTAAAATTAGAGAGGGCTTGGTTAGGACACTTGTTAATTGTGAATAACACACCCTTTCGATGTTTAATAAAGAGAAGAAGTTTTGACTTGACAGTCGACTACGATATTTTAGGGAATAAGTATGTAGTAAAAAAAAAAAGGATTCGGTGCTCTTTACCAAGTTTTCTTCATCTAAATTAATATTACAAAGAAGAAACATTTGTGTGTATGTTTGTTTGTTTTCACACAAAAACTCCTCCTCCGCGCCTTTTCCCAACTAAGTTGGGGTCGGCTTTCAATCTAACTACGATACGGCCGAACTTTGATATTTTACGTGAAGCGACTGCCATCAGACCTCCATAACCCAAGTACTAGGCGATATCGAAGTTCTGTAGTTAGACCAGGTTGTCGGACTTTTTTTTTAGGGCTCCAACTAAACGTAACGAATGCCACAGATATTTGTATGGCACCTGGGACCGACGGTTTAACGTGCTCTCCGAGGCACGGAGGGGTCTCAATTTGTTAAGAATGGTCACCCATCCTAAACTGACCTGGCTAGAATTACTTAACTTTGTAATGTGTTAACCTACTCGGTTACCACTTAGCCACGAGCCCCTTTTTTCACACAAAAACTACTGGACCGATTGCGATGAACCTTGGTATGTAGATAGCTGGAGACCTGGATTTACGCATAGGCTAACTTTTTATCCCGACATTCCCACGAGATCGGGATTAAGCGGGTGAAACCGCGAGGCCCTGCTAATTTAAAATAAAATACTTCTAGTAATATTGCCAACTAAGTTATTGAGACTTGAATGGGGGGAAGAGGCTCGAAAAAAAACATGAAGTATCACAAGTTTAAGTATTTTTTGAACATATCACGTGATTTTGGTTACGGGGGGGAGGGGGGGTTAGTCTAAAACCTCAACCACGTATCACCAGGGGGTATATATATAAGTATTTATGTGTTATGTATATACTTTTTACGTAAGTTTAAGAGTTGTAAGACATTTTGATTAAAAATTTTAGTTTTCTGCACTTCTTCTATATATAAATTGTAAATATTCCAAAATTCACGTTAGGTACTAACGTTCGCGAAATTTTCTTAAAAATGGTACAAAGTATACCCTTCACGTATTAATATAATGATAATAAATTGACACATCTCACACACCGCCGCCGCCGTCTGATCCTAAACTAGGCAGAGCCTGTATGTATATAAATGTTATGTCATTAAAGAATTTATGTTTATTTGTAATTCCAGGAATGCTATACGACTTGACAAAATCTTGGGACCTGACATTCTACATGGGTGGTGCGTGGTTGATCGTGTCCGGCCTTTGTGTGGCTGTGATTCCATACACGAAAGACCTTAGAATGTGTGGCACAGCACCTCTATTAAAGGACGCGGAGGAAGCTAAAAAAGTAAACGGAGTCGAAGTGTGAAACTGTGACTTATTTATACGCAATAAATTATGTTTTTGAATGTTGAATTGAGAGTTTTGTATTTGAAGTAGACGCGCCTATGTATTGTCTGACATTCATTCTCCGCGCCTTTTCCCAACTGTTGGGGTCGGCTTTCAGTCTAACTACGAAACGGCCTAACTTCTATATTTTACGTGAAGCGAAGCGACTGCCATCAGACCTCCACAACCCAAGTACTATCGAAGTTCTGTGCTTAGACCAGGTTGTCGGACTTTTTTTAGGTAGCCAACGGCAATTACCTATAACGAAATCCACAAATGTTCGTGTGGATGGATTTTTAGTTAAGTATAATAAATATGACATAAAATATGATTTTGTAATTTTAATTTTGATAGCGAATTTTGATATAACAACTATGTACCCGGCCACGCGTTGCTGTGGCTAAGTAATTTGCAATAAAAAAATATTGTCACTATAAATTGAGATAATAACTATCCTATCTTTCAAGTTGAACCAAACTGCACATACCTAGTGTGCAAAATTTCATATTTATTAAAAACTATACGGTTTTACTCACGACTAGTTTCGGATCCTTTCTCAAGGAGTGAAGTGTCCTGCCGCGACAGTGTCAGGCGTCTAGTCTAGTCTAACTAGTCGGGCATCCACGAAATACAAACGTGAGTAAAACCGTATAGCTTTTAATAATAAATATGATTATCTTTTAAAAAAAACATCACCGACTTCAATGTGCTTTTTAGTGGAAAGTGGATGTATTTTATCTAAATATAATATGGTTAGGCCAACTAAACGCACTGCTCCAATGAGACAGCGAGGTTACGGAGTAAACGAAAATATCATCAATGTACTTATACAATTTTTAGATATTTGTTGATTTTTCAAAAACCGCTGGTGGTTTTTCAAAAAGCACCTGGAAAGTATACACTTTGAAATAAAAAAAGAATTTCCCAATGGGTCCAGGCGCATTCGAATAATCGGTGAACATACATAAAAAAAAGATTCCAACGAATTGAGAACCTCCTCCTTTTTTGAAGTCGGTTAAAAACCAGTTCATTAGTTTAGGAGTTCGCGGACATTAATGACACGAAAATTTTTGTGTAAGTACCTAAAAAGATCTATACTTCATGTAGAAAAAATGTTAAAGTATGTAAGTAATTTGCAGGAGTTTAGGCCTAATAATGTTTGGCTGGAATTTCAGCCGCTTTAAAGGTGAGGGAGGCTGTTTCAACTTCATAAGAGAGAGAAATCAAGGTCAGCCACCCACTGGTTTATAGGAACAGATTACCTTCAGGTGCCCAATGTCAGAAAGCGAGTCAGAGAAACAGAGAGTAGAGTTCACAGTAATCTATCTTAATAACTTTATGGTATAAAGTCGCTTACTGTACTTGCGGAAGACATAAGTGTTATCTACACACGCTCGTTAGGATTTCAATGAGACCCATTGTTCTATGATGGTAACATAATAAAATTCAAGAGCCATATCCTATGGACGTGTTGCAAAGTGCCCGCACATGGGTGTTGTTATCGGTATGTTAATTATATTGTCTCTTATATAAAATTTTATTTTCTATTCATACATTCTGACTGTTAGATATGATGTGTCGCTAGCTCTCGACGTTCCACCGACATTTATGGTCGTTTTAGGCGTTGCTATAGAGCCCCAGCCGGTCCCAAAGCTAGCTAGTTATCTCAGAAATATATACACGTGATTACAACAATGTTTTTTAAATAACCAATGTTTTTATGTTGTGAACTTGTGACGATTTCCACACAGGAAAAGCTTACTTCAACGCCATCTAGCGAAGACAAAACGAACTGCGTAGTAGAAAGATGTGATTACTTTCTATACAGTGTTTTGCAGCGGTCCATTAGGTATGATCATCTAGCCTGGTTAGAGGACATAACATCTATTCCTCCACAAAATAAAAAATAAAAATTATTAAAATATTTTTTTTTTTCTTTTAAGGCTAAGTACATGTTTTTTATGGGATGGGGGCAAACGAGCAGACGAGTTACCTGATGGCAAGTGATTACCGCCATCCATGGATACGTGCAACTCAAAAAGTCACAAGTGCGTTGCCGGCCTTTAAAGTAGGGGAGGGGTGGCAGTGAGTAGGGGCTGGGGGAGGGGGGGTTGGGGCCTACGGGAATCCAACTCATTCGGCGAAACACAACGAAGCATCGCTTCAGGCCGGTTTTCTGTGAGGCCGTGGCTTTCCTACGATATAAATTATAAATGTAATGGATACGGGTTAATGAAACAAACAATTATTGAAACTTTACAGTAACAACTTTATTGTGAAGGGTACAACAATTTGATGAGGTCAGTTTGTCAACAACAACAGTTTTAGTGTCGGGCAAGTCAGTAATTCAGTTACTGTCAGGATTCATCATTATTCTCTTGCCTGAAGAGGGCGTCAAATTGACTGCAAAAATAGGTTCTGATTTTATTGAAAAAACTAAAGAATTGATATAACTACCTTCATAAAAATAACTTTAAAGTTCAATCTATATGCAACAATAACATTAAATTATGGTAAACAGATCATCATCTCATCATCATCGCACACTCACGCACGCACACACATATACTTAGACACACACACACACAAACACATTGATGTTAGATGTTTCTGAATGCAAATAGTAAGCGCGGGTGACCCAAAATACAGGCTTTTGTCCAGTTTGGGCACCAGATTTCCACGATATATGTACGCACTATGTTAGCGCCATGTAATTTTTTATTGTGGAATGAAATAAATTGTTATTATTATCTTCCTACGCTTTTCCTCTTTTCTCCATTCGGCGTTATGGTAAACAGATATACCAGGAAAAGTGATGGGAAGATTTGATTGCGAATCCCAAGAATTAAATTAAAGGTTTTCATACATATAAATAGACTAATCTAATAGCTATATGCATATAAATAATTAAAACAAATATGTACAATAATACAAATACATATTATTTTTTGTTTTAACATTATGAAGTTTCAATTATCGTGCTTCCTTGAAAATAATTTTAGTAGGAAATTAATTAACCTCACGTTAATACGCCTAACGCCATAGTGTTAAAATGTTTCGTGTTACAAACACAGGTAGAAAAATATTATTATTCTACAGTTGATTATCGCTAAAGCAATTCATAAAAGTGGCACAAAAGAACCGATTTACATGGAAAGTTGGTTCGAATCAAGTTGGTTAGATTAGTTAGAGGTGCATACAGAATATATAATCAGTCTACAAACGAATTTGTCTTTTGTACTATTTCGTAAAGGTCAAAATCATCAAAGTTACATTTACGTATATACAGCGTGTAAGTGAAAGAATAACTTACAAAAACGTCTTTCTTTGGATACTTATCCCAATGCAAAAGTCAGTTCATCATAAAGATGCGAGATTAAGCATTTACAGACAATAGTTTGATTTTGAACTACGCGATGTAACGCAACACGCGTACTGTGCGGTACGGTGAATGACCTTCAGCGCACGACGCCGTCGAAGCAGCTGATTGCATAAATGGTTTACATTGTAGTTTTTGGCTATATGGGGTATTAACTGATTTTTTTTTCGATAAAATGTTCTGTTTACTCGTGGTGATATCGCTTTTAAGCAAAAAAAAATTATGAATTTTCCAGCAGAAATTTCCAATAATTTTCTACTCAGAATGACGGTCTGAATACACTATTTCAGGATTCGGTACGGTGTCACTTACACCCTGTATTATTAAAAGTTAATAAACATTAATACAAGTGTCCTATTTATAAAATCAACTTTCTTTATTTGCTAATCTTCACAAACTTCATACAGTAGGTAGCACTATGCAGTTTTCATAAATCTCACACTAGATTGTTTGTAAGTGTTTCAAAACTTTTTAAATATAATATTTGACTAAGTTTCACTCCTTGCCATTATCGGTGTGGGTTTCAGTGTCTGTTTGTTACATATTTCATCATACAACCGATCGGTGAGCTCAATTTGAAATTCTAGCCAGCCGTTTAACAAATATACTACATATTTCATACACACACACGCGGACACGCGCACACGCACACATACGCACACAAATAACCATACATAGTCACAAGTTTTGGCATTTATAATATTATTAAATTTGATTTGTTTTACTTTAACTCCAATAGATTATTTTAATAAATCCATGATAATTGTTTCAATATTTTTTAGACAATCTACGTGCCGCGGCGGTAGAGCATTCGGGTTCAATTTCCGCACAGTACAAATATTTGTCTCTATCTATCTACTTGTATCTATTTTCCTGGAATGGTTCCTGTGTCGCGTGGAACTTCCCAGACATTGAAACAACGGGCACAAATAACACCCAGACTCAGGGCAACTATTTGTGGAACGATACAAAGTTTTGTCCCAAACAAAAACATAACTGCCCTGCTATAAACGAATTACAGCCGCCATATTGAATTTCAAAAATCAAATTATAACGACACTGCAAACATCCCAATCTATTCAGGCATTCACGAGTTGTTAAATAAATAATCTAACATACATAAATATAAACAAGAACCCTAAAAATGCTACACTTATTTTCTTGGCAGTCGTGTAAAAGATGGTGTAGTGTAGGCGATGCTGATATATAATTTTAGGTGAGGAAACTGTTGACAAAAATTCCAACCAATACTGTACTGACTTGTCCGAGACCGTTAGTAACACATCAAGACTACAGTATAACACAGACAAACATAATATATAAGCCGTTTATTTGTATATCTAAACATATAAACACATTTACTATATTGAGTGACCAGATACACTCAATGACATTTAGTAAGTTAGAAGTCGTTCAATGATAAATAATCGCATGTAACGCATTTGAATGATCTGTATTTTATATCGGGTTGGGATGAACAGACAGCTTTTATAGAGGATTGATAGTATATGACAGCGATTCCCAAAGTGGGTTCCGCGGAACTTAGGGGTTCCATAGAAAAGTCAACAAGGTTCCGCGAAATTATTGAAAGCACAGTTATTATGTAAGTAGGTACAAATATTATTTTGAAATTGGGAACTGACTAATTGAAAAAGACTTTGAAACAAGTACAAAACTTACTCTTTGCTATAATGTTATATTCGTGTTGGAAGGTATTTAATATTATATTATTTTAACAGTTAGTTATCATGTAAAACTACCTAAAAACTGGACAGCGATCACATGATATTTCAAGCTCAGAGGCAGTTACTGATAATGAAGAATATATACCCGAGAATATTGTTGCTTTTTTTTTGGCAACATTTATTTGATTTGTTTTGTATTTTTAACTTATAGTGAGTATAGAGATACTTTCGATTTAATAGGGCTGTGGTCAAGGAAAAAGGATGTTTTTAACAAAATCTGTCCCATGATCGGTATTCGTTTCATTTAAATTTCAAGTTGAATTTTAATATTATAATTCAATTTCTCATAGAGATAGAAAGGTGGAACAAAAAATCGATTTTCCGCTTTGACTATTGAAGTCGACTAATCATCACGAACCTTCGAGTTTTTGAGTTATAAAAGTTTCTTAATAATTATAGCTTCTAAATATTTTTTAAATTAAATTTTAATTAATATTAATGTAAAAAATCAAATAGTTTTCATTTATTCAACGATATTAAAATGTCTTCAAATAAAATAAATGTAATTTTCTGAAACATTCATTTTTCAATAAAATAAGTGTAAAGAGGCTCAAACATTTTTAGGTAGTTTTTTTTTTCTTCACATTAAAAGTTAAAATAAAGAAAAGTGTTTCACTTTAATAGTGACACAGTGACTTTGATTTGTAACTGTTGTAAAAAATCATTTGATATGAAGTTCCATAAAATAAAAGGTATTTGGTGGCTGTTCCGTTATCTTAAAAGTTTGGGAACCCCTGGTATATGACACTATAAAACGACGATTAAAGTATTAAAATAACGATTTAATTGTATTAGATTAGAGTATTTAAAGATTAAAAACAACATTATAATACGTACCTCATTTTATCAAACAGCGTATTCATTGAATAGAGTCTTTATTGAGGAATGATATAGGCAAAAAAAAAACTCTACGAACCTTAGGAGCGAGCAGTGACCATAAACGCAGGTGAAACTGCAGAAAATGGCTAATACATAATCACTACATATTATAAAACAAAGTCCCCACCGCGTCTGTCTGTCTGTTCATGAAACTCAAAAACTACTGAACGGATTTTCATGCGGTTTTCGCCAATACATAGAGCGATTCATGAGGAAGGTTTAGGTATATAATATGTTAACGTTTTGTGTGAATTGGTTAAAATATGGTGATGATTGTTAAAGATGTTAAATTTAAGATTAAACTTCAAAAAATATTTTATAGTTATTCAAATTCAAATAACTGATGTTTGTTTAAATTGTTAAATTTTTTTAGCTTGTTTTGTGTGTTCACTTTTTGTTATTTTAATTTTATTTTGTCTTTAGCACACTACTATAACTAGCCAATGTTATGTACACCGTAAGTGTCATACATATCAGACTGAAGACTAACAATATATATTTTATAAATGTATTAATATGTATGATGTGGTTGTACTATTTAATAAATAAATAAATAAATAAAGATGTCTCTGCTACCCGTGCGAAGCCGGGGCGGGTTGCTAGTAATATATAAATTGAAAACATAATGGATGTGTCGTTCTGACATTTTTTCTGAGTTCTGACATTCTGAGATTTACAGCCATTAAAGCGATTTCTCTCTGACATTACTCAATAAATCGTCAACATAGACGTATATGTTAATAATGGTATTATTAATTGTATTTGTGCAGTTAATGAAAAAAAAAAATTAAGACTTCGTATTAGTGTATGACCTTAAATTATTATTGAACGACATCAACAATAAGTTTTAAATACTATAGTTAAAAGCCATCGGGATAAGACAGTAATGATATGAATCAGAATATAAATAAAAAATTAACTTTATATTAATTCACAATTTAATCACAGCCAAAGTTTTAATAGCTTCGGAATTTAATAGCTTTATATTTTAACTAGCAGTTTTGAGAGGTAGTACGAATGCGACAAAGTTCATAGTAAACTGATATATCTTAAGACTTAGGACTTTTAGATTTCGTCACAACTATCATAGTATGATCACTTCCAAATATGAAGTAATACTGATAAGGACGTCTCATACTATAATTAAAATTATGTAACGAAAAACCCGATGACTTTATGAGCAACGGTTACGATAACTAATACAATCAGATATCTAAATTGTATACAAACACACATATAGGTATTCTGTAACTAGGTATTTGACATGTTTATAAACAAAAAGATTTATATATAGGCAAATTAAAACATATCCAAAATACAGATCTATGGATTGTTAAAATAATTGTAAAACATAGAACCAACAATGAAAAATAATAATTATCTGTTCAAAGTGAAGGAAATACTGAGCAAAATATAGAGATTAATTGGACTGAACAAGGTATCTTCATGGTAAAATTAGATGTACCGTAAGTTAAACCCAAACTACATAATTAGTACAGTTTTATGACTTTGTGGCATCTAGCCTTGTGTATCCATTAGCTATAATAGTCGTTACGAGTACCGGACGCATTACTGAAATAATTTGGATACGTTCCAATTCCTATAGATGGACGCATGAAGGGTGTCAGTTGCTTATTGAAGTTATACAATTTATTTGAAAGAATTCTATCAGCATTTTAGCAGTATAAATTTTGGTAATAAAAGCTATTTTACTGAGTTACTGAACATTTGTTTTATGAATTAGATTCAAAGGTTTTCTTTTCCTTCGCCGTTTCTCAATTAGGTTGGGGTCGGCTTTTCAGTCTAACTACGAAACGGCCAAACTTCGATATTTTACGTGAAGCGACTGCTATCAGACCTCCACAACCCAAATACTATCGAAGTTCTGTGGTTAGACCAGGGTGTCGGACTTTTTTTAGGGCTCCAACTACTCGTAACTAATGCCTCAGATATTCGTATGGCAACCGGGACCGACGGGTTAACGTGCTCTCCGAGGCAGATGATACGCTTTAGTAATGACGTAAAACTTGACGGTACATCTACTGGTTCAAATAATATAAGTAAAACTGAAAATTTGAATGTTACCAACGGGTAATATCCTAGCGTTAATTTACAATATAGAAAAAATACAACTCTCTTCTAGTACGAGATGATACAATATGTAATTAAACTCTGTAAGCACCTACAATGCAATAATGTAAATCTAACATTGCGTAATTAATATTAAATGTATCTTTAGTATTTTATATAAAACATATAACATTAATATTGATGTCGAAAATGATGTAAATAGAGCTACAAACACATATTATAAGAATACTTGAGAAAGTAGATCACGTGAAGGAGTGTTGTTTTAATGTTATACATTATAAATACATTATTAAAGATATTTTACGTAGAGATTTACATAATAGTAATAATATATATATATATATATATATATATATTATATTATATATATTATATATGTTAACTAATCATACTGTCAACTTTATTAATATCAAAGTAAGTAACAAGAATCAGACGGCGAACTAGAACGTACAACATTTAACAATAAATATAATCTCGATACCACAATTTCATCTATAATATTTAGAACTTTTATTGGAGAGGTAGCCCTTACTTTTTTCATATTTTTCTTTAATAATTACTTACGTATTCATTAAAAATCCTCATTGGATATTTCATAAGAGATTTAAAATCGAAGCGTAGTTTATCATTTTAATTTTAAACATTTGATTGTGATTCAATCATTAATACTTGATTTCATTATTGAATTTATTAATTAAGAAGTCTTTATCTTCTTAGTTTTATTGATTTTCTTAAATAAAGTGCATAATTACAAAAGTAGCTTAAAGGGGAAGACAATTATTAACGAAAACAATATACAGTATCTAACTTACATGCATAATAATTTGAATCTTATATTTAACAAGATATGTGACAATAATTTTAGTGATAATAATTTTAAAAATTGTGCATATATAAAGATATGTCAAAATCGCCAAAATATTAATATTTATTAATAAACAACCATAGTAATATATAATAGTAGTATGTTTTAAGTTAAATATAGTACTCACATTAAACTTTGTCACAATAACGGAAACACTAATAGTAATATAAGTAAAAGCACTTACGGACATTGTATTCATAGAATTGTGGGAAGGTGTGATTTGTCTAGCACTAACTGGAACCGGCGATGTGTATAAGATTATAATATTCACAACTTAATTCAAACAGTCCTACCACATTTATATTTATTTTTAACACTAACATTAAATGACATAGAAAATGACGTAGAAAAGACTTAAAGACAGTACTCTCACTTGAAATCACGTTAAGTTACAGATACCATGAAGAACATTACATTTACTGTCAAGGAAAACGATTTTGTTCACATTGATTTAGTACCTATTATTATATTTAATACTGACGAAATTAAGTCCATATACTCTAAACAAATAGGTACTACATTTAATTTGCCAAATTATGTTTCTTAATTCCATCTTTATTATAAAGCGCGTTTTGAATGTGACTAATATTTCATTAACAGACGTTATCTTGAAGGTAGTTGAGTATTGTTCTTTTTTATAGATTCATCAAAATGAACAGGACCAGGTAAATATCCCTGTGGTACACCAACAATTTATTATAATTATATTATAACTAACAAGCAAGGTAGAATAACAGGGGAAATATTTTTAAAGATTGTATAAAAGCAGTCGAAATGACAATAACAACCATCAGTAACATGTAACAACCACTTTCATACCTTTGTCGTAAAGATTATATAGTAAGACTGTAAGACACCTACAGAAAAGTGTCTTAAATATACTTACTACAGATATCATCAAAGAAATCCACATATGGGACGACCTTTAGGGATATGTATATATTAGTTTAAGTAGAACGCAATTTTTTCATTAATTCATCATTCATTCTGCTTCAATATAAAGCAATGTTGTTTTCTTAATTTCAATCAAATGCCTTCCTAACTTCTACAATCTATCAAGTAGGTTCTTATGTACGTGTTCACTTAGATGTTAATTCTGTAGCTCAATTTTGGCCCAAATTTGCAGATCAATAATCCAATTGCAACTTGATTATTCCGTATTTCACAATTGTTATTAAAGTTTTAGAATTACGTACATCTAAATTTCTGTGCGCATCAAGAACAACCTATACAGATATTTTGATGTGTTTCATATTTAAGATCATAACCATAATAGACTCATTTACTATTTAGTTTGTATTATATATTAAGAAATTATTTACAAAAGCTCTCATTGCTATAATTATTGTTTTAATCAAATACTTTTTATAGTTAATACTTTCATAAGATTTACATTTTATTTGTGTTGGCTAAAAATTAATTAGAAATGAATTTCATAGCAAGGATTTACAATTGAATTAATCGTATAAATAGAAGGCTTTACTTCGCAAAGTTTTTCTTTAATAACTGTTAAGATATGTATTTATGTAGATGACCACTTTATGGTCCACGGCTGAGAGAAAGGATCATTTGATTTGATCAAATACAAAAAGGCATAGAAGGTATATAAGACAAATATTATTTACATTATTTTCAATCATACAATGTATGTTGTGTTGTACTTTTGGCTATGTTATTTAATATATAAATTTTGATGATAGGGAGAAGTTTACTAGGAGTTAGTAAATGATATGTCGATGACTCCATACAATATTTATCTAATTGACGAATAACTAGAAGATTATATACAAAAATAGTTTACCTGAATAGGCATTTAAATATATGTATTCTTAACACAGCTTTCTTTATCTAATAACTGATTCTTATCAGTAAGAAATTTTTATGTTTAGAGATTTATTGATCAGTCTAAAATTATAAAATAGGAGATAAAAAATATTAAAAATAGTCGCCCTTATTTGAAGTTTTATTCCTTTTAATGTCGTATTTACTTGTATATACGATGGAGGTAATGCAAAATAGATCAATGTGGTTAAAATAAAAGTAATTGTGATTAGTTTCCACTTAGCGTTTTACAAAGTGGTCCTCGATTTTCACTAAAATTGCTAGGATAACTGGATCTAAATATATTTTTTTGACATTGTTCAATAGGATCTATATCTGATTACAGGTAACTTATGTTATTCTGAAATGTTGCACGGGTAATTTTTAATAAATATTTCTCAAAATAATAAATAAATTTTCGAAAAGTTAAATAATTTTGTGGTAAAATTGAAGGTAACGGCGATGTCATAGATCAATATCATCGGTTGTTAACGATGTCAGGAATGCAGGAAACGACTATAAAAATATATTTAAACCAGCATTGAGGTCACGCTAAGGTAACAAATGTAACAGCATGACTGAACAGCTCGGCAATAGTTCAACGGGAACTTGTTTTAAGTTCCCGTGTGGCTCGAAGTTCACAGTAGCTAAAAGCTAGTCGACAGATGTAAGGTCTGTATTTCACAGCGCTTATAACGAATCACTAAGAATAGCAAGTATTGTTCACATGTAACAAAAGAGTGCGTGTAGCAAAGCATGACAAGTGAATAACGCGTCTCCCTGATTAGCGCTCTACGCGCAGCGGCGCAAGCGCGGCCAGGGAGGCGCGGCGCCGGCGCTAGGAGCCCGGCGACGCCGCGCTCGCGCCGCTGCTCACCAGCCCCGCACCAGAGCCCCGCGCCACGCGCGGCTCTAGCTCCAACGACAGGAGGTACTGCCGTTCCTCAGCGATCACCAGCGACTTGTCCAGGAGGAAGTCACATACCTATCGACAATCATTGTTTTTCTTACAAATAGCATATAGCTACTATAAGGACATTCTATTATTTATAAACTCAACCGATCTCACTTGTCCACGGTGATGCTAAGTAACGAATGAGTAAGTAACGAATGAGTAATCGCGAAATTAGCTTCTCTTCTACATTTCTGATCATCAGACTTAAAATCAACCTGAATAGCATTACAAATATGAAGGAATAATTTAATAATAATATAAAAATAATATAAATAATATAAAAGAATAATATAAAAAAATGGAACATTTAAATTTTAAACTGATATTTGTTTAATTGGCCTTTGGATCTCAATTTAAAATTTTCATTGAAAGGGCTTTTTGGTGAGTAAAACTGAAAAGATAACGCGCTTAAAAGAGCAAGTAACACGCTCAACAGTTAGATATATCAGTTATTGTAGAAATATGGAGTAGGTTAGCGGACTCTGGCAGTAGTCGAAATTGCAAGCGCGCTATTGGTCGCGCTTGGAATAACCGAAAGTCAAGTAACATAATTATGTCAAAACAAATACAACATTGGTAAAATAAAATAAAGGAAAGGAAGTGGTATGCCAGATAACTAATTTGAGCAAAGCAAACAATCATAATTTACAAATAAATAAATATTACTATACTTAAATATTGTGTTAAGTTCTTCACTTACCTTTGGTATATGATCAATTTTGTAAGGTGTCTGCTGGAAGTTTCTGATTTCCCGAATTACGTGTGCAATCTGCAAAATATAACAAGTAAATCTGTATATGGAAATACCAATTAAACTAAAAGCCCCTTCTTCTATCTGTTTCTCTCAATTAAAAATTAATATATTTGGTACTATAAAACCCCGAAATACGGTGAATTTTAAGATTAGCCAGTAAAACCTAGATTTACTAACTCTCTTCCTCCTAACGACATTATCCACTCGGTTACTTTATGCTTTTACCACAGAGACACGGTAAATGTCGAAAAATAGTCGTAATAATTTTGTAGTTCTAAATACCACAGTAGCTCTCCATATTATTACTGTAAATTTGTTTATAATTGTAATCTTAGGTAATATTATAAACGCAAATGGGACTTTATAAAGCACAGGCTACCTGGTACTAAATAATAAAACAAATACCTGTTTTGTACGTCATAATATTGTTATATTTGACTGTTTAGTAATGTGTAATGACTGGCGACTTAAACCTTCAACTGAAATGGAAGTTGATTTCACTGGAGAACTGAGAACAGTGCATATTTTTTCTGTAATGAAGTTAGATGTACTGCCATTGTCAAGTAAAGCACGGACAGTATGTTTTCTATCATTGCAATCTAAGATGTCTACGAGTGCCGTAGACACAAATACACAGCTGTTATGTGTGGAAGATAGGGTAATATCATGAGGTGTTGGTACCTCTGTCTTGCTAGAATCTTTTTGTGAGGCTAGCACTACATGATTGTCTTGCGATGCATTGCCAACAGCTGCAGTGAAGATGAAGGTTCATCTCTATGTAACACTGTATTATGCAATTTAGCAAACCTACAACACTGAGCCGTATGTCCCTGATTGTCCCTGCCGCAAACAATTTATGCAAAGTCTTAGACGTTTCACTTCAGCGATTTTCGCTGTGACACTGTTAGCCAGCGCAAACATTATATGGTTGTGAAAAGAGTATTTCTTTCTGGTTATATGTTTTTTACTATTATAAAGTATTTTGGTGTCCTAACCTAACGTAACTTTTAGAATCACAAAGTTATCATGTCTATTTTTCAACATTGATCGTGTCTCTGTCGTAAAACCTAAGATTTAGCAAGTGGATGGAGGTAAAAGTTTAAATTGAATGATGATCAAAAAATATTTCGGACTTTTACCAATAAGAATTGGTAAATCTTAGGTTTTATTGGATAATCTTCAAATTTACCGTAGTTCGGGCTTTTACAGTAACAAATATGAGGATTTAAAAATTTTACATTTATGTCCGATTAACTATTGACGACCAATTACATGAATTAAAATTTATAAGTAAAACACTTTACCATTCGCATCTTTGAAAAGTTGAGAAGTCCATCGGGAGTGTAGTTGGATGTTCCTTCATCAATGAACGAAAGGTCTGACAAGTACATTCCTAAGTACGGGATACAGGGAGGATCACACCTGCAATAGTATTACAAAGTAAAAACTAAAGTTGACAATAGACATAAAAACATGTATAACCGACTGCACTTACCTGTGCAAGGCATCCCTCAGGATCCTAAACCGACACTCCGATGAGATGATAGTTTGCATCCGCTCTATAGTTTGTTTGCTCTGTATAATACAATTGAAGTGGATTAAGTCAACCCTGACGTAGTATCAATCGGAATCAATTATACTAATTAAATCTTTTACTTGATTTTAAATAGTATTTTTTAAACTAAAATTATCATTAATTCTATTCAATTATTCGCCTTACATCGCCTACTTCCATTCTGTTTTATATTATTATTTCAAACTTGACTGTTTATTCCACTAATATTATAAATGTGAAGGTTTGGATGGATGGATGTTTGTTACTCTTTCACGCCGAAACTACTGAACTATTGCAATGAAGATAGATAGCTGGAGACCTGAATTAATATATAGGCAACTTTTTAATTCGATATTCCCACGGGATCGGGACTTACGCGGGTGAAACCGCGGGGCGCTGCTAGTGATGATTATATTTTAAAATATTTTGTTCGAATACTGTCCATTTATATAAGTGGTAATCGATCATTTTAAGTCTCCCTACGTGACAGGCCAAGCTAGTGTAGAAAGCCTTTATAAAACCTGACATCAACAGGTTCTCCTTACCTTCGTGTTGTGTTCTAATAATGTAATAGGTGTGTCTAATAATGTAAAGTATGTCTTGCAATATGTTCAATTATAATTATTATCAGAATGTTTATAATTTACTCTCTTCCTTTTTGAAGCATGTCTTTAAAAACAAAGAGTATAAATATAGTAAGCAACTATGTAATAAATGTGTTGTTAAAAATGGTATCATCCAAACATCAACAGTCAAGATTTTCAAACAACAAATACTTACGGTCTTAGAAACTTTCTCCCAAGTTTTCTTAAGACGGTACACCGATGTGTTGGAGAGCGCTGCACACACTTGTAACACTCCATTGAAGTTGTGCAGACAGCGAGCTATATCTGCCACCGCTGCCCATTTCTCTATTGCTGCTACACGACCTATTTTTCAAAGAATGTGTAATGTATATTGAAAGGGTTATAAACATGACTGAATACTAATAAAAGTCTGTTATCCTCCAAGGTTCATATTTAGGCCTAGTATTTTAACTAACACGTACATAGCTTTTAAAACGTTGTAGTGAATAGTTTTAGTTAGTCTATCTAGTTAGAGCTGAATATATAAAATAAAGTAGGGAGGTTTTCCTCTGGTTTGAGACCATAATATTTCTTATCCTATGGAAAATAAAATACAAACCGGCTAAAGTATACTTTTTCAAAATTTCAGTTATAACAAGATTTGAAATGTGATTGAAATGAGCCGTCATCATCAGAATGTGTGGAGCTCTATCAGCCTTGTCTGCTTTGGTCCACGCCTGGCCTAGAAACTCCCTGAAAAAAAATCAGAATATTAAGAATTTACAAACACTAACTTATAAATTATGGAGTTATTAAACTGTTTATACTTTTCCTGTTTATACTTTTTTGTTTATTGTTTGTCCTTTACTTTATTATTGGTGCATAAGTGTAGGTTCTAAAGGGGCTCGTGGCCAAGTGGTGACCGAGTAGGCTAGCACATTATAAGGTTAAGTTAAGTAATGACAACCAGGTCAGTCTCAGGATGGGTGACCATTGGAGCACTAAAAAGTCCGACAACCTGGCCTAACTACAGTACTTCGATATCGCCTAGTACTTGGGTTGTGGAGGTCTGATGGCTAAAAGTCGACCCCAAAACTTAGTAGGGAAAAGGTGAGGAGGATGATGAAGTGTAGAGTCTAAACGTTCTAGAATTAAAAATGTTACGAAACTTACTCGCTATTAATTGAACTGAAGATCTGATAGTCCAAATAAGTCATCTGCTCTGCAATTTCTAGAGCTGACAGTGTTTCCACGCTCTCTTTAGTCGGCACCTGAAAGCACAATGCATTTTGAGCCTTAAAGCTTTTTCAGTAATGTCAAGTATACCATGAGGGATGCATTGTGTATGATGTTTTTTTTTTCGGAATTATTTAGCAAGTTGCAGAAAATAGTATTGCTCAAAATAATCAACTCGATCTACCAAACTTGCCATATAATATGCCAGAAGTAGCTCAAACAATTAAAATTTAAATTAATGGTAAAGATAAAGGTAAAATATGAATGAATCGATCTAAGTAGTATCATTATATTACCATTTTATTGTAAGTAACTGAATCTTACCGGAGGTGTAGCAAACAGTGTTTTCAAATCCACAGCTCTATCCGGTGCTCGCTCCAGTAGTCGAAGCAGTTGTGCAGCAGCCTTATGTTCTGCCGGTAGTAGTCCGGGACTGCTCTCTATCTCTTTGAGAAAGTCCATCGTGAGTCCTCGTAGGCGTTCATCTGACCAGAAGTCGTGGGAGTGTTTGGATATCCAATGTCTGTAAGGCATGTAAAAACCGATGATGATTAATTTCGTTGAAATTCTAAAATAAGCTTAGTCGAAATTCAGAATTAATTTAGTGGCAAAGAAATTTTTTTGACGCTGTGATGCCGAAATAAACTTAGTAAACATTTTGAATTCATTCAGAAGTATATTCAATGAACTGAAGTTTAAAATAAGGTTACCTTAAAACATTCAGAACTCGCATAGTAGCAGCAGTAGATATAACAGAATCTCTTCGAGTTGCAGGTGGAGATGTTGGTGGTGGTGACCTTGGATTAGAAGATGCTGAAGTAGCTACCGCAAAGGCTACTGCTGCCGTAGAGGTACTGCTCCTAGACCATGGTAAAAGATGAGAATCCAAAGTATTTTAATTTAAACTCCGAACAAACACATTCTTTCCTGGAATTACGTAAATGTATGAATGAAGATAAAGAGTAAGAGTGATTTGAGAAGATTAGAAATAGGTTCAGACTAGAGTACAATCAAGTTAGGACTAGGAGAATACGTTGAATTTATTTTAATACAATAAGAGAAAGGAGTATCAATATAATCATTTGAACGGGCATCAAGGCGATCAATAGGGACTCGTATGTAATTCCAGTTCGCGTTTCATGATAATAATTATATCATCATGAAACGCGAAAGTTTAAAATTTAGTCGGAGTATTAATGTGCAGACGTTGATATATTTTAATTGGTTTATTAGGAAACGTAATAGAAATGGAAAGAGATTACAAAATGTTTTGTAGCAAATCATTTGCACTGATTTAAATGTACTCTTTCATGTCATTCCTTTAGTTTTTATTTTATATATTAAGTTTTCATCACAATAAAATAACAAAATCTGTGAATGTGGGAAAAAGGGAGATACAGAAACAAGTGAAGATGGGACCTAAGACATAGAAAGAACAAACATGCAGAAGAACTAAGACAGAAATGTAGAAAAAGAAATATTCATTTTTATTTTATTCAAAGTGGTTTTCTTTTAACCTGCTATTGTAACTTTAATTTATACTATAGAAATACATGCAAATATAAATAATGTTTAATATTGACAACTCGCTATACCTACGTAGTGAAACTAATATCTGTATTTATCTGCTATTTCAAAATAACACCAATATTACCGAAAGTGCAATTACAGTTCTAATTGTAAAACCGAAATTATACAAAATATTTAATAAGTACTTATTAATTTTGAACAAATACGATCTATGTCTAATGTTTATAAGCAATTTAGGGAAAATACTAAAATTTTGAAGTCGTGTGTGCCAATTGGTTTTGTCTCGTATGTTATTGTTTAAAAAATAAACTATCGATGTTAAACGACAAGAGTAATGATGAAGAAATGGATGTGTCGGATTTATTAAAGATGTTTTAAATGAAATTACACCGTAACAGAATGCCACACTTCTGTCCAATAAAACAATGTTTTATATTATGTAATAGTACTTTTTGCCGCGACCTTTGAGTTTATTATATGAATAACAATTTACTATTGTAAAAAACAAATATAACCTTGTGCGAGTTATTTACATCTAAATCACATACTGGACTGTCATTCCTGGAACAAGTTAAAAAAGGGTTGTGTTTTTTTATTGTGGTGTCATGTGATTGGGCGACTACATTTCAAAATAGGAATCATAAAATTCATAATACGTAAAAAAAAAATTAGACTCTTCTACTGCGCTTCTACTAGGTCTGGTATCTTCTACTACTTTCTTTACCTTTACCAATCACTCACCACAACAGGTCTTTTCCAAAGCTGTCGAATCAATATAATTAGATTATCATTTTTAAATCATCAAGTATGAAAAAAATTAAGGTAAGATTCTTTTGATAGAACATCGTGCAAAAGCATCATAAATTTGGTAGAATTATCAAAGGATTCAGTTTTATAGAAAAAAGTGAGTAACATGCCACAACATTGAGAATCGTGAGCTCCCATGTGTGCTAGATGATTAATAATAAAGTATATTGATTAATCGTTTCTGGTTATATGATAAAGTAGACACAAATGTACCCAATCGAACTAAACAAGTCAGGTTTATTTTACCTTCGATGGGACTGTCTGAAGGAGGTAATGACGACACCTGCTTTTGGCTGACTCGTTTCGCGGCGATAATTCTAAAACAGTGAAACATTTTATAGAAATTGCTGTATTTGTTAATATCTTATACATTTAGTTAAGATACATTTTCTCCCATTTTCTTACCTGTGCTACTTGCGACACTTGAGAAGTGACAGACGAACGCGGCTCAGACCCATTCCAATAGCGACGACGCTCGCTGTTAATAGACGAATTTGTGTATCTTCGCTCACTAGAAACACAGGGAGGCAAAGTAATAGATATTAAAATCAATATCATTGCTTTACTTAAAAAATCTCTAAATTTCAGTATATATATCTTCCTTACCTACTACCTTCTAGAACATAAGACATTCTGAAATACCTGACAGATCTCCTAGCAGCAAAACGCGTTTCAGAATCAGAAGCACGCCTAGGTTCGTCGGGCGTGTTGCCGCTGTTTGTGTCACGTGCGCTCTCAGAGCGGCGGCGCGCTTCGGACGCAGCCGCAGAAGCAGCAGCAGCTGAAGGCTGCAAGCGCCGCGGGCTCTCCGACATTGTACGCACGCGCTGATTTATAAACTGTTTGAGTTCGCTTTGTATTGAGCCATTACAATCGATTTTGAGGTATTCGGGAAAACGAAATCTAATTGGTGCTAATTTTATCAACTTATTATTACTGTGCAAAAGGGATATGGAGCGAGGCGTTTAATGCGTCTGGCAGGTCTCATGAATGCTTCATGCATGTATCATGAATATGAAAGCTATACGGTTCTGTGGGGCTTGTAAAAAGCAAATAAATGTCTCCTGCTACCCACAAGACAAATAGCTCAGCGACAATAATATTTCGGAGGCGATATTATGTAACGGGTTGGAAAAGTAAATAATTTTATATTTATACCTGTGACATCAGCTTCATGGGAACGCCAAATCAGATTATTTGTTATTCATGTTAGTCATTTAAAAATAATATTACATAAGTGAACTACAAGGAAAAATCTTAGCGTAATTTGGTAGAAATTACTTTAAGATTACATTAATCAATATTTTCTATACGTATGGTATATTTAACATTTTCATACTGCACATGAATATTTTCATAATTTATTTAATGTGCAGTAATGACTAAGAAATTAACTAATAATAGTAGTAAAAAGTTATTACTAAACTTACCTCCGAAAATCTCTGCGATATTTTGAACTTTTCGTTTGGCTTCTTTTTAGTCTTTTCTGGTTCTTCTTCTTTATATTTGATATCTTCGTCACTTTGATCAACCATCTCTATACTCTCATCTTTCATGAGTGCTGCAGCTGCATCATTATCTTTAGTTGGGGATTTTGTTTTGGACGTAGACTGGTCATGACTTGGACTTGATTTCTTTGGACTTCCAACCAAAGTTACGGAGCTAATAGCTCCTGGAGAGGACGGAGATGTACCTCAATAGAAGAAATGATTAGTTACATTTTTGTTAGTGATAATTTCATTCAATCTTAATTTAAATAACATAAGTATAAATCAAGTCAAATGAGAGGCTGAGCCCCTTACTTGTTGATAAACAAAACTTAAACATAACATGCCTGATAAACGTAATAAAGTTCAATGTTTTAGTAATTTACCTTTTAACGTTTCGTTACTGGATGACGTAGCCATAATTTTGGGTATTGTCAAATGACTGTTATCCTCCTCAGGCGCCTTAGGCAAGCGTGTTCAAAATACAATACTATTAATTTAATGACTTAGTAAATGGCAAATAAGACCAGCCATTATGGTATGAATTTTTTCAACCAAGCATAAGACTTGAGCATCAGATCTAGCTCTACGTAATCAGTACTGCAAGCTCTAAGGAGGTTGTTTTAGTAAGTGTGCTCAATTTTTTAACAGTAACAGTATTGTTAAATGAATTAATATCAGTCTTGTTACCTTGCTTACTGTTGAAGATTTTCGAGACGGTGCCATCAAATAAGGCGATAGTTTGTCTTCTTCTTCGCCTGAAATAAAGGAGACTATATCAATTGCACCTTTCCATTTAAAAATTTATAGGAAATTGCTGAAAGAGCTTACTTTTTCGGGAATTTCGCCAGAACCTCGACTGCCAATCTCTGTCGCTGTACTCTGAGCCGTATCCTGAAATTAATTGTGCTTTTTCTCTATTTATTTTTTTGTCAACCTGCCTTTGAATATTATTACAAACCTAAGAGTATCATCAGTAATAAATATTGTTTTAGTCTACAAAGTTTTACGTCTAATAACAAGATTTAAATTGTTACAATGGATAAAAAATAAAAAAAAGCGTCGTCCTTTTTTTTTTCAACGTAGTTATGTGTAAGTTTTTGAGTTCAAATATTTAAACATTTTAAAATGACTGAATAAGATCAAAATAGTTCTCACCAGAAACCGAACTTGCTCCACTTGCTTTCCTGGTTCCAGAAGTATCTGGTGGTGGGGCCAATTCCATTTCTTGTTGTGACTGCTCATAGAAGACTTGCTTGAGAGCTTCAAGTATCGTAACACCGTCAGTGAACACTCGATACGTGAGAAGGAATGTGTTTAGGAAGTCCACTGACAGAAAACGTAGGTCTGTAAGAAATTGTACTCTTATTAATATTGATAATATTGATCAAGTGGCAAATTTAGAATGAAATAAACATTTATGTTACGGCGCAAAATAGGAGAGGCCTATGTACTACACGCTGTTCACCAATAGATGGAGTCATTAATGAGAAAAGTGTATAATTCATTAAGGTCTTGTGTAAAATATCTGAAATATGACGATGATATATATGCTTTGCTACCCGTGCGAAACCGGGGCGGGTTAGTACAATATAAATAAAATATATATATAATATATATACGAGTAAACCTAATTTCAGTCTGATTAGAAAAGCTGCTGAGAAAGAATATAATCCTTGATTCTCCTCATAGACGTTTAAAGAAGGGCTATTGCGTACTGAATAGGGAAGAGAATTCTACAACCGAATCGCAGAAACAGTAAAAGAGTTGTCATAGCGAGCTGAACTATGAGAAGGAGTTCGAAGGAGAAGAGACGATGTGACGCGAGAAGCGCTCCCGCAGATATACGGGAAAGGTAGAATTGTGAATAACCGAATACAGTAATGAAAGAACTTTCACACAGTTCTATCTGTCGTCATATCTTTTTTAGAGTCAACCTCTTCTCTTTCCACGTCAATATTAATGACTTGAAATTATTATTTTTTAAAATCGTTATGATACTTTGGACCACTGTAACCTAACAAATGTGGTAAAAATTAAATATTCATGAACTATAGTTTAAAACTTTCAATTGACAATATCGCGTAATATAGATACAATAGAAAAATACTATTGCATCGAGACTCCTCCTTTATAGAAATCGGTTACAGAGTGACGGATGAAAGATTAAAAGAAGAGACAATAAGAAGCATGTAGATAAAAAGAAAATGTACGTTATAGTTTCATACCTGTTAGTCTCTGTAGCAGCCTATGCGGAGTGGCAGAGCGTATTTGTGGCACCTTGCAGGAGTTGAGCGTGCGACTAAACCGAATATCAACATCGTCGGTGAAGAGCGCTCGGTCGGAGCGGCAGGCGGGCAGGCTCGCGGACGCCGCGCCGCACGCCCCACACGCGCGCAGCAGCTCCGTCAACGCCGCACTCTCCATGCATTGCGCTAGCTCGCTCGTCCAGCCAGCCTTGTCTTCCACACTGCCCGCCACTGCACATTGTTTGTGAGTTAATCTCTTATATCTACTAGCTATTTATTGTACAATGCACAACAATCAAGGTACCTATACATTATCACTTTCGCATATCTATACATTAGCAGGCTCTAGTATATTTTTGGTTACTTTACAGAAGTACCCAAAAATATACTAGAGCCTGCACTATGGTAACCAGACAGCTGATAAACATACTTATATATTTCTAAATATTTTAGATAAATTACACCCAGACACAGAACAAATGATCATGTTCATCACACAATTATTTGTCCTGGGTGGGGACCACACTAACTACTAGACCGAAACACCAGTCAAATAAAAAAATAATCTCATATTCCAATTTCGGATGAAAATATATTATTTTCAACAATATTTACCTAAGTGCGCGCAGATCTGCTCTCCTTTAACTTCCACAAGTATCTTGAAGTCCTTCCCTTGATAGATATCGCCACCCGGGGACGAGCACACTGAAGTAGAATCTAAAATGAATAGACGGCACTACACATATTCTGTGTTAAATTATCTAAGCATTAAATGTCTAAACTGTATAGCTTCAGATCCCGATTTGCGCTTAGGAATGGGAAGCTCTAACTCTAAAAGCTCGTGGCAGACAGACCTACGCAGAGTTGCTGCAGTAATTTAAAAAAAAAATTATGATTTTCTGGGCTTATTGAAAAGCAATACAATTATTAGCGTAATATCAACAGATACTCGAAAAACATATTTTTAAAACTAAATATATTTGATTTGTTAAATTTTTTTAAGTTTTGAAACACATGTTAACTGAACGCTTTCAAAATGCTGTAGAATAATCTCCTGGCCAAGGTTTTCCCGAGGGATTATAGTGGGGTTGGGGGTTCTTCAAGAAAGGAGTGTATAGTGTCTTTACAGGATCGGTAATGCATGCAAGTCCCCTGGAGTTGCAAGTGTCCATAAGCTACTATAACCATCGTAAGCTTGTTTGTCACCAACGTGATATAAAAAAATTCGCATTCGCAAAAACTCGGAAAAAAAAATTTGGTGCTTTTACCGTCCTCGTTTTCGTTCCCCGGGTCTTCGATCAATAAGGCATCATGCAATGGCAACCTGGCGGATGGAGGTAGGTGAAGTCTTCCTCCAGTTGCTCTTGTTGCCAGTAGAAGATGATTGCTGAATAAAAATGCTTGACGAGTCTGAAGGGACGCTCGACGACCTTTCCCTACTACTTGGGATAAGGTTCCTAAGAAACATAATTATCTTTTATCAGGATCTATAGTGATAAGTTGTCAATTTATTTATCTTTTACATTGATGATGTAATTGGGTATAAAACGGGAGTTAAAAGGTAAATACAATTTAATCAGAGATTGTTATTTCAGTTCAGTTGTTAGTTTTTCTTTCAATTTTGTAAGAAATCTGCAGATACTTACCTTGACGAATGAATACTTGGTTAACATCAAGCAAAATGTCACATCCTTCAATGATCATACGCTCCACTGCTAGATTCTTCCTCAAATTCTCCGTCTCACTGACCTGTAAGTTAAAAAGTTTTCTTACAGGAATTATTCACCATGAAATCTTTTAGTTGAGAAGAGCTAACCTCGTCGTGCATCTGTCGTGAGAGTTCCTCCAGTTGCGCACGCGCGTGCTGTAGACTGCGGCGCTCCACGTGGTCATGCGGTGTGTGCGCCAGAAGCTCGTGCAAAGTTATTATATACCGTGGGATCTGCATACGAATTGAATACATCAAAAATTGGAAAATAGTCGTCATTTTACAAGAAAATGAAACATGAGAAAATATTATATCACCCTCGGCCGGCCCAATTATTCGAAAGAGGAAATTAAACATTTTCCACAAAAAGCAAATTTCTGCAAAATCCTAAAATTGTACTGGTGTAGACATAGAAAACTATATATATATTATCATATTTCTAGATATGTTGTAGTAAGCTCTCCAAACGTAATAAAATTAATTATTTATGTCTTTACATAGATGATTTACTTATTGTACTTATATATATATATATTGTACTTATTGTATTGTCTGAGGGTCTATAACTACATAACGATATAATAAAAAGTATGTATGTGTTCTCGAAAGATTACGCAACTCAAAAGATTTACCTGATGCATAGGATAGGTGAGAAACGTCTCAAGACTCCTACTCTGACAGGCAGGCTTGCTCTCCAAACGTGCCAGGAGTTGGGCAAACGGCTGGGTCTGCTTACACTCTGTGAGGACCTGAAGGGAGTAGTGATGGTTCCTCACGTACTCCTGGTAGATCGTCAGCATCGGCAGCAGCATGTCGAATAGGTCTCCTGTATGTAAGTGTACTACTAAGTTTACCTTGCTTGCACTGTCACAGCTTAAGCTTGTCGGATATATAAAGAGAATAATAATAACTCCACACATCTCACACACGGCCATCTGATCCCAAACTAGGCAGAGCCTGTACTATGGTAACCGGACTGCTGATAAACATACTTATATATTTCTAAATACATACATATTATAGATAAATTACACCCAGACACAACAAATTATCGTGCTCATCACACAATTATTTGTCCTGGGTGGGAATCTAACCCACGACCTCTGGCTTAGCAGTCAGGGTCACTAACCACTAGACAAACAGGCCAGTCAAATATACATGTAATACCTATTTCGTGATCGCGTTGATTCCCGTATAAATACATAATTGCTTTATTTGTCTAAATATGTGTACAGTTGATGAGTTCTGCCTCGACTGTAATAGAGGGCATGAATTTTTTTATTGTTTTTTCTGAAGGCTAAATATACGAAAATTAAACCACTTATTTCCTGTTTCCTGGTCAAAAGCACAGGTTCATGTGACTAACAACAAAATTCATATTTAATCTTAAAGTTTTATTGATTAAATTCATTCCATATTAAGCCCTATTCAAGCTTCAATTCATCAGAAACTCACCTAAAACCAATGT
The DNA here is from genome assembly GCA_949752705.1 of Callimorpha dominula. NCBI lineage: Eukaryota > Metazoa > Arthropoda > Insecta > Lepidoptera > Erebidae > Callimorpha > Callimorpha dominula. The sequence goes on from OX457005.1 coordinate 20,087,539, forward strand.
AGGCCAAGATTCCATTCGAGACGTGAGACCTTTGAAGAATATTTGATGAAGGAACAGAACGGTCTCGCTATTCAAGAAGATGGAGTTGACGTCCTCGTGAGTGCACGGGGGTTTTTTGGAGCTCGCCGCCATTTTGAACGGCCGGAGATAGCAGGTCACCTAGCATAGAAAATTATTATAGTTCAAGGTTAATAACATTACGTACTTGACAACGATGTAGTTCTTATTCGTGAAAGAAAATGTCAGAATCTGAGACGTATTGGAACAGGCAACTAGCTTCACGACTGACTTAGTCTTACTGACTCCTGACAATTCAAAAATACCTATAATGGTTTAATTTAAATAAATGATTTTGATTTGATTGATTTGATTTGATAAGTTGTTTCAGAGATTACCCTCTAAAACCAAAGTTACACACTGTGACTCTGTATAATATTACTGTAAATAACACTGTACGGTTTACGCAGGCACAGTAAATGGTTTTTGGATATAAAATTAAACATACTTTGGACATTCCTATTTGGTTTTACAGCCTTTGTGATGAATATTTTTTTTTCCGACCATTTTTATGTTGTCGTTGAGTTGGGATTTTTTATATTTAACTCCATATACGGTATCCTTCAGATTTGATCTTTTGTATTTATCAAAGCAACGTCAGGTAAGCTAAAACGTATCGTACCTGTAGCGATTGTCTCGATTTATACATCAAACATGCCAATTATTGAATGATCCTCTTCCCCCTTACCCCTCTACCGGAGGCCCTAACTCTTTATGCACCCCTCTTTCTCCCTCCTCTCTTTCCTCCCTTCTCCTACTCCCACCTTAAAGACCGGAAGCGCACTTGTGACTCTTGAGTTGCAGGTGCCCTTGGGCGGCGGGAGTCACTTACCATTAGGTGACCCGTCTGCTCGTATGCCCCTATCTCATAAAAAGAAATGAAAAAATTATGCGTCCCAAAATGATCACAAGTTGAGTGAGATTACCTAGATCTCACTATAAAGATTTTTGTCAATTCAAGAAATGTTAATTCATTGCTTTGATAAGCTCAGTTTTCTGTTGAAGAGAATCATATGTTTGCGTGATGGTAAGCCGTTACGATGTCATGTGTGCACGCTATAAACAATGGCAAATACGTTCTGCTAAGCCTATCCATGGAGTTCTTACGATTGTACTCGGTAGTAGAAACACAATATTATATCAGTTGAACTATCTTGTTCTGTAAGGTGGAGAGAAGAACTCCCTAATATAAAAATTACTAGCGACCCGCCCCGGCTTCGCACGGGTAGCAAAAATTGCCAAAAAGATAAAAAATATCCGATAATTAAGAAAAGTAGGGCTTTGAATTTCGAACAATAGATTTGAATAAGGAGTTGAAGATTATCCACGGCTCGATGCGGAAATCCGCACTTAACTCGTGAATTCGCCTTAAAATCCAATGGAAATTTGATTAAGAAACCCACAAATGTATAAGTGTTTCCATTCAATATTGAAGTTTTGAATTTATTACGTCACTACTTTGCCGAATCTTCTAGTTGTTCAAGCATTCGGACTTGCGTCATAAATCCAACCATAAATGCGAAAGTTTGGATGGATGGTTGTTCGTCTCAATGGAAGTATGTACTCAATCACGCCAGAATGGCAGAACGGATTTAGATGAAACTTAGAACAAAGAAAGTAGTCTATGTGCTATTTCAGTCTATAATCTGTAGACTCTGTAGTCTATAATCTGTAGACTACTTTTATCCCGGAAAAATGTACGGTCCCCGTGGGATATTTCCACGCGAACGAAGTCACAGGCAACAGCTAGTATTAGATATTTACCAATATTTCCATCTGCTCGAGATATTCCTCTTCGGCTTCCACCATCTTGAAGACAAGACTGTTTCTCTTCCGCATGCTCTCCGCGTGCGGACTCTTGATGTACTCGTCCACTATCTGCTTCCAGCGGCGACGGCAGAGCCAGCCTCGGAAGAAACTCTATAAAGGCATTTCATTAAATACAGAAACCTAGTAACGTGGGTTATTTGTATTCTTCTTAACCCCTCCAACTAAGTTCAGTGCTTGTGTAGGGAATGGGTTCAGGTCGGAAGTGCACTGGGTGGGGTTTGAACCCACGACCACTTGATCGCAAGTCCGTCGCTTTAGCCATTACACTACAGCTGCTTATAATTAGAAGCTTACTAGCCGTTCTCTGCAGTTTCACCTGCATTTATGGTGACTGCTCCGCTTCTAAAGATCGTATCGTATCGTATCGATCGTTCAAACAATCAAACAAAAAACTCTTCAGCTTTACTATATTAGTGTAGAAAACAAATGCTACTAAACTACGAAATCTACTACGAACGCTTTTAAATGGTTCTGAAAGATCAGTAAATATATATATATATATATATTATTTATTTATTTGTGACATTGTTTTCTTAAGATGCCACAAGCAGACAGAAACAATTCGATTGGTCCACGGAAAATCGGAGTCAAATAAAATGTCAGACTTCTTGATTGCGATGATTAAAAAGTTTGAAACTCAAGGGACTGCAGATCCTTTGAAGTTGAAAATAACATATTTATGTTATTTTCAACTTTATATTCCACACATTCCTAAAGAAAATTATCCCTAAAAACAGAAAAACAACAGAGTGGTCTTATGAGGGTTTCCTTTTTCCTTTAGAGGTATAGTACTCTTAACTTAAAAAGGTCTTAGCTAATACATACCTATAACACTACTAGCAACCTTCCCCGGCTTCGCACGGGTAGCAAAGAAATGTGACAAAGAGTGTTGAAGATGTCGGAAAAATCAATATGATAATTATATTGATTTATTGATTAAACCATTTTACACAAAACCTTAATGAATTATACACCTAAACCTTCCGCATGAATCACTCCGTCTATTGGTGAAAACCGTATGTAAATCCATTCGGTACTTATTGAGTTTATCGCGAACAGGCAAACAGAAGCGGCGGGGGACTTTGTTTTATAATATGTAGGTACTGATCTATACCAAAAGGGTATTCCACACTTTTTTGAAAAGTTTTTAATTTGATTGTTAGACAACATTAAACAACAAAAAATTTAACTAAATTGTATTCAACCTATAATTTAATTGGCATTTAAAAGCATTTAAATTTTTCATTTTAAATTTCCGCGCGTTAATTGATGAAAACGCTACACCGCCATGTTGCTCATTTGCCATGACGTCATGTAGCCAGTATAAGTGTAAATTATTGCAATTGTGCCAAATTCAAAATGAGTTAATTACTATCATTATGATTGGTGTTGGAGACAGAACAATACGTTCTATAACGATGTTTACAGCTTCCGTGATTTGGTATAACAAAAATCGGGATTTATGACAAAAAGAATTCCTGGCATGGAAGAGCCAGAATAAGGGTAGAATTGTACTTTCTGCCTTTACAAAAACCGTTGGCGTTGGTAATATTTAAGTAAAATACACGGGAGGAATAAAATGTTCGAAAATTTATAATAAAATTCACAATTAACATTTAATTTATCCATTTATGAACTGAACCGAACATTTTGCGATTGTCTATTGCCTAAACTATCGTAATATTAGGTATGTTTTTATTTATTGCATTCATAGAGTAAAATACACTATTACTTAATTTAAAAGTTCTTTTAAACTATCATGACGGTGCCTACATGTTCATCAGAACATACTGGTAATTTTTAATCGACTTTAAAAAGGAGGAGGTTTTCTTCAACTGGTTTTTTGTTGTGTGTATGTTACACGATGTCTACGCCATTTATAAACCGATTTTAATAATTCTTTTTCAATTGAATTAGGTGTAATCAAGGTTGGTCCCATTTAAATTTGAAGATAATATTCCACCTCTAAGAGTGGAAAAAGGGGTGAAGGATAACAGCTTTTTACAATTTATCATGCTTTGAAGTCGGTAAAACGTTTTTTAAATGAATTATGAGGGGAATTAACTTAGCTGAGGAATGGTAAAAGGCTTACTTGTACTTTCTTGATCTTCCTGAGTTCAACAGGATCAATATCCGGTGAGTGGCTTGGTGAGGAGCTGGAGGTGGAAGCGGCGCGAGTTGGCGTCTCATGCTCTTTCTTGTACGTGCATAGCTAAAACAATGTGATTGTACACTCGTTATGTAATATACAAGAGAGCGCCATCTTGATCCAAAGTAAACATAGCTTCTATTATATGCTCCAGAATCCTTTACATTATTTTCTAGCTTAATTTTTACAACAGTCTGGCAGTTTTGAGTATTTTATTGGCGTTTCCAACTATCTGAATGCAGTGGCAGACCGGTTAGAGTTATGAAGCTCCCTGAGATATGGTTGAGTTCCGTGATTATGAATGAGCTAGTCTACTGGATGTCGTGACCGGTCAGCTCAAAAAATGGTTCTTTTGTATAAAGATCACCCCAGACGCCAACATGGCACTTGCACAGTTTAAATTTAGGTAGAATTGGATCCTTGAGTTTATTTCGGCGTTTCTTCTCAAGGCTAGTCAGGAAATGCCGGCCCCATTTAGCTTTAAAGAAGAAATCGACGTGTAAATGTGTCTAAAACGACCTATTTGCAAAATCTATTCATTTATCATTAACTTATTATTTTTGTCTTTTCATCTCAATTGTTGTAACATAAGAACTATTCCAACTAATATTATAAATGTGAAAGTGAGCTTGTTTGTTTCTGATCATCAGAAAATGTTGCCTACACATTGTCAGGGCCTCAGGGGTACAGAAAATGACATATGATATCTTTCGCCTAGAAGAATAGTCGTGTTTCTTCACTTAACTCTACATTGACGAGAGCGAAGTCGCAGGCAAAATTTTGTACCTTATATAAAGTCCAGTAACTTATAATACATCGCCCAAGAAGAATATTGAAAGCCCATGAGAAGTGGTGGCTAGCCAACGCTTCATACCTCTAGAATCCAAGGTAGGATTTTTATAGTGACAGTATTGGAGCTGATAGATAGAGGCGGTTCACAAGCTCTCTGACCTTTTGATTCTATTTATAGTCCGGTAACTGTGCAACTCGCACATGTGGTGAGATCCACATGTAGCGTCATCTAGCGAAGGCCAGCAGAACTAAGCAGTAACTAGTGATGCTGCAGCGAACGAGTTCTCACGATGACATATATTATACTACTAGTCAACACAAACCGTTGGGCCGCGGTCCACCAAGCATGATGACCTAACTGAGTCTGAGGAACGTCGTGTGTTGGAGGGACATAGCATGTTCCTCCTCAGATTTGTCAAGTGTTTTATTGGGATTTTATGGTTAAATACGTACAGAGGCCCATGGAAGAAGGGGATTATGACAGAGCTGGTATCGCCAGTGTTAAGGCACATATAGCTGCTCAACATCAGGCAGGTTTTGTTTGCTTGTTTGCCAAAGATACTTATAAAACAACACTGATACAATTCCTCAGGTATTGACTAACGAATGACTTATTCGTCTCTAGTATAAAGTATCCCAAAATAATCTTTGGACAAAAACTGATAGGTCAAAAGTAACCATTTGGCAGTTCTAGAGGATGTCTGAAAGAGATAGCAGCCCGCGATAAGACCGCCCATTGTAACGCTAATGGTTTATGGTTTCCTACGAAATGCTGATGTAATGTTTGGTGTGCTATAAAGTATATAGCTATCTATCTATATGGAAGAAGATATCATGGTTACTGTCGCCACATCAAAAGCTCTTATTTATTTTATTAAAAATAGGGGCAAACTATAATAGATGATAAAACAGTTCGCTATTTAATAAAAATGAGTTTCTATTATTATGACTAGTTATACCGGTAAAGTGATGCTATTGGTCGGTTGATAAATGTTGTTGAATTGTGGGGGTTATAAAAGGGTAGGAATGTATTTTAAGTAGATAACAATCACTTGAGTGCTGATCGAGGTACGAACAACATGGCAGTTACTGTTAGTTAGTGATTTTTTATATCAGTGGTGGTGAGACTGTTTCTAACATGGTATCTATAGCCTTACCTCGGTTCTCAACTTTTTCACTTCGTTGCTCAGTTCGTCACACTGCTGCGCGTACTGCCAGCGTGAGGTCCTCTCGCTCTCCACCACTTGCAGTAGGTGTAGCTGTTTCTGTTCTAACTCTTCCTTTTGCAACAGCAACTTGTTGAAACTGTAATATAAATTCTGGTAATAATTAACACGTAGTTACTTGACGTACAGAAGCATTGTAATTTATTAACACTTTTAACTACATAACGATGGGTAGACAGGGCTGCCAACTTAAAATTTTTTTTATCAAATTCTTCGAAAAATATTTTTCGTCCATATTTTTGGGACGTGCTCACAATATTTTGCTGTCTTTGTCAGTTTACACGTGTTTTAACTATGGACGATCTATTTTTTTTCTCCTACCATCACTTCAGATTCATTACGGAAATAACTCTTTTAATCCTAGTGTCCTAGTGGCCTCTCCAATAACAGGATGGACATACGGGTACGCGACATCTTCGAGCTACTGCAGTCTCAGTTCTGTTTCTCCATCCGAGACTTGCGGTATCCCTAGCTCCCTCGCTCTATGCGTTATCCTTACCTCAATATACCTGCTACCTTTTCCCGTCTTAAAACGACTACATTCCCAAGAAGGGTTGGCGTCAGGCAGGCGGCCGGCCATAAAAGAAACCACCCTTTGCATTTTTACATATTGCGCCGACCCCAAATAAAATTGGAAAAAGGGCGTTTTTGGTAATTTTTTGTTTTTTTTTTTTACTATAATTTATTTTCTTATTATTAAGTCTTGTATTGTCCTTGATGTGTGTAAAGTTTCAAGGAAATCGGACGTCTTAAAATTGACGAAAACTACGTTTAATGATTTCGTTACCTACATAGATGGATTTAGAAAAAATAAATTCTTCAGCTTTATTATAAACTAGCTGTGCCCGCGACTTTGTTCGCGTTTTTTTTCGGAAAACAGCAATTTGTCGCTTAGTGCATAGTACCTTTTTCTTCAGGCAGGATTTTCTATACTGTATTGGCGGTGAAATAACCTGGAGCGTACAAAAAAGGTTGTTTTTGTTGCTTACACGTGAAATAACAACATAATTTGGCCGTGGTAACATTACTCATTTGTTTTTCGTGTGGAAGCTCACCTCACCGGGCTATTCGTGAGGCCGTATATCAGGCTTAAACCAACTAAAAACACACGGTGTGCCTCACAGCACTGTTTGAGTTGACCGTTGGTACGGCGACGTTTGCCTCCAATGATCCACTCAGCGCTGGCTAGTAGACGGCAACTGGGCGATGTCCAGACACTCTCTTCACGGGAGACTCTGCTTCGGGTGAAGAACATAAAACTCGTCTCATACACCCACGGCATCTCTTAGCGTACGCATGAGAGCGCGAGTGAAAAGGTTCCACCTGGATGTTTTTCTACCGAGTCCACACTGTCACCTCCTCCTTGCGCGAGATGTTCTCCTCGCAGAACATCGTCATAAAACAACGGTGACGACCTAACATCTCGATTCGTCCGACCAATTGGGAGACTCTTGCTGTAGTCAGTCAGTCCGTGCCGCTTCCTAGAAACTTTGGGCCCCCTCGGTATACCTAACAGATAAATGTTTGCTTAGCTTTGTTTAGTCACGGTGTAACATAAGATTTCACACTACTGTAACCGAACGGAACATAAACAGTCTGAAAGTGTAAAAAAAACTTCACCGGTTACATGTCAATATTTCAGCTTAGATGTTATTTTTTTGGCGATAGTGTCTGCCATGCATTTAATATATGTAGTAAAATACTGTAATACTAACAAAGTGTAAAGTTAAACTAACAACTAAGTGATAAATGCTTTAAATAAAAATTCTATTCTATTCTTATATAATCATGTTGACGGGAATCAACGCGATCACGTATTTAAAAGGTATGACATACCTTGGCTTTGCCGTGGTCGTGGCCGTGATCACAGGCCTGTAGGTACTGTAATACTTTTTAAATACGTGATCGCGTGAATTCCCGTCAACATAATTGTATTATCATGGAACGCAAAAGATTAAAAGTTTGGATCTTCTTTTTCTATAACTCTATTTATAGATATATGTATATTTACTGGACTGGCCTGATGGTCTAGTGACCCTGACTGCTGAGCAGGAGGTCGTGAGTTCGATTTTCACCCAGGACGAATTATTCTCTGTCTGGGTGTAATTTATTTATGATATGTATGTATTTAGAAATATATAAGTATGTTTATCAGCAGTCTGGTTACCATAGTACAGGCTCTGCCTAGTTTAGGATCAGACGGCCGTGTATGAGGTGTGTGAAGTTGTTATTATAATTAATGCCCTGAAACATATTTATGAATTGAATGTCTGCGAGAGGCAAAAAAGCTCGTTGGCATAGTCAAGAACCAGCTATCGATTACTCTGGGATCACCAAACAAAGAAATAAAACTCCTGCTGCTTCAGCCATCACCACAGAAAAGCACATTCCCCTATGATATCCTACGATTGAAAATATACATTCACTCGAAATCCTTCAAACAGACATGACTTTGCAGGTAAAATCTAATGTAACTAATTATATTTCTTTAAATCACAGGTAAAAATCGATTTCTTGTACTCTTAATATTTATAAGTTAATTAAATTGAGTGGTTTTATAAAAAATATAAAAAAAAATTAAACCGACGAAAAGAACTAAAACGCAAAAAATAAATAAACCTTCTAAGTCTGAAGTATCAAGCTTATTTAAAAGGTTTATTTATATTTTACTGTAGTTTTTTTCTTCGGTTTAATTTTTTGTTAAAAAGATTATTATTTATGAATTTTTTTTCATCATCAGCTCGGCTACATGACGTGATGATTTCTAAACGCAAGTACCTGATAAAGTAATGAAAGTAAACAGAAACACTATTCATTTCTACAATTTTCGAGGGTTTTTCTCAATTTTATCAGAATTCCATCATCAGATCCTAACTTCCTTGACATGGGACCACCCTTGAGGTATACCCTATCTAACAAAAAAGAATAATCAAAATCGGTTCATAAATAACGGAGAGGGCTGAACGTATATAGAAAAAAAAGAAATATGTATATAAACGGTCGAATTGAGAACCTTCTTTTTTTTCTTCGGTTAAAAACGATACCTAATTCTATAAAGTAAATTAGTTGATATTTAAAAAAAAAGTCCAAAAACGAAAAGAGTGTCAAAGAGGGATTCGATCCGGCACCCAACATTGTAGAATTCGTACTCTACACCGGAAAAATTATTTGATATTTAAAAAAAAAGTCCAAAAAAGAAAAGAGTGTCAAAGAGGGATTCGATCCGGCACCCAACATTGTAGAATTCGTACTCTACACCGGAAAAGCTAAACGCTCGCTGTTTTTAGGTTCGAAATAAGTAAATACATTCTACTAACATTACAATGTTATTACAGCTTTCATTGATTTTCCTGTGGGAACCAAAGTTTAACCCGGGATAAAAAGTACCTTATAACCTGCGCAGGCACTCACACTATTATCATACTAAGTTTCAAGCATATCCCTTCAGTAAGTTGTGAGTTTATAGTGAACATACAAACAGACAGACAGAAAGAAAGAAAGACAAAAATTGTTGGATCGCATATTGGGCATCAGTATCGATATCTTAATTCCCCTCAGTCGATTTTTTTTAAATATATTGAATGTACAGAGTTCATCCCGCTACAGATTTATTATAAGTATATAGATATTAGTAGTGATAGATGTCGTACATGTTCCGCTTGCGAAAATGTGAAGCGACATTTACACACAACATTTTCCTGTTCTTTAGTAACAAATATAACATTCTTATGTTACTCTCTGCCTACGCCTTCGTATATACAGGATATATTTTTCATTCCGTTACTAAGAAAATCCATAAAACTAACTTCGAAATCTTTTTATGTTAGTTTTTATGGATTTTCTAAATAACTGAGTGAATAGTTCTAAAAGTCTGTAACTCTATGCATTCCAGCTGCTTTAATGAGAAATGGTGGTAAAAATACCTGGAATTTAAAACGGTCATAACTTGTTAACGGATAGCTTTTTTTCAGAACTTCTTCTGTCAGCCTTTGAGTCGTTAGTCTTTTAGAGTTTTAAGTAAGTGTTCCAGTGTCATATACACCATGTATAGAGGCGTTATCATTCATCAATTATTCAATCAATGAACCACTTACTTTATTATTACATTGCTTTATGTTGGGCGCGGTCTTAAGTAAATAAGTATTACATAATTTAACAACGATGTACACTTTATGTCCTTAGAAGACAATTATTAAATATCCGACATCAAACCGTGAGTAAATTCATTTATCGGGTGTCGAATTGGGTTTGAGTTAAAATTTCACGTTCCTAGCAGAAGTTTGTAACCAGTTTTACGGTACAGGTAATCGGTTTAATTGCTCATTTATCTGCAGTGCAGGTGAGGTTAATGGATTAGATTTTAAACGCGAATGTATTAGAATGGTGCTCAAAAACTTGACTATAATGCGCAACTTATAAGCATACTTATTATTAATTTGTCAATGAACAAATATAAATGGAATTTGTTAAAGTTCCTTTCTACAAAGCTCGGCAACTTTTTTTTAAATTTTACGTTATTTTGCTTAACAGTGATATTACAATGAGTGAACAGAACATATTACTAAAAAAAATATAATAAATACCGCACACGGACAAAAACTGCAATGAAATCAATTAAACAAACATGTTATGCAATCAGCTGGTCTAGACGGTACCGAACGTTAATAGTCATTCACAAAAAGAATACCTACGCATGTTGCATGTACTCGTATATTGCGTAGCGCCAAATGAAACTAGTGACTATAAATCCTTAATCTCGCATTTTTATGATGAACTGACTTTTGTATTGTGATAAGTATGACAGAAAGAGGTTTTTGTAAGTTTTCGCGTAGCTCAAACTTACACCCTGTATTATGTTTACAAATTTTAATTAAATTACATTTTTGATAAAGAGTTATGATGTTTGTTCCACGAGTCCAAATCACTAGAGCATATCTACCATTACAATTTTTAACTTAATTTTTAAGTCCACCATTTTTAAGTCCCCTTTCAGACTACTACGCTTATATACGACCACATTTTTCTCACGTTTTTATTAGCTTGACTTGGAACTATAAGAAGTCCATTTTAACCTATTTGTGGTATCGAATTGAAACTTTGTAGTATATGTAAATCGGATGACAATACTATAATTAGGTAACTTGGGCCTGACCTGATAATGAAGCCAGGAGGGGGATGACAGAACTCTTCATTAACTACTACTAAACAACTCGAGTATGGGCTCAAACGATTCTGGTGGAGCGCCAATATATTTATAAAATGCATACATAATCGCACCATAATATATTTCGTTATATTATAAATTTCATAGTCTTTATAGTAAACCACATTCTGTTTGTCGAATGCAATTAGTGCTGGTACTGCTGTAATATTGCCAATGTACTCGACGATCTCAAGAGATGGCGTTAGCAGTCTTCAAATAATGTAAACGCGCTGCACCTGATTGGTGCAAGAAAAAACGGACATACCCTGCTCTCATCGCTTTTCGCTAAGAAGACGCCTTTAATATAAAAATTTTGTTCCGCCACGGACATCAGTTATATTTCTCGTGAAAAGAAGCTGATTTTCCGTTAGTCCTATAGCCGTGTAGTGTTTGGACTCGCTTGTAACCTTTACAAGGTGTATGTGGAGTGCTCTAGTCTTCGATCGTGACCGGCCGGTCAATACCTTGCAAGAGACCGTAGAAACCTCGCCGCTGCTCGCTGCCTTCTGGAGGATCGGGACTTGGTCGGTGTTGCAGGTTAGTGCTGGCATGATTGGTTTGATCGATAGAAGTGGTTTACTTCCCTACACCTCGTACGCTAACTGTTGAGCAATCACACCCTGGTCGGGCTATTTACACGCCTGACCATATAATTTGGTCCTTACGAGTACGGATAGGCCAGTGATTCACGTAAATATTGGTGAATTTACTTTTCTATTCATATCATAAAAAAGATTCACGTAATTCTAGTGAATTCTTGCCGCCATTTTTCCTCGCACACAGATTTACGTAAAATTGGTAAATTCTGTGTTTAAAACGCACGAGAACTACGTAATTATTGGTAGACTCGTATTTAAATATAATTAATTGTTAGATTTGGTGAATTACGTATTAATTGGTAATAATATCCATTATACTCAATTTAGTTGTCATTTTAGGATTTAAATTTAACTTGTGTTTTTACACTAACTAGGTAGATATACCTATCACTTTGTAGTTGTATTGTGATATTATTTTATAAACATGACGGAAAGCGAATCAAGCCGCGAAGTCATGTTGGTTATGTTGAATCAAAAGAAAGAATTATTATTTCAACGTATTAATCGTATGTACACATCGTCGAAAGGTATAATTTCTTTCGATTCATCAACGCGAGCTAACGAGAATTTTCTGGCTGAAACGGAGATGATAGATGAGTTACGCTATAAATTTGAGTCCATTGTTGATAAAATAAATAATATAAATTTGTTATCAAAGATTACGGTCAAGCCCGAGTATTCTTGCCTCGATTCATTTGATGATTTATACTCGAGAGTTAAACGCGTTAAAAATAAAATATTAACCACGTCTAAGGTGCGTTCACTCGAGACCAGTAGCTCGATCAAGTCCGTAGTGAAATTAGAACCTTTAGTAATTCCGAGTTTTGACGGACGCCCTGAAAACTGGAATACCTTTTATCAGTCTTTTAAAGCTAATATTCATTTGAATCAACAGCTTTCTGACTCGCAACGTGTACAGTATCTAATTTCTAAACTCACCCACGACGCACTAAAATTCACTTCCGGTATTATTCCGTCAGGTGAAACATATAAAATACTGTGGGATAGTTTGGTTAAGAAATACCACGACAAACGCTCATTAGGTACATATTATCTCAATAATATACTGGACTTAAAAACTTGCTCGCACACTGCGAACGCTCTTGATACCTTTGTTAGTAGATACTCCGCTTCGATATCAGCTCTAAAAGAATTAGGCATAACTGATCTAACTGATTTTATTTTTCTTCAATGCGCTTTGAGAAGGATGGATCCTCAAACCATCCAAGCCTTTGAACTTTCGATTCGGGATGTGGAAGTGCCTACGACACAACAGCTTATCGCTTTTATACAAGATCAGGCTAAGATTTTGGAGCGCTCAAACCCGCGAAATTGGTCATATACGAAACCCGCTGCTGTTGTTACGTCGCCCTCACGCGACCGGCGCGTTCATCACACCTCCAAATCTTACGCAGCAGTTACCGCGAATTGTTGTTTGTGTAGTGGTAACCATCGACATTTATATGATTGCGCTCAGTTTAAAAATATGCGAGACGCAAGGGCTAGATATGAGTTTATTAAATCGAAGTACGGTTGCGTTAATTGTTTAAGCACTTTACATAAACTTCCGGATTGTAAGAGTACGTCAGTCTGTTTCTGTAATAAAAGACACCATAGGTTATTGCATTTTGATAGTAATAATTCGCAATCGCATGCGGCTATGGTAAATACCGCCGTCGCGTACTCGCCGCCGCCCGCTCATCGAGCGACCGTTACTTCGCCCGCGCCTTCTCATCGCGCTCACACGACTTCGCCCCCGCTTGCTACAGAACCAGTTACACATACACAGTCTTACACTTCTTGTCATAAGGGTGATATACTTTTGTCAACCGCTCAGGTATACGCGCGCTCTAAGGGTAGCGCTGGTATCAAATCTGTAGTTAGGTGTTTGATAGATAATGGCTCGCAGAATAATCTAATAACATCTGCTTGTTCTAGTTTATTAAATTTACCGATAATACCGTTGAATAATTCCTATGTTAAAGGTGTTGGTTCCGCTTCAAGTCCGATAATCGGTTATGTTCATTTAGACATTGAATCCCGTATTTATCCGGATCAGAAATACACTATACATGCGCTTGTTGTAGAATACATTACGGATCAATTGCCTTCGAAATTTATCGATTGTGATCGCGACCTAGATTTTCGTAACCTTCCGCTCGCTGACTTAAGCTGGAATATTCCGGGCAAGATTGATTTATTGTTAGGTGCCCAGCTATTCCCATTTATATACTTAGGAAATATGGTCGAGTGTGGGCCGCGCGCACCGTGTGCTTTATCTACAACATTTGGTTACGTACTTATGGGAGATTACCCGCGTAAACATATTTTACCTACTGCCGCGTCTTTTTCTGCGTTAGCGCTTAATGATATAGTGCAAAAGTTCTGGGAACTTGAAGAAGTACCCATGAAACGCTTGTTGTCACCAGAGGAGACAGATTGCGAAAATATTTTCACGGCTACCGTGACCCGTGACGACGTAGGTCGTTATACAGTTGCATTACCGTTCTGTAGGGACCCTTCGGAATTAGGTAATTCGCACGCTACCGCTTATCGCCGCTTCGTTTCACTCGAGCGTAAGCTCCGTCAGGCACCGATAGTGCGCGAAAATTATAACAAGGTTATTCAGGATTATATTGATAACAATTACCTCAGTCCTGTTAAAGAATCTGAGCTGTCCTCTGATGGTTATTATATACCGCATCACGCAGTAGTCCGACCTGATAAACCGATGCCGCGCATCGTATTGGACGCGAGTGCTAAAACGCATACAGGACTTTCGCTTAACGATATATTACATATTGGACCCAATTTACAGGCCGATCTGTTTTTATTATTGTTAGGTTTTAGATTATTTCCTATTGCAATGAACGCTGATATAAAACAATATTATTTACGGATTGGTGTACCAGTAGACCAACATAAATACCTACGCATTTTATTTAGATTCAACGAATCGGAAAAAATTCGAACTTATGCCTTTAATAGGCAACCTTTCGGTCTCAAGTCAAGCCTTTACATAGCTATGCGCACTGTGCGACAGCTGGCTACTGACATGAGTCCGCTCTATCCTGATGCCGCGAAAGTGGCAGAGACCTGTCTGTATATGGACGATTTGGTTCTTTCTATTGCAAATGAGGATACTGCCACGCAATTAGCTCACAACTTGATTAAGTTTTTCAAATCGGGTGACTTTGACTTAGTGAAGTGGTCTAGCAATTCACCAGTGCTACTTGACTCGCTTCCCGACACGCACCGCAAGTCGCTTGATTTTGATGTTGACAATAATGTCTCTAAGGTCTTAGGTCTCTCATGGGAACCATGTGAAGATAATTTTCATTTCACATGCGCCGCAATTAATGAAAGGTGCACCAAGAGAAACATACTCTCGATGGTTGCACGACTATTTGACGTGCTCGGATTGGTCGCGCCTGTGATTCTCTATGCCAAGTTGTTAATTAAGGAACTGTGGCTCAGCAAGTGTGATTGGGACGATCCTGCACCGGAGCACATACGCACCCGTTTTTTCGCTCTTGCGCAAGAACTTCAAATGCTTGACACTTTAAGGATTCCACGTCATGTAGGCGTCGAAGTTGGTTGTGAATTACGTCTTGTTGCTTTTTGTGATGCTAGCATGAATGGTCTGGGATGTGTCATTTATGCCCATTGTACCTACCCGTCTGGCATTCAAACTCGCATTCTTTGCGCTAAATCAAAGGTTTCGCCAACAAAAATCACTACGCTCGCTCGCTTAGAATTATGCGCTATTTTACTTATGTCAAAATTAATAAAAACTGTGCGAGACACATATGCAACACGTATGACCATTGCCGGGATATACGCATTTTCTGATTCCACTATTGCTTTATCATGGGTTCATTCTTCACCACATCGTTGGTCAGTTTTCGTCGGTAATCGCGTCGCTCAGTGCCAAGAAAACTTGGACTCTAAACATTTTTATCATATTGCCGGAGCTAGTAATCCAAGTGATTGTCTTTCGCGTGGTATGCTTCCATCGCAACTTTTGACCCACGATTTGTGGTGGAAAGGTCCTCCGTGGATTCGCAGCTCATCTGAGAAGTGGCCGATTAAGCCATTCTCGCTTAATAATAGCTCTGTCTTGCCTGAACTCAAGGCAAATGTGTTGGCTGCCATTACTCACACAGAGCCGCCGTTGCTGTGTACGTTAGCACAACGTGTTTCTTCTTGGGAAAAGTTGCTACGTATCACCGCATATGTATTAAAATTCGCAAGACCTAAAGTTAAGGTCGAACCTCGTTCTATAGCAGGGTTGACAAGTGCTGAGAATGCGTTAATTCTCGCCGTTCAATCTGTGCACTTCTGTGAAGATATCAAATTGATCAAGGCTGATAAATTACCTTCAAAAAGGCTGCAAAGCCTCTTCGTCTTCTTAGACAAACAAGGGATTTTACGCATTGGAGGAAGACTTTCTGGATCAATGCTTCCTTTCGAAGCTAAACATCCGGTTCTTCTCCCTAAACGCGATCATGTCGTTGACTTAATAATACAGCATTTTCATGTTGTTAATTGTCACACCGGACCTGGACTTCTTATGTCTATTATACGACAACGCTACTGGATCTTGGATGCCAGGACTGTTATCAGGTCCAAGTTGCGAAAGTGCAACACTTGCTTTAAATGCAACCCAACGCATCCAACGCCTATAATGGCTGATCTTCCTGATTACCGTGTTTCAGAGGCCAAGGCATTTTGTCACACTGGTGTAGATTACGCTGGTCCGATAAGGACAATCCTTTCTCGCCGCAGAGGTCAACATGCGCAAAAGGCGTACATCGTTCTTTTTGTTTGCATGGTCACACGTAGTCTACATATTGAAGTGACCAGTGATTTAACTACTGAAAACTTTCTAGCCGCGTTTAAACGCTTTATTTCCCGTCGAGGACCAGTTTCATGTCTCTATTCCGATAATGGATCTACTTTCATCGGTGCGAAGGCACATTTAGATGAGCTGTATAGTTTTTTATTGAACTCTAGCTTCAAAAACGCGCTGTCGAATGAGTTGCTCTCTCGACGCATAGAGTGGAAGATGATTCCCCCAAGATCACCAAATTTTGGTGGGATGTGGGAAGGGAATATAAAGAGCATGAAAACGCATTTATATAGAGTAATAGGAAGTCAGTTACTTACATACGAAGAACTGCAAACTGTTCTTACTCAGATAGAGTGTATTCTTAACTCTCGTCCATTGAGCGTATTATCGTCAGACCCTTATCCTGAGGTGTTAACTCCCGCGCATTTTTTGATGTCTACTCCGTTGCAATATTTACCCGCTGCTGATTTGTCAGATCAACGATTGAGTCTGTTAGAACGTAAAAAGTTGTTAGATAGTATGGTCCAATCCTTTTGGAAGAAATGGCACTTAGAGTATTTGCACACGTTGCAAGTTAGGCAAAAATGGGCTACTCCCGACAAACCGGTAGAAATCGGAACTGTTGTTCTTCTTGAGCAGGAGAATTCTCCACCGTTGCATTGGCCGTTAGGAGTAATTACGGACGTGTTCAGAGGCTCTGATAACGTTGTACGCGTGGCGATAGTTAAAACGCAAACTGGAATTTACAAACGCGCTGTAACTAAATTATATCCTATTCCTACACAATAAATTCAACTTAGTTTCAACCTTATTTTTTAGTTTAGGCCGCTATATTTATCATATTTATTATTTAATCGCATAATGCATGTGTTACTCTCGGTCAGTTAGAAAATTCGCGTGTTTTGAAACATCTTGTGATGTTCCAAGGCGGGGTGCATGGTGGAGCGCCAATATATTTATAAAATGCATACATAATCGCACCATAATATATTTCGTTATATTATAAATTTCATAGTCTTTATAGTAAACCACATTCTGTTTGTCGAATGCAATTAGTGCTGGTACTGCTGTAATATTGCCAATGTACTCGACGATCTCAAGAGATGGCGTTAGCAGTCTTCAAATAATGTAAACGCGCTGCACCTGATTGGTGCAAGAAAAAACGGACATACCCTGCTCTCATCGCTTTTCGCTAAGAAGACGCCTTTAATATAAAAATTTTGTTCCGCCACGGACATCAGTTATATTTCTCGTGAAAAGAAGCTGATTTTCCGTTAGTCCTATAGCCGTGTAGTGTTTGGACTCGCTTGTAACCTTTACAAGGTGTATGTGGAGTGCTCTAGTCTTCGATCGTGACCGGCCGGTCAATACCTTGCAAGAGACCGTAGAAACCTCGCCGCTGCTCGCTGCCTTCTGGAGGATCGGGACTTGGTCGGTGTTGCAGGTTAGTGCTGGCATGATTGGTTTGATCGATAGAAGTGGTTTACTTCCCTACACCTCGTACGCTAACTGTTGAGCAATCACACCCTGGTCGGGCTATTTACACGCCTGACCAGATTCGTTTGAACAAGCCTTACAGATTGGGATTGGTAACGATGGTCTGATGATGAAGAAAGGTGGAAGGTGGAACTTTTTTAACCTTCAAAGTGATAACTTCTTATGGGAGGGTAAACCGCTTCGTTACGTAACGCGTTTCGGCGCCAGTCTGTCAGGCGTTTAAGTTATCACTTCTGTCGGGCGTCCCGAGACGCACACTTTTTTTCATTTGGCCGTTTTATATAAAGCGTGTTTTTAACAGACGAAAAAAAAAGAAGGTTCTCAATTCGACCTTATATATATATATTTTTTTTTTCTGTATGTTGAGCCCTCACTCCGTTATTTATGAACCGATTTTGATTATTCTTTTTTTGTTGGATAGGGTATACCTCAAGGGTGGTCCCATGTCAAGGAAATCAGGATCTGATGATGGGATCCTGATAAAATTGAGAGAAACCCTCGAAAATTGTAGGAACGAATAGTGTTTTTGTTCACTTTTCATTACTTTATCAGGTATTTGCTTTGGAAATCATCACTTCATGTAGCTGAGCTGATGATAAAAAAAAATCATCATGAAATCTTTTTAACAACAAAATTAAACCGACGAAAAAACATAAAAAGCAAGCTTGATAATTAATCAGTTTGTTGTTTGGCGCCGACTCAAAATTAGTTTATATAAAATTAGATAGTTTATGTAAATAAGGTCAATACTTAAGACTTAAAGTTTATTTATTTTTTGCTTTTCAGTTTTTTTCGTCGGTTTAATTTTTTGTTAATAAGATTTTTTTTAGTTTTACTAAAGTATAATTCGGTAGTCGACGTAGGTAGTGCCATTTAGGATGAATGACCTCAAATGTTATATAAACATGGATATACCCCGAGATTTCTGCATTTTAAAATTTGAGTCAATTCGAGTTCGAGATCACTTAGTTAGACTTCCCTCTGAACTTACTCTAGGAAATTTTATTAATTATATGTACAGTACCTACCCTTATACTGAAGCGGTTTTAATGCTCATCTTTGTGAACTGTTTTAAACTGTACACCGTGTACGTAAATTAATATAATAAAAAGAGTCTTGAGGGTTTAGCGGTTTAGAGCGATTTAGATTTATTTAGGGGTTAGCGATATACCAATAAATCAAAATATTTATCAACATTTATTTAACAAAAAGTACAATTTGTCAACATATAAATTACCTTAATTTTAACACAAATTAAATAAAACTAATTAATATATTATACAAAATCCCCGCCGCGTTCGTCTGTCTGTTCGCGATAAACTAAAAAACTACTGATTATTAACTCTATTTTATTAACATATTATTAGGTGTGTTTGAAACGAATAAATAATAATATGATAGTAGCAAAGTGAATAATTGAGGAGTGTGAACTGAATGAAGTATACACATATTTACCTAATTAGTACAATGTATAAATAAACAATGGCACAAAATTGCTAAAGCGCCCTGCAAATCGGAACGGTAAATTTTGTATACCTATAGATTTTTAAATCCCTGCCGACAATGTATTTTAAAATGACAATAAAGAGCGTCGGCATATTTGATATATACCTTAAGGTTTTTAATCCCTTTCCGACGATATTTATGAACGAAAACAAACTGCGTCGGTATGTTTTACTTAAATGTATTTTATGTGTGTAATTTTCCACAATTACAATTGATCAATTTTTAGATGTTATGGTGGCAATTAACAATTATTCAACTGTTAATCTTTAACTTTCTTTAGAATTGCCCAACACTGGTGCTATTTAACGCAATAAGATTTTTAGCTTTTTAATCTGAATATTTAAAATCCCTTGTGATGTGTGATGTACTGATGTTAGTTCACGCTAATCTGCGAAACTACTCAACAAATTACATGAAATTTTGTAAATGTCTATTGCTTAGGTACTCCAACTAAAGAGATGACTTTTTATCCCGATTAGGGATGGTTTTTTTGCAAAATACAACGCCAGTGGAGCCGCGGGAATAAGCTAGTATTAGTTTAGATTTACACGATTATGATCCGTTGTAAACAATATTTATTATAAGAAATGTTAAAATCGCGAAATATTAAAAACGGTGTTTGTATACGACGTACGAGTAATAAAGAATCGTAACGCTATTCAATTAGTTCTTATGAAACTGGTTTTCTATTAATAAAAACTAGATATATATATAATAAGATATATATAAAAAGTAGACACTTTTGGGGTGCGGATTTCTGAATTATTTAACGGTAATATTTGATCGAGGTTGAATCTTTAGAATCCCGGGATTTTGAGATGAGAGGGTATGTCCACGTTATGCCACGATGGACGAATCCCACCAAATGGCACTACCTACGCCGACCACTGATAACTACAGACGAAATTATTCTCTTAGTTGAGAAAAAAAATAATTTCATCTTTAATTCTTTAAATCTCACTCCAAAGGTCCATAACATATATTATGTACTTCACACTGTCGTTAAAATATTAAATTAAAAAAATTTAGATCACAAAAGCCATCTCTATAATTATTTTTGTAAAAGTTCCCACAGATTCATCTAAACGCATTTATATTTATTAGGGAAAACGTCCTATCACGTCCGACGCATTAATATACAGTTTTTCCCCAAATAGCAGCTTAGGCGGCCATTTTAATTAATAATAACAGCAGAATCGCGACAACAATCTGCTTGACAAATAGCTTGTACAACACACTTTAATTAAAACGCGTTTTCGTCTATTTGTGCCTGGAATATTAAAATAAAAATATATTAATTTACAAAACTGCTGTCAGTGTGAGGAAGGTTTAATCTTTAATCCTACTAACATTATAAACGTGAAAGTTTGTGAGGATGTATGGATGTTTGTTACTCCAAAACTACTGAACCGATTGCGATGAAACTTAGTATGTAGATAGCTGGAGACCTGGATTAACATATAGGCTTTTTATCCCGACTTTTAAACCGTGGGGCGCTGCTAGTATGATGATAAATGTGCAAAAATATAACGTACCTACCTAAGTAAGGGCTCTCAAAGCGAATGAGAGCCAGTGGAAGACCTGGAAATCGTAATCCTTTAAAAATCTATTACTGCCCTTTTTGGCAGCATAGGTTATTTTAATATTAAATAATATTAGGTATATTTATAATATAATATATATTATTTATATTATTCATTGACATTAAGTACCTATTTTTTTAATTTAATTATTTTGTTTAACATTATGTTTGGCATTGGAATAATTAGTTATTAAAATGGTCGGTTATAATAATATTGTAAATGTCTGGTTACCATAGTACAGAGCAGACTCTGCCTAGTTTGGGATCAGTCAGCCGTGTGTGAGATGTGTGAAATGTGTGAAGTTATTGTTATTAAGTTATATGAAGTTCTAAAATGTTTTTTTACTCATACTGTATCTATGCTTTTATTGTAAATTGTTTAAGGTTTATTTATTTGTACGTTGTGGAAGAATGCTATGGCGATTCTCGCTCCCCCGATCATGGGCCAGCAATGAAACACCGGGGTAGTTTTTAGTCGGTAAGAGTACGACAGACCCCTTCGGCCTCCCCAAGGGCAGAGGACATCCATGAGGATCTTCCAGCTCGTTACAAAAAAGCAATGCAACATTGCTTCACTGCCGGTTTTCTGTGAGGCCATCACTCCGGTCGAGCCGGCCGAAGCATGACTCTCCCACGACGGATGTATGTATGTATCAATTGATAATTTTGAAGAATATATTTGACGTACATACGTGCCAGGTAACGTTACTCAACGCACCTATCTACTAAGTCCATATACCACACAAAATTCTATTCGGAGCTACTTTTACTCTTACAGTATACTTTACAATAGGTTACAGGGACGGACTTTGCGAAATGACACAAGAATTTGAAAGTAAAATCACCTCTCTCTCCTTCGTTCACTGCGTCATTCTGATCGAATTACGCCAATAAAAGTGGAATGCTGCTGCATATAAAGGCAAGCTCGCTTTCCACTTCACTGAAGCACAATAGCATGTCATTTCAATTTCATATACGTAAGGTGCCTCGTATGAGCTTTGCTTTACGTTGACGCGTGGTATAAATACACAGAATGTTTAATATACAGCCATTCAATAAATAATCTTTATTGTGCAGCATTGGTAAACGAAATATTCTGACTCTCGTCTCGCATTGACTGGCCTGGTGGTCTAGTGATTAGTGACCCTGACTGCTAAGCCAGAGGTCGTGGTTTCGATTTCCACCCAGGACAAATAATTGTGTGATGAGCATTATCGTTTGTTCTGCGTCTGGGTTTAATTTATCTATAATATGTAAGTATTTAGAGAAATATAAGTATGTTTATAAGCAGTCTGGTTACCATAGTACAGGTTCTGCCAAGTTTGGGATCAGACGGCCGTGTGTGTGATGTGTGAAGTTATTATTATTATTATATTCTCGCCAATTAATTTCATTTCTACTGAAGATATGTAGAAGGCAGAAGAGAATTAAAGTTTTAACTTATATTTTTAGAGTTGTGTCGTTTTTATGGTTCCGTTCCTCAGGGTGTGGTTCAATGTTATACAAAATGACTGTAACATTGTAATTATTTATTACTGTACCTAATAAGATTTGGACATTATTCATAAAGCCCAATAAATTTATTTATTCTATTAGTTTTTATCATATTGCCCACATATATCGGGCATTTTTCAAACTGTCTGCATATTATAAATAGGTAATGCCTTAATAGGCACTTGGTCCACAACATTTATACAAATAAAGCCACCGGTATCAACCTAGCAGGCTAGCCGTGTGCTTGTTTGTTTAGTTTAGTAGTAGTTTAGTTGTATAAAACATTGACATTCTTGTTAACTATGGTATCTTTAAGTCAAATATATAAACGTGTTGTATATATCCCCAGAGAAGCTATTGGTGATTGAAGACTGTTTCCTTTTACCTCGTCACACATACATCCTTTGCTCGAATACCTAATCGGCGTTTTGAGTACATTGAGCAACTCGTTACAAAGTTCACTCATGCGCGTAATTTCGATCGTTAACGTAAGCGCTCGCGTTGAAAATCTATCTCAGTTAAGTATCCACTTGCGAAGGGGCCTGGAGCGAGCTTAAGGGGACGTGGTGTAAAGTCTTGATGATTTGTTAAAAAAATGCCTTGTTTTAAACTTTAAAGGTTTTTCTTTTAAATGTTATTAGTTTCATAAAAACAAACAAACTAATGTACTCATTAGTTTGTGTAATGTGATTGTAAAGCTGAAACAAAGAGTTTATTTGCGAGTTCCTAGGTGTAAAGCTTGCATACCTATTCACGAGTGCGGCAACGAAGATTGTTTTGCATAAGTTTTTTTTTTTATGGTATATGGGGCAAACGAGTAGACGGGTCACCTGATGGTAAATGACTACCGCCGCCCATGGACACCTGTCACTCAAAGAGTCACAAGTGCGTTGCCGCCCTTTAAGGTGGGATTAGGAGAAGAGGGGGAGGGGGGAAGGGGGAGAAGGGAAGGACGGGAATAGGGGAGAGGGAAGGGTTAGGGCCTCCGGTAACATCACTCACGCGGCGAAATGCAATGCAAGCATTGCTTCACTACCGGTTTTCTGTGAGGCCGTGGTATCGAGCGGAGTCGAGCCGGCCCATACGTGCCGAAGCATGGCTCTCCCACGTAATATACTAGAAATGTGCCACTTTTAAAGTTTTTTGACGATGTTCTTGCTTGAACTTAGTTGCTTCGAATGAATTATTTTATTGAAACTTTTATTTTTTGCGTCTATCCTAACTAATTTTATTAAATACGCAGGCACTACTACTAAACCAATCATCACGTAATTTAGCATTAATTACAGCTTGTTACTAAATGAATCCGAATGTTTAAAAGGTACATATACCAAATCTGTTTGTTGTTTTTTCCGACTAGTCTTCGAAATGGGTGGACTTTATTTATTAAATTGCAATAGACATCGCTCTAAAATACGTAGCAGGTGAACAAATCTTTGTATTCTTGCCTTAGAGTATACATATGTACCTATACTCTAAGATTCTTGCCTATTAAGTTATTTTTAAATTAGGTATTTTTTGCACTACCATAACTGGTAAAAAATGTAGATCTTACTGTTTCACTGAACACAATGTAAGTACACATTTTTGTCATAATCATGTTTTACAAAAATAAATATCTTTGTCTTGTGTCTTTGTGATAAGACATTTAAATAAATAAATAATGTCAATACAAAATGAATATATCTTGTCCTTGATAGACAATAATGTGAGACAAGGCCACATGTTCCCAGTTAGCGCGTCCGTGACCCAGTGTCCGTCTCCATGGTTCCATTTCCCCATTATTGGTTTTATCGTTCGTTTACAATTAATATACTATTGATTTTACACGAGCTCAGGGCTTTTTGAATTCTGTTTTAAAGAAGGTAGGCGGATGTAACCGATTACTGCTTGAGTTTCAAATTTCAGTCTTGCTAAATGAAGAAATTGCCAACAAGGCTAAATTTTTCCGCCCTCACCTCCGCACCGAATCATACCATAACTTAGCACTTTATAAACAAATATTTAATTACACTTAAATTTATTAACTCCTAGTATGTAAATATCTGTTGTATTAAGAATCGTATGGATCAAGATGTCCGAAATAAATAATTTTAATTTGAATATGATTAACGAGTTGTGTAGTTTTTTTGCCAGTGATCAATGTCAGTAGAGGTTAAACCCTGCCCCCTCCGCCCCTCTTCAACCTCGGTAGTATAGTATAGATTACGTAGTAACTACTAAATAATCTGTGCTAGTTACAAGTTTAAATTCAAAAAAATCTTTATTTCATAAAATTGACCATCAATTATTCGAAATCGTTGATTTAATAAATAATTATTATAATTAAAAATTATACATCAACACACACAGAGTCACCGCAACAATAGTTTGCTTCGTCAAATTTTTAAATTACCTACCAAATGTCATTGGTCATCGATGCCGTCTGTACAACGAAACGATAGCGTGATCTAAATCGATCCTTACGCCATCTATGGGGCCAGCAGACAAAGGAAAGTTCCACTGCACTGGCGCAGTTAGTAATAATATAGTTACTATATTCATGGAACAATAGTAATATATACATATAACCGCTCTTTACGATACAAACGTCGTACAAAATGATTGTCTGGCTAACTATGAATACATTATAGAAAATTTGTACAATAAAACTGACACAGATACCTGGTAGGTATTTTTTTTAAATAATCCCTCTCTAAATTCTATGACCTGTCTCAGCAATGCGTGCTTCGGTTTTATGAGACTGTTACTACCTCTTCGCAAGCGTGGCGATGTTCTCTTATACATATTTGTAGAATTGTAGACTTCTTTCAGCTTACATTATAATATGGTAGGTATGTATATGTATAGTTTTAAGTTTTATTTACTAACACAATGTTTTAGTACGTATATTTAGATTAAGGTATTCTATGGGCCTATGCAGCCTGAAATAAGTGATTATTATTATTATAGTCTTCCCCTTACATTTTTTTATTTAGTTTAAAGGTTAAAGTTTTTGGCATACTACGATTAAGATAGGTCAACCAAATAAGGCCTGGTTGCTTATAAGGCCAATATCATCAAACTCGAATTCATAGATGTCAAAAAAACATTTGACATTCATGTTCCAAATGTCAGTTGACTAATAATAATAGCGCAATGGCGCATTACCTACCTATTTTTTTTGCATTTGGTAGCACAATTACGGTAGTTGACTGTCAAGAAAAATCAGCAAATTTTTATTAAATGTCAAAATGATACATTCTATAGACATTTGTATAAAATAACAGTTTTGACGTCAGACTTAGCTATCGTCGAATCATTTTATTTTAATGATTTTACAAAAAAAAAAGTGTGCGTCTTGGGACGCCCGACAGAAATGATAACTTAAACGCCAGACAGACTGGCGCCGTAACGCGTTACGTAACGAAGCGGTTTACCCTCCCATAAGAAGTTATCACTTCAAAACACGTGCGTCTCGGGACGCCCGACAGAAGTGATAACTTAAACACCAGACAGACTGGCGCCCCGGTTTTCCCTTCCATAAGAAGTTATCACTTCAATAAAAACAAACGTAAGAATAATAACATACCAATTTTTTCAAATTCTAATATAAGACTTAATTTCATGTAGACTATGAAATAATTTATTTTAAACATAGGTCGTTCTCACACTACGTCCCTTAGAAGCGGAGCAGTGGATGAATGAAACTTCGGAGTACGATTCGTTAAGTGCACTGGTCTGTTAAAACTGATTAGGATCTGATTTTTTTTCGGATTCGAATTCCACGGATTCGTAGACACGTTACGTTTGTGACTATCAGTTCGTCGATCCGTCAATTGACGTAATACTATGCTTGCAACTTTACAAAACATACAATTGAAAGACACAAAGTAAACCCACATACAGAATAACTCTTTGTGAAACACACACATGGTTGTTCTATATAAAATTCGAACCTACACTGTTTTCTTGGAAGCCACCGGCTGGCTAGGCGACGCGACGTTTAATTTTGAGTGACACTTGAGTAGATTTTAAATTCGAAGCTGAAGTGAGTAAGACAGCTGGTGTGATTAACTTAGTCTGGGTTCGTAATCATTAAATACTTCAATGATTACAAGAAAATAGGTTTCTACTTACTTTAACATCGATTGAAAAGACTTCTTCCTACCGAAACCTTGAACAAGCCTTATTATATTTAGCCGTGTCGTCGATTCATAGAATTTTAATTTTATCATTGAGTCGCAAAGGCTTGCGGCGAAGTAATTCATTGGAACTTTAATAATAAAAGGCACTGAATAATTGAAAGGTCGGCTGTAACTTTGCCTGGCTTTAGGATCGTCCAATCTTGGTAGGTAGGGTTCGGCAATTGTCGGAGATGCTCGGCTACGGTCGGATTCTAATGTTTTATAGGAAGATTGTGGTGTGGTTATTATAAATTGTTTAACAGCCTTCATGAAAATATGACATAAGACTGTGAACAACTATATTCGTTACCTACTGTTTTCACGTTTCTTATTAATTTTAATTGTTAAAAATTAAAAGTTGGTAAATAATTTGACACTAGTTAGGTATGACGTCATAACTCATTATTTCATACAAGTTTCTATATAACGTTCTGTTCTGATGTTTACTAAAGGGAAACTAATTTGATTTGACAATCGACTGCCTTATTGTTTTTGCTTTTAGAAGCACATCACACATGCGAAGTGAGACACAATTATGAAGAAATCCACAACATTTATTCAATCGCCATTGGTTACGGCCGACGTCTGGTCAAATATCCAATCTCCTTATTAGTTTTTTGAGTATTAGGACATACCATTCTGCGACACCCGTCCGTAGCGAACAAACTGTGCTTAGGTCACTCCTCTTATTATGATTACACCTTGATCAAAGGAAAACATGTAATATATAAAACAGTTACCTATGCATTAGTTACTATCGAAAACGATACGATGCTTTATGAGAATAAGCTGAAACGGGAGATACGCGTTGCCATGGTTACGAGGTCGAGGCCTTTGTGTTTAATGCCATGGCATCTTTATTTTAGAAAATATATATTTCACAAATGGCTAAACAGTGAAATAATGAAGTACGTGTTAATGCAGAGATAGTTTTAGCTGATTTTGGTAACGATGATGTCATGTTTTTTGAGCTTGAAGTGTAATTAAATCTCAATAAGCAGGCACGAGGCGATCTATTCGGCGAAGACATTGAGTCAACTGCGAATTTAGGAGTCGAATCGGAGTTTGGGTTTAAGGCATGCTTCAGTCCAAACATTTGTATACATGCATAAAATAGTAATTGTTCTGGATACATAGCATATCGCGGGCTTCAAGCAATAGGGGCGTTTCCACAAAACCTCAACTTAACAACTTTTTTAGCGTTGTACCAAGTAAATTTCCAAGTGTCCTAAAACTACTATTTTGTTGATTTGATGATTGATGATCGATTTTTTTCTGACCCATCACCAAATGTGTCATCAGTATCGGCTGTCTTCATTTTCAAGAGCGTTTTTCTAATATCCTGTATATAATGTTATGCGATCCATGACGTAGGACGCCCATGGCGAAAAACGATCCTGGATCGTAGAACGCCTGTCTATAAAATATCTAAATCTAAAGGTAGAAGTGTTTTAGCAATAAACTGAATCATGATGCGATTCTCGAGATAGAAGATAGAGAGAAAGAACCGGACAAGTGCGTGTCGGACTCGCGCACCGAGGGTTCCGTAAAATATTTTTATTATATGATGTAACTAAAAATATATGGTTTTTGCAATTTTTCCTTTATCTGTGCTATAAGACGTTGCTTCGTCCCAAATTTCATGATTCTGAGTTCACGGGAAATACCCTGTAGGTTTTGATTCCCTTTCGAGTGTCGAAAATTTGCGGAAATTTGCGGCCGTATCTTTTGATTGCGTTGGCTTAGAAGATTGATTTTTTCACAGCTCTAAGGAACAGTAGACTTGAGTATTTGATATAAATTCCAGCTTGATATCCCACGCGTTCCTCAGAAAAAGGGTCTTGCCAGACAGACAGACGGACGGACGGACGGACAACAAAGTGATCCTATAAGGGTTCCGTTTTTTCTTTCGAGGTACGGAACCCTAAAAATGGTCTGTACTACCATAGATAGAAGATGGCCAGCAGTCTGTGATTATCACGGCCGAGATACCCAAACAAGGGTTGTCTCGGCCGTGAACTATGTATGTGTTGTTTAGTATAGCGTTAACGTCGCAGTTAGATCCTTATTTTTTAATGCTTTTAGTAGTTATACAGGGTGTTAGAGGTGTGGTAAAATTTTAGAAGCGTTATATGTGGCCGACAAATAGTTGATTAAGCTTAAGAAAAAAAAAGGAAGATATCTCAGGTGATAATAGTGGCATGCATCACCATCGAAAGGACATTGCCCATTTCAGTATGAAAATCATATTCACACTTTTTCATACGGCGTCAAATATGTATAAACTGCATTATTAAGCCTGCACTGAGTATTATCTGAAATATAAACGTATATTGTTTCATAACTTGGGGTTATTGAGAAATTAAATGCCAATATTAGGTTAAAAAATAACAACGATAAGTACGATAACAACAACGAGATAATATTGTGACACTGACGTTAGTTTTTTTTAATAATGTTTGTGGCATCATGTTTTTGACAGGGATTATATATTATCTATAAATTAAGGCAAAACTAACACTGAAGTATACATTCACTACATAAACTACGACTACATACACGAAATAATAAGATTACTAAACTGCAATATATTTTAATGTGTCATTAGTAGAGATCGGATATTCGGATGCATATTTACCTAAAGTTATGATGTTGGCTGTTATGGAAAGCACTTTTTTATCGAAAGAATCCCGCGATTCCAGGAAATTCAAATTTAAGTGTACCTATACTCCGTGAGATGTAATAAACCTTAGTTTGACACAAATGACACTTGCTCTGTTACAACGTATAATGGTTGCTTTTCCCTACTTTTATTGTCAGTGATTTTAGACGAAGCAAAAACAACCTTATTACGTTGTAACAAGTGTCAAATCGGGCCTATTAAACCCCAGGAAATGTAAGCATTTTGTAAGAGTGCGAGTGAGACGGCAAATTATACTTGCTTGTGCGCAAGTAGCGACGCGACAATACAACTGCATTCGTAAATAAAAATATACTTAGAAGCCGCTTCCATAATTTGTTATCCAAAAAATAACTTTAGGTAAATATGCATCCGATTAAACCAACTAAAACCACACGGTGTGCCTCACAGCACCGTTTATTAGTTGACCGTCGGTACGGCGACGTTTTGCCTCCAATGATCCACTCAGCGCTGGCTAACGGACAACTGAGTGATGTCCAAACTCCTCTTCACGGGAGACTCTGCTTCGGGTGAAGAACATAAAACTCGTCTCATACACCCACGGCCACTCTTAGCGTACGCACGAGAACGCGAGTGAAAAGGTTCCACCTGGATGTTTTTCTACCGAATCCACACCGTCACCTCCTACTCGCGCGTGATGTTCTCCTCACAGAAAATCGTCATAAAACAACTGTGACGACCTAATATCTCGATTCGTCCGACCAATTGGGAATATCCTCTTGCTGTAGTCAGTCAGTCAGTGCTGCTTCCTAGAAACTATGGGCCCCCTCGGTATACCTAACAGATAAATGTTTGCTTCTGAGCTTTGTTTAGTCACGGTGTATCATAAGATTTAACACTACTGTAACCGAACAGAAAATAAACAGTCTGAAATTGTAAAAAAAACTTCACCGGTTACATGTCAATATTTCAGCTTAGATGTTATTTTTTTTAGCGATAGTGTCTGTCATGCATTTAGTATAGTAAAATACTGTAATACTAACAAAGTGTTAAGTTAAACTAACAACTAAGTCATAGATGCTTTAAATAAAAATTCTTTTCTATTCTAATATAATCATGGGAATCAACGCGATCACGTATTTAAAAGGTATGACATACCTTGGCTTTGCCGTGGTCGTGGCCGTGATCACAGGCGTAGGTACTGTAATACTTTTTAAATACGTGATCGCGTGAATTCCCGTCAACATAATTATATTATCATGGAACGCAAAAGTTTAAAAGTTTGGATCTTCTTTTTCTATAACTCTATTTATAAATATATGTATATTTACTGGACTGGCCTGATGGTCTAGTGGTTAGTGACCCTGACTGCTGAGCAAGAGGTCGTGGGTTTGATTTCCACCCAGGACGAATTATTCTCTGTCTGGGTGTAATTTGTTTATAATATTTATGTATTTAGAAATATAATAATAAGTATGTATATCAGCAGTCTGGTTACCATAGTACAGGCTCTGCCTAGTTTGGGATCAGACGGCCGTGTATGAGGTGTGTGAAGTTGTTATTATTATTAATGCCCTGAAACATAATTATGAATTTAATGTCTGCGAGAGGCAAAATAGCTCGTTGGCATAGTCAAGAACCAGCAATTTTTTTCATCATCAGCTCGGTTAACAATGTGATGATTTCTAAACGCAAATACCTGATAAAGTAATGAAAAGTAAACAGAAACACTATTCGTTTCTACAATTTTAGAGGGTTTCTCTCAATTTTATCAGAATTCCATCATCAGATCCTGACTTCCTTGATATGGGACCACCCTTGAGGTATACCCTATCTAACAAAAAAGAATAACGGAGAGGGCTGAACATACAATAAAAAAAAGAAATATGTATATAAACGGTCGAATTGATAACCTCCTTTTTTTCGTCGGTTAAAAACGATACCCAATTTTAAAAAGTAAATTAGTTTAAATATTAAAAAAAAGTGCAAAAAAAGAAAAGAGTGTCAAAGAGGGATTCGATGTGGCACCCAATCTAGTAGAATTCGTACTATACACCAGATAGGCTATACCAGGCCTATGCCACTCGATGTACTTACGTGCGCTAAACAACTACCGGCCGCACGGCCGCTGGCGGCCCTTATACGCAGTCTCGCGCAGTGGGTTGCCGACAGCTGTACCGCGCGCTCACGCTTTTATTTTTGAATTTTTACGTAATTCGAAATCGTATTTTTATACCTTTATATACTTTAAATACAGACAACTTGACATGGTTTCTGGTAGTTTATGTGCTGTACATGGATGTAGATCCAGTAAGAGAAAAAATTAACAAAATTTGTAATTGTTTTTGTTTTGAAATATATTTTGTTCTATTTTAATGTTTTGGTTTCTGTTACAAATAAATAAGAGTTAATGCGGTTTTCACTGTCACATAGAGTTGTTTTTTAGATAAGGATTTTTATGCAATTTCTTTAATATACAAATACCTACTTAATTCGAATGGTAAACCATTCGAGTTGTACAATTTATTTAATTAATCAAGTGTTTGTTTCGAATAGAAATAGTCAATTCTGTAATAAAAGTAATTAATAATGGTTTCTTATTAAATTCTTATCAAAAATTTACTTATAATAGTAAAGAAAGTACGTAATTTAGAAATGGTTTTAAGATTCTATTTATGGAAAAAATATATACTTAGGTAAGTAAGTACTAAATACCTTATCTTTATAATTTTTAAGTAAATGATACTTTATTAGTTTATATTTATAAGAATGCCGTAACTACAAGAAATAAAATCTTTAGTACGTAGGCACCTTATTTTTTTATCCAAAAGCAAAACGCCACCGCGCTAGTGGTGCGTCCAGCCGATCAAAACTTTTCGTTCTTAGATTTCGTCGGCACTATTATTGTCGTCAAGGACAACGACGCATCTACTCGTGTAGTGAATTCCACGCGTTTGATTAGGAAAAGATTTGGATGTAGGTACTCAACTTTAATTAAGGAGCATCAACAATATACATATGCAACATTGTTCTTTAGATTTATCACTACATCACATCTATACTAATATTATAAAGCTGAAGAGTTCGTTTGTTTGGTTGAAGCGCTAATCTCAGGAACTGCTGGTTCGAATTGAAAAATGTTGTGTTGGATGGATTATCCATTTATAGAGGAAGACTACAGGCTATATAACATCACGCTACGACAAATTCTTAGTTTCTTTTCTCAAATAGTTTATTGATGTTTCTCGTTAGAGGTTTGGTTAAGCAAGGTCGCGTGGCTTCGGCAATAAGTTTTTCGGAGAAGCGATTTGTTGTTAAGTGTTTCGTATTAGTAAACTTACGGGGACGTGGTATTAAGTGTTACATTTTTCTAAGTCAGGTAACATACTTGATTTCTTGTGTAGTAAAATTTTACTTAATTAATATAGCCTTTTTATAAAAATATAGATATTTAATATAACATAAAAAGAGGTAACCCTAAACCCACTTACGGCAACGCAACCATGCGTTATTGCGAGGCAATAATAATCGTGTTTTAAGAACATTAAAGATCATTTTCGCATGCAGGGGTCGGCGCTCGGAAAGACTAGCTAATTAAAACGGTAGGTATGGACGTTTTTGTAGGGAGTGATTTATCTGTTACGTAGTAACTACTTAGTAATCTGTGGCTATACACTTGCTGTAATTTAGTTTAAAATAAGTAAATACATTCTACTAACGTTACAATGTTATTACAGCTTTCATTGATTTTCCTGTGGGAACCAAAGTTTAACCCGGGATAAAAATTACCCTATAACCTGCGCAGGCACTCAAACTATTATCATACTAAGTTTCAAGCATATCCCTTCAGTAACTTGTGAGTTTATAGTGAACATACAAACAGACAGACAGACAGACGAAAATTGTTTGAATCGCATATTTGGCATCAGTATCGATATCTTAATACCCCTCAGTCGATTTTTTTAATATATTCAATGTACAGAATTCATCCCGCTACAGATTTATTATAAGTATAGATATAGATAATAGCAATATTTCACTTAAAATGGAAAACGGTCATTGATTCAAGTTTTAGTCCTTGTAAGATTTAATTTCAAACCCCAAGTTCCATAGAAGAGATTTAAGGTCGAAAATTCACATCAAAATCAATATTTTTTTTTACATTTGAAATAATGACACGAACGTCTAAAAGTGAAACCATGAATGGGTATGATCCTTTGTGACACTTTCAGTCCGAGGCAAGTCTTCTAGTATACTAAATTCATGGATTGATTACCGGCAAGTTACAGGTGGTAACATTCCTCACCATAACTATATTAGTTTTGATTAAGTTTTTTTTTGTTTGAAGGGTTACTTAACAGTGTTTAGCTATATTCAAGTAAATCATAAGCTCTCTTTTAAAATACCATATATAACCATGAGCATTTAAATAAATAAATACAAAACCAACCTCAGTTTTCCAACACATCAACATCATACTGCATCCAAAGGTAAACAAAGATATATTATAAAAGCTATGAACACACTACACACATATTACCGTGCATGACGCCTTTACCACCGGAGACGACGAGGGAACATAATATGCACGGTACTAAGAAATACACGCGCAACGGGCTTGTAAATACAAAACGAGTAAGTCTTAATAACTCTCTTTGAAGACGTATCTCTCACGTATTTCGTTTGAATACAGATACAGTCTTTAGAAGAACCCTATGTTTAGTACACGGCGTTCTATGGCTCAGAAAATGATGATCAATCAAACTTGTAAGTCTAGACTTAATGTTCAGGTCGCTTTTATACAAGTACTTAGAATTCTTCAAATCAATTTGTACATTTACCTACGCCGCACTATGTTTTAGAGACCCCGATTTTGTGTCATGTCCTTTTTTTTTTAATCCTATTGTTTGTATCATTAGAAACATCAAAGTAAAACTCCCGCGTCGATACGGCTTCTACATATTTAAATATATAGAAGAATATTTTTTTAAATATATCAAAATTTACGTATATCCGGGTCATGAAATTACAAAAAAAAAGTTTGAATGCAAACTTGATGATTATATTTAAATTTGATTGTATTGAATAAATCCACATATTATACCACATCTTTCTTCAAATTTTCATGGATTTACTATGATTAGTAACACAGATATGAATAATTTTATCATTTTAGGATTTTATTTCTTTATTTCACTATGACGGCGTATTAGCAAAAGATATATATATTAAACGATAGCTTAAACAGTCTAGGTTGTTGGCCAGATTTTTCTGAAAAAACCTGCATAAAAAATAGAATCATTGACATATACCTACATGAAAATTCATGATAGGTATCTTGTTTAGAAGAAAAAGAAAATTCAATACTTTTTCCTAAATCTCTTTTTTTTTTAAGTTAAATCAATTATTTTTCAATTTCAAAATAAGATTTCAGTATTACAAATCACGAATTTTCCAAAAACTGCACTTTACGTTATTCACGGAGTTTTCTATACGACAGTAAAATTTTAACAGAATTTCCTGCAACGTATGTATCACCAAATACACAGGCCATTCCTGAACATACAATATAATGTTTAGGAAGAAAGGACTATTGAATCATTAATATAGAATTCGAAGACTTTTGTGGCGCTTCGGTAATGCCTTAAATGTAGTCAATTTCGGTTTGATTCCCACTCAGTAAAAATAAAGTATGTATGTACGTGCCTAAGTGCTAACCGAGTAGGTTAGTACATTACAAGGTTAGTCTTAGGATGGGTGACTATTCTTAACACATTGAGACCCTTCCATGCCTCTTAGAGCACGTTAAGCCTTCGGTCCCGGTTGCCATACAAACATCTGTGACATTCGTTACAAGTTAGTAGTTGGAGCCCTAAAAATTTCAACAACCTGGTCGAACTACAGAACTTCGATATCGCGTAGTACTTGGTTTGTGGAGGTCTGACGGCAGTCGCTTTAAGTAAATCGAAGTTCGGCCGTTTCGTAGTTAGACTGAAAGCCGACCCCAACTTAGTTGGGTAAAGGCTCTGAGGAGGAGCTATAATACGACATACATTGGTCTGGGTGTATCTATGTTTAATTTGTACGCATTTACAAAAAAAGACTTAGTATGTCATGTTTGTCCGTGTTCTAGAACCTGTGTAATAAATCCCAGAATATTATAATATTTATAATACAATTGCAGTATTTTTAAATTAAAATAACAATTCTCATTTCCACAGACTAAAAATACATATCGTATTAAAGTAGGCTAGTTATATTGGTACTGGAACCTTGAACATTGCTAGGTCAGGGTGAGTTCGTTTGTAGACAGTTAAGTCCAAGTTTACCTCCGTTCTGTTAACAATGAACACGATACAACACTATTGTCTTTCAACATTAAACATTGCAATAAAAAATTCTATTATTCTGTTTATATATTTACAAGCCCGTTGGTCTAGTGGTTAGTGACCCTGACTGCTAAGCCAGGGGTCGTAGTTTCGATTCCCACCCAGGATAAATAATTGTGTGATGAGCATGATCATTTGTTCTATATCTGGGTGTAATTTGTCTATAGTATAGTATTTGTTAATATATAAGTATATAATCAACAGTCTGGTTACCATAGTACAAGTACAATCTCAAGTTATTATTATTATAGTGTAATATTTGTACGTGGCTGTCTACCTGTGCCTAATTTTAGGAGTTATATATTAATTTTTACAAACGAAGTCGTTTTGACAAACCGACTTCTTTTTATTTAATTATTTTTATCGAAGCCTACCGCAGCCAAGGATGAAGTAAAATAATTATAACTATAACGATTACTTGGGCAAAAAATTGAAAATTAGTAGTAGTTGTATATATTTAGATGGTAGATTTGTACGTCAACAATTAAACAGTGTTCAATATTTTATTACGAACGTTCTTTTGAAACTTAGTCAGACTAATAGAAAAGGTATCTATGTCCCCCGAAGGAACTGAAATGGTGTTATATTCGTGATACATACTAGCAATTGGTGTTGGTCAAGTCAATTTAGATCAATTTAGATAGATATTATGTAGACACTCTTAAACTTCGTTAGAGAGCACCTAAATTCAAAATGTAATATCCCATGAGCCTTGAGTGCGAATGAGATACTTGACAAAACTCAAAACATTTAATTTAAACTGCCAACAGACTTCAGAACTTTTATTATTACTCTCATGTGTGTTACAAGATGTTATAGTAATTAGAATTAGTACAACATGAACAGTGTTGGGACATTATTTTTATTTTACGTGCATAATATTTATTTTTGAACTGCAAAACTTCTAGGCACGTTGGGCACTTTTGGATTACAATCACCTTTCGATTACGCTCAGATACATACATAGGTAGATACCGATGTGTGTAAAAAAAACCACTGAACTCGCGTAACCGTCCCGCTTAGATACAAATTATGTGTGTGTGTTATGTGATAATTGGAGATCGGATAATCGGATGCATATATACCTAAAGTTATTTTCTTGATAACAAATTATGGAAGCGGCTTCTAAGTATATTTTTATTTACGAATGCAGTTGTATTGTCGCGTCGCTACTTGCGCACAAGCAAGTATAATTTGCCGTCTCACTCGCACTCTTACAAAATGCTTACATTTCCTGAGGTTTAATAGGCCCGATGTGACACTTGTTACAACGTAATAAGCTTGTTTTTGCTTCGTCAAAAATCACTGACAATAAAAGTAGGGAAAAGCAACCATTATACGTTGTAACAGAGCAAGTGTCATTTGTGTCAAACTGCTGTTTATTACATCTCACGGAGTATAGGTACACTTAAATTTGAATTTCCTGGAATCGCGGGATTCTTTCGATAAAAAAGTGCTTTCCATAGTAGCCAACATCTCAACTTTAGGTAAATATGCATCCGAATATCCGATCTCTAGTGATAATCTATATGTTTTATGTTAATGTATATGTATATAATATTAATTTAATTTTTAATTACTTTATTGTAAGACGTTATGTTTTCACTTCTGACGTGCAGGCCTACGACTGACAGTTCTTATTATTTATTTATTTATTTAATGCATGGAAGACTTACAGCTATATAAAAACAAAATAAAAATGGAAAATTTAGTTTTTAAAAAGCCAATAACAAGTCCTCACTTATAGTATTTGAGTAACAAAGAAAATATGAACAAACTCAAAGAAACTTTCTAGACTATCCATACTAATCCTTACTTATATTCTCATAATATATATATACCCATAGTCTCCTAGTAGTTGTGCACCACAATCTACCCATTACCTCGATGGCATAATCCATTGAAGGCTGTCAGTAAGAGATGGCAGCCTCCGATAAGCCAGCACATTGTAATACTGCAATAGACTATTGTATTCCACTGAATGCTTTTGTGATAGTTTGTGTGCAATATCTACTAATATTATAAACGTGAAAGTTTGTGAGGATGTGTGGATGTTTGTTACTCTTCCACGCACCAACCACACAACCGATTGCGATGAAACTTGGTATGTAGATAGCTGGAAACCTGGATTAACACATAGGCTACTTTTTATCCCGATATTCTCACGGCATTGGGACTTACACGGGTGAAACCAATAGGCGCATAGTCTATCTATATCAAAGGTCAAAGTTTGTGAGGATGGATGAATGGATGTTTGTTACTCTTTCACGCAAAACCGGCTGAACAGGTCTGGATGAAATTTGGCACAGAGATAGATTATAGTCTGGAATGGATAGGCTTTTTATCAAAGGATAAAGATTTTTTTACGCGCTTTTCTTAGTACGAAATTTTTATATATTTATTCATACGACAGGAGCCATTCTATGTTGTGTTCAATATACAAATCGCTAGGCCAGACGTCACTCGTATACGCTACTAACTACCACGTATAATAATAATAACAACCCTACACTTCTCACACACGCACGGCCGTCTGATCCCAAACTAGGCAGAGCTTGTACTATGGTAACCAGACTACAGATAAACATAC
This sequence comes from Callimorpha dominula, assembly GCA_949752705.1. Classification (NCBI taxonomy): domain Eukaryota; kingdom Metazoa; phylum Arthropoda; class Insecta; order Lepidoptera; family Erebidae; genus Callimorpha; species Callimorpha dominula. The sequence goes on from OX457005.1 coordinate 20,126,112, forward strand.
TTACATACGACACATAATAATAATAATAATATAGCCTCTTTATTTCCATAATGAATTGATTATTACATGCCTGCATAACTTAATTATTTCAATTTGTATAATAAACATAATAATTTAATTGTGATCTTATTATATAATAATGTCTCATTGCATGCAAAACATATTTTAATTTGTTATACAATAACTTTTTTTTTTTTTTTGTTCGTGATATTATCTTATATTTACATATATAGTTATACTACTACTTACATACGACACATATTATATATAATATTACACCCAGACACAGAACAAATGATCATGCTCATTACAAAATAGTTTGTACCATGTGGGAATCGAACCCACGACCTCTGGCTCAGCAGTCAGGGTCATTAACCACTAGACCAACAGGCCAGTCGATGGGTGGAACCTAAAACTTGGTCCGGTTTGGTAATTTATGCGCCCCTTCAGCCTCTACGCTCTGTCAATGGGCACAGCCAGCTCCACCCACGTTACGGCACGGTTTCGCATTTGTAATATTAGGTTAGGATCTTAGTGCAAAAAAAAAACCCAAAGCACTCAAGTATTCCCCAACCTTTTAAATAAAAACCTCGTTTTATATTAACCTTATCGTATCTGTATCGATGATAACCCTCAAATGTGCGGCACGGTAAAAGCATCGTGGTATAAGTGTAACAGGTAATTCGAAAATAAATTTTAACCCCTCGGCGCGGCTCCCGTAAACGGGTCAAGGTCGTTGTGACCCTTATCTTATGGTTACCATAGAAACAGCAGGTACTGTTTGATTAGCTTATTTGGAAGTTTCAATCGTCAAAGTTTTGCTTTTAAAATAAGAGGACGTGATGATGACTTCTTTGATATATTTTTTTTATAAATATCAAGCGTTAAAATTAGAAAATGATTAAATTAATTTTTTGACTATTACTTTAGAAGTTACGTGTTTTTTTAGTTAATCATAGGAAATTTTATTTTGAATCAAAATTGTCTGACTTCAAAAGTACCTTTAAGGTAGAAGATAGAGAAGAGGAGTCGAAGGGGAAGTTTTTAGACACCGGTAATCGGTACCAACTGAATAAAATATAAAATAGAATAACCTTTATTGTACACCAAAAGAATTATTTTACATGGAATAGGTATATCTTGTGAGTATGTACAAAGATGTACTTAAAAGATGCCTTATCGTTAAAAGCAATCTCTTACAGGCAACCTTTGGATGGACAAAGACGACAATAAATAGATGAAAGCATGGGTAGTTTTGGTGTAAAAAGTGCTGATATGGGAGATATTTTAAATAGTTCAAAGAATCGGCGGTAGCGTAATGGCTAAGGCGTCGGACTTGCGATCAAGTGGTTGCGGGTTCGAACCCCACCCAGTGCACTACCGGCGTGAACCCACTCCTAACACAAGCATTTAGCTTAGCTGGAGGGATTAACAAGAATACTAGTAATGTGTGACCCACGTTACTAGTAATCTTTATTCAAATTCAAAAAAAATCATAACATACAACTAAAGCATACATTTAAAATGGTTTAAATAATAATCATGGTTAGTAATTGAAAAAATATAAAGGTAAATGCAGTAATTCCTAGCAATACTAATATCCTTTACGCTGTTAATTTTTGTTTTACAATTATATTATTCGATGAATTTGATTCCCCTAAGAAGGAAGCAATTTTCATCCAGTTCACGTCTTCCTAGAGGACATTTAAGAAGTTACGTTAGTTTTTTAGAACATTTTGTACTTATACTAAAAAAATCTTTGAGGTTTAAACTATGACACGAAAATCTAGCTATCTAGTTCAGTAAAACACATGAACGACTTTGCATAAAATAAGTATGATATTATAATTGGCAATTCTGAGTGAGGGCATACACAATCACACGTGTCGTCAAAAGCCAATCATAACAACAGACACTTAGCTTGATTGGCTGCGGTCTTGCTGCTGCAGACTACACAATAATACAACTACGATGCCAAATGCCAACGTACCACACAACGTCTGTCCTTGTCGAACGAATTGTTTTGTTTTTATTTAATAATAGAGTAGTAATTGAAAAAAAAAATATATATATATATATATATATTATATATATGCAGTCATTCCTAGAAATACTGATCTCCTTTACGACGTTAATTTGTTTAATTATTCGATGAATTTTGATCTCCTTAGGAGCAATTTTTATCCAGTTGTCGTCCGTCCAACTTGAATTCAACAAAAAAAAAACTCTCAAAAATCTAGATTCACTTGTAAATAAGAAGCAATATATTTTATACAAACAAATTATTTCGTCGAATCGAATTTATTAATATATGTATATCATTATTATATATCTATGCATATAGTTTGCTGACCTCAGTGCATTGTAAAAGTACCTACAAATCGAGATTTTTTTGTTTTGTTTGTGTCCATGACCCCGATCGGTGCAATAGGGAATATGCATGTTGTTTAAATTTACTTGATTAATTTCCCCTTGAATCTTTATTGTCCAGATATTATGCCTAAACAATAATTTTCTTATTTAGTTCGTGTTTAATTGCAAAAAATATTAATTAAAATATGCAAAATAAGGGCGCGAAATTCAATTTTGCAAAACGCTTCACCATTGGTCCAAACAAAACATGACGTGCCATTCCACGTTCTGTCATTTATCGGCGCCTATATTCGTAGTGTTACGGAGAAAGATAGGTGTTCCTGTGGTTTTTGCTCTTAGCTAGTGCAATTTAAGCGTTCTAGAGATATTAGGCATCATCTAGGACAATGACTGAATGTAGTTTTGTCAAAGCACAATCGGACAATCTACCGAAAATAGGTGCATTCATGATGACTATATATTTTGCATCAAATCCAGATTTTACGTCCGCTGAGGTTAAAGGAGTGAAAGGTAATTATTATAATACTTGTTATATTATAATCTAAAGGATAGGTAAGATTTGTATAGTTAGTTATATTCATGAAGTTTTATTGGACTTTTGTTACCTAGTTTAAGTAGACAAGCAAGTTGCCTTCTGCTTGATATTTAAAACAAACATAAATTACTGCTGACTAATTCACACTATACTCGTACTAGCAATTAAATTGTAATATGCTTACATTAAAGTGATCTTCACAACAATATAAACACGATATTGAAGATACTTCATCTCTTCTCATTAATGTACACCAGTGTTTTCGTATTTTACATTATTATTTTGTACAGGAAAAAATACTGTATTGGGTGTACTTCTTATAGTGTTTTACACTTAGGGACAAGGCAATACCTATAAAAATGTTTTTTAACTTTATTCATCGTCTATTAATTACAATAAATGGTAATTACAACTGGAAATCTTTATAAAATTACTGTACCACTTCAAATAAGTTTATGAAACAAACACTAAGCGTGGAACGTGACCTCATCCAAGGCCCGCGAAATATGGCGGCGTTCAAACAGATCAAATTTTATCGATGTTTTGAATGTTATTTTAAAAATAAATTTGAACATTGCCAAGGTTATTTATATTTTTTATTAGGGTAGAATGATAGAACAAGTCAATAAAAGATAAAAAAAAGTACATGCATATTCCTATTGGATCGAAACTTGGGTTAACAAAAAGGTATCGTAATCGTTACTTATAAATATTACCGTGGTTAAGTATCGATTTACACATATAATAGTATACATACCTGTATGTCGTGGCCAGGCTTTAGAATTGAGCCCTTCATGATGACATGTGTCTGATCATTTCATGAAACGGTCCGTTAAAACTAAAACTGACCGTATCGTTTAAACGTCAACGTTTAATGATATGTCAATCCACGTTCCACCAATCATTAATCCTCCTCCATCTCCATCCTCCATTATGATAAAAAGGCTTAATAAAAAATCTAAATAAAGAAGGAACTTATATATTGCTCTTTTAAGTTGTCATTACGATATTTCACTACACTTGCTCCTTCTATTTGCACATTATTTTTTGCCTTTATAACAAAATTATTGTCTGCCTCTATGATGCATCACAAAAAACAAAAAACGATATCAGCATCTCTGTGGATAATGTAGCTATTTCACGATATGATCTCTAACGTTTGACCATAAATCATATCATGAAGTAGTCGTGCTTTTAGCTGTTCATATCGCACATATCGTAGGGCTAATGATACAATCCTATTTCCTCTTCAAATTTACAAAAATAATATCTCCTATTACAATCCACTGACAAGGAAGGCCCGCCAATATAACGATATGGCAAGAGCCCATAAATTATTGGACATTTGTGATCGCAACCTTAACAGTTTCATTAGTATTATTAAATACATTCTTCACAGTGGTCTCGGTTTGGATGCTTCACCCCAGTTAACGGTGCCTGAGGCATTAAAACCTGACGTGATGATTAGATTTTAAATCTGAATGTATTAGAAATTGTTATGTATAGTGTTTGTTAATATACTGATTTTCCTGTGTAGCACATACAAGGTACGTTGTGATCTAGATCAAATCAATGTATTTAATATTAATGTTTTTTACGGTTGTAATGTGTTTTGTGCATTAAATAAATTAAAAACAAAAATATCGTCAAACACTGATTATTCATTTCATGAAATTCATCATGAAGTGATCAATTTTAAGATCTGGCCACGACATAATGTAAAGATTATAATTAGAGATCGGATATTCGGATGCATATTTACCTAAAGTTGAGAAGTTGGCTATTATGGAAAGCACTTTTTTATCGAAAGAATCCCGCGATTCCAGGAAATTCAAATTTAATTGTATCTATACTCCGTGAGATGTAATAAACCCCAGTTTGACACAAATGACACTTGCTCTGTTACAACGTATAATGGTTGCTTTTCCCTACTTTTATTGTCAGTGATTTTTGACGAAGCAAAAACAAAAACAACCTTATTACGCTGTAACAAGTGTCAAATCGGGCCTATTAAACCCCAGGAAATGTAAGCATTTTGTAAGAGTGCGAGTGAGACGGCAAATTATACTTGCTTGTGCACAAGTAGGGACGCAACAATACAACTGCATTCGTAAATAAAAATATACTTAAAAGCCGCTTCCATAATTTGTTATCCAAAAAATAACTTTAGGTAAATATGCATCCGATTATCCGATCTCTAATTATAATATATAATATTATAATAAAACCTTCCATGACTGGTATTCATGTTTATTAAAGAGGTGTTGGCGTCAGGTAAGACACTGATACCAACGCGGCAGGTAGCTTTACCCCTCCAAACGCCTATCGGCACTGGAACTAGCAGGGCATCCTCGAAATACACACGTGTATACAACCTTATGCCTACACTCATAATCACTTACTCATAATCTTACAACTATCACAGTTTTTTTTTTTTATGGTATAGAGGGCAAACGAGCAGGCGGGTCACCTAATAAATAAATACTGCCGCCCATGGGCACCTGCAACTCGAGAGTCACCAGTGCCTTGCCGGGGCTTTAAGGGGCTTCCGGTAACCTCACTTACGAGGCGAAAAGCAATACAAGCATTGCTTCACTGCTTCACTGCACTTTTGTGAGGCCGTGGTATCACTCCGGTCGAGCCGGCCCATATGTGCCGAAGCATGGCTCTCCCACGAACACTATTGAGTAGCTGCTTCGTAAACTATTATAAATGCGAAACTTTGGATGGATGGATGTTTGTTTCTCAATCACGTCAAAACGGATCTTGATGAAATTTTCGACAGAGATAGATTATCGTCTGGAATAGCACATACGCTATTTTTAATCCTAGAAGAATGTACGTTTCCCGTGGGATATTTCCACGCGAACGAAGTCGCGGGCAACAGCAACAGGGGTTTTTAAAGATATTTTTGTCAGGGGTATTATTATTATTAGATGAATCGTTAACAAGCTGTTTAAATTAAAGCGTTTTTATAAAAAAAAAGGTGTCTGAGATAAATCGCTGGGTTTTTGAAGTTTTTATCCGGCGTCGGTAATTTAAGTGATGGCAGGTCAAGCCGGGATTAATAAATATCTGTTTTATTTATTACATACATTAGTTTTATGTTTCTTTCGATAGCCTAATTCTAGAGGAAGGTTATAGGCTATGTAACATCCCGCTACCACCCTTACGAGCGGAGCAGTAGCCACAAACGTGGGTTCAACTACGGGGAACAGCTAGTCTATACTACCTAATATAGTAAAACTGAGGAGTTTTCTGTTTGATTGATGGTTTGTTTATTTAAAACGCGCTACGCTCCAGAACTATTGGACGGATTTTATTAACCACCCTCGAGACGAAAATCCCTTCATCGATTAGAAAAGAGCTGATGATCTTCGAACGGCTGAACAGATTTTCTTGAATTATATCTAAGAACACTCTCGATCAAGTCACCTAACAAACTAAAAAAAACGCACTTAAATCGGTCCATTCGTTTAGGAGCTACGATGCCATAGACAGACACATCCTAAGTTAGTGGTCATGTTAGGTGCCTGTTCCAATACGTTAATAATATGGAGAAGAAAAGGTAAGAAACTGCAAGGACACTTTTTTTTCAACAGTTGCGTAAATTACTACTGTATTTAAATAATAGCAGTCCGGAGATGACCAGCCCCGACCAACGGCACCCATTCACGAGCATGTCACACGTCAGCCATCGTACAGATCAACATTATTGAAAGGATCCGAATAAATAAATAAATGTAATAATTACTTTCTTTGATTTTAGGTAGTTGTCTTTAATAATATTATCATGATGTTAATTCATTAGCATGGTTAAAATACACATTATTTTGAAAATTTATTCCGTTCTTAAAGGTCACCGATATCTATTACTTAGATAGAACCAACCCGTTTCTTCCCACGGGAGCCGTAAGTGGAATTGATGGAGGAAACGTGTCCAGTGACATATTTAAGGATTTGAACCAATTTTAGCTGAAACCAATTTAAAGACACTATCTCAATCCTATTCTACTTTCTACTAATATTTATAAGTAAGTATAAATGAAAGTTTGTGAGGATCGATGAATATTTGTTACTCTTTCACGTCAACCTTTGATATTAAAAAAAAATTGGGTGGATGACTGTCAACTCAAATCAGTATCTTTTGACTAAAGGTCAAAAACTGAAATCATTGACTTTTAATTTGGATCAAAAATTATAAAAAGTAATAGCATCTTAAAATATCAAAAGAACGACAATGTTCTGTGTACTCTGATAGAAATCTAAATTAGAGTCGCTAGTATCCTTCTTGCTTCCATCAAACACTTTTTGCTAATCTGTTTTAAAATCTAAACAGAGAAACTCAATGACAATTTGTAACGGGATTGGAACCCAGCACACCTCACGATCGGACGCAAATATGAGTATGAATGCAACGTAAAACTTGCCCAACTAGGCAGTTGATTTAAGATATTGCCATCTATCACCTCCCCCCACTTGTTTTAGTCCTCTTACCCCATTAAGAGGAGACGGTAACAATCTTGAAAGATTTGTCACAGAGAAGTTGGAAGGGAAAGACCCGAAGCCCGTTAACCTGGTTAATCCAAGTCCGCTCAACCCTCGACACCACGGTCCATACTGCCCAAGATAGACACAGATGGTGGACGTACACAAACGCCAAGACCCAGAAAACATGTCATAACCCTCAGAATTGGGGGCACCGACACAAGGCGGACTGGATTAAGTAGAAAAATAAGCAGCTTCTTCTGTCTAACCCCAATTTTCTGTAAAGAATGAACGAAGAATATTATCCGCTATATTCTGCATCTATCAGCTGAATCAGCCACTGTGTCCTAACATGATTTGTAGGTGTATTAAACAGTTTGGTTATTTTTATCAATCGTCGATTACTTTAATTAATAATTCCAGCGGTGAAACACTGATAATGTCACATATTACGTATCAACTCCGCGTCGCAGTAATATTTGAGATGGACAAATATAGCTAAAAATCAATTATTTTTACAGTAAGGTCGTATGAGACAGGTTGACAGTCATTAATGCTGTCACAAATGTTTGTATTGCGTGACACATACTTCACATGACGGTAGGATTAATGATTAATTCGAGGATAATATCTATTACATATCCTTCATCTCTCCGGGGTAGGCAGAAACAAGACGACTTCCTTATCCCGGACTGGATAAATGAAGAAGACGTAATAATTTTCTGACCCATATTTACGAGTTTTATTTTGATAATCACACCTAAATGATCGCGTACGGTACGAACACTCCGGTTGTGGAATGAGCTCCCTGCCAAAGTTTCTCAGGGGACTACAGTATGGGGTTCTTTAAGAAATGAGTGTATGGGTTTTTAAAGGGTCGGCAATGCGCATGCAAGTCTCCTGGAATTGCAGACATCCATAGGCTACGATAACCTTTTACCATCAGGCGGGTCTTATGCTTGTTTGCCAACGACGTGGTATGAAAATTACTATAAGGCGGGAGATTTCTTTGTTTGCCAATGTACCAGTATGAAAAAAAAAGATGTATTAGGAAGCCAGTACTGCCAAGTGCGTCACAGACATTATGTTGCATGGCAGTGGCTTCCGTATCTCCTGTGTTTAAGAGTGCCAGAGGATAGCAGTTTCAGCAGACAAATTTTCATAAAGTGTCAAAATATGTCTTTTAGTTTATTTCTTTACTAGCAGCGCCTCGCGGTTTCACCCGCGTAAGTCCTAATCCCGTGGGAATGTCGGGATAAATAGTAGCCTATGTGTTAATCCAGGTCTCCAGCTATCTACATACCAAGTTTCATCGCAATCGGTCCAGTAGTTTTTGAGTGAAAACTACAAACATACACACTAATGTTTCCCTTTTATAATATTAGTTTAGATTATTTATTATCTGACTATATTTTTATTACTTATTAACCGAGGAAATGGTGGTGGAGGTTCTAATCAACCCGTATATTTTTTTTAATTGTAATATCTTTACATATGATTGGCGTTTTAAATGGCAAAAATTAAAACCAAAACATTTCATGAAGTTTTATATTTAATTAATCAAAGTACGTACCATTGTTATCTATGCACTTTGGTCATTTCATAGGAAGTTCCTTAATTTCCTTGCTGAAAAAATTGTGAGAGCGAGAATCAATAAAATCTTTGAAGGCGGTTGGCCTCATTGGAATTGTATATTTTTCCTTGCAAGAAATCGTCTAAATTCCGGAACAAATGGTAATCTTTTGGAGCAAGGTCCGGGGAGTAAAGTGGGTGACGGAGACATTCCAATCGCAGCTCCTCTAATTTTGCGACCGTCTGTTGTACAGTGTGTGGTCTAGCGTTGTCCTGAAGTAGCAATGGGCTAGAGCAGTGTTTCCCAATTAGTGGTACGCGGTACGCGCGGTACCCCAGGGGTACGCCCGGTTGCATCAAGGGGCACGCGGAGCAATCTTGACTAAGAAAATTGGTTTAAAAATTAGCCAAACAGCAATTGTCAAAATATATTTTTAATCGGCCAGTGTGCAGGGAGTCAGACCTTCTGTCACCTTTGATTTTAAACATCTTTATTGAGTGCCCACTCAATAAAAACAGGGAAAATTCTAGAAACAGGTAAAGGAGAGGACAAGACATAGCTCTTAAATTTGAAGATGGAGAAGAAATATTAAAAACAAACAGATTTTTTATTTAATCAGGGGTACGCGAGTTTCAGGTCATTTTTGAAGTGGTACGTAGGCAAAACTAATTGGGAACCACTGGGCTAGAGCAATTATTTAGCCTCGGTCGCCTAGCTTTTTCATCATTGTTTGCGCTTGTTAACAAAACAGTTCTGCCGTAATTGTCTGGGTGGATTTAAGGAAGCTGTAGTGAACAACACTAGTACTAGTCCACCAGTACTTTTTTTTGAGTCAACTTTCGCTTGGGCTCATCACAAGTAACAATACGATACAATATCTCTTCGTTATTGTGACGGTTGACTAATGTAACGAAACACTCAACGTGTGTTTGTTGGTGTGCTTCACTCAATTCATGCGATACCCATTTTTCTAGCATTTTCAGTTTTCCAATTTGATTTACGAGAATTAAAATTGTTTTAACATTTTTACCGGAGCCTGCCGCTAATGCTGATGTGGTTTGCGATGGAACCGCTCTTACGATCCATTTAAATTCTTTATTGTCTACTAGGGTCTCTGGCCGTCCAGGCAGGTTTGTTCTATAGGTTAAAATTTCCAGAATCGAAAAAATTGTAACCATAAACGTAGCGCTTTTTTTTTTGCAGTAGCTTCTTCATATACATCATTAATCCTTCGAGCTATTTCGGCAGCGCTAGTGCAACGAAGGAACTCGTGTTCGGAAATATATTTTAAGTTTTCATACTATTGTGAACAAAACGGTGTCAAAGAAAAATCAGTTGGCACGAAACCAAACAAATCATTACGTTGCAAACATAAATACACTGGCCTAAATTTGAAATTAATTTGAATTTGAAATGCTTAACCTCACCGGAGTTAACGGTATAGAGGTATTAGTCGGAATTGAACCGGCTAAAACCACACGGTGTTCCTTCACAAGTGGGTATACCCTAAGAAAGAAGCCTTAGGGAACGAGAAGGCACCCATCTACACCTCTAGCTTTCAAAGTTGTAGGTAGCTAGGTACAGACATGCGTCTCATATTGTATAAAATTATATGGTAAAATTTTATTTTGATAACTTTCAAGGGAGATAATATACAAAACTTGAAATAATTTTTGAAAATTTTTATTCGAAAACTTATTTCATATACCATTAATGTTATAACGTTTATTTATTCGAAATCATTTAGCACAATGTTTTGACCTTTTATTTAAAGTTTAATTAAATTGATACCAACTAGAGCAACCCCGATTTAATAAAGAACTAAGAACCAGTGATTGATTAAGTACCTACAAAATTATAATAATCGATCAAACCGTTTAGGAGAAGAATTATGAACACACACACACACCGTAATTTTATATGACTGCGGCTTCATCAGCGTAGAATACTTCAAGTAGACTTTGTTGAAGTGAAAACTTCTTTAGGCACGTTTGTGCACTTTTGCTAAGGGGAAAAAGCACTGAACTCGTGACCGTCACGCTAATAATACATATATAGATCCACTAGAGGGCGCTAATCTAAACATTGAGCTCCTTATTAATTAATGTCACCAATCTGCTATTGTGACGTTTTAAGTTCGTCATTTAGTTTAAGTTTTCACTTCTGTCGGCAGTCCCAAGACTGCCAATTTTTCTCTCTCTTTTCTTCTCTCATCATACTAAAAAAACGTTAAAAACTCACAAACATTCTTTATTTCTTATATAAAGTATAAATACCGCTAAAGGTGGGCAATGATTCATCTCACATAAAATTATACAGGGTGTATTAAGTGATTTAAGTAAGTGTTCCTTTTTCAAATACATCCTGTATATCCGATTTCACCCCATTCAAGTTTTATTTTCGCAACAAAATGTAGCCTATGTTCTTCAAAATATCTCCTATCCCAAAATTGATCATAATTGATTTAGCGGTTTAGGCTTGTAAGCGTGACAGACACTAGTTGTGGAAATTTTGCTGATGTCTACCCAATGGTAACCTTACATTTATCCGGGATAAAAAGTATAGTGCCCAGATAGTAATATATCTCTGAGCCAAATTTTATCCATGAAAAAGTAACAAACAGCCTTACATACTTATCTACGATGTTTCCGATTAGAAATTGCTTTTCCTATTAAAATTTCATTACGTAAGGTTTCTCATTAATGAAGTAGGTATGCATCTAAACTTCATTACGTAAGGTTTTTCATTAATGAAGTAGGTATGCATCTAAATTATCAGCAAGGTTATGCCACTGATCTTTGCTTGGAAACAATACCATTTTATAACACCTATTAAGTTTCTTTCATTACACTTTGTCGTAAGAACTCTGCTGCATAGTGGTACTCCGTATTACAATTTTTATTATTTTACACACGTGTATAGTAGATTATAGTTTAGTTTTAATTTAATAAGTTTTAGCGTGCAGAAAACAAGACTATTGCCTTTTTTTCTAGATGGACCAAAGAGTTTTTATTTTTCCTGGAAGCACATGGCAATAAGGAGTTTGTACTGAAGAAAGGATTCGATTCAGGTACACCGGACGAGATTCGATGCCGGTTTTTAGACTTTTTGTTTCTTTTTTTATTTCTTTTTTGAAACTTGTAGTTTTTTTAGAAATTCATGTAATGTAATGTCAAATCCTTAACCTCGGTTGGTATGAACAGCCGTCCCGTATCTTTACCCGTAGATAGAACCAATAGTAATCTAATACCTTTAAACGAACAATTATTGTAAATATATATATATAAATACGACGATTTTCATGAAATTTAGTATGCAGGTTGTTTCGGGGGCGATAACTCGATCTAGCTAGGTTTCATTTCTAGAAAACGTAAAAAAACAACCGCGCAAAAGTCGGTCATCCAGGTACTATACTTAATATAGCTGAATAGTCCGTTTCCTTTAATTGAACGCCTTCATATATACGAGTAAGGATCAACATAATTTACAGGAATGTTCATAGTTTTATTTTTGTGTTCTTACACGTGCCGGTTATCAGATCGCTGTCTACGGTATCGTCAAAGGACTCAAAGGTGCTGACATCGCAATTGACTAATAGATACACACAACACGATTGCATATCGCAACCTTACGGAAATAAAAATAGTTACCTTAGGCACACAAACAACCGTATGAAATAACATTATTGTAAAGAAACTGAAGCGCGAGTAAATTTGCATTTTATTACCACAAACTGAGAGTAGATATTTATCCAACCGTTTGTGGAGAGTGAAACTTTTGTACTTATGATAATGTTTTAAATAGTCACATGGATGAATTTCAACGGAAATGTGTGTATGTTTGTGACGTAAATGCGTCTTCTTCTTCTAAGATCTTATTACATGTATACGCTGTAACTTGTAAAAAAAGATTTGGTTAATTGTACAATACTGGTTTTATAGTACAATACCTGGCCTCCCGTATAGCGTCGACCCAATGCACGCAATCCACTTCAGACGCAGCTCGTAATTCGTACTGCCTCTGGCTTTCGCGACGGTAGGATATTGTGAAGCAGAACTGTTGACAAGAACAAAAATTTAAATAAATACATATTTCAACACAGTTGAGGGATTGTCCATTAATCACGTGAAGCTCGAAAGGCGGGGAGGGGGTTCGGAAAAATTACCAAATATAATATAAAATACAAGGTGGAGGGGGTATAGTGAGATATCACGTGTATTAATTTTCTTGTAGAACCTGTATTTTAAGATAATATTTTGCAAGTTTTAAATATATTTTGACCAAAAAAATACACGTGATTTTGGCTAGGGGGGGGAGGAGTTAGCCTAAAACCTCACCACGTATCAACAGGGGGATGGGGGGGCGGTTAAAAAAGTGCTAAAAAAAACATAACGTGATTTATGGACGACCCCTGATGTACAATACGTATATACATCGATTTTATATTTAAAACAAACAACGTTAGGTATGTAAAAGCACAGATAATATAATACTATACTAGTAGTAAAAGTAAAGATCTTTAGGAGATTAGCGATTTAGAGCAAACGAACATTATTTTTTTATATAGAATTCTAATAGTTTTCAAGTATTGGCTGTGGTAGTTTTATGTGACACCTATTCAAAATTGGCGGGTTTAATAGAACGAGAGGCTGCCTAGGTTGACTAGAGGTCAAACCTCGACCGTAATTCATTGAATTATTGTTAATAATAAAGCTCTTACAAAGGTGAGAAATAAAACTGTCTTAAATTTTTTTTTAGTAAACAACAACAAAAAGAGTAAATCGGGTAAAAACAGAAGATAAAATGATACTGAACAGTACTGTCCTTGCCTATTTAATATATACCTAACTAGAGAGCGCGTGGTGGTAAAATTTCGACCATGGGTTTTTCATTGGCCAGTATAACTTGAGCTGTCATTGTATAGATTTACTTGCCATGACAGATAATCACATATGCTGGACGCGTGTAATTTCATTAAGCCGTTTCAACTTAGTTTTTAAAGTTGTAAGACATATTATTTAAAAAAAATAACTTTCTGCACTTCTTCTATATATATAAACTGTAAATATTCCAAAATTCACGTTACTACGTTCGCGAATTTTTTTTAAAAAAGGGTACAAGGAATTCTGTTCACGTATTAATATAATAATTATTAGATACGTAATATATTTTTTAATCATTTAAAAGAGTAGACGTTTGTCTTCAAACTTACCTGAAGGAAAGTGACGATGAAGATAAAGATGGTACACACCCATCCAAGAGAAACCTATTCACTCTACTCTTGAAGGTTCCAGGATTATAATTGAAAAAAAAAAAAGATAATCTGCTTAGATAAAGAAGGCGTGATTATAATAATACTACTTACCGAAGCATTTCTTTCCATGGGCGCTTTGGTGTGCCGCTCACAGTATGAGCCTTCAAGTAGCAGTACGCCAGTTGGGCGGGTGTTGTTCTCCGATTCGTAGTAGAACAACATGTTCTGGACAAATGGAAAAATATTTATTTTATTTTATTTTTAAACAGCTGGTAGGCAGTGCTGTTCTAATAATATAATCAACCTCAAAAGATATTACAAGTTTAATAATTATACTTTAGTAAAATAACAAAAAAAAAACTGCTTTAATAGTGAACAAGTAAAATGGGGTTAGGTACACTATCCACCTCCTGGGTTACATCATCAGACCATCATAACTAAGCCCAATCTGTTAAAGTTGTCAAAACGAAGAATATGAACCCAAGTTCGAGGGGTTTACTTGAAACCACTGAAGAGTTCCACTATCCACCTCCTGGCTCCATCATTACATCAGGTTCAAGATGCCAAATCATAAATATTGTCATCTAATTTGCATATACTTACATACAACGTTTCATTTCGATAAGACAATTAGAAGTACTTAGATTAAAATTAATTTCCAAATTTGTGTTAAAAAAATCAAAACCATAAAATGTGATAATTTATTTAATGGATTAAATAAAGTCATATCTGGTCTTTAACAAAGCGTCGTCAAAAGAAATATGTATATGTAATAAATGTGCATAGGATTGCTTACCATTTCTGACCTTAACTTGTACATATTAATGTCAGTAAGTCATATTGTGGTCTTTAACAAAGCATCGTCAAAAGATATGGCATAGGATTGATTACCATTTCTGACCTTAACTTGTACATATTAATGTCAGAAAGTCATATTGTGGTCTTTAACAAAGCATCGTCAAAAGATATGGCATAGGATTGATTACCATTTCTGACCTTAACTTGTACATATTAATGTCAGTAAGTCATATTGTGGTCTTTAACAAAGCATCGTCAAAAGATATGGCATAGGATTGATTACCATTTCTGACCTTAACTTGTACATATTAATGTCAGTAAGTCATATTGTGGTCTTTAACAAAGCATCGTCAAAAGATATGGCATAGGATTGATTACCATTTCTGACCTTAACTTGTACATATTAATGTCAGAAAGTCATATTGTGGTCTTTAACAAAGCATCGTCAAAAGATATGGCATAGGATTGATTACCATTTCTGACCTTAACTTGTACATATTAATGTCAGTAAGTCATATTGTGGTCTTTAACAAAGCATCGTCAAAAGATATGGCATAGGATTGATTACCATTTCTGACCTTAACTTGTACATATTAATGTCAGTAAGTCATATTGTGGTCTTTAACAAAGCATCGTCAAAAGATATGGCATAGGATTGATTACCATTTCTGACCTTAACTTGTACATATTAATGTCAGAAAGTCATATTGTGGTCTTTAACAAAGCATCGTCAAAAGATATGGCATAGGATTGATTACCATTTCTGACCTTAACTTGTACATATTAATGTCAGCAAGTCATATTGTGGTCTTTAACAAAGGGTCGTCAAAAGATATTGTAAATTACCATTTCTGAAATTAAAATGTACATATCAATGTTAACATTGTCAATCTGATTCTTTTCTTTCGCAACAATTTTCATTGATGCTCCGCTCCTATTGGTTGTAGAATGATGTTATATAGCTTATAGCCTTTCTTGATAAATGGGCTATCCTATACTAAAAGAATATTTCAATTCGAAGCAGAAGTTCCTGAGATTAGCGCGTTCAACGAAACATACAAACAAACTCTTCAACTTTATAATATTAGTAGAGATTAACTTGTAACTTCATAGTCCTAAATCTTAAAATCACTTATTTCTAATGTTTGAATTTTACCTTTTAAAACTTTTGCCTCACATAACCAATACGTAGGACAAATAATCGCCTGCGGTATTGCCGGACCGATACGACCTTCAAACCTTCAAGAAAAGAGCGTACTCCCATCTCAAAGGCCGGCAACACACTTGTCACTCTTGATTATCTTGACTTGACTCTACATATAAAAATTAAGTAAGAAAGAGAGAGAGAGAGAGCAATATTTTAATTATAGGAAACTACCCTATTATTGCGTTCGCCAGAAAACGGTCTCGCAACAGCCCGACCTCAGTCGACCCTGATTCCACCACAGCTTATTGTCATTCCTTCTATAAAACACGTTTATGCATTTAAATTAAGTAGTTATCTCCTATTATACGCCAATAACCCGAAATTGTAGTTATCTACATATATCTATACTAATTAAGATGCAAGAAAGAAAGAATAATGAAGAGTTTTCTGTTTGATTGTTTGTTTAAACGCTATTATCTCTGGAACTAGCAGTCGGATCGAAAATTTCTTTTTGTATTGGATAGAGGATTCATTGAGGGAGGTTATAGGTTATATAACATCACGCTACGACCTTCAGTAGGATAGCAGGGACCACAAACGCGGGTGAAATTGAATTGGGAACGGGGAAAGCTACTTTATTTTTCTGGTTTAACTACCAGTCGGATAAAAAATCTCGAGGTGTCTTTGGAACAGTCGGTTGGAACGGAGTTCTTTTCGAATAAATTGTATCAAAATAAGTATAGTAAATATTGTAAAAATTCCAAATTGAAATTGTCCCATCTGTGAAAGTTGCCCGAACTAATATATGGACAATTACTATACAACCAACATCACATGACATTAGTATCGTGCAGAACCCACAGATGGCGTAAATAAAAGGATCAACTCGCGGTCAGCTTTTTTCGTTGCGTTAACACTTTTTCCACCTAATCCCGATCCGCCGGGCGTCTGAAGTATAACTTGCGATAAGGAACTTCTATTCAAAAAAAAAAAAAAAATAACTCCACACATCTTACACACGGCCGTCTGATCCCAAACTAGGCAGAGCCTGTATAGTACAGGCTGGGCCTGGCTGGGTAACCAGACTGCTGATAAACATACTTATATATTTCTAAATACATACATATTACAGTTAAATTACACCCAGACCCAGAACAAATTATCGTGCTCATCACACAATTATTTGTCCTGGGTGGGAATCGAACCTACGACCTCTAGCTTAGCAGTCAGGGTCACTAACCACTAGACCAACAGGCCAGTCAAATAATACGAAAGCCCATTTTTTGAGGAAGGAGCAGTGACGATAAACAGCTAGATTACAAGCAACGTATGTATTACAATCCCCAAACATATAGACCGGGCTGAAGTTAGCCGCGAGCCGGCTGCCTGTTAGTCTCTTTAAACTTTAATCTAATACTGTATAAAAATCGAAGTCATATTTGGGTTGGTAATTTTCCACTCTTTTAACATCAGGCTGGCCAATAAGTTTGGAGAGTACCGTAACATACTCGTACTATGTATTTTCAAGCCAATACGCCGTCTCAAGGCTTACAGCTCTTGCCGCTTCAATGCACTGAACAGACGATACAAAAGATCCGTAATCCCTCTTAAATAATATCTCCCAACAGGTTTTGCTTGAATTAAACCCACTTACAACAAAATATCAGCTCAATCTTCAATAAGTACGTAAGTGCCTACGTTTTTTTTACTTTTCGAGTTACGATATCTCCAAACTTATTAAGACTTTAGAAATTTATAATATTTGTAAAAGTGTTCAATACCTATTGTTATTTTCTTGCGATTTTATTTAATTTTAGTTGTGGACGGCAAAAGTTCTGCTGTTCGATATCAGCAGACATTTGCTGCTGATATCGAAGCTTTAGGATTAAAGATTTACTAGGGTTCTTGCAGAAAACGGCAACTAATGCCCGGTTTCTGAATGGCTGATCAACAAGGAAAAAATTACTAATCGTATGTCAAACACAGTGTCTTATACAGCACAAAAAGGTGTGGTTAAATTTTAGGAGCATTATTTGTAGTTGACAAATACCTAGTTGATTTAGTTTTAACAAACAGAGGACTTTAAAAAAAACCTGAATTTGTTTTTCTTCGGCAAATGCTTATTCTAGTGTAAGAGCACATATATAACATTTATTTTA
Organism: Callimorpha dominula; assembly: GCA_949752705.1. Taxonomy (NCBI): domain Eukaryota; kingdom Metazoa; phylum Arthropoda; class Insecta; order Lepidoptera; family Erebidae; genus Callimorpha; species Callimorpha dominula. The sequence continues at coordinate 20,144,439 of OX457005.1, forward strand.
ATTCTTTTATGCTGACATTTTCAGAAAAAAATTTAAATTCCATCAACATCCTTGGTGTTAAATACTCATGGTGTCATTCATATTAGAACTCTCCCATACGAAATATTAGCTTTATCGGTCATTGGCCGCCTCTTGATCAACGGACGGACACACGGGCACCCCTTTTCCTCCAGGCCAGCGCTCAACCAGATCGGAGATCGTTCTGCGCTCGCTCGCGCCTACGAATTAATAATAATAACTCCACACATCTCACACACGGCCGTCTGATCCCAAACTAGGCAAAGCCTGTAATGGTAACCAGACTGCTGATAAACATACTTATATATTTCTAAATACATACAAATTATAGATTAATAAATTGGATTTAATATTGGAATTAAAGGAAGAAATTGCAGCGGGAAGCAAGTCTTCTATTGTTAAAAAAATATCAAGAAATGCAACGTTTCTTAATCCTCCGAAAATAAAGCTGTTTCTTTTTTCTATTAAAATCAAAATGATGAAAAACAGCCACTGTATTTGTTAAAAAATAGTTTTCGACTGCTTTGTTGGTTTGTAAAATATATCTATATATATTTTATCGTTTGAGGGACACAACGCAACGGTATAGAACAGATTGGCTCTACCGGCACTCCTACATCGCACACGGGACCGCACTTGCTCAGTAAATACTAAATTGCTGAAATTCCGTGTTGCTTATTCGTGTCAGTACAACCTTTCCCTCGTCTGTAAATTTTCCTTAACCTATTACATAACGTGTGACTGTCTTTTCTACTGTCTTTTTGGTAATTTAAATTATTCAGACATAGAACGTTAAAACGTAGTGAAGTTACTGTCGTACTTATCATTACACAATCTGACGATAAACGTCGATTTCATAAAGTCAGTTAATAACTTAATATCAATAAAAAATTATGATTAATTTCGCGCTTATCTCGCCATAGTGCGTGACGATAATATCCCTCCACATTGTTAGAAGAAACACAACGACCGCGCTCACAACCTGATTAGCCATGAAACTGATCTGGACGTATTTATCCGTTTTCTTTTTTTTAGGAGAGCTGATTCTTCGTCCATCTAAAGTTAAGCCAAGGAAAGAGTCACCTTCATTTTCGGCCTCTTCTTCATCAAGAGTTCCTTCATCAAGAGAGAATTAAATAAGCAAGATTATTTACGTTTTAAACCATCAGTGTGTCATCTATCCATCATCATTTTACTTTACTTTTTACCCACCAGTTTACTTTATTTATTTCCTTCTTTTAAAGCAAATGTAACACGAATAAGGTAAACACGGTGTTAATAATGTCTGGATGAGAAGAAATTAAGCTAACAGTTTATCCATGAAATTAATATTCGTACCGTTGGTGGATTAACCACATTCAATACAGTAAATACGCCATAAAAATTTTAATACTCACATATAAATATGTAGTAAAAAACTTTATTAGGCTACTTAGAATGTTCTCTGCCTTTTTCTTTCTATTTCTTCTACCGATACATAAGCAACCGTGTTTTGTGACATGACCGATCGTTGTGGAAACAGGGTCAGTGTTGCCACGCTCACGACTGACCGTTAAATTGAAAATATGAAATTCAAGGTGTTTACTTTCATCCTGGTATCAATATTAACTCCATATGCATACATGCAAAAATCAGTCATCCGCATTGAAAATGGTGACGTAGCTCCACCTGGAAAATATCCTTATATAGTAGCCCTGGTGTACATTCAATCAAGTTTGCTGTTAAGACGTTGTACCGGTACCGTTATAAATTCTCAATTTGTGCTTACAGCAGCGCATTGCTTAAAAAATAATTTATTTTATATACAATATGGGAATATGAACTTGAGACCTATGAAGTCAAAAACTATGAGTAAAGTGCTTGAAATGTTAAAACATCCGAAACATGAGCAGATAACACAGCAACAACGGGCTGAAGGGAGGCGTTTTGCAACGCACGACATAGCAGTTTTGCGCGTTGAACCAATCCGACTATTACTTTATGCGAAGGTGTCTATAGTATGGCCCAGAGTATTCATGGGGCTCACGTTAATCTGTGCTGGGTTTGGCAGAGCGAGACCTAGCGATGACGCGTTCATGTACATCAACCAGCCACTCCTCATTGGGGAAGGTGTAGTGTCAACATGCCGTATTAAAATGCCCAAGAACCTCGTAAGTATATGCGTGGATGAGAAACGCTCGAGTCTTCAACACGGCTCGTTTGGAGATTCAGGTGGACCTTTGCTATACAAGGACACAGTAGTTGGAGTGTTAAGCCAGGGATACACCTTTCGCAATATATCTACTAATTTATATACGCCGGTCAGTGAATACACAGATTTCATTGTAGAAGCTATTTTAAGTAGCCACACAAAATGGTTTGACCTTCCTCTCTGGTCGTGGAGATTTGGCGTTTATTACTTCAACGTAAAACAGTAACAAATTATCGTCCATTACTTCAAACATTAAGTCCTGATACATGTCTTACCATTTATTCGTTTTTTACTACATGAAAGAGGCTTACTTAACGAGCACATAAATAAGTAGTGTTTAAAGATAGTTTTTAAGCAGTGGTCGAAATTCTACCATAATCATTATTGAGAAATTGATAAAAGCATAAATGAATTTGAATGTTTTTTTTTTTTTTTTTACTTTTATAAATTTGTTTTGTTCTTATTCACTTTTTATAATACTAAAGACACGTCGAAGGTAGGAAAAAACTGTTTTTATTTTTTTTATCGACAGCACTAAGACTCAATTACAGTTACTTAACAAAGGTCGTTCGAAGAGATACTGATCTGTTTTGTCTTTGCCTTTATTTTGTTTTGTTCTTTTTAACCGACTTCAAAAAAGGAGGAGGTTCTCAATTCGTCGAAATATTTTTGACTGTTGTTATACATAAATGTAATTACATAATATTTTGCATCTTGATTGTTTATATTTTATACAAAAATATACAATCAATCGATACAAAACCATTTTCTCATGTCCAGAATGCGGGTGTTTTTATTGCACAGAGAATTAGTATACATATTTATTTCCATTCAACGTGGCAATGTTGCCAGCCTTCTGTTAACGATACCAATAAGCAATAATGCGGAGGAATATTATGCCGCATGCATGTAAATAGTCCGTATTTTTTAAGTTATTTTTAGTCTAGGTGTATGTAAATATCTTAATAGTAATAAGTTAGGTATACATAAAATGTAGATAGATAGATAGATAACACTTTATTTGTACACCAGTCTTGCAGTAGAAATATCACACATACATTTGTCATACAGATAATGTACAAAGGGCGGCCTTATTGCAAAATGCAATCTCTTCCAGGCAACCTTAGGATGGATCAATGTGTTTCGGAGAGACAGTAAAGTTGTAGTTGAAGGGGCATTTCAATTTTTTTATCAAAAACTATAATTACTATAACTCAATCAATATGAAAATGTATTTAATGTTATGTGTAAAACATAAATAATTACAATAGATGTACTACAAATGTATGTGTGCCAAGTTTTAACACTGGGTTACATGTAACAAAATAGCGAAATTTCGTTATTGGTATTTGTTGTGTTTGCATTCTTGTCTCGGGTTTCCGGGGTGGTAGGGCAACAGTCACGTGCGAGCCGTTAGCGAGAGCGGATGTGTTGACCCTAGCTGCTGGTGACGTGGCGAGCTAAGATTTACCCCTGTGTTAGTACGAGCACTACAGTATTGTAATAGTAAACTGTACTTAAAATTTTTATGATTTTACTGAATTAAGTTACAAAAATCAATGTCTTTCTTAAATATGTATAGTTATGTACTTTAGAAAATATTTATAGAATATAATGTAATTAACTCCTAAGGTTAGTCTATTACCGGCTAAACTAATTTTTGTATATGATTCAATAAATCATTATTTATTCTTGCTATAAAAACATATCATTCTGTAAACTTAGAATAGTAACAAAATCTGATAGTAAAACTTTTAGTAAAAGTCTTGTCATTGACGGGCCTGTTGGTGAGTGAGTGATCCCGATTGCTGCGATTCCCACCCAGGATATATAATTGTTTGAAGTTATGGGTGTTATTTATCTATAATATTTAGTGATATAATAATATAATTCGTTTATTTCTCTCACAATTGACTAACAAAACAGGTGTTAAAGCGGAATACATAGTATGTAGTCCACATTGTGAGAGCTGGTGCCTGTTAAAGGTTTTTATAAACTTGTATTACAAGTCACCAGGTCCCATCTGGCAGTTGTATACATTGTACCTACAGTAAAACTAGTCTTAAGTACATGCTAGAGAAACAATTCAGTAACAACAAGTAAAAAGTACATAGGTACTTACTTATTTTTGTTTTACGTGTTGACCATTCTTTCTTTTATTTTTCTGGCAAAGAAAAATAAAAGATAGAATAAGCAGACGAGTGGGTGTTAATCAATTGTATTAAATCATTGTTTATGAGCTAATATAATATCTGCGAGCGAATATAATTCTGTATGAGCATATTTAACAGCAGTCTGATTACCATGGTACAGGCTCTGTTTAGTTTGGGATCAGGCGGCCGTGTCTCAAGTGTCGTGTCTATGTCTCAAGTTATTATTGTTTGTTAAAAGTCGCTGTTGTTGTATTGTGTTTATGTTCAACTGTAACGATGATGATAGTGATCACAGGATTAGGCACGAGTTTGAAAACGGGCGACTTTGTATGGCTCAGATATAGGAATATGCTAGCGGTATAAGTCACTCTAAAACTAATTAAAAACAACAATATAATACTCATAAAGTGATAGATTCTCGGAGAATATCGTTGTAAAAAGTAGCATATATGTTAATCCAGGTCTCCAGCTATCTGCATACCAAGTTTCATCGCAATCGGTTCAGTACTTTTGGAGTGAAAGAGTAACAAACAGCCATCCATCCAAACTTTCACATTTATAACATGAATGGGATTAAGGTGACTACACCATAATATACTATACTTTAAATGCTAGATGACGCTGTAGACACTAGTATACAGCGTCATCTAGCGAAATAAAACCGAACTACGTAGTAACTAAACAATTCATTGACATTAATAATAGAATAGCTAAATCAGAATGATTTAAAAATTAATTTAAGTAAAACAAAGATGAAGTACTTTAAACAACGCATTAGACCAGAACCCATTTTAAATGTAACCTATTCAAGTACTAAAATTGAAGAGATTTACAAAATTCTTGGGTATTTACATTGACAGTAAAATTAACTAGAAATTACACATAGAACATGTCTGTAAAAAACTTAACAATTTTTCTTATGCTCTCTTTAGATTAAGCAAAACCGTAAATCAGTCCGCTCTTCTAATGGCCTATTACGGTTATATAGCATCTACACTACGGTATGGAATAATCTTTTGGGGGAATTCTACAGAAAAAGAACAGGCATTTATCGCTCAAAAACGTTGCATTAGAAGTATGTGCAATTTGCAACAAACTGATTCCTGTAAGCCCTATTTTAAAAAACTTAAGATACTGACATTACCTTCCCCTTTTATTTATGAGACGGCAATTTTTGTTAAAACTAATTTGGAATTATTTGAATACCGTACAAGAGCCTGCCATATTGATAAATTATCAATAGTTCCAAGTAAAACAAAATTATTACATGAGAGTGTATTTTGTTTAGGTCCACGCATATACAACAATATTCCATTAGCGATAAAGAACACTTTTGAAATCAAAATTTTAAAAAAGTCACTAAAGGAATATTTAGTGGATAAATGTTATTATGCGTTAAAAGAATTTTTACAAGATAAGTTAAAATAAATTGAAAAAGGCGACGAATGTAATAATTATATGTAATAAATATAACCATTATAATAAATACCCATGTGTAAATTTTGTTTCAACGCCATGTTATTAATAGCACTCTACTATCATGACTTTTTCAATACTTGTTATACTAACTTTTAAATTTAATAATAATATATATTATTTTGACATCATAAAAATATGTATTTATACCTATTGATAATACTTGGAACGATAATTTTATGACAATTTGTAAACTCAGTATTAGTTAATTTTAAAATAATTTAATAATTGTTAGTGTGTAATTAGTATAATATTAATAATAACAATAGTAGTTAATAGTAAAAAATTAATAATATAAAGTTAAGTAGTAAGTAATAATAATATATTGTATGCCAAATGGCAGGACATAGCTGATCTAAATACAATGTAAACATCTTAATATGTACCTATGATCCACAATAAACAGTTTGAAGTTTGAACAAAAACTTTTCTTGTGCTTATCGCAGCGCAATGACGTCTTAACATCAATCTTTGGGTCGCTGTCCGCCAGACGTGATAACCTAGACTGGTCGGAGGATCCTCCCTTTGTGTTGGAAGGACGTCACACAGCGTTCCTCCACAATATTATAAGTGTTATAGCGTGGTGGCCGAACAAAGTGAAAATGCCTGCACATTCTTCTAATATCTTTGATAAATCCTTTATAGTAACTACAATCCGTTTGTGGAATGCACTACCTTTATAAATCAGACGAGCTTAAAGCTTAAAAGTATCTTAGTACAAGCAGGCGCGGTCGCAGCCTGAAATTTTGGAGGGGGTCACTAATAATAATATCTACAATATGTCGAGTAAATTAGACTTTATTGCACAATACACAATTTATTGCACACATTATACAACACAAGTTTAAGCCTTCTATTTTTATTGGCAAATCGGTTGATAATATTTATTTTGAGACGTCTGGGGCTGTCTTTGCATGAATGTTTAGAAGAGCTAAACCTGTCAGCCTCTCTTCTAACATGTTTTTACACGCCTTAGCGTAAAATCTCTGTGATGTCACACCGCTTATAGGAAGAGTTGTCAGAATTTTCAGCAAAGTCTTTCTATTTGGGTAGAGATCATCGTCGCAAACTTAGACTGGAGACACTACATGCTTAGGAAATTTTGTATCAGTATTTTCTTTGAGCTCTCGTTTCCACTATGAAATCCATAGCTAAAACTCTGTTACGACAGTCGCAGCAGAAACACTCAAGAAATGGGAATAATATTCAAATTCAAAGAAGAAAGAAGATCTTCTTCTGTATATGGGTCATTCTTTTACAAACCGGACAGATTTGGACAAAAATAGACCGACAAATTTATTATACAACCATTATCAATATTACTGAGATGTGGGGTTAGAGAATGTGCATGGCGTGCATAGGAACCCGCGCGCCGATACGACGTACCTCGCTAGGTACATTAGTTTATCTTTAACAGAAAAATAGTTTCTCCATTAATACGTTTTTGATAGAAAATTTGATGTAGAATACGACGGTAATATTTAAAACTCGCTATGAGGGTGGGGCAATTGTTAAACGATTTTAATATTTTAAATGTTTATACTTAACAATATAAATTTGTTATTCTACTTACTTACTTTTATTAAAATATTTTTTTCGAAAATTACATTTTTTTAGGTTTAAAATAAAAAAAAGGAGTTTCTAGCTCTAATAGAACCGGAGTTATGAATTTTTGAAAATGGCCCTCCAAACCAAAATTCATCAAATTCTCTCATTTTCGGTCCCCTCTATTTCTCAAAATATTGGGAAAAAAGAAATCCTCGAACACGGATATCTTTTATCGATATAGAACCCGTAAAAAAGAAATTCAGCCAAATCAAAAATGTGTCGGTCAGAAAGGTGTTCGGTTTGTAAAAGAATGACCCATATTCAGATTTTGGCATAAAAATGCTTTATCCGAAAGGTTCATCGTATCCGCAGAAAGTCGGTCCTGTAGGTCAGTCATTATGCTATCTTTCAGTGGAATGTAAACAGTCCGAAAATATTCCTCGTCATTTCCTTGATAATTATCGCAAAGAGTTTGCCGAGGTGCAGTACGAGGCCTCATAATAACTATACCCAGTTTTTCAGCTAGCTCTTGTGCCTCGACAAATAAGTTGTGAAAATTTCTTTCAGCATTTTATTTTGGGGGAGGGGTCAAGTCCCCTGTGACCCCCCCCCCCTCCCCTTCGGACCGCGAATCAATTAAACAACATTTATGAAATCAGCTGCTTCGACGGCGTCACCGCTGAAGGTCATTCACCGTACCGCACTTACATTGCGTAGCGGAAAATCAAACTATTGACTGTAAATACTTAATCTCGCATTTTTATGATGAACTGACTTTTGCATTATGATAAGTTAGTACCCAAAGAAAGACGTTTTTGTAAGTTGTTTGCGACGGTGACACTTACACACTGTATTATATAAAAAAAACGGGTCACGTGTTGTTTGTTCGAGATGAACTCCTAAAACCAATGAACAGTTTGGTCCAATTTGAGAGATAGGATAGTTTTATCGCAATTTATAGTCACAATTTTTTTTATTGCTAATCACTTAGCCACAGCAACGCGTGACTGGGTAGCTACTATGTACTATGTATATATATTTTCTACATATATATATGTTTGTATGTAATTACGTAATATGTATATAGGTATATACTACGTATCCTTCTTTTTTACTTTCCCTAACCATATGTTTCTAAATATGTATTTAGAAATATATAAGTATGTTTATCAGCAGTCTGGTTACCACAGCACAGGCTCTGCCTAGTTTATATTATGCCTCATACATATAATAAATAAATTACACCCAGACACAGAACAAATGATCATGCTCATCACACAATTATTTGTTCTGGGTTGGAATCGAACCCACGACCTCTGGCTCAGCAGTCAAGATCACTAACCACCAGTAACAGTAACACGCGCCGGAGACGCGCGCGCTGAGTGCGCTCAATGCGATGTCTCGGCAGATTGATATATTTATAAATAAATGAATGAACTCACAAAAGCCACTTATTATAAATTCTCTTTCGATTGTGCTTATTACAGGTTTATGTGTTTAACTTTTAACTTAAGTATGTAACTACACTATTGTCTTAGATAATTAAAATCAGTTAAAATCAGTTTCTAGTAAGTTCTAGAAACATACCTGATAGAGGATGAACCAGCGGAGTTGCCATTTGTTGTTATCGGAGTTCCGTTTGTGAAGATAGCCGGACTGAAACAAAATTTCAAATATTAGTATTTTTTTACATTGGCGTAGTTTTAATCTCAGACAGCATTTAAAGACCAGCAGCCGATATTTGACGTAGAAAGAAAGAAAAAAAGAAAAACAAATATTCGCCGACATTTAACACAATAGTCAAAGTAATAATAATCTTACATCCAGAAACAATTGCGGTTATAATTAACTTATAAAAAAATAAACAGCGACTTTAATGCGCCTAAAATCATAATAAAAATTGTAATAATCTGTATGCTTCGTCCTTCAATGTTCCACCCTTATAGGTGGAATATTTTATTTAAATTTAAATGGCAACAACATTGTTTTAACTAGCAACTTTTTACTCCAATAATAGGATAATAGGTATATTATATTCCCTGATGCGCTTTTTTATCTATGAAAATTATTATCAGTTCATAACTCACTTGTATATGATCGAACTGAGCCCGCTCGGAGAGAGCCAGCAGCTGCCCATCATTGACGCGGACCGCCCGCTGGATCTTCGGGCTCAGCATTCCTACAGACTTCTGTAAATAATAATAATAATATTACTACAGCTACTGCTATCTAGAAGATGTAGCATAGCATTGTACCTACTGTGGGTTCTAGAACAGTAGATTTTCTTTTTGTGAACACATATGACTGGCTTATTGGTCTAGTGGTTAGTGATCGTGATTGCTGAGCCAGAGGTCCTGGGTGCGATTCCCACCCAGGACAAATAACTGTGTGATGAGCATGATCTTTGTTCTGTGTTATTTATCTATAATATGTTTATATTTAGTAATATACAAGTATGTTTATCAGCAGTCTGGTTACCATAGCACAGGCTCTGCCTAGTTTGGGATAGACGACCGTCTGTGGGGTGTCTCAAGTTATTGTTATTATAATTTTTAAATCATAAATCATTTATTTGCATAAAACATGAATAAATATGTGTAACAGTTTAATATTTCAGCTATATTCTACTTTAACAGGTGTACACATTTTCAAACATTTAGTCATATATATAAATTAATTATTTACTGTTAATATATTTTTAGTTATGTCAAAAGAATAAAAAAATAATAATAATACAAGAACGTAACAAAAGTCGAAGAAAAATTAAAAAAAAATACAATGTCAAAGCTAAAATATAATGCATGCATGACAACATTCAACACTATATTCTACTAATCCTACTAATACATAAACGTGAAAGTTTGTGAGGATGTATGGACGTTTGTTACTCTTTCACGCAAAAATTACTGAACCGATTGCGATGAAACTTAGTATGTAGAGACCTGGATTAGGCTACTTTTTATACCGATATTCCCACGGCATCGGGACTCAAGTTGGTGAAACCGCGGGGCGCAGCTAGTATATTATAATCACAATGTACTGGAACCATTCATTTACTGAACAAATAATTTTTTCAAGGACTAGCAATTTTATAAAAATTTAAAGAAAATTCTTTATTCAAATAGTGAAATTCACTAAAAAGAATCAATTACGATCCAAAAAAGTAAAAATAATAATTCTTAATTGCGGCGATACTCTATAACGTACATGATCCCTAGACACTTATGATGTGTGTACGTATAGGAAACTCTTGGATGGCTGATGCCACATAGAATATATTTAACATAGAAGCACCCAGACCAATGCAATAAGGCACATGTTCGTATGATAATATCTTGGGATATATTACATTTTGCTGTCTAGACCTAAACTAAACACGTACAGCCTGTACTAGATATGAATTCTAAAACACGGGTGATCAATCATTTATTCATTTTGTGAACACATAATATTATAACGTAGAAACTTGAGATCAAAGTAAAAAGATACTCAGATAGATAATACACTAAAGATCAATTAATCCGGGTCACATAAAGATACCTGAAAATCTCGCAAATCAAGAATGCTAGTTTAGTGAAATAAAATATGTTTAATAAACAATTAAATACTAGCGGAATAGAACCCACGACTTCCGACGTTGTAGTCGAATGCAATTCCGCTGCGCCATATGCACTAGTTTCTATGTTATCTGTTTATCTATACTAATATATTATATTAGTATAGATAAACAGATAGCTGAAGAGTTTTTTTGTTTGTTTAATCGCGCTAATCTCTGGATCTATCCGTCGGATTCCAAAAAAATCCTCTTGTATATGATAGCCAGATTCATGATTAATGTTATAGGCTATGTAACATCACGCTATGACCGTTAGGAGTGGAGCAGTGACTAAAAACGCTAACAGTAACTGCCATGTTGTTCGTACCTCTCTCCGCCCTCAAGTGATTGTTCTTAACTTATAATACATTCCTACCCTTTTATAACCCCACTATTCATCAATATTTATCAACCGACCAATAGTATTGCTTTACCGGATAACCAGTCATAGTCATAATGTCTATTAACTAATTTTATTAAAAGTGAACTGTTTTATCATTTTATAGATGATAAAACAGTGTCCTAATTTTGAATAAAATAAATAAGAGTTTTTGATGTGGCGACAACAAACGTCAAAGTTTGTGGGACATATGGATGTATGGATGTATATATGTCTGGATGTATTGATGAATGGATATTTGTTACACTTTCACGCAAAAACTACTGAACCGATTGCGATTAAACTTGGTATGTAGATAGCTGGAGACCTGGATTAACACATAGGCTATTTAATATAACAAATACAAATAAATACACGTGATATCTCACTACATCCCCCCTCCCTCCTTGTGATATTTCATGACTTTTTTCCGAACCCCTCCCCCCCTTTCGAGCGTCACGTGATTAATGAACAATCCCTTATAGGACTCGGACTTTGTGTAATAGACAGTTCGAGTTACAGGTATGAGGTATGCTACCGTGACTTTCTCAATTTCTTTCTCGCTTCGCTGCTGTTCATACTCCCCAATCCACGGGTATAAACAATATCGTTTGCCTTGCATTGCCTTATCATCATACCTACCTACCTATATACACTGCCAAATTCCTCATCTTTAATTCCCAAAGTGCCAATTGGCGGCTATAGATATAGCCCCCTTACGTGTACGGGACTATATAAAACTTTGCAAAATTTGGATATTTAATCCTACTGCCTTCTCGTTTGGGGATACAGGTGTGAGTGTATGTATGTAATGTTTATTTCACTACTGTTTAGAAGTTAGTTTAGTGAAGAACCAGCACTACACAGTCACACACCACACACAGTCCTGGGTGGAAATCAAACCCTCAGGCTTTGGCTCAGCAGTCAGGGTCACTAACCACTAGACCATCAGGCCAGTCCAGTAAACATATATTTATAAATAGAGTTATGGAAACTTTTAAACTTTTGCGTTCCATGATAATATAATTATCTTGACGGGAATTCACGCGATCACGTATTTAAAAGTATTATACAGGCCTGCGATCACGGCCACGACCACGGTTAAGCAAAGGTATGTCATACCTTTTAAATACGTGATCGCGTTGATTCCCGTCAACATGATCATATTAGAATAGAAAAGAATTTTTATTTAAAGCAATAGTTATCTATGACTTAGTTGTTAGTTTAACTTAACACTTTGTTAGTATTACAGTATTTTATCATACTAAATGCATGACAGACACTATCGCCAAAAAATTACATCTAAGCTGAAATATTGACATGTAACCGATGAAGTTTTTTTTACACTTTCAGACTATTTATTTTCCGTTCTGTTACAATAGTGTGAAATCTTATGTTACACCGTGACTTAACAAAGCTCAGAAGCAAACATTTATCTGTTAGGTATACCGAGGGGGCCCATAGTTTCTAGGAAGCAGCACTGACTGACTGACTACAGCAAGAGTCTCCCAATTGGTCGGACGAATCGAGATGTTAGGTCGTTACAGTTGTTTTATGACGATTTTCTGCGAGTTAAACAAAAAGGTGACGGAGGTCTCGCGCAAGGAGGAGGTGACGGTGTAGATTCGGTAGAAAAACTTCCAAAAACGTACGCTAAGAGTGGCCGTGGGTGTATGAGATGAATTTTATGTTCTTCACCCGAAGCAGAGTCTCTCGTGAAGAGGGTGTCTGGACATCGCCCAGTTGCCGTCCGCTAGCCATCGCTGGGTGGATCATTGGAGGCAAAACGTCGCCATACCAACGGTTAACTCAGAAATGGTGCTGTGAGGCACACCGTGGGGTTTTAGTTGGTTTAAGCCTGATATAGGGCCTCATCAATAGCCGGGTGAGGTGAGCTTCCACACGAAAAACAAACGAGTAATGTTACCACGGCCAAATTATGTCGTTATTTCACGTGTAAGCAACCAAAACAACCTTTTTTGTACGCTCCAGGTTGTTTCACCGACAATACAGTATCAGAAATACTGCCTGGAGAAAGGGGTACTATGCAATAAGCGACAAATTGCTGTTTTCCGAAAAAAACGCGAACGAAGTCGCGGGCACAGCTAGGTAATATTCCAGCTAGGTATATTAGGTAATAGTTATTATAAAAAAATCAACCTTTATTGTAAATATTAAAAGGCAAATTCTTGAATTTAAATTAAATTATGTAGGTAGATAGCTCTAATTATTACAATACTTTCACTTTAACATTATAAAAAAAATCCACCGCTACGTAATTAAATTAGTATTTAGTAATAAAATTAAGTACCTATGTAGGTCATTGTAATAACTAATCAAAGCCAGCAGCCCCAGCTGCGAACCCTGTATCTCTAAACAGTCGCCACCAAAATTGAATTTTTCGCTCGAAATCGTTTTGCGCATTTGGCGATTTGCTAAAGCCACTGTTCGCGCGTTCCCCTCGCGCCCCTATTCGACCCCAGACTTATAAGACGCATTCTTCGATGCGAAGACTGTATGTTTTGTTCACTAGTTTTATTTATATTTTGTTGGTACTTAACTGCTTCATCTACGTCTTACTTCGAGATTTTGTAGTGCATAAACATAGACTACTACTTACATATCAATCATTTAAAATTACAAAATGTCACTTACTGAATAAGTCTATCATTCGATGACAAATGAAGTATGTTCTATTTTTCTTTGTTTACATTTATTTAAACAATATATTATACCTAATTATGTTATAATAAAATATACCGGTCTTTGGTTGCGGCCGAACACTGGTTGTATTGTAGTGAGAGAAAAAAAGAAAACCTTGAGTATCAAATATTATTATTATCATTAGATATATTTTGAATTTTTCTATGACTCCAGTGACTTGATAGAGAATTTTTCCAATTTATAGCAGAATTAAGTAGGACTTCGAATTTTTTTACCAACGGCCATCGCCCTTAAGTCTTAACTGATGGACGAATGGACGGATAATCCCCTTAAGGGACCATACGTCTTATAATCCAACCCTCTAACCGTTGCTTGCTAAGACTCCCTTGAGAAGTTTGATGAATAACACATTATCTGAAAGAGCGCCCCCAAACTCCAGGACTGCTTACGTTAAAAAAAGTTTCATATTTTTTATTTAAAATGGCGATAAGGGTCCTTGATATACCTATTCAACCTACCTGCTTGAGGGCTGAAAGTCACCACTAAAGCTTACCTGGTAAACCTGCTTTTAAATGGTCTGTATTACTTTTTTTTTTCAGTCACGCACAAACTTTTTTGGTTTGCTTTAAACTAAAAGCAAATTGATTACAGAATAAATATAAGTAGGACTATCCCTGTTCTAAAACCCATTGTTAAATTTATATTTAGTTTAGGTCTACCGTAAAAATAGTATACAAAGCAACTAGCTTATTCTTTAAAAGCAGTAGCAAGATCATCAGTTCGTATATAAAAGTTAAGGTAAAATAAATATATAATATTACATATAACTTACCATTTACTTGACCGTGTTCATACTCTCACTGTAATACAATTATGTCCAATATCGACAACGCGGTCATACTTAGCGTCCATTTCAAGAGTAACAACAAGTGAAACAATATTATTTATAGAATTCGAACACACTCATTACGCGCATAAGTTAATAAGCGAACACTTTAGATATATCAACAATAGCATAGAAACGAGACAACGATTAATAAATCAATCTGAAAGATTATATACACTGACACTGGATATTATTATTAGTGCCTGTTGAATTTGTAAACGCAATAAGTGTCTTGAATATATTTTTTTGTTAACACTATTTCAGCAGGCGCTTTACGTTATCATAAGAGTTTAAAGTGTTTTTAGAATGAAGATTACTGTATCAGTCTGTCATAATTCGTGTCGCCCATGTAATCTTTACTGGTTGGTGGAGGTAGTACGGTGTAGAGAGTTCGAAGGCGATGGTACGACTGCCGGGCCAGCACCTGTAGCTGAATCGACCGTAGCGCGCGTGCGTGCCCTTGATGACGTACAAGAGATGCCACAGGCCCACAGAACGTATAACCAAATAGACTTTTAAATAATTTAATATAATGCAGGCTTCTGCAGGTTTCATTCTGTAACGAATTTGATCTCATTGTGTTACTTGTATTGTATTAACTTTTAAAGTTTGGCGTCGAGTCGTCAGGCAATTATGAGGCAATTAGTGTTCTGTTCTGTGTTCAGAGGTATGTAATACCTATTTTGTGGTCGCTTTAGGCAATTCCCGTATATAGTACATATACATAGTTACTTGTATTGATCAAAAACGTGATGGTAAATGACTTATACTTAGGTAGGTAAGGTACCTCAAAATAGCAGAGTTTTCTTGTCACAAAAAAATAATTATTACTGTTTTCGTTTACTGTTTTGCTTCCAGAATAAATGTTTCCCGTATATGTTGTGAAATAAATAAACTTTTTTTTTTCTGAAAATAGATTCCATCCTCACTATCATCTGCAGCAGGACTTACAGTGCTAACCTCCTCCAATGACACATCATAATGACCAAGCACAGGCCGCTTTCATCTAACGGCTACTTGCAAATTTGCCTTATTATGTAGGACGTTTTTAATGGGTTTATTTTGGTATATTTTATATAAATCTTTACGACTTTATTAAGCTAGACAAACTCTTTATTCGAAATGCAAATCTAAAAGTAGGTATATCAACGAGGCTGACTGGTTGGGTTCCATGTTTATACCTTTGACTATAGACGTACCTATATATTATGTATAATCAAAGCTTTATAGTCATTTTAATCACATGCGCCGATATCGCGCGAGACCACCCAGAAGTAACTACACTGATGCGTCGATTCGCGCAAAATAGCCGCCACAGTAGAAGGGTTATACATCTATAAAATTGGAGTGTCTATTTACAATATCATAATGAAAGCTTTTACTGAATGCATCTGGATGTTAAGGTACACGGTACTTAAACTTATCAAAAATAGAATTTTAAACATTTTCGTCTATCTGTCTGGCTGTTCCTGTTAATCTCCGAAAAGGGGTGGCCCGATTTTCAGGGGACATCTACAGGCAAGTATTAAAGTTATAAGGAGTAACTTTGACTAATTTTATTTTGGAAAAATAATTAGGGCTCCATGTACCTATACCGGTCAAAGTGCTTGAACACTTCTCACGTTCCGAATCGTATGGCCTATAAAAATGTAAATAAGAACACAAATAACATTCTACAAGCCTTATAAAGATTGACGCATTACATCATCTATTGACAACAATGATGGACTTAGTCAGTAAACTGATCGATAAAACCAAAACAGCACTTTTGTACATAGTTACAAAGCGCATAATAGACTACGCGCGGTAAATATCAATGCTACAAAGAAATTACAGTGCGATTTAGATTGAAATTTATTGTCGGGTTGTGAGAGTCGTTATATGTTTAAAGATTCTCATAAAGTAAATATTTTGTACGTAAGTATGTTCTCTAATTATTTACTAAGTAAGTAGGTATATATTCGATTCTCACCCAGGACAAATAATTGTGTGATGAGCATGATCATTTGTCATTTGTTCTGTCTGGGTATAATTTATCTATAATATATATGTATTTAGAAATATATGAGTATGTTTATCAGCAGTCTGGTGAAGTTATTATTATTATTCTAGGATATATTACAAAGGTCTATCTAGCTAGACTCAAACTATGCAAAGCTTGAACTAGAAACTCCAGAACAAGGATAAACAAAATAAAATATTTTTTTCTTTTATATTTTATCCATAAAAACACCCACACATAAATACATTGCATGAAGATGTACATAAAAATAAATACAAAGTTACTCTTCTGTGCCCCTTCCTACGGCTGTCGCCTCTCAGCGAGACTCGTTTCCGCGGTAATAAAACTCCCTTGAGCGACGCACACTACTGACACTACCTTTGTTTTATGCGCGACCTTAACTTGTTGCGGACATACGGCATATGTATGATAACCAGGCGCGGTCCTGGCACAGGGGACATGACCCCCCCTAAAATCAAATGCTGAAGGAAATTTTCACAACTTATTTGTCGAGGCACAAGAGCTAGCTGAAAGACTGGGTATAGTTATTACGAGGCCTCGTACTGCACCTCGGCAGACTCTTCAAGATAATGCGAGGAATATTTTCGGAGGACTGTTTAGGTCATTCCACTGAAAGATAATGACTGACCAAAATTTGAATATGGGTCATTCTTTTACAAACCGAACACCTTTCTGACCGACACATTTTTGATTTGGCTGAATTTCTTTTTACGGGTTCTATATCGAAAAAAAGATATCCGTGTTCGAGGATTTCTTTCTTTCCCAATATTTTGGAAAATAAGGGGATCGAAAATTAGAGAATTTGATAAATTTTGATTTGGAGACCCATTTTCTAAAATTCATAACTCCGGGTTTATTAGAGCTAGAAACTTCTTTTTTTTCATTTTAAAACTAAAAAAATGTACTTTTCGAAAAAAATATTGTAATAAAAGTAAGTAGAATAAAAAAATTATATTGTTATAAACAATTAAAATCGTTTTTAACAATTGCCCCACCCTCATGGCGAGTTTTAAATATTACCGTCGTATTCTACGTCAAATTTTCTATCAAAAACGTATTAATGGAGAAACTATTTTTACTGTTAAAGAACTAATGAACCTAGCGAGGTACGTCGTATCGGCGCGCGGGTTCCTATGCACGCCATGCACATTCTCTAACCCCACACCTCAGTAATATAGATAATGGTTGTATAATAAATGTGTCGGTCAATTTTTGTCCAAATCTGTCCGGTTTGTAAAAGAATGACCCATATATAGAAGAAGATCTTCTTTCTTCTTTGAATTTGAATTTGAATATTATTCCCATTTCTTGAGTGTTTCTGCTGCGACTGTCGTAACAGAGTTTAAGCTATGGATTTCATAGTGGAAACGAGAGCTCAAAGAAAATACTGATACAAAATTTCCTAAGTGTGTTCCTAACTGGAGACACTCTCCAGTCTAAGTTTGCGACGATGATCTCTACCCAAATAGAAAGACTTTGCTGAAAATTCTGGCAACTCTTCCTATAAGCGGTGTGACATCACAGAGATTCTACGTTAAGGCGTGTAAAAACATGTTAGAAGAAAGGCTGACAGGTTTAGCTCTTCTAAACATTCATCCAGACACAGCCCCAGACGTCTCAAAATAAATATTATCAACCGATTTGCCAATAAAAATAGAAGGCTTAAATTTGTGTTGTATAATGTGTGCAATAAAATTGTGTATTGTGCAAAAAAGTCTAATTTACTCGACATATTGTAGATATTATTATTAGTGACCCCCTCCAAAACTTCAGGTTTGCGACCGCGACTGATGATAACCCTTACATAAGGAACAATAATACAGAATGAGCCAATAAAAAAAAGAATGGGAAACAACATATCAACGAACCCAAGCAGTTCAATGTTGAAAACACATAAATGCATACATAAAGTACCTTTCTACCTTAGGGCTACTGTTATTAAACCGTTCACATTGTAATTCCACAAGTGTCGGACACTTCTGTCCTGCACTCCTGCCTTAACAAAGCGGCGGCGGCCCCGGGCTTTTGCTCCTGGGGGTCTCCAAATCTCAAGAAGTTTTCCTAATCCTTAAGATGACTAAGAGCCAGTTTAGAGATGGTTGGAGCCACATTGATACAAATACAAAGAGACTTAGATCGAAGCAATTTAAAAGTTTGAAACTAAAATACAAAGGTACATAAAATTTAAGTTATTTTTGGTGATTAGTAATTAAAATAGGGAACGTGCACAACGATGGCTTTCCCACCTGGTGGCGCGAATCCCAATCTTTTACGTCTAAACAATACTTGACATTGGTGCCGATTCTATTCTACACTCGACTAAACTAAAACCTGACTTAATTTCTTCATATGAAATCAACCTAGTGTTCTTCGTAATAAGGTGTATTTGTTCCTGGCATCTATTTCTCAGCGCCACTAAATTTCACTAAAACCTGTCAACGTATACTCAACTTTATTTCCACGCAGCGAGAGTCTCCATTTATTCAAACGCTGTATAATTGCCGTATAAAAACTTGTTCAAAACCAACAAGGATGACGTGTTTTTAATCTACACCTACGAAGACGCTTACTAAAAAACACAGAGCAAAAGAGATTGCATTCAACGGATAGCGGCTCTCGCTACGTGGTATTAAAGTTTATTTAAGCGTATCAGACTTTAGTTGACAAATAAATAGCTTATTTCGATAGCGACATATGTTACCTACTTGTTTCAATTTGAAATAAGACCTTGTTTTGAAGTGTACAAGGTTTACATCTTATATGAAGAAAATTTAGTGAATTTTAATTTAGCGAGTGAAGTAACAGAATTGGGACCATCACGTTCTTCACATTAAAGCAATGAAAAATAACATTTAACAAAGTGAAAATGTATTGTTGCATTTCTGGATGCTCGAATACTTCAAAGAAAAATAAGTCAAATGGTATAAGATTTTATTATTTTCAAACGAATATAACTCATTTTCCATGGTTATGTGATAAACGACATAAATGGATAAATGTATTATAAAACATAATGTAATTATGAGTTTTAAAAACATTAAGAAATTACTAATTATATGTTATTTGTAAAATGGCTCATTTTTGTATGTAGTAAGTAGTACTAGCACAGATAAGATAATAGTTACTTCGTAACAGATACATCACTCCCATACAAAACTCAAAATACCTACGTTATATATATATGACTGGCGTTAGCTGTGACCAGAAATATATCTTATTTACGCTTATCGAAAGTTGAGAACGCCTTGCCCACCGCGCGACCTTCGTCTGTGCATGTAGCCGAACTACCGGACACTCTAGGGTTGTACAAAGTACACAAATAATGAAATAAATTATTTATTTGGGGTATGTCCCGATATACACTGCGAGCACTGTTCAGTGCTCTTACTGGGGATAACTTCGTTTCATTATGGACTGACAGTATACTGCCGCAGTATCCTAGTGAAGTATATGACGTCATAAATCGTCGCCATTTTTGTACTGTGAGCAATGGCGTTTTCGAGGAAAGGTGCTCTCAGTGCTTTGATCATGCGATCAACTACAATTTTTTTCCAGTTAGATAATAAACAATTATTTGTCGAAATATGTTCATCGCTTTTACCGTACATAGCCCCATTTAAATAATTCGTTTATAAAGTTATTATGCATTCGGTTACTTAAAAAACAATATTTTCTTTTAATAAAAAGTAAACTTACTTTTATTATGCGAGTAATTGTCAATTGACAATTGACTTGAATATAAAAATTTTAAATATTTTTCTTGTTGAACAGATAACTTGTACATATATATGCTAATTATTTTCACGTCAAAACAGCGCCAAAAAACATAGATGTAAAGGAACGGCTTCGCAGTATACTAAATTGACGTCAGTTCTTATAGTGCTCGCAGTGTATATCGGAACACACACTTGATAATAAAATTTATGGGTGTTGAGTTTTATATAATATTAAATAAAAATATATACCCTATGAAATTTTTATCTTTAATTTTTATAGGTAATTAAAATATCCTTAAACCTTCGATAGTAGCATAAAATGTTGATGCTGTAGACATATACATCACTATCACTACATCACTTCATTTTACACCGCCGCCTTTGTCTGTCTATCTGTTCACGATAAACTCAAAAACTTTTCATCAATAGATAGAGCTATTTATGACGAAGGTTTAGGTATGTATTTTGTTAAGGTTTTGTGTAAATTGGTTGAAATATGATTATGATTGTTGAAGATGTCTCTGCTACCCGTGCGAAGCTAGGGCGGGTTGCTAGTAATGGCTGTTGCGTAGACTAGAGAAAGATACTCTTATAATTTAATACTTTTGTATTACATATTATATTACACAAAAGTATTAAATAACACATAACTACCTACTCAAATAAAAACCTCAATCCGTGGCGCTCTCAATATGTTTTACATTTCAGTAGCGCTTATTATTATTTTCACTATATTTCTAACTATATTACATATTGTGTGAGAGAAGCAGCCGTCAGTTCGCCTTGCCTACAAGTTACAACAAATGAATACGCTGGCAGTCCACACCTACTAAGTTCGTCACCTTTCGTAGAAGTTATGGGTTATTATTGACGGTTTAATAGACTACATTTATTACAACTTCACTCTGCCTAATCACTCAAAACCTGATTTAGTGCAACATTTTATAGAATATATACATTTATATTTTATAGAATATATATATTTGACTGGCCTGTTGGTATAGTGGTTAGTGACCCTGACTGCTAAGCCAGAGGTCGTGGGTTCGATTCCCACCCAGGACAAATAATTGTGTGATGAGCACGATAATTTGTTCTGTGTCTGGGTGTAATTTATCTATAATATGTATGTATTTAGAAATATATAAATATGTTTATCAGCAGTCTAGTTATCATAGTACAGGCTCTGCCTAGTTTGGGATCAGACAGCCGTGTGTGAGATGTTGGAGTTATTATTATTATTATATAAGTAACATTTTTTTTTTGAGAAGATAACTATTATTTATTATTAGTACAGCCACGCGAATGGCGAGTAAAGAATAAACACCTAAAGTATTTTTATATTATATTGACAAAAAAGTAATAGCTAAAATCATTTTTGCAACTTATTTTTAAATGATTTTACAGATCACTAACATCTAGCAATAACGCAATTTAACATAATAAATACATTTAGAAATAACTAAACATCTCCACTTCATAATAAGTTCGATTTGACATTTTGTTTTTATTTACGGAGATTACCGTTCTGCCGTGCGTGCGTGCTCTCAGCTACGCGTTGTCGCCCCTACTGACACTTTTACCGTGGACGGATAGCTAAATTGGTAGGTATATAAAACGCGACCTCGAGCGAGTGATGTAGCCCTGGTACTAGTCAATACAAACAAAACTGTAAGTAAACATTACCTCAAATAATTTTAATTTTGGTGAAAACTTTACAGTTATTTTGACATTATAAACGTTACAAATTTTCATCTGAGCTACAATTTTGTCAGTTATTACTGCAGTGTTTCTTCTACTTTTCTGACATGCCCGGATTCGAATAGTTTTTTTTGAAGTTCCCTTTTTACCACACTGTGGCTCTCATGTCGGTTTGTGCTCCCACCTATAGTTTTTGCACGTACATTATAACAATCATACTGATTGCTAGAACATAACGTAAACAGACACACATTGGTTGCACATTTCCCCTCATTTCGATTGGCTAGTTTGGGATGAGAAGTTACCAATACGCCTCGTTAATTGGCCGATTCAACGCCTGATGGATGGCGCTACAACTAGTGGCTCCTCACTTCCTCAGTCTCGTCTAGGACTCCGCTGAGACACGCGTTGCGTCGCTAATCACTAGCATTTTATAATTATAAAATAAATAGGTATGTGGTGAATGTTATCACGCGACCGCCTCCTCAGTGTTCAATACAGTGCCAAAATACGTATTTTGGACGAAAAGAAAAGCAATCATCAAGAAAGAAGGGGCTGGTACCCACAAACGGAACCTTCCAATACCGAAGCATGTAGCAGCTGCTTCCTTATAGCAGGCGAGCAACTCGTTGAGTCTGCTGAAAATTCTTAGGTACTAGCCAATATTCCGTCTAAAGTAGACAAAATTGTAATTTTACTTATGCCTCGTTTACTTTCTCTGACAGGTTCAGTCTACCACAGGTCCACAGGTCATTCCAAGACACAACACACACATCGTATCACAGTGCATTTTAGTAACAAAACCGCAATACACAATACAACAAAAGTGCAACCGCCTGCACGTACCAAAAGACCGGGTGTTACTTTCAATATTTAATCAAAAACTTTTTTCTTTCATGTATTCTGGAAGCAAAACGTCCGTATTCCGCCAACGTGGGAACCGCTAGCCCTCGCGAAGGCACCGCGGTTAACACTATAGTTGAATTCTCAAAGCTCAGCCTGGGAGCAACAAGAAGCCTAGTATCGGTTAAGAATATATTCCATTGTTCGGTGCGAGTGTTGTCCGTCAAAGAATCAGAAATGATGATAAAAACTTAGGTGTCAAAGAGTGTGAATCGGTCTTCGGCTTTCATGAGTGCTGGCCAGTAAGCCGTGAATGGAGTGCGGACCTGTATTCCACTGCGTTTCCCTATAAAACTCATAAAACAATACGTTCATTATCAAAGATATGTATGCTCATGAGAATTATTTTATGAAACAATTAGCCTTTTTATACCACAATTATGAACCAATCGAATCTTTACGCGCCACAACTCCATTACTCATAAGACCCAGGTGGTGGTCAGCACTGTACAACTTTCAATCAAAGACCGTTGTATTACATTCTAAGTTGTGCTATTTTTAAGGTTGGGTTACATTTTGTAAATTTAAGAAATAACCTGCCGTTTTGTTTAAAAAATAAGTTTTGGTAGAAAAAATTACATTAAGACATGGCAACTCTTTTTTTCCTGTCACGCGTCAAAAATCTCTGAAACACTTCTGCTGTGCCGTGATAAACAATAATTGAGGCTAATTACTACAACAAATCACTTCAAGTTGTTTTCACCACCTACGCTCCTATATAGGGAGCAGTTTAAAAGATAAACAAAGTGCTTACAGCTTGACCGGCTTTTCGTGTAATGTTCCGTAGGTAGTTAAAAATCACGCGTTATGGCATCTGGATCTAAAAATGATATAGTTAATAGATTACTGAACGTGAGGGTAGACGACGGCGGCGGTGGAGATGAGCAGCACCCGCCTCAGAACATGCTACCATCTAACCAGCAAGGGAGACAGCTTGGTCAAATACAAGAGGAAGAAAATGGACAGTCGAACGAACCTTCGGCTTCATCTTCAACAATAGAAAACTTACAGCCAATTAATAACACAGGAGGTCGGTTGCATAACTGGCAAGCGACAAAGACAACTGTGAAGGAAAGACTGTCGTTTCTATTCAATAATGAAATTCTGTGTGATGTACACTTCATTGTTGGTAAAGAAGCAAGTCAGCAGGTAATACCAGCGCACAAGTTTGTGTTATCAGTAGGCAGTGCGGTATTTGACGCCATGTTCAACGGTGTACTCGCCACCAAGTCTGATGAAGTTGAACTCCCTGACGTAGAACCTGCAGCATTTTTACATTTACTAAAGTTCCTATATTCTGACGAAGTCCGAATAGGTCCGGAGAGTGTGATGACTACCCTGTATACAGCTAAAAAATATGCTGTAGCTGCTCTAGAAGAACAATGCGTGGACTTCTTGAAGAGTAATTTGGGTACTGACAATGCGTTTCTGTTGCTTACTCAAGCACGGTTGTTTGATGAACCTCAGCTTGCTGCGTTATGCTTGGAGATGATAGATAAGAATACTGCAGAAGCATTGAATGCTGAAGGTTTTACAGACATAGACCAGGACACATTAAATGCTGTGCTAGAAAGGTATGTATATTTGTTTCTTTTATAATAATAATCATAATTTATTTCACGCTGCATAGGCCCATTGAACCTTAATCTAAATATACATACTAAAACATTGTGTTAGTAAATATAACTTAAAACTAAGCTAGTAAGTAACACTTCACTACTTGCACTATGTCTTCGTGATAACACCAGCAGTCTGCCCCGGCTTTGCATGGGTAGTAGAGACATCTTCAGCAATGATCATCATATTTCAACCAATTTACACGAAACATTAACAAATTATACACCTAAACCTTCCTCATGAAACACTCTGTCTATTGGCATGAAAATCCATTCAGTAGTTTTTTAGTTTATCGTGAACAGACAGACACGTAGTGGGAGACTTTGTTTTATAATATGTAGTGATATAAAGGTAAACAAGTGCTTGTGTGTCGTCACTATTATACCAAGAACCACTGAATCTACTGCTATTACCTGTATAATGGATTTTTAGTATATAATGAACCATTTTTAGTGTATATTAGAATATTTATTGCAAGTGTGTGACAAGCAACACCAGTCCTAGTATAAACTAAACATAGATTCTTTTACCCTTGTTTTTAACCCCCAACTCAAAGAGGTGTTTAAGTTTAATATGTATATCTGTGTGTCTGTCTATGGCATCTATCATAGCTCTTAATAAGATGAACCAATTCAGATTTAGATTTTTCGTTTGAAAGGTGTGTTTTTTGTTGTTGAAGGGATTTTTTAAACTTCTTTAGGCATGCTGGGCACTTTTGGTATGGGGAAAAAGCACTGAACTCATGTGACCATAACGGTCAGATAATTGTAATTATATTATATACAAATGTGTATTGTATATAACTTACGTTTTTACTTCTAACTATCAGTTCTACTACATTTTTTTTTTATCTTCAGTTTTCCAGGCCATCATTTGCATTTTTGTATTTCTGTAAATTCTCTCCCTCAGTCTTACATAATGGTGTCGGCCTTCCAGGCTTCTAGCATCTCTCTTCCAACTAGTATCTGCCATCTTTTCAATCTTGTGGTGTTCTTGTTGGTGTGAACAAGAGTTCTAGTGACTATGTTTTTGTGTATTTGCAGCTTTAAGTTCTATGATTAACGGTTTTTTTATTAATACTAACTATTTGATTTTCGAAAAAAATATATTCAAATAATAAACATACTACACACACTACCTCTACATATTTTTATTTGTTCAATATTTACAATGTTCATACATTTAATACTGGACATGAGTGTGTGTGAGTGTGTCTGTCTTATAGTGAGAAGTAATGACTATGTGACAGGTTTTGACGACAATTTTATTACAAACTAGTTGCGCCCCGCAGTTTCACCCTCGTAAGTTTTTACTTAATAATATTATACACATAAATACATATTATTATGATCTTTATAAAATGAATTAGTCTATGAAAAAAAAAGTTGCATGCATCACTTAATGGGTAAATAGGCTAGTGCTCCTATTAATTTTTTCAACATCCTTATTTTTTTTATAAAGTACCCCATGTGAAGAAAATAAAGCATTTGTATTCAGTTTACCATTAAAGCGTGTTTATTTAAGTTTTAATTAACTATAATTATTAATACTTTTAATATAGGTAACAAGTGTAAATTAAAAATTTAAAAAACCCATCACCGATTAACCGAAAACAGCTGATAATCTTGAAACAGCTGAACCGATTTTCTTAAATTAAACCCAATATACCTTTGAAATAAAAAACTAAATCAAAATTGGTCTATCGGTTTAGGAACTATGAAGCCTCAGCCAGACACACAAATACATACATTAAACTTATAACATCCCTCCTTTTTGTGTGGGGGGTTAAAAGTTAATTAGTATTTAAAAATACTTTTATGCGTTTGAGTATTGTTGCACTTAAAATAACAGCCAAACACGTAGATGTTAGGAAATTTATTTAAAACTTAATTACAATTAACAGCTGTGTTATCAATTCAGATTAAAATACAACTATAATTAGAAGCATCTCTTCCTAATCACTTACATACAAAGATATCTATGTAGATTACGGCGGAAGGTTATTGACAGTCTGCCAAAATAATAGACTCATTTCAATGCCAATGGGTCACATGTAAAACTGCTTACAATTTTCTTATTAGAATTTTAATGGTGTGACAGATAAAATGCACACTCACCACTGCTTGTGTCCATGGGGCCGTGTGTGCAGGCCCTAGAGAGGTATAACTTAGTCTTAGTATTCTTATTCCGAAGTTGTGACACCAGTCGGGATACTGGGCACCGTAACTGCGCTTTGCATATAGTAAAATAAATAATGACCAGTGGTCGCAAATAGATCGAAAGTTGACGAAATTAATAAATCGAAACTCCATCAAAAGTAAGCAACTGTCATTAAAAATGTTTAGAGCTCCGGACATCAGGATGAAAAAACGGAACCGTTATAGAATCACTCGTGCGTATGTCTGTCCGTCTGACACTCTGAATCTACTGGAGCGATTGAATTGAAATTTAGTACACTTATCAATTCCTGTGTTTAGGACACAGATGTACAACGTAAATAAATAAATTTTGAATATGGGGGTTACTTTTGGGGGCCAAATTAGAAAATTAAAATATACCGCATAACATATCAAATGAGAGTGTTGGTTGTCCAAAAATTACTAACCGGATTTTTAGGGCTCCGTACCCTAAGGGTGCCAAAGGCTCCGCTGTCTGTCCGTCTGCCTGTCAGCGGGCTTTTTTAACGAGTTTGTATTTCTATTGGCGTTTTAACAACAAGTAATAAAAACACATGAAACGTTCTTTGTTCGGCATTTTTGTTAACAAACCATCGTACAAGTTCTGAGTACGGAACCCTTCGTATGCGAGTCCTACTTGCACTTGGCCGGTATCATTAAATCGCGTCCAAAAAACGATATTTTGTCCGCGGTAGACATGACTTTAGGAATTATAAATATGTACATATATTTCACTAGCCGTCCCTGCAGTTTCACCTGCGTTTATAGTCGTAGTGTGATATTATAGGTATACCTAGCCTTCCTTGATAAATGGGCTATCTAACACTGAAAGAATTTTTCAAATCGGACCAGTAGTTCCTCAGATTAGCGGGTTCAAGCAAGCAAACAAACAAACACACACATTAAGTTTACTCTTTTAGATGTAAATGTGTCTCTATAAAAAAAGATGTTAGGTACAAGAGTGAGGATGTATGGATGTTTGTTGCTCTTTGAAGCAAAAACTACTGAACCGATTGCTATGAAACTTGGTATGTAGATAGCTGGACACCTGGATTAACACATAGGCTACTTTTTATCCTGATATTCCTATGGCATCAAGGCTGTTTAAAAATGAACTTAGATACATTATTTATTGCCGATCTTAGCTTTGTTATTTCAACTACTATTTCACTACCTATTTCTGAAACGCTATTGCTAACAATGTTATTGTTTAGAAAAATAAAATATACCTTGACGTATGTTTTGGTACAAAAGCGAAGCTTTACAAAATCGGGCGAATCTCTTCTGGAGTTTTATAAATACATGTTTCTGCGTAGTATTTTAGAACTGCGTAGTATTTTTATTTTTGCTATTGCTTGTTCAACTTGTAGATTTTATTTGACCTCGAAACAAAATTATTTGCAATCCTAACCATATAAGAATATCTCACACTTTGGTCTAAACAGGTATTAACTAAAATAATTTTTATGAAAATTTGTTTTTTTTTTGACGTGACAACGTCTTATAATTCGATGGACCCGGCTGCACGCACGAAAAAACATGACTCATGCGGCGTTACCTCGCTCTGAGGCGTTCCTATGATGTTGTCACGTTCAACTATCGTCAGTAAATCGACTTTACAGACAACCGATTTTTTTTTAATAAAATACGACTCCCGCATTATGAATTACTCCTGTGTCGCGGGGCACTTTACGAACATACAAACAACGGACACTAAGAACACCCAGACTCAGGTGGGAAACGACCTCTTGCCCAGTAGTCAGGGTCACTAACCACTAGACCAACAGGCCAGTCCCTCTCCAAAAAACACCTTTTTCAGAAAAGATGAAAATCTAATAAGATCTGTGTGTGTAGACTTGTGCTTTTTATATGCAGCTAGAAGAAATATATTGTAGGAATCTTATGTTTTAATCATGGTTTGAGGCTGAAAATTAAATTTATGTAGTTATTTTTCTATTGCTTAACAGTGTATGTATTATTATATATATATATATTTGTTTTATTTTTCTTATTTGAGCCCGTGTTGGTGAAATGGTGGAAAATGGAAAACCTTGTGGTCGAATGTTGGTGATATTTTAATATCTGCTTTATTGGTCGATGGGTATTGAGATAAGGAATTCGGTGGATAACTGAAAAATTTCAAAAACAGAAATAAACTTCATTTCAAAATCAATCCATTTCCTGAAAAAAAATTGCAAAAAATATATTAAGTAATAAAAAATCTTTTAAAACAACCTAAATCTCGCATTATAATTTATAATAAAAGTAAAAAGGTGGTTCATTCATTAGATCTAAATTAAAATGATATTTTATGTTGTTCATAAAAACTTATAGAATAGTATTATAGTAAGTAGTATAATCCTACTAATATTATAAACGTGAAAGTTTGTGTGGATGTATGGATGTTTGTTACTCTTACACGCAAAAACTACTGATCCGATTGCGATGAAACTTGGTATGTAGATAATTGGAGACCTAGATTAACACATAGGCTACTTTTTATCTCGATATTCCCACTGTACCGAGACTTACGCGGGTGAAACCGCGGGGCGCAGCTAGTATATAGTATTTTAACTATAAAATCATGTCTATAAAATCACGTATTTCAACGAAATTGCCAAAATTTCGTATACGGCTCTCTCTTATCTACCTACTCAAACGATCACCAGGAAATTTTGCATAACTTAATCAGGGGTTCAGGAAAAGCCATAGGGTGCCTTTCGCGCCGAAAAAAGTACTGTGCCCTAGGGATATAAATAAATACGCCAGCGAAGCCACGGGCATAAGTTAGTATCCTATGTTCATAGGGTGCCTTTCGCGCCGAAAAAAGTACTGTGCCCTAGGGATATAAATAAATACGCCAGCGAAGCCACGGGCATAAGTTAGTATCCTATGTTCATAGGGTGCCTTTCGCGCCAAAAAAAGTACTGTGCCCTAGGGATATAAATAAATACGCCAGCAAAGCCACGGGCATAAGTTAGTATCCTATGTTCATAGGGTGCCTTTCGCGCCGAAAAAAGTACTGTGCCCTAGGGATATAAATAAATACGCCAGCGAAGCCACGGGCATAAGTTAGTATCCTATGTTCATAGGGTGCCTTTCGCGCCAAAAAAAGTACTGTGCCCTAGGGATATAAATAAATACGCCAGCGAAGCCACGGGCATAAGTTAGTATCCTATGTTCATATTATACATATTTTCCTTTCAAGTTATCGAAATTGAGGCTATATTTTTAATAAACGTCAAAATGGAAGGTTCGGTACATTCTATGGAATACTAAGACATGACGTCACGCCTTAGTGTTGTCAACTCATACACACTTTAAATGCCGAAGTTATTTAAAAGTGGAGGAAAGTTTTCGGAGTATTTTAAGGTGTTGCATTGGCTGACTTATACCAAATAATTTATTTTAAATACTATCTACCCAATTCTTCAGCTTCATTCTATTAGTACAGATTTAGATTAAAGTTCTTCACTCCACCGCTTCAATGCGGCAAGTTACTTGTTAAAGGAATAAAGCCTTTATTTCTTACTAGCAGCGCCCTGCGGTTTCACCCGCGTAAGTCCCGATCCTGTAGGAATATCGGAATAAAAGTAGCCTATGTGTTATTCCAGGTCTCCAGCTATCTACATACCAAGTTTCATCGCAATCGGTTCAGTAGTTTTGGCGTGAAAGAGTAACAAACATCCAAACATCCATACATCCTCACAAACTTTCACGTTTATAATATTAGTAGGATATTAGTAGGATGTCGTAGAATTAATTAAAAAGGCAAGATATTAGTAAACCACTCGCTGCAAGCGCTCTCACCGTTCCCATTTAGAGGATAGCTCGTATAGAACGTGTAGCATAAGATAAGATTTAAGGTACGGGCATACAGCGGGCGGGGCGGGACAGCGACGCGGCTTTCTCTTGCAGAAATATAAATTCATCGTTGGTAATTGTCCTCAAATACTATACAGAGTATATTTCGCTTGTTTGCGAGAATATCGACGTAATTCAAAATTCAGTCGAATTGAACTAAGTATGCCAAACGATCATAAATTTTTGATATTTTATGGTGAACAAAGATGCAACGCCGATTTCGTGCTAACGTTCGTTAGAAAGTGACAAGTTCATCATATATTTAGAACAAAATACTCTAACGGAAATCACAAAACATTGCCATTCTCCAAAATCAATAAGTTTAAGTTATGTCGCTATTGTCGCAAACGAGCGATATGACAAGGGAACACTTAAATCTTCTTCGAGAAGTTAGTTTTAATAAATTTTCTCAATAACTGAGTGAATAGTTCCAAAAGAAAAGAATATGTTGTCTGTAAGAGATCGCAGACTGCGATAAGACCGCCCATTGTATGCTACTTAATATTGAATGTTGTATGTATCCTATTTTTGGTGTACAATAAAGTATACTCTATCTATCTATCTATGTGGGATTAAAATCTTTAAATTTACACATTCCAACTGCTTCTATGAGAAAAAGAGGTAAAAATACCTGGAAATTCAAACGGTCCTAACTTATTTCAACCGCTAGTCCATTTCAACCGCTTACGTCGCGTCGCTGTTTGCCCCAACATTTAGTTTTTTTTTAATTAGCACGTTAGTTGCTTGGCTAGAGCGGTTATAATTAATGATGACCTTTAGAGTTATGTCGGTTTCTTCGGTTCTCTGACGAATTTCATCGTCCGGATTGTAAATAATCTCCGGATACGTCCTCCTCGATAGCAAGCATCATCTTACGGTTACCGTTTGTCATGAATATCTGAGCGTTTGAAAGTTAGTTGAAGAGAGGGCCCGTATCAGTTGCAGGCAAATGCCAGGAGTAATTTCTGAAGGGCTAACAAAGCAGTCTTGTATATTAGGCTTACGTAGATTTGTTTCTGATGTACAATCCCTTGTTAAATTTTAGTCATCCGCCCCTGGAGGGCTCACAAAAACACTACGTCAGTGGTCACATTTGCCCGAAACAAGCCAACTACCCTCTGTACCGGAGAAGAGAAAGCGTTGACAGTACACCTTATTAATGAGCTCTACAGACCATGAACACAACACAAACTTTTCTTTTTTTGATGTTCCTCTGACTGGTTTTCCCCGTTGGGTGCTTGTATTTACATCAGCGTATGTTTTTAATGATCATATATTTTATTAAACAACAATAAACAGGGCGAAAAATCCCTGAGCGTTAAATAAATGTATAAGCCAGATTCATGTGTTAAAGTAAATAGCAACTGTCATAACAAAGTAATAAAATTCATTATTGACCAGACGCTAATAAGAGGCGCGTGAGTCTGCTTTTTCACTAAGCGGCGGTAGTGTAATGGCGTCGGACTTGCGATCAAGTGGTTGCGGGTTCGACCCCCACCCAGTACTCTACCTTCGTGAACCCACTTCTAACACAAGCACTTAGCTAAGCTGGAGGCGTTACCAAGAATACTAGTAATGTGTGACGTTGCTAGTATTCTTATAAAAAAAAAAACAAAAAAAAACTTATAACTAATTAACAATGAAACATTTTAGAAGACTGTTTAACGATTTATTTAAACCATAAGAAATAACCCTATTGTCGTACCTAAATCAAACTTTGTATGTATATGTCGTTCGGGTCATAATACTATAGATAGATAGATAACACTCTATTTGTACACCAGTCTTACAGTAGAATTATCATACATACATTTGTCATACAGACAATGTACAAAGGGCGGCCTTATTGCAAAATGCAATCTCTTCCAGGCAACCTTAGGATGGATCAATGTGTTTCGGAGAGACAGTTGTAGTTGGAGGTGCAATTCAATTTTTTTATGAAAAACTATAATTACTATAACTAAATCAATATGAAAATATACAGATATCCAGTATATTTAGTCTACTTATGCATACTAATATAAAACATACATAAACATATAATATATACTTAAGTCTATCATATAACAAACATACATACATATTTTAATTTATACTCAACATACTTTAATAAGGAAATAATTATGATATAATATAAATAAATATGATATAGATATAATGATGATGGGGAGATTGGATCATCAGGAGGAGGATAGTGGCTCTCTTCAATGACTACTAGTAGACCCCCGAGTTTGGGCTCATATGTCGTCTTGACGAGTCTAACAAATTGGGCTTGGTACGACGATCTTATGAGACAGGAGGTGGATAGTGGAACACTTTTAATTCGGTTCGGCATTAGATCGTGTTTTTTTAGTTTTACTAAACCAATTATTAAAGTCATATTGCACTTTTGGTAGTTCCCAACAACGCTATCATATTAACTCGCGTACAGTATACAAACGATATAACGTGACATAGAATGCTCTAGTGTTCTTTTTGGTGACGGGTGACCCGCTTAGTATTTTTGCTAAGTGTGCCAGGCCTGTTATAAGTAACAATAAGAACTTGAGACACCTCACACACGGCCGTCTGATCCTAAACTAAGCACAGCCTGTACTCTGGTAACCAGACTACTGATAAACATACTTATACATTACTATACATACAAATTGTGGATAAATTACACTCAGACAGAACACAAGAGCACGATCATTTGATCGTGCTCATCACACAATGATTTGTCCTGGATGGGAGAAACCACAACACAATCTTTGGCTTAGCAGTCATGATGACTAACCACTTAACTAACAGGTCAGTCAATGCTTTAGAAAACAAATAAAATATAATAAAAATAATGATTTGGTTAACAGCTGAATTTTTTATTATAGTAAAGGGGGCAAATGAGCAGATGGGTCACCTAATGGTAAATGATACCGCAGTGTCACCTGTAGCTCAAGAGTCACAAGTGCGTTGCTGGCCTTTAAGGTGGTAGTAGGGGAAAGGGGGAATAAGAGGCGAGTAAAGGAAGAGGAAAGGGTTAGGGCCTTATTCACTCGGCGAAAAGCAATCCCAGCATTGCTTCACTGCCGGTTTTTGGTGAGACCGTGATATTACTCCGGTCGAGCCGGCCCATACGTGCCGAAGCATGGCTCTCCCACTGGTCAAAGATCTAAATAGTTAATATTTCATTCCATAGACGTCACGAAATGCCAAGCTTATAAACATCCTCCTCTCTCATCCAAGTCTAACTACCTATTATATGTTACACCTGGAAATGGATATATATATGTATCTCGCTTTGTCTATTTCAGGGATACCCTCCGCATAAGAGAAGCGAAAATCTTCTCCGCAGTTTTGCGCTGGTCAGAAGCTGAATGCATAAGGAGACAGTTGCCAGTCACACCAGCCAACCAACGTATGGTCTTAGGCCGAGCTTTCAACGCCATCCGTTTCCCCCTAATGTCTGTCGAGGAATTTGCAATGGGCCCAGCGCAAAGTGGACTTTTGGACGACCGAGAAATAGTCCAGCTTTTTCTGTATTTCACAGTGAACCCGAAACCTAACGTGGGGTTTCTAGACACCCCCAGATGTTGTATGACTGGGAAAGAGTTGACGGTGAATAGGTTTCCCCAAACTGAGTCCCGATGGGGTTACAGTGGGACCACGGACCGGATCAGGTTTACGGTGGATCAGCGAATATTTGTGGTCGGTTTTGGATTGTACGGGTCGTATTTCGGGCCGACGGAGTATGAAGTACACTTGCAGGTCAGTATTTTTTAATTATACGGCCATCGCTAGCTTAAAAACATATAGCCATTTAAAACTAATCTTACTAATATTTTAAAGGTAAAAGTTTGTGAGGATGGATGGGTGTTTGTTACTCTTTTACGCAAAAACAACTACACAGATCAGGATGAAATTTGGAACAAAGATAGATTACATTCTGGAATAGTACATAGGCTACTTTTTAACCTGAAAAAATGTACGATTCTCGTGGTATGTATAGGTACCACCAAAAACAAATAAAACTAGCGTTTGTATAAAGCACTATATGCCCACTTGAATCAGAAGAGGGGTTAAACCGGGAACGTAGTGTATGTGAAGGATGCAAATGAAATTCTGGATAGCTGGGAACATACTTCAATCGAGAGCAATTTTTACTATTACAAATTCTATTCCATTCGAAGAAATGTAGGTAATTTTAATGTTTCAATGCGAAGGATTCTAAATTTTACCAAACTATTAAATCATATAAGTACAAGATTTATTTATTGGAGGGCAAACGAGCAGACGGGTCACTTGATGGTAAACTATGTATGAACTTATAAAAATGTTATGAACTTTTTTATATTTATAAAAATATATTTTTGTGGAAACTTATCATGATACAAAAGTCAGTTTATAATAATCATTTAGAATTTTCATTATGATTTGAATTTACTATTTTGGTTTTCGTAAATTAATATTAATTTTATTAATTATTCAACATTAATTATCCATATTTTTCAGATAATTCACCTAGCGACAAAAAAGGTGTGTGGCTCTAACACGACAACGTTCTGCTGTGACGGCAGTGACGACACCTTCCGCGCCATGTTCAAGGAACCAGTTGAGATCCTGCCAAACACTTCATATATAGCCAGTGCTAAACTAAAGGTAAGACTATATAGGATTTCTCCCACCATATGACTAAGAAGGGCCCGTTCACGGTCTCCACACAAATCTAAACATGCATGCATGCTTTTGGTGATCCTAAACACGAGCAGAAACATCTCTAAACTGAGATTATAACGCTTAATTTAAATATTAACTGCTATTGTAGACCAGATATATCTGTAAAAAATATTTTAGTACGTGTACAATGTACGTCTATACTTTTCAGGGCACTGATTCCTACTATGGCACCAAAGGTCTTCGTCGGGTGACAGTGGATTGTAACAACGGAGAAAAGGTTGTATTCCAATTCTCATACGCTGCTGGCAACAATAACGGCACTTCGGTAGAGGACGGACAAATACCGGCCATTATATTCTATATTTAAAAAAAAAAACTACCAAAAGCTGGCAACATTAGCTGATCGTTGGCGGAAAACGGCCCTCCAGTCACGGATAAAGTATTATACGACTTTTTGTAGTAGAAAAATATAACTGACGAATTATTAATTTTATTTGATACCTGGTTAATTGCCATTATAAATTCCAACTATATATAGTATAGTTCATTGTTCTATACACATGCTCTTATCAATTAAGAGTTATTATTAAATGGAAAAATCAATCAATAACTCTCGTGTTTCTTTTAAAGAAGTGTACAACTTCATTTTTAACATTAATATTCTTTGTCATCATTTGAAAAAGTAGAATATTACTTTACTTTATCCGTGGGTAAAAGCGGGTCCGTGTGCTAAAATTGTTATTTAACATCGAGATTCGTAGTCTGAAGCTGATTTTGTGAGTCTTTGGCGACAAAATCCAAAAAAATATGTACTTTTCCTAAATCCTTCAGCATGTCATATGAAATTTAAAAATCTCAATTTTTTTGTTATATTACGTAGCACGTAAATAGATCTTAAATTAATAGTCAAAGACATTTAATTGAACAGTTAGTTCCTGAGAGAACAGTGATTATAAATAAAACATATCATTTAGCAGTGGAAAGAACCGAATGCCTACAAAAAGTGACTGATACATCCCACATCCATGCCTCTTTCTAAAATTAAATAGTATTGAAATACAATGGACACATTTCTACATGACAAATTATACCAAATCCACACAAATCATTAACAATAATTTTGTATCTATAATCATAGGCAGGTTCGTGACGGTGTTGCCATTTCAAAACTGCTTTTCTTCCATGAAAAAACTGCCTGCTGTAAATAATTCATAAAATAGTATTTTCTCTCTTAAGTTTTA
Source organism: Callimorpha dominula (assembly GCA_949752705.1). NCBI lineage: Eukaryota > Metazoa > Arthropoda > Insecta > Lepidoptera > Erebidae > Callimorpha > Callimorpha dominula. The sequence continues at coordinate 20,181,241 of OX457005.1, forward strand.
GCGTATTAAAATGCTTACGGCACGCAGTTGCGTATAGAAAATATATATTAATATATGATTCAAATTATGTTAGACAGGATGACAAAGACAACAGTTTTACCATTATTTGTATTAACCGATAATCATTATAGGTACTGTGTTCATGCATAACTACCAATCATATGTTTTATATGGAATTTGGTATCATTGCATTGCGATAGATGCCAAAAGTTGCCACTGGATTTTTTATGTAGACTAAAAAGCATTCAAACCGGACAATGTGACTTGTAAATGTAAGATATAGGCAAAATACAGGCGTGTCTTTTACACTAAACCAATACCGGCAACCAATAAACTAACTTAATAATAATATTAAAAAAAAATATCATTTAGGAACGTTGAAATTTCATGAATACATTATTTTTAAAACTGTTCATATTTTGTATTAGCATAAACGCTTTAAATGTGTCTCAAAAAAAGGGCTGTTCACACTGACGGGTTTAAAAAAGTAAAACAATAAATTTAACAATTTTATTTTACATTAAAAAGGTAGTTTTAGAAGAAATTTCGAATCCTCCGTGGCATGCGTAATAACAAAAAAAAAATTAGGAAAAACTTAAAATCCATGGAATTAAACTGTAAATTAATAAAAAAAATATTTAATTACAATTTACTGTCGCAAAACGAATTATAGAGATATTATGTCATTGCTATAAGTGTAGAGGTCTTGACGGTAGGCCGCTCTAACGACTCGGTCAACTTTGATTAAAAGAAGAATGTCAAACTAGTATGACATTATTACTAAAAGACGTACATAGATCATTTATATGCATATAATATGTTACCGACAAACCAGAATACATAGTAAAAAGAGGAGTAATTGTTATCTAAACTAGAACATTTCTCTATGGTGTAATAATCCCTTAAAATAAGTGACAAAATTCAAAGTGTGTTACGAAATGGGGTCGTGTGAACAGGCCTTTAGTTCGCTTACTTTTCTATATATAATCTGTGATAGGTTTGAAGAATGAATGGAAAGAGTAAATATTGTAGGTGATTTGATTTATTTATTTAAATGTATTTCCGGGACCACATTTGTTTGGTCTTCCTTTCATACATCACGAGTGAGAGATGTTATGTTTGTAAAGTATCGAAATTTAGTTTGTAAGTTGTAGTATTTATTGTTAAAATTTTGATTTTAAAAGCATATATTAATTAATATGTATAAACTTCGTTACTAAGAAGTACCAAAAAATTCTTGAAGCCGAATATTAAATTTGTTTGTATGAACAATACAAACTAGCTTCCACAGAGGGACGCCTACACAAATGAACATCGCCAACATGAAAAGTGATCTGCATACTATTATAAAGTATTGAAGGTTATACAAGACGAAAATGTGACAAACATGACAAAATATTGAAAAAAAAAAAAATCAAAATAATACATAGCCTACCCCCACTGTTTAAGAATCTCGTTTCCAAATTTATATTTGTTACCTTTCTTTATTGGCCCTGAGCGTGCGTATACAACGGTTTTTACTAATGATGAAAAAGCTTATTTTCTGTATAATTTGATTAGAATATTAATTTACTACCACAATTTTTACTTAAAAAGCGGATCTTTATATTTATCTTAAAGAAATATGAAGGGCGAATTCTCAATTTTTGGATTCAGTAGTTTTTATAAACGTCGAATTTTCAAGTTCCTTCCAGCAAAGTGATTTTTATATTGAAGCTTATAATAATGTCCAAATAGTTTTGACCATTGTTCATATTCGCGATTCTTAATCGCTACAATTGTGTTCTTTAGTTCACATATTCCAACTGGCGTAGATCAACCTCCGTGGATTTAATGTTGACTAAATTTTGCTTATACTTGTACACGTTGAGTCAACGTAAGCCGATTCAGGTCTTAGTTGAAGAATACACTATTTAGCCCAATGCAAGTCTCTCATGACAAACAGCTGCAGGAAAAACTACTACGCGTACTATTTTGGTAGTTTTCTATATTTATGCAAGTCGGATTTTTTTTTGACCATAGACGGGAAGTTATTAAACTTTCACGTGGTTTAGTACTTTTAGTCATTTTAAGGTATTTTAACCATACAAACTTTGATTTCGTACATCCATAGTTAAACATAATATCGGTGTGGTCGCTATAAATATATATACGTCGGAGAGAATAGTGGAAAAAAAGTAATTAAAACATTCACCCTTTATTTTACAACACTGATGACCTCAATCGGCCAACCGATGCGAAGATCTTTGTCATTCGAGAAACTGTGTTTCTTAAAATGACCTTCCCACTTGACGGCCATTGTTTAACCAGATGCAGATTCTCCATAAACCGCTAACATCTCTTAACTGTTTTATTTGAAGGTTCATTTCTACCCAATTGATTTGTTTGTACGTTGATAATTCGAAAAGTTAATATTCCTGATTAAGTTCAAACTTAATATATATGTTACAGTCAAGTCTCTTAATTGGTCAAGAGTACTTTTAACTGAACAAAAATAGGCAAAAGTGGTTTTGATTGAACAAGTTGATCAAAAGTAGCTTTGTCTGAAAATCATGGATTAGTAGTGATTTTGACTGCAAATAACCTAACTTAATAGTTAGGACTCTAATTTTAGTCAAAAGTATTAATGTCTGCCGTCAAAAGTAATTTTGAATAATTTCGGTAGTTAAAGTACTTTGGACTAGTTAAGAGTTTTGGCTGCAACTAATAATATACTGATATTTAAAAATCTCAAGTATTGTCCATGTAAATGAGTGCACCTTCCCACACGAACCACTCCATTCCGCTCACTTTTTGACCTCTCTTGGCAACTTTGGCAAAGTACAGCCAAGTTATCTAACGAGCACATGACAGTCTTTTGTTTCTTTTCTTCTATTAGAAAACTGTGGCGTGTATTTGCGTCCGTGAGGGCTAACGTGTGCATGATATGGAATTTGTATTTTTTTTTAATAATTCAAGGTAACCTGTGTTGCCAGGTTCTATAATCTTTTTATGCCCCACCCATTTTTATTATATTAAAACTGCTTTGATCAACATAATATGTGTATATTTCTTATTAAATTGGTTATTGTCTAGTCAAAATATATAAAAAAAATTTGATTATTGTATTTAAGGATTCCGTTTGATAGATTTAAAAAATATCTTCTGGCAGCACGAAAATATGATTTTCCTCGTATCGACGGATGTCCCTGGTTTTTGGGGATAACTGCATTATTTATGCAATAAATTTACTCCCTCGGCATTCGAAGTATGCTGCTGAATATAGGCTAAACTTAGAGGCCAGACTTGCTAGACCAACTAGCAGTCATAGCCGCCTCGGGACGAACATCTTTCCATACCACTATTGTTACAGTTGTTATGTTACCTTCGACGATTCTATGTATTTTCATGTCCAAAATCGAACCCTTAATATTTAATCCTATCAAACGAAATCCTTAATATATTAATTTCCAAATTAAATATCAAAGCGGGTGACAACCTTGAGTATTTTATTTCATAATCACAATGAAACTTAATTCTTTATTTATTAGTTATAAAGTTCATTTTCAATTGTACGGAAGCGATTGCAGGAATTGAGCAGTGTACGTATTCCTAAGCATAAGATGTGTATTAAAAACGATATTTTGTATAGAATAACTGATGTTGGTTTAAATGTCGTCAATAAACAATAACAGTGTAGAATGTTGTTTTATTATAACCTCTACAATAGGGTAGCTTACTGTACAGTAGGTACTCTCTAAATTTATTGGCTGGCCTGAAGTTGGCGCATCCGCCATCTCGCGCATGGTATAATCGAGTGGAAAATTACTCTCCAATACTTGGATATAACGTCACAGTCAATTTTCCAAGCGGAAATACAAGTTTGTAATAGCAAGAAAAACATTTTTCACTTTCCTACCTGTGAGGTGTTAAAATTGAGGATAAAATGTTAAATGGCCGTAACTTTTGATTGCGTTGACTTACGAGCTTGATTTTACATCGTTAAGGGACCGCAGACATAAGTATTTGATTTTAATTTCAACCTAATACCTCCTCGCCTTCCTGAGAAAGTCTTGACAGACAGATAGACGGTCAACGTAGTCATCGTATTAAAGGTTCTTTTTTTTTCATTTGAGGCACGGAACCCTAAGAAGGCAGACAAATATTCATTCAGATCATCAGTTATGTTCTGGTATTAGATTATATATTGCGTAGTGGAGAGGGCAAAAAGATTAATGAAGTAATAAAAATTTACACAATCTCGAAGGGCCTTAAAAAGCGTCAATACCATCATAATTGTGATAAATTAAAGTACAAAGTAATTCCATCGTTTATTTCATAGTCACACACAAGACGCCCATAAAAAAATTATTTAAAAAAATCAATCTAATAACCCGTTTCAGATAAAGTTTTTGCTTCTCCGGTAATTAGCAAAAAAAAAAAGAGATATATTATGATCATTCAATCATTAGGAATAATGAAAATCGATATTTAAATTCCACCATTGTTATTTTTTTTAAGTACTATCAAGTCGAGAAGAAATTGCGTCGGCAGTTTATGTCAAAATAACTGAAAATTCCCTCATCGCAAGGGAACAGACAACAAACAAACAGAACTTTTATTTCACTGACAAAAACTAAAATAGACAAGAGAGCCTTTTGCAAACGTTTACAACGTAATTCTCAGCTTAATAGATAATAGATTGCATTTTTTTTTACTGGATTATGACAGTTGTAGGATAAAGTTGTCCACATAAACGTGATCGGTAAAAGTTGATCGGTGTTTGGACGTAGGTAAGTATTAGTTGAACACATTCAACTAATACTTACGCTCAAACACGGATCAACTATCTAACACTACAACTAGACTAACAATACAATCCTCAGGTGATTTAAGAAAAAGTCATTATTTGCGACAGACGTTTTTGCATTGTTCCATAATATGTACGTTTTAAACATTACGCCAAGCAAGCAGGGTCCTAACTTTCAAATTCCGTCTGAAGTACTTTGAAACGGTTCTTGTTACTGAACCTTGCGAATGGTGAAATTTCCATTAACTTTCAGAAGTGATCAATATTCCTGAACGCATTCTGAGTTCTGTACGCATTTATTTCCATAGTAGTGCAAGTTGATTGCAGAGCTCAGGAATGCGCTAAACACTGCGGGTGTGCGAGGCGAGGTTTATGGGCGGCGGGGGCGGGGGGAGAAGCTCCCGCCCTTCGCCTCAGGCCTCGACTGCATTCAACTCGCGCAACTATTGTTAATTACATTTATTTAGATATTACCTACACCTCCACTTCGAATAGTAAGTTCAGTGCACTCTTTGGTAGGAGACGTTGAATCTTTTACTTTTGATATAAATCAAGATTACTACCTACTTCAAACGTCTTCATACGTAATTCTTACAGTCCACGTGTGAATCAATCCTACGGGCTACGAACTACCCATCTCACTCTGCCATTGCTTGTGTTTGCTGGCCAAGTTTTTGGAAACTGGCTTCGTCTTCTCTATTGCCGTTAATATGTCGGACAAATCTAGTTTGTCCTTGCGGTTTTGTACGTTACCTGAAACAGATTTAATAAACCATTAGACATCGCTGTCTATTTTATGTAAGACAAAATATAGCTGAGCGAGAAGACTGGATTGAATATTATTATCATCGACAGCGTCTCTTTACAGCCAGGCCAGTGTTAAGCGGAATTCATTTCCCTGCCGCTCTGGAGTTACTCCATATTCTCGCGCGTTACTTTTACTTTTCAATATTTTTATTTTATTTAATAATAAACACATAAAACAATCTACTTCTATATAAGTAAGTAGGCGTCGTATTAAATGTTGATATACCCATTTTAATGAATATCATTATAAAAAAAAAAACCTGTTTTAATGTTTGTAATCTAATTTTATTTTTATACTTGTGGTTTGGGCAAGCGGCGGTAGCGTAATGTCTAAGGCGTCGGACTTCGGTGGACATCGGACCACCCCTTAAACCTACACGTAGGTTTAAGCAGTAACAATTGCTACTACAGAAAGAGTAACCAAATAAAACTGTGGTAGAACGCATATTATAAGTACAAATAGCGACATTAATGGTTCGAACTATTGACGAGTTGATTCTGCCAATTCTTTGAATAAGAGCTCCTTATATACTGGACACTTGTGTGACACTTTAGCTTTATAGAAGAAAAATTATATAGAAAGGCTTGGCATGAAAGTGCTTAATCATTTTAGAGTCTTTCTTCTCACCTTTCCCTACCATATTTGGTAACATCTTCCTCACAGTGGACATAAGTGCCTCTTTACACACCAGCTTGATGTCGCTACCAGAATACCCCTCAGTCTTCGACGCAAGCTCCTTAAAGTCCACTTTAGGGTAAAGCTCTATGTTTTTTGTGTTAAGGTATGTCTCAAAGAGTTCCGCACGTGTCTCATAGTCCGGGAGTGGGATGAAAATGCGTTTCTCTAATCTTCGAAGCATGGCTGGATCTATCTCCCTGGGGAGAATAAAACTATCATTTATTTAGCTCCGATTACGCTTAATCTCACTCTAATTAATTTACGTCGCAAACGGGGCCTATTTGTTAGCGAACCAAGGTTAAAAGCTGAGAAAGTTGTCATGACATAGTAACGTTATCTTGACAAGAACACTCTCTCTCACTCTGGTGGTACAAGTATACCGTGTAATACTAGACCACAAAATCCCACATTTAATATTAAATTTTCTTTGAAAATTTTAAATGATTTACGACGAACTTGGATAACAATTAAACTTTCTTTGTTTACTTTAAAAATAATAAGCAAAACTTCTTAAAATATTGACTATAACATACGTGTCTACGTCGAAAATAATCCTATCCTGTACTTTTTCGAACCTGTTCAGCCTTGCACCTAAGGGAACGGTCCACGATTAACTACCCCACTAATTAACGAAAAGTATAACAGCAGATTATCAAGATATTTAAATAAATAGCACCTCTCTCAACAAATTAACACATTTTAATATTGACCGCATGTTAATTTCCACTTCAAGATATATGCCCAGCCCAGCCTTCACCAAGGTCCATCGCCTATTGTGGGGCTATTTTGCGAAGAGTAATGGTGACGGCAGTATTGAGTAGATATATAAACAAGCACAACATAAGGAGAAGTAAACACTTACCAGGGCATATTAGAATTAGCCAGTAAGAATATAATTCCATCCCTTGACTCAATGCCGTCAAGTTCAGTGAGGAGCTGTGCCTTCAGTCGTCTAGAGGCCTCGTGTTCCCCTGGAGCGGATCTGTCTGAAGTCAGGGTCTCTACCTCATCGATGAAGATTATCGACGGAGAATAATAGGATGCCATTTCGAAGAGTACCTTGAAGTGAAAAGAATCTTATTATATGGCTGTATATATCAAACTTACAATTGCTATCAAACGAGGATTGACAGCGTCTGAGGAACATGTTTGCTTCATGTCTAGCAGGTGATTAACAATTTTTCTTGAGTGGTTGTTCCGATTGTTGGAATACTCGAGGTTATTGAATTTATTTTTATCAAATATAGTAACAGTCAACCAGAGACATAATATAGATAGGCGTAATTGGTTGGACATTGACTTCTGCAAAAACAATATACCTTCTGACAACGAATTATCTATTTTATTATTAGTATTCTTGTAACAAGTTTCTATCTAAACACCGTTACTTGGCGGTGGTTCGTACCGCAGCTACTCGATTGCCAGTCCGACACCTAACGCCAGAGCCGCTTAAATTGTCATGATACCTTGATGATCTTCTCCGATTCTCCTCTCCATTTATTGACGATGGTACTGCAAGACATATTGAAGAATGTGCAGAGACTTTCACTAGCCACTGCTTTTGCGAGCATCGTTTTTCCTGTCCCTGGAGGCCCGTGGAGCAAGACACCTCGCCAAGGTTCGAGAAGTCCTGTGAATACTTCCGGATACCTAACGAAGACACAGAATAAATGAAGGAAACGACGCACAGTGAAAAGTGTCATAGTTGTTCTGCAAAACACGAATTTTGTGCTATGCAATAATGAGTCATAAGTCAGTAATTAGGAGATGCAGTCTAAATCATACCACGTCATGCGGCCAAAACAGTAGTGCTTTGATAAAACAATATTTGGCGGCTTATTTGTACAATTATTATGCAGATATTTCCACTAAAGTGCTAGCTGCAATATCCGAGTAGCTATTTTTAGGGTTCTTCTTTTATTCCCTCAGAAATAGAGAATCTGATTTGCCAGTGTATTAAGATTACATATATTATATAGTCTGATTTGGCAAGGAGTGTAATGAGACTCTGCTCGCTACATCTGACAATATATCTTGAACTAGTAGAATTGTATCACCACCATTTGTTAATTAGTTACAGATGGAAATCGATTGTCACATTTTTAAAAAGGCCTTAAACATAAATTGTTTTAGAGGTCTTCTTTCAACTATTTCAACTGCTTGAACTTCAAATATGATTAATATTTGAAGTTCGAGCGATCGAAGTTGTTTGCAAACACTTGGTGGTGCTGTAACTATTATTTTTTTTATAATGTCCACCATTAACATATTATATTCCTATATCTTTAAATACACTATGTGAATGTAAGAAATCTTACCGTACAGGGTACACAACAGACTCAACCAGTAAACTCTTCGCCGATGACAATCCTTTAACTTCGTCCCATGATACTGCAGACGGTCTGAGTATATCCTGGTAAAGCAGTTCCACCAGCTGCTTTTTGTCTGGAGTCGTGTTTGCTAAGAAACCAGCCAAAGGCTTCTTTTCGACGGTCGTTAGATTTTTGAGATTTGATTCCTCTTCCTAGCTTCCAAAAACAGAAATTCAAAAGGTAATTTAAAAATTTATTTAGTAATGTAATGCGTGCTCTGGGCGACTGCGCACAGGAAGTAGATACGCAGGACGATGGTTATAAGCGTACGGCGCTTGCTCACAGAATTTTTCTAAGTATTGACTTGTCCCTTACATTCTTGGTTTTTTACAATTTATATTGGAATTCATAAAAGAAGAATGTTCTCAAATCGTCTGTATATTTCTTTCAGTAAGTTGAGCAAAAGGAGTTTACCCAAGGAGTTATTCCATTATATTTTGGAAAAAAAGGTAAACTTTAAGATGACCAATGTTAATTAATAGAAGCCGTGCATTGAAGTCTGTTAAATATTGGTGAAACGAAGTTCTTTATTGCACGTTAAATTCAGTAGCTCGCCGGGTAGTCGGCTAGCCGGAAAACAGTGTTAGCACAACGAAAAATGCTGACCGCGAGTTGATTTATTTTGTTTTTACGCCATCTGTGGACTCCGCGCGATACTACTGTAATATCTTGTACACTAATTATCCGTATATTAGTTAGGTCAACTTTCACAGATAGCGCTATTTTAATTTCGAGATTTTACAATACCTAGTTACTATATTTTGATAAAATTGATTCAATTCATCAAATATAATATGTATAATTGTATATAGCTAATATGTATATATCTAAAAGAACTTGACTATTCAAATGATACAATAAATTTGAATGATACAAAATTATGCCCCTTCTGCGGACGGGAAGACTTCTGCCGGCCGGAATATTTATTACAGTGTTGACAGAATATTGTAATAAAGATTTACACTTTGCACTTGAATGCTTTACCGCCGTGCAACATAAGCCATAAAAAAGAGTAATTAAATTATTTTACTAAATCGAACTACCCTTAGGCAATATTTTAAATGGAGTCTGGATAATAAAAAGGGATGTGGACAGGATCGGTTACCTTCAGTAACTTCGTGATAGTAAAAGTTGAAGGTAGATCAACCTCCTGCTTCTCGCAGACGCATTCTAGAACATGTTCAGTCTTCGTTCGTCCTCTGGTTGCTGGCCTTCGGACTGGCTGTCTTTCTTCCACCTTTCTGCAGAACTGGGGCTGCTTATTGAACCGGATTAGGTAGTAGCTGCAATAGTCCTGGAAGACGAGATTTTTGTTTGGACGATTATTTTATGATTGCAGAATACCAGCGTGACAATGATCTAAGAAATATTTCATCACTAGCTATGCCCCGCGGTTTCACCTGCGTAAGTCCCGGTACCGATGGAATATCGGGATAAAAAGTAGCCTATGTGTTAATCTAGGTGTCCAGATACAATCTAAAATCACATTGTAGCAAGTGGTTGTTTGTGAAGGACCCCCCACCCTCTTTGTGTTGTGAAACGACTACACAGTAACTTAATATTATGTTTATTTTTAACCGACGAAAAAAAGGAGGCTTCAATTCGACCATATCTATAAAAATAAATATAACTTAAGTCTTAAGTATTGAGCTTATTTACATAAACTATAAAATTTTATATAAACTTATTTTGAGTCGGCGCCAAATAATAAAATGATTAAGTACCTACGTAGAGCCATGTTCATTTCTACGTAGGTACATATAAAATTTAGATAATTAATCAGTTTCTTGTTTGGCACCGACTCAAAATTAGTTAATATAAAATTTGATAGTTTATGTAAATAAACTCAATACTTAAGGTTTATTTTCTTTTTTTGCTTTTTAGTTCTTTACGTCGGTTTAATTTTTTGTTAAAAAGATTTTTATTAACTACTCCTGTTTCTAACATCTACTTAAGATATGTATTCTTATTCTAAGTATGTTTATCTGTCTTATATAACTCTGTTTTGTTATGGTAGGTATACGGTGCAAACGAGCAGACTGGTCACCTGATGGTAAGTTACTACCGTCGCCCATTTATACCTGCAACTCTAGAGTCACAAGTGCGTTGCTGGCGTTTAGGATGGTAGTACCTACGCTCTTTACTAGAAGGTTTGAAGGTCGTATCGGTCCGGAAATAGCGCAGGCGACAATTTGTTCCAGAGATTGGTTGTCCGATTGCCAATTATCCAGGTGATGGGGATAAAAGTTTTGTCGCGTTGAACGGTGGCAAAACGCTGCGGTTGGTATAAGTCCGAACAATTCCTCGGAGCACTTCCCATAATACAGGCAATAGATATTTGTGTGATAGTTTATGTCTAGACAGCGTTGTCAAATATTTCCCAAAATAATATGAGTATCATTATTATTTATTAAGCAGAACTAATAGCAAAATTTCATACAAGTTGTATATATAAACACGGCAAAATACACAGTTTGAGATAGCATAACCCGCCCATTATCCTCGTGTTCTGCGCACGCCTCTGATCAGGAAGAGGGTTACGGCTCTCGTATTTCACAGGGTGGTTGTCTGCTGATCAGGTGGTTAAGGTCTGCAGGTGTGCTCAGAGGCATCCCCCCCCCCCCCCACTTGTGAGGGAACACCGTGTGGTTTTAGACGGTTCGATTCCGACATACCATTTCACCGTTAGCTACGGTGAGGTACAAAACCTCAGTTTTATAGTCCTTGACTTACAAGGTATAAGGTGGCGTCTTTCTTCTATTAAAACTGTAAACACTGTCTCCAGTATTATTGAAACGGTCATTTATATGGAACGTATTGGGAAATGCAAGCGGGGTGATGGTTACGTAATATGGAATGACGTCACGAGCGTTCGCAAGTCGGGATATCTCAGGCACCAGTCCAAATGTTTCACTACATTAATAACCCGTAAACGTTAGAGTATATCGGTACAATTTCGGTTTTATATACTGTAAACAAATGTGTGAATACCCACAGATTGTTAAAAAATACTTAACGAGTGTTTATCGTTATTTACCTACATCTAAATAAGATTAGTACCTCAAAAGATTTTATGTTCTTTAAGCACGTTGGGTACGTTTGCTATGGGGAAAAAGCACTGAACTCGCATGACCGTCACGCGTATATACATATACACAGATGTGTATATGTATATATTTGTAAGTTATGTTTTCACTACTGACGTGCAGTCCTACGCCTGATAGTTTTTTGAAGTGAAAACTTCTTTAGGCACGTTGGGCACTTTTGGTATGGGGAAAAAGCACTGAACTCGCGTGACAGTCACGCTCATTATACAGATGTGTATATGTATATATATGTAAGTTATGTTTTCTCTTCTGACGTGTAGTTTAATAGCTAATTTTTACACTACTGCCCAAAAAAGAAAGAGAAGTGTATTCAGTCTGGTTTTGCGAATTTCTTTAATCTACCATAATTTCCAAATGCCCGGACAGAATGGTAGTATGGGTTATCGTTAGAATCCCTAATTCAAAATGGCGGCTGTATAGCGCGAAGTTAATTTGTTGGCGGGGCAGCTGTATTTTTTTAATTAGTAACTTGTTACACGACTGCCGTGAACAGGAGTGTAATGTTTTCAGGGGTCATGTACTATGTGATTTTCATTATTTCAATATAACACCTAAATGCCTGAACAGATTTGGATGTATGGTGTATAGTATTAATCCTCCTTACACAACCCTGAGTTACACAGGCATATTTAAAACAAAAAACAATATGGCGGCTGCATGGCGCGTAATTCGTTTATTGGCGGGGCAGTGCTAAAGTATTAATCTAACACAAATAACTGTCACGAAGGTAGTGTGTTGTGTACTTGTGTTTTACGAATGAAAATAAGATATGATCCTCGCTCTATGGAGTGTATTAAGAATATTAATTGTGTAACTCGAATCCAAAAACTTCAAATAAACTCTTAATAATAAATAGAAACTGTAGTAACTTCATTTTGTTCATACTTTGCGCAGCAGGTACAACCATTTCTTTCGCTAGTTCTTCATACAATGCAAAAGATAAAATATATATTTGTCTACAATTATAAAAAAAACCCGGGCAAGTGCGAGTCTGATTCGCACACCGAGGGTTCTGTAAGCTAACCAACTTGTATGTAGATTGTACGTCCATCTTGGGAATCAATTCTCGAAGATGTTTGCTCGACTATTCCGCTCTCTCTCTTACGTAATACAATTAGCTTTATTTGGTAAATTTTCAAATTCAATTTGTCAGTTTCCAAATAAAATTTCTGTATTACAAACCACGCATTTGACCAAATTGTTAGAGTTTTACGTCATTCACGGGATTTACGGAACTTTATTAAACAATACAGGGCTAATTGTACAAGTTAAACATACCCTAACAAACTTAATTTAAATAAAATAGTTTTAAAACAAATTGTTTTGTTAATGCTGTTTAACTATTAATTTAGGCAAATTTTACCTCCTTAAGAACTACATTGAGTGATTACGCTATCGTACAGTAATTAAATCTAGTATTATTATTTTTGACAGGCCTGCTGGTCTGGTGGTTAGCGATCCTGACTGCTGAGGCAGAGAATAAGCACGATCATTTCAATGTCCGTGTAATTTATCTATAACAATGATATGTATGTATTCGGTAATATACATATATGTAAGTATATTTATCATCTTTCTGGTTACCATAGTACAGGCTCTGCCTAGTTTTAGATCAGACAGCCGTGTGAGGTGTCTCAAGTTATTATTCTTAAAAAAATACTAGTAATGCTGTCCCGTTAATTTTGATGTACCTATGTGCACGTGGCAGTCATGGAGTACGACATTTTAAAACTAACAAACGTTGTCCTCACGAATATACCTAACTTGTGTCCATGAACGGTATCGCTATTTTATTCATGTTTGTAAGAATTCTCTCTGCTTAACTACATACCGTACGGTACACCAGTTGGTACGTATGTAATTAAAATACCTACACGTCAGTCGGGACGTAGAACAATGTCGTTAACAATCTCTCGAGTAATGGTGTCGCTGTAGGCCCGACTTTTTAGCCGTGTTGTACAAAAATATACCTTTTTTATTTTTTGTACATGTGGAAACCCCCTCGGGCCGTCACCCCACCGGGGTTTTCGGTGGGGCGGTGTGTCGGAATCGAACCGATTAAAACCACACGGTATGCCGTACTGCGCCTTAAATAGGAGGGATCCGGGAACAGCTTTTATTAAGACATCCGGAACGTACAAAAATATACCTATGCCGCCACACAGGAAAAGATCTCAGCGCCATCTAACCAAGACAAGACGAAGTACTTGTTACTATTGAACCTGTATCACGTAATGAAAGTTCTGTCACCGACACAAGTTGGATTTTAAAAAACTTTCCTAAGTGTCATAGCTTTATGTTTATAGCCTTCCTGAAAATTTAGGCTGCAGCAGTGACATCTATAATACGTATGTATTTAGTAATAAATAAGTAGTTATGTTTATTAGCTTTCTGGCTACCATAGTACAGGCTCTGCCAAGTTTGGGATCAGACGGCCGTGTCTAAGATGTGTGAAATTATTATTATTATAGTTAAAAAACGAGGTGTAATTAACATTCAAGTGAAATTTCTCTAGACCTCTATACTCGGTATTAACCGTAAGAAACGTAGTCAGTAGTAGCGCCATACCAATTCACGAGGCGTGTTCTCATCTCCTGCATTTTCATCTCCATGTTCCTTCAAAGCTCGATTACAACAGTGAACACGCATTTTACAATGCTTGAGCGTTTTAATTCCGAGAGCAGGAACTTTGTAGGAATTGTAACGAGCACGTGAGCTATGTTAAGAGAATTAACTGCGAATTTAAATGTATTTGAACTCTTTCATTAGACTATTATGATAAATGAAGATATAGGTACAATGAATGATTACGCTATCGTATCTATAAAAGTATTTGATACCAATGATGTTAGAGTGCATAATCCGATTTGTCCGGAAATGAAATCATAAAATAATAATAATAACTTCACACATCTCACACACACGGCCGCCTAATCCCAAACTAGGCAGAACCTGTACTATGGTAACCAGACTGCTGATAAACATACTTAAATATTTCTAAATATATACATATTATAGATAAATTACACCCAGACACAGAACAAAAATCATTATGCTCATCACACAATTATGTAAACTGGGTGGGGACCGAACTCATGAACTCAGCAGTCAGAGTCACTAACCACTAGACCAACATGCCAGTCGTATTGGTTGAAGATGGCTACTTGATGGTAGGATATTTTAAGGCATCTCCGAACGCTGTTCAAAATTACAGTTATATGGACTGAGCCTCTTATGACTTTAATATCGAAGACTTACTTCCTGGAGCTTTTTCTGTGACGACATGACACGCTATGAAGGTAAAGCTATTATCACGTAACCTTTAAACGTTCTTTATTTTATTTTAAGTTACGGTAAAGTTAGAGGTAAGTAGGTAAGATTTTTTTTATTACCCTAATTTTATGTACTGATGTTTTATGTATTTCCTCATTTTATGTAAGTTTTGCCAACAAAATTTGTATAACTTATCAATATGTCAACCTAAACTTCTTTTTTTTAATAATTCAATACGTAACTAAATCAATTTGGACGCCAATCAGTTTAACTTTTAATCAATTCGGGTTTTAATCAATTTGGCTTTCAATATTTTAGGGATCAAGTCTAGTGACGTGCCTTTCAGATCAGATTGTTGCCGATAGGAAGAGTTATAGCGTTATTTTCAGAGGTATGTTTATAATAAGCCCTCACTTTATCTGATTTTAACCGATTAGGCGGACATCAACCCCATTAAATAAAATAAAAAAAGCCTTATATTTCTTGACCCCTCTACAGGTGAAGGCCTCCTCCAACGTATACCAGTCGTCTCTGGATTTAGTTTCTATTATTTCGTCCTCCCATCTAGCATAGGGTCTGCCCTTTTTACGTGATCCTTGTGGTCCTTTCCATGCTGTCACCCTTTTAGTCCATCTCTGGTCTTTAAGACGCACCACATATCCGGCCCATTTCTACTTTAAGGATTTAGCATATGCCAGAGATCAGTGGCGGTTTTTTTTTTTTTTCATCAACCCCATTACCCTTTCAAAAATCACACGATAACCATGTGTGACATCGCATGGCACCCGGATCGAAGGACCAAAATGTCTAAGACTAATTACAAATGAGGCACGCTAGGGACATGGCTAAATAATATCTTTCACGATAAGTTCTGTAATATTACTGACTTGTATCATATATTGATATTTGAAGAGTGTAGAGACTTTAGTAAAAGTCATGAAACAGTAGTACACGGTTTGAAAGTGCACTAAATTCAAGAACTAAACCTGAATATAAATATCTTACTACCCTAATAAGTGAGATAGTCGTGAAAACACATTTTTCTCGACGTTAACAACCTGGCTCTAGTCCACAAGTTTCGAGAGAGCTAACTACACCCAGCACGTAGTTTGTAATATACCATACCTCCAACATCTGCGATTACTCTTTCAGCAAATTTTGTCTTTTTTTGTAATTTTTTATTGTATTTTTATTAGATGTATAAATCAGGACTTAATTGCGATTATATGCATAAGGTACGATACCTATACATATTTTATCGATATGTAATAATAATAATTATAACTTGAGACACTTCACATTCGGCCGTCTGTTCCCAAACTAGGCAGAGCCTGTACTATGTTAACCAGAGTGCTGATAAACATACTTGTATATTACTAAATACATGTTACATTAGATAAATTACACACAAACATAGAACAGAAGATCGTGCTCATCACACAATTATTTGTCCTGGGTGGGCATCGAACCCACGAACCTTGGCTAAACACGCCGTTCTATGAATACATATAAAATATTATGTCGCGATTAAGTTCCCGAGTTAATATCTATCTATTATCGCGGTTAGGTAAATCCCAATATACATACAAACCAATCGGTAGAGTAAGTAAAGGTATTGTACCTTATAAATAATAGCACGAATTACAGAGGGTTAGAAAAATAAGCTACGCGAGGGAGGTCGCCGGCAGAAGCTAGTCATTAATGTTCTTGGATAACAAGCCAATTCTTTGTTTTTCGACATATTTACTCTATTTTGCATGCCCATTGGTAGAACATAATAACTATTCGTTGTCCTAATGTGCTCCCTAGACGATCATGCGACATGACATGCGTTACGTGCTGTCATGCATGCATGATTGTTTAATTGTATTGATTGATGCGCATGACATGCAAACTACGTGCATGACATGCAAACTACGTGCTGGCAATTAATTGACAATTCCTTTTATTTTTATATTTATAAATTTATGAAACTATAAATCTGCCTTTGACAAAGATATTTCCATACCAGCGCAGAAGATCCCTTCACTGTACTATCTCTATCGACTGAATAAAATGATAGCAAGCGAACTATCATGCTGCATGATAGACTCTCAATAGGTCCTTCATGCAGCATGATGATGCAGCATGCCGCATGATCGTCTAGGGACGGTTTAACACCTGTAATGCATATTATTGTTTCTGTTCCGCAATAAATGAATCTGAATCTCTGAATGCTCATACTAGTAACCTGCTACCGTCGATAGTGTACTTGGTGGGCTTCGAACCTGCAAGCTTTTGATCGCTTGTGGCTAGTAGCTAATTCAGTTCTAATCAAGTCAGTAAATCATTTAAAACACAAAGTAACACTGCAATTGTGTCCGTGATAACGTTACCGTTCTCATAACAAGTTACGCAATTCTCAATGTCTTTGTTTTATGACTTCAAAGATACAAAAGACAATTTAACGACCTATATAATGATATAATGCATGACGTAACACCATCCTAACTATATAGACTAATGTAAGTTTGTTTGTTACAGTATCATGCCTAATAATAATACCTAATAATACTTACTTAAACGATTGTCATCAAATTTTGCTCACACGTTGTCATTTGAAAAAGTCTTAGAATTGACCACTTAATGATGTGTGTCGGATACATCATGTCATTGAAACGGTCGTATTTCATGATATAGCAGTATTCGTGCGTTTAACTGTTCATATCGTCAAACTCTGATTATTCATTGATCTGGCCCTAGCATATCATGATATGTGTTTCATGAAATACGAATATTTAATGAAATGGTCGGACAGACCATGAAGTGTGCAATTTTAAGATCAGGCTACGACATATACGCACTTGATAAACGACTACGGGAATTAAAGTTTATTTAAAGATATAAAAGTTAAATAAATTTAGGCTACTTTTATTTTGGAAAAATAATTAGGGTTCCGCGCAAAATACTAGCAACTATCACCAACATTTATGACTCATGCAAAGGTATTTTTTGAAAATAAAAAGTTTTAACCTTAATTTAATTAGGCAGTGTAATGTTCACTTTATTTATTATATTATAAGGTAAGTATTATAATGATGTAATGATATTAATATCGGCTCGCCGCATACGCACTCTGTCTGCACTCCGCACCGGTTGATTAACGAATACCCTCCTCACCGCGCGGCTAGCAGAGCACGTCGCTCGAGACGACAGGTAGATAATTACATATATCTATATTGATAAACAGAACATAACTGATTCATATTCTTATTCTAGATGTGTATACACTACATCCCTTCCTTCTTGTAAATTCAAATATGTGTAGTCGTACGACAATTAAAACTCTGATTCACAAATCTAAAATCAGTTTATTTTACAATAATTAACGTTCAGCTTTCGTTTGTGATTATCATTATTAATTAGCATCACCGCTTTGTTCTACAATAGCTGTATCACCCTCGTTACTGTTTTCATCTTGTAATACACGCCATTGACCATCTACTTTTTTCAGATGTACTACATTCCGCCTCATTCGTTCGCCCGTCTCATCATTACGGACTGTAATGTCTCCACCGTTACTCGACTCCACCGTGTGAGGAGCCGGGTTGTAATTTAAGCTTAACTTATTTCTTGTCATGTTCTTGACATATACCTTATCCCCTACTTCTAGTTCACAGTCTGATGCTTGTCGCCTTTTGTCTGTGTATTCTTTCCCTTTCTCTTTCTGTTGTTTGTCCCTGTCTCTCATCTCCTGATCTTCTGCGTAAGGCATATCCTGAATCATAGGAAGCTTGTCTCGGAAACGGCGACGGAAGAATAACTCTGCGGGAGTCTTCCCAGTAACAGAGTGAGGCGTACTGTTATACATCACCATGTACTCCCACAAAGCTTTTTTCCAGTCTTTTTTTTCAACTTGGGAAATTTTCAACCGTTTTAATATATCCCTGTTTTGGCGTTCGACTTCTCCATTCTGCTGAGGCCAGTATGGAATTGTATTATAGATGGTAATATTTCTTTCACGGCAAAAGCTTTTGAACTCTTCGCTTGTAAATTGCCGTCCGTTATCAGCAGTTATGGAGACAGGGTTACCAAGTCTACTGAAAATATCTTTTAACTGGATAATCATTTCAGCACTGGTTATTGTCCGGCATATTTTGGCTTCTTTATACCTGGAATAGTAGTCCACAACTACCAATATGTATTCCCCATGTGGCAGTGGACCCATTAAGTCGATTGCCGTGTCAATCCAAGGTTCGGTCGGTAACTCTCTTCTTTTTAAGGGATTTGGGGGGTTCGGAGCAGAAACCAAAATACAACCTTTGCAAGCTTTGCAACAATTCTCCGCATCTTTATCGCACTTTGGCCACCAGACTTTAGTCCTAAGCCTGCTCTTCATGGCAACAATGCCTGGGTGACCTTCATGTGCAGCTTCTAACACTCTACCTCTTAATTTAATTGGTATTACCATCTTTGTTCCTCTCAACAGAATATCACCGTGGAAACAATTTCGTTCTGGAAAATCTTATAAGTTTTAACGCTTTCATCCCAGTTATTATTGTAAAGTCCTTCCTTTACCTTTTGTATCTCAGGATCTTGAAGGGAACACTCGGAGATCTCCTGCAAGGGTATCGCAATCGGTCTGATCATCTCCGTTACACTAAGGACATAATCGTCATATACAGCCTTAGGGTTTGAGGCCAATTTGCAAAGTCTTGATAGTGGATCGGCTATATTAGTTTTTCCTGGCCTATATTTGACTTCAAAATCATATGACTGTAGCCTTAAAACCCACCTCTCAATTCTAGCACATGGCTTTGATTTTGGGCTAAATATTATCTCTAAAGGTTTGTGATCTGTAATCAGTTCGAATTTCTTACCATACAGGAACATATTAAAATGTTCGACTGCCCACACTAGGGCTAACGCCTCTTTTTCTGTTTGACAGTAGCGTCTTTCGCAAGAGCTCAAGGTTTTATTACCTAATGCAATTATCCTTGGACCTTCTTTATTAATTTGTACAAGCACAGCCCCTAAACCAACAGGACTGGCATCGGCTATAACTAAAGTCTTGTCATGAGTATCGTAATAACCTAATTTGGGAACGTTATTCAGTGCAAATTTAAGATTGTTAAATGAATTTTGTTGAGCGTTTTTCCAATATTCCCGAATATCTGCGTTTCTTCCAGATTTTTGTCGGAGTATTTCTTTGAGTGGTTCTGTAAGTGTCGCTAAGTGGGGAATCCATTTCCCTATGAAATTGACTAGACCCATAAAACTTTGTAATTCTGCAATTGTTTCAGGCGCTCTGAAATGTTTTATAGCGGTAATATATTTGTCAAGTGGTTTAACCCCTTCTTCTGAAAGTTCATGGCCCAGAAAGTGGATAACTTTTACTCTTATTACACATTTCTCTTCTCTAAGTACAACCTGATGCTCCTTCAATACGTCCATGACCTTTTTTAGTCTCTCATCATGTTCTCTAGTATTTCTTCCAAATATTAATATATCGTCGATAAAATTAATTACTCCATCGCATCCTAGTAGTATCCTTTCAAGGGTCTTTTGAAAGATTTCCGGTGCACATGTTATACCAAACATCATTCTTTTGTACCTAAATAGTCCTTTGCTGGTAATGAATGTGGTGATATACCTTGATTCAGGATGAAGTTCTAAATGATGAAAAGCATCTTGAATATCCAATTTGCTAAATATCGTAACTTCGCATTTTTTATTTTTGGTAATAACTGATCCATGGTCGGCAATGGATGATTTTCTCGCTGGATAGCTTTGTTAGCACATCGCATATCAATGCATATACGAACGTTGCCGTTTTCTTTCATAATCGGAACTATAGTTGAAACCCAACTGGATGGGCCGCTGACTTCCTCTATTATATCTTTATGGAGCAATTCAATAAGTTTCGATTGTACTTTTTCCTCGAGTGGAATCGGAATCCGGCGATAGGGTTGTACAATAGGTTTAACTGAATTATCTATGGGGATAACCACCAACACATCTTTAAACTTTGGGAATACCTTACTTTCAATTTGATGTATATTAATTTGAAGTACTCCTAAAGACGTTGCGGTTAGGCGTCCTAGTAAATTTCGGGTCCCATTGGCTATCACGTAGAATATCGTATTATCTAAAGCTTCCATAAATTTAATGTTGGCTTGAAATGATCCCAAGAGTTTTAGGGGCGTTGCACTACCATAAGCTACGAAGGTCTTGTTGGGGTTGCAGTTGAGGTTTGTTACTCGAACGTAATTCTGTTTCATAGTTTCCCAGGTCTTCTGTGTAATTAAATTGTGCTTACAGCCAGAGTCTATGAGCATGTTTACATTTATTCCACCAATGTTACATGTAATCTTTATGTCATTTTCCACATTAAAGATGTAATCAATACTGTTTTCATTACTTGCAATATTATCTGTTGTTTCAGTCCTCTTTGTACTTTTTATTCTTTTACCTCCATAATTGTTTATTTTCCCTTCTTCCGTCTTCCTCTTTTGAGTTTCCTGCGTCCTACATTGTAGTCTAAAGTGCCCTATAATCCCACATTTTAAACACGCCTTCCCTCTTGCCGGGCAGCTTCTATCGCGTGAATAATGTTTAGTACTTCCACACCTTCCACATTGTTCAAATGTTCGTTTTAGAACTCTTCCTTTGTACGTTTCTGTAGCTATTCTATTTATTGAAGGGGTATCACCCGGCTTTTGTTCGAAGGTTTCTAGTTGTCTGTTTAAGGCTTCTAACACACTGGCTTCTGTAACTATTTCTTGTAAGGTCATTTTGTCTCCAGTTTTCAAAATTTTCTTTCTCAAGTCACCTGACTGACATTTTTCAACTATTTGGTCTATAATCTGATCCTCTGGATTCGTAAATTGACATTTAAATGCCTGATGTCTTAGCCTTACAAGGAACTTTTCAAATTTTTCTTCGGGCAATTGTTTTAATTGTCTAAATAGATGACGCTCATATACCTTGCTTTGCTTTGGAGCGAAATACTCATCTAACTTTTGGATGGCTATATTAAACAAATCACCTTCTACGGCATCTGCTCCCGGTATACTGTAATAGATTTCTTGTAATTCTTGTCCTCCAAAATGCAAAAGGCTTGCTCTTTTCTTCACTTCAGTATCGATACCTGCTGCCTCAATATAAATGAATAGGCCCCGTTTCCATCTCTCCCATCTAATGGAAACAGACCCTACGTCTCCCTCGCATTCAAACTTTTCTAAGGTATATTGTGTCATGAGGGCTACCTGTAGACAAAGTACTTTTGCTGTCAATGTAAACTTTAAGTAGTACATGTTACGTACTTCGCAATTTAATGCTCACAATTAAATGCTCGCAATTTAATGCCCGCAATTGAATGCTCGCAATTTAATGCCCGTAATTTAATGCTCGCAATTTAATGCTCGCAATTTAAGGCCCGCAATTTAATGCTCATAACTTATGCTCGAGTTATACCAATATCGCAATTTAATGCTGTTAGCTCACATCGTCACTTTTGTTAAAATATTTTTTTTTTTTTAATTAATTAATTTTTATTAATTAATACTAAATAGTAATATCTAAAATTGACACAAAATTACATATCTATTCGAATGGCGAGTGTTATTATCTAGAGTCAACCATAATAATATGTGAATGAGCACCATGTGTGTAACTCAAAGTACTTAACCACCTTAACCACGAATCAGTGTTAACATAAACATTCTTATTTTACATAAACAAACCGTATAAGTGGTTGTGAAAGATCTAAACCTAAACAAGACATCCTATTAAAAGAATTTATTAACTTAACTATCTGATGCGGAATCCCAAAGGTTTTAGGACTTAATATAATAAAAATATGAATATTATGAATTGACAAGTACCTTCAAGTTTTCAATGAAATTTTAAAGAATTTCGTTTGTGGGAGTTCCATACGCGTATTTTGTTTGTGTTTTTTAGTACCCTTTTTATAATAATATTCTATAATTCTACTGTATATTATAATTGTTCTAAATGTCAAACAAATTAATTGTACTGTACTTTAACAATAGAACCTTGCAGCAAATGTCTTGATGATAGATTTGTTTTCCAAAATATAATTCCATTATTTTATCTGATACACTTTAAGCTGGCTAGGAAAGGGAAAATTGTATGTGATATAATATAATGGAATAGAATAATCTTTATTGTGAGTACAGCAACAATCAACCGTATTGCAGGTAAACAAACATTGCTGAATAGACAAAATACATACATAGGTACTATAGGCAAAATAATAATTGTAATAGATAGCGTGATCCTCTTTTCTGCTTCACTTTTTTTTTTTTTCTTTTGGAAATAAAAAAATACTCACAGTTTTCCTCGTCGCCACTTGTAATGTTCACTTTATTTGTTATATTATAAGGTAAGTATTATAATGATGTAATGATATTAATATCGGCTCGCCGCATACGCACTCTGTCTGCACTCCGCACCGGTTGATTAACGAATACCCTCCTCACCGCGCGGCTAGCAGAGCACGTCGCTCGAGACGACAGGTAGATAATTACATATATCTATATTGATAAACAGAACATAACTGATTCATATTCTTATTCTAGATGTGTATACACTACAGGCAGGTACACTGTTTTAAACCCTGTATAACATGTGTATGATCTCAAAATAAATTTGTTTCTTTCTTTCTTTCTTTCAACCCGCCCCGGGTTCGCACGGGTATCAGAGACATCTTCAATTTACACGAAACATTAACAAATTATACACCTAAACCTTCCTCATGAATCACTCTGTCTATTAGTAAAAACGTGATGTATTATGTATTTAACAATGATAATGAATATTATAGATAGATAGATAGCACACCAAACATTACATCAGTTAGTTGTACAATGAGCGGTTTTATCGCAGGCTGCGATCTTTCACAGACAACCTTTCAAGTGTCAGATTGTGGTATACACAGATGAAAAAATAAATACTTACATACGCAGGTATATTTATACCATTTTACTGTCATAGTTAATTGTATCTTATTAATAAATTGAATAAGGTCAAGAATAAACAAAATTATGTTTGTTTATTCCTGACCTTTCTTTCATATTTCTACAATACAACCCTAATTTGCAATAAAAGACCTCTACGCTAAAGAAGACGGCGCATAACAATTTGATTCGCAAATGTGTGAGCTTAGCGACACCGGTTAACGTACAAATTAAGTTTGGGGATTTTGTCAAGTGGTTTAGAAAAAATAAGCTATGACAGAAAATCAAAATCAAAATCATTTATTTCAATTAAACCACTATGGGTATTTTTGAATTGTCAGAAGTAGTAGTCAGTCAGACTAAGTACGCAGTAGACGCGCGTACAAACACTTCTTGAGGATAGGTACGTCATACAATTTTTTTTTTTCACCGGAAGAACAGAATTCTAATACATATTACATTATGCAATATTAATGCATAATGTAATATGCATATATTACAATATGCAACCTTGAAAAATTACTTGTAAACAATAATGATTAAAGTAAATAGTGAAAAAAATCACTTTAACAAATGCGACGTCAATTGCACGATGTGTTCCCGCCTTACATTACGCTACAAAACATATTTTATGTGTTTCTTCATTGTTATTACTAACAATACGGCGTTTCGAACATTTTAGAGCAAATGTGTATATTGCTTAGATACGAGTTATGTTGTTTACGTACATTTATTTATACAAGACTTGTTATCTATACAACAATTGTTGTTTCCTCCTCGTTGAGACATGAGGATGTCTCATTTTGCATCGCATCAAATATCTATGCTTTCCAGAACCTCTAATCTAAATAGCGCGTTGTAGAAACAATTACGGGCCACTTAGCCCTAAACCTATTCACCATCAGTGCGACAGACACTCAGACAGTCCTCTATGCACCTCTGCATGGGCTAAGTGGCCCGTAATTGTTTCTACAACGCGCTATTTAGATTAGAGGTTCTGGAAAGCATAGATATTTGATGCATACAACAATATTTCCACTTAACGGGAATCGAAACCACTGCGTTAACGTTGCAATAGAATGCTTTATGGCCGCTCCTAATACGTCTCGTTACCGCGACCTCCATTTTGTTGCAAAGATATAAAATACATTAGTCTCAGAAAGCAACATTAAAACTCTAAACTATTAAAGTCTTAGAGGAGCCGGAAAATGCTTGTTTAAACATATAAAGTTATCAAACGTTGGACATTATGATTTGTAACTACTATTATGTGGAAGGAAATGCTTCTGCACTTTACACTATCGATTCTGGTAGGTAATTCAGTCCAATCGGATTGTATTTTAGACTAGTACCTATTATTTTTATTAAATGTAATTCCATGCACTGTAAGCTACTGTACCTTATGAGAGGAATTATTACTTGTATATCTTTTGCAAATAATAATACCTAAATATTCAAAAACGCATATAATAACACTAACAGCGTTCATAGTATAGTACGACAAGGCTTTATATGTACGAGGTTAAAATCGGAATTACTGTAACTGTCGATTTTCGCTAATGTGACAAATGTGTGTCCTAAAAAACAAAGGGTAATAATTTAATTCCATGTAAGTCTCTCACCTGCAATATAATATCCAGGTCAATATTATCGCACACTTCGTACTCGCCAGTCAGCGCTGCTTCTGAAGCAAATGTCTCCGCAGTGTGGAAGTATCCTTCCTGCTTCAAGTAGCCGAGCACCAGGTATTTCAGGATACGTTTCCGAGCACGGAACAAAGCTTCTTTCTGCAAAAAAAAAGATTTTTATATACGACTTACGTTCTCCGCGCCTTTTCCCAACTAAGTTGGGGTCGGCTTTCAGTCTAACTACGATACGGCCGAACTTTGATATTTTACGTGAAGCGACTGCCATCAGACCTACACAACCCAAGTACTAGGTGATATCAAAGTTCTGTAGTTAGACCAGGTTTTCGGACTTTTTAGGGCTCGGACTACCCGTAACGAATGCCACAGATGTTTGTATGGCACCCGGGACCGACGGTTTAACGTGCTCTCCGAAGCACGGAGGGGTCTCAATTAGCCACAAGCCCCTTTTTATCCACGACTGATTTATGATTATTTTCCAACAAATATTTTAAATAAATTTAAAAATACATGCTATAGTAGAGAACCAAATTAAAAAGTAAAAATTAGTTCTTCTATCGAACTCCTGGTTCCATCATCAGACCATTGTTATTAGACCCAGTCTAATGGACTCGTCAAAACTAATCATGTGAGTGCAAACTCAACGGGATTAAGTAGCCACTGAAGAGTTCCACTATACACATCCTGGCTCCACCATCAATCAGTTCCAAGATGTCAAGTTTAAAATGAATTCCAAGATTTGTTTACTTACGAGTGATGCTAATGAAAGCGTATTAAAAAATATGATTTTGACTTGCAAATTATTGGAGATTGCCAAATCCAAAATTCCTAAGAAAAATGGTCTTGACAAACAGGCAGACGGACAACAAAGTGATCCTATAAGGGTTCCTTTTTTACTTTTTAGGAACGGAACCCTAAAAGTTCTCTTCCCGAGGGTAGCCTGAACTGATTGACAAAATCAACAATCACGAACCGCGGGCAAAAGATAGTTGTCATATAAATCAAGTTTTGAAACCACAAAGAATCAGGGAAGCGCCAAGTAGGTTACTGATACACATAAAATGTCTGACCTATTTATTACGAACCTATGTAATAAAGGACAACTCTAGCGGTCGATTGTAGAGGAGAAATAAACCGGTTTAACACGCTTTTAGTAGTTTCGCGTATCCGTTATTTTTCTTCCTTAATTTTTTTGCGTCATTGTTCCCCTGGAGAATTATAATTCACTGTGATAATTGTTGTAAAATCACTACATGACATACCTATTATAAAACGAAGTGCCCTGCCGCGTCTGTCTTTCTGTCTGTTCGCGATAAACTTCAAAAGTAGCTGACGGATTTTCATAACGGTTTTCACCAATGGATAGAGTGATTAATAAAGACATTAAGGTTTTGTATAAATTTGCTGACATATGACGACGATTGTTGAAGAGGTCGGAAAAATCATGCGGATTCAGAGCTTTACTGGCGAGCGCCGCGTAAACCAATAGAACCATTTATTGTTCTTCTTAAAACGATCTATTCACTATGACAGGAAAAATTGTACACATATTTATGCGTCAATTTGCGAAGCGAGTGCGAAACCGGGGCTGGTTGCTAGTGCTATATAATTTAAATCAAGTACGTGACATAATGACAAGGATTTATATGTTGCCAGTTTATTTTAAGAGATTAGTTAAATTTCTAAAGATATTTGTGTGCAATGACTCAGGAGTAAAACGAGTGGAGAATCACCAACTAACTAACTATGCAAACAAATCTACTTCTGATTATCTTATCGAAATGAAATTTTGTATGTGTATGTAGTTTGAATTACAATACTATAATTTGGCATCTTAGAGCTGATCTGATAATGGAGCCAGGAGGTGGATAGTGGAACTCTTCAGTGGCTAGGAGTAAACCCCGCGAGTTTGGGCTCATATGATTCGTTTTAACGAGTCCAACGGACTGGGCTTGGTAACAACGGTCTGACAATGAAGCCAGGAGGAGGATAGTGGAACTCTTTTTAACCGACTTCAAAAAGGAGGAGGTTCTTAATTCGGATGTTTATACATATTTCTTTTATCTACGTTCAGGCAACTCAGACGAGATGCAAAATTATGTTTTTGTTCGAAAGTGGTTTATTCGAAATGGTTCCATTTTAATTTCGTAAAGATCTGATGATGAGTTTATTTTTTATCTGATTTAGGCTCATTGAAGTGGGTTATATACTTTATTTTGAAAGTTACCTAATTATTTACTTTTTAATTTCATTCACAATTAAAGCTTATTTTTTTTTTTATTTACTGAACTGTAATTATTATTTCTACTGTTTACGCAGGGTGGCTGCCATGATAGGAATTCATTCTTTGAAATAGAAAGAAAGAAAGAAAATATATTTATTCTAATCACGTTAAGTATCTTACTAATATTATGAAGGCGAAAGTTTGTGAGGATGTATGGATGTTTGTTTCTCTCTCTCTCTCTCTCTCTCTCTCTCTTTCACGCGAAAACGGCTGAACGGATAAAATTGGCACAGAGATAGAATAGTCTGAAATGAATCATGTACTGTTCCCGTGGGATAGATTTCACCAAAATTTTCAAGCGAACGCGAGAGCAGGCGAAACAAACTAGTGTTATTTTTATTATCTAGCCTAGACTTATTACTTAAGTAGCCAGGGAGTCACAGGTTTCTGCTCGAAATAAAGCTAAAACTGAATGAGTTAGTGCGGGGGTCAGTACGATGTAGGTGGAGTTTCGTAAAACCACGTAGGCATTAATGTTGGGGCAGGCAGCGAGCTTGTTGGCGTGATGTCATGCCTTAGTATTTCATAAAAACATGTAATGAACCACCCATTTTATCACTACGTAATATAAAACAAATTTTCCCGCCACGTCTATCTGTATGTCTGAAGAACTACTAAACGGATTTTCATGCGGTTTTCACTAATAGACAGAGTGATTCATGAGGAAGGTTTAGGTGTATAATTTGTTCCCGTGCGAAGCTGGATCGGGTTGCTAGTCGTTTACTAAAAAGTTGGTGGTTTAACTTGAGAGTCATATAAAGTACATATATAAATAGAGGTTTTGGCAAGTAATTATTATAACTGATGATTTTGTCTGATTAAGCATCAGTAAACCCCGCCACGGTTAACCTAATATGATTTCTGTTAATTGTAAGTCATTGGCATTGGATTAATAAAATACCCCTTATTTTTTTAAGTTTTCAAATAAGGTAACGACAGTCAAGTTAGGCCTATAAACATACAAAATCAACTCCCCCCCCCCTTAAAGGAGGCCCACATGAAGCTCTTTCAATACGATTCCCAGCAGAAGTATAGTCGGTACTACAAAAGTAATGCTGCAATATACTTCGCCAGTCTGGTGGGTCCAATTGAAGTAGAAATAGTAAAAAACACATGGGTTCACAGTTCGTATCTTATTACTTTCAGCGAGCAATTCTTGTATGCATGTATTTATTTATGTATGTATTTATATTTCGGGTATCTCGGAAACAGCTCAACGAGTTTAATAAAATCTTGTATACAGATACAGTTTTGCATTTGAAGTTCATCTGCATAGTTGTATTTCCTGTAAAAATGCTATTTTATTTATATTCCACGCGTTGGTATCACAATAACACACCAAATTATAACACACAACTGATTTTTAAAAACTTACGCTTTCAAATTTCCGCATTTGACTCATCGGCGCCTTGACACCGGCCATTTCTTTCACAAATATATTTGAATCATCAATCTTCAAAAATAACTTACGATAAATATTTCAAAAGTCCAATATTACTATACACTGACAACTCAATGGGTTGCTAGGGTATCAGTCGCTAGGCAACCAACTGATAAACAACCCCTAAAAAGGTCAAATGCTTATTTGATTTAAATATTTTGTGTTATCCCTCAACCTCAATAGTTTTTTTTTTTTTTTTTATAAAAAGACAACTCCCGCATTAGGAATTACTCCTGTGCCGCGGGGGACTTTACAAACATACAAAGAACGGGCACAAAGAACACCCAGACTCGGATGGGAATCGAACCCACGACCTATGGCATAGCAGTCAGGGTCACTAACCACTAGGCCATAGGCAATTGTTGTGCTGTCAAATATTTATCGTTAGACTTAATGAATTACTGATTTCATTTCGTTTTTATTCAACCAAAATTTTTTTGTTTAAACTCGTAAATATCTTTGATAATTAATAAAAAAATTGTTAATTAAGTACATAAATTATAATTAAAATTAAACCTACTACAATGCAATTAATTTGTCTCAACAAACATACAGCTATTTGGCTCGAAGTTTTTGCATGACGATGATGGTGCTAGTAATAGAAAAAAACCTGACAAGTGCGAGTCTGACTCGCGTACCGAGGGTTCCGTAAGCTAACAAACTTGTATGTAGATAGTACGTCCATCTCGAGAATCAATTCTCGAAGACTTTGCCCGTCTTTTTCGAAAGACAAACTTAACTTTGCGGTTGAGATGTACGACAACGTCATCAATCCAACCGCAAAATATGTTTGTTTTCAAAAAAACTATTTTTTATGTGATAACAAATTAACGACTTTCGGATTTTTTCCTTTACTAATGCTGTCAGACCTTGCTTCTTACCAAAATTTCATAATTCTAGATCAATGGGAAGTACCCTTTAAGTTTTGAATACCTGCGAAATGTTCAAATTTGTTATAATCTATGGCTTAATGGCCGTATCTTTCGATTCCGTTGATTTAGAAACTTGGATTTTTTTACAGCTTCAAGGGACCGCAGACTTATGTATTTGGTATTAATTTCAACTTGATGCGTCTTCGGGTTCCTGAGAAAAAGGGCCTTGACAGACAGACAGACCGACAACAAAGTGATCCTATAAGGTTTCCTTTTAAGGAACGGGACCCTGAAAACAATGATATAAATCGGTTCACAAAAAAAAACAGTCAAATTGAGAACCTCAATATTATAAAAATCATCTTCCGCGCCTTTTTCCAACTAAGAAACCGTCAAACTTCGATATTTTACGTGAAGCGACTGCCATCTGCCCTCCACAACCCAAGTACTAGACGATATCGAAGTTCTGTAGTTAGACCAGGTTGTCTGACTTTTTAGGGCTCCGTAACGAATGCCACAGATGTTCGTTTGGCAAACGGGACAGACGGCTTAGCACTGGATAATTTATATTTCTGTTGCTCATAAAGTCAATAGTTAATATTGACTAACATTAGAACTGTCAATTTGACCATCTATGTGTCGCGGCGGTAGACCATTTGATGGTTATGGTATTATGTCATAAAATATTATGACAAACCTGACCTGAAATAAGTAGAATCACAGAAGTGCCACTTAAGGACTCGGTAGTGGAGCTCCGTGGTCATGTCAAATGCAATTAAGTAGTACTTAAGTCAGTGATGAGCGGCACGAGCGCTAACAAGGTGTTAGCTGTGCAGATGAATGCGACGAATCTCTCATTATGATACACACGTAGACGTGCACGTCCAATATCTTTGTTAGGACGATGTGTAGATATGAGAACAATTTTGAAAAAGTGTCTCTTTTTCGAATTTGGAACAGAGTTTTAACTGTCTATGACAATAGAATAATGCTCCATTTTTTTTTAATACATCTATAGGCCATAATATGTTTTAAATATTAGAACACTGTGTAGTTTAGTGATCCCAAAGTGGGAATTTTTATTTTCTGTTTTTTTTTTTGTGGCTTTGTGGCTTTGTGATAAATAATTTAATGTCACTACCGTGCGATGCTTGCTTTCTATGAAGGACTAAAGTGGTCCAAATAAACTAAAACACAT
Organism: Callimorpha dominula; assembly: GCA_949752705.1. Taxonomy (NCBI): domain Eukaryota; kingdom Metazoa; phylum Arthropoda; class Insecta; order Lepidoptera; family Erebidae; genus Callimorpha; species Callimorpha dominula. Next base: position 20,212,669 of record OX457005.1, read on the forward strand.
AAGTGTAGAGACTTTTCATGCAATTTAAGTACTGAAGTATCTACGGCGAAGACATGTGACTGACATGTCTAATCAGAGAAGAAATATTTGCGAAGACAAATAATAATTGAGCAATATGGTTTTAAGGACCGTTTGTCACCTATTGTTTGTTTTAATATTACCCTTATTATACATAACCTTTCAACTCATATCAAATCTTTACCCTACCAAGCATATTGTTATGTAAAGCCTTCAAGAACCAAAAGGAACAGTGAGAATTGTACCACGGGCCTTATTCTACTATATTATTATATTCAACTTGTTAAAAACAACCAATAATATTTATGGATATAAACGCTTCTACCCGAGTATTTGGTAAAAGCGCGTTAGAAACTGTATATAAATAATCACAAGATATAAATAACACTCAAGTTTTCTTCTAAGATTCGTTGTTATGACGCCTGATAAGTTTCTAACAAAGAATATAATACAATCATATCGAATTGTGGATATTTATTTAAGATGCGCGAACTTGATCCTTAAGCAACGTGAAGGATTAGACCTGCTTTATAGCATATTGCAAAAACATCAAACGAAAAATAATTTGGTGAGAGTACCCATCAAATTCTTCGAGAACGATAAAAGTGCCACGAAAGAAGTCCGGTTGTGGGCTTTTCTTGGTCCCGTGTCCCGTCAAACAATGGAAAACTTCCCCCAGCGAGTCATCACCGAGAGCGCAGTGCCGCATTCGGGGGCGCGGGGCGGGCGACGTCGCACCGTGCTGCGGCCGGCGTACGGCGAGCGTGCGACGCGCTCGGTGTTGCCAGATAACAACACATTTAGCAAAGTGTACAGATATTAAACCTTAATTTTGTTAATCACACTTTTTCGGTTGTCTACATCTAGAATGATCACGGGGTTCTGAAATTATCGGGCTTCGTTTTTGGTGTAGCTATATTGACTGAATTTTTTTTTTACTATCATGGTCTAATTCTGGGGATTTTAATGATTAATACATCGTTCTAGGAACTCTCAATTTCCAAAAAATATATTCAACTTGTATTAATTCAATTTGCATGCAACAGTGGAGTCTTAATATTTAGATCCAAATTTGAGTCTCTCTTCCCCTTTTTTTATCAATACAGCGACTTTTTGATGTTTGTAGTTGGCAACGCAGTTCGCATGTCTACGGCAGTCATGCCTCGCGCCGCGCCTGCATCGGCCGCGCTCGCCACCGCTACGCTTGCGGTACTCGCCTCACTCGTCGGTGAGTTCAAATTTCGAATTACAGATTTCATCATAAATCGAATTTGATTTTGAATTTTCCTCCGAATGATTAGTGTTTTTTAAATGTTAGTAACATTGTATCCACGTAGACGACCAATTCACGAAATTCTCGTTTTGAAATATAATGTTTTTGTTTTTCATGAGTGCCGCATAAACAATATTTTCTATTTATAATGTAATGATTTGCTGATACATTTTTCATTTACTTTTAAACATTAACAATGATTTTTGTGAGGACCTGGTAAGTGAATAACACTTCAATGAATACATAACATTTATACTAATAATATGGAAAAGAAAGTTGAGTAAGTATATGAATCATATATAAAAAAATGATACGTTGCTACAAGTGGTACTGTGTTAAATATCTATCGCAAAATAAGAAGCTAAGTGGGGAAATTATCGGCAAAGTAAACTGCTTGTTAGATTTTCGAGGCAAAGAAATTTTCAAATATGTCCTAAGCTAACTTAACCTTTTTACTTAGTGACTAGAATGTTTCTCTACGGAATTTGACTTTTTAATTATGGCAATTAGGTTGAATAGGGTGTTTTCGAAGATCGTTTTACTTTTTTTAATTAAGGAAAGCTTATCCACTTTACCATCGGTTACTAAATGTACCTACTTAAAAATTATAGGAACAGAGGAGATTGTAGAGTTTATTTACTATTATAAAAAACTATGTATTAATGTGATTTAAATCACAGTTAAAAGCTTAACGAGAGACGGTGACTAGGCAGAACAGATACTGCCTGCATAAAAAATACACCAACATCAGCTCCACAAATTGAAACCGGGAACAAAGTTAATACTAGGACGTAGACGTAATTAAAAACTAAACTATATTGAATATGTAGTAGGCAACTGTCGGGAGTATTTGTTTTTACATACCTATTTAGGTCAAATAGGAACAAATGTTTCGGCGCCAGCTTACAAACGGCCATTGTCTGTATTTATTACCCTTATTTTCTTTGCATTACGCCTTTGGATATCATATAGCCTTTTGTCTTCTAACCAAATTCAAAAGTGGAACAGTAGAATTAATTTTAATTCAAATACTTTCGTTTGTTTTTTAATTGTATTGCCAGGATTTATTTACTGTTTATTTCTCATTTAGGCTGATCGATACTTCCTACCATTTTTACAAGTTGCAACATATTGGAAAGATTTATACATAAATGTTTTAGCGATGATAATCTTTACTTAAGAAAAAATGTTTCTGTTTTGTCCCTATACTTGTCTAGGACAAAATGACATTGATTTTAATTATATTCGTTTATCAGAATAACAGAAAGAGTTACAACAAAGTTTTTAGAGTATAAACTCTTCTTTTAGAGATTAATACATCTAATTTTAAAATAAAAATATATGACGTTTGAAAAGTACAATAACGCCTTTGAAAATCGTATAATATTTTTTAAAGCAAAGGCATTAACTTTAATGATAATTGAAATAGGTGTGTTTTCTTATAAGTTATAAATAACATAAGATAAGAAGTTACTCTAATAAAGTTTACGATTTGAACTATAACCGTTAGATAAAAAGGGTCACATTAATTTTCTGAAAACACTTGCGGTAAACGCATTTCAATTATTGCCTCTTTAATAAAGTGTCGTAGTTCCAGAATAACGCAAAATAACGCGCATCGGCGAATTGTCAATGTAAATTGTTTCAACATTGTAATTTAAACAACATTTATTGAAATTCTTTGATAACATATTTAATTTAGATAGATATACAGCAGCATAGACTAGGTAGGTATTAAGATTTGTTTTTTTTCTCACCTTACGGTTTACCTGAATGCTAACCTATGTTTTTCCGTAAATAAAACAATACACAGAGGTGAAATCGAGGCTATTATTAATAGATCGAAATTCAAATTTCGAAATAATTTAAATTCTAAATTCAAAAAAAAAGTAAAATGTACCTACGCTAAACATGTACATTTTTACTTTTGTTTTAAAGACCACATAAAGAGGATTATCATCTTATTATTCTTAAATTAGGTCTATGTTTATGACTTCATGTGCTTACAGCAGCCCAATGTATGTATACTGTGTATTTAGCTTTTCATTATATAATAATCTGAGAACGCAGTGCAGATGCCCTTGACTTTCAGATAAAACATAAATTCAAAAGAAAGCTTGTAACATTACCAATATTATACTTGATTCGACCTTACTGCCGTACTCACTCCACATATTTATTTTTTGTTTGTTTGGCGATGACTTATAATTATTTATGTATGTAGGTACTTTTAGTCACACATTTTATTGTATGTTGTTGTTTCGTAAGTATTTCTTTTCTTTAGTTTAGTACAATATTTTAATTTTTTTTTCTTCCATGATTATTTATTGTGTGTGGCTAATAAGTATATTTTCTTTCTTTCTTTCTTTACATTAGTGTATTAGTTTAGTTAGGTTAACAAGTTTATTTTTCGATTTTCAGTTAGTTTCTTCTTTAGTATTTTTAATTTTTCTTTAAAAAGTTTTAATATGGTTGGTGTTACAATAAAAAATATATATAATTTTGAAAATAGTAATGAACCTGCTTCAAAGAGTATACAAACACTACGTGACCTGCCTTTTCAGTCTTATGTACAACTTAATTTCACGAGGATTGTAAATCGATTTGTCATTGAGAGTTAAAAGACAATGGTGCCGATTCTATTGTACACTCGACTAAACTAAAACCTGACTTAATTTCTTCATATAAAATCAACCTAGTGTTCTTCATAATAAGGTCTATTTGTTACTAGCATCTATTTCTCAGCGCCGCTAAATTTCACTAAAACCTGTCAACGTATACTCAACTTTATTTCCACGCAGCGAGAGTCTCCATTTATTCAAACGCTGTATAATTGCCGTATAAAAACTTGTTCAAAACGAACAAGGATGACGTGTTTTTAATCTACACCTACGAAGACGCTTACTAAAAACACAGAGCAAAAGAGATGGCATTCAACGGATAGCGGCTCTCGCTACGTGGTATTAAAGTTTATTTAAGCGTTTATTCAGACTTTAGTCGACAAATAAATTGCTTATTTCGATAGCGACATATGTTACCTACTTGTTTCAATTTGAAATAAGACCTTATTTTGAAGTATACAAGGTTTACATCTTATATGAAGAAAACTTAGTAAATTTTAATTTAACGAGTGAAGTAACAGAATTGGGACCAATGTCAGAGCTTTACCGAGAACACAAAAGTAAAAGTTCTGTGTTCTATTCATATTTAATGTATGTTTGTATGTCCAATTTTCATTATTGTTTCACTAACGTTTTCTACATATTTTCATGAAGAAAACATTTATATGTCTTATCTGTAGATCACCTAGATTAGTCTAAGAAAGCCTATCAGTATTTGTTTTTGTCTTCACGCACGTTTTTCCATATTGTTTTCTCCTACTCTTAAACTCTTGCCAATTTTTTTTATGATAACACTAATCTCTGATACTTTTTTAAATTAGATTGAATACGAAGCGAAAACTTCATTCGGCCCGTTAGCCACTTTTGATATGGAGAAAAAAACACTGAACTTGCGTGACCGTCACGCTCAGATAATATACAGTATCTATTGTAAGGATTCGCGAGAAAAAAATCTACGGATCCGCGGGAAATACACATTTGTACCTACAGGTGTGTTTTCACTTCTGACGTGCAATCCAACGACTGACAGTTTTTTTGAAGTGAAAACTTCTTTAGGCACGTTGGCACTTTTGGTATGGGGAAAAGCACTGAACTCGCGTGACCGTCACGCTCAGATGACATACCTATATACATATAAGTGTGTGTGTAATGTGTGTTGTGACGTGCAGTCCTACGACTGACAGTGTTTTTTTTTAAGTGAAACCTTTACGCACGTTCGGCACTTTTGGTATGCGGAAAAACAAGCATTGCACTCGCGTGACCGTTACGCTCAGGTACATAATATCATAATATACAAATATGTGGGTGTTTTCACTTCTGACCGTGTACTCCTGACAACTGACAGTATTTTTAATATTCGGGTTATATTACACAGCCATCACTAAGCATAGCTACTTTATACCTACTATGAGTTCTAGAACACGATTTTTGATACTTACATTTTTTTAATACATTTATATCTATACTAATATTATAAAGCTGAAGAGTTTGTTTGCTTGAACACGCTAATCTCAGGAAGTACTGGTCCGAATTGAAAAATTCTTTTAGTATTGAATAGCCCATTTATTGGGGAAGCTACGACTAGTAGGAGCGGAGCAGTTATACAGCAGCTAGTTGTACATAAAAACACCCAAATCAAGACATATTGTAAGCATATTATTATTAGTTCTCAATACACAACTATGTCACCTCAATAACAGCGACCCCAATAACATATAGTTTCCGTATTTATTACACTGAGTTATTATTACTAGCGTATAGAGTAGACACCGCGAAGAAAAGTTTGTAACGCGAACTGCGCGCTGCGGTCCCTGCACCGCAGTACAAACAAATCTTTGTAGCAGTTCGTTAGGCAACACGCGTAAACGCCATGAAAATCACGGCGCTTAGGACCTTACGCTCGCGAGAAAACTACAACTCAAAAACGATCGAGCGCTGTTAATACTGTAGGATTTGACTACAAATTATTGTTTTAGCGCTGCAGCGCTTTTTAGTTTTAATTCAAATAAAAACGGGTATTTTGTTCTGAGTGGCTTCTCTCAATTTACTAACAAGAAGAGTAATAACATAGTATCTGAACACGCCATGTGCCACATATATGGTTTAAAATAAATACTACCTTATGTCCACGTAGACTCCACATTTTTTTAAAGCAATTTTATCAAGTGATTAATAGTAATTTTTGAACCAGTAGATCCTATCAAAAATATTTTCATGTAAAATGTTGCCAAGACCAGACCATATAGCTCGCACTGCAAATAAGTTATCAGATCTCATGAGCTTTAAACTCTACACGCCCTAACTCTACAACCCTAACTTCACAAACTCTACACCTTAGTCAAAATATGTGGTCTGGCCTCTCGCTACCGTCACATGAGCGTAAGGTGAAAAATTTATTCACTGTTCATTAATTTTCTGTTACACAATAGTTCTGGTAGTAACGAAGTGCCCTTGCGCTTCGCTTGGCTCGTCTTGGCGGGGTCACTACCGTGCCCCCAGATACAATATTCATAAAGAAAGGAATACTGTGTTTGTAAGTAAGATTATTATTTTATTTAGTTAAAGGATTCGCGTGAAAGTATAATCCTTTCTCATATTCTGATACATTTTCCCGCAAATCCGTAGAACTTATATAATAAAACAAATTACACATTATACATAGCAAATAAAATAAATTATTCCACATTTTTTAGTCAAATTCAAAAGTGTTAAATACCCTGACGTTGACGTAGTTCAAAAACTTTGATATTATAAAGAAGAACATCCTAAAGCTGGCTGAAATTATTTCGCGCTTAAATTAGACGTATGATTTGACGTCACGTTTTCGTTCCCTTTTCAAATGATAGGATATATAAAGATGTCCGGCTGTTAATAAGATTTAAGTGCATTTAAAACAATATTATGATAGCATGAGTGACGCCTTTTATACCGGCAGCCGTGCCAACATGTCTTGAGAAAACATCACTGAGAGTCGATCTAAACTTGTGTCTGAAATCGAAGCTTCCTTAGAAGGAGTTTCAGATTGGGTTCGACTTAATCTAGTCCAATTTAACCCAACGAAGACGCAGGTTTGCGCGTTTACCACTAAAAAGATATCGTTGGTCGTATCACCTCGCTTTGAGAGCACTTCCCTAAATGCCACAGCCAGCATCGGAATCCTTAGCGTCGATATATCGAGCGAAGTCCAGTTTCGTGGTCACTTAGAGGGTAAGGCCAAATTAGCCTCGAAGAAGCTTGGTGTGCTGAACAGATCGATACAGTATTTCACCTGGCTACAACTTTATAAGGCGCAGGTTTGGCCGCATATGGAATACTGTTCTCATCTCTATGCAGGAGCACCCCAGTACCAGCTTCTCCCTCTGGACGGCATTCAACAGAGAGCTCCTCGAATCGTATATTGCCAGAATATTTCAGATCGGCTTGACCCTTTGGCGCTGTGTAGAGATGTAGCTTCACTCTGCATTCTCTATCGCCTGTATCATGGGGAGTGCTTCGAGGAATTGTTCGGACTTATACCGGCCGCAGCGTTTCGCTATCGTTCAACGCTACAAAACTATCAATCATCACCTGGATAATTAGCAATCCACCACTGTACGGTTCTCCAGAAACTTTTTGCCTCGAACAACCAATCTGTGGAATAAATGGTCGCCTGCGGTATTTCCGGACGGTATGATCTATAAACCTTCAAGAAAAGAGCGTTCTCCCATCTCAAAGGTCGGCAACTCACTTGTGAATCTTGAGTTGCAGGTGTCCATGGGCGACGGTAGTCACTTACCATCAGGTTACCCGTCTGCTCGTTTGCCCTCTATAACATAAAAAAAAATATACTTGACCGTGGTTTTTGAACGGGCGATGCGTATACAGCATGCATTTTGTGCAATAATCCGTTACGTGCTGGATCAGTCTGCGTTCAATTTTCTTGGAACATCACATTTCTGTTTAAATTTTCATGACATCTTCTATATAACTAAACGTGAAGAGAATTCTTTGTACCCTTTATTAAGGAATGGGATGAGTGGGATGTGAAACTTGGAATACCCACTTAGTTAAAGTTTAATATTTTAAAATTTAAATTAATATGCGTTATATATTCAAATGTTATGCGGAAAAAGCTACAAAAAGCTGCAGGGGTCCAGTATATATATTGAAAGAAAGAAAGAAAGAAAGAAATATATTTATTCGGAACCCGCAACATACATAACATAAATAACAAAGAAAGAAATACAAAAAACAATATACTCGTATCTAAAAGGATTTTCGCAAATTTGTGCGGCCCTGAAAAGGTCACTATCATATTGACCTGTCATTGTACAGGAAGTCTCTACAATGACAGTTCAAGTTATAGGTACTGATTAATTATGAATAATGATGATGATGTTAAACATAAAAAAAGTTAATGAATTATGTTCGAAATACGACAACCACGCGATCTCCAGTTTACATTAATTTTTAAATTAATCTTGATATTCAACATTTTTAGTATTTACTCTTATTTTACTTGTTTTCAAGATCTATTTTACGACCCTTAAACATGACTACCCTTTCTGTAATACGTTCGATATGTAATTCACTCCATCTGCGCAATCGAAGTTCTCTTAACTAACTACGTTCCAACTATAAATAAAAAAGGCTTTAAATATGATACATAAATTAATGAAATAAATGTTCACTAGTGGAACTAGGTTAAATAAAGGATTGAAGAGGCGGGAGGCTGCGAGCGACTCATTCCACGATCTGTTAAATACCAATCCATTTTCATTTGCATAGCATCTCAACTCCTTTGATTAGAGCTTATGTTTTCTTAAATAATTGATTGCTGGAGCTATTTCGTCTTGTTCAAGAAATGAAACAGATCAAAGTGATAACTGAAATATATGAATGTGGATTCATCATTAGCAAATACTTACAAATAACACAAAACACAATTAGTATCAAACTTGTTTTTTTTTTAATTTAAGTCTTCTTCAATAGGCAATTTGACTTTGTTTCGGAGGTATGTAATGCCTATTTCGTGATCGCGTTAATTCTCGTAGATACAAACGCAAAAGTTTAAATTCATACTTATAATAAATCTGTAGCGGGATGAATTCTGTACATTGAATATATTTAAAAAAAAACGACTGAGGGGTATTAAGATATCGATACTGATGCCGAATATGCGGTCCAAACATTTTTTGTCTGTCTGTTTGTATGTTCACGATAAACTCAGAAGTTACTGAAGGGATATGCTTGAAACTTAGTATGATAATAGGTTGAGTGCCTGCGCAGGTTATAGGGTACTTTTTATCCCGGGTTAAACTTTGGTTCCCACAGGAAAATCAATGAAATCTGTATAACAATAACATTGTAACGTTAGTAGAATATATAGCCTATTTGGTATAGAGTACGATTTTTACTACGTTGAGTGCCAGATCGAATCCCTCATAGACGCTTTTTTCTTTTTTTGCACTTTTTTTAAATATATAAACTAATTTACTTTTTTAATTAGGAATCGTTTTTAACCGACGAAAAAAAGGAGGTTCTCAATTCGACCGTTTATATACATATTTCTACTTTTTTTTATGTATCTTCAGCTCTCTCCGTTATTTATGAACCGATTTTGATTATCCTTTTTTTGTTAGATAGGGTATACCTCAAGGGTAGTCCCATGTCAAGGAAGTCAGGATCTTATGATGGAATTCTGATAAAATTGAGAGAAACCCTCGATAATTGTAGAAACGAAAAGTGTTTCTGTTTATTTTTCATTACTTTATCAGGTACTTGCGTTTAGAAATCATCACATCATGTAGCCGAGCTGATGATAAAGTAAAAATCATAAATAATAATCTTTTTAACAAAAAATTAAACCGAAGAAAAAAAGTAAAAAGCAAAATATAAATAAACCTTTTAAATAAGCTTAATACTTAAGACTTAAAAGGTTTATTTATTTTTTTGCGTTTTAGTTCTTTTCGTCGGTTTAATTTTGTTTTTTTATATTTTTTATAAAACTACTCAATTTAATTAACTTATAAATATTAAGAGTACAAGGAATCGATTTTTACCTGTGATTTAATAAAAATATTATTAGTTACATTAGATTTTACCTGCAAATAGTCATGTCTGTTTGAAGGATTTCGAGTGAATGTATATTTTTAATTGTAGGATATCATAGGGGAATGTGCTTTTCTGTGGTGATGGCTGAAGCAGCAGGAGTTTTTTTTTCTGTTTGGTGATCCCAGAGTAATCGATAGCTGGTTCTTGACTATGCCAACGAGCTATTTTGCCCCTCGCAGAAATTTCATTCATAAATATGTTTCAGGGCATAATAATAAAAACAATTTCACACACCTCATACACGGCCTATATATATCTGATCCTAAACTAGGCAGAGCCTGTATTATGGTACCCAGACTGCTGATAAACATACTTATATATTTCTAAATACATACATATTATAAATAAATTACACACAGACAGAGAATAATTCGTCCTGGGTGGAAATCGAACCCACGACCTCTGGCTCAGCAGTCAGGGTCACTAACCACTAGACCATCAGGCCAGTCCAGTAAATATACATATATTTATAAATAGAGTTATAGAAAAAGAAGATCCAAACTTTTAAACTTTTGCGTTCCATGATAATATAATTATGTTGACGGGAATTCACGCGATCACGCATTTAAAAAGTATTACAGTACCTACAGGCCTGTGATCACGGCCACGACCACGGCAAAGCAAAGGTATGTCATACCTTTTAAATACGTGATCGCGTTGATTCCCGTCAACATAATTATATTAGAATAGAATAGAATTTTTATTTAAAGCACTCACTCACACTTCACTTAGTTATTAGTTTAACTGAACACTTTGTTAGTATTACAGTATTTTACTATATTAAATGCATGGCAGACACTATCGCCAAAAAAATTACATCTAAGCTGAATTATTGACATGTAACCGGTGAAGTTTTTTTTATACTTTCAGACCGTTTATTTTCCGTTCGGTTATAGTAGTGCGAAATCTTGTGTTACACCGTGACTAAACAAAGCTTAGAAGCAAACATTTATCTATTAGGTATACCGAGGGGGCCCACAGTTTCTAGGAAGCGGCAGGGACTGACTGACTATAGCAAGAGTCTCCCAATTGGTCGGACGAATCGAGATCTTGGGTCGTCACAGTTGTTTTATGACGATTTTCTGCGAGGAGAACATCTCGCGCAAGGAGGAGGTGACGTTGTTGATTCGGTAGAAAAACTTCCAGGTGGCACCTTTTCACTTGCGCTCTCATGCGTACGCTAAGAGTGGCCGTGGGTGTATGAGACGAGTTTTATGTTCTTAACCCGAAGCAGAGTCTCCCGTGAAGAGGGTGTCTGGACATCGCCCAGTTGCCGTCCGCTAGCCAGCGCTGGGTGGATCATTGGAGGCAAAACGTCGCCGTACCGACGGTCAACTCATAAACGGTGCTGTGAGGCACACCGTGTGGTTTTAGTTGGTTTAAGCCTGATATACGGCCTCACGAATAGCCCGGTGAGGTGAGCTTCCAAACGAAAAACAAATGATTAATGTTACCACCGCCAAATTATGTCGTTATTTCACGTGTAAGCAACCAAAACAACCTTTTTTGTACGCTCCAGGTTGTTTCACCGCCAATACACTATAAACACTCCTGCCTGAAGAAAGAGGTAAGAGGTACTATGGAATAAGCGATAAATTGCTGTTTTCCGAAAAAAACGCGAACGAAGTCGTGGGCACAGCTAGTAATTAATATGGCAAAACAACGTGTGCCGGGTCAGCTAGTTTAGAATAATATTCTTTATAAACGTGTAGGTATAATTTGAATAACGTTCTAAATATATATTTTTTTATTTATTACTTATTTTCGTGGCTAAATAACTGGTGACAGGCAGTCTGTCTCCGATTCCTACTGACCCAATTCTGTGATGTACCTACTTATACAAGTATTTTAACGAACACTTTTAGTTGTGACGCAATTCATTGTGGAATGGAAATGATATTAATAATAATCAAAGTCAAATATTAATTTCATAAAACTCATTAGAATTTGCTTGAAATCGCCTTTTTTTATACCAAATATTTTAGATCAACACAATGTCATAAGTTGCTTTGTCGAAAGTAAAATTAGGATTAAATAACAAATAATTTAGATCAACAGATAACAAATCATTTAGACAAACAGTTTATCTGCCGGTGTCGATCTATAACTACCCAGTCCTAAATAGAGCCCAGTAAGAAGAAATCGGCCAAACAAATTCACGGCCACTCTTGTGAAATGTATTACCGTACTGTCATAAAGAAACATGCAAACTCAAAAGAACACACCTCTTCCTTCAATTTTTATTTTGTATGTGGTCAGGTTATTCATGGCCTTCTACCGACAAATTTTATTTATAATTTGTAGATAAAATAATACAGAAAGGTTACAGTTATGATCACAAAATATAAAAATATATTTTAAGGTCGTAGGTAAGAAAAGCGCTTTGCCTGGGGGTGACGGAAGGGGCTATCTGTCACCCTAGCAGAAGCAGGCCCGAGACGGTGGCGCGACGTGTTCCGCGCGCGCCTCTCTAAACTAGAGGGGACAGAACCATCTGCACCTCAAAGTGGGGTCGCCTGGTTTAACAGGCGACCAAGTCTGCTGGGGTTCACAGGGATTTCCTTTCTAGGGTACACCTGAGGCCCCGGCTATAAGACCCGGTGACGGAACACTGTGTGGTTTTAGTCGGTTCGAGTCCGACATACCACCTCGCCGCCTGGCCCCGGTGAGGTGATAACCCGTGGGGGTTTCCACACATTAAAAAAAAAAAACAAAAAGGTAACAAAAGCGCTAAAATCTTAATTTGAAACTGACAAATAAACTTGAAAATTTATTGATAAATTTCATACTTTGTAAGAAAGAAGGCGGACATTAATGAGACTATGGGTTGGATTTTGATAGAATGTCCAGATTTTACGTAAAATGTATGCATAAAAAAATAACATAATTGAAATTGACATAAAAATTCATCAATCTGAGAGAGCCATGCTTCGGCACGTATGGGCCAGCTGACTCTGCCCGATACCACGGCCTCACAGAAAACCGACGGTGAAACAATGCTTGCATTGCTTTTCCCCGCCTGAGTGAGGTTACCGGAGGTACAGAATACATAATAGTACTAGTACAGAAGGACCTCTTCGCAATACCATTTAAATAAATAGCGACTCTTGCTCCGACACAATAAGGTGCAATTCAGATCGCACACCGCTAATTCCAAATGGCTTATATTAACCTAAAACTTGCCTCTCTTTCTACCGCATAACTCTTATCTGTTCTGATGCCGTTAAGGTTGTCTTCTGTAAGAAGAATTAATCTAAATATTTAATAACCAGTTATGTGCCTATTACTTTACTTCTGTAAACAACATAAGTTTTAAATAAACCTAGACTAGGTATTTACCTACTTAGTAGTACCTACGTAGATGTAACTTATATTAAAGAAAACTATTTTATTTCACAATCTCTGCATAGATACTTTAATCTCTAAGAAGATAGGCATTTGTCATAACGTTAGTGTGTACCTTGGAATGAAACTATCTCTTTTAGGCAAATCAAATCGCATAACCCTACTCCCTATACCACCAGCTATTTGCCAGTAAAAGTCATATGGAAATCGCTCCACCCGCTGCGGAGATTAGCCGAACAAATAGATAGATAGACAAAATTGTTGTAGTCCTAAACTTATCAAAGCTAAACTTGACTAAGTTACTCCCTATAACACCAGCTATCTGTCAGTGAAAGTCCCGTGGACATCGGTATACCCGTTCAGTAGATTAGCCGGAACAAACAGACAGACAGACAAAAATGTGAAAAATATTTTTTTGGTATGAGTACCGTGTAAACATTCAGATGCATTTAGTAAAAAACTGTCCGATTTCCACGATGATTTCCATTGATTGATTGATTGATTTCCATTATGTCATTACAAACGGACACTTCAAATTTATTGAAGTGAAACTTCTTTATCGACGTATGGGAGAAATTTTTGTAGCAATCGTCACGTTTTTCGGTTACGCGCCATGTTGCTTTTTTTATCAAAGTTTAGTATAGTGACGTAAAGAATATAATGTAATATATTATAATAATAACAACAATATATTAGTTTTGAAGTTTGGTTTGAAATAAGAATAACAATATATTAATTTGAAAGTGATAAAATAAAAAGACTTATTCAAATTTAAGTGAATTTACGAGAGTGAAGTAAGAGAAAGTGAGAGTGATTATATATTTCGTTTTATAATTTCTTAAGGCTTAAGCCTTATCTACCCCATTTTCGTGAAGTTGCAAATAGTAGAAAAATGATATGTCGTAAAGAAGTTTCACTTCTTACCTGTGTACTCTGGTACACACACACATTTTTTTTTTTATTTACTAGCAGTTCCCGCGCGGCTTCGCTCGCGTGTACATATTTATATATTTTGCGCGGAACCTGAATCTTTTTTTCAAAATCACAGTACCATTAGTCACTCCTTTTAACATCAGCTATCTGACAGTGAAAGTCCCGTGGAAATCGGTCCACCTGTTCCGGGGATTAGCCGAAACAAACAGACAGACAGACAAAAATTGTAAAACATGTTGTTTTGGTATATGTACCGTATATACATCCAAATGCACTTAGTAAAAAGCGGTTATTTTAATATTACAAACAGACACTCCAATTTTATTTATTTCTATAGAGTATAGATAGAAGATGTGTATCAGTTGTTGTGGTCCTAATAAATAAATAAACTTATCATAGCTAAACTTGATCTTGTAAACAGAACTTGTAAATATCTAACTATACTGAATATCATTAATAATATAATCTAACTACGTAAATACGGGAAACGTAATTCGTAAGCGACGAACGGACGAAGCGACGTAGCGCGTGAGTGAGTATCGAAGTAACGTGCTACCCGGCCGGCGCGTGGCAGCCCACTGAATTTCGCTCGACTCGTCGCCGCTGCTAGGTACCTGTAACTTCATACCTACTGACCGGAGTGGGCCTAGCCTGCCGGAGGCCCTAATCCTTCCCTCTCCCCTATTCCCGTCTTCCCGCTCTTCCCCTACTCCCACCTTAAAGGGCGGCAACGCACTTGTGACTCTTGAGTTACAGGTGCCCATGGGCGGCGGTAGTCATTTACCATCAGGTAACCCGTCTGCTCGTTTGCCCCCGTAAAAATTACGTAATTTTGTTTTCCAAAGTCCATTTCTTTTCCCAGCTAAACCAACACTTTGTCGGCTGAATATAACGCTCCTAAATTTTGACCACATCTTTCTGTAACATTCTGTACTGTAAACATATATTATCGATAATCCAAAAAAGAACAAAATCATCTCGTCACTTTTCCATTATAATACCGCTTTATTGAAAACATATTTCATAGAAACAATAGATGAACTTTCGATCGAGATTTATGTCAGTCGGCTGGTTCGGACATATTAAAAGAATGTCGCCATGGCAGAAAAAAGAATGACAAATAAGTTTTAGCCAATATGGATGTTGACGAATTTTCTTAACTGTTTTTATTTCCTAGCTAGGTCCTTATTTAACGCAAAAAACAATATTCTGTTGAAAAAAAATGGAAATAAAAAAATTTATATATATATATATATATATATATATATATATATATATATATATATATATATATATATATTAGGGACTTATAAAATTTTCCGCTAAAACACTCGCATCCGCCACATGAGTTTGATTACGTCACTAACCGAGAATATTAGCGCTCCATAGAGTATATTATGTAGTTAATATTATGCATTATGGTATAGGTATCATCACTACTACACACACTACCAACTGACTGCTGTAAGCTTGTGTATCGGTTAATGACCTTATAGTTAACATTTAAGCCTTTTTAAATCTTTAATTAAATGCTTAGTTTAAGGCAGAATGTACACTGTTCATTTATAACCACTCTATCTGTAATTTGATTCTACATTCAATGCAAATAATCTTTGATTTGATTTCTTATTTTCAGGTAGTTTAATTAAGAATATTAGATTTTTAAGGTATAATATCAGAAAAATATAAGTTAAACAGAAAATGATTTGCATTTTTTTACTATCCTGTCTAGTCTGTTCGCGATAAACTGAAAATCTACTGAACGGATTTTCATGCGGTTTTCACTAATAGACAGAGTGATTCATGAGGAATTTTGGTGTATAATTTGTACCCGTGCGAAGCCGGGGCGGGTTGCTAGTTTACTCATAAACATGATACAAACATTTAAGCCACACAGAAATAATAAAAACCTGTCATAAAATGTCTTATTTAGACTCCACCCCTATCGCAAGTTATTCGAAACTTTTCTATCAGATTCGGTTACAGTTTCGGATAATTTTTTATTTCGATATCCAATAGTTTCAGTTTCAGTTACTTAGCTCCATAACATCCCTGGTTCATATTCCATCCCGTGAGAGTCAGTGAGACGGATGGTGGTGGAACGAGTGTGCGGGATTTTATCAAACTTTTCAGTTTGACGTTCATACGAAAACAAACTCCCATATATTTGTCACTGAATTTGTTTTTTTAACCTTTACATTGATTTCTCTTCTTCGTATTTAAAAAATAAAGCATTTTGTTTTGTTTCTTGACATATATTTCTACTAATATTTTAAGTCGTGTCAACTACTCCCCATTTACAAAACTCTTTGATTTGATTCTGCTTTAATTAAAAATATAGTTGTTATAGATAATGTATTTATAATAAACATGTTGAAAAAAGAATATTAACAGATGTCGGAAAATATTTGTCTGATCGTGCTAATTTTAGGGTCTTCTAGTTACGCTTAAAAAACCTGTTAGCTTTAGATTGACATTTATAAAACTGTCGGCAAGAACGCGATGCGAGATATATAGAGGTGTATCTGACAATGCGACACTGACATCACTGAAACTCTAATACAGTTCCAACAAGAAGTTTAAAACATGTATATTTTTTGTAGTTATTTTTTATGGATTTTCTCAATAACGGATTGAATAATTCCAATATAAAAAAAATACGCAGTCATGGGACTGCCGACGGAAGTGAAAACTTAAACGAAACGACGAACTTAAAACGTCACATTAGCAGGTTGGTGACATTAATTAATAAGGAGCTGATAAAACTCAATGTTTTAAACATTGAGTAGCGCCCTCTAGTGGATCTATATATATATATATATATATTATTAGGGTCACGAGTTCAGTGCCTTTTCCCTATAGCGAAAGTGCTAAAGAAGTTTTCCAAAATCTTATTGTAACTGCTTGCTAGAGTTGTGCCCTTTCGGTGCTTTAGGCAAGTGTCGCATTGTTAGATACAACATGTACAAATGTATATTCCAAAGATAAAGCGAGAGGAAGCCTTGCCATTCCTGTGTTGTTCAACCGAAGATATCCTTCCCGAGCTACATACCGTAATCCAATTGGAAAAGATATTCTTACGCAAATTCAATTAACAACTCATGCACTACTGTATGTGAATAAACAAGACGTTTTAATGTAATTAAGATTATATAAATAGGTTGAAGTCTTGAAGACTAAAGCACAAGTATAATATCGATGTGTGGTTATACGCAATCGTACTTTATCTATTCTATCTTCTTCGTGGGAGAGCCATGCTTGGGCACGTATGGGCCTGCTCGACCGGAGTGATACTACGGCCTCACAGAACGAATGGCCTTCTTTTCATTAGGGTCGTCGCCATTGTAATGTTATACACATTACAAAAGGTTTTGGCTGGTTTCTTTTATGGCTGATGCCAACCCTCCTTAGGAATGTAGTTGTTTTAAGACTGGAAAGAAGCAAGAAGGTAAATTTGTATAAGGAGAAATGGGTAGGGAAAGGAACGGGACTGAGACTGCAGTAGGCCGCAAAGACCGGGGTCGGTTACTCGAATGTCCTGTAGTTCCTGTGACTGGAGAGCAGAGGCCACTGGCATGCATCTGACATACATGATAAAAATGGGACTTATAGTTTTCGTCTATTTTCGTAATAAATTATGAGCATTGTTGAACTTTGACTTTGAGTTAAATTGTCTAAACTATAATAATAATAATATTATAAAGAGGAAACATTTGTGTTTTTGTATGTATGTTTGTAAGTTTTCACACAAAAACTACTGGACCGATGGCGATGAAACTTGGTATGTAGATAGCTGGAGACCTGGATTAACGCATAGGCTACTTTTTATCCCGACATTCCCACGGCTAATAAATAGCGTTCAATACGCTAAAAGTTTTGTTAAAATAAAAGCATTTCGTTATCAAGGAGTTATGAATCAATAGTTCTTTATTATTCTGCCATGAAGTTACCTTAGTCTCACATTAGTTAAATGGAAGTATCAATAAAAAGTAGAAGCGGAATTCTAAATTGTACGAATATTTTTATATGACCTTCAGAGTAACTCATTAACTCATTACTCAATGATTCTGAACGCGAATATAAAATTATTTTATTGGTATAGCTCTTTAATGTTATGTCAGGCCAATGATATTTATGTTTTACGATAAATTAATACGACTATGAGAATTGATCTGTATATTGATTTATTTTAATGGGTCTTTTATTTCTTGTGCTACTAAAATCGTTTGGTGTGCTGTATCAGGTCTAAACGTGGTTTAATTTCTATGTTTAGTTATGTTTAATTTTTGCCCGACTGCAAAACAAACTGTCGTGTTTTTAACGAGTACTTGGATATGTATATGGTGTTCTTTATACCCAAAGGTGAAATGGCTTGGACTAACTTTTAAACTTTAGTGTTCCATGATAATTATGTATACCTATGGGATATTGCACTGACCGTGGTCACAGGCTGACTCAGTAGTCAGCCTTTAAACTAGTCGTAACGTCAGGCAATCAAAGGTATGTAATACGTGATCGCGTTAATTCCCGTTCGTATATCCTACTAATATTATAAACGTGAAAGTTTGTGTGTATGGATGTATGGATGTTTGTTACTCTTTCACGCCAAAACTACTGAACCGATTACGATGAAACTTGGTATGTAGGTAACTGGAGACCTGGATTAAGATATAGGCTACTTTTTATCCCGATATTCCCACGAGATCGGGACTTACGCGGGTGAAACCGCGGGGCGCTGCTAGTATAATTATATGAAATGGCTTGTAATTAATAAGATGTCTATAACCTTTCATATTCTAAAATTTATTTTTATAAAACTCAAATACAAAATGTGGAAGGAACAAAACATAAAGGGCCACTTTGCGAGGCATATCACTAAGTACATTTTCGAATCTTCTAGAGTGTCCTACAGCTGCAAACGCCGTTTACGAATTTCATAGTCTGTAAATTGGCTAAAACTGTATGTTACATTTAAAGCCAGCTGCTGACTTAATTCTAAACAATTAATTACTAAAAAAATGAAAACAAGATAACGCAGGAACATAAAAACATCCAATAAATACGATAAATCATTCTAATCAAGCGAATATTTCTTTTGATAAAAAGCAAGCGTAAAATCATATATTCGCTCTAAAGCTGAGAGTGTTACAAACAAAGAAACATACAGACAAATTCACATTCGCATTTATAATATTAGAGACAGGATTTACGATCTGATTTCCATTCAAATAAAACAAAGTGTGTGAGATTTACTATGCCAAATGTAAAATAGCTAGGTACTAATTTAACTCTAAATAATGAAATGTTAAGTATTGTAGACTCAACAGTATTCTTAGGAATTACATTAGATAGTAGGTAGGCTTAGTTCGGCAGCTTATGCAGTATGGAAGGTACGCCAGCTCACTGATACGGACACGGCTAGGCTAGTTTATTTTAGCTACTTTCACAGCGTCATGTCCTATGGTATACTACTTTGGGACAAGGCGGCTGATGTTGAAACGATTTTTATTCTCCAAAAACGAGCCATCCGCTCCATATACAATTTAGGTGCTAGAGTCTCTCTTCGAGAGTTGTTTAAGGATATAAGTATTTTAACTGTTGCATCACAGTATATTTTTGCAAATATTATGTTTTTTAGGCACAACATTAATGACTATAAGAAAAATAGTGATATACACAATATTAATACAAGAAACAAGTCTAAACTCGTTGATACCTATCATCGCTTGCATAAAGTACACAACTCGTGCGAAGGTCTTGGTATACGTTTTTATAACAAAATTCCTATACATGTTAGCGACCTTCCTGCAGATAAATTCAAGCAAACTGTAAAAAAATCACCTTATAAAGAAATCCTACTATACGATCAACGATTAGCTAAACGACAAACAGTCTTGGGCTTAAGGTGTCATTAGGTATATACACACAAACTTCTTTGTCTTATAATTAAGCTAAATTATTAACAAACCATTGTCAGTTGAAAATAATGCGTGACGTTTATTATGGTAATTTGACTAGTAGTGATTTTTATCAGTATCTCGACTATGGTTCGTCATGCTCACTAAAATGTCATTGCTTGCGGCGGCCTCCAGGGGGCGGGTCATTTCTTTCCCTCTGATATGGCGAAGGAGATGATGGCTGGTCCATGCGTCATACTCGTGAACGGGTGCTGCTCGGCCTAGTCAGCGATGCTTTAGCCTATACTATTATTTTGGTTCGTTCAACTGCAACTCTAGCCTCTTAATCCAATCACGAATTATTTTTAACAGTAGATTTTGTAATTGAATGAAGGTAGATGTGCACCTTGAATGATTTCTATGTTTAATAAGTTTAAACCTTCAACGGTATCACTGAGTGATTTTTATTTTTTAGTACGTTAGCTTTTGGAGCATTTCAATAAAATTGAAATAAAAATTCAGGTGGCATCAGCTTGCATCCTGTTTACCTTTCGTGTAACACTAACACTATTGTACCTGAAGATCTGACTTTTAAAAAGAGTGGCCATGAGTTTCTTTGCCAGTATTCTTCTCATAAGGCTCTACGCATTTTGGAAACTGGAAGTTATAGATCGACACAAGCAGGCAGTAGATTTTGGTGTTTTCACCTAATTTACCTCGACAATCCAGCACATGCTGTGGCGTCTGTTTGTGCCGATCTATGATTCTAACTCTAGCTTCAATTTAACGTTCATAAATGTCACTTAGTGTCTTAGTTGAATAAATGATTTTGAATTTAAATTGAATTTGAATTGCCAAGCTGTTAAATAATAAACATAGACAAAAACGCGTTAATGTGTTTTTGGAACATCCGGTTCAAATGAAGTACCTTTCGCTACCTATATATAAATATATTTAATGGGTTTAATTATATCAAAATATAGTAAATATTGTACAAACTCGAAATTGAAATTGCGCCATCTGGTAAAGTTGCCCAAACTAATACACGGATAATTAGTATTCAACCAATATCAAATTACATTAGTATCGCGCAGAATCCACAGATGGCGTGAATAAAATAAATCTCAGTCAGCTTTTATCGTCGTATATCCACCGAGTGAAGTGTAACGTGCTAAAAGGAACTTCGTTCCAAAACCTCATTCAGTAACTCTGTAACTCAAGTACTCTATGGAACGTAAGTTTACCTTAAATAATTTATTCATTATATGATTTAAAAAATACATTAAAAAAACGCTCTTAAATAGGGATAAACGCCCTAAATAAAAAACTGTCAGTCGTAGGACTGGACGTCAGAAGTGAAAACATAACTTATACATATATACACACACACATCTGTACGCTCACACATATGTATCAGAGCGTGATGGTCAGGCGAGTTCGGTGCTTTTTCCCCATAGATACCTACCAAAAGTGCCCAGCGGACCTAAAGAAAAACTTCACACACATCTGTATATGTATAAGTACCTGAGCGTGACTTATGTTGTACAGAGTAGTTACAACCGTCAGGTCAGGTCACGCGAGTTCAACGCTTTTTCCCCATACCAAAAGTGCCCAACGTGCATAAAGAAGTTTTTAGTTCAATAATACGCGCTTTTAGAAACAGCTACTTCTCTAAGGGATGTGGAAATAAACTGATGAAGGTATATTTGTGACAACGGGCACCATGCCAAAGATTGCTCTCACTTTGTTTACAAACAGATCTGACACCCACTTCATACTAAACATAAGTAGGTTACATTATATAACAGGTCATTGGGTGTTGTTACGTCGTTTAGACCTTTAGAGTTATTAAAGGGAAACACTATGAAGTTACATGTACGGATAATTTATTATATTATTATTTAGGCCCTTGAGACCTTGTCGATACAAATGTGGGAACGGGACTTGAGATGTTGTCCCTAAACTGAGGGCGGGCCCTTAAACATTTGAAACATTGCTAACCCAAGTGTGGCAAAATAGCAAATGAAAATTTTCTCTAGTTATTTTAACATGTCCAAAGAAAATGAATCATTAAAACATTCACAACTTTTTTTTTTTTTTTTAATAATAATAATAATAATAATATCATTTATTTTCTCACTACAATATATAGTTCATAACAAACAGTTTAATAAGAATACATAATTTGAGTAAGTATACATATATTGTAGGAGACTGGTGCCTAAGCTAGGCTCTAGGCCTGTGTTTCAGGACACCAGATTCCCACCCCTTAATATTTTCATTTCTAAACTATGTACTAAGCGTTGACAGCGTAGTAAGGTATCCAACTTTATATAAAGACAGCAGTTAGAAGATAGTGTTAGTATAGTATTTAAGAATGTTTGTGTGAGTATATATGTGCATAGTGTATGTGTGTGTGTGTGTGAGTGTGTCTGAGAGCAATTATGTGTGTTTGCGGTTACTTAAGAATGAATCCTACACTATATTAACAATTAGATGCTCGGTATCATCATAGTTAAGTTTTAAAAGCCATTCAGTTATTCTATTTTTACATTTATATTTTGTGAGATTAAAAATATTTAACAATTTATCAGTTTTATTATAAAGATACCCTCCCAAATGACTAAAGAACCGTTTAGCAAAGGTAGTTTTTTGCTGAAGGTGAAGACGTTGTACTGGATTATACCGTCTTTTCCCACTAGACAGCAACGGGTCATACACCAAAAGAGAGTGTTGTTTCAGTATAGTATGCAGTATGAACAGTTGTCGCACTGTGAGGACTTTACTGTCTTTGTATAACTGTTCAGTGGGAAATCGATATGGACGAAAGGACGAGACCTTCAGAATAGCTCTTTGAGCTCTCTCCAGTTCCAGTAGGGTAGTTTTCGGTGCTCCACCCCAGGAGGTGATGCAGTAACTTATTATGGACTGGGCAAGGGCAAAGTACACTGATTTCAAGATTTCTTTATCGCCTACGTTTCTTAGTGTTTTAAATACATATATGAGCTTACGCAATCTATTACTAAGGGTGTTTATGTGCTCTTGAAATCTGAGATTATAATCAATTGTTATACCAAGGTACTTTACTTTTTCTGTCTTAGAGAGAGTTACACAGTCACAACTACCTGTAAGTGCGTCTGTACAAGTGTGAGCCACAATAGCGGTTGATGGTCCATTGATTCTTAGACTGAATGTCATGTATTGTGTTTTAGCAGTATTAAGGGTCAATCGATTGCTTTGCAGGCACCTGCACACTGAGTTGAACCCTGATTGTGCATGTAGGTAAACATCGTCCCAAGATCTTGCGCTAAATAAAAGTGCAGTGTCATCAGCGAAACTAATGATTTTTCCGTTAGTGAGATCGAGCGCACCCAGATCGTTAATGTAGATGAGGAAGAGTGTAGGTCCAAGGACAGAACCTTGAGGAGTTCCGTAGGTAAGTGTTTGCTCTTCACTAATGAATTCATCTATCTTCACTCTCTGGGTACGCTCACTCAGGTAATCTTTAAAGAGATCCAGCGGCAGTCCCCTGATTCCCAACCGTTCCATCTTATCTAGAAGAATTGGAACAGAAACCGTGTCGAACGCCTTCGCGAGATCCAAAAATATACCCAAAACTTTATCCCCAACAACTAAAGCGATATTGCATTAAAAAAAAACTGTGTGGTGTCGTGGGACACCAGATAGGAACGAAGTTCGATAAGGAACTTCCCAGTTAGGGTATATAAAGGGCACCCCTCCGCAACGCCCCATATGAAACTTCGTTCCAAAAATAGGCAGTCATGGGACTGCCGACAGAAGTGAAAACTTAAACGAAACGACGAACTTAAAACGTAAATAAACCATAAATTCTCGTCACAAGCAAATATTTTTATATACACAAAGCGACTTGAGGTCCACTAGATAAAGCATTTGTCATTTAACTGAACAAAACTTCTCAATACTTAATACACATTCACAAACGAACATCGTTGCTGTAATTAAATATCTTTCTTTTTAGTGGTAACAACATCGAAGTAGAAGACTAGCAGAGAAAAATATTGATAATAGTCTCTATGTCGCCAGAACTTCTGTCAGCTGTCTTTTCTATTATTTATATCATTAGATATTTTATATTATTAGACTAGTTGACCCCGTACAACTTCGTCTGCGTTTGTAAATTTTCACCGTTTTTGCAATATTTTTCATTGATTTCAACCAAACAAACAAACTCTTCAGCTTGATAATATTAGCATAGATAACAATTTAAATGACTTCTCTGACAAATTAATACCTAACGTACCTAGCGTATTATAAATATCATATATCGTGCAGTTCGCGTAGGTGTTACTGCAAAAGTTTTACAAACCAGGGTAGTCTTACAAAAGGTGGATTTATGTGATAAAGGCAGTGCGAGGCAATCAATTCATTCGAACCACGGAACAGAGCAGATTAGTCGTTGGAACAGTTCGAATCAAAGCCTTTTTGTTTTAAAGTGTTGGCTTGATTTATGTAGCTGAACGAATGTGGTAGGAGATCGTGGTTTGCCACGGTTTTAATAATGGCTAAATGTTCGAACATCACATCTGAACCAAATCCATAGTTTCCTGGGTTGATAGATAGATGTCGTTGCCTTGGCAATAATAAAAGTATTTTTTTATAACTATTCCAAAGTCAATCTAACAGTGGTATTTAATAGCCCATAATGCGTGTGTATGAAAAAGAAGCCGCGTATTATTTATGTCCCACTCACAACCGAGTACACACTGTACCGAGATGCATTATGTTTCCATTAATCAACATTCAATAAAAATAATGACTAACGATTGAGGAATGAAATCTTATTTATTGCCTTCTTCTATACACGATACAGGTATATGTTGGTACAGCAATACACGGCGAACAGTTACCTACACCTGTGTATAGTTTACCGCACGAGGGCCATGTCAAGACCGTCAAGCAGACACACATTGGCCAATTTAGTTATCAAAAAAACTAAATACAACGAAAAAATTGTCAAAAATAACCCTTCTCTTTTTGAATCTAAAACTAATTTTAACAAACGAAAAGCAACACAACTCCCATTAAAGATGCTAGCACCCAAAGCAGAACAATTTAGACACAGTTGCGTGTATATGACACCACTTATATATAATACAATACCCAAGTGCATAACTGACCTCCCTTCTAAGAATTTTGTGTAGTGCTAAGAAAATGGTTAGTAAACAATGGTGCCGATTCTATTGTACACTCGACTAAACTAAAACCTGACTTAATTTCTTCATATGAAATCAACCTAGTGTTCTTCGTAATAAGGTCTATTTGTTACTAGCATCTATTTCTCAGCGCCGCTAAATTTCACTAACACCTGTCAACGTATACTCAACTTTATTTCCATGCAGCGAGAGTCTCCATTTATTTAAACGCTGTATAATTATCGTATAAAAACTTGTTCAAAACGAACAAGGTGTTTTTAATCGAAACCTACGAAGACGCTTACTAAAAGCACAGAGCAAAAGAGATGGCATTCAACGGATAGCGGCTCTCGCTACGTGGTATTAAAGTTTATTTAAGCGTATCAGACTTTAGTCGACAAATTAATTGCTTATTTCGATAGCGACATATGTTACCTACTTATTTGAAATGAGACCTTGTTTTGAAGTACGAGTATACAAGGTTTACATCTTATATGAAGGAAATTTTGTGAATTTTAATTTAGCGAGTGGAGTAACAGAATTGAGACCAATGGTTTCTATTCAGTCAAAGAATTTCTTTTGAAAAAAACTACCATTTTAGAAATGCATTGTAAGTGTGTATCCTACTAATCCCACTAATATTATAAATGTGAAAGTTTGGATGGATGGATAGATGTTTGTTACTCTTTCACGAAAAAACCACTGAACCGATTGCGATGAAACTTGGTATGTAGATAGCTGGAGACCTGGATTAACGCATGGGCTACTTTTTATCCTGATCTTCCCACGGGATCGGGACTTACGGGGGTGAAACCGCGGGGCGCTGCTAGTATTATAAACGTGAAAGTTTGTGAGGATGTATGGATGTATGTATGGATGTTTGTTACTCTTTCACGCCAAAACTACAGAACCGATTGCGATGAAAATTGGTACGTAGATAGCTGGAGACCTGGATTAACATATTGGCTACTTTTTACCCCGATATTCCCACGTGATCGGGAATTACGCGGGTGAAACCGCGGGGCGCTGCTAGTTAATGTTTAATAGATTGTTGTACGTTGCCTATTTTTCTCTTCTAAGTATTGTATAATATAATGGTCTATTTTGGTTTACATGTAATTCTATGGTAAATTAACAAAGTTATATTTGCATGCCAAATTTCTTAGCGAAATGTGTATCATGCCCATATTTTATGTAACACATTCTTGTACCACATTTTACGCAAATAAATTATTATTATTTTGGTGTTTCTGTGTATGTGGAGGGTAATCTTCAGAACTATACACTCCATAGATATTTAAACTGCGCATTGTCTATTTATATTTTTATTTGTTATGTATCATTTTAGTCTAAAATATTATGTTCTTGTTCTTATTCTTTATTTATTACTTTATTGTTTTCGTGTGAAAATTTTAGTGTCTGTATGCCAAATAAATCCTTTTCTTTCTTTCTATATATGTTTAAAAATTTTGTGTCATGTTGTATGTTCTCGATAAACTCCTAAACTAATAAACCGATTTTAATGAAAATTTGTACAATGCGTGCAGTTAAGTACAATTTGAGGGATAGGTAGTTTTTTTTAAATGGAAATAGTTTTCAAAATAAAATAATATTTTTAAATTATGTTTGTTTATTTTTATTCAATAACAATTTACATTGTGTTTGAAATTTCACATACAGCAGAAATAGAATTATATAAAAAATAAATAAAAACAATAAAAATAAATTAATTATACAAATGAGAAATAATTTAGTCAGAAACAGTATTATTATCTAAGTACAATTTGTTCACCTACCAGTTTCATCATTGCTCACGGACATAAACTCAGATACAGAATAAAAAAAAATTTCTATCATGTAAGCTTTCGGCTTTGTTTTAAATAATTTTGTGTTACAGACTATATTCTTCAAATGTGTCGGCAGTTTATTAAAAATCTCTACGGCTTGGTTTGCAGAACAGTGCTTACTAATGTTTAAATGTGGTCGTATTCCAATCTCTTGGCGACTAAGTACTAGTGTATGTAATATTTATTTTTTATTTTTTATTGATTTATTGTTACAAAGTAAGGTACAAAAGTAAAATAATCTGTAAGATGCCGCATAAACTCGTTCGAGTTTTTCCGTGCATCAGTGTCATCACCATTACAAATTTATATTCTTACATAGTTAATTATTGCTAAATCACAAGTTAACTAATGCTATACAATCTACTAAATGCTATACAAACACATTAACATATCTCCTGTACAGTTGTAAATAGGAAAAAAGTACAAAGGCAAAAGGCATAATTAATTATTAAATTGGGTGGGTAGTCATTGATATGTATGTGCATCTGCAAATGATTCAATATTGCACTTAAATTAAATGTTACGATTTATAAATATATTTATATTGGTTTGGTCGAAAATTTACTTTCCATAACGCAAAGCTGAGACCAGAGCACTGACCTCTATTGTACAAATACGCGTACGTAGCGTACTTGTACAATAGAGGTCAGTGGACCAGACGGGAATCTTTACTTTTTAATGAACTATTATTATTTAATGTATCAAACCTTCTTAGGTTGAATACAGCACGACTCGCGATTGACTACCCTTAAGAAAATATTTAGCTTCTCTCTCTCTCGAGTCGCCTTAACCCACAAATGCTGTCGTAACTCATAAAATTGACATACATAACCTCAAAGTGCCATAACACAATTTTATGAGCGAATCAACTTTGACTGTGGAAGTGGATTTCAGTGGCACAGGTTTATGTACAAAACTGACTAACTACATTTCATTATACATGTCTAGATTTTCGTGTACGACTTGTGTGTAGATTTTAAGTACGTGATCTTTAGATCTTTAAATAGTACATTATTTAGTTACGGTAAACGCTTCCCATTAGGCAGGGCTTTCTTGTCGACCTTAATACTATACAAAAACTTCGGCTGCGTCTACCACTGCAGGCAGAGAAGTCGATCAACTTCTCCGTACAAATTACGCATGCCATCGCACTGACTGCATATCTCATCATTAAATTTATGACTCTTAACTTTTTATTTAAAAGAAAATAGTACAATAGCAGGAATTCTAATACAAATATGCACTTTGCGGTGTCGTGCACTTTCTTCGCACGACTATCAACTTTAAACTGGCAACGTTCAGCCAAGAATAGAAAAGCCTTCCGACTGCTTATCCGAATTCTAACTAATATTATAAACTAGCAGCGCCACGCGGTTTCACCCGCGTAAGTCCCGATCCCGTTTGAATATCGGGATAAAAAGTAGCCTATGCGTTAATCCAGGTCTCCACCTTTCTACATACCAAGTTTCATCGCAATCGGCTCAGTGGTTTTTGCGTGAAAGAGTAACAAACATCCATCCATCCATCCAAACTTTTACATTTATAATATTATAGTGGGATGCGAAAGTGAGTTTATTTCTTTCACGCCCTAACCACTCAGCCGATCATCATAATTTCGTATAATTGTTGTCAGGGGTACAAAAAATGATAAAGGGTACCATTCATCCCCTAAAATAGTACAGCTTCCGGGATTATTTATAAAGTATACACGCATTTGTACTCAATGTCCCCAGTGAGCACGCGTCATCACATATTTTGGACTGGCATGTTTCAGACTCCAGATCAAATTTGACCTGAAAATGATTCTCACACCGCCAGAACCCCGACGAAATCCTCGCAAGATGGATGTACGTAAGTATGAGGAAGCTACCGCAGAAAGTTTGAAAAACATAGATCTGCCAAATGCTCACGGGACCACAGCGGACGTTGATAACCATGTAGACAACCTTACTACTACGTTGATCACTTGCTTTGAACAAACATGCCCACCATGCCATGACCCTGCAGTAAACACTACTGGTGGGGACCGGAACTGGAGAAACTACGCCGCAAGGTTAGAAAGCTTTTCAATAAGGCAAAGAACTCGCGACTAGACTAACATTGGGAAGCATATAAGCAGGCCCGACATCACTACAAGAAGCGGATTAGAACCAGAAAAACTGAATGTTGGAGAAGCTTCTGTACTAACATAGATAACAACAATCAGGCAAACAGAGTCAAAAACATCATGTGCGGTGAAAGAGGATACTGCCTTGGTTTTTTGAAAAACCTGATGGGACCTATACTAAAACAGATTCAGAAACCTCAGAACTGTTAATGACAACTCCACTTCCCAGGATGTCGAATATCAGATGAGAAGGACACATGGGAAGATGGTAAGGAAAATGCACCAGGTGATTCAGACTGGACCACTGCCCGTAAAATCGTGAATTATGAAAAACTACATTGGGCGATCAAAAGCTTCCTTCCATACAAAGCGGCAGGATTGGATGGTATTTTCCCAGGCCTGCTAAGATGGTGCGATGGATCGCTAATAGATCATCTGCGGATCATCTACGGAAGCTGCTTGGCACACCGTTATATCCCCTTGAAATTGAGAGAAGTCAAAGTAGTCTTCATTTCTAAACCCGGCAAAGGAGATTACACACAATCGAAATCATTCAGACCCATCAGTCTCACATCGGTCTTACTTAAAGTGCTGGAGAGACTAATAGACAGGGAAATCAGGAGTACAGCATTAATCAACTACCCTTTGAACCCCAACAAATCGCAAATCAACTGAATCTGCCCTACATCGAGTTGTCTCATACATAGAGGGCAATCTAAAATGCAAAATGTCAACCCTTGGAACCTTCATCGATATCGAAGGTGCCTTTGACAAAACTAACTTCACCAGCATAAGCCAAGCTCTGACAAGACATGGGGTCGACTCCACAATTGCCGGGTGGATCGACAGCATGCTTAGAAACAGAGCCATACAATTTACTGTGAGTGACACAACGAGAGGGGTGGTGGCTAGAGGGTGTCCGCAAGGCGGAGTTCTCTCTCCTCTCCTGTGGAATATTGTGGTCAATGAGCTTATTACTCAGCTCAATGACCACAAGTTCCTCACAGTGGGCTATGCAGACGACCTGACCATCCTCATAAGCGGCCCCTTTGAGAGTGTGATATGTGACCGAAAGAGGTCTGCATTGAAGGTCGTTGAACAGTGGTGTGAAAAACACGACCTAACAGTGAACCCGATAAAGACAGAGTTGATTATGTTCACAAACAAACGTAGTTTAGGAGAACTGAGACTACCTAAATTATTTGGCACCCGTCTAGCCCTAACCAAAGAGGTCAAGTATCTAGGAGTTATACTTGACAGCAAACTCCTATGGAACAGGCACCTGGATGCAAAACTGAACAAGGCTCGCATTATTTTCTGCCAATGCAAGCGACTACTAGGCAAAAGCTGGGGACTATCACCATAAATCACACTATGGCTGTACAAAACGGTCATACGGCCAATCATCACATATGGTGCTATTGCCTGGTGGCAGAGAACAGAACTAAGCACTGTCAGAAATAAACTGCAGCAATTCCAGAGACTCGCATGTACTGCCATCACTGGTTGCATGCGCACTACTCCCACGGCTGCCCTTGAAGTGGTACTTGATCTAGCACCACTAGACCTGTATATACAACAGGAAGCAGCTGTGGCAGCCATCAGACTTAAACACCTGGGTCTATGGTACAACCGAGAGGGTCCCCATTCCAAACTATGGAATCAATTAGTGGAATATCAACCACTAATAGCTGCCCCATGCGACAGGATCCCTAAACAACACATCTTCGAAATAAATCAGTCAGGCATAAATGAAGTCCGGATCTACTCGGACGGTTCCAAGATGGGGTCAGGGACTGGAGCCGGAGTTTTCTCACAAGACTTAAATATAAAAATATCACTGGCGTTGGGCCAACACAGTTCCATATTTCAATGTGAGTGTGTTGCGATAACCTACGCCGCCACCGTGGTCATGTCAAAAGATATAAAGGAGTACAACATCCGTATACTGTCAGACAGTATGGCCATCCTGAAGGCCCTGGAGGGCAACACCATGAACTCCGGTCTCATTTATGAATGCCACCAGACGCTAGAGCGCTTAGCCTCTGCCAATGGGGTAATTCTTCAATGGATCAAAGGGCATAGTAATTCACTCGGGAACGACGCCGCCGAAGAGCTGGAAAGAAAGGGATCTGTAACGTCAGTGGCAGGTCCAACTATACTGCTGCCACTTCCCTTTAATCAACTTCGCTCATGGGTAAGGCAACGGACTCGTGAAGCGCACAACGGTCGCTGGACCGACACACCTGGCTGTAGGCAGTCTAAACTGGTGTTGACGGAGATCTCACCACGTTTAACTTGCAGACTGCTCAGTCTTAACCGACTTGACATCAGAATAGTTGTAGGAACCATTACGAGCCACTTGGCTCTAAACCGGCACCTATTCACCATCAGTGCGACAGACAGTCCCCTATGCAGAGGATATCTCAACGCGGAGGAAACGGCCGCCCACGTTATCCTGGAGTGCGAGGGAGTGACCACACAACGGGCACGTGTCCTCGCGGGTGCGAGGTCGCTCCTAGAAGCCTGTGAAAGCCTCAGGAGGCTTCTGTGCTTCTGGAAGAAGCTAGGCTGGCTCAACTAGTCAGCTTATTCGAACGCATAATGGACCGCCTATGAGTCTAAATGCGGAAACAAAGCCCTATACCAATACCAATACTCCATGTCCCCAGTTCTGGTCTGTCGAGAATCAAACCTCGATCGGTGCTTTCAACTGGCTGAACCTTACAAACTTGATCGGGATCACTGCTCTGTGCTACGTACCTATTTGCCGACATTACAAACCAGCGTAAAATACAGTCCACTTTGTATTTGTCTACCAACAACGAGACCTTAACAAGTCTAAAGAAACGCTTCAAACATTTACACACACACGGGATTACCATTTGATATTGGTATTGGTATAGGGCTGTTTCCGCATTTAGACTCACAGACGGTCCATTGGTTATGGTGAAAATCCCCACGGGTCATCGCCTCACCGGGGATAAACGGTAACGTGGTATGTTGGACTGGAACCGACTAAAACCACACTGCCTCGCCTGCTTCTGCTAGGGCGACGGATAACCCTGTACGTCGCCCTCGGGCAAGCGCGCATGGAGGCCGGATATAGTGTTGCTCTCTTCGACGCCTGGTGCGTCTTTCTGGGAGAGTACTAGCTCTCTCCAGCTCCCTTTTCGCCGCCTCCTTGACACTTATCACTCGCAAAACGAGGCGGCGGAATCCCACGTGCTGGACCTCAGACCTTACCAAGGTCTCCAGCGAGAGGCTACCCACGCCCAAAGTTGTCGCTAGGTCGGCATGTTCCTGCGCCGCTGGGCACTCCACCAGAGTGTGGAGTGCGGTATTCTCGCATTGTCGAGCTAGTCTAGCTCTTTCCAGAAGCTCCATATCAAAACCGTAAAACTATCAAAATGAACCTACATTTTGCAAGGACAACAATCAAAATCAACAAGCGACATTAATGTCAACATTGTGAAACTCTGAATGATACGACAGGAAATCCATGCGAAATGAACTTTGATCTTTTTACGATAAAGTGTTAAATATATGTTTGTAGCTTGCCAATTTTGTGTGTTTGTAAACATTTTCAGACACCTACTACGAAATAAACAGCGGTAATTTCTCTTATTATGTTTCCTGTGCCTTTCATCTAAGGATAGATACATGGCCTATTCGTCTAACGTGCGTGTCACTAACCCATATCACATGGGTCATAACTTCTGTCAAGAAATTTCAATTAGTTAATGCCGCGTGCCTATATTCAAAAAACGATTCGTTTTGCTTACGGACGGTAAAATGTCGTTCAATTTTCAACGAAAATTTTATCGACCGTGAGCATAACAAATCGTTGCTTGATTATAGGAAGCGGCATATTTTTTTTTATTGAAATACTAGCTGTTCTCCGCAGTTTCCCGCATTCATGGTCACTGCTCCGCTCCTAAGAGTCGAAGCGTGATGATACATAGCCTATTACCTTTCTCAATAAATACTCTATGCAATACAAATTATTTTTCGAATCCGACTGGTAGGTCCAGAGATTAGCGCGTTTAACGAACAAACAAAAAACTCTTTATCGTTATTATATTAGTATACATTTTAAACTTGCGATTGTGACCGATTTCGCCCAGGTACAGATTAGTTTTTGGTAATTTTATATTTTCTGTGTATGTATGTACCTAGTGGTGTAACATGAATCACCCATTACTAGTATTCTCGTAACCGCTCCAAAGAAACTAAATAGTTTTACTGGTAACGTGTTTTACTGGCAGCAGATAGAAGATGAAGCCCTTGTTCAAGAAACGATGAGTGATAAACAGGACCTGGATTGCTAAAACTCAAACCTCCTACTGAAAAATACAGCGAGAATGTTATTTATTTTGCAAGGACAATGTATATTTATTTACTATTGTAATACTTATCAAGATTGTTAGCCTTTATTTCAGAAAAAAATCTCTGTAATATCTCTAAGAAAAACAAAACTTTTATAATCTTCTCCTTAAAATCTATATTAACTCAAAAGAAAAGCAAGTTCATAGCCAAGTTTATGAAAACGAACAAAAAAGATATCACTCTATCCTAGAGAAGACGAAGCTCGTTTGAAACTCGGGAAGAAGTTATTATCTTCGTATAATGCTATGATTAAGTTTTTTAATATTTACAGAAACCAAATATCTTAATTTTATAGTATAGTATAGAAAGAAAGAAAATGAATGTATTTAGTAAAACAAGGCATAAAACTTATTTTATAAATATAAAAACTATTATACTTATTTCTAAAAGGCTAGTTCTCAAACTCAATCAAGACTGAGGAAAGTTGACATAAACATAATCTGTGGTATGACGTGGCGTTTTTGCCTTCGGTTTAGTTTAGTTAGCTCGCGTTTTTATAGATTTGCTTACTTATTTATTTAAAAGTTAATGCACAATTTGTACAAAGGCGGACTTAATGCCCAGGGCATTCTCTACCCGTCAACCTTGGGGTGATGTAGAAATATTATACGGTGTATACAAAGATAAAATATAACATTTGAAGTTATTTAAAATACGTTAAAT
This sequence comes from Callimorpha dominula, assembly GCA_949752705.1. NCBI lineage: Eukaryota > Metazoa > Arthropoda > Insecta > Lepidoptera > Erebidae > Callimorpha > Callimorpha dominula. Next base: position 20,247,029 of record OX457005.1, read on the forward strand.
AATCAAAGTAGATATACATACATTACCAATCAGGTATCTTAAACAGGTATTTTTCTGGATGAAAAGTAGGTAACCTATTTCCTTTTGTCTACCCCTAACAACGTGTATTTAATGTGGTGATGTTCCTCTATTGTGACAGTTACATAGGTTCATATATGATTGTCTGATGGTTTGGTAGTTTAATAATAATAATAATAAATTGAGGCACCTTACTGATGACAAACTAGGCAGAGCCCATACCAGAACCCATATAAAACCTGACTGCTGATAAACATACTTAATATAGATTAATTACACCCAGACACAGAACAAATGATCGTGCTCATCACACGATTATTTGTCATGGGTGGGAATCGAACCCACGACCTCTGACTCAGTAGTCTGGATCACTAACTACTAGACCAACTCTACTGTTTGGTCAATTACATAAAAGTGGTAATTTGGGTATGTAGATTGGTACATATCTTTGATCTGCCTGACGATATGGCGATATACTGGCCGCGGTCACCTGTTCAGACGAATGTAAGCATTCAAATCATCGTGTTAATTCCTTTTAATATAACGGTAAGTATATCACGGAATGCGAGGCGATTCGTTTCTTTCAACTGATCAGCGGAGAGTTGATATATCGAAATCGATTCGATAGCCGATTCTGAACAAACACTTACAGAGTGTATACATATTATATGCTGTACAGACCTGAATGTATCGCCCTTCAAACACATATATCATTTACGCACAAGGTTATTAGCCGATGTCCCTTACAAAAGCCAATTTTATTGTGCAATTATCGGAGCAGGCAATCGATGAATAATTTAATCATGTTTGCCCCACTGTAGGCAAACGGGGTCGAGTCGTACATTGACTGGTAACGAGGATTTCTACTTGTAGGACTTGAAGATTTATCGATGAAATACTCCTAGTTGAACACTGAAATTATCATTTCTGTTCATACAAGGCTACTTTAAACGGTGGTATGCCTATAGATGTTATTAGACAATAATTCGATAGGGCAAGTACAAGAAGTACTCGCATACTTTTCTATTTTTGACTATTTTGATTTTTTTTTGCCTCACACACCCACATCTTTATCCCAAAAGGGGTAAGCAGAGACGTGTTAAACTACTGTCTACTGCCGCCCACCGGGGACTTTGTGAATTAAAAATGGGAAAACTTGGAGTATATTGCAAGGGAACGATAGACAATAGGGAAGGCAATAGTTATTACAGTAAAATACGTTATATTTTTGGCAACTTCACTTTATATTAGAGGGAGCAAAATGCATGTATTTGCGGCCCCGACCGCAAAGCGTAACCCTGCGTTAATAGTAATTTGAATGTTAATGCCTAGTAAATAGAATACATTTTTTTTTTATATATTATAGAGGGCAAACGAGCAGACGGGTCACCTGATGGTAAGTGACTACCGTCGCCCATGGACACCTGCAACTCAAGTCACAAGTGCGTTGCCGGCCTTTGAGATAGGAGTACGCTCTTCTCTTGAAGGTTTGAAGGTCGTATCGGTCCGAAAATACCGCAGGTGACAATTTGTTCCAGAGATTGGTTGTGCGAGGCAAAAAAAAACTGGGGAACCGCACAGTGGTGGAGTGCCAATTATCCAGGTGAAAGGGATGAAAGTTTTTATTTATTTATTTATTTATTTAATATCTTTTGAAGAAGGCTTACAAAATAATAATAATAATTATGGTTACAACAAATATATATCCATGTTGCTAACAACAAATCTCCAGAGTTAGGTAACAATATTAATACTACACTCAAGAAAAGTCCTCCTTGAACCAACACATACACATACAAATACACCTACAAACCACAAAAGAAATTCTTAGAAATAGTACTAATTAATAATGTAGCAATAACAAATTCAAAATGAGATGATATAAGATAAAAAAAAAAAAGAATATCATTATTTACTTCATTACCTAACAGTTTGAGTACCGCATCCGACACTATCAGTGAAAAATGGTTTGGCTAAAAGCTGTCTCACTGTGCTAGCCTTTGTGCAAAACAAGGCATAGTGCAGTGAGCCATGCAGTTCATTGTAACCGCGTGCACTTCGCAGTAAGAAGGAATTACGCCTGTAATTAGTCGTCACAAAAGGTATATGGAGCAGTGGTCGCTGTCTTAGACCGATTTGGTTAGTTCGTAATCCTATCTTTGATAGGAGCTCGGTTGAGTCAATTGTGCCATTCGCGATGCTAGTCAAATAACTGCTGTCACTTATATGTCGCCTGTATTCGAGTAGAAGGAAGTGATACCGTCTGCAACGATGATAGTAATCATGTGAACATTGCTGTGCCCTAAAGTCCAAATACCGCATAAACTTTCTCTGGATACCTTCAATACGAGATTTATAAACTTCGTATTGTGGGTTCCAGACCTGTGATCCATATTCCAAAAGGCTGCGTACAAAGGAACACTACAATACTTTTATTAGTTTAATAGTATGGAAACAGGCCGCGGTTCTCATTATGAAGCCCAGATGCCTTATTGACGATATCATCGATGTGTTGATCGAACACTAGCCTACTGTCTTGTATGACTCCAAGATCTCGAACACTGTTGACTTTAGTAATGTTTTGCTGACTCAATGTGTAACCTGAACCTATTGTTGTTTTTTGACGGGAGAAGGTTATCTGATAGCATTTGGTTACATTCGGCTGAAGCTTGTTAAGTTTACAGTACGCGTCAAATTTGTTGAGGTCAGCTACAAGCTGACCTCAACAAATTTGACGCGTTGATCCCATCGGATACAAATTCATGTGAGAGAATGAAATTTGATGTTGTGGAGCGATTTTTAAGGAAACCATGTTGTTCCTCACCCAAACCACTCCTGACTATTATCCATATTCGCTATTAGCATAACATGAAAAGTGACGGCCGCGTGGATCCGTGCGGGGTGCTCAAATGAAAACTTTAACCGAGCCTTATTATTTCTTTATTTATTAGAAACTCAACAGCTTGTTTTCCATATACATAGACAATAGTGTAGGTACCACCAGCAGCATTGACTAACGCTTGCTTAAACACTAGTAGGTAACATATGTGCAATGTATTATTTGCTGGTGCCACCTATAACAAATAGGTCTTAAGCCAATAATAGAGTTTCCTGGCATTTAAAAAGGCAGAAGTGTAAATATAACACAGTAGGCAAAAATAAAAGTAACAACAGATACAACTAATAATACCAAGTTAATACCCAATGATGTGCTGCATGGATTTATGGCATAATTTAAGAGTCAAAAAGAGTACTCACAATTCGTTCAAGGTATTCGTTTTTAGATAGGTGAAACAGGTCGACACTCGAGAAACGTGAGTTATAGGTACGAGGCAACCTAGTCATAACAGCATTTTTACCGTAGTTCGTACGATGAAGAGGGACATTGAATAATTTAATGTTTCTAGTGCGCTTTTTGGGAACATTGAAACTAATTTTGGAAAGTAAATGAGAACAATCTGTATTACCACGCAAGATGTTATAGAATAAAGACATGTCTAACATAGTACGTCTGTTAGTAAGTGACAGTATGTTATAATGTTTAGAGTCATCCATATATGACTCGTGACGCTTCCTCGTCTTAAAGTTAAGAAACTTGACAAAACGTTTCTGGATGCACTCTAATCTATCAACATATATTTTGTAATGAGGTGACCAGACGGGACAGCAGTTACTCCCAGGCCTTTGACCTCTTCAACCCTTTCAATTATTTTATCATCAAACTTATACGAAAATTTTATTAGTTTTTTAGAGTGACTAAAACTGATGCCCTGACATTTTGAAATGTTTACTGTGATATTATTACGTTTGTAATATGCATAAAGGGCATTGAGATCGCGTTGTATTAATTCGCAGTCAACTCTAGAATTTATACGCATATATATTTTCATGTCGTCTGCATACATCAGATGATTGGCGTATTTAAAGCATGAGTCGATGTTGTATAGGTAAGCACAGTAAAAAAGGGGACCGAGGTGGGACCCCTGTGGTACACCTGAGGGAATGTTTATGAAGTCCGACTTAAACCCACCGACCACCACAGCTTGCGCGCGGTTGGATAAATAGGAACAAACCCATCTAAACAAATCACCATGGATTCCGAGGTGTTGTATCTTATTGAGCAATACGACGTGATCTACACGATCGAATGCTTTCTCAAAATCAGTGTAAATCACGTCGACCTGCCCACTAGCCTCCATGTTGCATAGAACATAATCACAAAAAGTGGCTAAATTAGTAGTAGTTGATCGCCCTCTTAGGAAATCATGCTGACCCTGACTTATCCCATTTGATATGACAGAGTATATCTCCTTGTATACAATTTTTTCAAATATCTTGCTAAGAGTATTGAGTATTGATATAGGACGGTAATTAGTTATAACCGATTTAGGTCCTTTTTTATGAATGGGAACTATATATGCTTTCTTCCATGTTAGAGGTACTACACATTCCTCTAAGGATTTTGTGAAGAGCAGAGTGATTGGATAGGCAAGGCTCTTAGCACAATTGTGTAAAAATATAGCAGGAATGCAGTCGGACCCTGGACCCTTTGTTCCATCCAGACCCCTTAACGCACTGAGTACAACATCCTCACTGATCACCAATTTGGAAATACCGTGTACAGGAATATCATGAGTGTCAGGGGTACAAGCAACATTCACCGTTACATTGGGAGCATTGTGGCTTGAGAAAACACTTTGAAAATATTGATCAAAAGCCATGCAAATGCTAGGACCATCAATCAGAGTCATATCTCCCGATGTAAACCGCTCTGGAAACTGAGTGCCACCCCTTTTTGATTTTATATAATTATGTCCAGAACGCTTTAGAATTTTGACTAATCATTTTTTCAATGTGAGACATATGATCGCGAAAACATTGGTCCTGAACGGCGCGCTGTCTGGAACGAAGTAATGAAAACTCATAATAGTCACGAGGATTTTTGTATTTTTTCCATTTCCTATGCATTTTTGATTTTTCTCGAATGAGTTTTATGAGATTTCGACTGTACCATGCGGGGTAATGTCCTGGTTTGGAGCACTTAGCAAACGGGATATATTTTTCTATTCCCGTGTTTAACTGACCGTAGAATACATCAACTGCGGCGTCTATTGAGCAGTTTTTCAACAACTCATCCCAGCGAATAGCACTATAATATTCATTCAGTTCATTATAGTTACCTTTGTAAAAGTTTCGACGAGGTTCACCGCTCTCCTGTAGTGGTTTCAAAAATAGTTCGCTGGCCACGACGTTAAATGCAGGATGATGTACATCCTCGTGTAGTAGGGGGTCCGTGCATCTACTAGCCGAAAGCGATGTACTAGAGAAGAAAAGATCTAAAATACGGCAATTTTGGTTCACCACTAAATTGTACTGAGAAAGGCCTTGTATAACAAGATCACCCGCAAAGGCAGTGGCAGCGTTTCTAAATTCCTGTGCGATATTATTCACAACGCTATATCCTTCATCTGTCCAGTGTAAGCATGGCATGTTAAAGTCTCCAGCAAGTATAATTGTTTGACTGGGGTTTTTTTGAAGTTATTACGTTTTATCATTCATATTTTATATCAATTGTATTCAAGGTTGATATTCAACAACTTTGAAGGAATTAACTGAAAACTGTAGCAAACCGTTTGTAAGTGAAGTTTACTAATTTATGTTAATAGCTGAAGTAATGGTAATGGACTAAATACACTCCAACATTTTCTAAAAGCCTTGACCTGGAAGGATCATTCGCCATATTTTTTGTAACGTTGAAAGCTGCTATTTATAAGGCTGCTAGGGATCCGGTGCTGCTTCTTAGGACTACTATTTCTACTCTTACAATCTTATGGTAATTTTTAACATCCTATTTTTAGGGTTCCGTTCTGCAAAAGGAAAAAGTTAACCCTTAAAGGATCACTTTGTTGTCCGTCTGTCAAGACCCTTTTTCTCAAAAAGCGTGGCGGTATCAAGTTGAAATTAATATCAAATACTTATACTAACTTTTAAACTTTCGCGTTCCATGATACACTTAGTTATGCATTTATTATGCGTTAATTCCCGTATAAATGAAGCTGTAAAAAAATCAAACTTCTATATCAAAGCAATCAAAAGATTTATGCCTTCCATTTAAACCAACTTTAGATAGATAGATAGATAGATAGATAGATAGATAAACTCTTTATTGTACAAAACATACAAAACTGTTTAAAGACATTCTTACAAACTAAAAGTGACCTTGTACAATTGGCGGCCTTATCGCGCTCTGCGATCTCTTCCAGGCAACCATTGGATGGAACGAGAGTTTATGTATGGCAAGAGGAGTTGCAGTGTATAATTAAGAATGTTATCTAAGTCATAATAATAACATATATTTTCAAATACATACAGATAACAATATAGGTACATATATATAAATATATAGGTATATATATACATACACAAATAAATAAGTATAGGTGCACACATATAAATGGACGGGCATCATGAGCCAACCACTCAACTACTCAAGTAAACTTTAATCAAACATAAACCTATAGAGCACTTCCATTGACCTAGGACCATGAAATTTGGGGAGAAACAAGGTCTCGCAGCAGAAATAAAGGAAAAAAAAATCCTTTTTATCGATTACAAACATATTTTGAGGTTGAAAATCAATTTTCCGCTTGTTTCCATTTTGTAACGTACATCGATGTTTGGAAGAGTATTATTAGAGCGGCAAAGTTAAGTTTTTCGTCCAAACATATATCCTTATAGCCATATGAACAATCTATATAATATAACTAATGTTATTGTGTGAACAAGAAAATTACTTTTTAATTTGTAGATATAAATTAGTTGAGAAAGGACTGCTCTGTTTGGAAATGAAAACAGTATTTAACCGTTCTTAGGAATGTTTTATTATTCTATATTAAAAACGTTACACATTTGACAATACAGACAGCTCATGATTTAGTTACAAATGGGCTTACCCAAGGCAAAGGAGGGCAGCTGTCCCCACTTTCAATCATGACATGTATATTTACGTTCCTATTAAGGTAACGTGTTAGTCAAATTAGATTTACAACCTCCTGGATTTTTTTGCCTGGTGGTAAAAGCTCATAATGAACGATGCTCTTCCAATTTCACCATACACACAACATCACCTTATTGTATGTTAATCCGGGTTTCGCTAAAGTCTGTGGAGCTTGACTACCCTTTGTCCATGATCTTATTCCCACGATCTTGTCGTAGGTGATCCACTGTTCATCACCAGTGATCAATCTTTTCAAAACTGGTTCGGTTTCATTACATTTCAATAGAGAATCGAAAATGAGTACACGATTCATTAGGTTTCTTTCACTGAGCTCGTGTCGCCCCCAAATATCGAGCTGTTCTGTAAAGCCAGACTTTTTCAACTGCGTCAAAACTGTTTTTTGGTCAATCCTTAGTTCTATAGCTATGTCGTAACTACCAATATGCCGATCTTGCTCCACTTTTTCAAAAATAACATCGACTTTATCCGTATGAGAGCGAACAGAGCGAGCTACATCTTTGACATCCCAATTCCCGGACTGAAAACGCTTGAACCAACTTTGTGCTACTCTTACTGACACTGCATTAGGTCCATAAACGTCACAGTTTTTTTTGCGGCCTGTATCGCATTTTTTTCCTTTTTTGTAATAAAACTTCAGAATGTATCTAATTTCTTTGTTAGATTCACTCATTTTGGCGGACAGAAAAACAATTTAAAAGTGGCGAGAATTTTTTTTTACTTTTTCTTAATGTCCTATATTTATTGAAAGTACAACCACACAGATACAAACAGTACAACCACACAGATACAAACAGTACAACCACACAGATACAAACAGTAAAACCACACAGATACAAACAGTACAACCACACAGATACAAACAGTACAACCACACAGATACAAACAGTACAACCACACAGATACAAACAGTACAACCACACAGATACAAACAGTACAACCACACAGATACAAACAGTAAAACCACACAGATACAAACAGTACAACCACACAGATACAAACAGTACAACCACACAGATACAAACAGTACAACCAAAGAAATTTTTCTTCTATATTATACATACAGAACCAACACGAAAAGACTTTACACTATTTGATATTTCTAGGGTTGCCAAAATTTCTTCGTCGAAATAAGTCGTATTTGTCAAATAAGCTATTAAAAATATAGTACCTACCTACGAGAAATATAATACACCATAGAAAATATAGTATTTTTCATGGTGAAAAAGCAAAAAAATAGACAAAGATTTGCTTAATTATTAAAAAAAACATCACATCTACAAACACACCTACATCTTGTATTTTTTTTTAATTTGTTTAAAATAAGTGTCCTAATGCTTTATCACATCTTCTGTTTCTTTCTTCTCGCCATTTCCAATTCATAAATAAAAATATCATTCTGTTAATGCTGAAGTAGCAGCAGTAGAGAACAGGAGTATAACTACTTTAAATAAATTTTAAATTAAAGCGGACCAAAAATTCGTTTGACGTATGACACTATTGGCAAGTTCGGAATGCATTATTATGACAGATAAGTTCAGTCAAAAGTTAATGTAAAGGCGCGTTTATAATTTTTTAAAATGAAGGATTTGTTTGTTAGATTCTGGTGTTGAAAATATAGTACTTTTGCGTACTATATATTTCTCTTCAACAGTACGTAGACCCGAAAGATAGTACAATATTAAATATTATAGTACGTTTGGCAACCCTAGGTACATCAGTTGTCACCTATCCTCCTTAACTCTTCTCTATAGTGCTCTGCCAACCCTACTCGCCACCAGAAAATACAAACAGCACTTAACTAATATGTAAACAAACACAAAACTGCCAAAACAATATCAAACAATTCTTTAACAAGAACAGGTCGATACAAAAAGGAAACTTTATGTATGTTTTATACTTTTACATTCCAAATTCATTTGTCATAAGTTGGTCCCAGTAAAAGTTTGGTAAACCGCTGCTAGATGGCATATTGTTGCCGTAATTAAGACAAAAAATCGCACGTTATTTCTTTTTCTTCACAGAATATTTTTGAACACTGTTTAAATTTTAATTTTGGAAGTTTTAAGTTTGAGAAACTCACTACCCGCCTTTGTTTGGCGATGGTAATTACTTTCATAGATTTGTAAGTCTTCAATAAAGTCTTTATACTTACCGTTTTAATTGTTTTATTTTAAGTTTCAAACAAGACGCCATGAATTCATCGTTACGTTTTGTTTATGTACGAATACATTGGTAAGTACTTAAACTTTTCGCATAACTAACTTATAAAATAGACAAACATATTAGTTTTTATGAATTTTAAATTAACACATTCCATCCCTTTTTACAAGAATAGGTAATAATACCTAGAAATTCAAACAGTCATAACTTTTAAACGGATAATTAAAAAAAAAAAATCTTATTGTAACTGCATGATAGAGTTTATGCCCTTTCAGTAATTTAAGCAAGTGTCGCAGTGTTAGATACACTGGCACTCTGTATATAAAATACAATACATATAAATACAATTTTGTCACATAAAGTTCCTCTTGACCTATTGAAGAAAACGTTAAAACACGTAGGGGAGAGTCCTATAGTACCGGCCGGCCTTCAGTACCGGCCACATGCAATTTATAATTATTATTCTTTATTGTACACAAAACCAATCATAAATTATACATAAGGAAAATGGTATGTACAAAGGCGAGCTTAACCCATACTTGAGTTCTCTTCGAGCAAACCTTCGGAGTGAAAAGAGGATATTTAGAAAAATAAGAGGCAAAGTCGTGTGTACGTAACGATAATTGAGATACAAATATAGAACATATTACATAAGTAACTAAATACAGAGGTAAACCTACATATATACTATAACTATAATATTAATACATGTACTTTATAACAGTGCAACAGTGCAATTTATTTATAACAGTTGACACTGGTACGAGTTTGTCATCTGGTACCTAGTCATGCATGTGCAAGCCCCAAACCACTACGACTTGTCGTCACAAGTTTACCGTCAGTGCGAAGATTTCTCTTGCAGACAGTTATTACAGTCCTAAAGGATAATAGTAGCGTAAGGTATAATAGGACAGAGGTAGGTTAGTTAGTTTTATATTATAGAAGTACGACGTAAAACTAATGCGCTTAAAAATGAGAGGTAGAGGTATCTATTGAAAACACACGGTTTTACTCACACGACTGACAGACTTGTTTTAGGCCCGACGGAAGGCCCGAAACTAAAGTGACCTGCCGGTGTCACATAGTATGAAGTTTGTTGCACGCGTAAAAATACCACTAACCGAAGTTTTTATTCTAGAGAGATATCTTCTTAACGGTGTCTTTAAGAAGACCAATTTTCACTATTTTTTTTACCAATTTCTGGACACAAATACATACTTTCTTAAATAAATAAGTTTACACTGCCTCATACGCGAGAGAATAGGTACTGTGCCTATCTCGCATCTAATATTTCACCAACATTTTTCCAAGAAAGCGCTGGCTAATGTTGCTTGCCGTTATCGAAGTGATATGTGTACATTGTATTATATATTTAGTATTTGGCCCAAAGATACCTCCTAAAGCTTAGTGTACAACACTGAGTACTTTTTATATATAAATTTCTTATTTTTCGGCCAGAGGTAGAAATTCGTCACTGATAAATCCTTTACAGTAACTGCAATCCGTTTATGGTATGTATTACCTGTAAATATTAGATGACCTCAAACCGTAAGCTCATTTAAAGTGCTTGTAAAAGAACACTATCTAACACTATAAGTGGTATAACTGTACAACTCTTTCGCGTTGTGCAATAGACTTCATTATGTGACTTCACTAAATTGTCCTATTATATTTATTTCACTATATTATATGTATGTTTTCTGTACATTTATGTATGTTTATCTGTGTAGCGATAACACCACCCATTGTACTTGCCGGTTATTATATAAACTGTTTCTAACTATGTTTAATTTCTGAATGTGCTGTACAATAAAGAATGTTCTATCTGTCTAATATTAATCAATAAAAATTTAGGTCCGTTGAAAGTAGGATAAAAACTCTTCTTAATTTATTGTTATATTTATTAAAGATATACAGTTTTTTGTTTTACCTGTATATTTCGTCAATGGTCTACTAGTTTTGGGCTCATCCGGGATAAATTATTAATTGCTAAAGCGACCTGCCGCGTCTGTGTGGTTTAATATCGTCCCTGGCTTATTTCCAATTTTAAAACTGAAAAGCTATTGAATATCCTTTAGGTACGTATTATTTTTAACCTTTAACTATGTGTGAAAAAGTTCCAAAAACAATGTAAATACTTGGGTAAGTTAAATTTACACATGGTGGTCACTCCCGTGAGTACCAGTACCTACTAAAAGCAACACAGGAATATACATATGTATATTGTATATGTTCCTTTTAGTAGTCTGGTTTAGTCGACTGGCCTGTTGGTCTAGTGGTTAGTGACCCTGACTGCTAAGCCCAGAGGTCGTGGGTTCGATTCCCACCCAGGACAAATAATTGTGTGATGAGCACGATCATTTGTTCCGTGTCTGGGTGTCATTTATCTATAATATGTATATATTTAGAAATATATAAGTATGTTTATCAGCAGTCTGGTTACCATAGTACAGGCTCTGCCTAGTTTGGGATCAGACGGCCGTGTGTGAGATGTGTGGAGTATAAAAAAAAAAGTAGTAATAGAATACACAGCTTGTGAGCTGGCGTTAATAGTAGGTACATATATCCTTATCCTATCACCTCCGTGAACACAACCCTTTACAATCCATAGCAGATACGCCTATCAATCTTAAAATTCACCTCACATTTTTATCAAAAATAAATTTAAAATAAACTGGGTACCATTTTTTTTAACTTCTGAAGTATTCTTGTTTTAAAAGTGGAGTCATACTCGTATTCTACGAATTGTTTTTATTATGAAAATAAGTTAAAGTTTGTCTAACGTGGTCCATTAGTCGTTTGACGTGATAGAGACATGCTTCGGCTCGTATGGTTTATCTTTCTTTCTTTCATACGTGTAATTCGAACTGGCTGTTGCCGGGAAGTGCGAGCTCTCTAACTTAATATTATTTTATTTCAAACCTGTATCTTCCATTCTAATACAAAACAGTAAAATCATTATTTTATACAGCAAATGTGACTAATAAATAAAAGAAACGCCCGCTGTAACTGGATTTTGACTGGCCTGTTAGTCTAGTGGTTAGGGTTTAATTCCTACCCAGGACAAATAATTGTGTAATGAGCACGATATTTTTTTTTCTGTGTCTGGGTGTAATTTATGTTTTATAATATATATTATAAGGATATTTATCAGCAGTCTGGTTACCATAGTACAGGCTCTGCCTAGTTTGAGATCAGACGGCCGTGTGTGTGATGTGTGGAGTTGTTATTTTATTATAAAAAAAATAGGCAGTCATGGGACTGCCGACAGAAGTGAAAACTTAAACGAAACGACAAACTTAAAACGTCATATTAGCAGGTTGGTGACATTAATTTAGATTAGTGCCCTCTAGTGGATCTATATATGTATTATTAGCGTGACGGTAACGAGTTCAGTGCTTGTTCCCCATAGCAAAAGTGCACAAACGTGGTTAAAGAAGTTTTCACTTCAAAAAGTCAAACGGTCATCCTATTCTATGAACGCGTCACGACGTTTATATATATATATATAGTTTTTTGGGAGAGCAAACGCAAAGCAAGCTGTAAATACAGTATAAGATAAATCCCTAAGCTTCAATGTAGTTACTACATAATTGATATTAGAGCGCTACGACAGGGCTGTCTTCTGACAGATAGTTTAAGCTACGGTATTAGGGATGATTTAGGGAGGACAAACTAACATAAACTAAACTAACAATTAACTAATTGAGATACAAGTACACTAACGCCTGCCTGCATTATCAAAAACAATTTTGTTTATGTTATAAAATAAAATTTGTAAACTGTTTTTTTAAGCGAAAACTTCTTTAGGCACGTTGGTTTAGTATGAGAAAAAGCACTGAACCCGCGTGACCGTCACGCTCAAATACATGTATACACTTACCACTGTGTGTGTGAAAACTATTTTAGGCACGTTGGGCACTTTTAGTATGGGAAACAGCACTGAACTCGCGTGACCATCACGCTCAAATACATGTATACACTTACCACTGTGTGTGTGAAAACTTCTTTAGGCACGTGGGCACTTTTAGTATGGGAAACAGCACTGAACTCGCGTGACCGTCACGCTCAAATACATGTATACACTTACCACTGTGTGTGTGAAAACTTCTTTAGGCACGTTGGGCACTTTTAGTATGAGAAAAAGCACTGAACTCGCGTGACCGTCACGCTTCCGTCGCAGTTACCTAATTGTTAAAAACGTGTTAATAAAAACAATCATTGGAATGGAATATGAAACTTTAACAGTTGTCTGTAACTAATTTAAGAGACTGAGGCGTCAGATTTGCGATCAAGTGGTTGCGGCGTGAACCCATTCCTAACACAAGCATTTAGCTTAGCTGGAGGGGTTAACAAGTTGTATGTCTGTCTATCTGTCTGTCGGTGTGTCTGTCAAGATCATTTTCCTCAGGAACCTGTGAAGGCATCAAGTTTAAATTAACATCAAATACTTATGTCAGCGGTCTCTTGAAGCTGTAAAAAAACCAAGGTCCTAAGTCAAAGCAATCAAAAGATACGGCCAATAAGCCTTAGATTTTAACAAATTTGAACATGTCGCAGGTAAATCAAAATCTATAGAGTACTTTCCATTGACCTAGAATCATGAGATTTGGTAAGAAGCAAGGTCTGACAAGTAAAAAAAATCTGAAAGACGTTAATTTGTTATTATATCACATAAAAAAATAGTTTTTGTGATTACAAACTTTTATTTTGCGGTTGAATTGTTGACTTTGTTGTATTTCGCAACCGCAAAGTTAAGTTTGTCTTTCGAAAAAGACGGGCAAGTCTTCGAGAATTGGTTCCCGAGATGGACGTACTATCTACATACAAGTTTGCTTGCTCACGAAACCGTCGACGCGCGAGTCTGATTCGCACTTGTCCGGTTTTTTTGTACTTTTACCAGTAATTTCACGAAATTGTTAAACTTTCTTCGTATTTAAATGTTTAAGTGTTTTTACGGTAAGTATTGTTAGTCAAAGTGTAATAAGAAGCCAGGTAAGTAACATCACGTCTTTTTTCCCGAATGGGGTCAGCAGAGTTATATAACACTAATGTTTACCAGGTTATGCAAGGTTCTCTGTAATAGGTGGTGAGTCTGCTGTCTGTAATTAAAGTATTTCCATAATCCCTATGCCGAATGCCATATTTCTGGAAATCAAACCCAGGAATTAAACACTGGATTCGTATAAATTAGAGACACCACCGATGTGGTAAGAAGCCAGGTGAATCTATTATGTCAGTTCCCAGCAAAATTATATGCTTTTATTAAAAAGGTGTTAAGTTTCTCATAGAAGGTCAGCTTGTTAGTCTATTAAGAATTATAGAAAAAAATTGAGTTTGTTGCAATTAAGTTCAATTATGTTACACTAGCTGTGCCCCGCGGTTTGACCCTCGTAAGTCCCAATTTTAGTAGTAGTAGTAGTAGTAGTAGAGTTTTACTAAACTGTAATTATTAGATATCGAAGCAACTTTTTAGTTAAGGGACATTATGAGAACTAACAGAGGCTATGGTCAGTTTGCTTAATGCAGTTATAACCTCATTTTAATTACTTTTTGGTCGATTTCAACCGCATCATAAATATGTTGTCTGTTATGTATGACACTTAGGGTGTACATAACATTGACTAGTTACTGTGAATTATTAAACAAAAAATGTATATACCTAATTATTATGAGTAGAGCTATTGTCAGCGGCTCCGCTCACGTTTCCGATGAAAATATTGAGCGTAAAATATGTCATGAGCGTACCCAGCTTTTAGTCCAGGGGGGGCAAAATTAGATTTTGTCTGTCCAGTGGGGGGGGGGGGGAAATAAAAAATTGGACTCAAAATTACCTTAGTACTACGTTAGCTCGGTAAAGCCAAGGGTAGTAAAGTACCTCTGACAACGTGTGTGCTAAATCTCATGATGATCGGTTGACAAACTGATATTAGCATTTTTATCTTAATGACCATTTTTCTTTATTCTTAAATTATAATATTTGTAACTTGAATTCAAAAAGGCCTACGTTAATCTTGGAAAATATTATAATATTGTTACTTTGGTGACTGGAAAACAATTAGAGCGATTTTTTATTGCGTGGCTGTTTTCTTGCAATTGCTCAGATTCAACTATTGTGCCTAACAATGTATCGCCAAAGTTTGTTACCTTTCATAACACACTTTATGATAGTCACGAATTCCATAAAAATTACCATCGCTTAGCGCTCACATCAATCATAGAACAAATTAATTATCCAACCATCAACCTTACTTGCTTGGCGAAAATGTTCGACCGCAAGATGGATGACTTTCATCTAGGCAGGGCATACTTAGTAAGGAATAATTTATTTTTGTTGAACTTAACGTAATCTTCAAATAACCGCTGATTGATTTTAGGATGTTATAAGTTAATGTTATGTTTACGTAAAATTATGAGGTACTTACTTGGTTCAATTATCATGTCTAGGAAATCGCCATTTTGGGGTTGTCTCTTAGAAAAATTTTAATCTCACTACTATCATATTGACTAGCCTGTTGGTCTAGTGGTTAGTGACCTGACTGCTAAGCCAGAGGTCGTGGGTTCGATTCCCACTCAGGACAAATAATAAGCACGATAATTTGTTCTGTGTCTGGGTGTAATTTATCTATAATATGTATGTATTTAGAAATATATAAGTATGTTTATCAGTAGTCTGGTTACCATAGTACAGGCTCTGCCTAGTTTGGGATCCAACGGCCGTGTGTGAGATGTGTAGAGTTATTATAAATTCTTAAGTTTGGATGAATGTTTGTTATTCAATCACACCAGAACGGCTGAACGGACCTGGATGTAAATTGGCACAGAGATAGATTAGAATAAACATAGGCTACTTTCTATCCCGGAAAAATGTACGGTTCCCGTGAGATATTTCCTTGCAAACGAAATCGCGGGCAACAGCTATAACATCATAAATTGTGGAATCGTGACCGGTAGACAAGATACTGGGTGATAAAGATAAACCATCGGTGGCACTTCAACAAGTAGACAAAGGCGTCGCGGAGTCCAGTTAGTTCCCAATAAAAGAATATTGCTTATAAAATCAGTCGTAGGACTGCATGTTAGAAGTGAAAAGACACACACATATGTAAACCCCTCAAATATCGACTCATGTCCACTCATACTCGTACCCACTAAATTCCCTCCTGGATGTCAAGTAGTATAGTATAGCTACCGAACTACATAAACATACAAACTTTAATTCCGATAAGACAATTAGAAGTTGGCTAAAATATACCTACTTATAATTTTACTCGCAACTTACAATACAGAATATATCCTACTTCCTACTAATATTATAAACGTGAAAGTTTGTGAGGATGTATGGATGTTTGTATAATAATAATAATAACTCCACACATCTCACACACGGCCGTCTGATCCCAAACTAGGCAGAGCCTGTACTATGGTAACCAGACTGCTGATAAACATACTTATATATTTCTAAATACATACATATTATAGATAAATTACACCCAGACACAAAACAAATAATCGTGCTCATCACAAAAATATTTGTCCTGGGTGGGAATCGAACCCACGATCTCTGGCTCAGCAGTCAGGATCACTAACCGCTAGACCAACAGGCCAGTTCTATGTAGTATGGATGTTTGTTACTCTTTCACGCCAAAACTACTGAACCGATTGCCATGAAACTTGGTATGTAGATAGCTGGAAACCTGGATTAACATATAGGCTACTTTTTATTCCGATACTCCCACGGGATCAAGACTTACGCGCGAGAAACCGCGATTGATATGGATTTATTATACGTGTACCGATAAAATTTAATACTGACTGGCCTGTTGGTCTATTGGTTAGTGACCCTGACTGCTGAGCCAGAGGTCGTGGGTTCGATTCCCATCTGAGTCTGGGTGTTCTTTGTGTCCGTTATTTGTATGTTTGTAAAGTCCCCCGCGACACAGGAGTAATTCCTAATGCGGTAGTTGTCTCTAAAAAAAAAAAAAAAGAAAATAAAGATTTCGTTATTCCAAAGCAGAGTTGGGACATTAATTCGTCAGCAGCCAGGCTAAGTCGAGGCGAACCCCACAAAACACACTAATTTATAACGGAAAGTTGTCCTAGTCTGGTTAGACTGAATTATTTAAAGAAAAAGCGCTAACGTCCGCGGTTCTACTTTGAATAAAACCTTCAGATATCTGCTATCGTAATTCGCAATGCAAATGAAAAGCATTTTTGTTGGTTGGGCCAGACAGCGGGCGGGGCGGAATGGCGACGGCGACACGGCGTGAGAGGTTGAAATTTACTAACCTACATCTAGCTAGATTGGAATGTCATAGCCGTGAAATCTTCTATATTACTCGTAACTTGTACATTTCAACCTGCTCACGCCGCGCCCGCCCCGGCGGCTGTCTGAAACAGCCTTTTCAAATTTTCAAATTCAATTCAAATTCATCATTTATTCAATTAAGACACTAAGTGACATTTATGAACGTCAAATTGAAGCTAGAGTTAAAATCATAGATCGGCACAAACAGACGCCACAGCATGGACTGGATTGTCAAGGTAAATTAGGTAAAAAACACCAAAATCTACTGCCTGTTTGTGTCGATCTATAACTTCCAGTTTCCAAAATGCGTAGGGCCTCATGAGAAGAATACTGGCAAAGAAACTCATGGCCACTCTTTTTAAAAGTCAGATTTTCAGGTACAATAGTGTTAGTGTTACACGAGAGGTAAACAGGATGCAAGCTGATGCCACCTGAATTTCAGTTTATTGAAATGCTCCAAAAGCTAACGTACTAAAAAATAAAAATCACTCAGTGATACCGTTGAAGGTTTGAACTTATTAAACATAGAAATCATTCAAGGTGCACATCTACCTTCATTCAGTTGCAAAATCTACTGTTAAAAATAATTCGTGACTGGATTAAGAGGCTAGAGTTGCAGTTGATCGAACCAAAATAATAGTATAGGCTAAAGCATCGCTGACTAGGCCGACCAGTCACCCCAAGCAGCACCCGTTCACGAGTATGACGCATGGACCAGCCATCATCTCCTTCGCCATATCAGAGGGAAAGAAATGACCCGCCCCATGACGACGCCGCAAGCAATGACATTTTAGTGAGCATGACGAACCATAGTCGAGATACTGATAAAAATCACTACTAGTAAAATTACCATAATAATCGTCACGCATTACTTTCAACTGACAAAGGTTTGTTAATAATTTAGCTTAATTATAAGACAAAGAAGTTTGTGTGTATATACCTAATGACACCTTAAGCCCAAGACTGTTTGTCGTTTAGATAATCGTTGATCGTATAGTAGGATTTCCTAATAAGGTGATTTTTTACCGTTCGCTTGAATTTATCTACAGGAAGGTCGATTACATGTATAGGAATTTTATTATAAAAACGTATACCAAGACCTTCGAACGAGTTGTGTACTTTATGTAAGCGATGATAGGTCCCAACGAGTTTTAAACCGTTGAATGCTTTTTTAATTTGATACATTATCATTCAACAGTAATAATAGACTAAAATTCTACCGTAAGCCATAGTATTATAATAAAGCATTGTGTAATGTTTGACTGCACGGATGTCGCAACGGTTTAAGTGGTCAACTCGCCGTGCCGAGTGTTGTTGATTCAAATCACACACGGGGGAAATATTTGTGTGACCCACAAATAGTTGTCCCGAGTCTAGGTGTTCTTTGTGTCCGTTGTTTAAATGTTTGTGAAGCCTCCCGTAAGAGGAATATTCTTAATTCTCTTTAAAAAATTAACTAGTACAAAAGTAATCCAATATTTTATTTGTAACTAGCAACCCGCCCCGGCTTCGCACGGGTAGCAGAGACATCTTCAACAATCCTCATATTTCAATCAATTTATACAACATCTTAACAAATTATAGTCTATTAGTGCAAACCGCATGAAAATCCGTTCGGTAGTTTTTAAGTTTATCGCGAACAGACAGACAGACGTGGCGGGGCACTTTGTTTTATAATATGTAGTGACTAGCTTTTGCCCACGATTTCGCTCGCGTAAGTTATTTCATATTCCTATTGAACTATACTTTTTTCTAAGTAAAAGGGACTCTATGTACTTAAATATTAAATCTATTTTACTTAAAAAGAAAGTTAAATCGTGAACGCGTAACAAACAACTCACAATCGTATTTATAATATTAGTTATTGGTGCCGATTCTATTGTACACTCGAGTAAACTAAAACCTGACTTGATTTCTTCATATGAAATCAACCTAGTGTTCTTCGTAATAAGGTCTATTTGTTACTAGCATCTATTTCTCAGCGCCGCTAAACTTCACTAACACCTGTCAACGTATACTCAACTTTATTTCCACGCGGCGAGAGTCTCCATTTATTCAAACGCTATATAATTGCCGTATAAAAACTTGTTCAAAACGAACAAGGATGACGTGTTTTTAATCTACACCTACGAAGACGCTTACTAAAAACACAGAGCAAAAGAGATGGCATTCAACGGATAGCGGCACTCGCTACGTGGTATTAAAGTTTATTTAAGCGTATCAGACTTTAGTCGACAAATAAATTGCTTATTTCGATAGCGACATATGTTACCTACTTGTTTCAATTTGAAATAAGACCTTGTTTTGAAGTGTACAAGGTTTACATCTTATATGAAGAAAATTTAGTTAATTTGAATTTAGCGAGTGAAGTAACAGAATTGGGACCAATATCGAATAATTAGAGACCTTAAAACTGACACGAAGCTTCAAATTAAACGCAAACAGTTTTCCTTTGTGTGTTAAACCCATTAACTGAATATACTAACGTAACTAAGTTTATGGTTAAACCAGGTAATATTGTGTATGATCCGGATGTCTTAATGAAAGCTGTTCCCGGATCCCTCCTACTTAAGGCGCAGTACGGCACACCGTGTGGTTTTAGTCGGTTCGATTCCGACACACCGCCTCACCGAAAACCCCGGTGGGGTGACGGCCCGAGGGGGTTTCCACACGCACAAAAAAAAAAAAAAAAAAGGTAATATTGTGTATTGTATGAAAACTTTAACAAACTTGCAAACTTAGATGCACTACAATAAAGCAAAGCCATACTTAGTAGACTTTACAACTGGAAGCGTGGATGTTAGTTCTTTTTGAGTAGACACTTTGTAGAACTTAGGACCTTGAAAGAGAATAACTTCGAAAGAAGCTATTAGATTTTGTTATCAGATTGACCACACTCACTATGTACTTGTTTGCAACCTTAGTGGCATTAATAATTTTAGTTAAGTTAAAATTAAAAGTCACTCTTTAATGGCGATTTGAATTAAAAAGTAAAAATGAATTCCTTTATCCTCCTCCTAGCTCCATCATCAGACCATCGATATCAAGCCCAATATGTTGGACTCTATAAAACGAATGGTGCAATGGTTTAAGTGGTCACCCCGCCACTACGCCGCGCCGAGTGTTGTGGTTTCAAATCCCACACGGGACAAAAGTTTGTGTGATCTACAGTTGTCCCAAGTCTGGGTATTCTTTGTGTCCGTTGTTTGAATGTTTGACTCCCCGACACAGGAATATTCCTAATAAGGTATTTTTTTTTAAATAAAAAAACATCATATGAGCCCATAACTCGAGGGGTTTAGTAGCCACTGAACAGTTCCACTATCAACCTCCACAGCTCCATTATCAGATCAGGTTCAAGATGCCAAATTATATTATTGTCATCTACATATACATATAAGGTTTCATTTCTATACAACAATTAGAAGTAGGGGTAATTTTACTTCCATGATTTCTTTAAATTGTTAGTTACAAGTGAAGCTCATAAAACCACCTTAAAAAGAATCCCAAGACTCCCAACATACTAAAGAACCGTCAGTACATCGCATTTAACAAACATACAATTAATTAACAAATAAAGTCCAGATAAATGCAGACGTACGGGATAACTTGTTTCTTTTTCGTCCTAACTTAAAGCTGTAACATATAGACGCGGCAACCTGTCAAGCCAAGTTCAAGAAGAAGGAACTGGCGACGCACCAGTCGTGTGTTATATTGTTATATTACAGCATATGTCGTCATAAGAAAATAAAACAAAATTGTTAAAATGACATGATATTAATTCAATTCAATTCAAATTGTTTAGAAGTGTGTACCTACCAGGAAAAGTATTTTTACCAAAAAAATAATATTCAAAACTCTTTTTACTCATTCTGATTTCACTTTAAACCAATAAAAATGTAAAATAAAAAAAAAATATGAATTTTCCGGCAAAACGTTTGACGATTTGAAATATCTGGGGTCTGTATTTCACGCGTCTTGTGACATCGATTGCGACGTCAAGGCATGCATTGCTGCCGCATGGGCCAAATGGCGTGAGCTGACTGGTGTCATTTGTGACCCCAAGATACCGGTTAAGTTGAAAGGACAGGTCTATAAAACCATCATTAGGCCTGTCCTTTTACACGGCTGTAAACGTGGCCGGTGCTGGAGCGACACTGCGTCACGGAGATGAATATCCTGCGGTGGATGTGTGTAGTAACGCAGAAGGACCACGTTAGGAACTCCCGCATTCGCGGCAGCTTTCATGTCCTTGACATTGCGGATAAATTGCAGGAGTGTCGCCTTCGCTGGTATGGCCACGTTTTGCGGCAACCGGATACTTACGTGGGGAACAAATGTCTGGCCATGCCGCCGCCGGGCCCCGGCAGGAGGGGTAGACCAAAAATTGCTAGCTTGATGTCGTAAAGGGTGATATACGTGCCAATGGACTTACTATCAGGGATGCCCAAGATCGTGCGAAGTGGAGAAAAAAAAGGAGGAAAGCGGACCCCGGCACCGAAGCGGAAGCCACGGTTCTAACCGGGATTCAACGCGATGATGTCCATTTATAACGTGTTGTACAAAATATACTTACTAACTTTTATATTAAACTTTGTTATTACATACCTCTAAATTGCCTGTGTCACGGCCAGTGCTACCTGGTCGAAACGTCATGTTAATTCCCGTATATATACATAACAATATCGAATTTCATATCAGTCTATCTATCTATCTACCTCTGGTAAAGTGTATGCAATGTTTTTACAAAACTCATCTCTAGAACTCTCTTTGAATATGTAGAAACAAATATTTATCTTTGATAATGAAGCACGCGTATGTACGAGCGAAGGTTGAAGGTCGCTATTTACGTTCGGAAATAGACGTGTAGTTTAAGTCTGTGTTTTTTGGAGTCAAAACATCTTTAGGCGCGTTGGGCACTTTTGACAGGAGGAAAAAGCACTGAACTCGCGTGACCGTCACGCTCAGGTGACAAACATATGTGTGTATATGTATGTGTTTTCATTTCTGACGTGTAGTCCTACGACACACATTTTTTTTTTAAGTAAAAACTTCTTTAGGCACGTTAGGTACTTTTGGTCTAGGGAAAAGGCACAGAACTCGCGTGACGGTCACGCTCAGATACACTGTTATCACTTCTGACGTGCATTCCTACGACTGACAGTTCTTGAAGTGAAAACTTCTTAAGACACGTTGGCACTTGGTATGAGGAAAAAGCACTAAACTCTGGTGACCGTCACGCTCTCATACACAAAATCTTAACAAATTATACACCAAAACCTTCCTCATGAATCAATCTGTCTATTAGTAAAAACCGCATGAAAATCCGTTCAGTGGTTTTTCAGTTTATCGCGAATAGACAGACAGACGCGGCGGGGGACTTTGTTTTATAATATGTAGTGATTAGTTAGGATTGCTTTTAAATATTGAAATAATAAAATCCGTGACATTTATTTGTAATGGTATGGCTAAGGTCGGTGATAGGCTGATGATCATGATGATGATGATGATAGGTAAGGGTAAATAAGTATGTATATATATATAAATATATACCTTTTGGACTTTTATACATGCTCTAGCTGGTCCCCGTGCGGCTTCGCTCGCGGAGAACCCTAATTCTTTTTACAAAATTAAAGTAACCTATGTTACTCCTTATAACACCAGCTATCTACCAGTGAATGTCCCATTTAAATTGTTCTGGAGATTAGGCGAAACAAACAGACAGGCTAAAATAAAAAAAAATGTATGTGTGCACACACACACTTCACAAGAAGTGAAACTTCAGAATAACAG
This sequence comes from Callimorpha dominula, assembly GCA_949752705.1. Lineage (NCBI taxonomy): Eukaryota > Metazoa > Arthropoda > Insecta > Lepidoptera > Erebidae > Callimorpha > Callimorpha dominula. The sequence goes on from OX457005.1 coordinate 20,270,326, forward strand.
ATCAAGATATACAAAAAATGGCCTTAATAATAAACAGTAAGCAAACCTGAAGCCCAGTTACAACTGTACACAACTTTCAAAACAAACAATACTTCGTTTTCAATATAGGTTAAGGTTGGATTTAAATGTAAATTTGTAAAGAATCTATTAAGTAGGTATAAGTGAAATATGGAGAAAAAATGCACAAAAATTACACCACGTTGACATTGACATATAGTACGCAGGCGCAAAGACAAACATTATAATAATAATATATATATAATATAATAACTCCACACATCTCACACACGGCCGTCTGATCCCAAACTAGGCAGAGCCTGTACTATGGTAACCAGACTGCTGATAAACATACTTATATATTTCTAAATACATACATATTATAGATAAATTACACCCAGACACAGAACAAATGATAGTGCTCATCACACAATTATTTGTCCTGGGTGGGAATCGAACCCACGACCTCTGGCTTAGCAGTCAGGTTCACTAACCACTAGACCAACAGGCCAGTCAAATTGCAAAACTTACAAACAGCGCATCAGTCACATTGGTAGAACGCAGGCGCAAAGACAAAGATTATAGGAACTTTATCGTGATGCTTCCGTTTCATCGAATTTCGTATCACAACGATTGTAAAGAAATTTCACTTCAAAAATAAACTTAACCAAAATTGGTCCATCCGTTTACTAGCTATGATGTCCCAGACAGACAGATACACCCGAAACTCCTCTTTGCGTCGGGGGGTAATAAAAAACTAAACAATTACGTAGAAATCTAAAGCACAACTGAAACTATTAAAACCGACAATTTCTTAAAACATCAGTGACTGACTAATACTGAGACTGCTACGTCAGTGCTACGGGAGGCACGTACATCTACGGAAGCACGTAGACCTAATGCCTACGTGTAGCACATTCGTAGCTACATAAGCATTCAGTGGAGTGCAACATGTCGAGAGACTGCTTTAGTTTGCTTTGTGGATAATTGGGGGCACTCACAAAAGATACTACGGAGCGTGGGGGGAATAGCAATGATTGTTAGAAATAATAAAGTAAATTTAAATAACTCACATTTAGAGCATGTTTATACAATCCTAACTATATTAACTACTCAAAGCCTTAATTCCCCCTCGTTATTAGAAAATGCAAATGAGTGGTACTTATACCAAAAATATTGGGGTATATTGTCTTTGTCCATTGTTTGCAGAACACGGCTACTAGTGTCGGTTCAATGGCTCCATTAGCCTGCTCACAGCACCTGAATACACAAGCATGGACATAGTGTTCATTAGGATAGTTATAGTTTATTAAGCCTTACTTTGAATAATCATTTGGCTAGATTTTGTTACCAATTTTTGATGACGTATAAGTATGGCATTGCGGTAGTGTATTTGGTTGTAACGTCGCGAGTGATCACTGGTTCGATTCCCGATGTTTCTATCTAGAATTTGTAAGTATTTCTAAAGAAAAAATATCTCAGTATATATTCATCCATGTTCTAGAAGCTATAATAAAAACTTACTTACTCTTAAACTTTCGCGTTCCTATTATGTTGACGGGTATTAACGCGATGACGTATTAAGAAAATTATACCTTTGATTTTCCTGACGTTTCGACCAGGTTGTACTGGCCGTGGTCAACAGCTGACTTACACATAACACATTAAAAGTAAAGTACTGATTTTACCTACTAAACTGCTTAAAGAATATTAAAATTGGCAGCGCATCAGTCTCCTTGAGTGGAAGTATTCGACTGAGATTGTATAAAAAGAGAAAGACGAAAACTCTTGTAGTTTCAATGAACAGGACCACAGGTAACATGCCTTGTGTAAATTAAATATGTATCTGCACACGTTGGGATATTCATTCCGGTTCTATCGACTATACGAGGCTAATACAAGTCAGAGTATAACATACATATGTGTGCGTCTCGCTAGGGTTGCCAGTAGTATAAAACGGTTTGAAATTACAGAATAAGTATTTTTTTTAAGAACTGAGGTAACCAAACATGGTTTTCACTGGGTGAGAAGTAGTTACCGTTGGTTATAAATATTTGCAACTTGTACCCATCTTTAATCCGTCTTTCCTCATACCCTGGGTTGCTTTGACAACCGTACAATAACAGGACCACTTGACTGACTGACTGCAGTAGTCTGCAGGGTAGTGGGTAGTGCCTTTTTAAAGTTAAATAGACAAAAGCTGTTTATGCTCAACCCTCATCAAATTTTTCTAGTTTCTGAAAACACTCAATGAACAGTCATCAGTTAGATAACACCACACTCATCAACATACACGCAGAAACCACACTAATAGCAACGTCACTTCGGTAGGTAAAAGTCTATAACAGAATATTACCACCCATAATCATAAGTATTAACGTGGGAGAGCCATGTTTCGGCACGTATGGGCCGGCTCGACTCCACTCGGTACCACGGCCTCACAGAAAACCGGCAATGAAGCAATGCTTGCATTGCATTTCTTAAATAGATTTTATTTTAGACTTTTTATTTTTGCGACTAACCATCCCCTGCAGTTTCACCTGCGTTTATGGTCACTGTTCCGCTCCTAAATGTCGTAGCGTGATGTTACATAGCCTATAACCTTCCTCAATGACTTACTCTATCTAATACAAAATTATTCAAAAGTAACTGAAAGTTCCAGAGATTATTTCATTTAAAGAAACAAACAAACAAACAAAAATCTTTTAGTATAGATATTGCCAACCCTAGACTAGTGGTAGTAGGTACACTCGTAACCTAGAAGGACTTAGCAAATGTCAAGATGTAGCTTTTACCAAATATAGAATGTAAGTTTATTACACACAGTGTAACCCACATTGCGGCAACTATTTGAGATTTGAAACCATTTTGTGAATTTAGATGACAGTTTGTTGTCGCTGTAAAGAAAGACATCAACTAATAAAAGCAAGGGGAAATGGACCTTATAGTGCCCATATGCAATATATTTATTGACATATTCAATTAAATATAAAATACGTTTCATCAAATAAACATCTCGGTGAAGGTCGTTGTTAAAGGGATCTTAGACTATTACGATAGTTAGAATGTTTACGACCAAAGCCTCCTGACTAACCTGACTTTCTTATGTTTAATATTATATTTGCGAATGCGAGTTACTCTGTTTGTTTGTTTGTTACGCTTACACGCTCTAACTGCTCAATCCATCATGAAACTGTGCATACACGTTGTCAAGGTACTCCAGTAAGGTAAGGTACCCGAGTATCTATACATACTTTTGTAACTAGCACAATTAATTTTCTGTAACTAAAAAAATATAGAGTGATTGATAAAAAAAAACATTTTATCGTAATGAGTGTTTCTTAAACTATTAATTACTAGCAGCGCCCCGCGGTTACACCCGGGTAAAACCCGATCCCGTGGGAATATCGGGATAAAAAGGATATGTATGTTTATATGTTAATCCAGGTCACAAGCTATCTACATACCAAGTTTCATAGCAATCGGTTCAGTAGTTTTGGCGTGAAAGAGTAAAAAACATCCATACATCCACACATCCATACATCCTCACAAACTTTCACGTTTATAATATTAGTAAGATTTTCTAGTTTTTAGTTCAGCTAAATACAAAAGCGTGTTTTTAAACTGTTATTTATTTTTGCTTTTTTAGTCTTTAATATTGTATTGTCATTGGCCCTTGAAAAGTGTGAGAAGTTTTAATTCTATCCGACTTTTAAAGTAGGTGAAAATCACGTTCGAGAGTTTCCGTTACATAGATCATAGATGCATACATACCAAGCTAATAAAAGTGTGTTAAATAAAACGAAACCACTGACAAAAGCTAGTAGATTTTTTTTTTCTTTAAAAAGACAACTCCCGCATTAGGAATTACTCCTGTGTCACGTGGCCTTTACAAACATACAAACAACGGGAACAAAGAACACACAGACTCAGGTGGGAATCGAATCCACGACCTGTAGCTTAGCAGTCAGGGTCACTAACCACTAGGCCAACAAGCCAGTCAGATACACTTTATAAACTCAAAGTTCCTACTTTGAGTTTAGTTCCTACATTAGTACAGAGGCGGACTTAATGCCTAAGCCATTCTCTACCAGTTGACCTTTGGGTGATGCAGAGAAAAGAAGAAGTAGGTGCAATTAACGATCTTGTAAAAAAATTACAAAAAACAGAATGGGATACATACAAACTTCGATACGAATATACACACATATACACAAATACTCATAACTTTAGTGTACCATATATTATACATATATACACACATACACAGATACATATAATACATACATAGCTATATAATACATATACTATTATAAATACATATAACGACATTAATGATTCGAACTATTGACGAGTTGATTCTGCCAATTCTTTGAATATGAGCTCCTTTACTTTATAACCCCACTAATATCATAAATGTGAAAGTTTAGATGGATGGATGGATGGATGGATAGATGTTTGTTACTCTTTCACGCAAAAACCACTGAGCCGATTGCAATGAAATTAGTATGTAGATAGCTGGAGACCTGGATTAACACATAGGCTACTTTTTATCCTGATTAGTGATAAGGTTTCCAATTTAGATTGGACTCAAAGAGATCCGGATAAGCTTTACGGCTACTTATTCAATATGATAGAAATCGAATTTAACAGTATATTTAAGTCAAAAACAATAATTCAAAGGCCAAAAACGACATTCTGTGACTGGGCGACAACAGGAATATACAAAAGTAGAGAAAAGCTTTATGATTTATATGCTATGAAACAGAGTAATTTTGACCCAAAATTTCATGAATATGTCAAAAATTACTCAAAGATTTTTAGGAAAACATGTACTATGGCAAAGTCTTTATACATAAGTAATAAGATTAAGTCTTCAAATAACAAAATAACAGCTACATGGAACATTATTAATAATGAAACGGGACGTAGTAAACCTCGAGACAATGATTTAAAATTAAATATTAATAATAGGTTTATAACAAACAACTTAGACAAAGCTGAATCTTTTAGTACCTTTTTCACAAATATACCAGTTAGTACAACCAGTACCTTGAATTCTTGTGCGTCCAGGTCTGAATTGTTGTTAAGGGCCAATGTAAACAAATGTAAGAATTTATTTGTATTTGAATTCATAAACCCCACAGACATTATAAAAACGTTTAAGTCTCTTAATTCTATGAATTCAGGGGATTTATTTGGAATTTCTGTTAAATTAATAGAAACTATTATAATTGATATAGCACCATTTCTAGCTATAACATTCAATCGATGTGTTGATTCTGGTGTTTTTCCTAACCTGATGAAGTATAGCAAAGTAATACCTTTATTCAAGAAGGGTTGTACAACTGAACCAAGTAACTTTAGGCCAATCTCAATGTTACCAGCTATTAGTAAAATTTTTGAAAAAGTTATTTTGCAACAACTAGAAAGCCATTTTAATCTAAATAATCTATTTCACAAAGAACAATATGGCTTTACAAAGGGTCGTTCAACAATTGATGCTGGTGCAACTCTTTTAAGACATATATTTAATGCATGGGAGAATTCGCAAGATGCGATAGGTGTATTTTGCGATCTCTCAAAAGCTTTTGACTGTGTAGAACATAACACACTTTTTCTTAAATTTAAACATTATGGTGTTAATGGTATTGCTTTGGAACTAATTGTTTCCTACTTGAAAGATAGAATTCAACATGTAGATGTCAATGGTGCGAGGTCTTCTGGATTACCAGTTACTATGGGCGTTCCTCAGGGCTCTATACTAGGTCTTCTACTTTTTCGCATATATATAAACGATTTACCTTATTATTTAAAAGATCTCTGTGATATATTTCTATTTGCTGATGATACGTCACTTATTTTTAAAGTCGATCGTAAGAAAACAGTTTTTGACGATGTGAATAGGGCACTAAATGATGTATTGTATTGGTTTTCAACTAACAATCTCCTACTAAATTCAAATAAAACAAAGTGTGTGAGATTTACTATGCCAAATGTAAAACAGCTAGGTACTAATTTAAATCTAAATAATGAAATGTTAAGTATTGTAGACTCAACAGTATTCTTAGGAATTACATTAGATAGTAAACTACAATGGGGAGCCCAGATAGATAGCCTTGCAGGTAGGCTTAGTTCGGCAGCTTATGCAGTATGGAAGATACGTCAGCTCACTGATACGGACACAGCTAGGCTAGTTTATTTTAGCTACTTTCACAGCGTCATGTCCTATGGTATACTACTTTGGGGCAAGGCGGCTGATGTTGAAACGATTTTTATTCTCCAAAAACGAGCCATCCGCTCCATATACAATTTAGGTGCTAGAGTCTCTCTTCGAGAGTTGTTTAAAGATATAGGTATTTTAGCTGTTGCATCACAGTATATTTTTGCAAATATTATGTTTTTTAGGCACAACATTAATGACTATAAGAAAAATAGTGATATACACAATATTAATACAAGAAACAAGTCTAAACTCGTTGGTACCTATCATCGCTTGCATAAAGTACACAACTCGTTCGAAGGTCTTGGTATACGTTTTTATAACAAAATTCCTATATATGTTAGCGACCTTCCTGTAGATAAATTCAAGCAAACTGTAAAAAATCACCTTATTAGGAAATCCTACTATACGATCAACGATTATCTAAACGACAAACAGTCTTGGGCTTAAGGTGTCATTAGGTATATACACACAAACTTCTGTCTTATAATTAAGCTAAATTATTAACAAACCATTGTCAGTTGAAAGTAATGCGTGACGTTTATTATGGTAATTTGACTAGTAGTGATTTTTATCAGTATCTCGACTATGGTTCGTCATGCTTACTAAAATGTCATTGCTTGCGGCGTCGTCATGGGGCGGGTCATTTCTTTCCCTCTGATATGGCGAAGGAGATGATGGCTGGTCCATGCGTCATACTCGTGAACGGGTGCTGCTTGGGGTGACTGGTCGGCCTAGTCAGCGATGCGTATCAGTATAGGCTAAAGCCTATACTATTATTTTGGTTCGTTCAACTGCAACTCTAGCCTCTTAATCCAGTCACGAATTATTTTTAACTGTAGATTTTGTAATTGAATGAAGGTAGATGTGCACCTTGAATGATTTCTATGTTTAATAAGTTCAAACCTTCAACGGTATCACTGAGTGATTTTTATTTTTTAGTACGTTAGCTTTTGGAGCATTTCAATAAATTGAAATTCAGGTGGCATCAGCTTGCATCCTGTTTACCTTTCGTGTAACACTAACACTATTGTACCTGAAGATCTGACTTTTAAAAAGAGTGGCCATGAGTTTCTTTGCCAGTATTCTTCTCATAAGGCTCTACGCATTTTGGAAACTGGAACTTATAGATCGACACAGGCAGGCAGTAGATTTTGGTGTTTTCACCTAATTTACCTCGACAATCCAGCACATGCTGTGGCGTCTGTTTGTGCCGATCTATGATTTTAACTCTAGCTTCAATTTAACGTTCATAAATGTCACTTAGTGTCTTAAATGAATAAACGATTTTGAATTTGAATTTGATATTCAAACGGGATCGGGACTTACGCGGGTGAAACCGAGGGGTGCTGCTAGTATAATATAATTTCTCATTAAAACGTAGCTACTACATAATACGAATTACATTTTTAGCGACATGGCGACACCCGGTACAATCCATATATCATATAAACGTCCTTGGCACGTGTCGTTTTATAATAAAAGTATAAAAGCGTTAATAGTAGGCGCGCACTACGGGTTTGGGCTAAGCGCTACTGAACCTGAAACACTTTTACGTGCGACAAAAATAATAAAGCTCCAGGGCGTCACAGCTTTAAATGTCACTTTACAATTACGACTTACTTTACAAAACACTAATTACACATAATTACATTTTATTGCCCTTCCACCAAAAACTTGGTACGCCTATTAACTTATGCTAATCTGTTATAAAGAGACAACCTACCGCCGCACTGCAAAACGATTTGTAACTTGTTATAGACTTCGTTATTTAGCTGTGATTTTTTCATCAAGTATTCGAAACTATGTTACACAATGGTGCCGATTCTATTGTACACTCGACTAAACTAAAACCTGACTTCATTTCTTCATATGAAATCAACCTAGTGTTCTTCGTAATAAGGTCTATTTGTTACTAGCATCTATTTCTTAGCGCCGCTAAATTTCACTAACACCTGTCAACGTATACTCAACTTTATTTCCACGCGGCGAGAGTCTCCATTTATTCAAACGCTGTATAATTGCTGTATAAAAACTTGTTCAAAACGAACAAGGATGACGTGTTTTTAATCTACACCTACGAAGACGCTTACTAAAAACATAGAGCAAAAGAGATGGCATTCAACGGATAGCGGCTCTCGCTACGTGGTATTAAAGTTTATTTAAGCGTATCAGACTTTAGTCGACAAATAAATTGCTTATTTCGATAGTGATATATGTTACCTACTTGTTTCAATTTGAAATAAGACCTTGTTTTGAAGTGTACAAGGTTTACATCTTATTTGAAGAAAATTTTATGAATTTTAATTTAGCGAGTGAAGTAACAGAATTGGGACCAATGTCGGACTATTATGCCACACCGCTTTCGCGACTAAAAATTTCTTAGCGCGCGCTTAGCCTTACTAACCGCTACTGACGTAATAGGGAAACTAAAACATTCGTTGTCGACATTAAATAATTTTATTTGTTAGAAACTGTTTGTGCTATGTATTTTGTCGACAAATTAAAATGCTTTTTATATGAGATCGTTTCTAACCTCTGAATGCCAAGAGCCAGAACATCCTCATGATCTATATATAAGCTCTGAATTCTGAATTGAAATGAATTAATGGCTGTTTATTTATGTATATGCCTCTGGCAGTTAAACAGGTATCCATATTGTCCGAAGGTTAGTCTTTTGTTTATTATTACATACTGTAATAATATTAACCGACTTACAAAATGTAAAAGGCTTGGAATACCACTGTACTATTGATTGAAGTGTAGGTATCTTACGCGTTATCTTTGATACTTGTGAACAGACCGTCTTGCAGGCCGTTTGATTATTTGCCACAATATGATGTTTGTTATTTTAAAGACCTCGCTTAATGCAAATACATAACGAACGTTTCCAAGCAATTATTTGCTGACAAAGGTTTTGAAATCCAATTCAAATTGTTGAATTTGCGATCACTAATGGGGATTATTATATTCAAAACCTCGGCAATTGTTTATCTTTGAATTTGAAAATATGACCACTTCTTAGAATTTGCTTCTGGAGTTTTGTGAAGGAGCAGAGCTATTTTCGTAATTATTTATTGTTGTTTATCTATAATACGTCAAAGAAGATATAGGGAATCACAGACCAATCAGCCTCATGACTAACATCTATAAGGTTTTCTCCAAGATTATCCTGGACCGACTAAGCGCAACACTAGACGAAACCCAACCAATGGAACAGGCTGGCTCCAGGAAAAATTTCACCACAATAGACCATATCTACACTGTTAAACAGGTAATGGAGAACTACAACAAATATAACAAACCTCTATACATGGCCTTCATTGACTACACCAAGGCTTTGGACAGCATTAGCCAAGAAGCCATATGGGTAAGCCTCAATAAACAGGAAATCCCGAGACTTTACATAGAAATAATCAAAAATATATACAAACAGCAAAGCAAGAGTAAAACTGGAAACCTTAGGTGAGACATTTATAATTGAAAGAGGAGTTCGACAAGGGGACCCATTATCCCCCAAACTGTTTTCTGCAGTACTAGAAAATGTATTCCGTAAACTAGAATGGGACCAGTATGGTTTAAGCATAGATGGAAGAAAATTGAACCACCTGAGCTTCGCTGATGACATTGTTTTGTTTGAGGAAAATCCGAAAAAGCTACAGAAAATGATTGATGAACTACACAATGAAAGTAAGAAAGTTGGGCTATCCATGAAAATAAATAAGACAAAACTATTAACGAACTCTGACAATTATCAAGAGATAAAAATCAATAAGCTTCCCCTCGAATACGTGAATGAGTACACATACCTAGGACAAATTATATCACATGAGGATCAAACTACCAAAGAAATAAAAAAACGTATAGCCAAAAGCTGGAAGAGATACTGGTCGCTGAAGGAAGTGATGAAATCCACTGAACTCATGATAATGGGCAAACGATCGGACGGGTCACTTGATGGATGTGACTACCGCCACCTATGGGCACCTGCAACTCGAGAGTCACAAGTGCGTGCCTTTAAGGTTTGAGTAGGGGAAGGGAGGTGAGAGCGGGAGGGTACGGCAAGCATTGCTTTACTGCCGATTTTCGGTTAGGCCGTGGTATCACTCCGGCCCATACGTGCCGAAGCATGGTTCTAGTTTCAGCTGCATTACTTATTTATATAAACAGAGTGAATGAAAAAACTAGCAACATCTTCCTGAAATATTATTAACACTGTCTTGCAAATGGAATTATATTAACATGGAACATACTTATTTGATAAATTTAAGGTCAGTTTTATATTGATACTAGCACCGCCCCGCGGTTTTACCTGCGTAAGTCCCGATCCCGTGGGAATATCGGGATAAAAAGTAGCCTATGTGTTAATCCAGGTCTCTAGCTATCTACATACCAAGTTTTATCGCAATCGGTTCAGTGGTTTTTGCGTGAAAGAGTATCAAACATCCATCCATCTATCTAAACCTTCACATTTATAATATTAGTGGGATTTCAATACTCAACCTATTTAGTAATTGTAGTTATTTATAAATAAGAGTTTTCAACTTTGAATCAACAGAATCCTTCCCTACTAGCTTGAAAATTTGAACCCTTGAACTAAATTCAACAGTATGTCGCAGTATGTCTACAGTAATGAACGGAGGAGACTGAAATTAAGTAATTAATTCAGTGAGACTATAATATCGAGTGAACTAGTAACTTTATTGTTATTAAACCATCAATTTAAAACTGTCACATCAATTTCTTTTTAGTAGCTTCATACTTCGGTAAATCACTCAGAGTCTTAGGTGTTTAGTAGGTCAGTTCTAACATTTCGTATTTCTCCTGTGAATGAAACAAGGTTTGTGTACTGCAGAGTTAAAGTATAACATTCGTCACCATGATGTGATGTACTATGTCTACGTTTAAATAAGCGAAGAACTTTAGTGCTATCAATAAAAAAATCAAATGTTTTTTCTCAAAATAAAAATTGTGATTAAAGTCGAAGTTCGATAAATCTTCAAAATACGTTATCAATTCACTAAAACATTAATTTAGCGATAGTATTTATGTTTGAAAATACACAGCAACCTAGTGATATTTTATATTTACTAGGTTTTTATAGTTATCCATGAATGTTTATCTTAAAAAATTATAAATAGTCCAGTCAAATAAAACAGTGCTTAGTCGAGCAGTTATAAAATAAAATATAAATAATTACGACATATTTTCCATGTTTACGGACAGTTTATGACATAGGGCAAAGTTATACAAAGTTAAACAGATTATGCCAACATTGTAGTTAATGTATTTGGCAAGGCATCTCATTTTCTAACCAGTCGTGGTCGGGGCTCATTGTTTAACCCGTCGTGTCCGCCCACGCCCTTTGCTATTGCGTATTTATAAGAAATTGAACATACACACCTAATAAGTATTATAAATAATAGTGCTATGAAAAAACAACATACATAACATTATAAAGAAAATTATCCTAATATTAAAAAAACATGATATTACTAGCCCTCTTGCAAACCCTACAGCAGATACTTATTTGCTGTAGGGTTTGCTGTACATATCTGCCGTATCTTCCGCCGACACATAAAAAAGAGCCTAGAAATATCTAATAAGTAGGAACACACAAAGTCAATATTCTAAATAAAGAACAAACACTGTACCTATCTAATTAATTATTATTCATAAACTAATTAAGCATATAATAAACAGTGCCTTATGTCATGATTTAAAAATTTTGTATCTGCCAAACGTAACACGGAAACAGGTGGTTTACCACGGGGCTCAATAAAATCACAGACGAAATGTTGTTTAGACAGTAGAAATAGCTGCCGTAATATAAAATATGAAGTGAATATAAAAACAGACAATAAAAACGCCCACCAGACTCTAAATTAGAATAATTATCATTTTCTGGCACCATGTGCGACTATCGCGCGAAAATACAAGCACTCTTTATTTTTTAATACCATTGAACAGACAGCTGATACAGTGTATTTTACTTCTTATTAAGGAGTTTATACCATAAACTTAGTATACTATCGGAAGTATACTAAACTTATGGTTTATACCATAAACGCGACCGACATTAACTAACTTGGAGATGGCGCATATTTCATTTTTTTTAAATTTTTAGTATAATTTTTTTTTGAGAATCGTACATTAAAATATTGAGTTTATGTGACGCTACTTTCGCAATTTCGAAAATAATGAAAAAAAAACGAGTTTCTTGTCTCGATAGAACATTGTTTTTTAATGGGAAAACACCGTTCAAGCAAAGCAATAACTAATAAAATGATATCCGGAATCTTGTCCGTCTAAACCAACCATTTGTCGGTGGTATGCCAATTTCAAACGCGGTCGTACAGACACAAATGATGCTGAATGCTCTGGTCGTCCAAATGAAGCAGTGCGCAGTTTACTAAACTAACTATTTTTTGGATTTGGGGAAACCACCTAGGGTCATCAACCCACCGCCGTTTTCGGTGGGCGGTGTGCCGGAATCGAACCGACTAAATCGACACGGAGTGCCGTACTGCGCCTAAAATAAGAAGGATCCGGGAACAGCTTTCATTAAGACATCTTGACCCCTTAATAACCTAACCTAACTTGTTTATATTAAGATTATTTAGTGTGGTGTTGTTATACAGTAAAACTTGAAGGTGACACACTAATTAATAGGATAAGGGTAAAAGCTATCTATTTAAAAATATAATATTAAAAGTATGAAAGTTTCTATTCAAGCAGAGATCTACCAAAACCTTTGTACTGCCTGAACATTTCTTGAGTGTTTCTTTCCAAAGCAAGTAGTGCTTACTTATATCGACTATTGTCCTCTAATCTACGTTCCTTATATTAATTTTGAATAAAGTAGCTCTCTAGTGGTGAAAAAATGATTTCAGAGATTATAGACCACAAATAAAAATATTTCCTCTTACTAATATTAGCATAAATTCGATCCGCTCTAGTAGAGGGGCTGGTGCAAAGCGTGGTTGAGCTTAAACCTAACTACACAAACTCATACTATTACCTATACACTTATATTTACTAATACGATGAATTTGAGAATAGAGTCATAGTTATTCTGCCACAGCTTTTTATTAATTGCCAATCTCAATGTTAAAATAAGACTATGCTTACTCTATTAAGTGGTATATCACTGAGTCAATATACTAATTCAATCCGTATTTATAATTTAAATCTTATCCTGAATGATACTATCTTAAACTTTTCGTTACTTCAAGTCCAAGGGGGGACCTTGGACTTAAAGTAACAAGAGAAAATATCGCGACCGTTTAAGTAATAAATGAAACATATTTTTACTGTTGGCAATACAGATTATGCAAAACATACCGTTCCATGTAGGCGGCAAGCTGGGACGAAAACCCGATTGTCTATGCCACCGTCTTGATTTTATTTGGCGCGATAACTTTTATTAGTAAAATTGTATTGTATTTACATTTCTATTAAAGAAAGTTACATATCTAAGTAGATGAATATCTTTTTTTGTTAGGTTCTCCAAGTAATCTACATATTTCTGCTTTCTAGAGTTAAGTTTCTCGCTTACCGCCATGCTGCCCTACTCGAAAAAAAAATGAAAGGAAGGAAAAAGACGCTCCTAGTAAAAACGGTTTACTTTCACTGTATAGATATACAGTACTAGTACTGTATCCGTAAAATAAAAGAATTAGTAACCCTTCTATTTTACGTATTTAGAAACAGGATCTACTGATAGATCACAAGACAGAGCTTATTTCTACACAGTAAAACTCAGTCAATTATTACAATAACCTACTTCTTTTTTGTTATATTTTGGTGTTTATTTCATTAATTTTTGTATTACGGACTTTTGTTTAAAGTCGCGTAGAAAGACGTTCAAGCATTTTGGTAAACGGTCAAATAGCTTTGGTTACGCCTGCCTGTGAACAGTTATTAAAAAACATGGATTTATAGGTAAATCTTAGATGAGCCCCTTGGAATTATACAAATATTATTATCTGCTCGCTATCCTTGTTACATATTGTGATGATGAAATTGATTATATATTATTAATGTGACGTCCTCAGGTCAAAGGGGTAAGTATTAGATGATGTATTTTATTTATTTAATTTCATTTTATTTTATTTATTTATTTGGTTCACTAACAACTTAACATAATCCTAAACACACGAACTTTTAACATTCGCTTTTATCTAAATTTTAAGTTTCTTATAGGTAAACACAACATTCATGAGATTAATGAACTATTCATTACATATATATTTAAATAGTTAGGTGCTACTTACAGCTACTTAATTAGGACCTTAACCTGCTATTGATATTTTTCCGAAACGATCCTAATGAATCGTAATAGATGTCAGCCTTCTACTACATTAATGTAAATGAAACAACACTGATATTCTAGTATAGTAGAGGTCGCACATCCGCTTGGAACGCCTGCCAACACCGAAGTGAGAATTTAGCGAGCCAGCGACCGCGCCCACTACTATACAAGTTATTTAGATATACCGTCACAATTCATAAAAAAACATTGTTTGTTAGTTTCATGCACATTTTTTTGTGAACCAAGAGTCATTGCAATAGTCCTTAGAGATATAAATAATACTAAAAAACCTCTTTTCTTTTAAAGTCGGTTACAAAGATCAAAATTTTCGTTATTACGAATGACCCCTGATTCAAAGTTTTGATGAAAATCTTCTTAACTCAAAGCGGAAAATTAAGTAGATGCCTTGATGCCCTCAAAGACCACATTTCGCCCTTTGATGTCAGGTACTTAAATAATGTTTCACCTTTAACCGAAGAATCCATTAAACTAAGTACTTCCATTATTTAAACATATGTGCAAGTATGTATGTTTGTCTTATGTCACTCGATTTCCAACCTTATGTCTTTCTTGACTTAGTGTCAAACAATGTAATGCATAATATTATCTACGTATGAACGGGAATTAACGCGATCACGAAAAGGTATTACATACCTCTGAATCAGGCTGACTGGCTCAGCGGTGCACCGCTGAGCCAGTCAGCCTGTGACCACGGCCAGTGCAACCTGGTCGAAACGTCAGGCAATTCAGAGGTATGTAATACCTTTTCGTGATCGCGTTAATTCCCGTTCATACGTAGATAATATTATATCATGGAACGCGAAAGTTTAAAAGTTAGTTATGTAATGCATGTTGTACAATATAAGTATAAGTAGGCAAATGTTTGTTTAAAGGATGTTATAGTGGTAGTACAATTACATAATTATATAGAATAGTGCCACTACCTAAACAAACATAAATATACATTTATGTTTTACGGTATATATATTATATGGTACGGTTATTGGTACGGTTTATATGGTGCGGTATGGTACGGTTATATATTTATGTTTTACGGTTTTTGTTAAAGAATTAAAAAAAAATATTCATAGACACTTAAGACACAATAATTATAGTATAACATACTAACATCTAAAAACAAAAAACGGGCTTAAATTATGTGTACCTCACGTGCTGACGAATAAGATCTGGTTTGCATTAGGTATTTGCTAGACATGTGACTATTGCCCCTTTATACCCCACGGATATCAGTCAGCAAAAACAAAATAAAATATAAATTATTTAAGTCCTAAAACTTTTTCGTGCGTGCAGCCGGCGTTCATCGATTGATAAGACGTTATCACGTCAAAATGTTTTTTATATAGTTTAATCATAATACTTATAAAAGGGTTTTCAACAATTTACCCACTTAAAAGTTAAAAAAACAATACAAAACAATATAAAATATATATTTATGAATACATATTATTATAGTATAGTACCTACATTAAAAATTGATCCCACTCACGTAAGCAACCCTGTTATCGCCAACCTACCCGGTCGGCAATAGGCCGCATATAAAATTGGGGTTATATTGAAAGGGAAAGGTAGAAAAGAAGAGAAGGCAATGGAAGGCAAGCTGGCTACGCCCATGAACCCTATATATCCAATATTTATGCTTCTTTTACCTACATCGTATATTAGACAAAGCCTACCACTCCTCTAATGGATTAACTAATTGTAATGAATAGGGAATTCTATAAATTGTCTTTTTTCAACGGCAGAGTTGCTTTTTTAAAATTGAAAGAAGTACGAAGTAGAAGTAGAAGAACTAAAAATACAATTGCTTTACGAAAAGAAATTTCACGATCTAATAAATTTGTTCAAGTTTATCAAAATTTCGTTCGCAATTGTTATTTTACTCACAGGAAATTTAAAACGACTTTGGAGAAAAAAAACACATCTGAAGCATGTTTCTCAAGATCTACCAAAGATGCTATGTACTCGAGAGCTCATCTCTAAAGTTGATCTAACACAGAGCTTGGTAGCAATTAAATTAGCGCCACACGATTGAACATACCATAATAAAACACAAATATCTATTTTACTTTATTCGGCTAACATTCAATCGCAAATCGCAACCCTACTGAATAAAAATATCTCAGATCTACTCGCACGATGCTAGATAAATAAAGTAGAATTGAAGCGGAGCTCGGAGGTGCAAGTAAGTAGGTATTCATTATCGTTTGTGCGAAGTGAAACTTCTGTACTTACGTCATTCGGTACCATTACGTCCTCGCCGAAATGCAGTAAACTTTTTATTTTACTATAAGTTCTCACCCCATATATATGGTAAGACCACCGTGTCACTAAATAAAGCGGCTTGGACGAAATTACTCATTACGTAAACACCACCTAAGAACAAGATTAAGATGGCTACGAACGTCTTAAGGCATTGACCGTCAGTTTATGTTTAAGACGATAAACCAATTTGAACTAATTATAGTTTGATAGGATTTAGGTATAAGGTAACATTACTTGTTAAGCTAGGCGACTCTTAAGTAAAAAAAATACAACAACTAGTTTTCGTCCACTGAACTAAATTCGACCATCATTATTTTTATTATAATTTTTTTCTAAATGTTTACATTTTTGTTATTGATAAAAGCTCGTCGATAGGTACCAAACCAAAACAACAAAGAAACACAGACAAACAGGGGGAAGAAAGTTACTGAACTGTTTCGTCTTTGCTTATTTGTGTATATGTTAATTAAATTATCTATTTAATTTCATATTGAAATTAATTGGTCTTTTTAGATAGATGATATGATTATATTATGTTTTATGTTGGGGTTCGGGTTGGAATGAAATGTCATTGGTACTTATTTATTTTAAACCGACGAAAAAATGGAGAAGGTTCTCAAAATCTCAAGTAAACCCATATAATTTTTCACACAATAAATCTTAATTTTATCTTTAAATAATGATATTCGGTAAGTTAATTAGACCTACGATTCCCAGGATATATGAAACTACAGAATTAATATGTGGAGAACTGTCACGAAGCGAATTTTCTTTTTGACGGACTATCTGTTCCATTGTCAACATACGATTTTTTTTTAAGCAACCGTTATTGTTATATAAAAGCTTTCTGATTTGTGCTCTTTGTCCTCAGCATGTGTAGATGAGAAATGCATCGACTGGGAAGGCAAGTCCGTCCAACACGGTCTGCTGTACGTGCCGGGGCCTGGGGTCTGCTCGCTGTGCGTCTGCTATCACACCCAGCCGATGTGGTGCAAGGCCATTTATTGCGATCCACCTTATGTAAGTAGATGTACATAGTAATAACCTTCACTAACGGCTTACTATCAGGAGGGTAGTATGTGTCGTTACCAACAACACTTTTTTAACAGGCTTTCATTAGCTTCACTTGCAACCATTACCTACTTCTAATTGTTGTACCTAAAACACTTTGTACAGATACCGGCACGAGTCGTGAGCACAAATTTTCAAAAATTAATACGTATGGGCCGACTCGACCGGAGTGATTCCACGACCTCACAGAAAATCGGCAGTGAAGCAATGCTTGCATTGCTTTTCGCCGAGTGAGTGAGATTACCAGAGGTCCTAACCCTTCCCTCTCCCTCTCTCCCCCCCTCTTCCCTTACTCCCACCTTAAAGGCCGGCAACGCACCTGTGACATTTACCATCAGGTGACCCGTCCGCTCGTTAGCCCCTTATACTATAAAAAAAGAAAAGTATACTGGCGTACTATACAGTAGTAAAGTACTTATACGCTAGCCGAATGATACCGGAATGAACCCAATAGACGACGAGCATCGACTGACGAACCAATCACGTGCAGCGTCAGCGTGGTCAACGTCATATCGACCTATAAAAAGTGTGCTCACGACTCGTGGGGGTAAATGTATGTCATGTATGTATTATGTAGTTCAGACGACAATACTTTAATTAATTTTTTTATCATCACCATTAATTAATCACTAGTTTAAGCGAAAACTGACACCATGCGGTACCTATATGTAGGTACATATATTCGTATGTATTTTGAATCACTTATGCACTAAAGACCTTTAGAATCATCTTGCTAAAGAATAAAAGACCTTATAATAATACATCTCTTAGATCCAACAACTAGTAGGTTAGTGCAATGGTCGTAAGTTGAATTTCGACCAGCAGCGGTCACGAATCAACCGACTAATTAAGGTAAATTATAATAAGCACCGTTATGTTGGTACCGCAGTTGAATACACTTTTATAATTAACGCAACACCCATAACAAACGTAAACTGGTAACAGGACCCCACTAGGGGTAGTAATCGAAAACCCTTGTAATAAAGTAATAAAGGCCTTCTTGTAATCCACAGTTTTGCAAAAACTTCCGCGTCGGTGAGCGATGCTGCGAGTTTGAATGCCTTGACCCTCCGGGCGAAGACGCAAGATACAGGGAGCGACAGCGTCTTCGGGCCCTCATTCTGGCAGGCAACTCCTCAGCCACACGCCCCAGTCCTTCCCTCGAGCTCAAGGCGGGAATATCACTTCTGGCCGTAGCAGTTACTAGATTTGTATGAAACACGGATACCCTAGATACTAACCAATTGAGATTTAAAAAAGGAACACTTTAAAAAAAGAATGTGACTTTCTTCCGGCAGAAGCGTTTTTTTTTTCACTAGTCACAATTAACTATGCCAAAAATACTTGTTGTTCTTCTGCCTAGATGTAATTTGTCTATGGAAGTTCTTAAAAATGTGCTAGCGAGACCTTAATTATCTATGAGCCATGATTCTTCTTTCAAATAGACACTTCATATACCTACATTTGGTTTACAACAAAATGAATAAATTCGGACCAATTTTATGTAACCAAGTAGCATCGTGTATTTATGTTTCTTTATTTAAATGTTGAATGTGAAACTTAGCGTTCTTTATATTACGTCTTATATTAGGGATCCATTATGAAATGATACTATTTTGCGTATCCCAAAGAAAAGAAAATTCTCTGAAAATATGTTGTATATTCTACCTAACTTCATGAAATGAATAACTTACACTAATGGTGCCACTTTAGTAGAGAATTTATTAAATTATATACTATTTAAATAGCTCACGTCACGTTACAGATATTTTTTTTATTTCCATTGACGTTTATCTAGTACATAAATGGAAATAATTTTCTCCGATCGCGTATTCCGTACTCAGAATACGACTTTTGACGTTATCAAACGTTTTCGACAGACTTGCTCATACAAAAACATAGATAATATACTATATTACAAAAAGGTATATTGTATACATGGCTGGATAATGTTTCTCATATCAGCCGATCCCTTGTTTCATTATCCTTTTGTCTAAACATGACTGAAAAAAGGTCCTACAGCTGCTTACGCGATTTTATGAGCAGGCTCTCGACTGTCGCGTCATCTTTTTAGTAAATCTGACGAAAGAGGGGTACTGTATGCAAGCGTAATTCTTACTTCTTAAAATATTTCACCTAGCTAGACACATTTCGAAATTGTAGCTTTAAATTACGTATCATGGGGGTGCGATTCTGTAAATCATTTTATTATTGCAGCGATCTGGATTTTAATATAATAAATGTCACAGTAAGGAATTTATTTGCAATTTGTAGAGATATTCTCTTGAATGCAAAGTGCTGATTCCTGCTTATGAATAATAAGATCGATCGACTGACGATTTATAATATTAAGATTATCATTTCGGTTTTTAATGGACCCTGGTTAACATTAAAATGTACCTTTTAAATGGATACTAGTTTTGAAAAGTTAGTTAATAGGTACGCAGAAGGATTGGCCAACATGTAAATACATGTGATCCTTGCTATTGTAATTTCTAGTCTGGGCGGCTTCTGAAATGAACGAATCAAATCCAAGATCCCTAACCATTCAGTCGAATGCTCTGCCGCCGCGCTCCATACATAGGTCGTTAATTTAACTCTACTTTTCTAAAAAAATATTCATTCACCATTCAACAGTCGTCCAGTTTACTGTGCCCAAAACTGTTTTATGTCATAATAAAATAGATATAGTTTTAATTGATGAATCGGATCTTCGTGACTAAACATCGTAATGGCATTCGTAGGACATGATAATTATATATGTACATATATGTATATTACCAATTGAGGTCACCAGCGCGATGTAATATGACAATAGATATCGCTTTTGACATTAATCAAGTAACATATTTATGAACGTAATATGAAAAAAAATAAAATCGATTTTGACATAAATATTTATAAAAGAAAATGAAGCACCACCATTGGGTAATTACATTTTATTCACACTGGCAATAGCGAAGAGCCGACATAGCCGGTTCCTGACTGCTTCCCTTCTGCTTGCCATTTAGACAATTCATAGATCAGATCTGCCTGAATCGGTGATGCCTGACTAGAGACGTTCAAGTTCAAATTAAATTCTTTAGTTCGAGAGCGACCAGTGCGGTGATCACTTACCATGAGGAGAGCCGTACGCTTAGGTATTTGCCGCATTAGTGGTGAAAACCTTATTAAAAGAAACCGGTGTTGAAAATGTGGATCGAAAATTAATAGTGTAAGAGACAGCGTACTGAAATAGTGGATTCAGATCATCATATCATATCACAACTATTTCTATGGATTCGATCTAATTGTGTGATCAATGGTAGGCAAAACATTAGTCATATCATATAACATCAACAAACCTTTCACTATTTCTTAACCATGCCGCACATAAAACTTTTTAAATCTATTTCGATCGAGTGTCATTCGATTCTAAAATCCACACTAAAAGTATTGATAAATTTACTTTTATTTATGTAAAAGATATGTGTAGAACATGCGGGCATTTTCAAACAGAATTCTTTTTATAAATTCACTAAAATGCTCAGTCAGTTTATGTAAGTTTAGGTATATTTTTGATTAAATAAGGTAACTTTTCCTTTTATTAAATATCTCCAAGTAAAGTATAGCAAAGTGCCTTGATAATCGAGGCAAAAGCAAGCTCAGAGCTTACTCCAGACGAGAAAATTCTTAGATTAAGAATTTTTCCTTTACAAATTGTGGCTTTGAAATTTTTAAAGACAACATTTTTTGTTGCAATTAGTAATGATTACAGAATCGTGCCCGAGCTATTAGAATTAATTAATTAGATATATAATGTAGGAAATGTGACTTTACAGTATTTGTATTCGAAAGGGTGACCTAACTAATTAGGTACTTATTGTGTTTGTATTCACTGTACTCGAGTATATTGTTGCGGTAATTAGACGAACTAGAAACATGCCCTATTTCATATAAACTAACACGCTATCTTAGTCTGGGACACATTTCAGTTCGTTAAGCATTGACCACAATAATCTTTTCAACTTGGACGAGTCGCGAAAGTCACTAAAAATATAACATAGTAAAACAAAACGTAATGACATCGTATTATTATCCTGCTAATATTATAAACGTGAATGTTTGTGAGCATGTATGTTTGTTGCTCTTTCAGGCAAAAACTTCTGAACCGATTGCGAAGAATCTTGGTAACGCAGCTAATTATAAAATATGCCCGGAAAAAAGTTATATATTTTACTTGGAAATCTATTTATTTATTGTACATATGACTCCGGCGGGTATTAATATCCTGTGCTCCGGTCCATTTCGAAGCTAGACAAATGAACTAATAAACTCGAATTACCAAATGCGAATCTTAACCCAAAGTTACGTCACATTTTTTCTTTTTTTTTTCTGAGCAAACGAATTAATTGCGTATACAAAGCCTGTATACGCAAGGCTTTGTCTCAGTGATTTTCTGAATATACTACTCTTTTATCCTAGCGGGTCACATCCACAATGTGAAAGACCTCATCGTGTTCAAATAAACCTTTTATAAAGCCTTTACGCAAAGCGACAAGGGAAAGAAACGCGTCTCAGTTTTTATCTGTCCCTCAGTGGTCGACAGATAAAAAAGCGCCAGGACTACTTTCGAGAGTGAATAATAGTTATTATTAATGATCTTGATAAACGACTTTATACGTAATGTGAAAGCTTTTAATTTTTTACTCCTTCCAGGCGACAATTGGAATTTCTTTTAAGGTAAACATTATATGATTAATATTGTTACTATTATTCATATTGCTTCAAGCATATGACGATAATCTAGCCTAAAATAGAAAAAAAATTGCTATATAAGTCACATTCTATTCTAAATTCAAATAATTCTTTTTACGTTTATGAACCAGCTCTGAAATGCATTCAAAAATACTAGTTAAATTTTGAAATAAGAACATGAATATTCTTTCAATTAAAAAAGCTCCTTTTCGTAATATATCCGGAAGAATCCTATGGCATAATGAACCGAAACTAATGTAATCAAGTTTTAATTTTTTCTCCGACCGTAACCCTTTCAAATATTCGGCTAGTAACAAACGTCTATATCTACGCTTATTACGCTTATTACAGACTATTTAGTTCCATGCTAACTACCAACTAGTTTCTTCATAAGACTGTATCTTTGCTCGTGACAGTGTTGTGACTTGTTTTGGATTTTGCCCGTGTAGTGAAGAATAAAGAGAATTTTAGAATATATTATTTATCTCCATCGGAAAATGTTATGCGTTACCTTCGATAGTAAATTTGATCGAAGTGCATTATTGTAAAGTTTTGCCGGTGCCCCGTGAGACTCATATCAATTCTCATTAATATCTTCTATTATATATTATTAAAATATGTAGTATTTTACGAACACTGCTACTTATCCTACGCCATTAAAGTCACACATGACATGACTGACACTCCACGCGACAAATTATATTAATTCGTGCTAGTTAAACCTAAACCCTATACACTTAAAGGAAAGGGCTACAATGCTATGAAATAAATATGCATTATCGATTGATGTTCTTTGCGTGTTGAGCAATTTAAATATTACCGTAACAATAGTTTTATTGTGAATATCACTTTCCACGCTACGAAACTTGACAATATGGCAAGGGCAACCTCAACTAATTGCGAATACAATTTACATAATGTGGATTTCGCTTTGAAGGTCACGTCTGGGATATGTATGTATACACGATATATTATGTTACGATCGGTTGAACGATTTGTTTTTTATTTCTTTTTTTCTACATGCATAACTGACTGTTTCTCAACATTATAACAGCGGGGTCAATATTGATTCTAATGATGATTACAGAGAGACCTTGCTTCTCGCCAAATTTCATGATTCTAGGTCAATGGGAAGTACCGTATAGGTTTTGATTTAACTGCGAAATGTTAAAATATATGGCTTAAATGGCTATTTATCTTTTAATTGCGTTGATTTAGAAACTTATTTTTTTTAAAGCTTTAGGTATAGCTTTAAATATTTATTTATTTATTTAATTCATTAACAATTTATTACAATTGTGTCTGAATGTAGCACACTTAAAAAAAAATAATACAATAGGAGATAAAAATCATTTTAGAAATTACATACATAATAGTCACAATTTTGTAACCAATCATTTCAATAATTTAATTTCGCCTAATGTCAAAAATAATGTTAAACAAAATAAATTAAATTAAAAAAATGGGTACTTTATGTCAGTTAGAATTGTTATATCATAACTTCATAAGAAATAAAAAATCTTTTAATAATTAAACCATATCCATATCATGTCACTGCGGTTTTAATGTCAGTTTCAAGATCAGCCAGTGAATTTATTAACAGAATAATAACATTTTTCCAATAAGAAGGCTTTAACTCTTTTTTTAAATACGTGTGTCTTATAGATTTCTAGTTTTATTTCTGTTGGTAGGCAGTTAAATAGTTTCACACTTTGATATCGCGCACAATGCTTCACTATATTTAAGGTTGGTATGAAATTGTTTCTTAAGTTCTTTCTTCGAGTACTTTCCCTGATTAACCTTTCATCTTGAGTTTCAAAATCAGTAATGTATTTTGACAAATGGCTTAAGACAGTCAGTATATAGAGACAAGGTACAGTTAATATTGATAATTCTTTGAAATGCTCTCTACAAGATTCCCATTGCGGAATTTGGACTATAGTTCTAATTGCCCTTTTTTGTATTATGAACGCCTTTTCCCAATTATACTTGTAACTGTTACCCCACAACTGAATACTGTATCTTAATCTTGATTCAACTAGAGCATAATATACAGTCTTTAATTGACTGATGCTAACTTCATCTCTTAAACTTCTAAGGGCATAGCAAGAGGATGATATTGTTTCCTCAATTGCATTTACTTCATTTTGCCAATTCAGTAACGAGTCTATATAGTCTAACGAGTCTATATGTACACCTAAGAATTTGACTGTGTTTACATTTTCTATTTTGTCTCCCATTAATTGTACTTTCAAGCTGTCAGTATTACGAGCAGTAGATTTGAACAAAATAATGTTTGTTTTTGTAGTATTCATTATTAACCTATTTGCTGTAAACCATCTGTGGAAGTCACACAACACATTGTTAATTTTATGATTTAGTAATTCTAAACTACTTGCACTCATGATTACATTAGTATCATCGGCAAACACAACAAGTTGAGGATTTGAATTTAAGCGCTGTGAGAAATTTATTAGATCATTTACAAATATTAAGAACAGAATGGGACCCAAAATAGAACCCTGCGGCACGCCTGTCTTTACATGATGTATCTTAGATTGGTAAGCTTTATGGTGGTTTTTATTGTCAATTACGTTGACCTCCACATACATTTGCCTATTATGTAGGTATGATTTGAAGAGGTCTAAGACTTACCTCTTACGCCGTAGTGTTCCAGTTTTATGAGATGAATATTTGATGGTAATTTCAACTTGATACATCCACGCATTCCGAAAGGGCCTTGACAGACACACAGAAAACCAAGGGTTCGTTTTTTTGGAAACCAAAAAAAAATATTGGAAAAAGTTTTTATTCAAAACCCAGATATGGGTTAGGGGAAAATGAGTTATGAAATTAAACATTTGACATACGCTGTTAACTTATTGCGTTTACGTCAATATCTACGATCATTATCAATTCTGTTATACATGGCAACATTCCTGTTATAGCGGGAAAAAAATATATTGAAGAGATTGCGTTTTTTCACTGTTTAAATTTCTTGGACACACCAGAGATTAAATTTTAATATTTGGTTTAACAATTAAAAAATAATAATAAACTTTAAAAGAGTAGGTAACGTATAGTTTTTTACAGTCCTAGGTCACACTTGATTTCATAAAAACTGTAAAACAATTTTTTTTCACCATACGAAACTACCGTATATTAAGAGCATTTAGATCACAAATGAAAATGGTAGAATCTAAATTTCAAACAAAATCTAAATTACCATTAGAAAATTCCATTTCAATAACTTTTCAGGTTGATTTCGCTCACCAAATTGAGTGTAACTGATTAAGTGCTTATTGTTGTTTCGTTCGGCCGATGAAATTTTATGGCCTGTGGTGCGAGGTTATGTAATCAGCGCACGGAGTATGTACATTGTCTCTGGTTTTGTTTATTGTCATTGCTTATTGGTTGAATATTCGAGGGTGAAAGCAAAAAAAAAAGTTTTCTTGATTTTTTTTTTACTACA
Organism: Callimorpha dominula; assembly: GCA_949752705.1. NCBI lineage: Eukaryota > Metazoa > Arthropoda > Insecta > Lepidoptera > Erebidae > Callimorpha > Callimorpha dominula. The sequence goes on from OX457005.1 coordinate 20,296,423, forward strand.
CATCATTAATTCAACAAGCTCATATTTTATTAGTAGACCTAATACTATCATAATAAAAAATTCCAACCACTGTTTCCTCTATTTTTTTGTACGTGTGGAAACTCCCTCGGGCCGTCACCACCGGGATTTTCGGTAGGGCGGGCGGTGTGTCGGAATCGAACTGACTATAACCACACAGTGTGCCGTACTGCGCTTAAAGAAGTAACAGGGATCCGGGAACAAACCACTGTTTCCCCCAGATCAAGATCCGCAGCAGTGCCAGACAGACACTGAGAAAATGAAACTACTTGCGACAAAATTTATTAAAAGTTAGAAGTATCCTGTACCTAGTGAATAAAATTCTATTCTTACGACGAACAACAGTTTTCTACTTAACAGAGTCGCTTACCAAGACCTAGAATACCTAATTGATACAGACCTTTTTATCACTGAGTTTAAACTGCGAATTTTATGCGGCCCTGTTCGTAAACAGTCATGTTAGTTAATATATATATTCAATAGCCTATATTTTTTTCATTATGCAATACTCGTCTTTTAAGACTAACATTGTTGACCTATAAGCGAAATCCACTAAATCTGCAGGAGTCTAGAACATAATTACATGGCAATACCGACGTAACTAGACGTACTCGAAGTACCAAGAATCTGAAAAGAATGCGAATATTGCCAGTCCTAAATTTTGGGTACCCCCATAGTGTTGCCATGTTATGAACTTGTACCCTATCTATAAACAATTGAGGAATTGAGAATATTACATAAAATCTAAAAGTCACACATTCAGTAGGTAGGTTATAATTAGTTTAATTTAAGTATGGGGGTAGTACACGAAAGTGAGGGAACAGAATTAGGGAAAATGTAGAGTATATTTATGTAGCTCAAGAAGAGTAGGAAATTTAAATATTGTAGCGAGTCATCCATATTTTATTAATTTATTTATCCTACTTAGGTTTAAATTATTAAAATCTTATTTTAGTTTGTTCTAGAGACACTGAAATATTAAAATTAAATATAAAGGTAACCGTTTTACCTTTTGGAGTTGGAGTATGCAAGATTGTAGTAGGCGCTGTGGTAAAATGGCGACACCGCCTCAGTTGACCATCCTATCTGTGTTAATCACATTGGGAACACATTGTAGAAGGTAAATTAAGAAAGCAACAACAAATCGATATAATACTAATACCTCCAGTATGAATAAATTATGAACGTTTAATAAAAAAAACTTCAATACGAAATAAATTGTATTTCTTGTCCTTTCAGAAAAGTATGTACGCATCGATTCTAAAAAAAAACTGTTTAAAATGTCCTAATTGCTTAAAAAGTGCCATAACATGTCTTAAATGTATATAAAGTATTGTGAAATACTGCACTGTTTTAAATTTTACCCAGTAATGTAATTACGGAAAGCGCTGTGAATTTGGCTTTACTTTTTACTAAAAAATAAGTAACTTTATGACACATCATTTCAGATTTACAATATGGTTTTCATAAAAATATAACAATTTCTCTTATTTGCACTATTTACAATAATTAAATCTACACATTAAAATATGAAATACAATACGGTATGTGATATTTTGCTGGTTGTATATTTTGCATACATAATAATTAAGAATTACAGCTTTAAAATATAGATAATAAGACACAATTGTTTTTTGAGAATTATTTAAACTTCAATCGGCAAAATGTTATTTTAAAAATAACGTACAATAAAATGACATAATAAATGATTCATGTCACTGTTTTTGTCTATGGACCGTTAATTTTATTACAACATTATTAATATTGTTTCTCCAATTATAGGTATTTTTGTAGTATTAAATTGATCAATTGTAAATATTGTATGCAACTAACATTTTAATTGATTAGCTTAATAAATATACCTAAGTAAACTTTGTGTGCTTTATTTCTCTTTAGACCTCTAAAACTACATAATAAGGTAAGTAAAATAATACCCAACACATACGCCTGGTTGTAAGTTTGTAACCCTATGGCTCTAATGTAATGAGACGTCGAGCGTCGGTCCTATTGGAGAAGTTAGAAGACTTCGCTTGTATGCACGCGCACACGAAAAAAAAGAAGCAAATGTTGTGAAACTACACGGTTTTTAATATTACCGTAACAATAATTTTATTGCGAACTAGCCGTTATCCGGAGTTTCACCCGCGTTTATGGTCACTGCTCCGCTTTTAAGGGTTGTAGCGTGATGATACATATCCTATAACGTTCCTCAATGAACACTCTATCCAATACACAAAGAATCTCTTGAATCGGAGATATAGTTTCAGAGATTTGCGCGTTTAAATAAAAAAACAATCATACAAAAACTCATCAGCTTTATTATGTTAGTATAGATATTGTTATGAGCTGAGGTTTGGGATTACAAATGTAAATCAATTTATTACCAAAATAGACACAATTTATTGCAATAATTCACAGAGAAACACACAATAACACAATTACAATTAAATGTCACTATTTAAATTCACTTATCAATCGCACTTCACACTTATCGCTTTGTTTTCTCTCTGATTGCTCAACTAAAAACACTATTCATACCGCAATGCACCGTCTAATATACCCGGACGTGGTTCGAAATCATCTGTTTTATCAAAAGATGGCGTGCATCTCAATTTAGTTAATCGTCACCCCGACTTCATATAGTCGACAATAGATGACGCCCGCGGGTTATTCGTAACAATATCACTTTCCACGCTAAGAAACTTGACAATATGGCATGTATAACCTCGACTAATTGAGAATACAATTTACATTAAATGTGGACTTCGTTTATAAAGTTACGTCTAGAATATATAGGCACTGATTTAAAGAGGCAGTTGTAAATAGCAGTTTTGGTAAGTTAAAAGTTATAAATGGCACGTTTAATAACTAGTTCAGCAGTTAAAACTAAGCAGTAAAGTAAACAAAAATGAGTAATAAAAAATAATGAAATGGATCAGTGAATATATAATTGAGCAGGAAAATAATTAAATGGGCGGTAAAAATTATTGAACGAGCGGTTACGTGTGGGCAGTAATAAATCGGAATTTGTCGGTAAGAAATCTCATTCTAAGCAATTCTATAAACAATGAGGTGGTAAAATAAAATAAAAGAAAAACAGTACTTAAATAGTAATGAAATTTAAATTACTTTTGCTTTGACTGAAGGAATTAAATAAAACAAATTGTATAATAATAATAGGAACTTTTATTCGTAATTCGAAACATACTTAAGTAATTAAAATGACATAGATATTGCTTAGAAGCAGCTAAAATAAACTTATTGTACAATAAGAGCAGGCTTGGCTTTCGACGGTCTGCCTCTCTTCCTTTTTTGTCCGAGTGGAATGTTTTTAGCTTCAACTGGAGGTACGGCGTACTTCAAGCGTATGGACAGGCCAATTATATATTTACACATATACATTTTATAAAAGTTTGGGCAAGTACATGTTCCTTGAGTCCATTCTTCTTTATTTTGCGGCAATATAACTTCCCAATATAAGCTCCGTCTCCAAACAGCTCAAAAAATTTGTTCCCGAATAAATATAACATTGTTAGGAGCCGGGGCTCGGGATTAGATAGGTACAATTTGTTACAAAATAGACACAATTTTTTTTTTTTACGGTACAGGGGGCAAACGAGCAGACGGGTCACCTGATGGTAAATGACTACGCCCATGGGCACCTGGAACTCACAAAAGAAAAGTAAAGTGTAAAGAGTCACAAGTGCGTTGCCGCCCTTTAAGGTTTTAGGGGAAGAGGGAAAGAGTGTTAAAAGGGGAGAGGGGGATTAGAGGAGGGAGAGGAGAAGGATGGGAATAGGGAAGAGGGAAGGGTTAGGGCCTCCGGTAACCTAACTCACGCGGCGTAAAGCAATGAAATCATTGTTTTACTGCCGGTTTTCTGTGAGGCCGTGGTATCGAGCGGAGTCGAGCCGGCCCATACGTACCGAAGCATGGCTCTTCTACGAAAAAAATTGCAATAATCACAGTTCACAATATGTACTTGTCACTAATATTCGCTTGTACCTACTCTTCGCTATAGCTCCCACTTGTTACTCCCTGTATCGCTTAACTCAAAGTCACTAACTATGCCACAATGCAACTTCCTTATATAGTTCGATAAACATCTCATAGAAAGTTGGAGAACTTTCCTGAAACATCTCGTACTATCTGACTCGACCGCTCTGGCATCTTCTATAGTACAAGAGTAAAAGTTATTCGTTAAAAGATTTTACAATGACAATGACAATTTAGTTCCGCTACTCGTTAACAGATGGTGCCCGCGCGTCATTTTAGGCTTCCGTAACAATATGTTCTAAATAGTTTGCGAACAATTTATTCTGAACGATTACAGACCCATTTTGTTTTTTAATATGAAGTGAAAAAAGTGAACATTCACTGATCCTGCATCGTGCAAGTTTTAAACGATTTCATTATTGGCTGGCTTGTTGGCCTAGTAGTTAGTAACCCTGACTGCTATGCTACAGGTAGTGGGGTCGGTTCCCACCTGAGTCTAAATGTTCTTTGTGTCCGTTGTTTGTATGTTTGTAAAGTCCCCCGCGACACAGGAGTAATGCGGGAGTTGTCTTTTTAAAAAACAAAAAAGAAACAAACATTAGATGGCAGTACATACAAAACTAGCTAGGCATAGTTATTAGATATATGATATCGATAATGAGTACCAGCTAACTTCCAGAATTGCATGTTCAATCATTCTCATTACTACTCACTACGCAAGAACCTTAACATTATAGCAGTAAAAAATATTAACAGGTAAGTTACTTTTCTCTAATAACAAAGTCAGACAGTTTTTTAATCGACGAAAAAACGGAGGATGTCCTCCCGTCAACCAGTATATTTGTTTTCTTATATCGACAAAAAACTGAAGGGATTCTCAAGTCAACCCGTACTTTGGTTTTTTTTTTATGTTCTATGACCACGCATAAATTTATATAGGGTAGTCCGATTTCGATAAAAAAATCAAATTGGTTTACTTCCTTTTTTTTATTATTAGTTATATTACATATAGCCTGGTGGCAGAGAACGGAGCTAAGCACTGTCAGAAACAAGCTACAGCGAAACTAGTCGGGCATCCCCGAAATATACACGTGAGTAAAACCGTATAATTTAAATAAAAGCTACAGCAATTCCAGAGACTAGCATGTACTGCCGTCACTAGTTGCATGCGCACAACTCCCACACCTGCCCTTGAAATGGCTCTTGATCTAGCCCCACTGGACCTGTATATACAACAGGAGGCAGCTGTGGCAGCCATCAGACTTAAACTTTTGGGTCTGTGGTATAACCGAGAGGGTCCCCATATCAAATTATGGAATCAAGTAGTGGAATATCAACCACTAATCGCTGCCCCATGCGACAGGATCCCGAAACAACAAACAACATCTTTGAGAGGAAGTATCAAATACAACTACTTGAAAACGACCGAGATCAATCTGGCATACATGAAGTGCGAATCTACACGGATGGTTCCAAGATGGGGTCAGGGACTGGAGCCGGAGTTTTCTCACAAGATTTAAATATAAAAATATTACTGGCGCTTGGTCAACACAGTTCCATATTTCAATGAGAGTGTGTTGCAATAACCTACGCCGCGACTGCGGTCATGTCAAAAGGTATAAAGGAGTAAAACATCCGAATACTGTCACACAGCAAGGCCGTTTTAAGGGTCCTGGAGAGCAACACCATTAACTCCGGTCTCATTTATGAATGCCACCAGACACTTGAACGCTTAGCCTGCCAATGGGGTAATTCTGCAATGGATCAGAGGGCATAGTAATTCATTAGGGAACGACGCCGCAGATGAGCTGGCAAGGAAGGGATCCGCAACGTCAGTGGCAGGCCCAACTATACTACTGCCACTTCCCTTTAATCAACTTCGCTCATGGGTAAGACGACGGACTCGTGAAGCGCACAACGGCCGTTGGGCCGACACACCGGGCTGTAGGCAGTCTAAACTGGTGCTGACGGAGGTCTCACCACGTTTAACTTGCAGACTGCTCAGTCTTAACCGACTCGACATCAGAATAGTTGTAGGAACCATTACGGGTCACTTAGCCCTAAACCGGCACCTATTCACCATCAGTTCGACAGACAGTCCTCTATGCAGAAGATGTCTCGACGCGGAGGAAACGGCCGCCCACGTTATCCTGGAGTGCGAGGGAGTGGCCACACAACGGGCAAGATCGCTCCTAGAAGCCTGCGAACGCCCCAGGCGGCTTCTGTGCTTCTGGAAGGAGCTCGGCTGGCTCAACTAGTCAGCCTATCTGAACGCATAATGGACCATCTATGAGTCTAAATGTGGAAACAGAGCCCTACACCAATACTAATATTACATATTCGGCTTCGTTTATTATTAATTATATTTTCCATCTTGTAATATTTCGTTTTCATTCTCAAAACTATTTAATTTTCAGATTCATAATCACTTCAATAACAACAGCCTTCAAAGTTCAAAGCAAAACGCAATTTTGATGAGAGACAGTAACAGCTTTGTAAGAAACAGTCTCACAACCACTGATATAAACTATGAAAATCACTAACTAACAGTAACTGCCAAGTTGTTCGTACCTCTGTTTGCACTCAAGTCAATCGTTCTAAACATATTCCCACCCTTTTGTAATCAGACAATTTGTTAATATTTATCCATCGACCAATAGTATTGCGTTACCGGTATAGCCAGTCAAAATAATATCTATTAACTTATTTTTATTTAATAGTGAACTGTGTTATCATCTATTATAGTTTGGCTCTATTTTTAATAAAATAAATAAGAGTTTTTGATGTGGCGACAACAGCTTTATTTTTTAAATTGAAATTCAAAAACATTTTGTGCAAAGGGACATTAGTTAAGCTAAGTAGTTCATTTTTCAATATTATTTTTCGTTCGTTTCTTCTTACGTCGGCTCAATATATTGTTAAAAAGTTTTTATAATTAGATAACTCTAACGTTGCGCGGTATTTAGACATGTAGACATATAACCTTATATATAGTAAACTAAACCTTATATAGTTTAGTTATAGTTACTTCGATCCGGACTTAACCACATGATGTCACACATATCGGAACTTCAGAAGAGGTACACGCGAAGCGACGCCGCGAATAAGCCGCATACCTACTGTGTTCTTCCAAGAGAGGTAACTCAATATAATTTATACTTAAACTATGAACAATTGGTCTATAATTTTTTTTACCATAATTCTTTAAAAAAGAAACCGACTAAAAAAAAAACTATTTCATAAAAGACTTATATGGTTTTCTCATGGATGCCATTGTCAGAACTGGACCAAATTGACCAGCTTTCAATTAAAAAGAAGAATCATCAAAATCGGTTCACCCAGTCGAAAGTTCTGAGGTAAGAAATATAAAAAAAAAAGAAGTGAAAACATAACACACACACACACACACACAAGCGCGCGCGCACGCACGCACGCACGCACGCACGCACGCACGCACGCACGCACGCACGCACGCACGCACGCACGCACGCACAGGTCGATTTGTTCGTGATTCTAAATTCAATTTTAAATTATATTTTGGTAGAGGTAACCAATAAGAAGTTCGGCAATCAGTCAGACCTTTTTTTGAGCAACTATTAAGGCCTGTTTCTTAAAAATAACAAACTCGGCTCCATCGTATGAATTTTCGATGGGGACCTAAAAGTGCACAATGCCGCTAAAGAAGTTTTCACTTCAAAAACTACAGTTGAATTGAGAACCTCCTTTTTTGAGGTCGGTTAAAAATATAAATGTACTTCAACAAAATTGATTGTAAGAAAAATTAACAAATAAATATTACATACTAAAACCTTCGAGAAACATGAATTTCGGTCCATTACTTTTTAAAAAAACAGAGCCACCTTTTTGGAAGTCAGTTGAATATTTAAATAATTCTTAAGACTTCTGCCTGGGAGAGATTTAAAAACTTTTTATATGTATAATTACTGGAGCTGAACAAGACCATCTATAAGAGTGTTGGGATTCTTGGCAAGCTTGAGTTCTCAAGTAACATAATGTTTCAGCAGTCACTTAGAAGGCATTGCAAAAAAGCTTGGTGTAGAGTAAAATACTTCATTTGAAAGCAAAGTTTGATTGTTACAAGTACAATCAACACCATTTGAAATATTGCTGTCACCTTTGAGCAGGAGAATCAAGACACTGTGTGGGGACCTGCCTCACAAGCTCTAAGTCTTAAAAGTGATTTTACCTATGTACCTGTTTGTTCTAAAATCACTTCTTTGTAAGGCAATACAATTTTTAAATATATGTAATTATTTAGTTAGAAAGGTTCTTTTTACTGTAGAAACTCAAACTTACTACCTACCACAGCAAAGATAAAAATGATATCCCTAGTGTTGTAAATATCTACTGCTTTTAATGACATCTTGCTATCAGCTGGGCAGTGTGCTTTCTGCCACCTCAGTGGTGAGAAAAACATTTAACCATAAATATATTTAATAGTAATATACTACTAACTAAACAGCTTATACTATGGGGTATAAGCTTTCTTTAGTATATATATATTCATACAAAAAAATATTTGCACCGAACAGGAATCGAACCTGTGACCCCCGAATTGGCAGTTGAATGCACAACTACCACACCAAACAGGTTGTCAATGAAAATTTGAAGATCTCAAAATGTACACTGAGGATGAATTTATAAATGATTCAGACAATGTAATGCTTGGGGTTGACTTCTATCTGCTGTTACCTACCTAAACGAGATATTGATGACTTTAATAAAATACGAAATGAAACAAATTGTGTATAATTAATATAAAAAATAAACTTAATCTATTTATTATTATAATTTTTTAAATTGGAATGTATTTTTCACCACCTCAGTCCTTTTTCTTGCAAGTCCTTTTTAGCCTCTTTTATTTCCTCTTGTAGCTCTCTAGCGGCGTCCTGGCAGTTATTGAAAGTAAACACACGGTATAGTACTACTGCAGCAGCGTATAAGCCGAAAAGCATCACGAATACTAAGGGAGAAATGAGAACAAGAGTCATATTCTTTTCAATGAGTGGGTGCTTCACGTAACCTCCGATCAAGGAATACCATACTGCGAAGAGTGCTGATAGCACTGAAATCCACTCTAGTAGCTTAGTCATAGCTCTATAACAAAAATAATATGATTATTACAATACAAATACACGAACCTGTAATTTTATATTATATTTATATATTCTATTATTACGTGTCATAGTAATGTTACCTGTATGAAGATGTAGGAGAAATGATATCTATTTATATATGATAAAGTTTAAGTTTTTTAATTTAGATGTTTGCTGCAATATTTTTATTTTCTTATCGGCACATTAAATTATCAGATTCATGAGACGTGTTTGATTGACTTATTTGACTTGACAGTTGATGAGTTGACGTTGACGTAACTTGACTTATAAAATTTCTAATGGCAAAGAGTATACAAACACTCATCCAAAAATATTTTCATCTATGCAACATCATTTATAATGCAAATATCATAGAGCACATAGAAGTAGGGAACGTGCACAAACTATATAGCTCACAAATCAACACGAAAGCCACAGTGTAGTGGTTATAAAAAATAAACTTTAGATCTGTTATCGTGTTGCCATCAATGTGTAAGTTATATTTAAATCGTTTTTATTGATATGATTAAAATTATAAAATATGGATTTCTGAAAGAAGAAATCCTTATTTTCGTCATTGTGGCCAGAATAAGCCAAAAGGCCCAAAAACTTCGAATCCGGACATGTCTTAGAAGTAGAAAAAACAGTAACTGTAAGGATTACGACCTGCTATAAAACAAAATAGTACAGCACTAAACTAACCATTATACATCTTTTTATCCTTTCCTATTAAAAACTGTAAAAGTTTGATTTTTAACTAAGTCAATAGACTGAATAGACAGTTGAAAAACATGGCTTTGATATTTTACATAGTATCTCTCACTCAATCTATCACACTTGTCACTTGACACAATTTTCCCTTGAACACTAAAACAGTATCGGAACTTAAAAGAAAAAGGGCCTTAAATTCACTGTTCGGCATGACATGAGGATTAGGATGTCCACCAGCAGAGATACGTTTAAAGCTAAGGTCCGTGAATTTTACAGGAAGCAGTTGGCAGAAATATCCTCATAACCTCACAACCATAGGTATATTTTGTATCTATATATAGTATTTATTTGAGTATATATTTATCTGTAAGTATTTATATATGTATGTATTATGTATAATCAATTGTATTTCTATGTAAATTATAACTTTCTTCATGAAATTTCATTCTTATATACTTGCCATGTCCCTCACTGAACCACCCAAAGGTTGACTAGTAGATAATGCCATGTGGCATTAAGTCCGCCTCGTGCAATGTATACTGCAGGAAGTTTTAAATAAAAAAAAAAAAATGAGGCATCCGGCCAAACAGTTTTCGGTTTTATCTCTAACCCTCCGGGGCTCCGGGTGCTCCGGGCTCATCATCTTAAAACCCCTTTATCTTAAAAGCCTATAGGCCAAATATGTAACTAAAGTTCAAAATGTAATCTGACATAACCTTAAAAAAAATTAAAAACACAACAACACAAACAGCTGATGTGACAGCAGCATAGAGTCAGCCAATTTTATTACTTTGTTAAAATTTTCTAATTCAATATGAACGAAATTGACGATAAATTTTACTACGTATATAGTTCCTCGTTGGATCACAAAGTCGAGATAAAAATGTAAGTTCAGTTTTCATGTTTATGATATTAATATAATTCAGATATTATCTTAATGCAAAATTAACTATATCATGATTTGTTTTCCGTTAAACGGTCTAGTGCACATTACTTTCTGTCCTATAACCTGAATTATAACACATTAAATTATGGCTCAGAGTCAGATTACTTTACAATGGTTAATAATACTTATAGAGATAGCAAAATGAGTGAATGCTTTAATTTGAAAACTTATCTATTTTGAATAAGTTCAAGGAGATCCTATTATAAAAACGTTACGATACAGATAATGTGACCTCCTTTTTAAATGATTTCTTTTTTTAGGCAAAGATTCTTTTCATAACTCCATCCTGGCCTCTTTTCCAACATAATGATCCTCGTGGTTATCACTTATATGTACATGTATTTTATTTATTTCAAAACTATGTAAAGTTAAGGTGATTCAGGATTAGGGCTATCATACATCTGGGTTTCCTGGATTTGTCCTAGTTTAGAGGGTGTCCGGGCGGGGTTTTCAAAAAGTGTCTGAGTAAAGCCCGGACACTATGTGCCAAGGGACAATTATAACTGTTAGATGAATCGTTAACAAGCTAAAAACTTAATGGAATCTGCATTTTTTTTAAAGTGTCCGGGTAACAATCTCGATGTCACCCATGTGTCCGGATTTTTATAAGTTTTGGTCTGACGTCGGCAATTTTAAGTGATGGCGGGCCTACCCAGGATGTACATATTTGTGTTATGTATTGTCTTAGGTATGTTGACACATGGTCAGGTATCTTATTTAAAGTATTGTAATACTGTGATGAAGTCAGTAATTACTTGGGTTTGACTAAATTTTACTATAATTACACACACTAGAATTTACACTTTCAATTTAGTGATGATACAAATACCGATGTTAGAACGGGTAGAATGAAAGGCGTCTAAAAAATGAACCAACAGAACCTTCTATAATAAAAAATAAGCTTATTATTCTGCAAAGATTCCTCTTCCGGCTTACTGCTATCTCGATCAACATGGCAGTATTATGGACTTAATTATTTTATTTAAATTTTTTGCTATTTATATAAGGCACTTGTATAATGATTATAATCATTAGCCATTTTGAAAATCATTCTGAAATAATGAGTTTTGATTGTAGGGTCAAGTGGTTATGTGACAAAACAACTAAAATAACTCTATTTCTGACATTAGACCTCTATAATCTGGTGTTTAAAGTACCCGGCAGCTCTTAGCTTCACATCACAGAGCAAATCTCACTCTTCTTCTCTAAAGGGTACTCAAATTTTAGCATGGTGTCTACTTTGACCCTCTTTATCTCTCTCTTGCATTCTTGTTTGTTTGTTGCTGTTGGTCTGTTTGAGTCCTAATCCTTAGTTAATTGACACTAGCAACCCGCCCCGGTTTCGCACGGGTACAAATTATACACCTAAACCTTCCTCATGAATCATGTTGTCTATTAGTGAAAACCGCATGAAAATCCGTTCAGTAGTTTCTCAGTTTATCGCGAACAGACAGACAGATAGACAGACAGACGCGGCGGGGGAATAATATGTAGTGATAATGCACAAGACTTTCGTTTTCCTTCACTAGTTGGGAGAGTATTAGCCTGAAACAGCAATCAACAATGTTATGAACAATGAACAATGACTGGTCTGTTGGTCTAGTCGTTAGTGACCCTAACTGCTGAACCAGAGGTCGTAGGTTCGATTCCCACCCTAGTCTGGGTGTTCTTCGTGTCCGTTGTTTGTATGTTTGTAAAGTCCCCCGCGACACAAGAGTAATTCCTAATGCGGGAGTTGTTTTTAAAAAAAAAAAAAAACAAAAAAAAATTACTGAAGACCGACAAGGTACCATTGACTCGCATCAATGAAACTTTGCTGGCCTTTATTGTAATATCAAACAATTATTTTTTTCTGCATACTAAGTCCTAAACTTTTTTATAACTAAACTATCTAACTACTACCCATTTTTTTGCTAAGAATATTTTTATCTGTTCGCCCATAGTGCTGTTTACTAGGCGTGGCTTTCATTTACGTTATACCAGGGCAGTGAGGTTATCTATAAAGTATGTTATAGCTTTGTACGTCATTATTTTATCATAGGTCTTCGGCAAATATAGAACGATGGAAATAATGGCCCTTTTATTTTTCACTGGTACTAACGGTGAAGTGGTAAGTCTAACTAAGGGGGTAGTCCCGCGATCCTGAAGAGTACTAGTCCTCTACCGTACCTTTTTCGCCGCCTCTTTAGCTAACATAATTCCTTTCCAATATAATCGGCGTATTCTCGCGTTTTCTCCGTTTGGTTCATGTATTAAAAAATGGTCTCCTCGCTACAACTTCTACAGTAGTTAAATAGCTAAAGCATTACAGCGACAGGGTCTAGGTTTGATCCCCACTCAGTACAGTAGTACAGTTAAAGTTTGAATAAAATAATAAGTATGATGTAAAAAATTACACCATGATCTGACCAAGTTTTGCGCTTGTATATGTAACTACTTACAACCTGACTTTGCCCAAGTTCAGTAAAAATAACATATACATATAATCTACGTCAATTTACAATAATGTACCTTTTAAATGGTGAAAGAATTTTTCAAATAGTTCTCATAAACTGTTAAGTTTTCTAATTATTAAATTCGCTCACACGAGACACGGTTAACAAATAATATGTACATCTTTAAAAAAAAATGTCAATGTCTTAGTATTCCGTAAAGAAGTAATAATATTTTGTAAAGTAGTAAAAATAATAGTCATAACCTATTTTTAAAAGAAATCTTTTTTCAGTGGAACTTTGGAAGGCAAACGGGCCAAGCCGGAGTATGACAAGCTGCTCTCTGACCCCATGCTGAAGTTCTCTGGCCTTTACCAGGAGGGATGCTCCGACTTGTACGTGACCTGCCAGATATTGAGCGATGGAGTGCCTCTCGCCTTGCCAAGCACAACTTCTTACAAGGCTTTCTCTAATAGATGGAAGTAAGTAAAGCACCATGTTAAATTATGTGACATTTTTCAAAAGAGCACGACACGGCTGATAGCCATGATTATGTGCCTATAGATACTCCTGTTACTAGCGCATTTTCAACCCTACCCCCCCCCCCCCCCATTCTTCTCTAGAGCCTAATTATGTTTATAATTAAGGAACCTGATTCTCGACAATTACGGTATACAGTACCTGTTATTTACGGACTGTGGACTACGGACGGATTTACTTTTCTGACAGTAAATTATTTAAACCTAAATATATGTGTATTTTTGTAACTTAGTAAGATGTATCTGTAGAATAGAACTTACTTGAAAAGGAAAAAAATACTTGTTAGCCCCAACCGTCGAAATTGTGTGAAACAAATTGCCGGTGGTATTTCCGGACTGATATGACCTTCAAACCTTCAAGAAAAGATCACATTCCACACACCTCGAAGGCCGCAGTAGCACTGTTTGCAGCGGCAGTAGTCACTTGTCATCAGGTGGATAAAATATTTTAATAACTCAAATGCTAAACCTGTAAACAAGGCGTAAATAAAAATAGTTACCCAAAAACTTCGATCATAACAATACTTTGAACTAACGAAACATCGGTCTGGGCCCTGAAATCAGTGTTTTTATATTCATTAACACTAATGTTTTATTACCCTGTGTACCCAGATTAAATTTATGGGTACAATAATACAAATAACTAATTTTAGTACTTATTCTCAGTTGGAACGAATGGGTGACTCTCCCGGTATTCTACAGCGACGTGCCACGAAATGCGACGCTTGCCATGACTATATACGACTGCGCAGGGCCTGGCAAGTTGATGGTGGTGGGCGGGACCACTATATCACTGTTCGGCAAACATGGCATGTTGAGACAGGTCAGTAATACCTATCATATACCCTCACTTTAATTTTTATTCCCAATACAAAAGAAAGTTAAAACCATGATATGCGACAGGAAATTTGTTTTCCTAATACTAATTACTGGCTACACCGTCGGCTGTGCTTTTGATAAATAAAGTCCATTTAATAACAGACTTTAAAAAGAGGGAGGTTCTCAATTTGACAAATTTTGTTTTGTGTATATATTTTTTTTTTAAAGAAGAATACTAGCAACGTTGGTCACACATCACTAGTATTCCTGTTAACCCCTCCAGCTAAGCTAAAAGCTATGCTATTTTTGAACCGATTTATACAATATGTATAGATGCGGACTAGGCATTCTCTACCAGTCTACCTTAGATGTAGAAATGAATTAAGTAGGTGTTAAAAAGTATACAAATGGGTAATAAAAAATAAATAAAGAAAAAAAACATGTGGGAAAATAAATAAATATAAGTATACATAGATACATAAATAGCTATCGTTTAAAAAAACCAAAAAGAAAACACTCTTTAATAGGTAACCAAATTTAAAAATAAAAAAGAGTATCACTATCCACCCCTGGCTCCATCATCAGACCATCGCCACCAAGCCCAAGCTGTTGGCCTCGTTAAAACGAATCACATGAGCCCAAACTCGAAGGGGTGGCTACTCGCATCTGAAGAGTTCCACTATTTAACTCCTGGCTCTATTATAAGATCAGGTCAAGATACCAAATTACAGTATTATCATCCAAACTACATACAAACAGTGGCGTAGCTAGGTAACCAAAGGCCCTGGGGTAAAAAATAAACTAGGGCCCCAACTAAACTATTTAAAACCGTTTGTTCCGTATTCGCCGTGTTCCGAATTCGACGTTCTCCAGATTTGTCGTAATCCAGATTTGTCGTACTCCATATTCAAGTACGCAAATAGTGGTTGTGTCACAACTCTAGTACAAACCTGATAACGGTTCCAAAAAATCTGGTTTATTTATATTCCGAATGTGGGAGAAATTTTCACTAATTCAATTTATAGTTTGTAGGTCAGAGTAAGAAGGCCCCCTGAGCTTGGGGGCCCGGGGCACTGCCCCGTCTAGCCCTGCGGTAGCTACGCCACTGCATACAAAGTTTCGATACAACAATTAGATTAATGTTAAAATTTACTTACAACATTTGTTTGACATAGTTAGTTACAAATGAAGCTTAGAAAAACATGTTTATGAATTTTCATTTGGAATCTTAAGGGATTGGCCATTAATAACGTGAGACTCGAAAGGTGGACGACGGGAAAATAATCATGAAATATCACAAAGGGGGAGGGGGGTGTAGTGAGATATCACGTGTATTTATTCTTTCGTAATACGCGCTATTATATATCTAATATTCTGATTTTTTTAAATATATTTGGAAATTATAAATTAATAAAAAGTATACGCGATTTTGGCTAGGGGTCGTAGTCTAAAATCTCACCACGTATGACCAGGGGGGTTAAAAAGTGGCTTAAGAACATCACGTGATTAAAGGACGGCCCCTAAGTAGAATGAACGGTATCGATTTTCACACCCTCAGCCAGTAGTTACATCGGCAGTTTCATAGCTACGGACCTAGTAGATATTTCTAGCGATAATACCAATTTCCTAGTTCTTTCTTTGAAGATAACAATCTACTTGTTTACCTAATATTCAAACACATATTATATACTTTACGATCAATCATTTAATATTAAACCAAAGGTTTCTACTCACACTGTAATAAAAAATAACCGAGCTTGGACTAATCAGGTCAGGGTTCATAGAGAAACCGCAAGTAGATTGGAAATCAACTATAAATAAGAATAATAATAATATTGTAGAATATTACACAACGCTCACTAGACCCGAACTAGTCATTACAACATTGCAAACATTGTCCTCCGTTTTTAATTTAGTTCATAATTGTCAAATCAACATTAACAGTGGTTGATTAGACAACAGTAAGGCGTGACGTCATGCCTTGTTATTTCATACCATAATGTACAGAACCTACCGTTTTGACGTTTAAAAAGCTACAAATTTGACTGAGTCGTTGAGTAAAATTTTAGAACATATAAATAAGTTCATTTATCTTTACATTATTGTACATAGAAACACCCAGACCAATGCCAATGCAATTAACGGTAATCGAAACATTACCCCACTCCCTGCGGTCTATTAGAGACCATTAAGATAATATTGACCAGATATTGATTTATAACCTTCTGACCTTCCTGCTGAATGCTCAACTCTCGTCAAACTGGCAGCTATTACATATATAACACAACACGTAACATATACCTAATAACGTTTGGTATTTAGTCTTCTCTCTATAAAACCCCCGCCAAAAAGTGTAAAGCGAGAGACGTCTGAGACGTCTTACACGTGTAAGGTTGGGGTGCACATAAAATCGACGCATCGAATTCACTGTCCGATTCATTAATTTTTAAGTAACTGATGATAAGTCGAAGACGTCGAAAAAGTTCTCGCTTTACTCGCACGTTACCAACTATGATTGTGTGATGCCGTCCTTACGCTAAAGGGCGGCTAAAAGACACGCCATCCATCCATCCATAATCAAGCCAAAAGCATATGGGACTGACGGATAACTATAATGATACAAGTAGATAATCTATACACCCATATACTCACCTCACCCCAAAGGGGTAGGGCAGACGCGTATAAAACACCCACATTTTACCCACTATAATGTGGTCCTATTCACCTAATAGGGGGCCCATTACCGTCAACCGGGCACTATGGAATTAAACATGGAAGAACTGGAAAGATACTAAAAAGGAAATGTACGTAAGAAGGCCTTCTGATCCCAAACTAGGCAGAGCCTGTACTATGATAACCAGACTGCTGATAAACATACTTATATATATCTAAGTACATACATGTTATAGATAAATTACACCTAGACACAGAACAAATGACTCTCATGTCATCACACAATTATTTGTCCTGGGTGGGACGAATGACGACCTCTCGCTCTGCAGTCAGGGTCACTATTAGACCAACAGGATGGATTGGGAAGTGTTCTCAATTGCTCGAGCAGATCAGGGTCACATACCTATTGCTGGCTGATGCTGGGAAGTCAGAACCCTTTAACATTTTTAAGAACATAAACTTAAATTGTAGCTGTAATGCTCATCACACAATATACCGTCACGGCTCCACACTAGCAATTAAGTTGTCATTCAAATCTGAGCTTTAAAACGTGGTCGTATAATACATTAATTAATGTCAATACGCGCTTACTGCCCGCCGTCGGCTCTTTCATATGTATGTATTGTTCGTATGTATGTATGTTCTTAAAAACATCTCGACTTCTTGACGATTATACGGTATTAACAGGATAAGCAAAGTTCGATCGACTCATAATTCATTAATATAAACTCCATATCATTGCACTTTTTATTTATGTTCTCTTATCTAAATGTTCTGAATATACCTATATTTATGCTAATTGTCAGGCATAGAGATACAAAGTTGTCTGGAAAATAACGAAGTCGTTCAGTATAGTCACTGCTTAAGTAGGCAGAGCATGTGATGTCGAAACCAGTAATACTGGCCGATAAAAAATGTTGATGATGACTTGTGGTTACAATAAATTTTTTTAATCGGAAAAAAATGGATTACTAGATATTTAAAAAAAAAGGGAAATCGGCAAAGATAGCTCAGTGGAGTAATTTTTTTTATAAATAGTTAATACCTGGTTTTTAAGTAGATTATTTTTTAATAATGGGTGCATCGTTTAGTACTTTACGGTTGTGTAAAAAGTGTTATTATGAAATAGTGAGTAGCTTCAAAAAGTTATGTGTTTTCTTCAAAAAGGGAATGTTTGACTTACGAGTGTGGCCTGGCGTAGAGGGCAGCGAAAAGACTCCAGGAAAAGCTCCCGACAGAGGCAAAGAGCAGATGCAGAGGCTTGCCAAGCTGGCGAAGAAACATCGAAATGGACATATACCTAAGGTAACTTTTAACTTAACCATGGTGGCTACACCTTAGTTGAGATTTTGCATACCTACCGTTTAGGTTTTATTTATTTAGTTTAGAGAAATCGTTAATGCCATGATATCACTTCTATTTTATAACAGCGCACCTGTCACCATATACTATCAAATTGATCAAGCTTTCACCACGGCTCGCCCGAGTTCATGAGGTTCAAACTGCTTGTAAACACTCTCAAATATAGTACTGTCACTTGCGCATGAACTAAACAATCCCCCCTCTCTCAAACCTACCCCGTTTAAGCTCTGACGCGACGCCCTCACTAACAACAACACAACAAAACTCTACACTGTGTAGTAGCTTTGTTTAACTTTCATGGTTGGTGCTTTAACAATTTAAGCATAAATCCCTTTGTGCCTTACCTCCTCTATAAAACATAAAAAAAATATATAGAAGATAAGATCAATATTATTAGTACCTTCTTATTTACATGTAATTTGATATTTACTTGTTTTTGTGTTTTATAAGTCGATACGGTTAATGTCCTGTTAATTGTACCAATAATAGTGTCAGTGAACATGTAAGCATAAAATATGGTAATTGAATAGGTACTCTTTGTTTTCTATATTTCTTGGCAAGATAATAAACTAAGATATCGTTGTTTTTTTTTTTTCTAATAAAACAATTTAAGCTTAAGATTAGTAAAAATTGATGCCTATAAGGTGTCAAGGAAGCTAACGGTCCAGTGGTCTTATACGTTTGCCTATTCCTGTTTCCGTTGACCAGGGCTCACCGAGAGGGCTAGGAGGTTTTCTATCTACAAGCACTCCTATTATTTTGCTCCTTGTTGAAAGCGCTGATCTTTCTTTAATTCAGTTCACTTGTATTATAGTATATTTTACTAAAAGTTGAGTTACATTTCAGTGTAAAGAAAAGGAAACGAAAATGAATGAAAATAACCCCTAATTCAAAACAAAAAAGGGGTTTTTAAAAAAAAATGGATGTGGATTCTAACTTATCCTGTATCTAAAGCTTGTTTTAAGATATCGTACTGATTTGACTTTGTAGAATGTACTAAGATACCAGGAAATATGTGTCTAATTATAATAACTTACAAAAATTTACACAAATTAGGCAAGGTGATCACTTAACAAGTTTAACTCAGCAGTGCAAAAAAATATTCTATCATACTTACATTATACGTGTCGGTCAATTCTCCAACTACAATTGTAAAATTGTAACCAAAACAAAAAAGTGGTCTAAATACAAATTACTGGTGCCGTAAGAAATTCTAGGGTAAATGCTCCATGTTTGGGGCGTCATAATGTTATAGGAAATTCACGATAGTAGAGTGTCAACGTTATAAAGTAGAGTGTCACTGTCAAAACATTGTATCAGCTGTGTGACAGTGCACAGCTGTTAACATTATGACGTCAAACGCGCTCTGGTTAGTTCGGGAAATGTCTGCGTGTTGTCGGTACTGAGTTCAAACATTATTTTTAATTTGATTATAACTTTTAAATTATAGCAAATAATAAAAATCTAAATATAGTTTTTCTATAAAACGTGTATATATAAGTACTTAGTGATAGTTCCATTTATTACAAATATATTATATTATTTTGAAAGCGAGAACGTGCAAGGAACCTAAAAGTTTGTTTTATGATTTGTTTATATTTAGTTCAGAACCTTTCGAGTATAAGTATTTGATGTAAATTTTAACCTGATGTCTAGTGCTGGTCCTGAGAAAGGGGTCTTGACATACAGACAGGCGAATAACTACACCATTATTAGTCTGTCTTAGAAAAAAGAGAAGAGAAGAAGAAATTTTGAGAAGAAAAAAGGTATCTATATATCTATCCTATAAAGATACCCGTTTCTCCTCAAAAAAAAGGTTATTAAAAACATAATTTGAATCAGTACAATGAAATAGTAACTTCAATCAATTATCAAATTACTGGCAATAAAAACAATTATAAACTTCAAATTTCTTCTTACAGAAAAGAATCAATTATAACGAGAAATGACTATTGCAAAATGTCCACAGGTCGACTGGCTAGACAGATTGACATTTAGAGAAATAGAGATGATCAACGAAAAAGAGAAAAGGAGCTCCGATTATATGTACCTCATGGTGGAGTTTCCAACGGTGCAGATAGATGGCATCAATGTAAGTAGTCTTTGAATTATTTCTAATTAATTTTCATTAGAAACCCTTGTGGTCTCAACCCACAAGGATGTCAATGTTTAAATTAGAGATGGAGCGAATGTCTTGTCCAGAAGGTAACTATTCAGTTGCTGCCTTAACACAATCTAAAACCAGAGCCTAAAGGCTAAGGCTAGGGTAACGGGCAGGTGACACATAATCCTTTCCGACCGACTAGAAACCGAACTGTGACCGCCTCCACGCCAAGAAAATTTTACTAAAATATTGTCTATACTGAATTGTTATAAATCACCAATCGGCAATATCTTTTAATTTATTCGCGGGTGAAATTGCGGGGCAAATTATTTCAGTACACAACGGTTCTGCACTATTTATAGCGCTGTTTTCTCTATGAGATGAGAAAGGTCGCTATAGCCCTATTTAAAGGCTATGGTTATCAACGCATTAGTGAGATGAGACGGGTGATTATAGGCACTGGTGTGCTCATAAACCAACTTAGTTGTATAACAATGCTTGTTTCGAGTAGGTATCTGTACTTGTCTCAAGCTCTTTGTTCCCTTAATTTGTGAATAATTAATTATTTAATTAACTAAAATAAGATACATAGACATATACATTTTATTGTACACCAAACATTCGGATCAAATAAATAATAAGGAAAAATCAAATAAGGATACAATAAACCGCTGGTGGTACAAGGTGCGGCCTTATCGCAAGCTGCGATCTCTTTCTGACAACCAATAAGCATGAAGTAGTAACTTAATGTCTAAAGCGGTCCTTAGACGATCATGCGGCATGACATGCATTACGTGCTGCATCTACGTCATGCATGCATGACCGTTTAATTGTATTGATTGATGCGATTGACATGCAAACTACGTGCTGGCAGTTGATTGACAATTCCTTTTATTTTTATATTTATAAATTTATTTAATTATAAATCTGCCTTTGACAAAGACATATCCATCCATAACAGCGCAGAAGACCTCTTCACTGTACTATGTATATCGAATGAATAAAATGATAGCAAGCGAATTATCATGCAGCATGATAGACTTTCAATAGGTCCTTCATGCAGCATGATGATTCAGCATGTCATGCGGGACTATCAATCAATTCACTACGGATTCAAATCAAACCCTATATGTTAGGTACATTATTACGATATGAACTGTTTTCTAACAGAAGCGTTATTGGATATTAATGAGAAAGCGTGACCCACATTAGGTACTATAAAACTTGAAAAAATATAACGAAATATGACGACAGAAGAATACCATAATTTGAGGGGATATAGTCAAAAATCGCAAAGTCCATTTTTTACATGTAACAACCTTCTTATTGTCCAGGCATCACTATCTCTTGCTTGTAATGCATTATCTTGCTTGTAATGCATTATAACTTTATAAATAAAATATAAAATGTAGTATAAGCAATCATTTTTTAACAATACATACTAGTATAATTATTCCACAAATACTACAATAAATAGAAACAAATTTTCAATTTCCTGATTTTGTGCGTTAAAGGGCTTTGCGGTTTTTGAAACTATACCCCTCAATTTTGAAATGGACATGCTTCGTGTTGATATAAACCAGTTATATTATTTAAGTAATTATGTTAATCGTTAAAGTGTACGCAAGGTCAAGACCCGGTTTTTTAATATCAACATGTTCATACGTACTCAGTCATATCTCGTTCTTACACAATAGGTATCGAATAAGTATTGTATGCAGGTTTATCGAAACAGTCTCATAGTCACGGGCGTGATAGTGTCTCGTGTTGTTATTACATGGGATCAAAACTTAGCTGGCGGACTGTAAGTCATTGACACATGTTTTTTTAATCTTACCTAACCTATCTAACCTTGAGAATAATAAGTATTTATAGTTTATTAACGCTTAAAAACATACTTGAATAGCGAACCGAACTAAAACATAAAAAAGAGTTTCACTTTTTATTTAGCACAGGGTGTCTGGTTGAAATCCAGCGCCAGGCACAAGTCTGGCGTATGCTGAACCAGATCCTTTTCTATGAACACGTGAGATACACATTTTTAGGCGCAAGGGTTTATTAAATGTCATAAAAATATAATGTATCTTAAATGTCATCGAGTAAATATTTTCTTTCTCTCTATTTACCTCCTGGCTTTATCATCAGACCGTCTTTACCAAGCTCAATCTGTTGGACTCGTCAATACGAATCATATGAGCCCAAACTCGGAGGGTTTACTAGTAGCCACTGAAGAGTTCCACTCTCCACCTCCACAGCCCCAAGATGCCAAACTATAGTGTTGTAATCCAAACTACATACATATATATATATATATATTTTTTTTTAAAAGAATGCTAGCAACGTGGGTCACACATTACTAGTATGTACATACAGAGCTTGATTTACGTGCGACGATTAGAAGTATGTTAAAATTGACTTCTAAGATATACATTGTTAGTTACAAGTTAAGCTAATAAAAAAGTGTGTTTAAAATGTCATCAGTCTATTATCGAAACATTATATTTGTCATAATTAGTATGTGAAACTAGTGACTGAGAAAGTTGTATAGTGAACGTCTGTTATAATATGGACATGTGATGAAACGATATAGGAAATCCTAATAGTGCACTTATATTTTATATATAGTTATTATTTTTTTTTTTAATTTATTTATTAAGAAGCATCAACAATATACATATGCAACATTGTTCTTTACATCACATCTCTTATATGTACATCAAATATAGACGCCCACAGCATTCATTATACGTAATGTTTACATTGAGTAGGAACAGACAATTAATAAAACTATTACTATTACTTAGTTGCCGATATGATTATAAAAACTTTAAATAAGCATCGATATAATTATGTAAGAAAATTGCGGTGAATGTAAAAAAATACGTCTTTTTAGATTCTTAAAGTTTTCTCCCATCATGGTTAGGAATACAAGGAGTGAAATTAATATCTTTACGTTCCTAAGTCTAGTCATGGGGTCCCATCTCAAAGAAAGCAAAAATGGTTCAAACAAATATCAATAGATGGCGTTACGGGTATCGATTTGTTATTGAAATGTATGGAAAATCAATATTAGGTCCTGATAAACGTATTTTCTAATTTTATAAAATACCCTAAACACGGGAAAATTGAATAAAGGCTTCTGAAGTCCAGTTTTCTTGTTTTCACAAAATTCAATATTGTCATCGTTCCTCTGGCGGCAATTACTCGTACTACGTTGAGGTTGATACGGTTTTGTTATTGAGTTTGTAGTTTAATAGTTTGTAGGTACTGACTATTGACAGTTGGCCAAATGTTATTGAACTGTATTGTTGCGGTATGTTGTAGGTAAATTATTAACACTGTAATTTTTATTCGAACTTCAAAGATACTATAAAAAAATTAAGAATTAATTTTTCTCATTGTGTTTTACATATTTTTTTCATATTGGCAGGACACAATAATTAATAGTGAACAACGAAACGCATGGTATGTGTCAACTTTGTTCTGTACCAGGTTAGGTATTTATGTAACCGACATTATGATTTGGCAAATAGATACCTACTAACCCACCTACTAAGTACTTACACGTACTATCTATTTACACATACACATTGCTAATAGGAATCTTTTACCTCGGACCTCACTCGATCGCAGGGCTGCCAGATTGTATTATTGGATACAAAATTTGTATAATTCGGTAATCATAAGTAGGTATCCTGTTTGTATAGTAGATGCATTGTATAATCGGATACAATGTCATTACTGATGTTATAGTGTAATAAGTAGGTACGAACATACACATAGAGATACTTAAAATAAATAATGTCTGTGGTAAACTGTTAAGTAATTATACGTTAAGAGCTATATCACATAATAGCATTTTACAAAATTAGGTATTTACGCACGACGACTCGGTCAAACTCGCGAGTTCCCGACACCACGGCAATGTTGTCTATAATAAATTGTGACTCTGCCCTGTCCTTGAAATAATTACCTACAGCCGGGCGGTATGAAAACACGCGATACGGCTGCCCATAATTTCATCTACGTACTTGAGTTCCTTTCTAGTTTTGTGATTGTAAATATTTTAATTTATTTTTGACGTGACAACGTCTTATAATTCGATGGAGCCGGCTGCACGAATGAAAAAACATGACTCATCCGGCGTTACCTCGCTCTGAGACGTTACTATGACGTCGCTCGGCTCGCCTCGTGTGCACTCGCCACCACTCGGCACCGCTCGTAAAGCAGTTTCGGGTACGGAGGAGAGTGATATTTATAAAACAATTTTGGGTGCGGAGGAGTCTGATATTTATAAAACAATTTCGGGTAAGGAGGAGTGTGATATTTATAAAGCCATTTCGAGTACGGAGGAGTGGATATTTATAAAGCAATTTCGGGTACGGAGGAGTGTGGTATTAATAAAGCAATTTCGGGTACGGAGAAGTGTGATATTTATAAAACAATTTCGCGTACGGAGGAGTGTGATATTTATAAAACAATTTCGGGTACGGAGGAGTGTGATATTTATAAAACAATTTCGGGTACGGAGAAGTGTGATATTTATAAAGCAATTTCGGGTACGGAGGAGTGGATATTTATAAAGCAATTTCGGGTACTGAGGAGTGTGATATTAATAAAGCAATTTCGGGTACGGAGGAGTGTGATATTTATAAAACAATTTCGCGTTCGGAGGAGTGTGATATTTATAAAACAATTTCGGGTACGGAGGAGTGTGATATTTATAAAACAATTTCGGGTACGGAGGAGTGTGATATTTATAAAGCAATACAATGTACATAGTTTTTACAAGTAGGTATGAATGTGCTTTGAGCAATTGTTTTACAACTTTTATTTACTACTTTTAAACATGTGTGATATTTAACTTATTGTATTTATGCGTACTAATAAGTGTAACTTGATCAATTCAATTGTGATTTAAATTTACCTCCTTCTCTATATCCATACAAAATATCTATCAAACAAATAAAATCAAAATTTTCTTTTGAAAAATGCAACCTATTCTAACATTCCATCAGTATTTTCTTAAGACGTTGTCACGTTCAACTATCGTCCGTAAACCGACTTTACAGACAACCAATTTTTATTTAAAAAAATTAAATTCGTTGTGAATGAAATGAGAAGTATTCAATAAAAATACATGTCCTGATTTTTTATTTTTAGATGTAATAAAATAACACACTCTAAATCTTACCAGGTACCTACCATTTTTTACTCTCATAATTATTTCATAATAATATTTGTAAGTAGTTAAATACATGAGTAAATAGTTAGCCTAGGAAATAACCTACTAGTTTTTTTTAACGCGAGCGTTGGTAGGTCTATCGTGTGTCACTTTTGTCACCCTATCGACTTATTTATTTATTAATCCAGGTATTTTACTCGGTGGAAAAAGCGAAATGCCTACCTATTAAAAAGAAACAAATTACGTTCTAGTAGGTATATAAAAATTATTTTATAGTTTACTTATACTTTCGGAGTTTCCAGGTAATTGAAAAAATGTTATCTCTGGGTGCGTTTTTGAAGAATTCCAGCAACCAAAAACAGCACAATATAGTGTATAATTACTCTTTGCCGTATAAAGGAAGTATTTGTATTTATTTCAATGAAATACACAAATCGCACGCTTACTGCTTAAAAAACCATCACACCGTTTGTTCGTCACTACAGTGCATTCGCGACTGTTTGTGTACCGAGTGTATACCGAACTCGAGGCGTGTAGGTATGTCTCGCAATCCGACCGTTTGTATGAAGATACAATATTGTATAGATAGTATTTCCGTGCCGACACTGTGCTACCGTAGTGACTCAGCAATCATGGTCCTTTTTCCACTATTAAGTTATTTATTTTACTTCCTTTCTTAAAATATTGTTAATAATGCGTAATGTTCCTGCCACTAGCTATGTGCGTGCGAATTTGCCCCCAATGAAAGCAAACAGAATGACCAGGCCCCGAGTCTCAGGCAGCCCTGCTATTCTTGGCTAGCTCTTGTGAGCATTTATAGTGATATTATTACTTTTTTATTAAATATGTAAGACCGCCCACTTAGTGAAGTGCCACGCCTAACGAACAACCGAATAATCGAAAATCATAGTATTTTTAGTAATTATTCAATTTCGTAAAACAATATAAGTACAACATACGTAGGTCAATGTACAAAGCCATCAAACGTATTTGTGCTCTTTTTTGTAATTATACTAAGTACCTAAGTTTATTAAATAGGTTCTTAAGTTTTATTATTATTTTTTAGGCCATGCAGCCAAATATAACATATCTCCACTATTTACGAGTAAGAAAGTACTGACTTTATTTTGCAAAATGCCTGTGGAAACGTTACTGCGGATGACTGGAGAAACTTCTTATTTCTCGTTTCATTTTATTTCTGTGATCATTTATAGTAATATTATTATTTTATTAAATTGAATAGGAAAGACTTCATTTTGTATTATAAATGTATAATCGACCATACAGCATAACCATGCAACTATCGATTCCAAGATATATCCAAGATAATCGAATAGGTTTAATAACAATTATACACTACCGCATCCCTACCGTGAGCTGTCAAAATTATCATCCTAAATTTGATAAAGTATAATTATCGCCATCTATTGGTTGCGCGTTTATTAGTAGGTAAGTAAATCCATTTCGGCGCTAGGTGGCTCTAGCTATCCATAGCTATCGCGCTGCTAGCGGCATCTAGCGCCTTAATTGGCGCGGACACTAGCTGACGCAGGTACCCTATTTGGTCTTCAGTACCAACCTAGTCTTAAGGCATATGAATTTTATTGTTATAGCTGAAGATACAAATAAAATATTTTTCTTTCTTTCTTCTTTCTTTCTTTCAAAATCGCCCGAGTTAGGAAGGTCGCGTTTTGTTGTATGGGATGAGGTATCTGTACTAGTATAGTATTATATTATCTGTGGTCTAGTAGAAGTACTATGTAGATTGCGAGTTATTATATATGGTTTTTTAACCCGTTATAAAACCATTCTTCATTGCCTTATATCAAGTGAGAAAGAACACTATCTTTTAAATAAAGTAAACATACTAGATTAAAAAGGTTGTGATCGTGGCTTCTTATTTACTACGATTATAGAGCTTATTTTAAGGCAAACATAGTTGGACATTTAAAATTAATTAAATAGTTATAATATTATCAAGAAATCCTACCGGTCCTGTTTGTTGATATCTGTCTCAACCAAGTCAACTAAGGAACTACAACAATACTGCCCTGCTCATGGAGATATTATGTACTAGAGAAGCAACTCAGAACAAAGTACAGATTTTATTTGAATTAAAACTAAAAAGCGCTGCAGCACTAAAACAATAATTTGTAGTCAAATCCTACAGTATTAACACGCAGCGCTCGATCGTTTTTGAGTTTTAGTTGTAAGAGCGAGCGTAAGGTCCTAAGCACCGTGATTTTCATGGCTTTTACGCGTGTTGCCCAACGAACTGCTACAAAGATTTGTTTGCACTGCGGTCCAGGGGCCGCAGTTCGCGTTACAAACTTTTTCTTCGCGGTGTCTACTCTATAGTCGCTAGTAATAATAACTCAGGGGCCATGCTAACAAATAAAGTGAGTATTTAGCATTATGTAAACATAGACTTGCTCCTTCCGTTTTGAGGAAAACAACTATATATTTTAACTGTCATCGGTCGTACTCGTAGTTTGTAATTTTCTCTGTAATAATTAGTGATGATCCGATCCGTATCGATATCCGCCGATATACGAGGGAGAAAAAGATCTGTATCCGTGTCCGTATCTGTCACTTTTTAGCGGATCTTGCACGGATCTTTTACGGTATCATATTATTTTATTATGCTTATGATGATTCTAAGTTTATTTTAAAACTTAAATATTAAATATCTTATGTAGTGAGTTACTAATATTATTGACAGTTATAAGATACTATTTGACTTACTTTATAACGAGATCAAACCCAAATCTTTGTGTTATGTGTATTAAAATAATTATTAAAAAAACACAGCAAGCACGAGCAACTATATAATTATTTAATAAACCGAATAGATTTTCTTGA
Organism: Callimorpha dominula; assembly: GCA_949752705.1. Taxonomy (NCBI): domain Eukaryota; kingdom Metazoa; phylum Arthropoda; class Insecta; order Lepidoptera; family Erebidae; genus Callimorpha; species Callimorpha dominula. The sequence goes on from OX457005.1 coordinate 20,325,187, forward strand.
ATTATAGCTAAGAACACACGATCAAGTCACCTTTCAAACAAAAAAAAACTAAATCGAAATCGGTTCATCCGGTTACGAGCCATGATGCCACAGACAGACACAAATAAGTACACATGTTAAAATTATAACGCCTCTCTTTTTTACGTCGGGGGTTTAAAAAGGGAAACAAAGAATTCTCTTCGCGTATTATTAAAAAAAAACACAATCAGACGTTGACGTGTGATGGCACATGTTTGCTTTTTTATACAGCATGCTGTTGTGTACTACGAGCAAGATGGAGACGAGATGTATCAGTTCAAAGCTCAAGCGGACATCGTGACAGTGCCCGACTATGAAATTTTGCAAGTATGTCTTGTTTATTTAAACCGACCGAAGAATAGTAATGTTATTCTAACGTATCTACAATGTACATGTGTTGTACGTCTACTCGAATGCTCTACAAACTAAACTGTTTGAGGGATTTCCACATATTACGAGGTGTCGTTTTAGATTCGTCACAGTTGTGCGAGTGATAGTGTGCGAGGTTAAATTATTTCGCTTTTTAGTTGTATTAACGCAATCGGGTTATTTGTTTTATTTAATCCTTTATCTTGTTTGCTATTAGATTAGGTATTGTTTAAATCATTAAGTACATGATGATTTAGGAAGTATCTCTCAAGTATAGCAATTTGCAGCCCCAGAACAGTATTTACATTGTGTTGTGTGCGCGTTAGTGAGTAAGTTCATGTGTGTGTAGTTTATATTTCTCTGAGATTCACCGAGTGCTATGGCCCAATAAAAAGATTTGTTTTTGTCCAGGAAAACCTAGTAGAGAGCAAGCAGCACCGGCTGGCGCGGTCGCTCCGCTCGGGCGTGTCGGGGCGTGACGCCAAGCCCACCGCCGCCGAGCGCGACCAGCTTGCCGCGCTCGTGGCCGCGCCCCCGGCCCGCCCGCTCACCGCCACGGACCAGGACTTGATCTGGAAGTTCCGGTGAGTAGAGAGCGAGCCCATCGCCGCCGAGCGCGACCAGCTCGCCGCGCTCGTGACCGCGCCCCCGGCCCGCCCGCTCACCGCCACGGACCAGGACCTGATCTGGAAGTTCCTGTGAGTAGAGAGCGAGCCCACCGCCGCCGAGCGCGACCAGCTCGCCGCGCTCGTGGCCGCGCCCCCGGCCCGCCCGCTCACCGCCACGGACCAGGACTTGATCTGGAAGTTCCGGTGAGTAGAGAGCGAGCCCACCGCCGCCGAGCGCGACCAGCTCGCCGCGCTCGTGACCGCGCCCCCGGCCCGCCCGCTCACCGCCACGGACCAGGACCTGATCTGGAAGTTCCTGTGAGTAGAGAGCGAGCCCACCGCCGCCGAGCGCGACCAGCTCGCCGCGCTCGTGACCGCGCCCCCGGCCCGCCCGCTCACCGCCACGGACCAGGACCTGATCTGGAAGTTCCTGTGAGTAGAGAGCGAGCCCACCGCCGCCGAGCGCGACCAGCTCGCCGCGCTCGTGGCCGCGCCCCCGGCCCGCCCGCTCACCGCCATGGACCGGGACCTGATCTGGAAGTTCCGGTGAGTAGAGAGCGAGCCCACCTAGCGACCAATACCTAGATGGTACAAAAAGGTACTTCCCCAGTCGGGTGACGCTGATTCGAGAAGAAGTACTTTATGTAGGGCCTCTAAAGGTTTAGTTAAACAAGCATCAGTTGAATTATCACAACTAAACGATACTTTTCACAGCTGTGCTGGAATCTTCTTTAAATATAAAATATAATATGTCCTTACGTCTTTATTTCTTTTCCACAGGTTCTACTTGTCAACACATCGCAGAGCGCTTACGAAGTTCTTGGAATGTGTCAACTGGAACCGACCAGGTATGTTCACTTATAACAAAACCCCAACATAGTAAATACGGCGTCTCTAAATATTTATTTATTACTAACAGCGCCCCGCGATTTCACCCGCGTAAGTCCCGATCCCGTTTGAATATCGGGATAAAAGGTAGCCTATCCGTTAATCCAGGTCTCCAGCTATCTACATACCAAGTTTTATCATTATATTATTAGTATATATTAGACTTTCAATATCACATACCTATACGAACTTCAGTGTTTGAGAGACGGCTGCCATGAATTAAACCAAGTAATAAATACTGAAGATGATGATGGAATGTCCAGATTTTATCTGACAAATAAATAAAATCATTAAAATTGACGCTAAACACAGGAGGAAAAATATTTATCAAGGAAATATAAAAAAATCTTTAACCCAGATGTTTTACGCTGCCTCAGCTACTTATCGGCTATACTATAATATGTATGTATTTAGAAATATATAAGTATGTTTATCAGCAGTCTGGTTACCATACTCTGCCTAGTTTGGGATCAGACGGCCGTGTGTGAGGTGTGTCAAGTTGTTATTATTATTATACATAACGATCATCAAATATGACCTTGACTTAAAGTTCCTGCTAACTAGGTCATAAAATTCATATCTTTCCATAACTCGTAGGTAATTTCAACTACATACAAACATACTTAACATTGATTTTGTAAAATAAGGTGGCATTATGTTCTAGCTAATTGTTCTTTAGTCTTACTAATTGTTGCAACGCAGCCTTGGGATCTTATCTAAATTACCATAGCTGAATAAAATCCACAACTAACAAACATAGTTCTTGTTTGGACCTCTCACATTTAAAGACGTAAATATATATATTTTTACTTATTTTGACCGATCAGTTACTTATAAACTTTATTAGATATTTGTATAAAAAGTCAATAAATTGTGTTTAAACATTTAGACCTGTATAGAAAGCGTTATAAATATTATCGTTTATTGATATATTGATAGGTGCTTCTTTATTAATGGATTTGTCCAATATTCCAACAGGTACGCCATTACATCTAAGGCTAACTACGTAAACTCCGTAATGCCGCGTTCCAATAAACAAAAAACGATTCGTTTTACTTACGGACGGTAAAAATTTTGTTGAAATTCAACGAAATTTTACCGTCCGTAAGCAAAATGAATCGTTTTTTGTTTATTGGAACGCGGTATAAATAAACTACGTAAATCTTGGAAGTCGAATTTAATCTCCTTCTAATAGTCTTACCGATTTGAAACATTGTAAATATATGTACCTAATACCGATGTCAGTACAAAAATTTGGTCCTATCTAGCTGATCTGATAATAGAACTCTTCAATGGTTACTAGTTAACCCCTCGAGGGAGAGAGAGTTATAGACGAGCAAAAATCTTCGGAAATTGATTCCCCTTGGTGCGCGAGTCTGACTATAGTCTTATAGTGTTAATAGTATCTAAATCTTATAGTGTAGTGGCATATATCTTATAGTGTTAAATGTAGACTTGCTTACAATTACTAAGTTAGTAGCGAAATGGCTGAGGCATCGGTATTGTGATAACAAAGTTGCAGGTTCGAAGTCCACTAACGACGTCACCCCCAACACAAGTATTTAGATTAGTTAGAGATATTAATAAGACGATGCTACTACATACTTTTTTTATAAAATATATATATCTAAATATGTATCTATATTTGTTTTATTAATAACAAATACAAATTAAACTGATTGAAACTTTATTATTATTAATTTATTATTTAACTCCTGTACGTTCTCCATTGCAGGCGAAGTGCGCCAAGCGTTGGCGATGATGAAGCAGTGGGCGCCCATGGACGTGGAGGACGCGCTCGAACTGCTCACTCCCAAGTTCACACACCCTGCTGTCAGGAAGTACGCATGTCTTTATTATATATAAAAGTTGTCTTGTTCTATTTGAATATAAAAACCAACTTTTAAACGTTTGGGAGCCTCGATGATTATGTTTACGTATGGGAATTACCGCGATCACGTAATAGGCATTATGTATATACCTTTGAATTGCCCGACGTTTCGACCAGTGCACAATGTGACAACACAGTTATATCATGGAACGCTTTAAACCTATCTCCCGAGCGGTTCACATCGGCTGACGTCTTGCAGTCAGTTGTATGTATCGGTCCTGTCGAGCAATTGTACTCCTTCCACGTCCTGGGTGCTGCTCAGCAGGATCCCCTGTATTAACATAACGCTGCCAAAGACGACAAATCACGCTCCTATTGACACGAAAATGCCGAGATACCTGGAACTGATTTCTTCCCGCTTGTAGCATTCCTACAGCTCTATGCATTTCATCAGCAGTTAAATGGCGTCGCTCCATGACATAAAAAATGACTCGCAAGAAGTTTTTTCAAAAACTGTATATCTCAAAATGATAAGTGAGATAAATACCACATTTATCAAGCAACGAAAACACACGAAATTGGGAAAAAATAATTAAGTTTTCACTACATATTATAAAACAAAGTCCCCCGCCGCGTCTGTCTGTCTGTTCGCGATAAACTGAAAAACTACTGAACGGATTTTCATGCGGTTTTCACTAATATATACAGTGATTCATGAGGAATGTGCACCGGTTAGCCGGGGAAGCCGGGGCGGGTTGCTAGTATTTTAATGAAAACAAAACGATCGAAAAGTTTCTATTTTTAAAATCAGGCAATATATCTATGTTTTCGAGAAAAAACACATTGTATACCAATCTACCTTACTAAGAGAAAAAATAAAGTATCAAAGAAAAAATAAAATAACATGCAGTTTCTGTAAATGATGCGTGTTGCTTAGACTTTTTTGATGTGTGTAGTTGTTATGGACTGTAAATTATGATAATTCCTTTCAGTGATATAAGTTAAACACCCTGTATATCATTTAATGTGTTGTCAGGTATGCAATATCTCGGCTCAAGCAAGCTCCTGACGATGACCTGCTGCTGTACCTGCTGCAGCTGGTGCAAGCCCTCAAATACGAAGACTTCATGGAAATACATGACGGTATGTACTATATCACTGTTTATTACTGTTCGTGGTTATGTAGGTCATACAGAACAGGAAGAGAGAGAGAGAGTAGGATTTTGAATCTGCAAGGTTGTACATATTCCAATCCTGAGTTCAAGTACCTATATGGTCTATTAGCTGACCCGCCCAATTTCGTCTGTAAAATTTTTTCATTGATGCTCCGCTCCTATTTGTCGTAGCGTGATGTCATATATATATGCCTATAGCCTTGCTCAATAAATGGTCTATCCAGCACTAAAAGAATTCTTCAATTCGAACCAGTAATGATATTCCTTTTGGTTTTGGTCGAAAAAAAATAGGTGATGTCGGATTTCTTTATTATCACATACAACTCAAATTTGAACGTATAATCGATGTTTTATTCCTTCTACAGAATACTCCCGAGTCTGTGGGAAAGAATCCATACCTTCTGACCTGGAGTATCGCGACAATCGGCTAATGCAGAGCGGACATCGAGGGAGTCAAGCTAGTCTACTTTCTGCTTCAGGTAAGACTAGCTGTTCCATTGAATTACTTCACAACCCTTTTAAGAATCTTCTATTCATGCTGGATTAATGGATATACTTAGGCAGTAATGCTGATGACCTCGGGCTTGATTTCCGCAGAGAGAAATAATTGATTAAGTTTATCGAGTTCTTGTCTTTAGAAATTCTTAGTAATATTACTACGGCGAAAGTATCGCCCATATAATGTGGATTCAAAGATATAGCTGGCGAGGTGGAAATTTGTCTACCTCTTCAGCATCTGAATTTTTATTAAAATAAATGAAATTGTATCGCGATTTCCTTGTTTCAGTGCTGACGAGCAGTGAGCTGACGTCGTCCACGTCGAGCCGGCGCTCGGCCGAGGCCGGCGACGAGCGAGCGCCCCCTGCGACCCCCGCCACCCTCGCCACCCCCGCGCCCGACGCCCCAGCTGCCAACAACACCGCTACCACTGATAACAACAATGGGTCTGTATTCTTACTGCGTCTTAATACGTGCGCCGAGTCACTGTGGTGGATGCTGTTTTGGGACACAATCAGACATTTAGTACCCGTCTGCTCAAGGTGGCAAACTAGATAGATTTACCACCTTGAGCAGATGCTTGAAAAACGGGTCTTCGTAGTCCATCTCTCGCTACCAGGTGTCAGGAAATCTGGTATCACTTGTACGGGTAAACGAAGGAAAAAAGGATATTGTTATCTTATGTAACTTTTATAAAGTAATGGAGAGAGACAACATCTTTAAATTTACATGCACTAGCAACACTGACACAACATTTAACTAAAGTACCCAATGCCATCTAACGAAAACAAACTGAACTACTTCGTAAGTACTACTCCTGCATCGCGACGTGCATGACTTCATGGCGATTTGAATAAATATATACAATATTTCCAACGGCAACCACTGGGTTCACCAGGTTCCATCATCTATCATAACTGGATAATTCTTCCTTTTATATCGAAAGAAACATCAGATCATCCTCTTTCAAAACATCCAGCCGTTCATCCTCCAATACATCCAACCACTTATTCCAGTGATGCTACAGCAGACGGATCAGAAGAACGCCTGTCTTTGGCATCGTTTCTGATCTCCCGGGCGTGCAACAACAGCGTGGTGGCCAACTACCTGTACTGGTACCTGCTCATCGAATGCGAAGACCAAGATGGCGGTCGGGACTTGGCGCCCAGGCACATGTACCTCGCCGTCATGAGAACTTTCTCGCATCGATTAGCTAAAGGTAGGATATTCTATAGTAATCTATAATGGAATGTTCTACGTTATTCTAGAAAGATATCAAGCTGGACCGATATATTTCGAGAAAGTTTAGGAACTCTATGAAATAAGTTTCTATTTGTCTATGGAAGTCGCATTGCGGTATTGATTGAGTTTTAGTTTTGCGATCAGCGAGTAATAACTGAACTCTAGTTCGGAACAATACTTATATATTTCTAAATGCATACATATTGTTACGAAACTAAATTGAGACGCACGGTGCCATCTATTGACAATTAGAAGAAGTCATCAAGGGTTACGGTTACTTAAATTGAGAACCAATAGTCTATAGAATGTATTTACATTATATTAGAAAATTCCAGAGGGGTTTGAATTTTCGGGAAATGTCACGCACTCTGAAATATCGTTCAGAATTTAAAAGGGCAGTAGGCGTTGAATTCTAGTTGAGAATCAGCGAGTAGTCAAATGCGATAAGTGCGAGGTACAAGTGAATAGATAATTTAAATAGTGAGAATTAATTGCAATTGTTTTTGAGAGTTATTAAAATAAGCTGTGTCTATTTTGGTAATAAATTGGTGTACCTTTGTAATCCGGAACCTCAGCTCGTAACAATATTATAGATAAATTATACCCAGACACAAAACAAGTGATTGTGTACATCACACAAGTATTTGGTCCTAGGTGGGAATCGATTTCTGGCTAAATAGTCAGGATTACCAGCGACTAGATCAACAGGCTAGTCATAAGATTGAAATGCCATCTAGCGAAGACAAGTTAAACTACTTAGTAAGTATTGATATTGCATGGCACAGTAAAAGTTTTGACGCTAATAAGTAAATACAGGGTTAGTGGCTATGTCGCCCTAGATCCTTAAAAAGGAAAAAAGAGGCCTTATATAACTAAATGTAATTGATGTATTTCAAATTACTTACCAACAGCACTGGTTACGTTCCGTACGTAAAAAATCGTAAATTGTTATATAAAAACTTAAAAGTCAAATATCTTGAAAACGGTCAAGTTTGGTGTATGGTGTTTCATAGTCAAATAAGTTAGGAATGGTGGAAACTACAATCCTTTAAAGGATCTAAATCGATTTAATCAGTAACCTTGTATATATTTTTAATATTAACCATTGGCTGTAGTCGATAAGGTACTATCATCACCTTGCATGGTCGGAGGATCCGTCTTTTGCGTTCGCCAGCTAGTACTTATCATGGTATCTCCGCTGGCCCGCCAGCAGGTGTTCATCGACAAGCTGGTGCGCCTGGTCAAGTGGTAGATATAGTTATGTCAGAGCGGATATGATATGTGTGGTGCAGGCAGCGCGGAGCAGCAGCGCGTGCGCTGCGCGCTGGCCCGCCAGCAGGTGTTCATCGACAAGCTGGTGCGCCTGGTCAAGGCCGTGGCGCGCGAGAGCGGCTCGCGCTCGCGCAAGGCCGAGCGCCTGCGCGCGCTGCTGGCCGACCCCGACGCCTTCAAGTACAGCTTCGCCAGCATCGAGCCGCTGCCCTTCCCGCTCGACCCCGCCGTCACCATCAAGGGCATCGTGGCCCACAAGGCCAGCCTCTTCAAGTCCGCGCTCATGCCCTCCAAGCTCACCTTCCTCACTACCGAAGGTAAGAACGAAGAAATCCTTATTTGTATTGGTATGTATTCATTCTAGTTCCACTGATACATCAAAAAAATACACAACACATTTTTTTTTCACACAACAATCCAAATTTAATTTGATAGACGCTGGTCCCAATTCTGTTACTTCACTAGCTAAATTAAAATTCACTAAATTTTCTTTATATAAGATGTAAACCTTGTACACTTCAAAACAAGGTCTTATTTCAAAATGAAACAAGTAGGTAACATATGTCGCTATCGAAATAAGCAATTTATTTGTCGACTAAAGTCTGATACGCTTAAATAAACTTTAACGTAATGTTTTTAGTAAGCGTCTTCGTAGGTTTCGATTAAAATAACGTCATCTTAGTTCCTTTTGAACAAGTTTTTATACAACATTTGAATAAACGGGGACTCTCGCTGCGTGGAAGTAAAGTTGAGTATACGTTGACAGGTTTTAGTGAAATTTAGTGGCGCTGAGAAATAGATGCCAGTAACAAATAGACGTTATTACGAAAAACACAAGGTTGATTTCATATGAAGAAATTAAGTCAGGTTTTAGTTTAGTCGAGTATACAATAGAATCGGCACCATCTATGGAACTATCACAACACTACCACAGAGTTTGTTAGGTATGTCAGTACCATTGGGATTTTATAACAATACTGACACGATATTATTTCATGAATACTAATGTAACAAATAACAAAACAGATTAATACAAACTATAAAACACAATGACGCAAAAAATAAAATAAATAATTTATTTTTTATTTTTACATATTTTCAATTTTATGACAACATAAATATTAAAGAATACCCTGTATTATTTCCTCATAAACTAACCGTACCATCACCAGTATATAAGTGTATTTATAATATAATTAAAAAGTTATATTGCAGAATTAGATGAAATATATATATTTTTTTCTTTATAGCTCACGGTTCAGCTTGTACACAGACGCCCACTAAAATGTCGATCCAGTGAGCCAAAGTGACTGTCCACTCCCGCTACCTTAATCCAAAAGCACAGAGAAACAGGCGTTTAAGAATCCCTTTCAATAACTGAATTAAAAAAAACTTTTAAAAAGTACAAATACATAACCAAAACAAGTACATAGTTTTGATTAAAAGTAAATCTAACTTACTTTTAATAACTATCCAAATATTATCTACTACTTTTCTATTTATGTTTATAGGAGTAGAATATGAAGCCATATTCAAACATGGCGACGACCTCCGCCAAGATCAACTCATCTTACAAATGATTACACTCATGGACAAGCTGCTCCGGAGAGAAAACCTGGACCTAAAGCTCACTCCGTACAAAGTGTTAGCGACCAGTTCTAAGCACGGGTTCTTACAGGTAACAAACTAAAATTATCTTTCTCGCTCTCACTAACGGGTGACTGAGCAAGAGAGATATACAGGGTATTTGAAAATAGAACACTTATTTAAATCACTGATCAATCAATCATCAATCACAATAAGATTTTTTGAAATTTTTAAATAAAAAATATTTACAATCTTTAACTTTACACATTCCACTTACTTTTAAGAAAAACGGAGGCAAAAATATCTGGAAATTCAAAGTGTCATATAACATGTAAACGGATAGTTTTATTGTAACTGCATGCTAGAATGTGTGCTCTATTTTCAAATACATCCTGTATAGAATTTATGTAGAACTATAAAATACTTCATTAATTGGATGAAATCAATCTATTAAAAACAAATTACAAAGAATTTTGATAAATATAATCCTTTTAAATATGACAAATCAAAATCAAAATCATTTATTTCAATTAAACCAATAATAGGTATTTTTGTAGGTTGTACCCAATAATTGTCAGGAGTAGAAATCAGTCAGACTAAGTCAGTCGTGAAGCTAGTTGCCTGTTCCAATAAACTCCAAGGACACTCTTTTTCAAAATGTTTTTTACAAATTTCTGGTTACATTGCTTATAAGCGTAAATGAAATGTGAGGACAATGTAACATACCTATTATTCTAAAATATAAATAGACGCGCTAATTACTACTATACATATTTAAGTAATAACAGTCCGGAGATGACCAGCCCCGACCAACGGCACCCGTTCACGAGCATGACGCACACGCCAGCCATCGTACAGATCAACCATATTGAAGGGAACCGAACGACCCGACATATACGCCACCATAGGCAGGACTTCTAGGCCAGCATGACATACTCAGAACTGCTAAGCAACATAGGAAATTTAACTAAATAAGTGACTACACAGTTCTCACATAAACAATTCAAAATTTTCTAAATTAAGCTTAAAAATCATAATAATAACTAAAAAAATGTAATACTTTCAATGTCAACACAATATAACTGTAGATCATATGAATGTTACGTAAAAAACACAGTATACCTATAGATAATATCAATGTTGTGTAAAATTAACAATGTCACAATTAAGAATGAAAATATCCATAAAAAGATACATGTCAAATAAAAAATAAAATTCAAAAGTGAAAATTCAGAAAAAGCAGAATCTAAAGACCACCATAACTACCCACTCATGTACAGTGCTGTGGAGCTGGACCAGCATTTTGCCAAGCAGTGTTATCAGCCATATATTCATCAAGTTTATAATATGCTTGTTTACATAGTGTGCGTTTTATACAAGTTTTAAATTTTTTCTCACTTAGTTCAAGAATAGTAGTATTTTATTATAGAACTTAACACAGTACCCCATAAAAGACTTTTGCACTTTTGTTAATCTAAATTTAGGTTGAACTAATTTATTTCCATCTCTAGTAATATAATAGGGAATATGCATGTATTTTTTTTTTATCTTTTATTGACTTGTTCCATCATTCTACCCTAATAAAAAATATAAATAACCTCGGCAATGTTCAAATTAATTTTTAAAATACCATTGAAAACATCGATAAAATTTGATTTGTTTAAACGCCGCCATATTTCGCGGGCCTTGGATGACGTCAGATATCACGCTCAGTGTTTGTTTCATAAACTTAGTATACTTACTTGAAGTGTTACAGTAATTTTATACCGATTTTCAGTTGTAATTACTATGTATTGTAATTAATAGACGATGGATAAAGTTTAAAAAACATTTTATAAGTATTGCCTTGTCCCTAAGTGTAAAAACACTATAAGAGGTACACCCATACAGAGGTAATACAGTATTTTTTCCTGTACAAAATAATAATGTGAAATACGAAAACAATGGTGAATTATGGTAAATTAATGAGAAGAGATGAAGTATCTTCAATATCGTGTTTATATTGTTGTGAACATCACTTTAATGTAAGCATATTACAATTTAATTGCTGGAATAGTGTGAATTAGTCAGCAGTAGGTCATTTATGTTGGTTTTAAATATCGAGCAGAAGGCAACTTGCTTGTCTACTTAAACTAAGTAACAAAAGTCCAATAAAACTTCATGAATATAACTAACTATACATATCTTACCTATCCTTTAGATTATAATATAACAAGTAATATAATAATTACCTTGCGGATTTCACTCCTTTGACCTCAGCAGACAAAACTACATTCAGTCATCGTCCTAGATAATTTCTAATATCACTAGAATGCCTAAATTGCACTAGCTAAGGGCAAAAACCACAGAAACACCTATCTTTCTCCGTAACACTACGAATATAGGCGCCGATAAATGACAGGACGGGGAATTTGACGTCATGTTTTGTTTTGACCAATAGTGAAGCGTTTTGCAAAGTTGAACTTCGCTCCCTTATTTTGCATATTTTAATTAATGTTTTTTGCAATTAAAGACGAACTAAATAAGAAAATAATTGTTTAGGCATAATATGTGGACAATAAAGATTCAAGGGAAAATTAATCAAGTAAATTTAAACAACATGCATATTCCCTATTATGTCTTTCACACCGTTTTGTAAAGAGATGCAAATTTTTTCTGACATACATGATGTTTTCATAAATATACTGACTAGGCACGGTCAGGATGTTGATTCCTTTAAATAGATCCCTGAGGGAATCGCGACTACGTAGATTATAAATGGCTCTGATAGCTCTTTTCTGCAAAACGAATATAGATTCTATATCAGCGGCACGCCCCCATAATAAAATGCGATAAGACATGACACTGTGGAAATAACTAAAATAAACTAGTCGTGTAGTATCTATGTCTGTAAATTGGCGGACTTTCCTTACCGCATATGCTGCAGAGCTTAGTCGCTTAGAGAGAGATGTTAAGTGAGTAGTAGTAGTAGTATTGTAGTCGAGAATCCAGCGTTATCCCTAAAAAGACAGTTTCATTCACAAAATCCATGTTTTCGTTATTTAATAAGATGTCACATTCCGTATGTCTTACGTTAGGCAAAGAGAATCTTATACATTTAGTTTTTTTCCCATTTAGCACTAAATTATTTGCAGTAAACCAACCGTGTACTCGCTGAATAATATTATTTACATCGTCAAAGTTATCGGCGCGTCTATCTATTTTAAAAATTAATGATGTGTCGTCAGCAAATAATACTATTTTGGGTTGGTTATCTAGTAAATGGGGGAGATCATTAATATAAACGAGAAATAGAAACGGGCCTAATATCGATCCCTGTGGCACGCCCATTTTCAAATTTGATCCTAATGAATTGACACCATTTATCTGAACCTGCTGTTGTCTATCACTCAGGTAAGATTTAAGCAAACAGAGGGCCTGCTTACAAAGTCCATAATGCTCAAGTTTTAGCAGCAGCGTTTCATGACTCACGCAATCAAATGCTTCACACATGCTCACAAATGCTGACACTTATTAAATCTAATTATAAATATTACTACTGTTACAAATCTTGTAGACGATGTTGCGAGTTTACTCCTTAAGCAAGAATGGCTTTAAATATAAGGCCCCCGGTATGAACATTTTGTAATGAGTGAAATTAATAAAAGCGTTACATTTTCTGTCACTTTGAATTGAATGTATTGTACTGTAAACTCCAGCCGTGCGTCAAATTAAAGATAAAGATTATGAGAAAGATAAAGATAACGTGCTACATGTTATATTTAAGTACTTCCTGTGTTCCTTGTATCACAAAATGGTTAACTGGTAGATAATGCTTTAATAAATAATATTAAAACACGTAGGTAATAGATAAATTCAAATATTCAAATCATTCGATTCATAAACCATACCTTTAGGTTTTTTATTGACATTAGAACAACTTTTGAATGTAGAAGAATTAAAACCACTGTTAATAGTAATATGTCGCTTGCGTGTGAATATTCAACACTGCTTAGCAGTTTAATATAATTATGTATTATATTCACCCATAAAATAATATTTTAATAATATTCCTTACTCATTTCTAGTTCATAGAATCAGTGACAGTGGCTGAAGCTTTAGCTACGGAGGGCAGTATACAGAACTTCTTCAGGAAGTACAACCCTTGCGAAGGGGCCCCCTACGGGATCAAACCGGAGACCATGGACACGTACATCAGGAGCTGTGCCGGATACTGTGTCATTACGTATTTACTTGGTAAGTGGTGGCTGAATATCGATGACGGACCAAGTCGGTGGCAAACGAGCATACGGCCTGCCAGATGGTAAGCGGTTACCGTAGCCTATGGACGATTGCAATTCCAGAGGACTCGCATGCGCTTGCCGACCCTTCAAAAACCTATACACGACAGCACGTCGTACATAATTGCACGTACTTAGATGAATCACATTTATAGATTAACTTTAGAGATTAAATAAAACAATTATACACACGCACCACATTAGTACATAAGCCGTCTGTATCCAAAATAAAACAGACTAAAAATCATCTCGAGTCTAATTACACTACTTGCCAAACACTGGTAAAAACCCCATATTATAGTCCCTCATTCTGCAGCCGGATTGTGCATGAGAGGAAATTCCTCTGGAACCGTACCGTTTGCGACCATTAAGTGTGTATTAAATGTGTAAAGATGAGTGCCCACACTATTAAAGTTCCAGCATATAACGATCTATGTGGCGATAGTGCAAATATTTGTATGCATAAATATGTCTATTTGCATCGGTCTGTGTGTTTCTATGTATGTATTTAAAAAATGTGTTTAAGTATGTTTATCCGTGTTCTAGAAACAACACACAATACAAGTTATGACTGGTTTGAATAAGTGTCTCTTAAACTAAATCCTATCAAGATTATAATTTGTAACAAATCGTCAACATGTGAATGCCTTTAAGATGTTTGTTACGCCAAAATGGCTCGATGGATAGATTAAGATTATTATTTAGTTAAGATATTATGGTTAGGTAGGTAGATCAAAGATTATTGACTGGCCCGTTGGTCTAGTGGCCCTGACTGCTAAGGTCGTGGATTCGATTCCCACCCAGGACAAATAATTGTGTGATGAGCACGATCATTTGTTCTGTGTCTGGGTGTAATTTATCTATAATATGTATGTATTTAGTAATATATAAGTATGTTTATTAGCAGTCTGGGTTATCATAGTACAGGCACTACCTAGTTTGGGATCGTCTGATCGTCTGGCCGTGTGTGAGATGTGTCAAATTATTATTATATATTGTATTTTTAATAATTTTTAGGTGTCGGTGACCGTCACCTCGACAATCTTCTACTCACAATGTCCGGTGCATTGTTCCACATAGACTTCGGGTATATACTCGGACGGGACCCAAAGCCGCTACCCCCTCCTATGAAACTCAGCAAGGAAATGGTTGAGGCAATGGGAGGAGTACATTCGGAACATTACCACGAGTTTCGGAAGCAGTGTTACACAGCCTTTTTGCATTTGCGCAGGTATGACAAGTTAATTAATACAGCACGGAATTTAAAAAAAAATTTGCTCTGTCATGTCGGTGGCTGTATGTACATTAGGTGGGCATTGACTATAGGCCACACTAAAAAACTCAAAGTCATTTAACGAATGCTAAAATGAATAAATGGAGCTTTAAAACTCCCCCTGTTTTATAATAGTCACTACGCCATCACTGCCAACCTCTCCCGTGTTTACTCATTATTTATATATTACGTTCCAGGCACGCAAACCTGATGCTGAACTTATTCTCTTTGATGGTTGACGCGTCGGTTCCAGATATCGCGCTGGAGCCTGACAAGGCTGTGAAAAAAGTACAGGACAAACTAAGGTATTTCTTACATTATACAGACAAATACACTCAGACAAATACTGGGGTAGGCAGAAACAGCAGCCCACCATTTGCTTCTGTCCTTCTCGAGCTTCTTCTAGTAGGAGAATATTCTTTCTTTTGCTACGTCATTGATATGTACAGTTTACTTTATGAGATTACATCTTCAAGTAGATACATCTTCAACAATCATCATCTTTAGTTCGTTTGGTACAATTTTAAATGACATAACACGGCGTGACGTACGTCATGTGTTAGTGTTGTCAAATCGTTCACTTTTAATTTTGATTTCATTATTATTAAATAATGAAAAACAGTCAAATGTTTTTTCAGTTTTTCAAAATATTGACTGGAATACTTGTTCTAGACTGGACCTGGGCGACGAGGAAGCAGTTCACTACCTACAGAACCTATTGGACATGTCGGTGACGGCCGTGATGGCTGTGCTGGTGGAACACTTTCACAAGTTCGCGCAGTATTGGCGGAAGTAAACATACTGGATAAAAATAATTGACACCTCATAAACTTTTGTTAGGACAAACAGAACGTCGCTTAAGTTCTAACACCGCGGACGTTAAAATCAGCAACTTTTAGAAAAAACAAAAACGGTTTTTAAAGTTTATTCAATATTAACCGAACTCCGTTTCACTCGCGTTTATGGTCACTAATCCGCTCCTTAGGGTCGTAGCGTGATGTTACATATCCTATAACCTTCCTCAATGAATACACTATCAAATACAAAAATATTTTTTCGAATCCGACTGGTAGTTCCAGATATTAGCGTATTTAAACAAACAATCAAAACTCTTCGGTTTTATTATATTAGTAATTAGTATAGTTCAATATAAATTAAAATATATTCTTTCAAATCGTTGTTTGATTTGTCAATCAATAAAGAAAAACTGTCAGTCGTAGGACTGTACGTCAGAAGTGAAAACACATTCACACACATATATATACATAATAAGGAGGTGACAAAACTCAATGTTTAGATTAGCGCCCTCTAGTGAATCTATATATGTACTATTACCGTGACGTTAACGAGTTCAGTGCTTTTTTTTCCCCATAGCAAAAGTGCACAAACGTGCCTAAAGAAGGATTTTACTTCAAAAATTGATTCCCTATTGAACGAAATACGGAATATTTTTCGCCCAAACGTTAACTGCCGCGGTTTTAGAACTTAGCGACGATACTAGGCACCTGGAATTTACAATAAGGTTTTATACAGTGTCTCAATGTGAATTAAAAATTCATGTTAAAATAAATGCTTATATAGGGTTGATATTTTTAGTACTTGCTTCTACCCTATGAAGTCAACAAAAGCGAGCAGTCTATTAAAATCTAGATATCTAAGACCTGGCCAACAAAGCAACGGAACCCATGAAAACAAAGAACTTTGAACTATTTTGAATATTTCAAAATTGTTCGGCAAGTTGTGCGTCATAAAATGTAACATATGTGAATGTATTTAAACTTTGTTCTCTTCCGTATTAAGGCGAAATTTGCTTGCGCTTGACTTTGTTTTTTCGTATTGAAGGCAAATTAAACTCGGAAAAGAGTCAGTTGCTTACAGTGTAGAAAATTATTTTTACCTCGCTGTTTAACCTATAGCAAAATGGTAACATATGTTTTACTTGCCAGTAAATAAGATACAAAATTCATTAAAAAAATTTAATCATAATTCATACATTTTTTAACATTAATACTTGGTTTTCGAGACCATTTTCACCACTTTAAATATTTTTGATGAAATTCCGTTCGTGAAAATGGTTGTACAATATACTGTGATATAGTAGGTATTCTAAGTGTTCTTATATAATAAATAAAATGTATTTTGAATCTTTCATGTTTATTCTTTTAAAGTTATCCAAGACCTTACAAACATTTATAACCTATTTGTCACGTTTGTTTGTTATATATGTAGCCTGCCCTGTATATTAAACCACTTCCACTTGGACCGAAAAAGTTTGTGAGGTGGATGTATCTTTCAAGCAAAAAACTGCTTGAACGGGTCTGGATGAATTTGGGCGCACAGATAGATTTATTTTTATTGTATAGGGGACAAACGAGCAGACGGGTCACCTGATGGTAAATGACTACCGCCGCCCATGGGCACCTGCAACTCAAAGAGTCACAAGTGCGTTGCCGGCCTTTAAGGTGGTAGTAGGGGAAGAGGGGGAGTGGGAAGGATTAGGGCCTCCGGTAACCTGACTCACTCGGCGAAAAGCAAAGGAACATTCCTTCACTGCCGGTTTTCTGTGAGGCCGTTACTCCGGTCGAGCCAGCCCATACGTGCCAAAAAATGGCTCTTCCACGAGAGTATATAATCTGAGTAATAATATGAGTGTATAATAAGTCTGGAATAGCACATATTATTAC
Source organism: Callimorpha dominula (assembly GCA_949752705.1). NCBI lineage: Eukaryota > Metazoa > Arthropoda > Insecta > Lepidoptera > Erebidae > Callimorpha > Callimorpha dominula. Next base: position 20,342,912 of record OX457005.1, read on the forward strand.
GCTACCAAATCACGGGCTACAGCTAGTAATTAAAATACTCTTAACTTTCTCTGATATAATCAAAAAGACTGTCCATTGAAAGCTGCTTTGTACTTCAGCAGGTATCTGCAAGCATTAGTATGCAACAGCTTTCAACATAATATGAATACGAACACGCGCAACAACGAAGAACAACAACGTGTGTAGCATCCCAAAAGACTTGAGCATCCCTTGGTTATCCAATGAGCTTTTTAGAGCGACAACGCAATTAAGCGCCAGCTTTTCAACATATGCAAGACTTCTAGAAGACAGTTCGGGTAAAATTCCATAACGGTCTAGTTATCCTAACGGTCACCGTCCTTTTTATGTAAAAACAACAACAATTACAATTATTTTTAAATATTATTTACATAAAATATATGACATGAAAGTAGACGTAACGCATGCATAAAATATAATATTTACAGTATGTCTATAGATTTTTAAGACGAATATTTACAATGCTGGGGTATGACTTGGGTTCGTCAGAAAACCCTAAAAATGGACTGACAAGTCAAGGAAAAAGGGCTGTTCTCTGACCGTTTAATGTCATCTTGTCGATATCCTTAGACTTATATCAGGTACATAATACATAGCTAGAAAAAAGTCAGTAATTAGCTACAATAACCGCCGCGTGGTGGACCTGCATGACGAAACTCTTATCAGAGGAAGAATTGTCCGACCCGATAACACAGGACCGATTGTATATCGCCACGCGGCAAAAAAAGTGTCATGTCACATGTTAGTTTTGACATTTTTATAGCATTAAACAGCAAATGTTGCATTTGGTCAGCTGTAAAAACATCGTTGTTTTGTTCAATTCACCGGCATAAAAGTGGTGTTTTCTCGAAATAGCTGTTTTTGTATTCTGACACTTTTTTTGCCGGGTGGCGATATCACAGAGAGTGGGAATTAGCGAGGAAGATGAAGAAGACCTAGCTAAGAACTGAGCAAAATTTTGGGGTTTGTCATCGTCTTGTTGAAGTCATACTCTATCTATGGTTTATATAACAGGAAGGTTTAAGTAGCAGATGCTATCATTTCCGCCCCACTGTGCACGCAATCACTGGCTACATATATTTTGCTTCCTGTAATAGTTTGTATCACATCACAAGCTGCTATCTCAGCATAGTTCACACCACCAATCACATATACTAACACTGATTTAGGCTTCAAAGGAAAACAGCCACCAATATTTGGATCATTCTTCAACAACTTGGCCAGTCTTTTTACATCTTTGCAGCCAAATTCCAACTCATTTTGCAGTTTTAGATTCGATAACTTTTCATTTAATGTTTCCATCCCAACTTTGAGTTTTTCAAGTATTTTTCCACCTACCCTCAACTCTGATAGTGCTGATAATTTTAATATAACCTCAGCCAATGTTTCTGACGTCAGCATTGCTTGACAGAGCACTGCAATTAGAGGTATATAGCCTCCATTAAAGACATAGCTTGGTGAATATTTACTATCTTTGTCTGCCTGAGACGGCAACTGCTTTAATTTATTAGCATTACTCTGAAACTCATTCTGCCATTTTGGTAGTCTGTCACTAAGGTTACCAAGGTTCGAAATGTTTAAAGATAGTTTTGGACTAGAAGGCTGCACAAGTAACCCAGCATTAATTAGGTTATTAAAAACATACATATACTTGTAACCAAATGCAAGTAAATATTTCGTTACCAAGGTGTTATATTCATCATATGTAAGAGATTGTGTTAAACTCAATAAACACATTAGTCGTAAACTGTTATGTACGTGAATATCAGTGCCAAAATTCTCATCAACAAATTGAAAATTTGATTTCTTATTTTTGTTGTTCAGCATTTCTGTTTCAGCTAGTTTTAAGTTTTCATACCTGTTGCTCATTTCCGATATAATCGTTTCGCAAGCTAAAACATGGTTGACTAGATTTTGCTTAAACAAAGTGATCTGTTGGAGTTTGGTTGCAACAAAATGTTTTATTTCTTGTATCCCCAAAGCCTTTATATCTTCATTCTTCAACAGTTTGGCTTTTGAACTCAAAACACTTAAAACTTCAGAGAAATGTCTGTGTTTAATTTCCCCATACAAAGTATCTATTGAACTATCTAACATAATTACTGCATTTTTAGAAGCTCCACCTTTATCCTCAAAGCCAAAATCAAGTTTACCTTTTTTTAATTTTGTTTCCTTGACATTTAAATCCAGGTTTCCACAGTTAAATGTAAACAATTCGCTAAGAAGACCACTGTAAGTTGCTGGAGTTAGCAAACTTGAAGCGTAATCTTGATTTCTATCTATGATAACAAGTGCACCATATTCTTTTGAATTATCTTTTTCAAGAAATCCTCGTGCATAAGTCTCGTTGTAAATCTCTAGCATGTCTAGAACACTCGCTGAAAGTTTGCCAATTGAGAACACAGCTTTCGGCTTGCCTGTTACATGAAATAGGCTCCATAAAGACATTGATATACTTGAGAGCAGTGAATTATTCTGTTCTATATAAAGTTGCTTGAACAGAAACGGCAATTCTAGACTTAGAAGCTGGTTATCCAACATCATAAACTCCCAAGTAAATGTATGTAACTTGACTATGTTGTACAATCCTTTGCTTTCCAATATTGAGTCATATATTGTGAGTACTTTAGGGACTATTATTATGTGAAAGCAGTTTAGCTCTGCAAGTGAAGAGTTTAAGCTGATTAGTGAAGAAATCTGGTCGAGAACACACTTGTACTTGTGAATACAGGCCGGTATGAAGTATACCCTGTTCATGTTTGCTGTGCTTCCGAGATTAGGATCCATCTTGTAAATTTTGTCTATTCCATGTTGTCTGAAAATTTTAAATAAACAGTAAGTAGAGAGTAATATGAACGCATCTACTAATTTATATGTATGCAAATTTTCTTTTACTTTTTCATTTTTAAAAAAGATTACGAGTAATCTGGGTCACACATTACTAGTATTCTTGTTAACCCCTCCAGCTAAGCTTAACGCTTGTGCTAACAGTGGGTTCACGACGATAGTGCGCTGGTCGGGGTTCGAATCCGCAACCACTTGATCGCAAGTCCGACGCCTTAGCCATTACGCTGCCGCCGTTACAAATTAAATTAGTTATCATCATTTGATCATTGGCTAAAGAGAGCCATTGCATTGTAAAAATGATATTAATACTTTTGATAGATTGGGTGTAGTTAAGCCTGTCATCACTTAAATTGCGGACGCCGGACAAGCTCTTCAAAAATCCTGGACAAATGTGTGAAATCGAGATTCTCTCCCGGACACCTTAAAAAACAAATGCCGAACTTATTTTATTGATTAAATTAAACAACTTATTCATGTAATAATTATAAGTTGCCCCTGAAACAGTGTCCAGTTTTTGAAAACCCCGCCCGCCCTCTAAACTAGGACAAATCCAGGGAAACCCGGACGGATAATAATAATAATAATATTTACATAGGCACAATCAAGTGGCCAGGATTCTACATCAACAACCTGCCCTTAAATACAATCTTGTGCATTCAGAGGTGCCATATTACAGGTATGTGCCCGACCCAGTTCTCGAAAATGGTCGTGCCACATTGTATTGGGATCGATCTATCATCACTGACAGAACTATTGTGGCCAATAAACCTGATTTAGTGCTGATAGACCGATTAGAGCGCCGCGCAATGATTGTCGATATCGCTGTTCCTCATGACGAGAACCTCGTGAAAGTTGAAAAAGAAAAACAAATAAAATACTTGGATTTGTCTCACGAGATTGTCGATATGTGGAATATCGATTCGGCAATCATTGTTCCGATTGTCATATCTGCACATGGATTAATAGCCAAGAGCCTCGATCAACACCTTAAGAGGCTCGCGTTAGACAGCTGGATCAAGGGACTGATGCAGAAGGCCGTTCTCCTTGACACGGCCCGTATAGTGAGGAGATTCCTGTCTTTGGAGCCCTAACCACCAGTGTCTTGGTCCCTGTACCCGATGTCGGTGGTCTACTGTTTTTTATATTTTTAAATATATATATTGTTTTGTACATATTTAAAAATGTAATTTATAAGTGTTAAGATAAATAAAGAGGAATAATATTAATAATAACTCCACACATCTCACACACGGCCGTCTGATCCCAAACTAGGCAGAGCCTGTACTATGGTAACCAGACTGCTGATAAACATACTTATATATTTCTAAATACATACATATTATAGATAAATAACACCCAGACACAGAACAAATGTTCATGCTCATCACAATGCACATCACATGCGCATCACAATTATTTGTCCTGGGTGGGAATCGAACCCACAACCTCTGGTTTAGCAGTCAGGGTCACTAGACCAACAGGCCAGATGGCAGCCCTAGTTGTAGTATACATATATATTTATTTATTTCTAGATTCTGAGTAGAAGAACAGTGTTTGTGACTTTTACTAATACAGAATATCAAAAACTAGATATTCTATCTAGCATATTATTATATTATACTTGAAATAAGCTTTTGATAGAATCTAATGAAACTATTTGTTTCAATAGATTCTATCAAACGATTATTTAAACCAAAACCACTTTTAGGTATGTGTACTATTTGTTCTTTCTAGCACCATCTATTTAAAAAATTGGTGATGTGATGTAAGATTTTTTTAGGATTAACTTTACATACTACATTAAAATAATAAACTGTAGATAAATTTGTTACCTACCTCAGCCAGTTCACTCCACATACTCTCTCCAATGGTTTAATGAGAGAAGGGTCAATAATAAGATCTTTTTTGTCACCACATAGTGACAAAATACTGTCCAGCTTGCACTGAGAAATTAAACATAAAGATGATAATTTTAAAGACAACGGTGGATTCTCCATTATTTTGTTGTTGCTACTCTAGTTCCTTCAAAACATTAAGTACATTTATCATTTAGAGATAGTTATTGTACTGTAACTTCCAAAGAAGGTCATAACTATATTTTCCGGTGCATATAAATAGACACCCACTCGTGAAAATTAACAAAACTGACACGGTTTTAATTATAATCGTGGAAATAAACTACTGTATTACAAAAGGAGCGTATATTTCTATTCATTAATGTAATATCTCACTGTTTTCAAATTTTAACACTGAATGACAGCTGGCAGTCTAACATAGTATTTGTATACTTTGTATCAATACTCTTTGGCTGGCACCTGGCAGTGTTTGCGGTGCTCACGGTGTTGCCAAACTTGTGGTAGGTCCGCAAGATTGGCAACACCTTAAAATAATTGTAAATTTGTCCGGAAATACCCGGAACACTACACTACAAGAGAAAATATACAAACCAGATACACACTAAGGCACAAAAATAGACTTAACCTACCAACCTCCAGACTAGTAATGCATTCCTCAGGCCCCTTGGTCATGTCCATAAAAAATATAATAAGTTGCCAGAGTCCATAAAAAATGAAGAAAAAATTAACATTTTTATAAATAAACTAAAAAATTTCCTAGTAAGCAAAAGCTACTATAGTATACAAGAATACTTAGATGACAAACACTAATTACCAACTATTGACAGAATCTGTAATATTAATTTCCAATTAAATATTAAACACTAATTGAATAATACACAACGCGCTATAAATAATGAACTTAAAATACCAAATTAAAACAAATGATATTTAATATTATATTGAAATTATATAGAATGCTAATTATGTATTGACATTAGATTAACCCAATTTATGTTTGTATTGTGTATGTAAACGACATTTAATATCATATTAACTTTATAATCTATGATTATATATATAATTATATTATAATATAACAATTAATATTTACATTGAACTAACCCAACTTATTTTTGTGCATAAATATATAAATGACATTTAATACAAATACTTAATATAATATTGACTAAATTAATAATACTATTAAAAACAAATTAATATGATTTTTAAATGTATATATACCTGTGTGAATGAAATTTAATACCATATTGACATAATATAAAATAATTTTATTATTATTTACAATTGTTGAATCACATTTTTGTGTGTAGAAACCTAGGGCAGCAAATATATCTACAATAGGAATTTAAATGAAAAATATTTTAATAGGTAAATATAAAAATAAATTAATAAATAAATAAAAATAAATGAAATCGCTTTAGATGAGAATAATATAATATCCCACCACAGGAAACCGACCGAATAGTGCAATAATATAATATAAAACGTGTGCAATAATATATTTGATAAACTTTGTCTAGGCACTAATAATAATAATTGTAACAAACTCTTCCTCTCTCCTAACATTGTGCTGTGCCCGACAGGGTCCATAATTGTAACCTAATTATAAGCTTGACATCTGTATCACATTATGGAACGCAATAAATGTATTGAGTATTGAGTATAATACCGTAAAGTACTACGATAACATTCAGATTCATTATTTAAAAAGCTGTTCTTATGATATTACAAACAGACACTCCAATTTTATTTATTTGTGTTGTAAAGATAATAATATTCCAGGACAAATTACACACCGCTATCTAGACCCAAACTAATATGCTATGGGTTCCAGAACATCGATAAATATACTAGTTTAGATTCATTTTTTTGTAAATGCACCCAGTCCAATCAACATAGGTAGTCGTCATATTCATGCATAGAAATATTTACACAGAGAGAATCGAACCCACGACCTCCGGAGGTCAGTCAAATGCACTATCGTCGCACGACAAAGTTTCAACATTTTTTTAAATTAGCTTCTGACTTGATTTTAAAAGTTATCGGAAAGACGATAATCAAAAAATGAAATCGGATTTGCCATTGAAAAAAAAATCTCTGCACTTTTGTAAAATAGTGAACTGATATTAGATCAGAGAACATACACACTGATATTAGAACGCATTAATCCATGCGATTTAAGAAACGAAGTTTTCGATTCCCTATATTTTGATAAAAAATTTAGTTAGAAAATAGAATTAGAGCGGTGCGTACGTTCAAATTTCCTTCATAGCTATTTCCGGTCATGCGTAGTTAGACCGCGCTTGCAAATTATTCCCCTTCGCTCTTCACCCCGCAGTTATCACTCGTCGAAATCATTCTCTTTGGTCGAATTAGCAAAAAGCAGAGAAATGGCTGTAAGAATTATCAGAAAAATTGTAAGTGTGTAGGAGTGTTACATAATATGCTTCGTTAATCTATGTTGCATGTGATTATAAGTAATATAAGCTTCAGTGGCTTTCTACGAAATAACTCTGTTCATCCAAAAATAGACTTGTATAGTTATGTCGAAGAATTACATAAAAGTGTTATTACAACCTTTTCTTGATAGTAAAGCGATAGATTCGTTACTGAGGTGGTTCCAGCCGGCTGCGGGTAATAGTTGTGGGGGGAAGCAGGGAAGGGAAAATGAGGTTAAGCATTTTTTTAAATCCTTTTATTGGTAATTTTTTAAGGTTATCTGATTCAATTTCCTTGGTTGTGTTAGGTTCCAACGAGCCGGACTGGCTCCGCACAGTACAGTTCGGGGGTGCGGAAGGTAACATTAATCCCGGGCCATGGCATTGGTCCCGAGATCACAGTAGCCGTGCAGAAGATTTTCGAGGCTGCCAAAGTTCCAATTGAATGGGATGAAGTGGACGTAACAGCTGTGAGGGTAAGTCCCATATTTTTAAATATACTAATAAACAAACAACCTAAATATAAATTTCCATGTTTTTTTTTGTTATTACTATTTTTTACATAACTGAATAAGACAAAGAGTGAAGGTTTATTATTTAATTAATTCTTGTGTTATATGTATACATTCCTAATGAATTTTTGGTTATTTGTTACAAAAAGCAGTGTAACAATATTATTATGTATTTTTAAGAAATTATAATTCTTGATACAGAATTGAATTTAATAGATTTAAATTTTATCTGAACTTGCATTTAATTTAACAGTATCTGACAAACCTATTTCTATTAAGAAATGTATAATACCTTCTAGTCAGTAAAGATACTTGGAATAAAATGAAAATCTAGATCTAAGTACTAGATTCAAGTGTCTGCCATGGTCACCAAACCTACACTTAAAATATAGATTATACACATATAGTAGCTAAGCATGATAATTTGTAACTATATAATTGTAAACATAGGTATCTCAAACAGAAGATATAATTTAATGGCAGAAGCTCCAATGTTTTTTTCTGACTTAATATGTGATTACTTCAGCAATGTATACCATTCAAAATGTATATTAACAAATTATGTATTAAATATACTCATCCTTATTACATTTTTAATATGTGACCAGTGTTTGTACTGTCACTCATGTTTTACATGCTAATATTTATAAATGCAAATTTGTTTATGTTATCACATCTTAACAACTCAACGGATCATCATAAAATTCTGCATACACTTTGTGAAGAATACACAAATGATCATAAAGTACCTTCATCCAGAAAAAAAAAGACTGCCTCAGGGTTAGAAAAATATTTTGGTTGAGATAGTTTGGTTAAGATGGTTTTCTAGCTTTACAAAATCTACGGCTGTAGGCTTCGAAACTGCAGGCAAAACTAACAAAAAATAAAATTATATTGGACTATACATTTTGCTAGAAACACTTAATCCTAAAAAATTTAGTACTGATTGAAAATGCAAATTTCACCTTGTTATAGGATGTCGTTATATCTTTTGCTGTCATTGGCACTTTAAGCTGAATTTATAGTGACAGAAATATTTATTAAAGATAAATAGATTTACTCGCATGTGTATTTCGGAGATACCCAACTAGTTGCGGACCCAACGAGGGCCCGTTATCAAGGGCTTTCTATTAAATACACATGTGCGTAAAATCGTATATATCTTTAATAATGATAAATGCCACTCACAAAAGTTTTATTCTGATACAAAAATACTTGATGACATCTTAATGTAGTATAAATTTGAGTATGGCTTTATAGCCATACTCAAATTATATATACACATATATATACATATAAAAACTCTTTATCAGTATACAAAATGCAAACATGTTAGTTAACACTTATATACTGTTTTTAATGCTATAGCCCATAATTTTTTGTTTTCCTTGTTTTAGGGTCCAGACGGCAAATTCGGGATCCCACAAAAAGCCATTGACTCAGTAAATGCTAACAAAATCGGCCTTAAAGGTCCTCTGATGACACCTGTCGGTAAAGGCTATCGCTCACTGAACTTGGCCCTACGTAAGGAGTTTGACCTATACGCTAATGTCAGGCCTTGCAAGAGCTTAGAGGGGTATGTATTACTTTCATAATATACATTTACCTTAATATGTTGCTGACAATGTAATCCAAGGTGTGGATGATACCACGGGAAGATAATCCAATCTTGTTGTAATTGATCAATTTACAATGAGTTATTTATTTTTTGTTTACTGTCTGGTCTGGATGTTGGTGTACTCATTAGTAGTTTGAGATATAAGGATCTAGACTTCCAACACTTTTATACTGAAATAAATTTTTTGCTGTCAAATGTAAATAAACAGCAGATATAAAAGAAAATGCCAAGTTAATATTGGTTTGTTGCATTGTTATTCCTTTATTCCAAAAATAGGGTGATTTCTGTATAACAGCTTTATTTGTTTTTATCATACCAGTAACTCTGGTATGATTAAAACAAATAGGGCTGTTCCATTTTGGAACAATTTTGGAAACAACTGTTTCCAAAATTGTTTGATTGATAACAAACAATCTACTGTGGTGGATACCTTAAGAACTGCTTTGCCAAATTTCGCTCCCATTGATTGCATACCATATAATGTTCTTTTTAAAAGTTAAAATAAAAATATTACTAGAGATTCCAACTTCACTCCCGAATTTTCCTTGTTCACAAGTAGGTACTTGTGAACGAGGAAAGTTTTGAAGTGAAGAGTTTACCTTGTAGTCTTTCACAAATACAGGTGTATTTGTGAAAGACTACAAGGTAAACTCTTTATGTTTAATTACCAATTACATCAGAATGAAAAACAATAAATAGGATAAAATAACAAATTTTTATTCATATATTTAAACTGCTAACTATTTAAAAGAAGTTTTTAATGTCTTCACATTCCCTTCAAAACTTTAAGGAACATTCCAATTGGACACCATATGCTCAAACTTTGATATAGATATGTTAAAGCAGCCTTGCTGTCCATTTCTGGATTGTGAGGCAGACTACATCCCACTTATATTATAAATGTGAAAATTTGGATGGATGGATGGATGTTTGTTAGTTACTCTTTCACGCAAAAATCACTGAACCGATTGCGATGAAACTTGGTATATAGATAGCTAGAGACCTGGATTAACGCATAGGCTACTTTTTATCCCGATATTCCTACGGGATCTGGACTTACGCGGGTGAAACCGCGTGGCGCTGCTAGTAAATAATATTTGTCTCAAACAAGTGATTCTAGTACAAAGCAGTTCAGTGCACATACTTTAAGCAATTCTCATATGTGACATAATTTGTCATAGTATTTCAGTTACTGCGGTAGTTTTTTATGCTGAAATAATAATGATAATACCTGATTATACACGGTATAACAAGATTGCGTAATCTTTGTTTATCCTAATGATTTTTTTAAATAAAAGAAGTACATGATAATACATAAGTAAATTCAGAATGAATACTATTTCTTAATGCGGGAGTTGTCTTTAAAAAAAAAAATATCAATAGCAAATAATAATTGTAATAAAGGACCAACCAACGGGTACTCATATATTTTTAAATACTATAGGAAATCACTAATAATGCTCTCACAAAGGTCGGTATGTTTTATATCGGATTTTTTTTACCATCTTAGGAGTACACATACTATTTCCTAATCATAGCGTTCCTGCTAGAAAACGCACCCTTTCTCCAAAGCTCTATGGTAAGGAGTAGAAGGTTGGCAACGCGTGCACCTTCAGCATTAGTCTTGTAAGCTTTTACACAATGGTAACAACTTACCATTAAATTAGCTTATGTAAATCTGTTCCATCCGACCTACCATTCATTTGGTTATTTGCTAGTTGAATATGCGTCAGAAGTATTCTTTTATCTAGAAACAGCCTTGACAAGGTTCATTCATTTCGTAAATGAGTACATTTTATTTACGTAAACGAGAATCTAGCTAAATTAGATTCTCTCGTAAAACTATAATATATAGCAACGATACCCCCGCCACACCTACAGGTGTTCATAACACAACGACAGAGTATTAATTTTGTGGTTTTTGTAATATATTTACGGGGTTATCAAATGACACGCGTAGTTTCGCAACAAGGGTTCCGGACTAGTACTATAGAAAGATTGCACCTACCTACCTAATACACATAACTATTCTAACTTATGGCTATCCCGTTACCTATTATTATCTTATATTACAGTTTTCACTTATCTTTTAAATAGCGGAAAAACGACGACTGACTGACTGCTTTTTTGATGGTAGTGTAGTGTAAAAATTACAACTGATTACCGAGTTTTATGCTTGTTTTAAACAAGTCTGTTCTGTTAGGCCCCCATTCCCTCTGTAATAGTATTTATTTAAGATTTTTTTTACTTTATACTGTTTAATATTATGTAGTATCAAGCGCTCTGCAATCAGCTGACAATCTCATAGTGTTATTTTTGCTCCTTAACAGTGACATAGCCTTTTTAATCTTAATCTTATTGTGTTATGTATTACAAACGTCAGCCTTTGCCAAAATTCCTTTATAGGCCGAAGTAGGCCAAATAATTTCGTTATACAGTGGTCCTAACACATTTCCCTGCAGCTTAGGCAAGGTCTTGCGGAGTGTCCGGAGGCAAAGAGTTTAAAACGGTTCGTTCACGCCTGATACGTGCAAATCGGGCTTTTTCTATTCTTTCATTTCATTTAAAATACATTAAAACAAAGAAAATAAGTGATTTGCATCGTCATTCGTAATGTTGACATTAAGGTCACACTCTTATAGATATCGATTTGATAACTAGTCTAGACGAAACAAGGTCAAAAGTAATTGCGGAGATCAGTTTATGTAGAACACATGATTATAATGATATATAATTTAGTATTGCGAGACTATATTGCTCGTATGCATGATAGTCGTTCATTTTACCGAAAGAATTATAAAAATAACCATTCTCTACTTAGGAGCTACTAGCAACCCCGGATTCGCACGGGTAGCAGATCTACATTTTTCGCTTGGCAGTCCAGTGTCGCTATTGTTCCATAATAGGATGTACATAGAAACAAAGTGGCATAAACTATAAACCAGAAAAATGCGTTACCGCGTTTACCGTTACTACCGTCTACCGCGTTACTACTACCCACCGCCTCCACCACTCTGCACCACTCTGCACCACTCTAGTCGTGTGCTTATACCCGACAGGCTTCACAAGAGGTTTTCCTTCAGGAAAGTGGTGTGTTCACATATAACACACGGCTGTTGCGTCGCCAGTTCCTATTTAACTTGGTAGGTTGATACGCTGCCGCGTGTCTAGATTCATTAAAAATATAAAAAATACCCGTTTTATTTTTATCTTCGTCTACGAATAAATGACATAATACAAAGAAAAACAGTCAAATCGAGACAGTTCGTTATTTTTAAAATCCTTTAAAAATGAAAATAGAATGTCTACTTAACCAACTTGGAAACATGTAGTAAGTTTTGATTCGGTTTCTAAATTAGTAGTAGATATATAAGTGGGAGAACCAAACTTCGGCACGTATCGGCCGGCTCGACTGGCCGATACCCGCGCCGTCCGGCCGGCCCATGGGCGGCGGTAGTCACTTACCCGTCTGCTCGTTTGCCACCCATATCGTATCCCATAAAAAAACTTACTTACTATTATTAGTTAGAAAACAAGTGTAGTATTACTTACTAGCTCCCCGGAGTTTCACCTGCATTTATAGTCACTGCTCCGCCCCTACAGGTCGTAGCGTGATGTTACATAGCCCTTACCTTCCTCAGTGAATACTCTTTCCAATACAAAAATAATTATTTAAATATGTTTGATACTTCCAGAGATAAATAAGGCCGTTTAAACTATCAACAAAAAAACTTCAGCTTCATATATTAGTTTTGTAGGCGCCATGGTTCATCTTTATCAATTGAAGCGCTATGGACACTGTCAACATGACAATGCCTATGCTAATTTAGACTGGCCTGTTGGTCTAGTGGTTAGTAACCATGAAAAAATTAGACGTTGGTTCGATTCCCACCCAGGACAAATAATTGTGTGATGAGCACGATAATTTGTTCTGTGTCTGGGTGTAATTTATCTATAATATGTATGTATTTAGAAATATATAAGTATGTTTATCAGCTGTCTGGTTACCATAGTACAGGCTCTGCCTAGTTTGGGATCAAACGGCCGTGTGTGAGATGTGTGGAGTTGTTATTATTATTATTATTATTATTCTCTTTATTTACTTAATATACATATAAATTACATTTTTAAATACATTCACTATAAAAAAATAAAAACAAATATATTTAAAAATATAAAAAATAGTGTCCCACCGGTATCGGGTACAGGGACCAAGCTACCGGTGGTTAGGGTTCCAGAGATAGAAACCTCCTCACAATGCATGCCGTATCAAAGAGGACTGCCTCCTGCATCACGCTCTTAATCCAGCTGCCTAACGTGAGCCTCTGAAGGTGTTGGTCGAGGCTCTTAGCAATTAACCCATGGGCCGAAATGACTATCGGCACAATGATTGCTGAATTATTATTATTATTAATTGATACTGAACTTGTAACACTTACGTGTGAGAATTAGATAGCACTAGCAGCGCCCCGCAGTTTCACCCGCCTAAGTCCCGATCCCGTGTGAATATCGGGATAAAAAGTAGCCTATATGTTAATCCAGGTTTCCAGCTATCTACATACCAAGTTTCATCGCAATCGGTTCAGTAGTTTTGGCGTGAAAGAGTAACAAACATCCATCCATCCAACCAAACTTTCACATTTATAATATTAGTGGGATGAACACGCGATAGACTTATTGTTTAACCGTTGTCAAAGAGATCTTTTTAATATTAGCTTTAATTATTGTTAGGAATGTGAAAGTTTGTAAAAATGTTTGGACGTTGTTCTTAAGATTAGAAAATGATTCAGTAAGAATCGTTTTACAGTTTTTGCTTTTTATGTTTAAGAATCATCATTACGTCAGATAATCAATGATGAGTATATTTTATTTTACTTTGTAGTAGCTTTATTTATTTTTTACAAACCGTCTAAGTCGGTATCTCTCAGTGTAATTTTTTTTTACGGAATAGGGGGCAAACGAGCAGACGGGTCACCTGATGGTAAATGACTACCGCCGCCCATGGGCACCTGTAACTCAAGAGTCATAAGTGCGTTGCCGCCCTTTAAGAGGGGAAGGACGGGAATAGGGGAAAGGGAAGGGTTAGGGCCTCCGGTAACCTCAATCACGCGGCGAAAAGCAATACAATCATTGCTTCACTGCCGGTTTTCTGGCTGTGGAATCGAGCGGAATCGAGCTGGCCCGTACGTGCCGAAGCATGGCTCTCCCACGTAATTCCCTGAACGGGCCAAGAATTCCACACATACTATTTATGACACTTGTGTGAGACGAGCTTTTAAAACCTATGCTCGATTACATGCCATTATATCAACATCGAGATATTACAAAGTACAAACACACGTTAGTACAAATGTATAATCTCGAGGCAATACAGTAATTCATTGATAACATGTAACGCCAGCCGATAAATAAAAAGTGTCAACTGTTTCAGTGTTCCCTCACCGTGATTGAATTCAAATATTTAATCTAATCAAGTTTACAAACATCGCTGTCGATTTTGTTTTCATATTATTGTTGCTTGACTAAATCATGTGGTAATGATAAATCACTGATAGGAAAAAAAAAATTAAAATGCCTATGTTTCTGATATAAATAACTTATGTAAGGATATGACGTGTATGTTACGTATGGCGTTTATGTAATTACTATTTGAAATTTCGCATACTTATAGCATAGACACTACAATAATTTGAAATGTATAATAGTGAGCTAATAAATCTAACACAAAAGTAAGATCGTATGACCAGGCTAGGTGATCATGCCTGGCGGACCGCGGTCCGACGGTTGATGGGAGGAAAATGTATAAATAGTAAACGTCGCGAGAACTTTCATTGCGCGATACAGGATTAGTAGTTCCTATATAGATCTGATAATATTCTCTAGATGGCGCTGAAGTATGTTTTGCTTGCATGTCGACGACACAACCACAAACATAATATTTCTTCATAAAAAAGAGTAATTGACAATATTATTATAATTTCACTGCAGATATTAAATTTACATTATTTTGTACTTGTACTTACCTTATTACAATGATACAATGCTCCTGAAACCCAGACGTTGTAATAACGTTGGTTATCAACAAAGCTAAAAAACAAGTAGTGTCAAACAAATTTAATCGTTAGCTAATAGTCATGAAGTCCCGACTCACTTGATCAGTACACGCACACGCGCATGCATATACACACACACACACACGTACACAAACGCCTGCATCTTTCACGAGGCGTCAATCAAACACCCACATTTTGCCAACTATAATTTGATCCTACTACTGTCGACTGGACACTTTGGAAATTATAGGAAGGAAAATTAAGAGTATAAACTACTTGACGAGTAGCTTGGCCAGAATCTTCGGGTAACTTCGGTATGCCTAATCTGTACCTACCTCCTACGATTGCTCAATCTCGTATACGAAATGACGAGATGTAAAGCGATTTAAAAATCAGTACTTTAAGTTCGTTTCTTAACACAAGTGTGGGGTGAAATTCTTAATATAATATGTACTGTGTATGTAATTAAATAGTTCGTCATACGGAATAAGCATTTCATTCGGATAAGTCCTGACTTGTAACACTATTGAATATAAAATAAACATTAAAATTCGTTCACTTTCTACTTACGGTAAACAAAATAACGTATCCTAAAATGATCGGAAACAGAACCTACCGTTCATTTAGTTCCTAAACTGTCTATTGCTGTCTTCAAATTAAAACGAAGATACTTCATCATTATATAATCAAATTCGTCTTTCCTCAAAACAATTCACAAAAGTACGTCCTGCGAAAACACATAGGCGCTAGTTAATAAAGATTTTTTTGAATTTACACAAAGGTACAACGATAACGAGTAAGCATATTGTCACGTATCTATTATCTACATAGATAAGTAGCTAGGCAAGCAATGTGAATGGCTCTTGTGACGAATCCAACTCAACGTTACTATTTGGTAGATACTAGAAACGTTTACCGTTACTAGTTATTTTGTTTATCAGCAGGGTAAGCTAACACCTGGTTTCTGAAAAAGACCGAATCGAGATCGAATGAGATCGAGAAACAAAACAAAAGAAAAGGTGTTTTGAGAATTTACTGGAGGTACTCTCTCTCTCTCCCTCCCTTCCTCTCTCTCCCCCCCACCCCTTCCTCTTTCTCTCCCGCCTCCCCCTCCCCCCTTCATCTCTCTCCCGCCTCTCTTCCCCCTCTCTCTCACTCTCACTCTCTCCTTCCCTCCCTCTCTCCCGCCTCTCTTCCCCCTCTCTCTCTCCCGCCTCTCTTCCCCCTCTCTCTCTAAAAAAACACGCTTTAATGATGAACCGAATTAAAAAGTGGAAAAGAGTTCACCTTCTGGCTCCATCATCAGACCATCGTTACCAAGCCCAATCTGTTGGACTCGTCAAAACGAATCACATCAGTCCAAACTCGAGGGGTTTACTAGTAGCCACTGAAGAGGTTCACTATCCACCTCCATCATCAAATCAGCACCAAGATACTAAATTATTGTTATTATTACTAAACTTTTTGGGCACTTGATATGATCAGCCGTCAACTGACTTTTCTCGCCTTATTGGTTTTTTAACTGTATATAGATTATAAACTAATAATATGGCATCTTTAGTGAAATCAGATAACCAATAATAGCGCGATCAGATCAATCGCGTAACGGTAATTGTCCATGATATAACGAATTTGATCACAGTACTGTGGAGTGCGTAGAATAACAAGTGTGGAGATATAGATAGCCTAAAACCAAAGTTTAATTATCATCTAAATCATTTAAGTACATTATCGACGGAGGCCGAAACTAAATAGTTTAGTTTCACCTTATTATTGAAGGTAATAGTTACCTACATTGTCGACTTCTTCCTGAATTAAAAAAATCAATATAATTTTGTTCTGTGAAGTCTAGGTGTAGATTAGAAAGAATAACTTATAATACACAAATTGCACATGTACAAAGTGAAAGCCGAGTGAAGAGCCTTATCGCTAAAAGCAATTTCTTAAAATAGCAATATCTAAATAACACATCGATATGAGCTATGTTTTAGAATAAAAAACTAACTGTTGAATATATATTTATTTGCAGAATCAAAACACTGTACGACAACGTAGACGTAGTAACAATCAGAGAAAACACAGAGGGAGAGTACTCCGGTATCGAACACGAAATCGTCGACGGAGTAGTGCAGTCCATCAAGTTGATCACAGAGGAGGCCAGTAAGAGGGTTGCCGAATTCGCCTTCCAGTTTGCCAAAGACAACAACAGAAAGAAAGTCACAGCTGTACATAAAGCCAACATCATGTAAGTGTTGTTTACAAAAGATTTGAGAGAATTAGCAGAATTTTCAGATATTGGCCCTAAGATATAAAATAGCTCAAAGATTTATATTACACAAATGAAAAAAAAAAATACTGTGATTTTTTTACAGCTGTAGTTGAGATAATCATTGTCAAATTTTAACAAGTTGTAACTTATCTGTCGGCTTCCAGCATGCTAAAATGCTTGTGACATGTTATAATTTTATATAAGCTTGTTACATACTTTGTTCATAATAAAAAAAACACCGTATTGTTTAATCAGCCCACGAACACAATGAGTAGGCTATGGAAGTAACGGGCGATTCTAGGAAGCTAGATTATTATTATTTGTACGTTTGTTTATTCTACCTCGTTTCGAATAAGCACACTCTGTCAGACGGTAAGTTCAGACTCAGTATACCAGAGGAGGCACTAGGTACCCTTCTTCGGACTTATGGCGAACCTAGTCATCAGCAGGAGTACACCACTCTGCTGGTAATGTTCTTTAGCAATTCTGGTCTTCAATATGGAGGCACTTCCTCAGTCGCGTGGCTACGATTTATAGTTCTTATCACTACTGTATGCTTCCAGGCGAATGTCAGACGGTCTGTTCCTGCGATGCTGCCGAGAAATGGCAACAAAGTATTCAGACATCAAGTTCGAGGAGCGATACCTTGACACAGTGTGCCTTAACATGGTCCAGGACCCTGCCAAGTTTGACGTGTTGGTATGTTGACGACTTTAAAATAAAAACTTCCGTAAATAATATTAATTAAAGATATATGGGTTTTCCATACTGACGTGTGTATATCAAGGATGCTCGACTATACGCTGGACACTTTCGAACCCGACAGCTTCACTTGAATAAGGGCCCAAGTCGGGTCCGAAATTAGTCCGGTCATTCCCGAAATACACAAACCATACACACACACATAAGCTAACGCCTTTCTCCCTTCCGGGTTCAGGGCAGATACAACGTTCCCGGGGACTTGTTTAGGGTATACCCGAATCGCCTTGCAATAGACCCATTTGTGTCGAAACACCATGTGGTTTTAGCCGGTTAGATTGCGACATACCACTTCACCGCTAACCTTAGGACCAATGGATCCTGTGTGGAAATTATTTAAGTTTTATTTTGGAACAATTTTTTTTTCCACAAGCTGCCATGATGTTTGATTGTAATTCCAGGTGATGCCAAACTTGTACGGTGACATCATGTCGGACATGTGCTCTGGTCTAGTGGGAGGACTGGGCCTCACACCCTCCGGGAACATCGGCAAAAATGGTGCACTCTTTGAGTCTGTAAGTTGATATATTATTCAATAATGATGCCAAGTTTATATTATTAATTATACTCTGTCCATTCGTTTATTTTCTTTTCGACAGTTGCTTGAGAACGTAACTGCCAGAATTTGTAAAATTAAACTTTAAACCACACTGTTAGAAAACAGTATAGATTATGTATTTTCATTTGAGTATATTATTTATAACCGTTCGGAAACATTATGATACTGTACATGTAGTATTTATTTTTCAATAAATGATTTTTTAATATATGCAATAAAACAGTTAAGTTCTATTCTACATAGATCACTATGTGTGAACAAATGTTTCTACCGCACACTCAAAAATCGATGTTAGCTACATATTTCTAAATCAGTATAAAAAGCCTTCGGTCTATAGTTATGAATCAATCGCCTATTTTAGTCGTCTGCTGGACCTCTCCCAATGTGCGCTCCCAGGCCCTCCCCAGCTACCTTCCTCAGGTCGTCGGTCCATCTGGCTGGGGGCGTCCTACCTTCCGTTTACCAATTCGCGGTCTCCACTCGTTTGCAGCAACGGCCATCGGTCCTTCGGCATACGTGGCCAGCACATTGCCACTTAGCGTGCTTATTCTGCGAGCTATGTCGGTTCTTTGTCGGCTGACCTCATTTCATATTTTCACCTGCAAAGAGACTCCAAGCGTAGCTCGCTGCGTGGCCCGCTGGCGCAACCTTTAGTTTGTGAACTAGCCCCACCGTTAGTGTCTACGTCTCGACACCATAGGTCATTACGGTTAGGATGCACTGATCGAAAACCTTCGTTTTGAGGCATTGCAGCAAGGCTAGTTATGAATAGTTGTATTTAATTATATTTGCAAAAAAAATAACTTCAAAATGATTGAAATTCAAGTTACTGACTATGAAGTATGACTGGCCTGTTGGTCTAGTGGTTAGTGACCCTGACTGCTGAGCCAGAGGTCGTGGGTTCGATTCCCATCTGAGTCTGGGTGTTCTTTGTGTTCGTTGTTTGTATGTTTGTAAAGTCCCCCGCGACACAGGAGTAATTCCTAATGCGGGAGTTGTCTTTTTTTTTTAAATAAAAAAAAAAAAAATTAAATAAACTTGACTAAAGAGCAAATAAATAGA
Organism: Callimorpha dominula; assembly: GCA_949752705.1. Taxonomy (NCBI): domain Eukaryota; kingdom Metazoa; phylum Arthropoda; class Insecta; order Lepidoptera; family Erebidae; genus Callimorpha; species Callimorpha dominula. The sequence goes on from OX457005.1 coordinate 20,362,906, forward strand.
CGATACGCACTAGATTCGTCACATCCTTTGTAATATTAATAATTAATTCTTATGAATAATATTAAATAATATTAATTAATATTTAACGTGGGTTATGTAATTCATTAAAATTTACTTTTTATATTTTTTCAAATTGATTAAAACTTCGTTTTAATAAAATAAATTGTTTTTTAAATCGAATTTTCGGAAACATTTTTGGTCATTACTAAGTCACTACTTATCGACCTCTTAAAAAGAAAATAAATGTATGGATTGAGTGTAAGTGCTTAAGTATATTTTCGAGTCTCGGTAGGTCGCGTGGGTCGCGGTGAGTCATGACTCGTTGTGGGTCATGAACTCATGACTCAAAGTCCACGTTTCTTTGAGTCATGACCCATGACCGTCGGTGAGTTGCAAATATACAATATACGCAATAAAAGATAATTTAAGGATCGCAGCAACAGTAACAACACAGTAAGAAACAATAATATAATTTCTATAATATATTATCTTTTTGCAAAATGCAACATATAAAGACTTGACAATAGTTCTACACTGCAGTGGCATTTAATTGAAACTATTTGTTTTTGAGAAGAACCAGAGAATCCGAACCAAGGCGGAACTGTGTTTAATGTAAATATTCTTCAAAGTTTATAATAATACAGTTTTTTAAGAAATTAAGTCTAATTGAACAAGTTCAATGACACATGTAAAATAACTAAAGGTAGAACAATCACGTATAAGAAAATATTTAAAATGTGACAAAAAAAAACATAGAAAAACCGTAATATATATTTTAAGAGAAAACTCGAGTATGTTCGAGTTTTTTTTGCCTATGTTATATTTTTCTATATGTTTTTTGACACATTTTAAAAATGTTTCGAAGTAAAATAAACGTTAGTTTTTAACTACTTGGTTTAGGAGTTGAAATCAAAATTGAAAAGGCCTTAAAATCCCTCTTCATTTACGTAGTACGTAGTGTGGGCAAAAGATCGTGAGCATTACCATATTGAATGGTAATGTTAGTTCTCTGTGCTAAGAAGAAGAAATCATTTTTGATCACGGGAGGCGCCTGATTACACATAATGTATTTACAAAATCTATGATGTTACACTGTTTTAGAAATATCAAATAGTTATTTAATAAAACAAGATAATAAATATTTGATAGCAGTGTTCCAAAAACACCACACGTAATTATATTTCAAACCAAATGTATATCACCTGTTACTTTTGAACGTTTTGTTTCAACGAAACTTTTATTATTTTGATATTCATATATGTACCAATTTATTGTTGTTCGGTTGTGCAAAGAAAAAATAAAAAAAAGGATCAATGGACAAGATAAGTTAATTAAAAACTATTGAGTTTTACATACTAACCGGGTTTGGGTTATATGTTTGAAGTAAATTTTTGATCTAGCAATAACCGCATGAGAATTGAATGTTACCATATCTAACTAAAATTATGTTCAAATTTTCTGTGTTATGTTGATTAACTAAAACAAATAAGTATTTACGTTTTGTCAGTGATCTTCGATCGTTTATACCATAGATGTTTGATCTGCACTTAAAAAATTGCACCAACTAAACTCTGCTTAAATGCAGTTGTCAGCACAGTTGAGCCATCAGACCTAAGCCATCGCTAGCGGTGTGACGTTTCAGGTGAAGCTGAAGAAAGCTAAAACTATGTTTTAGAAATGTAAAGAGGGCTTGAAATGCCGTACTTTCGTCAAGGAATTATTTTCATGATAGCTTCAATTTTTTGAAGTATGCTAATGGCACTGTAACAAACGATAATTTAAAAAGTCAGCTATTTTTGAAATACGTAGCTTGCCCTTTCATTCTCGTAAACGTGCGCGTCGAATACTTACCACGAGTCTAATACGCTCCATTGTGGTAAGTAATAAACTTGCAGTTTTTGTATCCACCTATTACAATATATATTCCCAGAAGCATTCATTGTATGGTCTGGTTTATTATTGCGATGGCATAATAAATACATGCACGTAAAGTAATGTGGTAATTAGTGATGTACCCTATATCCGTATCAGCGGATATCCGTGGGAGAAATAATATTTGTATCCGTATCCGTTTACTTTTTGACGGATCTTTTACGTTATTATATAAGATTACGTTTATGAAATTCTAAATTTATTATGCTAAAATTAAATATTAAATATCTGATGTCGTGAGTTACTAATATTATTGTCAGTTATAAGGTACTGTTTGACTATCTTTATAACGAGATCAAACTTTAAATCTTTGTTAGACACAATGCAAGTTGAAAAATGTCGTGATACAGTCCTCCACGTCAACTATGGTGTCAAAGTCACGCGTATAAGCATCAACTGAGATAAAACTTGAGATCCGTATTCGCGGATCTAGACACTAATAATCCGTAACCGCGGATGTACATATTTAACGATCCGGCACATCACTAGTGGTAATATCGAGTGCCACTATTTGACGCTATTTTTGTAGGAGATCGTGTATCTATGGTATATTTGATCTAAGTTTGTCAGTGATGTTATTGTATGCTTGACATACTTAACCAGTCTATATTATTGGCATATAGACGTATATGTAACGTATTTGTCAATCATTATGAAATAAAAAAAATATGAATTGCTTGCGAGCATGTCAAAACCATAATGTAACCTAACCTATGCACGAATCGTTTATAACGACATTGATTAACCATCCCTCATCTTTATACTTACAATATTTGTGAGAAAAGTGTATGGAAAAAAATTGGAAAATAAATATAAATGAATGGAAAAAAAGAGATTTATTACATTTTTAATTTGTTTGTTAATTTGTTTGTCAGTATACTTATGAACTGTCCAAATATTTTGTATGGACCTTCCTTTAGTAAGGAATAGGCCGTAGCCCGCCACGCTGACCTAGAGCGAGTAGACAAAGTCATTTTGCCGGGGTTAAAATTGTTTTTTAAACATTGCGAATAAACAATGTTCTCATAACATTTTATAAATAGAACTCTGAAATACAATGTCAAAATACATCATAGACCAGGCTTTCATAAAACATGTAATTCTTTGCCGTGACGTGTTTTGTTGAGGGACTGAACATTTAACATCCTGAACACGGACTTTAGTTCATCCCTTTTGTCTCTTAAACAAATGTTTAATGTTTTTCTAAATATTGTATTATATTAGATAATGGATCTTGACTGAATATATTAAAGTTTCTACATGTAATCTTGACAATTTGGCAAGCACATCGTTCCCTTCTATAATACCTACCGAAAACAATAACTTAAGTTTAATTTATCATCTTCCTTAATTACCTAATATTGTAAGAATTAAAAATATTATAATAGAATAATGAAGACAGCCCTAGTTTCGAGGCATACTAAGCAACTGGGCTATTCTAAGGCGGTATACGTTGCGAAGAAAAGATTATGGGTTCGAACCCCACCCAGTACACTGCTGACGTGAACCCACTCTTAATTATACATTTAGTTAAAAGGGTGGGTCAGACACCGAGCGCGGCGGGGCGACACGCAACATGAGCGGCTGTAATGTACTAGGTAGGGCATCTACTCGAGCGATCTAACTCAACCTTAATTGGAAGGTTTAACGAGCATACTAGTAATGTTTGACACGTTGTTGTTATAATATAAAGTTATAAACATAAAATAATCAAAGTAAACATAATTTTTAATTATTCATTAAATCAATAAACTGCGCCATCACTCGCTACTAACAACCACGCCTATGCTGGTCTGCTTCCGTAACAGATTACAAAAAAGCGACAGTTCCCAAATATAAAATAGCATTTTACTAACACATGTGTACGTTAACAATTGGCAACAGTTGGTCAGCATTCTAAAGACCCTGTCTGTCTATAGAGTCCAGATTCAGATCCATTGTCTAACTTGTATTGAAAATCACATTTTTGTAACTATCCATGTCTATTGTATACGTGTATTGTCTTTCTCCCCTGTGACATACTATTTAACACCTAATGTGCCTCTGTCAGCCTTCAAATAATCGGCACTTTTTTGTACTAATAGGTTCTGAGTTTGATTTCCATTTAGTGAATCTTAAGCATATCCAACTTTACAAATCATTACAAATAAATTTCTGCTTCGTAATATTTATAAGGTCGACCTTTTAGATTAACGATAGAACTGTACCGATTTGAGTAAAGGGTGAGCTGATGAGAGCTCACCTAACGCCGTGATGCTAAGGTAATCAGTTAATAAATATTACAAATATAATTCATTAAAATAGCAGGAACCCATATCTGCAGATTACCGATTAAATTTAGTTTTCTTTTTATTACGTAGCGTAAGTATAATAAAGGTTACCTCACTTCACATTAAAAAAAAAACCGGTAATATTGTTCACAATTATAGACATTTGTTTTTGTATCGTGATGACTATACCTTACATATAGTTATATATATTATAAAGGTAGAATGCCCCCTTGCAACATTTTTTTTTTTGTAGACGAATAATTATGAAAAAATCTAAAAATCCGTTAGCGTAACATATCGTTAGCGATTATTTTTATTTTATTTTTTATTTCTTTTAATGCTGTACAATTTTTGAAGTGAAAACTTCTTTAGGCACGTTTGTGCACTTTTACTATGGGCACTGAACTCGTGACCGTCACGCTAATAATACATATATAGATCCACTAGAGGGCGCTAATCTAAACATTAAGTTCTGTCAGCTCCTTATTAATTAAGGTCACCAACCTTCTAATCTAACGTTTTAAGTTCGTCGTTTCCTTAAAGTTTTTACTTCTGTCGGCAGTCCCATGACTGCCTATTTTTTTATTATAATACTACAGCGATTTTTGGAGAAGATTCTATTTGTTAGTACAAAAAGTGGAGTTGGCTGGATTGCTAATTAAAAACTTTGGGGAAACTTGAATTTCTCTTTTAATATGTAGATATATATGAGATAGGACGTATAGACTTGGTCTTGAAGTTTTAGTATTAGCAGATTAGCCTGTTCTTTGAGTAGTAAATATTATAATTGATCGAGAAGCAAATAAGCACTATATTGTTCAAAATGTTCATAAATTTGGATATGCTCAGCGAGTTTGGTTCCAAACTATTACAATAACATGGATCCATTCGGAGGTTGACAAAGGCTTAACTAACCTATAACTCCCATCCACACGACAATAATCTTATACCACCTTCAAACTTGTAGGTTCACGGCACCGCTCCCACGATTGCTGGCAAAGACCTGGCCAACCCCACAGCCCTACTGCTCTCTGCTGTGATGATGTTGAGGTACTTGAAACTCCTTGAGCATGCTGACAAGGTGGAAGGTGCGTGTTTCAAGGTCCTCCGCGAAGGGAAGGTCCTGACTGGTGACCTGGGTGGCAAGAGCAAGTGTTCGGAGTACACGCAAGAAATCATCAAGAATTTAAATTAAGGTTTGACAATATACGGTTCTGTAACAAACTATAGTTGAAACCAGCATCTTTAGCAATGAGATATACAGGGGGTATCTAACAATGCAACACTTGCTTAGAAAATCTATAAAAACCAATTTCAAAAATTATACATATTATTTTTATGGATTTTCTCAATAACGGAAGTGAATAATAATAATAACTCCACACATCTCACACACGGCCGTCTGATCCCAAACTAGGCAGAGCCTGTACTATGGTAACCAGACTGCTGATAAACATACTTATTTATTTCTAAGTACATACATATTATAGATAAATTACACCCAGACACAGGCCAAATTATCGTGCTCATCACACAAATTATTTGTCCTGGGTGGGAATCGAACCCACGACCTCTGGCTTAACAGTCAGGGTCACTAACCACTAGACCAACAGGCCAGTCGTATAAAGTCAAAAAAATATATATTCAGTTTAAAATATTTAGCTTTACACATTCCATCTGCTTTTGTGAATATAGTAACTCCATACTAAAGTTGACTTCAGTGATTTAAGCAAGTGTCACATTGGCAGATACATTCTGTATGATCAGATGTTCATGTAGTTAAATTGATGATTTTAATTTTCGTCTGTTTATTTGTATAATCTATGTTCACTGAGGATAGTAAAATAGTTCACTGAGCCTACTTTGTATAGTTAGACAGAAACAAGTATATATTTTAGTTTGAATTAATCCTGTGCTGTAATGACATTAAATTGTAAAAATAAATATGATTTTGCCACCAAGTCATTACCCGTGTGGTGTGTATATAATTAGATGTTGCTTTTAATATTTATTTTAGTTGTTGTATCAGTATTTTGTTAATTATTATAGTGAAAAACTGTAGTAATGTATTTATTGCAATATGTATTAATTTAAAAATAATGTATTAATTTTATATTATTTCCTCCCCCTCTTTACAAAACTATTTTTTAAATTGCCACTGATTAGGTAATATTTATTACTGTTTTTTGTAACAGACTATTTATTAAAAAAAAATGAATTACATAATGATTATGTGGAAATTCCACCAAAAAACTAAGGCTAAACAAAGGCTTACTTTGTTCTTAAACGCACCTTAGACAGATAAATCGATAAAAGCTAATCATTCGGAGATTGTAAACCATGATAGTAAAATTATATACTCGCTGCGAAGCGGAGCATTCAGTTTTTAAGACCGTGTGATTTATGACCGAGTCTGCAGCGAATAAATAATTTTACTATAGCGTAAAGATTCTGCCTAAAAGGTCAACAGGGCGGAAGATTTTAAAGGAAGGCAGTGTCTTCTCTAGTTCCTTCCCATCCCTTTTTGCATGAGAGACGGGGAGAAAGTGCAGCTGTATAGTCTGTGATTTGTCCCTGCAAATTGCATCTCCCTAGATTTGTTAATATGGAGAGTAGAGATAAATAGCATGTCAATGTTGGTGAGTGCGCCATTATAACATGGAAGTTTCTCCTTTCCTTTCACTACTCTGTCTCTAGCTACAGTAGCTTTTCCAAGGATAAGGCACATTGGCGAACACTTTTATATAAGATAAACCTCACCTCTACTCTGCACATATTGATAAAATGTTAGTTAGTTTAATTATAGATCAAATTGCTGACCTAATTAGTAGTAAGCGATTCCTATTTATTATGCGATTATTGTTTGTAAAAGTGATTCTTTGAATCGCGATGATGCTGACTGAGACACTTTTTTAAGAATTCAAAAATTATAAAAACAGATCAAAATATTTCACATTGTTCGACCGTATATTACGCGAGGTTCGATTGTTAAAGTCTCGTTGTCAAGTTTCGTGTTACAGTTTATAGATTTTTAAAAAAACATAGGAGATACAAGAAACATACTAAAAGATTTCTGTAGTGTGTGTAAATTTATAGAACGCTAAAATAAGTGTCAGTTTGTATTTTACACAAGATTCAACGTGCATAAAATAATTACTAGAAATACTGAGTTGTCGGCGGTCTAGACTGTCGCTCAATAGGTAAGGTTCGAGTACAGCCGCGGGCTCATAGATGGCGTCAGTAGGCTTTGGTAACTAGTACTTTAGAAAGATGAGAAAAACACTGGTGTCTCAGTCAAAGCTCATAGCAGGTGTTGATTGCCAAAGAAGTACTTGGATATTGTATTTAATATCATTAGTTATCGACATTCCATTACGTAGAACGTAGATCTGCTTGCATTTATCATGTTAGAATATTATGTGAAATTGACGTGTATTATGCTGAAATATTAGTTTAGGAAATAGCTACTTTATATTATTAATATTATCCAGAACAGAAAATTGTTGTGAATTCCGAGCGTGTGTTTGTAAAACAATTGTAATGCCGAGTCAAGGCAAACACATACTGCTTTAGTTACATTTAATGTAAAACTTGTAAAATGTTCAGTACATACTAGTCTACAATTAAAATATTCAATTACATTTGGATAAATGTAAAATAAAACACCAAGGAAAAAAGAGAAAAAGAGACATGTGTCTAATCATCTTAATTTATTGAACTTAGTAGTACTTAGTACTTTACTCTTATTGACCAAGTAAGTTTCACTTATTTGTCATTATTCTACCGTGTTGATAACTCTACTCCTTTATAATGAACATAAACAATAACACTATAAATACATAAAGAAAAAATAATTATTGCAGAGAATTCTAGTAAGTTTTCCTTTAGGAAACTCTTATTGAAATGTCTGTTTCGGCACTCTAAAAACTCAAAAAAAAAAGTATTTCATTTATCTAATCCATTTTCATTTAACTTTTTTCATTTACTTAATTTTTTTTTCATTTAACTTACACATTACAATAAACCTTTCATACGGTATCAAAGATGAACCGTTTTTTGTTTCTAGTATACACATGTGATGATACTGTCTAATGACGAGATTTAGTCGGTGTTATTGCAACAAACATTTCTCACTCTAACTTGTGTAAATAATAAGTCATTTGTAATGATAGACACATGTAAACACGAGTGATTCAAAAGTATATTTGTAACAGAATGTAATATCTCCCACGGTTTCTATAAATGTAATACATAAAAAATTACAAAGTCTTACATATAGTCTGATTTTCTTCCTTCTGTCTTTCTCTCTTCTATTTCTGTAAAGCCTTGTGTGCAAAATGAATTACTTCTTTCCTATAAATTAAACTTCAAGTAAAATGTGCGTTTTTGTGATTGTCAGAAAAATAGGCTGTAGGTACTAATGCTGGCTGCTTAGCTGTCGTATTGTTACAAGTTGAGATTGAATACTTTGTTCCTTCCTTCATACTCTTCAAGCTAGGACAAGCTTCGCTAAGATCTAAGGTATTCCGCAATATAGTTTCTTATAGTTAATAAAATTAAATTATTTGAAGATAGCAGAGTATAATGACAAAAATGATTGTTTCATACAAGTGTTCTACAGAACGTACCCTTTTGACGTTTAATAAAAATAAAGTGTTTTGACTTGCCAGTCAGCTACCACATTTAACCTATTCTTACTAAAGTTCTAATGTACCGACAATCGACATTCGTATAGTTACCCTATTTGGTGCTGAAGATCGATACAACAAAGTCTTAAAAAATATTGATTTACAAGATTTACATGCTTACATAATTAGTTTAAGTTACCATTTTAGAAAAAGTTACGCAAATATTAGAAGTTTTTAATTGTAATTAGGAAGAGCTGCCACAAGTTTCATTTATGCTTGTAATCTAAATTTGTCAATGGCTTAGCATATTTCTGATTAAATTGGAAACGTGCGGCTGATCCTGCACCTTCCGCCTACAAACTCGCTGCAAATTCGGTTATAAATCATCGAAGCGGGATATTAATATTACCATCTCTTCCACTTATGGGTAGGTTATGAGTCTTGTGTTAGTTTGTTAAACAAATTTTAACCCTGTTATTAAATCAAAGAATTCTACGACGGATTCATCGTCACCGTCCTCTTCAACTTTTCTTTTATCTATAACTAGCTTGCGCCCGCCCAGCATGCAACATTTATGCCCAGAGCATCAATGTTTATGACCGAGTCTGCAGCGAGTGTTTTACTATAATCGATTAGTGCTATCCTTTCATGCTGGTGACTTCTCCCCAAAATATATAGCATAAAAGGGTAGCAACATCATATACCGAAACTTCATAAAGTTACCTATTTCTTAAGTGCTTTTGCCAGCTTTTCTAGTATTAAGCTTTTTTAGTATTGATAGTAGTTTTAGTTGATTAATTTTATATAAAAATGATCATGTACTTAATTATTTATTTGTTGGAAGTCAGATACAATCTGACAATAAATTCGTACAAATAAGTTTTTTGAGGTACCAATATAATTATTTATGTATAAATAATTTGTATCTTGGGTAAATATTTACACCTGTGACATTTAAATAAAAAACTGTATTCTGATATCGTGATAAAGACGTCAGTCACTCCATTGCGACACGTTCCTCGAAGGTATTTTGAGTATCATCGTCTTTTCTTAACGTTTGGAAATAAATGTTTGTTTATTAAATTATTATTGGTACGAAGTTCCTTTTCGCACGTTACATTTCAGACGCTCGGCGGCGACTTCGGCGAGAAAAAAGTGTCAGTCGCGAGTTGATTTATTTTGTTTACGCCATCTTTGGATGCATACTACTGTAATTTGATGTTGATTGTATACTGATTATCCATATATTAGTTCGGCCAACTTTTACAGATATTTTGGTACAATTTATGCAAGCAATTAAATATATAGCGAATTCGAATTCAATCAATTAAATATCTATACCAATAGTATAAAGCTGAAGAGTTTGTTTGTTTGATCTTTCTTCAAATTGAAAAATTATTTTAGTGTTGGATAGCCCATTTATCGAGGAAGGCTATTTAACATCACGCTACGACAAATAGGAGCGGAGCAGCACAGGTAGTATTATATATATATATATATGTATAGCGGAAGGAACTTCGTTCAAACCGAGTGTCCCAAAGACACCACACGCGTTTTTTAGATTTAAAATCGAATGAAATTTGTCACCCACGATATGACAATGGTGTTCTCAAAATGGAAAAGGTAATTAAAGCATTAGTACAATAATAGCTAGTTGATAATAATAGGTAATTGTAGAACATGCTCAGCGTGTAACTACACACTAATTCTTGTAAGTAGTTTGCCATTTTCTATAAGTATTATTATTTGTGATACGCAGTGACATTGTATTATTGTACTAACATTGACAACCGGATTGTATTAGTGTACATTACATTCCATGTCATTAATTGTTTAATGTAAATAGCATAACAAGAAATAAATACATTCAAAATTAACTACTTTTCTTTCCCCTTTTTAACAGGCGTCAGAAAATTCATAACAAAGAAAGTTCTTGACTCCCATGGAAAAAAAAAAAAACGTTGCCATATTACCAGTTTTTTTATTTTACCCCGATTTAACTGTAGGGTATGACGGTTTGACAATTGGTAACCTTTATGGCACAGTTATGTAATAAAATTGTCGCATTATCATATCAATTAGTATATAATATAGCCGCTTACCGAGGGTTCCTCAGTGTCAACCTAGCTCTTCATACATACACTACGCATCTTGATCAGTCAATAACTTGCGATGAAATACGTGTGAGGCAATCCGATTAAGTTGCTTTAATATAGGTAGGTACAACATTTCCGTAAAGAACGTAGACAATTCTCAACCATTCTTGTGCGTAATAGTTAAAAATATGGTCAATAGATGGCGATGGCGATTATATACATTTTACTTTGAGTGTGACCAAAATCGCGTGATAGACTACGTGTGCTCGAGTAGGTAATCTAAAAATCTTGAAAATAAACTTTATTTTTCTTAACCGTTAAAACAACACGAGCTTCAAAAGTACGAGGGAGTTAAGCGGGGACAAATAACGCATTTTAGAAATAAGATGTAGATACGAGTACAGTGCTTTTGAGAAAAAAAATATAATTTAGTCCCAACAGGAAAGTTCTTCTAATATTTTAAAATCGAAACGTTTTTGTATGTGATATGTAGGTACATGGCACAGCTCCTGACATCGCTGGCAAGGACATGGCGAACCCCACGGCCCTGCTCCTGTCCGCCATCATGATGCTTCGCCACCTGCAACTCAACGAGCACGCGGACCGCGTGCAGGGCGCCTGCCACCAGGTGCTGCGCGAGGGCAAGGCGCTGACCGGGGACCTCGGGGGCACCGGCACCTGCAGCGGCTACACTAACGCCATTATCTCCAAACTTAACTAGCCTTATTATACACAATTCTATGCCCTCGAATTTTTTAACGGTGATAATACACTTATCCAAGATTTGATCAACGATTTAATTTTACTATTTATATTTATTTAGCGCTTAAATGTTTGTCATTTCGAATTCGTTTGTCGTGTATGTCACTGAAGTAACAAAATATTGCAGACATTCGATCAAATGTTTTCTTGACAGAAATTGGAGAAGTGGAATATCACCGCCTTGCCGTAAATATTGGCACCAGACTGTACGCGGTAGAATACAATCTCGATTGTATATTGATGCAGTAGGACAGTCGCTCACTGTATTTTAGATAAGTAGTTCAAAATAATGTTACTGGCAGTATTGCTATGCGATCATTAGTATTTTTATTTATTTACTTTTGAAGTCACTGTTACCAAACTTATTGTTAATATATTTTTATTGTTAACGAAGTGTCAATTTATGTAAAAGTAAGTTTTAAACGACATTATTATATTTGACATTTTATGTTTATTTTTTAGATTACTTATAATCTCATGTACACAAAATCATACACGGCCAAAAATAAAAAAAAAGTATCGACATATCATGTTTTTTTAAGCCTTTTTTAAAAATACTATCTTTTTTAATTTTTTTGAGGACTAAACAAAAATATATACACTACAATTACAGAAGCCGGAGATATGATATAAAGAGAGACTAAATCAGCAAGAATTGTAGCACCTGCTGAAAGGTTTCTTTGCATTTTTTGCTTTCCCAATTGGCACCATATCACACTCAGTCATCGACCTTCCTGAAAACAATTAGAAAAGTAGCGAAACATCCTACCTATATTCTCTTCCAAATTACTGTTACTTAATTATTTAGGGTATTAAATCCATTCATCTCACATTTTATTGTTACGTCCCTAAGGTGCCAAGTAATGAGAATGACACTGCCCACCGGACGTTTATATAACATCAAACTTTTATCGAGTCAAAGGCACGAAGGGACGAATTAAATGAATAATGAGAAGTGGTGGAGGAGTTGAATATAATTATAATAAAAATAGCGGGAGACAACGGGAGTAAAAATAGGCAAATGGTCTATAAAAAGACAAGCACCAACATGTTGGATCCGAAGTAATCAATATTTGATACCAATCAAATGTATGGTAAAATGCATATAATAATAATAATAACTTCACACATCTCACACACGGCCGTCTGATCCCAAACTAGGCAGAGCCTGTACTATGGTAACCAGACCGCTGATAAACATATATATTTCTGAATACATACATATAGATAAATTACATCCAGACACAGAACAAAATGATCGTGCTCATCACACAATTATTTGTTCTGGGTGGGAATCGAACCCACGACCTCGGCTTAGCAGTCAGGGTCACTAACCACTAGACCAACAGGCCAGTCGGAAATTGACCTTCGAAAAATTGGTCACTGCTATGGATAAAAATCTTCTAAAATGGACTGGAGTTCGCCTGGTGGTCGAATTTCGACCAAAAAACGTGAATGTTTTATTTAATTGTCCAGTATAGCTTGAACTATCATTGTATTGACTTTCCGTACCATGAGAGGTCACAATATATACTGTAGCTTTGTGTAGTAGTTTTCGCATCATTTTTAAAATTCTGAATATCACATACCTCCGTGCTCGAAATGACCTTAAAAAGGGTATAAAGAACCCTGATTTTCGCTCAGTTTCGTTTTCGTACAGATTTCCGTTAAAACTTCTAACTCTTATCTCTTTGTTTTTCCTTAACTGGCGAAATCATTGGTAAATGATAAAACTATTTAATTAACAAGTAGGTAGGCTATATGAAAAACTGCTTTCAAATAAAGATAGGGTTCATAGGCTACGGTTACCGCTTACCATCAGGCAGTTAGTATGCTTCTGTGCCACCGACGTGGTATGTAAAAATCAAATTTTTTTGTCATCGATTTTCTTGGTATGACTTTAATGTACTGTTGGTAACTTATTCCTGCTGCACTGACCACAAATTATAATTAAAATAAATCGGTACCGTACAATTTGGCCCCAACTCAAAAACAGAAATAATAAACCATAGACGGAACAACATTTCCCCATAGAGGTATTATAGTTAGAGAGCTACGAAGTGGCGACGTCGCGTCGGTAGCAAGAGAAAGAAGACGACAGTTTACATGCATCTCTTCGCTGATTTATCTTTATTATCAGTGTTTATAAGTAACCGTTGAGAAAGAAGCTAAGATAACCGCATCAAATAAACATTTTAACAGCTTTTCTGTCATGTTGAAAATTATTAATGTATATAATACTAATAATAAAAACTATTAATAACAACAACATGGTAATGCTGCTGTATACAGGTGCATAGGTTGTGTTTTGGACCTCTGATGGCATTTACTCATAGTTATGACTTATACTTTGAGCCAACCAATTAGCGAAGAGGTGCGAAAGAGATACATGTAAATCGCTGTCTTCTTTCTCTTTCTACCGACGCGCGACGTCGCCAACCCACATACAGGGAATCCAATACCTTCCCGCCTCTAGCTATATAATACCTCTATGACCAGGTAAAAAACATCTTATGTTGACAACATTATTATCAATCACTTAACGACTTCCTCGTCTATGTTCCTGACTCAAGGACCCTGTATCTAAGCTCATGAATAAAAGTGATTAAAAAAAATCAATTTACTGTCAAATTGAAATTGTCAATACAATATTGCATGTCAACTATGTCAAGTGTCAAACAGCGCACGTTGTTTGTAGTTTTGTAACCTTTAAAATAAAACCTTTTATTATTTCTATAAAGCTTAAGTGATTTTATTGTAATGGTAAAGCGAGTAAGTGACATAAATATAATTTCGTTTCATTTATAATTTTTTTTCTAATTTTTATATTGCCTATATCTTTTCATTTTTATGTAATTTTCTTCCCTTTCATCATAAGCTCATATATTTTTAATTAAAACACAATAACAATATCCAACTATTTTAGCCTGCCAAATTGTCCATTTCTAAAGAAGATGGTGAGACTCAAATCGTCAATGAGAGTGGTAAACGATCTTCGGAAGACGAGAATAAAGATGGAAAGAAACGCCTCAAAACAAAAGGCCTATACCGACAGCCGACGGTAAATGAACTAAACAGGCTTCAAGAGACCGAAACCTTATTCAATTCAAACCTCTTCCGACTACAGGTTGAAGAAATTATTAATGAAGTCAAAGTGAAAGAAAAGACTGAGAATAAATTTCTTCAGTGGTTCACTGAGTTAAAAACACATTTATTGTCTATACCTAAAGATACTACAGAGTATGATTTATCTGAACAGACTCTGTTCAAGAAACTAAAAGTTAAAATACCACTAACTGAGCGGTTGAATGAAACAAAATGCATATTTAAATTTCACAATTTTAGTGATGTTGAGATTGTTGGGTCCTATGCACTTGGGTGCTCTATTAATTCTAAATTGAGAATAGATTTACAGATAACTATCCCATCTGTTACATTCACTAAAAATGATTCTGTTAATTATAAATATCACAAGAAAAGGGCTGCATATTTATCATATGTTGCTTCTCATTTGCTTACATATGAACAGATTGAAGACTTACAATTTTCTTACACAAACAGCTGTGAAACTAAACCAGTATTGGACTTTAAACCATCAGGAAAACTCGGAAACCATTTATCAGTTCGCATTAACTTGGTATGTGAGAGTGATACATACAAGTTACACAGATTTAGTCCAGAACGTAACAATCTTAGAGAGGCTTGGTTATTCAATGAAAGCTCCGAAACAAACACCGATGTTGGGCCTCCAACACCATATTATAATAGCAGTGTGCTCACGGACCTTACAAGTTCTATAAATTTTGACTTTTTACAAGAAATTTTTGATAAAAGTGATAATTTGAGGCAAGCCGTAGTATTACTGAAGATTTGGTTACAACAAAGAAAGTTGTCTATATCAGGATTTGTTGTTTGTATGTTTGTTGCATATTTTGTACAGACAAAGAGAGTCAACAACATTATGAGCAGCTATCAAATTGTTAGAAATATTTGGATTGCACTCAGTAAGTTATAGTTATGTTATATCAATTCATTAATTTTTAAGATTTCTTAGATGGCAAGTACACCTAAAATAATAAATATAAACTTGACTGGCTTGTTGGCCTAGTAGTTAGTGACCCTGACTGCTATGCAGTTCTCCCCCTAAAGTCCCCGCGACACAGGAGTGACACAGGAGTAATTCCTAATGCGGGAGTTGTCTTTTTAACAAAAAAAATAAATAAATAAATCAGTGCCTAAGCTCTGAATATTGAGATTTTAATTTCGGCACTATCTTGTGTTATTTACATAAGTCATCTGATTTACAATAAAGGTTGCGGGTTCGAACCGCACTCAGCATATTACCAAAGTGAACCGAGTCCTACTGTAAGTATTTAGCTTAGTGCGAGGGGTTCACAATACTAGTGATGTGTGTCTCATGTCAATAGTAGTCTCTTAAAAAAAATCTAAGTTTGTAAAACAATGTTTCCTGGGCATACATCACAAGGGTCTACATGACTAAAATATAAAGACAATATTGTAAAATGTCAAATAATTAAAAGTTTTTCTTTAATTCATGTAATTGGTATTGTTATTGGTATAGGGCTCTGTTTCCGCATTTAGACTCATAGACGGTCCATTATGTGTTCGAATAAGCTGACTAGTTGAGCCAGCCTAGCTCCTTCCAGAAGCACAGAAGCCTCCTGGGGCGTTCACAGGCATCTAGGTAAGTGCCCGTTGTGTTGCTACACGCGTTGAGACATCCTCTGCATAGGGGACTGTCTGTCGCACAGATGGTGAATAGGTGCCGGTTTAATTTTAATTCATGTAAAATGTTTTAGAGTTTTCCATCGCTTTCCATTTTGTTTAGAGAACTGCATATCTTTAATTATTTTAATTTATTAAATTATGTCATGTAAAGTCTATTTGAATTAATGTTAATAATTCACAAAATTCTTTTATTCTTTGTAGAAACAACAGACCTTGATAAAAAAGGTTTATCAGTACACAAGGGCCAAGATTCATGTCCACCAATAGAAGTCTTCCACAAACACTTTCCTGTTGTATTCATTGACAAGACGGGATACTTTAATGTTTGTTGGCAAATGAACCGCAGTACTTATAGTGTGTTGAAGAGAGAGTGTGCTTTGGCTATAGATATGTTAGACAATGGAAAAATTAATAGTTTTATTCCACTGTTTATGACTCCTGTAAAACCGTTAATGCAGTTTGATCATATACTAAGGTAAGTAATGAGAAACAGTTTTTATTAATGATAATATTGTATCTCACGAAGTCCGTTTGACTTGTAATCATGTCAAATGTTGTGTGTGTGTACGTCTTTGGCGTCATAGCTCCTACAGGGATGGACCGGTTTTGTTTTAGTTTTTTTATTTGAAAGGTGACTTGATCAGGAGTGTTTATAGATATAAATCAAGAAATACTGTTCAGCCGTTCAAAGATCATCAGCTCTTTTCTAATAGTTAAAGGGCTTTTTGAGTTCGGTTAATTTAAAATTTTAAATTTATGCTTGTTAACATTTATATGTCTACATGCAGTTGGGTACATTTGCATTATTAACTGATACTAAACTCAGATTCCTACTGGTCATTCTGTTATCTGGACCATTTAAGTTAGCCATGCCCTAGTATAATTTATTGATATGCAAATATAATTATTAACCTTTTCGTTTCTAGATTTAAATCTCTGCCGAAAGTCAAAGAATCCGTTCTATCTAAAACCCCAAAGGAATCTCAAATCAACTATGGGCTAGACCGGTTAGTTCTTGTTGCTGATGTTATATATCAGCTGCTGGAGAAAGGCCTGGGTACTAGAGTGGAGGTTATACAACAGGTACTTGAGGGAGATTTGTCTTGGTCAGTTAAGAAGAGCTTGCAGAAAGCAAGGAGTGGGTATGTATTTCATGTCTGATATAATAAAGTTGAAGAGTTTTTGTTTTATTGTTTGTTTGTTTAAATGCGATAATCTCTGGAACTACCAGCCGGATTCGAAAATTCTTTTTTGTATTGGATAGAGTATTCATTGAGGAAGGTTATAGACTATGTACCATCACGCTACGACCATTAAGAAAGGAGCAGTGGCCATAGATGCGGGTGAAACTGCGGGAAACGACTAGTATGAAATAAGGGATCATTCATTAGTTACGTATGAATTTTTGAAGCCCCTATCCTCATGTGGGCACACATAAGATTTCTCAGGCTTCCCCTCTTCCCTTTCTTACGTAAGATTTTATTTTATAGTTTTCTTAAATAGGTTAATGTAATTAGAAAAGAAGACGTCACAACGTGTCTTGTCACAGAGAGTAAAGAAGAGTGGTACTGAAGCCATTTTTGGGATGGACCCGAAATAAGATCATGTATGGTTTTTTTTTTATTAACAGGCGTGTTGGTCTCGTGGCTCGTGGCAATAGACTCATTTGTGACGGAACACTGTGTGTTTTTAGTCGTTTTGATTCCCACATACCACTTCACCAGTAGCCATGGTGAGGTGATGACCCGTGGGGGATTCCACAAAAAAAAAAGTATGTTTATCAGCAGTCTGGTTACCATAGTATAGGCTCTGTTTAGTTTGGGATCGGATAGCCGTATGTGAAGTGTCTTAATATATTATAATTTTTAGGTGCCTTTTCCCATAAGTACCCTTACATAATTAATGAATAGCTCCTAATGGGTCGTCCATTAATCACGTGACGTTTTTTAGAAACTTTTTGACCCCCCTCCCCCCTGGTGGTACGTGGTGAGGTTTTAGACTACCCCCCCCCCTTAGCCAAAATCACCTGTATTTTTTTTTGTTCAAAATATATTTAAAACTTTCAAAATATTATCTTTAAATACAGATATAATCAACAAAAAATAAATACACGTGATATCTCACTACACCCCCCCGTCCCCCATTGTGATATTTCGTGATTTTTTCCGAACCCTTTCCCCCCCTTTCGAGCCTCACGTGATTAATGGACAATCCCTAATGAGTTATTAGAAAGACATTTTAGATAATTATACTATCTGTGTAGATATTCTACCCATGAGCATTAAAATACCAACATTGTAGGCTGTAAGTTATGAAAATAATAAGGCATAGGAACACTCTGTATGTCACCTGAATACCATAATGGTTTCTTACCCCATGAGTTATTAAATTGTTATTATTATTGTAAAGTAACAAAATTGCTTTTTTCTTTACAGTTTTGAGGAAAAACTGTCTTTCGGATTCGTACTGAATAGTGAGAATTCTATAAATGTGGTGGAAAAGGGACCTCCTGCGAATTTGCCTGAGGCTGAACAGTTTAGGTAAGAGTTATAGTGACCATTAGTACGGAAGAAATTATTCTGTATAATAAATTAAAAAGCGACTTTACTTAATCCTTTTTATACTAAGCAAAAGAGGTGGTTAAATAAAATTGTCAAGCCACTCTATTTTTTAACCCCCGACCAAAAAAAGAGAGGTGTTATGAGTTTACCGTGTATATCTGTGTGTCTGTTCGTGTCTTTGTTGCTCCTAAACGTATGAACCGATTTTGATAATTTTTTTTTTTTGTTTAAAAGGAGTCTTGGTCAAGATCGTTGGAGTGTTCTTAGATATAATTTAAAAATCTGTTCAGTCGTTGTAAGAGCATTATCTCTTTATGCCACTGCCTTTAATTTAAATAAACATTATGTAGTTTTTATTTATTGGTGTTATCTATAGAGCGTTCTGGGGTGACAAGTCGGAGCTGCGTCGTTTCCAAGATGGCTCCATCACGGAGACGTGCGTGTGGGAGGGGGAGACCCTGACAGAACAGCGAACCGTCACCAGGCAGATTGTCGATTATCTAATGAAGCTCAAGTTTGGTATGTATGTATGTTTGTACCATCTCTCCTCTGTGTGTCCGTCATTTTTTCTGTGTACAAATGAGTAATGTCTGAAACTAATTTATAAAGTACTCAATATTTTAATAGTTTTGTGTACTTATCTTATTTTCAAATAGATTTTTAGTGTGCAATACAAATCTTTATTTATATTTATTTAACATGCTTTTATTAACTTTACTTGTAACTATTTGTAACTTGTAACCTATGTAAACAAATCAAATTAATTTTAACTTATTTCTATTTTACTTTTGTTTTGTACGGTTGCTAGTTTTAGTAACAGTAAAGTTACAGCGGGAGAGCCATGCTTCGGCACGTATAGGCCGGCTCGACTGGAGTGATACCACGGCCTCACGGAAAACCGGCAGTATAGCAATGCTTTCATTGCTTTTCGCCGAGTGAGTGATTTTACCGGAGGCCCTAACTCTGCTCTCTCTCTCTCTCCCCTCCTCTCCCCCTCTGCCCCGCCTTCTCCTACTTCCACCTTAAAGGCTGGCAACGCACTAGTGACTCTTAAGTTGCAGATGCCCATGGGCGGCCGTAGTCACTTACCATCAGGTGACCCATCTGCTCGTTTCCCCCTATCCTATAAAAAAATTAACATTTATAGACATGACCACACAAACATTTATGATGTCAATATTTTTTCTTATCACCTATGGCTTTATGAGCTGGATTGTGTTTTGTCGTAGATATAAACCCGTCGGAGCTGTACCACGCGGCCGACCAGTGCGACAGCTTGTTGTCGCGCAAGTCGTGGTCGGGCTCGCGCGTGCTGAGCGCGGACGACTCGGCCCTGGTCGCGCTGCGCGCCTTCGACGAGCTGCGGCGCGACCTGCGCCAGCTGCAGCAGCTGCCCTTGGACATCAGCGCCGTGTACGGTAGGTGCGGGGGGACAACTCCTTTCCTCCATTTTTATATATAGATATATCTATTTACATTGGTCTGTATATTAAGTGTAAGGTGTAAATGACACCGTACCGAATCCTGGAATAGTGTATTCAGATCATCATTTTGAGTAGAAAATCATTGGAAAATTCATAATTTCATATTTTGCTTAAAAGTGATATCACAATGAGTAAAAAAACATTTTACCGAAAAAAAATAATTTAATACCTACCCCATACGGTCAACAACTGCAATGTAATTAATTAAACAACATTTATGCAATCAGCTGCTTCGACGACGCCGAGCGCTTAGGATCATTCACCGTACCGCACAGTACTCGTGTTGCGTTACATTGCTTAGCGCAAAATCAAACTATTGACTGTAAATCCTTAATCTCGCATTTTTATAATGAACTGACTTTTGCATTGTATCTAAAGATAGACGTTTTTGTAAGTTATTCGCGACGGTGATACTTACACGCTGTATACATATAATCCGTATTCTAGAAAATATATTACAAAATAAGTTTTTAGAATCAAACAACGTTAACGCCTCCCTCCACATCGCTAATAAGCAGTACACTCTCCTTATGAACTTGGTCGGGATCACAGCTCTGTGCACGTACCTATAGTCCGCCTTAGTAATAGTCCACCAATACTAAGAACTTACTAGTTTGGTCCTTCGAACCCGATCTTTTTTTAATAATTCGTTTTTTTTTAATTAGAACCAACCCCCCAAATACCAGGTTACTGTGTAGATTGTGACCACCAGGGGGTTACTATAAGTAATTTCCATCATTGCAGGAGTATCCCCGGTATTCAGCTACTGCTGTCCCCTCCCCGGCCTGCCCCGCGCCGCCCCCCACAACCCCTGGCAGCGCGGCGCCACGTGCCTGGTGAAGGACATGAGCAGGCCTGACGGGGTGGCCGCGCTGCCGGAGTACACACCCGTGTGTAAGGCTGTTTTAGAGATGGGTAAGATTCGTGTATATATGGAATAGAATAGAATATTCTTTATTGTACACCATAATACATTAAACTACAATGATTGATCTTAATATTAATGTTATGTACAATGGGCGGTCTTACCGCTAAGAGCGATCTCTACCAGACAACCTTAGGATGGATTTAGTGGCAGAATTAAGTAGTAGTTGTCGGTGTACTACATATATATACATACATATATCTAGTCTTATACATAAGCATACAATATACATATATAAGTAAACAAATATATATCTATATATACATATATTTTCATATATACCGAAGCAATAACAATATATGTATTTTATTTAGAAAACAAATGATTACTTGAGCACTATTTTTTTACCTTACTAACAGAGTCATACTACTCTGTTACTAGTGTTGTCCGATTCTTGACCAACCTAGTGACTCCAATTCGATTAGAAATTTTCTGTCACAGCAGAACAAATTGTTCCCCATCGCGTCATCCAATACACATTTTACATCAATGTCATTTGAACCTTCCAGGTCACAGCGGCAAGTGGCCCGGTGATCTCCAGGCCTTCAGGTGTCTCAAAGCTGCCTTCCACCTGCAGATCGCAGAGCGTCTGAACAAGCAGTACTCCCTCCCTACCCAAGCGTACCCCACACACATCGATGTGCTCAAAAACGGGCTTGTGTTCAGACTAGAGATTGCACACCCGAAAGAGATAACGTTATTAAGAAGACAAGTAGAAAAAGGAGTTCTGAAGTTTAAAGAGAACGAAGAGAGTGTGAGATTGCAGTTGGAGACTGTGTTAATGCCGAGGTTGAGGGGCGCGCTGCACGGGTGAGTTTTACCCTTTTGCTTACTAACTTTTGTTCGCAGCATCGCTTGCGTTAATATAGATTTTGTCAAGCAATTCAGGTAAAAAGTATTTTTGGTATTTTTTTCTGGATGAAAGATATGATGATGTATATCTATAACTGGCTGACCCGTGCAACTTAGAAAGAAAGAAAGAAAAAATGATTTATTTTGTTAAAGCACAGTATACAACAATTATAAAATAAAAATAATAACTTAGGTACAAAAGAAAATAAAAAAAAAACAATTAAAATTTTAATACCATGTAAAATTTTTGACGCGTCATTTGTTACATGACACTGACATGTCACATGACGCGTCAATGCCACGTATCCGACCACGTTTCTTTGAATGTAAATTACAAAAAAATACTTTGAATGTTACTGAGGGTTGTACGCCGTGCCCTAGAAAATAGGTGGACCCTCAGTCTGACACTGCGATGGACAAATGCCACCTCAGTACTGATTTTCAGTGCTCACCTTAACTGTCGACTGGACGCCAATAGCCGACCAACAGCTGACCAACAGCCGACGACTTCGACCACGTTTTTAAATTTTCCCCGTTTTTGCAACCTTTTTTATTCCGTCTGTAGCTTTTTTAAATAAAATATATCTAAATGTACCTAGTATAGTATTTATTTAATAAAATATTTTTCAAACCCCACAGGCTGCACCAAAGACATCCCTCATTTGGCCCAACAGTCTGCCTCTTCAAACGTTGGCTGTCCAGCCACCTGCTGTCCCCGCCCCACTTCCCCGAGCCAGTGGCCGAGCTGATGGTGGCTGCCGTGTTCTTGCACCCCGAGCCTACACAACCGCCCACCAACCCCACTGTTGGGCTTGTCCGAGTGTTGAGTAAATTAGTCGAATTCGATTGGGCTACAGAAGTGATCGTGTTGGACTTCAACGATGACATGTCTCGTAAGTACATACATACATAAATATACTCACGCCTATATCCCTAAAGGCAGAGCATGTAGGCAGAGGCGTATTAAAGACCCACATTTTGCCAAATATAATTTGTAAGGCCATTGTCGGCAATGGGAAATTGGGAATTGGAATTTGGGAATTAAAGATGGGGAAATTTTGAGTATGCTGAATGGGAAAGGTAGGTTAGAGGGAAAGACAATGGAAGGAGCTATAGCTTGAGTAGGTCAGGGTTAAAAACAATCTCTCCAGTATTGCTATAAACTATCAAATTCACTAAATAACATACTGCTATGTTATTCGTACCTCTATCAGCACTTATAATGCAAGCCTAGCTTTATATCCCTCTACCATTGTCAACCGACCAATAGCGTAGCGCTACTGGTATCACTAGTAATAATAATGTCTATTCATTCATATTTAAAAAAAAGTAAATTAGTAAACTGTTTTATCATCAATTATAATTTGCTCCTATTTTTAATAAAATAAATACGAGGTCACCTCTATTTTGTTAATAAAACTTACTACTATACCGTAGTGAATGATTTTAATACTGTATTTTTATTAATTGTTAAAACCTGACGTAAAATGGTTAGTTGTATAACAGCTACATGCTTGTTGGTGAGGAGTTTCAAGAAAGATATAATACAGCGTATGATATTATTTCAATCATAACTATGTTTTTGGGGTGGTGATAATGGGAGTGAATTTTATCAAAGCGGGGTGGCATTGATAAATAAAATTTTTATGTAAGGATTTTTTTTCAACTTTAATGGTTGTTTCACAGAAATTATCCAATATAGTCGGATGATTTTATTTTTATAACATTATATGTTGTTGTTTATAATAATATCTACGTATTTACGGGAATTAACGCGATCACCACGCGTTGACTACGGCCAGTGCAACCTGTTCGAAACGTCAGGCAATTCAGAGGTATGTAATACCTTATCGTGATCGCGTTAATTCCTGTAAATACGTAGATAATATTATATTATGGAACGCCAAAGTTTAAAAGTTAGTATGTTTTTGTTTATTAATTTTGGAGCGGTCGTCTCAGTCTCCTTTCGTCGCGAGTGCAAAAAAAAAAGATTATTTAAATAGGGTATGAACTTTAAAGCAATCGCATTTTTATTTAGTTGTCTTGTCGAAAAAATGTACGTTAGACCTTCCATCCCTATTTCTGTCCCCGTCCATTCGAGGTCCATTCGAACGGTACGACGCGGTTCAGTATCATTTCAAGGCCCAAATTACCCCTCGTCCTCCGGTTGCTTAACAGGTTTAAATTGACGTTAATTTATATTTGTTATAGGAGAGGAAATCACAAAAATTGAGCAAAAATTGTCTTCGAGTGAAGCTCGTCCGGCGGTGTGCATAGTGACGTCACACGACGGGCCGGTGGGGGGCGCGTGCGCGTGGTCGCGCGCAGGCCCCGCGCTGCACGTACTCGCGCGGGCGCGCGCGCTCGCCTCCAGCGCGCTCAAATACTTGGATAACGCGATGTTAAACGACACTATGGAAAATGTTTTGGTCAGTACTTCTAAAATAATTCACTATCACTTCAATATATTCGTTTAATAACTGAAGTCCCAAATATGATACCAATTGTACCATGCGATTGTACCTACGATTTTTTTATCGAGTAATGAAATAAGCGTTTGTCTTCCAACTCAGCTGATGATAAGTGATGACAAAGGTGGTACACGCCTATCTAAAAGAAATATATTCATTCTACTCTTGAACATTCCAGGAGTATAATTGTCTGGAAAAATAACGTAACGATTGTATGGCTTCTGCCTAGCTGTTGTATAATTTACAAAAAAAAATCGGTTTAATATAATGTGTAATGGTCTTAGGGTTGAAGTAAAACATTAAAAAAAGGGTGAAACTTTTCATCAAGAATTCCTTCCGTCTGTAGGGTATTTTCGTTCCATCTTACTCCGGCTACGACGTGTTGATCCGCCTGCAGCCGAGCCTGGTCCCGCACCGCGCCGAGCGCGTGGACCGGCCCGCGCGGCTCCGGCGCCTGCCCGACCAACCCGCAGCAGACATCATACCTGTCGTGGAGTTCCATCCCGTCAGGAACTACTTGGATGAGTTGAGAGTAAGAATCTGCGTGTCATTTAACTCATCCTTTTTTTTAGCTAACCCACAAAAACAAAATTGATGGCAAGTGACCACTGCTGTCTATAAATACTTGTCATTTCTTCCTTGGTAACCTTGTTCTGTAACTCTAGTCACTCTTCTTTCAGGGAGAAAAGTACAACACAGCAGTGACCATAAACATATTATGGTCACTGCTGAATTCCTCAGGGTAGTAGCATAATGTTAAAAAGTCTATAACATATTGTTACAAGCCTGGGTTCGAGATTAGAATATCCACTAATTTGTAACAAATAGACACAATTTATTTAAATAGTTGTAATAATTCTCACTTGTGCTATTCGCTATTCTTCGCTTTGTTAACTTGTAGTATCGCTTAACTAAAACTAACTTTCCACACCGTAATTTACCTTTCTTATATAGTTCGAAAAACATATCATAGAAAGTTGGAGAACTTTCCTGAAACATCTCGTACTATCTATCTGACTCGACCACTCTGGTATTTTCTATAGCAGAGTAGAATGTTCTATTAGTTAAAAGTTATTCGTTAAAAGGTCCTGCGTTAATTTAGGCTTCCGCAACAAAACCTTAAAAAAATTATGCATTTTTTTTAATCCTACTGATAATTCGGTATCACCACGATTTCCACACACACTGCTATATACCCCCGGCAAATCATCTGTTATTATTAAGTAGCAAATAAAAAACAATTATGTGTGATACACTTAAAATAATTCTCGGTACCTAGGTATCTCTTTTAAAGCAAATTTCGACTACAATTCTTTCAGCTTTCAATGTTTTGTTTTAAATCGTTTACCAGAATAACTTGAACTGAAAACTGTTTTTACATAATTTGCATAGAAAGAAATATTTGATCCATTTTTTTATTGATATCATTAATATTCGTCAAAAGCTACAAAACAAAAATAAAATAAAAAAAATCTGTTGAACGTACTTGGGAGAAAATAGTTCTTAACTGTGTTGTGTTTAGTTACTTATATAGATATTGATGTTTCCAGAGCGCCTACGGTGAGTTCGCGCTGTTCTTCCACGACACGTACGGCGGCGAGCTCGTGGCCGTGCTGTGGAAGCCGGACGTGCGCGAGGACAGAGAGTTCCAGGTAAATAATATATTTCAACAAATATAAAAATAAATAAGTACTTGTATATTTTTTCTTACTTTAACATATCACTAGTCTTTTTGACTGGCCTGTTGGTCTAGTGGTTAGTGATCCTGACTGCTGAGCCAGAGGTTCGATTTCCACTCAGGACAAATAAATGTGTGATGAGCACGATCATATTTGCTGTGTCTCGGTGTAATTTAGTTATAATATGTATGTATTTAGTTGTATAAGTATGTTTATCAGCAGTCTGGTGACCATAGTACAGGCTCTGCCTAGTTTTTAATCAGACGGCCGCGATGAGGTGTCTTTATATATCTATATAGGTATATATAAATGAAACCCTATTGTCCTTGGTCACGGCATCACACGTGAACGGCTGGACCGATTTGCTTTTTTTTGTGTGTCTTATTAAGAAGTGAAGAAGGTTCCTATGAAAGAAAATAAATTTAAAAAAAGCGGAAAATTAGAAAATTAAAGAAAACTTAACAAGGGACTTATGCGGGTGAAACCACGGGACGCAACTAGTTTATATATAAGTCATTCTTACTGTGGGTTGTAAAAAGGTTCATTATTGCGTGTTCATCACTGAGAGAAACACATATTGCTAATCCCACAGAATAAGGTCAATACTTATGTTTAAGTGGGGTTTTAGGAAATTGGATAGAATTCGAACTAAACCATTTTCTTTTAAAGACTACTAGTAACGTGGGTCACACATTACTAGTATTCTTGTTAACCCCTCCAGCTAAGCTAAATGTTTGTTAAGCTAAGTGTTTGTAAACTTCTTTTCACTCTTTCTCCACCTTAGGCACCTTTTTATACTGCGAAGGTGGCAAACGTACACGTCGAACTTGATTGTAAGCAATTACAATGCTACTAAAGGTTTCTCATAATGATGTATATTTTCCAGTTAACGAACGCGAATGCTTTGAAGCCAGTCACAGTGGACGGTGAGACCAAGTACAAGGTGAATGTGGAAGCCTTGGTGGAAGACTTCAGGATACTGGGGCATGGACTCGTCAAAGATGTTACTGTGCCTTGACCAATATTAAATAATAGTATGAAAAATAAAATATAAGAAAAATATATATATTTTTATTTTACCTGATGTTGCTGTCCTAGTGGCGCCTCCAGTCACAGAAAATATAGGACATTCAGGTTCGCGACCCCAACATCTGCGAGCCACTGCAGTCTCAGTTCCGTTCCCTATCCGAGACTTGAGGCATCCCCTACCCTAGGTTCCTCTCTCTACCCATTGTTCCTTATACAAATTTACCTTTTTCCTTCTTTTCCGTCTTAAACCGACTACGTTTCCAAGGAGGGTTGGCTGTCTGCCGGCCATAAAAGACACCAGCTAAAACCCTTTCCAATGTTACACATTGCGACGACCCCATGAAAATTGGGAAAAGGGCAGAAAAATAATGATTTTTATTATGAACGTGATATTTGAAAGTGCGTAACACTTTCAAAAAGGAGGAGATTGAAGAGTGATTTTATTAATAGGCGATTATTGAATCCTAGTTTGCTTAGGTTCAGACTGCAAGCATAGCGCAATGGGTAAAGTGGTCGCCTTGCCATCGCTTCCCACACGGGACAAAAATACGTTTGATCCACAAATAGTGCGAGTGTTTCAATTTGGCCGTTGTTTCAATTTATATAAAGTCCCACAACACAAGAAACATTGCTAGAGCGGGAGCTGTCTTTATATTTCATTAAAAAAAAACTAAGATCGAACAAAAAAAAATTTTGATCGAACAATGACGAACAGTTGAAATAGCAAAAAAGAAAGTAAAAAAGCGACTTCTAAAACAGCTCTAAATAGGGAATATGCATGTATTTTTTTTTATCTTTTATTGACTTGTTCCATCATTCTACTCTAATAAAAAATATAAGTAACCTTGGCAATGTTCAAATTCATTTTTAAAATAACATTGAAAACATCGATAAAATTTGATTTGTTTGAACGCCGCCATATTTCGCGGGCCTTGGATGACGTCAGATACCCCGCTCAGTGTTTGTTTCATAAACTTAGTATACTTACTTGAAGTGTTACAGTAATTTTATACCTATTTTCAGTTGTAATTACTATTTATTGTAATTAATAGATGATGGATAAAGTTAAAAAAAACATTTTATAGGTATTGCCTTGTCCCTAAGTGTAAAAACACTACAAGAAGTACACCCAATACAGTATTTTTTCCTGTACAAAATAATAATGTAAAATACGAAAACAATGGTGTAAATTAATGAGAAGAGATGAAGTGTCTTCAATATCGTGTTCATATTGTTGTGAAGATCACTTTAATGTAAGCATATTACAATTTAATTGCTAGTATAGGGTGAATTAGTCAGCAGTAAATTATGTTTGTTTTAAATATCAAGCAGAAGGCAACTTGCTTGTCTACTTAAACTAGGTAACAAAAGTCCAATCAAACTTCATGAATATAACTAACTATACATATCTTACCTATCCTTTAGATTATAATATAACAAGTATTATAATAATTACCTTGCAGCTTTCACTCCTTTGACCTCAGCCGACGTAAAATCTGGATTTGATGCAAAATATATAGTCATCATGAATGCATCTATTTTTGGTAGATTGTCCGATTGTGCTTTGACAAAACTACATTCAGTCATCGTCCTAGATGATTTCTAATATCACTAGAATGCTTAAATTGCACTAGCTAAGAGCAAAAACCACGGAAACACCTATCTTTCTCCGTAACACTGCGAATATAGGCGCCGATGAATGACAAGACGGGGAATTTGACGTCATGTTTTGTTTCGACCAATAGTGAAGCGTTTTGCGAAGTTGAATTTCGCTCCCATATTTTGCATATTTTAATTAATATTTTTTGTAATTAAAGAAGAAGTAAATAAGAAAATAATTGTTTAGGCATAATATGTGGACAATAAAGATTCAAGGGAAAATTAATCAAGTAAATTTAAACGACATGCATATTTCCTATTGACGTCACACCTTACAGTGCTCTCAGTGTATATGGGAACACACTTATATAGTAATTGTATGTTTTTCTATCGAAAAACTTTTTAAATTATCTATTTTTTTTGTATACATTAAATAAAGATTTTAATTCTATACTAACATAATAAAGCTGAAGAGTTCTTTTGTTTGTTTCTTTAATTGCGTTAATCCGTGGAACTATTAGTCAGATTTGAATATTTCTTTTCGTATTGGATAGAGTATTCATTGAGGAAGGTTATAGGCTACATAACATCACGATACGACCATGAGGAGCGGAGTAGTGACATCAAATGCAGTTAAAACTGTGGGGAACGTCCAGTTACAAATATAAAGAGGCGAATAACACTGGCTGGACAACATATCCATGCATAGGTATGGGTACCTAATTAGTATTTATTTTTTATAAGTGTGTATTACCTTAGTGTGCTATCAAATAAAATGTTCTCTTTCTTTCTCTGATAACTGACTTTTGAGGAAGGTTTTAGGCTATTTAAGATCACGTTGCGACTTTAAGGAGCGGAGCAGAGATCATTAACGCTTGTGAAACTGCAGGGAATGGATAGTGGCTAATATAAAAATCGATGGAATTTCCAAAAAAAGTATAATATATGTATTCATAAAAAGCTATGATAAAGTATAATAATAATAACATCCTAGGACATACAAATCGCTATCTAGACCCTAACTAAGTATAGCTCCTGCACCTAGAACCCAGATAAACTTATAGTTTTTTAATAAATACATATAAATACATTTCATGACCAATGCAAATAGACATTTTCATGCATACAAACATTTTCACTGACCGGAAATCGAACCCGCGACACCCAGTGTAGCATACGAATGCACTACCACCGTGCCACAGAGGTCATCTATATTATATTTTGATAAAATAAGGGAGGGTATCCAGAGGAGCGGGATAGTTTCTAATCCAGTCACCCCCTTCTATCTGCCTGGCAGGGTCGCCCTGCTGCAGCCAGGTCCCTGCTGGCAGATACACATCTCGCTCGCGGGCTGCGTGTTCCACCACGGGAGCTACCAGTATGTTCTCACCGAGAAGATATTCTGGGGGCAGAGACATTAAAGTTATTTGTTTATCACTTTATTGTAATAAAACATATAAATTTGAAAGTTTTGGACATCCTATGGCCTATAGTAAGATGATATGGTTATGCTGAAAGAATAAAAAACTTTTATAATATCTTAAACAACTTAAAAACCATGTTTATGAAATTAGTGAATTGGTTCTATTTATTTTGACTACGACGGTTGTGCTCTAATCAGTCTTAATAAATGTATTTTTTAATAATCATAATAATTATTATTGCACTGTATATTAATATAAGAGAGTAAAGTATTTAATTATAGCGACAGTAATTAAATAATAATACATTACGTTAAGTTTCGTCTGGTAGAGATCGCTTTTAGGGATAAGACCGCCCATTGTACTCTAATTTGTAAGATACCTATGTTTTTCAACTGTATTTTATTAATGGTGTACAATAAAGAATGTTCTATCTAACTATCTGCGTTCTGAAATAGCTCATACAAAGTACATTGTTGCTCGAACTCGTGCCGTCGAACATAGCAGTACCTACCATCGCAGTACCTTCAGTGCCTACTTCGTAATTATACCCCAGTTGTGTCTAAAGAAGTTTTAAAACAAAACAGACGTATTATGTATATGTACTATACATACGGTCCCAAATGTCGTGTGCCTCTGTGTCGTTCGGAGCAATCCACCAAATGGGTGGGTTCACAGGTGAGCCATCGTTTATTGCACGATGGCAGGCCGCTATTATCTTCGGCGCATATTCTGCGTGGAGGGCGACGAATTTCTTGCTTATGACTATTGTCTGAGGAAAAAATATTAAGTATATTTATTTTTTTGTTGATAGGGCTTGTGTCGTGTTGCAAGCATTTATAATATGACTTGGTTTTTATTTACAAAAGTGAAAAGGGTATTGAAATGTAAACCTATTTGGCATAAATCACGGGCTATTTAACATTACCGTTGTTTATTTCACCAATAAGTTAATTAAGCTCTCTATCGGACTGAGGAAGATTGCCTCAAAGTGGGGCCTGACTCTTGCAGAAGCTAAGATATGACAGCTTGTGGAATATTGTCCGTTTATGTTAGAAAAATGCGAAGACGGAAGAAGAACTTTGCTAATATGTAATAGGTATCCTACATCGTAACTATCATCGACTCTTAAATTTGTAATCCATTGACAATGCAAACGATGGGAATTTAAAGAACGACCCTCAAAAGTTGATTTCAGGTGAAGTGTGCACAAAAAAATGATTACTTATTTTCTCATTGTAGACGCTCAATAGTACTAAATGATTCTGCTAGAAAATTGAAAAAAAACTGAACAGAGGTGAAGGTGGTATGGGCGGTGAACGGCGCCCATAAAGAACAAGACTTTCAAGGTAATTACCACTTCATTTACCCTATATCATATATGTAAGAGCACCGTGAGATTTTTCTTATTTATTTTATAAAAAATCAACTGTTCCTATACTAAAAATCAGACTATTGCCTTCCAATCTAAGAGGCTGGAGGGGATTGTAATAGCAACCGTACGTCCAAATATGTACATGGATTTATACGTTATGGAGGAATAAAAAACATACACACATTAACCTTGAAAAACATTACACTCCCTGTTTGGGCAGTCGTGTAAAAGTAAACAAAATTTATCAGTATTTAAGTTTCTACAGCTTCTGGAACAGCCCACACATGTGGCGCATACAAAAATGTTCACATCGTTTAATTCTTTACCACAATTTTCTTACACAAGTTTCTAAGAGTTGTTTTAATAATCGCTTTTTAAATATATAAAACGCTAACCTCGTTGTCGAAGTCCCACGGCACATACGAGAACTGTAGACTTGGCATGAAGGTGGAAGCTTGAAGCCATCTGATGAACAACTCTTTAGTTGGAGGTTCATTGTATCCATTGCCTCCAATCATGTCTGGCAACACCAGCGGGTAACCGTTCATATTCAGTTGAAGCGTCGTGGTTATCAGCGTTGGGAGACCATTCTCGAAGGTCCAGTAACTGTCCTTATCTAACATTCGAACGAAGACAGGAAGGTCTTGGGTTCTGAGGACAATTACAAATGTATTTTATTTAATATAACTCGTATTAGATATTACAAAAGTCAGTTCATCATAAAAATGTGAGATTAAGGGTTTATAGTCATTAGTTTCATTTGTCGCTACGCAATGTATGCGATATTCTTTTTGTGCGGTACGATAAATGACCTTCAACGTGCGGTACCGTCGAAGCAGCTGATTGCCTAAATGTTGTTTGATTGATTACATTGCAGTTTTTGGCGGTATGGTATTTATTAACATGTTTCTTTCACGCTATATATATATTTTGTCCAAACATTATACATAGGTATAGTTGTTAGCTAGGCCATTGAGCTGTACCATACCTGTATCCAGTTCTGACTTCTACAAGGTTGCCGAAAGTCGCCACAGTCCTCACGTAATCAGCTGTAATCACCCCTGGCTGGTCCCTGATGTCACCTTTCAGTACCGGGATCTGAAAGAACAGGTCATGTTGTTTCTTTCTTCTGTAGGGGCCAGGGTGCGCAATGTACATGTTACACAAGTGCTGTAGAGTGCGTAAACCACCGGTAGCTTCACACCATCAGGTTCAAGAGCTTTTGGCAACTTTTGAAACAAGAAGAATTAAGTTAATATTTCCTTAGTTAATAAAATAGAGACACCTTTAACACTAGAAGGGTCAACGCCGCGCCGTCAATTTGACGGCAAAATGATTTTGATCGCTAATAATTTTTTACCTATAATACGAGTATATCAGTTTCTTTTCATATTTCATGACTTTTCCTAAATTATGATTAACTCTAAATTACGTACCCACTCTCCCCTTCCTGGGCGACCGAGCTCAAGATACACCTATATACAGATAAAGCTGAAGAGTTTGTTTTATGTCTGAGCCCTATAATCCCTGGAACTACTGGAGTCGGATTTAAAAATTTCTTTTGTATTTGATAGTCTCATTCTTGAAAAAGTTTATAGTCTATTCAACATTCCTCTGGACGCGGACAAGTGACCTTAGTCGCTGGGATATTACTATAGTTATCAATTAAAATGACAATGTCAAATAAATAACTAACCGCTGGTGACCAACTGGCCTCTCCAGCGTCGAACTTGAAGCTGTCCACGCCAGTTTCATTCTGCAGTGCATGCAACCGGTCCATGTACCATTGCCGCGCGTCAGGATTTGTAAAGTCTATATAAGAAGTGGTGGTACCATTGTCGTTCCACCAGCTCGTTTCTATGTTACCGGAGTCTGCAGTCACTAGGTAACTGTGGGTTTAAGGCATTGTGTTATATAATGAATTGCGTGAGCTATTGATATAAGGAGGCATTCATAAAATATGTGAGGTGTTTAGCTTTTAGTTTGGATCTCTAGGACCTGGATTTGATGGGACCTCAAAATCCTCCCTGTCTGTCTATATCTCTGAAAGGGTAAATATAGGCAGAGTTTTGTCATTTCTATATTTAAATCGTTGTGAAACACGGTTCGGAATCAGCGCTGTTACCGAGGAGTTCTTTACGCAAAAATCATTGAGAAGTTATTTGACTTAGGAACCGAACTCAACAATTGTCCTTTCTCCATGAGCTTAAAGTTATGACACTCGTCCTACGGGGCTGATCTTTAAAAGTACTTATCAATTGAAAGAAACTCTATAACCTATAAAAATATCATAAACCCGTAAGTTACATTGTTATATTTAACAAAATGGCAAATAATACTAAACTACTATAAATAACTCACCCATTATTTTTAGCTGTCGTATACCAAGGTTCACATCCCTTGTTGAGGAAAGGATGAGTCCACATCGTCACCCTGTACCCTCTTTTCTTCAACATATCGACCGTATTCTTCATTTTTGGGAACCTTCTAACATCGAGTGTCTGCGACCCATAGCATACTTCCCACAGATCATCTATTTCAAGCTGACTGTTAGGAAACCCGTGTCTCGTGATGTCATCGGCAAATTGCAGTACCACGTCATTGTTAATAGCCCTTTTATACTTTGCCCAAGTTGACCAAATTGGGTATGTAATCATTTTCACATCGGGTATACCAGTTGGTTTCCCCAAATACCTAAAAACTGCATACTCGTGGGCCTTTCGAACGTCCTCAAATATACCAATGGCGTATATAAGGTCATTTTTGTCACGTTTGCTGGAATATGGTGTCTTTATATTTGCGATGAAGCAGGCTGCGTTTGCTTCCAGGTGATTTTGGTCGACGAATAATGGAACCTTCTTGTCGAAGTAGTAGAAAATGCCTTTGGAGTTGATCCAGTAAGGCTCTGCGACTCCGCAGTTGTCGTCTCCTTTTGTGACGTAAGAGTAGTTTGGGAGTACCAGCCGTTCTATTGGCCAGTATTGTCTCTTCTGCTCGGGCCCACCGTACCAGTGATTGGTGCCTGAGATAGTTATATAAGAAATTAATTTATATAAATTAAAAAAGCCGACTGTGTTAATAATACTCACTCACGATAGCTTTGAGAGTTTTTTAACATACATTCTGGCATTAAAAATTTAAGAAACCCCAGTGACACTCGCGCAATAAAGACAAATCCAACGACGTCTTATTCATCAATATCGGTTTAGACGTTTAATAGGATAAACGTTAGGTACATACAGGTTAAACTTATAAGTTATAGCCCTCCTTTTGGGCTTCGCCGGTAACCGGTAAAAAATACTCCTAAACTGTTAAGATACACAATAAATTCGCTTCAAAATGAATGGGTACGTCACGTGCTTTAGTTCAGCATACGCCAGATATATGTCTAGCGCTGGTTTTCAAACAATGTAATTATACTAGGTATATTGAATTAGCATTAAATGAATATGAGAAATCATAGGAATATAAATAAGTACAATAAAAATTGGGAATATAATGAAATAGAAATCATAACGGCCATCATAAAGATCGCCAAGGCTCAACAATGCCGAAATATTTGCCGACTTTTGTTAAAAATTTGAGGGCAGGATGGTCAAAAGCATCTATTTTTAACCCCCGAAGCAAAAAGGAGGGGTGTTATAAGTTTAAAGTGTGGTATCTGTGTGTCTCTGTGCCATCATAGGTCCTAAACGGATGGACCGATTTCAATTTAGTCTTTTTTGTTTGAAAGTTTACTCGATCGAGAGGTGTTCTTAGCTATTATAATTCAACAAATCTGTCCGTCAAAAGCCTTTCAAAGATCAACAGTTTTTTCCTAATCGTTAAAGGGATTTTTGAGTCGGGGTATTTTAAGTTTTTTATTTATACTGGTTGGTATGGGTGCTTACAGTGATCTTTCTGATATTGAAAGCATCCAAAGGTAACTGCTTATTTAATTCAACTTATTAATCACGAATCTCCTCTAATAATGCAACTTTAGATGTCATGGCCACATGTTGGGTACATGTGTTCTTTACTTACAAAATGCAAGTATAATAAGAGCTTAAGTTCCATCTCCTTACCAAGGTTGACACAATCCTCCAGAACAACACTCTTGGGAGAATCCCAAGTCAAGGTGAGTACATATCCTTGCCTCTGACCTACGATCTCCTCGCTGCTGATCCTGACCGTGGTGTCCTTTTCGAACTGGATGACTAAGTCGCCTTCCACTGTCTCCACAGTATCTTTAACTGCTCCAGCTCGGCGGCCGATGACTGCTATGACTTCCACCAGACCCCCTGTTAAGAAGTAGTAATTTGAACTTGCGTAGTTTTTGCGAGTAGTTTTGATTTTGTAGTAGGTAGTTTCTAATGTAAGTAATTGTAGTTCTCAATTTGGCAGTAGGTTTTGATTTGTCTGTATCTTTGTTATAGATTGTCCTTTTATTTTTAGCGGTAATGCTCTGGTTTGTTAAGGTATGGTAATTATTAAGATTAATAGAAAAACCTTTTGTATGTAATACCATAGGATAATGTGTGTAGAGACAATTGTATGCGAAGCCGCGAGCATTCGCCCTATTCTTCATAAATGTAGGTTGATTTTAGTGATACAAAGGGACAACACATTTTCCTATGATAAATATACAAATATTTCAGCAAATAGTATGGCGCTCGATACCAAAACTGATGCAAAGTCACGGGTAAAATCTAGTCTTTAATAAAATGCAAGATTTTCATTTTGAAGCACAGTTCTGCTTTTGATACAATTATACTATCGAGGGTTGGGCAGATCGCGTACCGAACAGCTTAGTCTTCGTACATTTACTATGAGTCAAGATAATAATAATGATAACTTTACACATCTCACACACGGCCGTCTCATCCCAAACTAGGCAGAGCTTGTACTATGGTAACCAGACTGCTGATAAACATACCTATTTATTTCTATATTCATACATATTATAGATAAATTACACCCACATACAGAACAAATAATCATGCTCAAAATGCTTTTTTCTTGGCAATTTTGGGGCTGTTGGTTTGTTGGCAAACCCTGCATTCCCCTGCCGTGATTCCTGTAAATGGATCAATAACCATGAACTACAAAAACGCCGAACATGATACTCGCAAATGTTCACCATTAGATGAAAGATAACTTACTCCTTTCCATGAGGATATTAAGGCCGCCATTCTGATTGGACTGAAGACTTGCTTGTACCGAGGTCCCGTTAAGAATGCAGACATCGATAGCTTGCGCACATGCAACAAGCGTGGTTAACACTGCAAATAAAGGGTTATTATCAGTATTTTTAAGTTACAGTGAGTTGTTGAAATTGGGAATCCCATCACGCCTCCTGCCACTACCCTCCTTTTAACGATCAGTACTTACAAGTACTGTGTAAACTTAATTTAACGCATCTCAATTAAACGACAGTCCTTAAAACGTCGAAATTACTTGACTTTCGTTGGTTTTCTTTGTTGTCCATACAATGATACAGTCTATTTAGCACCACACCCACTCTAAATAAGGACAGCAATACATCACTTTTATGTAATAAATAGTACTTTCTAAGTTGTCGAAATTATTAAGAACTGCAGGTGTAAATGTTCTTGTTTGTTATTTTGTTGCTATATCTAGCACATATTTTACCTCGACTGTCGGCATCATGCGTATCGAAGATTCTAAAAAAATCGTTCTTTTGTTTCTTGTGATTACTTTGCACGTGTTTACCTCGCCTGCTAGACTGACGTTAAGTTGTTATGCATTGTTCTTCGTTATATACATAATATATTATTATAGTAAAATAATTTTGATTTTTCTTCTGTCCATTTAACATCTCTCAATAACGCTATAAATCGCTGTTTGTTTGTTACGCTTTTACATCTTAACTATTCAACCGGGGTACAGAAAAGGACAAAGGGGGAATTTCATTCAGAAAAACCGGAAAGTGCGAGTCTGACTCGCGCATCGAGGGTTTCTTATGTAAATAAACTTGTATGTAGATAGTAGAAATAATTCTTGATGATTTTTCCCGTTTTTTCCGAAAGACAAACTTAATTTTGCAGTTTTAGAAGTACTCTCCCATATGTATGGGAGAGTATTTTTTGATTTTCGACAAAGTCAACTTTATAAAATATAAGTATGTAATCACATAAAATATATTTTTAGATGATCGTCTGGCTTGAAACTAGTTCTATAATAAACAATTTGAAATCATATCTCTGTGTCAACCTTCAGTTTATAGGCTTGTAAAACCTTTGCGTATAGGCACAGAAATTATTTTATATTTTATTGGGATAAGGTTAACTTTTTATTCACGTTTTTAAAGTGTTTAAACATTTTGCTCCCATAATCTAAATTAACCCAAGTGGTAATACGTAAGAGATAATTAATCTGAACCACTTACAGAACCACTTACCAGTGACTAATAAAACCATTGACGTCAATGACTAGACCACTCTGCTGTAATTACTTTTTTAATTGATCGATTGTAACTGTAACGAAAGGTCTTGGGAATAAAATACTAAAAAAAATTATACAGATCAACATGCGGTCTAGATTGGACTCTATGTCGTCGTTCTGAAAGTAGCTATTTATTCAGTGAATTTGCTACATCTTGATTTATTTGATATTTTGAGGTACGCGTTTACAGCAAAATAAGTTTTCCGCGGGTGATTATTTTTTGTACAAGTTCGGTAACTAGGTGAAATTACACAGCCCATTTTATAGTAAGCGCCAAGCGATTGCCAACGCCCCATACGACGTAACCTTGTTTGCGAGCTTAGACGTATAAACGGTAGGTAGTGTTTACTGATGATTACTAATTATAGCCTAAGTATTGTTTGAGTTGCGTGAGGTGATCATTTAATAAGACCATTTTTTTGCCCCATTGTCCCCATAGTTAATTGAGACAACAAGGAAATTATCCACACCGGATACTTATTTAAAGCTATGTCAGTAAATTATATAGGACAATTATAGGCTCAATGAATATTGTTGGAAATAGTTAAAAATTGTTAACTTATTTTATGCCTATTGTTCTCATATAATTACGTTGTGATGACGTGTGTGGCGAGGCGGTCAGTCATGGATGTGTCGTCGTGGCCATTTGCATGGAGCTGGGTGTTTCTATTTAAAATATGTATAAATTTGCAAAACAAAAATGTCCCTTATTATTCTTTGTTCGTGTTCTAGAAACCGCAGTACAAAATGTATGCTTAGTTTGGATCTAGACAGCGCTGTATAACATAAATAACCATACTTAGATAAAAATTACAAATGCAAAGAGTTTGTCTATTTCATATCATACCTACAAATATTTGCAGTAAACGGGAATCATAACAGCGACCTCTGACGTTGCTGTGGAATTCCCTACCGCTGTGCCACATAAGTCGTCAAACAAACAAGTGGACACTTGGAGCACAGTTACAGTACAATTGTGTATCTCTCTCTGACCCTTTGCGCACAGATTTGCGGTGAAGAAGTGACATGTATTGTAAATACGAAGATAATGTTACATACATAATAATAACTCCACACATCTCACACACGGCCGTCTGATCCCAAACTAGGCAGAGCCTGTATTATGGTAACTAGACTGCTGATAAACATACTTATATATTTCTAAATACATACATATTATAGATAAATTACACCCAGACACAGAACAAAGTATCGTGCTCATCACACAATTAATTGTCCTGGGTGGGAATCGAACCCACGACCTCTGGCTCAGCAGTCAGGGTCACTAACCACTAGACCAACAGGCCAGTCAAGTGTATGTATGTAATATATGTCCACAAGCGTTTAATCAGCGTGTTTGACATTTCGGTGACATTGCATTAGTCTACATTTCTTCATCTATCTTCATATTACATTGTTACGTGAAGAGAATTCTTTGTACACTTTTTTAAGCAAACTTCGCGCACAGAGGAATTTGAATTACTTAGTTTCTTTTTTAAGACAACTCCCGCACTAGTAATGATTTCTGTGTCGCGGGGAGCTATACAAACGTGGGCATAACGAACGGGAATCGAACCTACAACACTCTGCAAGACTTAGTGGCAAGGTGACTACTTTAACCATTGCGCCATGCATGCAGTATGTAGAGGTACAGTAGAAAGCTTAAAATTTTCAACAATACGAGTTATAAATTCAAAAGTCCTGCAAAACTGCTACATAAAGCTACACAGTTCACCCAATAATGACAGTTTATCTTAATTGGGAATAAATAACTGGTTTAACTCCCGCATTAGGAATTACTCCTGTGTCGCGGAGGACTTTACAAACATACAAACAAAGGACACAAAGAATACCCAGACTCAGGTGGGAATCGAACCACGACCACATCTCAAGAGATGGCGTTAGCAGTCTTCAAATAGTGTAAACGCGCTGCACCTGATTGGTGCAAGAAAAAACGGACATACCCTGCTCTCATCGCTTTTCGCTAAGAAGACGCCTTTTAATATAAAAATTTTGTTCCGCCACGGACATCAGTTATATTTCTCGTGAAAAGAAGCTGATTTTCCGTTAGTCCTATAGCCGTGTAGTGTTTGGACTCGCTTGTAACCTTTACAAGGTGTATGTGGAGTGCTCTAGTCTTCGATCGTGACCGGCCGGTCAATACCTTGCAAGAGACCGTAGAAACCTCGCCGCTGCTCGCTGCCTTCTGGAGGATCGGGACTTGGTCGGTATTGCAGGTTAGTGCTGGCATGATTGGTTTGATCGATAGAAGTGGTTTACTTCCCTACACCTCGTACGCTAACTGTTGAGCAATCACACCCTGGTCGGGCTATTTACACGCCTGACCATATAATTTGGTCCTTACGAGTACGGATAGGCCAGTGATTCACGTAAATATTGGTGAATTTACTTTTCTATTCATATCATAAAAAAGATTCACGTAATTCTAGTGAATTCTTGCCGCCATTTTTCCTCGCTCACAGATTTACGTAAAATTGGTAAATTCTGTGTTTAAAACGCACGAGAACTACGTAATTATTGGTAGACTCGTATTTAAATATAATTAATTGTTAGATTTGGTGAATTACGTATTAATTGGTAATAATATCCATTATACTCAATTTAGTTGAACTTATTTATACCTACCCACTTATTAACCGCTCCACCACTGTACTTTACGCTAAGTCATTTTAGGATTTAAATTTAACTTGTGTTTTTACACTAACTAGGTAGATATACCTATCACTTTGTAGTTGTATTGTGATATTATTTTATAAACATGACGGAAAGCGAATCAAGCCGCGAAGTCATGTTGGTTATGTTGAATCAAAAGAAAGAATTATTATTTCAACGTATTAATCGTATGTACACATCGTCGAAAGGTATAATTTCTTTCGATTCATCAACGCGAGCTAACGAGAATTTTCTGGCTGAAACGGAGATGATAGATGAGTTACGCGATAAATTTGAGTCCATTGTTGATAAAATAAATAATATAAATTTGTTATCAAAGATTACGGTCAAGCCCGAGTATTCTTGCCTCGATTCATTTGATGATTTATACTCGAGAGTTAAACGCGTTAAAAATAAAATATTAACCACTTCTAAGGTGCGTTCACTCGAGACCAGTAGCTCGATCAAGTCCGTAGTGAAATTAGAACCTTTAGTAATTCCGAGTTTTGACGGACGCCCTGAAAACTGGAATACCTTTTATCAGTCTTTTAAAGCTAATATTCATTTGAATCAACAGCTTTCTGACTCGCAACGTGTACAGTATCTAATTTCTAAACTCACCCACGACGCACTAAAATTCACTTCCGGTATTATTCCGTCAGGTGAAACATATAAAATACTGTGGGATAGTTTGGTTAAGAAATACCACGACAAACGCTCATTAGGTACATATTATCTCAATAATATACTGGACTTTAAAACTTGCTCGCACACTGCGAACGCTCTTGATACCTTTGTTAGTAGATACTCCGCTTCGATATCAGCTCTAAAAGAATTAGGCATAACAGATCTAACTGATTTTATTTTTCTTCAATGCGCTTTGAGAAGGATGGATCCTCAAACCATACAAGCCTTTGAACTTTCGATTCGGGATGTGGAAGTGCCTACGACACAACAGCTTATCGCTTTTATACAAGATCAGGCTAAGATTTTGGAGCGCTCAAACCCGCGAAATTCGTCATATACGAAACCCGCTGCTGTTGTTACGTCGCCCTCACGCGACCGGCGCGTTCATCACACCTCCAAATCTTACGCAGCAGTTACCGCGAATTGTTGTTTGTGTAGTGGTAACCATCGACATTAATATGATTGCGCTCAGTTTAAAAATATGCGAGACGCAAGGGCTAGATATGAGTTTATTAAATCGAAGTACGGTTGCGTTAATTGTTTAAGCACTTTACATAAACTTCCGGATTGTAAGAGTACGTCAGTCTGTTTCTGTAATAAAAGACACCATAGGTTATTGCATTTTGATAGTAATAATTCGCAATCGCATGCGGCTATGGTAAATACCGCCGTCGCGTACTCGCCGCCGCCCGCTCATCGAGCGACCGTTACTTCGCCCGCGCCTTCTCATCGCGCTCACACGACTTCGTCATGCATTCGAGCGCCCCCGCTTGCTAAAGAACCAGTTACACATACACAGTCTTACACTTCTTGTCATAAGGGTGATATACTTTTGTCAACCGCTCAGGTATACGCGCGCTCTAAGGGTAGCGCTGGTATCAAATCTGTAGTTAGGTGTTTGATAGATAATGGCTCGCAGAATAATCTAATAACATCTGCTTGTTCTAGTTTATTAAATTTACCGATAATACCGTTGAATAATTCCTATGTTAAAGGTGTTGGTTCCGCTTCAAGTCCGATAATCGGTTATGTTCATTTAGACATTGAATCCCGTATTTATCCGGATCAGAAATACACTATACATGCGCTTGTTGTAGAATGCATTACGGATCAATTGCCTTCGAAATTTATCGATTGTGATCGCGACCTAGATTTTCGTAACCTTCCGCTCGCTGACTTAAGCTGGAATATTCCGGGCAAGATTGATTTATTGTTAGGTGCCCAGCTATTCCCATTTATATACTTAGGAAATATGGTCGAGTGTGGGCCGCGCGCACCGTGTGCTTTATCTACAACATTTGGTTACGTACTTATGGGAGATTACCCGCGTAAACATATTTTACCTACTGCCGCGTCTTTTTCTGCGTTAGCGCTTAATGATATAGTGCAAAAGTTCTGGGAACTTGAAGAAGTACCCATGAAACGCTTGTTGTCACCAGAGGAGACAGATTGCGAAAATATTTTCACGGCTACCGTGACCCGTGACGACGTAGGTCGTTATACAGTTGCATTACCGTTCTGTAGGGACCCTTCGGAATTAGGTAATTCGCACGCTACCGCTTATCGCCGTTTCGTTTCACTCGAGCGTAAGCTCCGTCAG
Source organism: Callimorpha dominula (assembly GCA_949752705.1). Classification (NCBI taxonomy): domain Eukaryota; kingdom Metazoa; phylum Arthropoda; class Insecta; order Lepidoptera; family Erebidae; genus Callimorpha; species Callimorpha dominula. The sequence goes on from OX457005.1 coordinate 20,406,143, forward strand.
GCACCGATAGTGCGCGAAAATTATAACAAGGTTATTCAGGATTATATTGATAACATTTACCTCAGTCCTGTTAAAGAATCTGAGCTGTCCTCTGATGGTTATTATATACCGCATCACGCAGTAGTCCGACCTGATAAACCGATGCCGCGCATCGTATTGGACGCGAGTGCTAAAACGCATACAGGACTTTCGCTTAACGATATATACATATTGGACCCAATTTACAGGCCGATCTGTTTTTATTATTGTTAGGTTTTAGATTATTTCCTATTGCAATGAACGCTGATATAAAACAATATTATTTACGGATTGGTGTACCAGTAGACCAACATAAATACCTACGCATTTTATTTAGATTCAACGAATCGGAAAAAATTCGCACTTATGCCTTTAATAGGCAACCTTTCGGTCTCAAGTCAAGCCCTTACATAGCTATGCGCACTGTGCGACAGCTGGCTACTGACATGAGTCCGCTCTATCCTGATGCCGCGAAAGTGGCAGAGACCTGTCTGTATATGGACGATTTGGTTCTTTCTATTGCAAATGAGGATACTGCCACGCAATTAGCTCACAACTTGATTAAGTTTTTCAAATCGGGTGACTTTGACTTAGTGAAGTGGTCTAGCAATTCACCAGTGCTACTTGACTCGCTTCCCGACACGCACCGCAAGTCGCTTGATTTTGATGTTGACAATAATGTCTCTAAGGTCTTAGGTCTCTCATGGGAACCATGTGAAGATAATTTTCATTTCACATGCGCCGCAATTAATGAAAGGTGCACCAAGAGAAACATACTCTCGATGGTTGCACGACTATTTGACGTGCTCGGATTGGTCGCGCCTGTGATTCTCTATGCCAAGTTGTTAATTAAGGAACTGTGGCTCAGCAAGTGTGATTGGGACGATCCTGCACCGGAGCACATACGCACCCGTTTTTTCGCTCTTGCGCAAGAACTTCAAATGCTTGACACTTTAAGGATTCCACGTCATGTAGGCGTCGAAGTTGGTTGTGAATTACGTCTTGTTGTTTTTTGTGATGCTAGCATGAATGGTCTGGGATGTGTCATTTATGCCCATTGTACCTACCCGTCTGGCATTCAAACTCGCATTCTTTGCGCTAAATCAAAGGTTTCGCCAACAAAAATCACTACGCTCGCTCGCTTAGAATTATGCGCTATTTTACTTATGTCAAAATTAATAAAAACTGTGCGAGACACATATGCAACACGTATGACCATTGCCGGGATATACGCATTTTCTGATTCCACTATTGCTTTATCATGGGTTCATTCTTCACCACATCGTTGGTCAGTTTTCGTCGGTAATCGCGTCGCTCAGTGCCAAGAAAACTTGGACTCTAAACATTTTTATCATATTGCCGGAGCTAGTAATCCAAGTGATTGTCTTTCGCGTGGTATGCTTCCATCGCAACTTTTGACCCACGATTTGTGGTGGAAAGGTCCTCCGTGGATTCGCAGCTCATCTGAGAAGTGGCCGATTAAGCCATTCTCGCTTAATAATTGCTCTGTCTTGCCTGAACTCAAGGCAAATGTGTTGGCTGCCATTACTCACACAGAGCCGCCGTTGCTGTGTACGTTAGCACAACGTGTTTCTTCTTGGAAAAAGTTGCTACGTATCACCGCATATGTATTAAAATTCGCAAGACCTAAAGTTAAGGTCGAACCTCGTTCTATAGCAGGGTTGACAAGTGCTGAGAATGCGTTAATTCTCGCCGTTCAATCTGTGCACTTCTGTGAAGATATCAAATTGATCAAGGCTGATAAATTACCTTCAAAAAAGCTGCAAAGCCTCTTCGTCTTCTTAGACAAACAAGGGATTTTACGCATTGGAGGAAGACTTTCTGGATCAATGCTTCCTTTCGAAGCTAAACATCCGGTTCTTCTCCCTAAACGCGATCATGTCGTTGACTTAATAATGCAGCATTTTCATGTTGTTGATTGTCACACCGGACCTGGACTTCTTGTGTCTGTTATACGACAGCGCTACTGGATCTTGGATGCCAGGACTGTTATCAGGTCCAAGTTGCGAAAGTGCAGCACTTGCTTTAAATGCAGCCCAACGCATCCAACGCCTATGATGGCTGATCTTCCTGATTACCGTGTTTCAGAGGCCAAGGCATTTTGTCACACTGGTGTAGATTACGCTGGTCCGATAAGGACAATCCTTTCTCGCCGCAGAGGTCAACATGCGCAAAAGGCGTACATCGTTCTTTTTGTTTGCATGGTCACACGTAGTCTACATATTGAAGTGACCAGTGATTTAACTACTGAAAACTTTCTAGCCGCTTTTAAACGCTTTATTTCCCGTCGAGGACCAGTTTCATGTCTCTATTCCGATAATGGATCTACTTTCATCGGTGCGAAGGCACATTTAGATGAGCTGTATAGTTTTTTATTGAACTCTAGCTTCAAAAACGCGCTGTCGAATGAGTTGCTCTCTCGACGCATAGAGTGGAAGATGATTCCCCCAAGATCACCAAATTTTGGTGGGATGTGGGAAGGGAATATAAAGAGCATGAAAACGCATTTATATAGAGTAATAGGAAGTCAGTTACTTACATACGAAGAACTGCAAACTGTTCTTACTCAGATAGAGTGTATTCTTAACTCTCGTCCATTGAGCGTATTATCGTCAGACCCTTATCCTGAGGTGTTAACTCCCGCGCATTTTTTGATGTCTACTCCGTTGCAATATTTACCCGCTGCTGATTTGTCAGATCAACGATTGAGTCTGTTAGAACGTAAAAGGTTGTTAGATAGTATGGTCCAATCCTTTTGGAAGAAATGGCACTTAGAGTATTTGCACACGTTGCAAGTTAGGCAAAAATGGGCTACTCCCGACAAACCGGTAGAAATCGGAACTGTTGTTCTTCTTGAGCAGGAGAATTCTCCACCGTTGCATTGGCCGTTAGGAGTAATTACGGACGTGTTCAGAGGCTCTGATAACGTTGTACGCGTGGCGATAGTTAAAACGCAAACTGGAATTTACAAACGCGCTGTAACTAAATTATATCCTATTCCTACACAATAAATTCAACTTAGTTTAAACCTTATTTTTTAGTTTAGGCCGCTATATTTATCATATTTATTATTTAATCGCATAATGCATGTGTTACTCTCGGTCAGTTAGAAAATTCGCGTGTTTTGAAACATCTTGTGATGTTCCAAGGCGGGGTGCATGGTGGAGCGCCAATATATTTATAAAATGCATACATAATCGCACCATAATATATTTCGTTATATTATAAATTTCATAGTCTTTATAGTAAACCACATTCTGTTTGTCGAATGCAATTAGTGCTGGTACTGCTGTAATATTGCCAATGTACTCGACGATCTCAAGAGATGGCGTTAGCAGTCTTCAAATAGTGTAAACGCGCTGCACCTGATTGGTGCAAGAAAAAACGGACATACCCTGCTCTCATCGCTTTTCGCTAAGAAGACGCCTTTTAATATAAAAATTTTGTTCCGCCACGGACATCAGTTATATTTCTCGTGAAAAGAAGCTGATTTTCCGTTAGTCCTATAGCCGTGTAGTGTTTGGACTCGCTTGTAACCTTTACAAGGTGTATGTGGAGTGCTCTAGTCTTCGATCGTGACCGGCCGGTCAATACCTTGCAAGAGACCGTAGAAACCTCGCCGCTGCTCGCTGCCTTCTGGAGGATCGGGACTTGGTCGGTGTTGCAGGTTAGTGCTGGCATGATTGGTTTGATCGATAGAAGTGGTTTACTTCCCTACACCTCGTACGCTAACTGTTGAGCAATCACACCCTGGTCGGGCTATTTACACGCCTGACCAAATTCCACTATCTTTAATGTGGTGATAACCCATTGGGTTATTTGGATACACAATCAAAATAACCTGTCATTACTCAGATTTGCAACAAAATATTTTTTACGCAAATCAACACTGAAATTTTTGAATGACCATACCAAATGCATTAACCACACTTGAAACCTCCTTCTGTTTTAAAAGTCGATTCAAATATATTCTGTCTGATACCCTTAATCGTTAAATGTTTTGTACCCCTAGCACAGAATGCATAGTACAGGTGCAGAAGTCCCACTCCGCCGAATCATTTAAATAAATAGTGAGTCTTGTTCCGACACAATAAAGTCGCAATTCAGGTCGCACAGCGCTAATTACCTATAATATTCATCTAGAAGTTGCCTCTCTTTCTATCGTGTAACTCTTATCTGTTGTGACGTATTAAGCTATGTGCCTATTACTCTATTTTTGGATGACGCGATGCAGCGCGTGATTAAGCATCAAAATAACTTAATACCTACACGGGGGAGCGGGCCTGGCCTGAGCCTAGTACCAAGTGTTTACAGTTTAGGTATATACATTACAAGGTCGTCGATTCTCTTCAGACGTACATTATTATTATTATACCGATTAGTCGAGAGATCGTTACCGATTCGTTAATTTGTATAGCTAATAGCGTCTCTCGCCTAATCGGTATCAGTATACTAGAGGTAGTAAAATACATGATCACAAACAGAAACACTATTACCTTATGTTATTAAATAAAAATAAAAACACTAAAATTATTAAAAATATTTATTTATTCAACAACACCACTACGTATAGTAGCCATTAATAGTACTTTGTCAGACAACTTTATATAACACCTACGTAAAAGAGTATTGTAAGATAATTCCGATTAATACTAGAACTATGGAATTACTAATAGGTGCTTGGGAACTAGGCGAGTCACTGACTTCTCTGACAAAGTATGGTAGAGTGTCTAATGGCGCTGGGTAATTTCTTAACCAGGTGGGACCTTCGACCGTCCTGTTAACGTCGCCTTCTTCGAACCAGGTCCCTGCTGGCAGGTAGATGTCGCGAGAAGTAGCACCTTCTGTTAGCACTGGAGCTACTAAGACAGTTTCAGCGAGGAGATATTCTGGAAAAGGGCAAAGTTTTTAATTTTTCTTTTGTGTGTGGAATCCTCCACATGGCTACTAGTGAAGTAGTATGTCCGAATTGAACGGACTAAAACATCGAAACAGTCATACATAAGTGCGTCTATTGCAAGGGACTCTGATATACCCTAGGAAGGAAGTAGCCCCTGAACCCTGGCACACCTTGGCCGCCTCTTAAACAGAAGGCAGCCGCACCATTGCCTTACCCCTCTTCCGGGTTAACGGTTTAGAGAGACGGGCGCGGAACAAGAAAATACTGTGTGTTTTAATTTAGTTATAGTTTATTCGAATTAGGTAGGGTATAGTACCAGCAAGTACCAGCTTTCTGAAAAGAAAACCATGCAAGGAATGCTAAACTGACTGGGTTTTGTATATTTTTAGTTATATACGTATACAAACATATGTATATATGAATGTTATGTTTTCACTTCTAACAAGCATGGACACAGCAGGTCCTACGACTGAATGTTTTTTTTTAACTTAAAACTTCTTTAGGCACTTTGGGCACTTTTGGTATGGGGAAAAAGCACTGAACTCGCGTTACCATCACGCTCAGATATGTACAGATGTGTGTGTATATATACAGCGTGTAAGTAACTCCGTACCGAATATTGAAATAGTGTATGCAGACCACCGTTCTGAGTCGAAAGTCATTGGAATTTTCTGCCGGAAAATACATTATTTATTTTTTACAATTTTTTTTTGGTTAAAAGTAATATCACAATGAGTAAAGAGAACATTTTATCGAAAAAATTTTAGTAAATACCCCATACGGCCAAAATATGCGTTGTTACTAATTAAACAACATTTATGCAATCATCTGCTTCGACGGCGCCGTACGTTTAAGTTCATTCACCGTACCGCACAAAAAGAATACCGCGTACATTGCATAGCGCCAAATGAAACCAATGGCTATAAATCCTTAATCTCGCATATTTATGATGAACTAACTGTTGTAAGTTTTTCCCGTAGCTCAAACTTACACGCTGTATATAAAGATTATTAATTGCCGTGAATGCGTTTCCGCCGTGAATTATTCATCAAAGTTAGCTGCGGGTGCTTTCCAATTACAATGATTACCTATTATTAAAAGCGTGACAACGATAAATATAAAGTAGGTACATACTTGTTTCTTTCGTGTAACGTTGCAAAGTTTGTTTTTTACATTTAACGCGCTAATCTCATAAACTAACAGACGGCATTGAAACATTATGCTTTGCATTTAATAGCCCAATTCCTGAAGAAGGTTATGGGGTACTTAACATCACGCTTCGACCTTTAGAAGCGGAGCAGTGAATGTAAACGCAGGTGAAACTGCTATAACGGCTTGTAGATAATAACAAGGACGTTTACCATCCCAAATGACAAGTGCCTCCTCATCAGTGGGGTCCAGCCACCAGAGGGGTGTATTTACTGGTGTTCCATCACTGACAGCTTCATTCATCGCCTTGATAATGACGTCAGCGTACTCAGCGTGCAGGTCCACATACTTCTGGCTTATTTCTACTGTCTGAAACATAACAATACGACAAATTGTGTGTTTTTAAAGTCCCTCGTGGCACATGTACCTAGTGCGAGAGCTGTTCTGACAGAGGGTTTATCTTTCAAACCAGAGGAAGGTAGTTTTTATAAAACCTCTTAGTACGCGTTACTTCCTTCCGCAGATGAATCAATTGTGATTCGAGAGAGTGAATGCTTTTCCCTAGAAACTACAGTATGGGATTTTTCAAAAGATGTTCTTTCCGAAACCCTGATGCCATTCGTTCTACTAAATAGGTTTTTGGACGCGGTGACGTGCAAGTGAAACTGATTCCACAAAACGCATTTTGTTTATTTGTCATCTGCTGTTTGCTTGTTGGTTATTAGTATATTATCATCAATGTGTTTCAACGCGTTATTCTCAAAATCATTTTCTAGTTCGAGACTTATTATTTTCGTTAGGTAGCTCGTTTATTCATGACTAGCAGCGACCCGTGGTTTCACCCGCGTAAGTCCCGATCCCGTTAGAATATCGGGATAAAAAGTAGCCTATATCTTAATCCAGGTCTCCAGATATCTACATACCAAGTTTCATCGTAATCGGTTCAATAGTTTTGGCGTGAAAGAGTAACAAACATCCATACATTCATACCATCCATAATCCATCCTCACAAACTTTCACGTTTATAATATTAGTAGGATGGTTGCTACGAGTTAGAAGAGTGGAGCATCAACTATAAATATCATGTAAAACTTACTTACATTTAATATTCCTTAACTTATATTATAAATGCGAATATGAGTTTCTTTGTTACGCTTTCACACCAGATTTTACTCAACTGATGATCATGAAACTGTGAGCGAAGCATCGGGCAAAAGTTAGTAAAATATAACTTTTAATAAAATTAAGTCTTCGTGTCACTAATGATTATCTGTGAGTAGTCTTTGACAGTGACAACAATTAATTTCAACGTAATAGCAATACTTGCAGGCAATCCATTGTCAATTATGCAAATGTCAATTTACAAAAATAGTTGCTCCGGTTCTTGGAAGACGTTTTATACGTCAGTGTTGTATAATTTACATGTTTGTTTTTTTTTGGTGTACGGTTCCCACGTGTCTGTACATGTGGTTTGGTTTAAGAAGGAATTGTTCATACATATAATGAATCTTTAAAACTGTTGTTTTTGTACATCCAAGAAAAAGTACAAAAAAATATGTGGGACTCCCACAATTTTGTTTTCAGCGTTGGATCGCCCATTTATCGAGGAAGGCTATAAGTCAGATAACATCACGCTTCATCCAATAGCAGCGGATCATCAATGAAAAATGTTTCAAAACCGTGGAAAATTTACAAACGTAGACGAAGTTACGCGGGTCAGCTTCAGCTTCAGAATATGACTATCTTAAACAGCTTTACCAAAACTCTTTTAATCTCTGACCTCATTATCAAAATTCCACGGAGCGAAAGAAAACTGCATCACAGGCAAGAACGTATTAGCTTGCACCCATCGGATGAAGAGTTCCTTAGTCGGAAGATCAGCTTGGTCATGGTCTAAGTTGTATCCGTTCCCTCCGATCATGTCAGGCAGAACGAATGGGTAACCATTCAGGTTCATCTGGAACGTCGTCGTGATGATGGTGGGGAGGCCGTTGTTAAGTCCCCAGATAGAGTCTCGGTCAACCATCCGGGTAAATATTGGAAGGTCTTGGGTCCTGTGGAAAAGAAGATAATGGGACTTAGAGCCAACAGTATGATTAATGAAGGTTTAATTTGTTTGTGACGTTACTAGGTCATTATCAAGAAACATACATATAAGAATTAAGGAAGAAAACCCATCACACACTCTCAGTTCGTCAACCCCAACAATTGCGGCCAAGAATACACCCAAAGATGTTATGTAATGGGGAATTCATTTAAGGGTTGGAGTATTAGTGTAAAGTACCTACGTAATAGTACATTATGTTTCTGCTGTTTCAACTTACCTAAAACCAGACCGAACTTCGATCATTTTGCCGAATCTGGCGCAAACCTTAGCGTATTCTTGAACCAGGATATGAGGCTGGAGTTCAACGTCCCCAGTTAGATCGGATACCTAAAATTAAAATAGATTTATATACTCATTTTGTAACGAATTGATTTGTTCCCACTCTACATTCATTGCAATGTCATGTTTAAAAAGGATCTATTACTTTGTGACGACTTTAGTAACTGCTTACTATTAATCACTGTTCTTGACACGGTTTCACAATTACAACTTTGTTAAATTCCAAAATTGAATACCCTATTTTTTTTGGATAAATACAGACCATAAAAACAAAAACCACACTCGAATCTATTGTTAAGATTGACTGTCACTGAGAATTCTTTTTGTACTACAAGCAGTAGCGGCCCTAGCTACATTTGCATTGTTAGGTGGTGCAAGACCCCAAAGTGGCACCCCTATAAATTCAAAACCTCAATTGTTCTATGTTGTGCGCCGTAAAAAGAATTTGATAACCTTTTTTTTTTAGTCCTCATCTGATCTACAAAATATTTTGGACACCCCATACTTGAGGCCTGTTGCAGATAAAAATGTTGTTCACCGTAAAAAGAATTGGATTACTTTTTTTTAGAAGAAATGAAAATGCGATTTAAAATGTAATTAAAATGTTGTTTTGTTGCGCCCCCGATCTATTAATTTGGCGTCCCTACATGCCGGCGCCCGGTGCGGCCTCACCGCTCGCACCGCCCTAGGGCCGCCGCTGACTACAAGTAGGATTAAAAATAATATCAGTCATACCTCTGGAGCAAAGCTAGCTTCTCCCGCGTCAATTTTGATGCTATCGATATCATAGTTCTCCAGAAGTGCAGCGACGCGCAGGTACCACCATTCGGCTGCCCGAGGGTTGGTAAAGTCGATGTAGCCTGCCACAGTGCCATTGTTGTTCCACCATGTCGTGTTGGGGTTACCTGACTCATCCACTACGAAGTAACTGCGAATAATAATAATTTTAGTTTAAAAGAACTAATAAACACCACGCTGTACAGACCAAGTTCAATGTATTCGACTCGTTAAAACAAATCAAACGCGCTTAAACTGAGGGGTTTACTAGTTCTACTATCCATTATTAAAGAGTTCACTATCAAACTCTTGATTCCATCATCAAAGCAGCTCAAACCTAATTTTTGTATTGTCATTGGTATTACATATGTTTGAAAAGTTCGAATCGGTACGACTATTACAAGTTGGTTGAATTCGACTTTCGAGATTCGTTAACATAGTTAGTAAGTTAGCTAGTTCGGTGGCCAGTTAGTAAGTTAGCTAGTTCGGTAGCCAGTTAGTAAGTTAGCTAGTTCGGTAGCCAGTTAGTAAGTTAGTTAGTTCGGTAGCCAGTTAGCTACAGATTAAGCTAATAAAAGCACTTTTAGAATACCTTTGTTTCATAATTGTCAGGATCTGTTGCCTGCTAGGTACTCTCAAAATACGTTGCTATATGGTTAAGGACTGTTTTGTCATAAAAGATTAAGATTAACTACCAATTGTGCTGTAACTATGCGGATATACACAAAATATATTTTGTCGAAATTTGCTACTTTCTCTATTATGTAGTTGTAGTAGGCGTTAAATGACTAATCAGGACATTATCGTTTTAGTGTTAGAATTCATTATTTCATATACAAATGTATAATTTTTGGTGACACCGGTCCTGAACACCCTCGTACCAGCTAAACATAATCCTTTTTTGCCTTTCTTTGTGTGCTGAAACTTCTTATCACCTTTATTTCTTGTTTAGCTTTAACATAAGTAAGAAAATTGCTGTATACTGACCCATTGTTCAGCGCTTCTGAGTACCAAGGATTGCAATTTAAATTAATAAAAGGATGCACCCAGATAGTGACTCGATAACCAAGCTGCTTAAGACTTGTTACTGTCCCACGTAAATCTGGGAACTTCTCCTCATTCACTGTCAAAGAACCGTAGCAGACCTCCCATTGATCATCTATTTCATATTGAGAATTGTTGAAGCCGTAATCAAGAATTTGCTGCGCAAAATCTAGAAGTTTAACTTCATCGATTTCTCTAGAGTACTGAGCCCACGTTGACCAGATTGGATGTCTAACCATAAGTTCATCGGGTATATCTAAAGGCTTGCCTAAATAATTATCAACAGCATGCTTGTGAGCTGATTTCACGTCTGGCAGAAACCAAATGTCATAGGCCAAAATTATTCTCGTCCTCTTAGTTGAGTAGGGGCTGGCTATTTGTGCTCCAAAACAGAGATGGTTGTTGTAAAGGTTCTTGTAGTCAACAAATAGAGGGACTTCGGAATGGACAAAAACATATTCCCCTGCGGAATTGAGCCAATATCTTTCCATGATGGCTCCGTTGTCTGTTTCCGTGTTGTAGCTCGGCGAGTAGGTCTGTGCGGCGTTCTCTATTGGGTATATTTGGTCGACCTGCATCGGTCCTGCGTACCAGTTGTCAGTACCTTAAAATGAATAGATGTACAACCGATAAGATTTTGGTTAATTTACTTATGTTGGTGTGTTAATAGCTTTTGGTACACACTGTGCCTAATAACTTTAGATATCGATAAAAATCTGTTGGAAACAAAGACTGTAAACTTATTAGTTAGTTAAATAAGCTTCCTCGACAAACAAATAAGATCTACAGCAAAAGCGGGTTTAATATAGAAGTCAATGTATTTCGTATTGACATTGCATGTTTTTGAAGCACATTGGTAGGAATCATTTTTAGCTGGCCTTGATCAATAACATAAATGAAGATTAAAGTCACTGTGACTCATACATATAAGATAAAGATTATGAGCAAGTCCCCATGTTTTTGAAAACTCATATGATACGAGCTATCCGTACAATAGATATGAGACATACTCATATCTAGAAAATAGATAAATAAATCCTACTAAAATAACATTTTACTGTCATACCTTGAATACGATCGGTTGTATAGCAATAACAGATCGTATTCAATGTATTACAGTAAAAGGTTCTAGGTCTGCGCTTATTTCCGTAACTTTGGAGTTCCTCAGGGATCATACTTAGGTCCTTTACTCTTTGAACTATTTGTTAACAGTCAATAATAAGTAATAGTTAATTAGGTTCCTTACATTTTTAAATATTATGAATTTATGTTACAAGACAAGACATTTGATATGATATAAGTTCAATGGTTGAACAGTCAAAGGACCATTATACTATTAAACTTTTATTATATCAAATGTCTTGTCTAGGTATAAACAAGACATTTGATATGATATTGTCTAGGTATAAACATATTTTAATTCCGCACCGACATTATCAGAAATAATAGATTTACCAAAATTAATACAGTCTTCAAGCCTTATTCCAGTTTCAGCAATCCACGTGAACTTGATACCCCTAGCGTCTTTCTCTTCATCGTACAGCGTATTTACTGTCAGGTTTGTAGTGCCAAAGCTTATCAAAACATCACCTTCTACTTCTTCAGCGACAAAGGGAGAGAATAGTGTCCTTCCTATTTGCCCGAGAACTTTTCGATCGTCTCCTGGAATATAACAATAATATCATTGGGAAATAATAAGAAGTTGTCAGACAGATAAAGCGAATTTGCTATTAGATTTCTATAAAGGCCAAGAATTATGAAATATAGGTACAGCAGAATATCATATTCTGTTTGTACATGCTTAAGTAGGACCTCAGAGACATGTTTAACCCACTAAATAGTTTATATTTTTAATTAATATGGAGATCCACGAAAGCTTGGAGAAAAACATAGGCTACTCCATGTAATAATTGTATGCTGACAAAGTGGCCGGCACCAGCTATTATATCTAAGTACCTACACAATATTCACTTAAATAATGTTTACTTTTGACAAACGCAAGAAGCAAAGTATTTCAAATGTAACAATTAAAATATTTAGATGTCATATTGAAGAAAAATATAAATGAAGAGATAACCGTAATAAAATGTCACAAAACAGATTTCTGCAAGCGTGTTGGATTTTAAGCTAGTAATTAATTTCAAATATTTCATATAATATATCAAATGTGCCTTGCGAAATCTTTTTTTATTGGCAACCATTACATTTATTCACGCCGCTGTTGAACTTTGTGGAATAATATATATATATTTTTTTTATGGTATAGGGGACAAACGAGCAGACAGGTTACCTGATGGTAAATGAAGGAAGAGCGGGAAGAGGGGGGAGAGGGAAGGGTTATTGCCTCCGGTAGCCTCAATCACGCGGCGAAAAGCTAGGCAAACATTGCTTCACTACCGGTTTTCTGTGAGGCCGTGGTATCACTCCGGTCGAGCCAGCCTCTCCCACGAACAAGAATCCGTATTTTTCTCATACAGTGTACAAAAATAAAAAAAGATCCATGACTAAACCAGTACAACAAGTACAGACGACTATTAATTGCTAGCAACAACTAATTGCTTTGCTTTACCTCTAATGAAGATAACATTAAATCCTCCCGTGGTGACAGGTTCTAGGTTTAGGGTGACGTCAGCGCCTCGAGGGGTCTCCACGGAAATTGTAGTCACCTGGGCCCTCACCCCCAGGGCTAATAGGGCTGTTGACAATAGAATGGGTGCGTGTTAATTTTGTGACGAATTTTTAGACAAAACAACACAAAGTATGGGAACACTGTAATAAGCCGATAAATTTCTAATGGTGGATGTGTCTTTTGTTATGTATATGACTATATATGTAGGCCCACGATGTAAAGAATTCCTCATATAACCCCTATCTGTTGGATCTACAAAAGCGCTTTATCCCTGTTTTATGCCCTTGTAAAGTCCTTACCTATTAAAAAAACCATTTATTTAAACAAAAATAAACTAATAACTCACCCATGATCGTCAATAAAGCCGCCATCACCTGAGACCAATTGTCACTGAGTGCCAAAACCCCGTGACAACAAACACTTGAGATGATAAAACGGTATCATCTTGCAACTTTATCTTAGCATCTTATTTAATCTTCATCCTAAGAGTATTGTTTAGCGAATCTCTTAGATAATTCTAGATGCTGCTGTTGAGATAACTACTCGTCAAGTGGACGGCTGACATCTATATGGGTCGATATAACAATTTTTAAGGTCAAAAGGAAATATAAATTTTTACTAGTTCAAATATTTGGAAGTAGGTTTTTGATTGCCGGATTAGATACACTTTACGATGCTGTCTAAAAGCAGAATACCTAACACCATTATGTAACCTACGGATATAAAAATCCTAATTATATAAATGCGAATATGAGTTTGTTTGTTACGCGTTAACTTGTTAACTCATGAAACTTTGCACACACCTTCGATCAGTATATTCGATCGAAGGCATACACGTAGTTAGGCTTACAATCAGACAAGGATAAAGGTTACCTTTAATCGAGAAACAGTAACGCGAGATCCAGAACAATATTGATCAGTGGCATTTGTACCAATCTAGTGATCAATATTGTGCGATTTGAAGTTCGTCCTCAATCTCGTTGTACTATGGTTGTGGACGAACGGTAGTTTTGTAATGATGATGGTCGAAGCCGAAAAGATAATGTTGGAAAGTTGTATACAATTCGTTACAGAATCGTGTGGTCAATTTTAGGCGTGTTATGTAAGTATAGACGAAAAATAGTTGAGTTAACGTGCAAATATCATCATAACGACAAATTTTCATTTTTCATTTCAGTTTCGATGATACCTATTTTCCATGTGGATATTATACATACATACTATGATATGATAACTATGACCTTAAATATGCCACAAATTTCTGAAACACCTTGTACATGTCGTGGGTAAATCTTAAAATTGACCACTTCATGATGTGTCCGATCATTCCTTGATATGGTCTTATTTTATGATATAGATGTATCGTTTGACGTTTGATGATATGTCAATCCACGTTTGAACATATCAATGATGTAAGTAACTATGTTTAATAAAAATTGTATTATTATTGGTTTATTCAATGCCCACAAAAAAATTACAAAAGTTAAACATGCTTTGATTTAAAATTAAATTGATGGAGTCAGGAACCCAGAGAATAAAGTCTGACTCGCGCACCGAGGGTTCCGTAAACAAGCAAACTTGTATGTAGATAGTACATCCATCTCGGGAATTAATTCTCGAAGACTTTTGTCCGTCTTTTTCGAAAGACAGACAGGCGGACGGACAACAAAGTGATCCTATAAGGGTTCCTTTTTTTCCTTTTGAGGAACAGAACCCTAACAATGAACTTTAAAATATATTGTTCTTTTAAGTTGTCGAAACGACATTTCACCACCCTTTTTAACCGACTTCAAAAAAGGAGGAGGTTCTCATTCCCCTCAATCTTTTTTTTTATGTATGTTCACCGATTACTCGAAGACGCCTGAACCAATTTAGAAAATTATTATTTTGTCTCAAAGGGTATACTTCCCAGGTGGTCCCATTTAAATTTCATCGAAATCAGTTTCTGAAAAATCAACAAATACCTACCTTAAAATTGTATACATGGATGATATTTTCGGTTACTCCGAAACCTCACTGTCTCATTGTAGCAGTGCGTTTAGTTGGCCTACCCATATTATATTTTTTAAACAAAATACAATTTATCATGATTTAGGCACATTGAAGTTGGTGATACTTTTTTTAAAATACAATTATTTTCTATTTGCACATTATGATTACCTTTTAAAACAAAATAAGTGTCCGGCGCCATGCTACGTCACAAAAACAAAACAATGACCCAAATCTGTTACTTCACTCGCTAAATTAAAATTCACTAAATTTTCTTCATATAAGAAGTAAACCTTGCACACTTAGAAACAAGGTCTTATTTCAAATTGAAACAAGTAGGTAACATATGTCGCTATCGAAATAAGCAATTTATTTGTCGACTAAAGTCTGATACGCTTAAATAAACTTTAATACCACGTAGCGAGAGCCGCTATCCGTTGAATGCCATCTCTTTTGCTCTGTGTTTTTAGTAAGCGTCTTCGTAGGTGTAGATTAAAAACACGTCATCCTTGTTCGTTTTGAACAAGTTTTTATACGGCAATTATACAGCTTTTGAATAAATGAAGACTCTCGCTGCGTGGAAATAAAGTTGAGTATACGTTGACAGGTTTTATTGAAATTTAGCGGCGCTGAGAAATAGATGCTAGTAACAAATAGACCTTATTACGAAGAACACTAGGTTGATTTCATATGAAGAAATTAAGTCAGGTTTTAGTTTAGTCGAGTGTACAATAGAATCGGCACCAATATCAACGCCTGTAACTGGATAATGTACCTAACTATTTTACGATATCATCATTAAGGTTTGACCACATAATGAAGTAGTCGCGCGTTTAGCTGTTCAAATCGCCAACGCTGATTATTCATTGATCTGAACAGACTATTATGACGTTAATGACCACATCATAAAATGATCAATTTTAAGATCTGGCCACGACATCCCACTAATATTTTAAATGTGAAAGTTTGGATGGATGGATGGATGTTTGTTACTCTTTCACGCAAAAACCACTGAACCGATTGCGATGAAACTTGGTATGTAGATAGTTGGAGACGTGAATTAATGCATAGGCTACTTTTTATCCCGATATTCTCACGGGATCGGGTTTTCGGCGTTGCTAGTATTATCCAAACGTTTGGTAAACTCTCAATGTGCAATGCAGGATTAGAAGTTACGAAGTAGTTGGACTGGTTTTCGTTAGAGGGCACTGAGTATTCTAATCTAACGGAAAATTATTTTGAGTAGTACCTACAGATGGCAGTATAGTAAGTACTCTTTGTCTGCTGGAAACTTTGCCAAATTTTAGCCATATTATGCAAGCAATTCTAAAAGTGCATATCAACATTATGAACCAATAGCAGCAAACTGATGGCAGTCAACGGTAGGTAAAAACACTAACAACGTTACTAATCTTATCTGACTCTCCCATGAAGTTCAAGACAATACTCACCAGAAAAAGAAAAGAATAAGTCGCTGTTATAGTCTGGCGGCAAATTCCGATCAAGTCGATTTTTTAAATATAGAACAATCGAACTGACTAGGAACTTGGTGCTACCAGCCAGAATCTCTATGCCTTGAAGAAATTTTCGCTCTGCATCGAAGGAAGTCCAATGCTACAATATTATGATGCAAGCTCACTATTAGAGGAAAATAATGTGCCTACTATTTTTAACGGATTTAAAAAAAAACAATTATTAGCCGGAAAAAAGTTTTAATTATTATATGTTAGTTTTAATTAATAACTCCGTCAATTGACACATATTTGATAACTACGAAACCTATGCGGAACATAGGTTCTCTAGATTACAAACAGCCTATGCAGAAGGTCAAGGTGACCAAACCGTTATACATTATTATATACGTTTAAATATACTTCATCAGGCAAACACCTTGACGCCTGACGAAATGGGCGGCGTTTGCTTGCACCCTTCGCAACCTACCTTAGGTTGCGAAGGGTGTAAGTATTTAAGGCACCCATTACACGGTAGGTTTTGCTGTCAGTTTTGCCACAATCAAAACGGTGATTGACGATTAACCTATCGTCTAATGCAGTGATTGATGGTCGCATGATGAGATTACTGAAATAATTTACCCTAAACGAAAGTTTTAATTTTCCTTTTAATATTATGTAAAAAAAAGTCGAACTCAACAAATAAATAATAATTTATTATTCTTACACGTAATTAAATTACATAAAAATAATTCAATCTTCCAACAGGAAGTATGGCAATGTGTCCAAAGGTGCTGGGTAGTCCTTCAGCCAGACAGGACCCTGGACCAGGTCTCCAGTGTTGCCATCACGCCAGTTGCCGCGGGGCAAGTAGATATCACGAGTCACTGCACCTTCTACCATCACTGGGGCAGCCAACACTTTCTCTCCAAGAAGGAATTCTGAGGGAGACATACATTTAGTAAAATGTAAAGTATATTTAGTTTTGTAGGGTCTTACCGTCTTACATGTCAATAAACACCGGGAACTTAGGATCACTCTAGTGTCTGTCGAGCCCTCTCTACCAGCCAATTTTTTTGAAATACTTGATGACTTAAAGTTGACCCTAATACATAGAGGTGACCCAATCGGAGGAATGAGACATTTATAACTGATCATGATATAACTAAACGATAGAAGGCCTGTAGTAGGTATACACCTCAGGCAATATATAATATATGTTTTTATTATATGAAAATGAACTCTGTGAGCTAAGAATATAACAAAAAACATATTTAGATACAATACGGAATAATTTTCAAGTTAGCGTGACTCGCGTTAATTTTAAAGTAACCCAAAATTTAAGGAATACACGAATAGTAGGTAATATTATAAATGTAAAAGGAAAACAACACGAGACTGGATTTCATTATTTCATTTTGATTTCTTAAGCAATGTCTGCATGCAACAAAAACAACTGCGATAAATGCGGGATGGTAAACAATCTTAAATACATTATAATAATTCTGTAAAAGTTCTTTAAAAAACCTAGGATTCAGGGCGATTCAGGTACCTGTTTGTTAATTTTCTTACCATCATCAACGGCCAGGGCGTCTTCGTCGAGAGGGTCGATCCACCAGATGGGAGGGTTGACAGGCGTGCCGAGTGAGACACTTGCTTCCATCGCGGCCAGGATCACTGGAGCATATTCAGCGTGCAGTTCTGTGTAGCGGAGGCAGATTTCTACCGCCTGTAAAATTAAAAAATAATTAGACTGTAATACCGATAAAATGCGCCAAATTACATTCAATGAATGCTACATCGTGATATCTAGAACACTTAATCTTCCTACATTGACAGCATAAATATTAGAAGCAGAATTAGAACGAGAAAGAACATAGACCCTTACCTCAGCATCATGGTCCCAGGGGACGAAAGAGTACTGAAGCGTTGGCATGAACACATTAGCTTGCAGCCATCTGACGAACAGCTCCTTGCTTGGCGATTCGTTGTACCCATTGCCACCAATCATGTCAGGCAGCACTAAAGTATAGCCGTTTAAGTTCATGGACAGCAAGGTAGTTACAAGAGTGGTGAGGCCATTGTTGAAGCCCCAGTAAGTGTCCTTGTCAACCATTCGAACGAATACTGGCAGATCTTGAGTCCTATGGGAGAAGAAGTAGGTAAATACTTTAAAGTGTAATTATTGGAATTGTGTTCTGGGAATTCCTTCTAAACACGAATTATGTTTCTGATATGGATGGATTTTGTAGTCAAGGTCGTGAAACCCAAACTCGATACAGCGATGTATCAGAATTACTTGTTCGGTAACCAAGACCCCTGACCGACGTGACACTAGCCAAGTATTTAGTTTAATTACAGAAGTTAATCACAATACTGGTAATGCTGTGTTTCATGTTGTCCGTAGAGAAACACAGGCCACCGGTGGACCGGTCCTATTTGTTCGTCTTAAAAAACAAAAAGAAAAAAATATCGAGCTCAAGAATTTTACCTCATTCCAGCTCTAACTTCAATCATAGGTCCAAACTCAGCGACTGTTCGG
Source organism: Callimorpha dominula (assembly GCA_949752705.1). Lineage (NCBI taxonomy): Eukaryota > Metazoa > Arthropoda > Insecta > Lepidoptera > Erebidae > Callimorpha > Callimorpha dominula. The sequence continues at coordinate 20,425,049 of OX457005.1, forward strand.
ACGAATGCCTGTACGATGTGACCAGGATGCAGATCGATGTCAAGGCCTTCCTGCACTGGGATCTGGACATAAAAAGTTAGGGTTGTATTTATATATTCTAGTAGTCGCCCAGAGGTAGATATTAGCCCACAGTTCAAAACTTATAATTGAAAATAAAGCTAAGCGTCTATTAGAAGCTTGTCTTATCTTGTCAACATTAAAGCAAGGCCAATAGCTTCTATCTTCTAAACAAAAAAAATATGTTGACAAACAGTATTTGCCTATTTATATGATGTATCTCCTAGAGATCACCTGGTGATTGAATTTCAACCGTTTTCAATCTGCCTTGTTTTATTTTATTGACCAGTATAACTTCAACTGTCGTTGTAGGTTGTCAGGTCAACATGTATACTGTACCCGTATACTTTTGTGTGGCCGTTTTTATATTATTTTTAACTTTATAGCACAGATTGTTTAAACAGTTTGGCTTTCTGCACTTCTATATATATAAACTTTAAGTATTTCAAATTTCACGTCCCTTCATATATATAGATAATATCATAATAAATCTTAGGAGTTTGAATTACTTGTTGAATTTGAAAAATTCAGCGGTGCTGTGACCATCATCGCTGGTGAAACTGTTTAATTTGAAACAATTACCTGAGGGGACCAGCTGGACTCTCCAGCGTCGAACTTGATGGAATCGATGTCATAAGTCTCCATGAGGTTGCGGACTCTGTCAGTATACCATTTGGCTGCCTCAGGCTTGGTGAAATCAATGTATCCGGGGAGTGATCCGTTGTTGTTCCACCATGATGAGTCTGGACTGCCTTCCTCGTTTAAGACCAGGTAGCTTTAGAGAATTATGGACTTTGTAGTTAAGTTCTGAATTTTTTGCTTACTAAAGCTTACGTAAGCAAACAACTTATATACGTTGGTACTATTATGTATTCTGTGGTTACGTGTGAATATACACATTCATACATACACTAACGCCGGTATCCACTAAGGGGTAGGCAGAAGCATTTTGAACACCCACATTTTAACAACTAAGTATAAGAAAGTCCTACTGAGGCAATAGAGGACAAATCTACTGTTGTCAACCGGGCACTTTGGGAATTTAAGATGGGAAAATCGTGAGTTTGTTGAAAATTAAAGGTAGATAACAAGAGAAGACAATGGAATACGCAAGGATAAAGCGATAGTCATATGAATCAATTCTTTGTGTATAAATTACTAAGTAAATATTTACATAAGCAATATTCGTTTTAAATTGGTATGATTTAATTATATTAAAGTGACTGAAGGAATTACGTTTTCAGTCAAATAAATTTTGTAAATATTTGCGAGTGGGAGGGAAAATGGAATGGAAAATCTCAAACAACACATTATGTAAGTATACATTAGGTATATGTTTAAAATTAGTTGTTTAATGATCCAAACGAACCGGTTGTTGTGTTAACGTCGAGATCGAAAGTTTATTGCGTGAAATATCGGAGATCTACGAATTTTGTGTAAGCAATTTTTTCGTTATTATAGGGTATATTAATTTTATTGCTTCGACTTATTGATTGCATAGTAATAATAAATTTGGTAGGAGCTTGTATTAATTTTCAATTTCTGTATCGATAAGGAGCGTAAGCAAGCTGAAGCATGTCAGGGTGTGTCATAATTGTAATATATTTAGACCTTTTCAATCTTGTTATGCCTGGGTATAATACAGTCTGAGGTAACCCATGATAACAGTTCAGGCGTCGAGGACTTTAGAAATGTCCTTCTTAAGATATAACCCTCTTCGATTTTGCCTGATGTACTTTGCTCGCTGGGTGTTCATATGACAAAGCGAATAATTATGACAGACATCAAGCGCATCATTGTTTTAATGTAAACGCTTTAGAATCGTATGTATGAAATCATAAAAATATACGTAGACTAGCTGGTGCCCTCGACTTCGCCTGCGTTGAATCTTTTAATACAAACTTTCATCACCTAATGAATATTTTTGAGCCTATGTCCTTTTCCGAGGTTCCTTGGAATTCTATACCAAAATTCATCAAAATTGGTTTATCAGTTTAGGTGTGAAACTTGAAACGTAACTGACAGACACACAGAGTTACTTTCGCATTTATAATATTGGTATCGAATTAGTGTATATATGGGCCCACTTCAGGGTCTAACTAATAGCGTTTAATACCTCTAGTAAAAAAAAAATACTTACCCCTTTTCTAAAGCTTCAGAATGCCAAGGATTGCAGTCCTTATTGATGAAGGGATGCACCCATATAGTCACCCTGAATCCAAGCCCCTTAATGTCTTGGATCAACTGCTTGAGGTTTGGCAGTTTCTGGTCGGAAACAGTCAAAGATCCGTAGCAGACCTCCCAAAGATCATCAATTTCAAACTGGGCATTTGGATACCCGTGGTCTTTAATTTCGTTAGCGTATGCCCAAAGACTGTCTTCAGTGATTTCTCTTGAATACCTTGCCCAAGTTGACCAGACTGGATACTGGATCATTCTGTAGTCGGGAGTACCGCTGGGCTTGCCCAAGTATTTGGCCACAGCATGTTGATGCGCTGTTTTCGCATTGTCGAAGAACCAAATGTCATATTTAAGGTTATTGTGAGTACGTCTTTCGGAGTAGGGATCTTCAACTTCAGCGATAAGACACAGGTGGTTGTCCAGAGCATTGTGGTAGTCAACGAAGAGAGGGACTTCGGGTGCTACGTAGATGTACTCGCCCCCAGAGTTGAGCCAGTACCGTTCACTAATGGCTGCGTTATCCAATTCTTTGGACACTATAGAGTACTTTTGCAGTTTTCCTTTCTGCACTGGCCAGTATTGTTCTTTCTGTTCTGGACCCGCAAACCATTGCTTGTTACCTAGTCAAACATTGAATCAGCTATATTATACTTAGTAACATAACGAAAAATATAAGTATGATAATCACATTTTAGCACAAAAAAATCAACGGCTGAAATCTTGTTTTTGAACCTCAATCTATTAAGAACCTCAATCTCTGATATGCCGGGAGAGATGGCATATACCACGGTGTAGTTTTCTAGGAGAAGAGAAAGCCCTATTTCTCTTTTCAGAAGAACACCGAAACGGAAACCTTGTCTGGCCCTAACACTGTGCCGACAGCTCCGTAACCAGCTGGAAACTGGCAGTCGCCCTCTCTGACGATACTAACGGTGTTAACGCGAGCATATGCTAATATTCGGGAGGTGAGCGTGCATTACAGCTCCGGTACCTATCTGAACTATAGGGAGTATGCCGTTTGCGACCGGGGGTCACTGCAAGTGTGGTTTCAACGGTGGATAGGCATACGGGCAACTAGCCTTAATTAGTACCGACGCCATGGCGTTGGAGGTAAGACCTGACGTATAAAGGTCCCTGGGTCTCGGGACCTTAGTTTGGGGAACGTGATGCAGGTATACTGACCCTGCTTTTATAACGATTGCGTTGGTGGGGTGAGGGCAGTATAAACAAATACGTGGCTGTAGAGGAGAGGGGTCTGCCCTGCCCTGCCTTGTAATGTGACCACTGCTAAGAGGGCCATTTACAGAACAGTATTGGTTACGCCGTTATAAAAGTATTATAATATATATGTATGTGGGTATATTCTATTCCCTGTCCCCCCCCCCTACCTAACGCTTTGTGCACAAAACGCAACGATGCGACGGATGCAGTCGAGAGTCGAGTGTCTGACGTAACTATGTTGGACCCCGCGCGCGCGCCCGCAAGAAAACCAACAACTTCTAACGAGGAATCCAACCGTGAATAACCAACCAAGTAAGTACACAGTCCTTTCTTCCCTTCATACAGTCCACTCCTATTTTTTGAACCATTTTATAAAAATAGAATTTAAATCTTTCTACCGCGCAACCAAGCATACCTAGGAAGAGAGGTGAACGATTCGCGGATTTACCAAAAAAATAGACGGAAAGTACAAACTAAATCGTTAAAATTATTCAATACCATATTCCTAGATACCCTAAGTTAGATAAGTATTGATATCGACGGAAAGGATATCAGATAAAAGATCTAATGTCAAAATAAATTATCCGAGATACTTAGCGGGTTTCTACATATCTCTCAAATGGTAGGCATATGATCCGAATTGTGTAATTCTATCTTGTTTCGATGTCACAAGATAAAGCGCGAAAGATATCTTCAGTTATATAACATTGTTTTGCGTGTAGCTAGTTTGGACAAATGTCGATGAATTATATAAAGTGTTTAAAAAGGAAAAACACTTAAGTATCTAAATTAAGTAAGGGATATAGGTGGACAATTGTACTGTGTTGGATATTTTATGAGCATTTTTTGCCTATTCTATTATCTTTTAAAACGTCAACGCTTGCAATAACAACAAGCCCCCGTAACGACACGGTTCGAAAACGACATACTTCCTCGTTAGAGTCCATAGGGGGCATGACTAAAAGTTGTCGACAATTTCAATAATAATGGGACTGTGTAGCCGTATGTTTAGCTACTTTTAATCAGTCTGCCTTTTCAAAAGCCATTATCAAGTACTCAAGTATTTTTCTAAAGTTACAAGTTGATCGCGCTTTTATATTCTCATCCAACTTAGTTACTTCTAGTTTTTACTTTACTTCTAATTCCATTGTTCTTTCTTCTTCTTTTTTTTGAGCACACGCAAGTCAATAATACCATTTATCGTTTTTCATTAGTGGCGACATCCACATGCAACCAATGTATAATTCAGCGCCATCTAGTGAAGACAAAGTAAACTTCGTAATAACTATTGATCCTGCATCGCGCAATGTAAGCTCTCGCTCTGATAAGTATACATATTCAACTTCTCGATATCAACCGTTTTGATGCAGCCTGCCAGGCATAATCTGATCATCTAGCCTAGTCGGATAAAGATAAGGATAAGGATAACGAGAGGATCTCTTTATGTTGAAGGGACGTAAGATCCGTTCTTCAACTCTTTAAAGAAAGAAATACTTACCAAAGTCAATACAGTCTTCAAACACGCGGTCACTTGGTCCGTCCCAGTAAACAGACAGTTTGTAGCCACCGCTTGCTTCGTCGAAGCTGTAATCGTGGGTGAAGACTACTTCGCTGTCGTCAGGAGACGCCTTGCGACCGAGGTGGGCCCGGAACTGGTTTCCGGAAGCTGTACCGCAAAAGAAAACATTACTGAATTATTTCATTAGCAAATTTAAATTATAGGAACAAAGAGTTTCAACTGAAGCGTTAACCTTTCGAACATGCTATATAAACACAAATACGTTATATAATTTTTTATCAATCCAAGGGACGGACAAAGCTTTAAAAGAACACAGATTAAAAGATATGAAGTCGATCTGTCCCAGGGTTGAAGGAGGGCAGTGCTGGATTGATATTATGCAAAAAGAAAGTTAGTTAAATTAAAGTTATATACAGCGTGTAAGTATCACCGTTGCGAATAACTTACAACAACGTCTTTCTGTGGATACTTATCACAATGTAGAAGTCAGTTCATCATAAAAATGAATTTTGCTTTGTCACTCATGCTGTTGTCACACGGTAAGCTCTGGATTACTTATACTATTTTAATTCTAGGTCTTCTCTCTTAGTTTTGGGAACAGCACTTTTTCTGGATTAAAAGGTATCCTCTATCCTTTTCTGTAACCTCTGACAACATGTGTGCAAGATTTCATGATGAGGGGTTGCGTAGTTAAGGCGTGAAATTATAACAAATAAACAAACTCACTTTTCCATTTATAATATTAGTTCCGATTCATAACTTACGTCCAACAGCTTCGACCACCACTCCTCCATCTTCGTGATCGTTGACAGTGAATCTAACCGATGGAGCCCTTGGTACGGTGCACAGCACGGTAGACACACCTGCGAACAATTATATTCTTTTTGTTCATACTAAATTGTATGTTGGAATTATAAGTAGGTATAATCCTTGGAATCTTAGATTATAGGTCCAGATACCGTGACCAACGTGAGCTAACTTAACAAAAAATCATTTCGACCTTTTTTGTCGATCGTTTAATTTCCTACAAGAATATGTATTGATTTTTACAACTTGTCAATTCGTTGAAACGCGATAAAATTTTAATAAAAAAAAAAATTATCACGTTATTTAAATAGGAAATCAAAAATCACGAAGCGGCACCTCTTAATAGTAATATTAAGAGCTGCTGTTTTCACAGGCTTATTTTTACGTTACCTAGAACAATACTTTTATATTAACTAATGAAAAAAAAATCAAAACTTTTTAGGCCCACCCTAGTGTATACATTTTTTTTTTATGAACTATCTACAAACTAGCAAAATTTTACAAGTCCTAAGTGCTCTAAAGCTGTGTTCGTTAGGAGTAGTCATAATAAGTTATACTACGAGTCATCAATCCTATAGCCAAAGTATCGTTTGACGGACACCTTGAACTCCGGGCGCTAGAGCTTAGAAATTAAGAATATTTGGAGGATTCCAGTTTCGCGAACATTAACAGTAAGCATATTTCTCGTCTTTCTATAAATAACAAGTTTGGCAAAGAAAATTATACATACTGCTAGAATGCGTTATGGGTAAATGAAATTCACGTCCCTGGCAACATCTCTAATAATGGCGTCCGAAATTTTATTAATTTGAAATTTGGTTCTATTGTTTACAAATACATTAGGAAATAGAATGCTTACAAGTGAAATGTGATGTTCGGACACTTATGATTTTTTTTAATATAATTTTTACAGGATGTAACTACACAACCAGGCATTTTTGAATATTATATAAATAGCGGCTCTAAGACTTACTTCAGCGGGGAACGTTCGCCCGCGTGTGACCAGTGAGTCGCTTGTATTTGTATTAGTCGCTTGTATTTTTTGGCTTCAGTTTTGGGGCGCGGATTAGGCATCTGGACCTGTATATATTCTAAGCCTTGGAATATTTAAGTGGGGTAATCTTGTAGGCTAACGCATCACCATAAGGCTTATGTATTACATAACGTGCGCGGAACCACGCGTCTGTTTATACTCGTACTTAGATGAATGGAAATATTAGATAGTTATAATACTAAGTTTTTTTTACCAATTACTGTACAAGTTCTTTTTACACGTACAGAGTTTTATATTTAGAACATCTGAATTAGAGTCGGGCCGGATATAAAAAGCACCTGTTATGTCAGATGTTACTAAGTAACCTAGACTATACCGCACTAATACTTCAAATTACAAATTACCTGAGACCATTAAGAGAAGAGAAAATTCAACGAAATTTTACCGTCCGTAAACGAATCGTTTCTTGATTATACGAACGCGGCATTAGTGATTTACGTAAGTGTTCTATTTCCAAATACACTCTACAGCTATGTACATATGTGGTTCATTAAGATAAATATTACATAATCAAAAACAATTCAAAGATGGCGTAGCCGGTATCTCGGTCTCGACACTGATCAATAATTAAAAATAAAGATCAATAATAGAAAATAGAACACTTACTTAAATAAGTAATGTTCTATTTTCAAATACATCCTGTATACAAATTTATACCAAAAATAGTTTTTTAATTTTCATTGAATTTGAACATTAGATTGAGTTCTGAATCCTTTTCTTACATAATTCACAAATATTTATATAAAGTATATAAAGTTAGACTCCTGGGTCTTCCTGACAACAGCGAGTTGGAGTTACACGTATGCGACCCTGATCTGCTCGAGCAATTGGTAACACTCACCACTCCCATTTCCCATTTTCCCATATTTCATTCCCAAATTTCCCAGTTAACGGCAGTAGACTTGCCCCTTATTACTCGAGTAAGTCCTAATTATGGTTGGCAAACTGTAGGTTTAATATGCATCTGCCTACCTCTTCGAGGATATATAAGCGTAAGTGTATTTATTAATTCTATCTTAAGTATAAGATTTCTTATTCGTTTTACAAAGGTTAATCAATCGATGTGTTCGATTTTACTATCAATGGCAGTTGCAATTAACATGAGGTGATACTGGCCTTTAGACTTCAGATGATGTAGCGGTAATGACTAATGACCCCTATGTCATCTAGAGTTTACAAAACGTAAACTTTTCTGGGGAGTAAAGAGTTTTCTGTGATAGCTCTGTCAGTCTGTACCCTTATTTCGTTCTTATTGTGATCCATAAATTATAGAAGTCTTTAAAATAATAATAAAATTAACACTTTTTAATTTAAATTACATTTTTTTTTCATAAGTACAATGTAACTGTATTTTGACGAGAAAAGTAGAATAACAAAATTAACAAAAACAAATTAACTTAAATTTATTTTACACTTAATACTTTAAAATAAATATAAAATGGATGTAATGTTCTAACATACCTGCCAACAACAGTACCAGCTTCATGGTTGTGCCGAACTGCTGGTACTTATCGAATATATACTATATTTATTTATTGTTTATCTCTACGAGATAGCAACAAAAGATATAACTATCATATATATCAATTCTTCTAAAATGTCAGTAAGATAAACAGTGAGACATCAAAATTAAATCCCCATGAAGTGACTGGGGTGAATTGACAAAAACTGTATGCACTGTATGTTCTAACTTCCTTAACCTTATAAGGGTGTTCGTGGTTTTAACTTATAATACATTAATAAAAATGTCTATCAAAATACATCACCACTTATCAACACAATAGATAAAGTAAAATACATCACCACTTATCAACACAATAGATAAAGTAAAATACATCACCACTTATCAACACAATAGATAAAGTAAAATACATCACCACTTATCAACACAATAGATAAAGTAAAATACATCACCACTTATCAACACAATAGATAAAGTAAAATACATCACCACTTATCAACACAATAGATAAAGTAAAATACATCACCACTTATCAACACAATAGATAAAGTAAAATACATCACCACTTATCAACACAATAGATAAAGTAAAATACATCACCACTTATCAACACAATAGATAAAGTAAAATAAATAAATCCATAGAGGAAAGTGCGTTATGTTCTCCCACAAAGAACCTTTCCTCCGACCAGGTGATCGTACCTGGCTGACCGCGGCTCTACTTTCAGCGCGACAACTTTCATTGTGCGATGTAGGATCAGTAGTTACTTGTTAGTTAGGCTTGTCTTCGGTAAATGACACTGAAGTATATTTTTGCTAAATTATTATGTAGATGTCGCCACAAATCAGACAAACATCTACCACGTTTATCTGATTTGTGGCGACATCTTTTTTTGTTCGTTTTCGAGCCAACTTCGCAACACCTCCTTTTTATTTCAGTACTAGATGAAAACCCGGCTTCGCTTGGGTAAAATGTGACTCATATACAAACTTTTACAAAATGTAGGCAGATATACGTGTGAATTGGCTTCAACGAACTCAAGATATATATGTCTGTATCTGCACCATTTGAATTTAACAAAATACTGGACAATCCGAATTTTGCGGATATATGTTGTTGACTCGAATTTTTTTTTTTTTTATGTTTTCTTATTCAGGTAAGGTTTCAATCGAGTCTACCATACCCCTTGACTGAATTATTAATATAGATTTGTTTGAAACATAATTTATTGTGTTCTCTATTTGTTATCTGACTTTCCTCATTTGAATTGACTGTCAGACGAATTTTACCGGTTTGAGACTGGTTATAGGTTCTCTAAAGAACGACTTCACTGACCGAACTTGCGACATTAAAATTAATATTTTTAAGTTTATTAATTTCTTATTTCTTCACAATACTTTCATTGCTAGTCAGAAACGTTGTTATTTAAAGAATCGTAGCGGGTACTTTTTAATAGGTTTTTAACATTCAATATATAGGAACTGGATGACCAATATCGAAATGCTCCCCTCCTCCTCCCGCCCCTATAATTAATCACTATCAACCATTTGCACACACAACAAATGTATTAACTTTAGTGATTGTATCGGAAATAATCGATTCGTCGTGAGCCTAGTACACCGGCGACCGTTGCGTTGTGCGACAAATATTATTATGACTATAGAATTCATTAATTTAAAATTATGTAAGGATTATTCAAGTTTAGGTGGTTAATAACCACTTGTCTATACCTAACTACGAAAATGACCGTGTAGGGTTTGTCACAGTTTTGAATGTACCTCAATCTTAATTTGACGTGTACTATATTTTAAATCCACAATCTTAATATAAGATTAATTATTAATTTCGTCAGTTACTTAGTCTAGTAAAAACCTACTAGGTGACAAGTTAGTTTGTTATATTATTATGGTAGTTTTTAACTTGTTTATTAACAAACAGCCTGTATTTCTTCTTTCATTAGTAATCTAGATGGTTTTTGATAGGAATTCTATTCAGGACTTGGGAGTTATCTGTAGAGGCTTATCTGAAGATAATATATTATATAGTACACTTTTGAGTACTTTGTTTTTGTTTTTAGTTATATGTGCTTTATTTTATTTTTTTATAAATCTACAAGTAACGTGGGTCACACATTACTACTATTCTTGTATTTTTTACGGCTTCTATCTAAGCTAAATATTTCGTGTTGATTCCTCTTTGCAATTCGCCTGTGATTTCGAACTTACGTACATTCTAAGTAGGAATTTCAACGATTCTATGAAAGCTTTATCTAAAAGTATTAAGAAACGAAATAATTGACTAATTAAACAAGCATTTAAAGCTTATAAATATAATATTCTAGGTCATTTATACGGCGCTTTCTAGACCGATTCGCTTGTACTGTGGAGTTCTAGAACAGGGACAAACATACTTAGACACTTTTTTTGGTATATACGAGTACATATTATACATAGAAACACTCAGAACAATGCAAATAGACATATTCATGCATACAAATATTTGCACTAAACGGGAATCGAACACGCGTCCCCAGGCGCAACTGATGAATTTCGATATTAAGAAGGCGAAGTTCGGGAATGATATCCCGCCTTATTGACAGACATGGGTAGCGCTCTTCAGACAACTAGTTGTGCCCCGCGGTTACATCCTCGTGTAATTTAAAAGAAATCACTGATTGGTGATTTATAATAGGTACTTCAGCATAGTATAGACAATATTTTAGTAACATTTTTTTGGCATGGACGCGTCAGAGTTCGTCTCTTCTCAGGAATGCTCGTTTCTCGTTGGTTAGCCAGGATTATGCGTCACAGAGTCAGCCTAGCAGAAGCAGGCCTGATACGGTGGCGGTGGCGCGGCGTTTCTGCGCGCGTCCCTTTAAACCGAAAGGGAGGCAAAGCACGCATTCACATGCCTTGGTGTGGCTACAGCAGTTTAAGAGGCGGCTAAGGCAAGCTCTCTTGCAGCATTCGCTTGTGACAGAACACCGTAAGCTTTTACTCGGTTCGACTCCGACATACCACTTCACCGCTAGCCCCGGTGAGATGATGACCTGCGGTGGTTTCACACACAAAAAGTGTTAAATCAATTTTATTTTCCATTATCTCCCAAGTTATGCGTCCACTTAACATAGTTATGCTATAAAGGGCAAAGTTTATCTCTTTAAAGTTGTCTTGAAGATGAATTAAGGCGGCCAACTTTTTGAAAATTGCGGTGTTGAATGCGAAGTATAAAGTTTAGTCGGCAAATAATACTTACTGAAGATAATTATTTGTAAAATGACATAGAGCCTAGAGAGAGTCTGCCTCCCAACAAGCACGATTGTAGGGGACTGTGACAGCCAGTCAGTGAAGAGGAGAGAGAGAGATGTAAGATCACAATCTTTTTCTCTCTCTAAAGCTGTAACGATTCCACACACAGGCTAACATATGGCTAGCCGCCTCTATTTATATTATCTCTAAGGGTGCCCAGCGACATTAGGAGTAAGTATATGATTTTGGAAACAGAACTTCGAATTATTCAAGCGTGCAAACATTAAACTAGTTATCAAAACATATTTGAATATAAGTTATTTAAAAACAGGAACAAAAATATTTTTAGGTACTTTTCATAAAAACTACAATTTTTTGTAGAGCACTCTATAATCGATACTGAACCCAAAACTATATTTTTTTAAATATAGTAATCTTCATGAATCTGCCTGGCTAACAAATTAGGTATACAAAAAAAATATTCGAATCTGAGTTCCAGAGAATAGCGCGATAACAGACAAACAAAAAAACTCTTCAGTTTCATTATTTATATTAGTATAGATAGTCGATAATACTTATTGTGAAGAAAATTATGATAGGTAAATAGCTATCGACGCCGCGAGCGATAGTAGTTCGGAAGTTCGGCGATATCGCCGCCGCGCCGTACAATAACTTATAATTATTATGACGTATAAAAAAACTACTTATCTCTCAAAAATACAAACCTATGTTTATACCTATTTCAATATACCTACCTACATAACTATAGCATACAATTGTATTTACACACTTTTTTGGGAAAACCATTATAAAGCGCTTATGCTGGATTCGAACCGATTAAAACCACACAGTGGGTCCGACATCAGTCGTATTACCAAAAGGGACAAGTGAGTAAGAAGTGGGCTCGCTGCTCCCGCTATCTCTGACCCCTGTCGGTCTGTGAGGGACTTTATTCGCAGGCCATCGGGTAAATTTTTTATAGAAGTTTGCCAGACTGTTTTCGAACGAATCTTAAACTCGCCTGGAGATGCGGGCCTTACTTTAAAAAGGGTTTTCTTATCTCTTAGCTGCCTATTTTTTTTATGAATTTAACTGTTATTGTTACCATAATTTAAACATATTTCGGGTAGTTCAAAACTTGACGAAACTTCTTTAAAAGTTACAATTGGCTTTTTTTTTATTTTCTCCATTGCATTGAAATTCGCGCGAAAACAGCTGGTCAAGTGACATGTGTCAGCTGTGACGTCATATTTCAATAAGTAAACAAAGTTAACTACGACGCTCTAACTCTTCTGCGTGTTTTGAGTAAAAAGTTTACAGCTTTTAACTGGAATTGTGAACAATGACAAGCTACAAGACGCGTGATGTGTAAAAGTACAACAATTAAATGTCCTGACAAATTGTTTATTCACGTTCCTAAATGTCCTAAACGTCCAAAGCGGTGGTTACAGTTAGCACGCCGAGAACCGAAGTTTACATCTGATAAATTTGCTATATTCTTTTGTGATGATTTTGATTTGATGCAAGTGTTTGCAAGAACCTCTGATATCACGAAAATAACTTAAACCTAAGTTAACAATTTGTACATAAATCATTCACATAAAAATAAAAGTAAAATTAATATATTTGTGTCACTTAACAGCTGTGTAATGATATGGAAAATTACATCCAATACAGTGTAATGGGTTCTGTTGGCAAAATAAGAATGAAACTAGACTGTTTGCCATCTAAATTTCAATGTCAACCAGGCAGAATAAAACGTACCGCGCCTCCGCAGCCTCAACCAGCCGTAAGCAAAAGACAACGCAAGGACGTAATACAAGGAATAGTTTATAAGGAACTTCTAAGTTATGTACTATTATTGCTTTGCTTATTTTTGTACTTACACAGAAGTGTTTGCATTCTGAAACTCGGCAGAGCAAAAGCCGGGATTACTCACTAAGAAATTTGCGACCATAAATTAATCGACTCTAAGTAGATTTGCACTATCAGCTTTCGTGTAGCCTGCCTCCATTTCGTGACAAATCGAAATATTTTAGTGTTTATTTTCTGGAAAGCGTGAACGACAGAACACACGATGCTTAGTTTTATAAAATGTGACGTCACACGATGCTCAATCATGGTCGCTCACGTTTCGGTTTTTGTAAGCCCCAGATATAATCTCAAATTTATTTTGCAAAAATTAAATATTTACAATTTATTTTAATGCAAAAAAAAATATTGTATAATTATTGTTTACCTTTAAGCTATCTCCAACACATTTCATATTTTATCGTTACAACTGTCAAATAGCCAAATGTACTACTAAGAACTCAGAGGGAGTGTACCTTTATAAAAGCCATCGATTCGATTCCAAGCTCCAAGCCATGTATTTGTACACCTGTTTGTCACTGTCACTTTGACATTTTAAACAAACGCTCAAAATTTATAACAATGGCAGATCCGAGAATTCGACAAATAAAAATAAAGACCGGCGTCGTGAAACGCATAGCCAAGGAGAAGATTGTGTATGAAAAGGAAGTCGACCAGCAGAAGAATAGGATTCAGAAGCTGAAAGACGAGGGCCAGGACGAACATACTATCCGGAAGCAGGAGGAAGTTTTACAAGAGTCGCTTATGATGGTCCCTGACTGCCAAAGACGGTAAGGTTTTATAAGTTAGATTTTATATGATTTATTAAGTTTTTCTAGGTTAGATTTTACTCACGCGATATCGATTCATTGTTTGCATCTGTTTATGATGAGTCATATTCAGAATTTGCAATTATCTATTGTTTTCAATTCTCAAGAACCTTATTATATAGCCATTGTATTGATTTTATAATTTAGTATTTACTGACTATAAATGGTTTGGTGTTTTAATTCCAGGCTCGTAAAAGCTCACACTGATCTAAAAAATACTTTAGCATCAGAGCAAGATCTCGTAGAAAACGAGGATTATATTGCAGCTCAGCAAGCTCTAAAGGACACAGAACCCCAGTTACCAGAAGCATCTTTATAATTAACATCATTATTTTCTAACTACTTTCATATTTTTAACAATCATGTCTTATAATTCTAATTTTTATAATAAGTTTCGCAGAAATAATCCTACATTCCAACATAGTTTTCGACCACATTTTGTACCACCCCCACCTGCGCCACCAACATTTTTTATTTCTCCAACCCTGTCTGCAGAAAATACCTTAACCGACCAGGAATTTCTAAAAAGCTTTGAGCCCAATATTCCAGTTGGAATAACCCCTGTCCGCAGTAAACCAATATCCATATCTGAAGTTCAACAGAAACTGCAAAGAATTATTGTGTCTCTAAATGATTTGAAGGCAAAAGACAAAATGTTGACAGATAATATCAGTGAACTTTCTGATGAAGAATGGAGATTACATATGAAGCAAATTGAAGAGAATAAAGCCTTAATTGATACCACACTTTCACAAATCAAAGGTCCTTGTTTAGATGTTTTGCATAAGCTTTTGGCAAAAAGAGTAACAAAGAGGTTACGTCTGAAAAGAGTACGGTCTGAAATTAAAAAAGAAAAGGAAGAGAGGAGAAAGGAATTAAAAGAAAGATCCAGGAAGATTGATGAGAATTTGCAGAAGATACAAGATGACATCATTAGAGCTCAACAGGTAAATGAATAAACATTTATTTTTATTTGCCATGTTATTGGGCTTGTTACAAATTTTGGTTTCATTGTAAATTGTTGGTTTTTTGTAGTGGTTTCGAGAAGTATCTCGACTCTACAGAAGACTAGGGTTAAACAGCACTATTATATTATACTTGCAACCCACCTCGCTTCGCACAGGAGCATATATGCCTAAATCTTTTTGTTATTTTATTCAGTGTATTAATCTTAGAAGAAGCTTTGCTATATTGTTAGACCATTGTTTTACCATGTTATTGGAAGACGAATCGAAAGTGTTCACCTATAACATTACACACACATTGTTTTCGAAACTTAGATGGTACTGGAATTTTCTATGTCTAGCTTTGAGAAACGCCGAAACAAACTCAAGGATCTGAGTCTTTGTAAACTCAAACTGTGCAATTATTATACATGTCCATATAATTATACAAAAAAACCATTAAAGTAATCACAGAACTCGACCACATTTTAGGGAGCTCCACAACTCCACCACCAGATTATTACTACACCATATGATGACATCTAATATAAAATGATGGTGAATAATGATGATGATATAAAGGTGTAAATGCAGAATAACAATAGGAATAGAAATCTGGGTGTAAATAACTTCTAAAAAGAATTAAAATAACACCATTAAAAATGTAGTTATTCAATACTTTAAATAATTTTATTTTGTATTCAGATGAAAATTCAGATGATTTTCATAGGAACCTAAATTAAAACTGATTTATTATTTTATTTTACACTCCTTTTACAATTCATTATCGTTGCACTTCATGTGCATGTACTAGCGGCTCGTATATTCCTTTCAGGCACTTTACGTTCAACTTGTCAAGTAGTATATTTCTCGGTCAGATGTTACTATAAGTTGTGATTGTCTGTGAATTTATACTATTAACAATTTTATTTATAATGTTATAGGAACAAGAAGCAAAACTCGAGGCAGATGTGGTGTTGAAAGAAGTTATGCGTAAGAAGAATGATGCCAAGAAATGTATAGTGAAACTGGACTTGTTAGTAAAACTTCGCAAGGCGAGGCAGAACACTGCTAAAGGCAGGGGAGAGACCCTTTCTGAGAGTGAAACTGTGTCTTTTCACAATGGCATTGGTAAGGCATTTAATAAATTATGACAATTTTTTAACCAACTTCAAAAAAAGAGGAGGTTCTATGTTCCACAGTATATATTTTTTTATGTACACCAATTACTCAAAGATGCCCGGACCGATTTGGAAAATTCTTCTTTTGTTTCAAAGGCTATACTTCCCAGGCGTTCCCATGGTCATATCAGGTCATGGTCAGGATCTGATATGGGTTCCTGGAGAAATCGAGGGAACTCTTAAAATTTTATAGGCACACTTGAAGCGATTTGGGTATTTTGAGGCACTCAATGTGCCTCAAAATACCCAAATCGGCAAAATATCCAAATCGGTAAAAATACCCAAGTTGGTGATACTTTTTTTTAAAGTTAAATATGTTACGATTTAAATGCAATAATTTAGTTGAACGCCTGTAATCCCAAAGGCACAGCCTTATTCAACACCAACATTTTGCCAACTATGATTTTGTCCAGCTTACGTATTAGGGGCCTATTGCCGCCAACTGGACACCATGGTAATTAAAGGTGGGAAAATTGGGGGTAAATTGAAAAGGAAAGGTAGGCAAGGGAAGGCAGTATTACAGGACATAATTCCCAACAAAACCCTCTCGGTATATTACTCAAATTACACTTACCTATATCATTTTTACAGAGAAACTAAAAGCTAAATGGACTTGCAAGCTATCTGCATATGAAGCTGAAGAAGTTGGACTACGTGCAAAGCTCAAAGAGGATTCTGTACAGCAAGATATGTATACGAATGGGACAGAGAAGGAAGTTGCAAGCAATTTAGACAAGTGGAGGGAAGTGCTCTTTGGTGGTCAACTTCCTCAGGTGGATTTCAAGGGGGATGTTATGAGATTTATTGCTGTCAGGTAATTATCATCCAATGTGGGTTTTATAATAGGAATTTTTCTTCTCATAGGAATAAAAGTTCAAACATCCATTGTTTGATACTTAAAACTGTTCAAGAGTCACATTATGTTGTCATTACTGCATTCCAGATATTGGTGCCGATTCTATTGTACCCTCAACTAAACTAACAATTGACTTAATTTCTTCATATGAAATCAACCTTGTTTTTCGTAATAAGGTCTATTTGTTACTGGCATCTATTTCTCAGCGCCACTAAATTTCACTAAAACTTGTCAATGTATACTCAACTTTATTTCCACGCAGCGAGAGTCCCCATTTATTAAAACTTGTTCAAAACGAACTAAGATGACGTTATTTTAATCGACACTTACGTAGACGCTTACTAAAAACACAGGACAAAAGAGATGGCAGTCAACGGATAGCGGCTCTCGCTACGTGGTATTAAAGTTTATTTAAGCGTATCAGACTTTAGTCGACAAATAAATTGCTTATTTGGATAGCGACATATGTTACCTACTTATTTCAATTTGAAATAAGACCTTGTTTCGTTAAGTGCACAAGGTTTACATCTTATATTAAGAAAATGTAATTTTAATTTAGCGAGTGAAGTGACAGAATTGGGACCATTGTCTTACATCCTAAGATTAGGGATCTACAATAGCCTTCATAAGCCATTTTGTTAGTAATTTCCTAAATATGTATATTTATACTACGAGGGGTGATCAAAAAGTAATGATAAACGGATATTTCTAGTAATAATAAAATTCTAAAAAAATATTTTTTCAACTCCCTAATCCTTCACAACTTCCCTGACAAAAAATGGTATAAATAGGACGTCATTTTTAAAATATACATTCATTTGAATACTAGCAGTCGGAGTGATAACATCAAAATGGAGAAACATGAAGTGCGAAGCGTCATCAAATACCTGTGCTTGAAAAAAATGTCCACCAAAGACATTCATACTGACTTGGTGGAAACATTGGGAGACTCTGCTCCTCCATATTCTACAACTGCACGCTGGTGCAAGGAGTTTAAGATGGGAAGAACATCCACGGAAGACGAACACCGCGAAGGCCGTCCGTCCTCCTCCCTCACTGAAGAAAACGTCAAAAAAGTTCAAGATCTGGTTTTGGCAGACCGAAGAGTGACCATTCGTCATTTAGCTGAGAACACAGGCATTTCATTTGGTAGCATTCAAAGGATCTTAACTACCGAGATGAACATGAGAAAGGTCTCTGCACGTTGGGTCCCGAGAATGTTAACCGACGAACAAAAGAAGAAACGATTCGACATTTCAAGGACCAATCTTGAAATGTTCCAGGCGGATCAAGATATTTTTTTGGCTCGATTTGTGACTATGGACGAAACGTGGATTCATCATTTTGATCCCGAAACCAAACAACAGTCAATGACATGGAAAAGGCCATCTTCACCGACTCCCAAGAAATTCAAAGTTTCAAGCTCTGCCGGCAAGGTTATGGCGTCTGTTTTCTGGGATGCTGAGGGAATAATTATGGTTGAATACCTTGATAAGGGCGCTACCATAACAGGCTCCTACTATGCTGACCAAATCAAAAGATTGCGAGAGGCCATCAAGGAAAAAAGACGGGGTAAACTGCGCGCAAAAGTTCTGTTCCATCAAGACAATGCACCTGCACACAAAGCTGAAGTTGCGATGGCTGCCATTCAAGAAGCTGGCTTCCAGCTGCTTGAACACCCACCCTATTCTCCAGATCTAGCCCCCAGCGACTTTTATTTGTTTCCTCGGCTCAAGGAACACCTCCGGGGCCAGAAATTTGAGGATAACGGCGAAGTGATGGCCGCTGTAGAGGCATTTTGGGAGAGTCAAGATAAAGATTTTTTTTTGAAGGGTATCGTTGGTTTAGAAAAGAGATGGACTAAATGTATTGACCTATTAGGAGACTATGTAGAAAAATAAATTTTAAATTTAAGTATATAGTTATTTTAATGTACCCATTCTCATTACTTTTGGATCACCCCTCGTACATTTAGCTAATTATAATATCATTTTCATTGTCTTATTTGCTGAGATAAACAATTCCTCCTGAACTTATAGCAGAGGTATTCTGGCTCATTGCCATGTTCTCAATGAACAGGTTTTAGCTAGAATATTTTGTTATTGAACTCCTCCTAAACGTCTGCACCGATTTTGATGAATTTGGTGATTTAGGGATTTCTAGTTGGTGCAGGAATGTGTGGTTCGGTCAATGGTTTCTAGAAATTTTATTTTATTAAAAAATTTTAGTATCTATAATTTGTTTCATTGTAGAAATCAATTATGCCACTCAAACGAAAAGCATACGTTTGTTTACCCGAAGATGGTGCCGGCGCTTTTGCGGGCAGGCACTAGGGGGGGTGCGGATGTCTTAATGAAAGCTGTTCCCGGATCCCTCCTACTTAAAGCGCGAAAACCCCGGTGGGGTGATGGCCGAGGGGGGTTTCCACACGCACAAAAAAAAAAAAGGACGACGTTTGTCGGGTCTGCTAGTACAGAACACATTTATGTTTTTGTTTAATAATTGGCTATTTTGTACATCAAATAATTACAATACAAATGTTAAGGATTGAAAATTTTGTTTTAGATCGCAGTGGGATCAGTATATAAGTAGCGAAGGTACCACTCTACCCATAGGATGGGTGGCCCCTGCAACGAAGGGTGACAGCTTGTCTGAATGACACACATACATATTTATTTGTACTTTGTGTATGTGGCCTTAATTGCATTTGCTTTATATAAATAAAATTTTACTTTGTGTAAATCTGGTTTTTCTGTCCTGTATCATTCACCCATGGATAATCCCCGTAACTGTCCTCGAATATCAACTGTCGGGTTAAACTTACCCAGGTACCATCCACTCATAACGTAGTGTGATATGTGTCGTAGTCGAATCTACTATATTAAGTACATTTACAGGATTTCACCGATATCAGAATTGCAACTGTGACTTTCAGTAGTAATAATCTCTCTATTCGACAGAAATTTGTGATTTGTCTCCTCCCCTGGGCCCAGATTGGATTAACCAAGGGGGAATCTTGGGCTTATAGGTTTTATATATAGGATAGATCCTCGACACTGATATGTCGAAGACGGCTGCTGGGTGCAGTTGCCTCTGCCGTTAACAACTTGCTGTATTTAAGCCGAAAGAACATAGACACCTCAATTCTATAGTTTATGGGTTTAGAAAAACAAAAACAGCATATTCAAGTCTTTTACTCGTCACAATTTCCACTTTATGGATTATTTTTAGTAAGAAATTATATGTAAAAATGTCGACACACACAGTGTCTCTAATTTACAGGCTAATATTACGGATATCATGTTAACGCTATCAAATTAGTACAAACTAAAACCCATAGACAACATCTCGAGTAACGAAATATTGTCTATGTATTTACATTATAATAATGCAAACGTGTAAACAGGACAGGTTATAATTTATATACACCTATTATTTCAATAAATTTTCAAGAGATTAAATTTTTTATATAATTTTATTTTACTAAATATATAAAAAAAAACAAAACAGTGGAGTATTTAAAGTGTAACCAGGGTCAATGCAACACAAAATGTACTGTTACGATAATCTGTCCAGTTTCGATTGCATCATTATTGAGGTAATGCGGCATTAACGCGAAGTCCAATCGACATTTTCTAAATTAGAGGCATAAAATCATCACGTGACAATCCTTAGGTACAAAAATATCAATTGCAACTGTCTATACTTGGCATTCATTTGAGTTTATTGTCACTTTCCACTGTATGCCTAAATAATCATATATTTTTTACAACTAAGTGCGCGTTCCGACTGTTTCGTAACGATAGTCGTCATTTTCTAAAGCGTGGCTTATATATTTAAATGGAGTTGTTAGCATGTATTATATTTTTTTACTGTATG
Organism: Callimorpha dominula; assembly: GCA_949752705.1. Classification (NCBI taxonomy): domain Eukaryota; kingdom Metazoa; phylum Arthropoda; class Insecta; order Lepidoptera; family Erebidae; genus Callimorpha; species Callimorpha dominula. Next base: position 20,446,139 of record OX457005.1, read on the forward strand.
GCGACAGACTGACAGTAATAAAGAAATACGTAAGATTTAAAATCTTATACTTTACACTTATGAGAAACGGAGGTAAAAATATCTGGAAATTGAAACGGTCATAATTTGTAAAGGAATAGTTATTTTTCAACAATTCTTATTGTAACTGCATGCTAGTCATGCCATTTCAGTGATTTAAGTGTTCTTTTTTCAAATACACCCTGTATAAAGGGGTCTCATCTTAAAGTCCTTAATACCTCCCTGTCTAGAGCAATCTGAATTCATATATTAAGCAATAAAATATACCAATTTGGCGGCATAGCCTAGTTCACAGACATTTGCGATCGATAATTTCGCGGTACCTTAACAATCTATATTCACTTACTATTGCGTATATATACATACATTACTATTTAGTTTACCAAGGGACATTCTATTCTTATAATAGAACCATAAACTCACTAACATGGCAATTTCGATAACCAATCGAAGCTTGCGATTATTAGTTATTATTTAAACTTCTATTTCTTATCCAAATTGTGTATTTCCATGGTCACATGTCTTGATGTCATGATTTTATGAACCAAGCCGACTTGAAATTCATTTTTGAGGGTAAAATGAGATTTGACTATAGAAAATATCACGTGTGGCAGTGTAATAAAGATGTTAGTAAGATATTTATTTGTGATCGCAAGTCAATTTCGAAACGATAGTACCACAATACAAATACAGACAGAAATGTGAAAGACTACTAATAAATTTCATGTTTAGTTATTTTTTGTTTACCCTTCAACTATGTTTTATGATGCTTACAAAGATAGTGGGTAGTCTGAAATTATTGAAGAGTGATCTCTTCAATAATTTCAGACTACCCACTATCTTTAGGTAGGTCGCCGATCTAGTTTTAAAAAGTATTTATTGAAAATACCAAATACAGAAAGTCATTCCCATTTTCATTTATTTCATTCCACAAATGTGAGGTTCATAAAGAAATCCCATGGTAAACATAGATCATTCTATCGAGCATATTATTATTATGTTTAACATAGTGAAAGATGTCCAAAGCGGGTAGCGCGAAAAAAACGAGTTGACGACCACAAATAGTGCTCATTTGACTTCGATATTTTTGTGGTAAATAAGTAATAACGTATTATTACTTATTTATCAACTATTAGCTTTGACTGACATTTATTCATATATTCCACTGACCTTTTCTAGCTTGTTCTATCGTTTATAAGTGACATGTTTTTTATTATTTTCGTACCATTGTTATGGTAGAATGGAGGGTCTTCTAATCAAAAACTACCATCACTATGTAACTAGATTCTTGAAAAATAAATATTATTATTATACTACTCTATTTTTTTAAAGTAGAAAGAAATAAAAAATAATAATATTTAATTTATTTCTTCTTTTTATAAATAGGTACTTTAATCTTACAATTGGAATATATTCCTGTCTTCAAATCAGAAACTATCAGGGTTCAAATGGCTATCATTTTGGCGTCGGCAGTAAGACTCCGCGACGGCACACCGTGTGCTTTTACTCGATTCGAGTCCGACATACTGTATTGTTATAAGCCCTGGTGAAGGGAAGACCGTGAGGAGCAGGGAGGTTTCCTTATGTCAAGTCATTTAAAAAAAAAACTTAATGTGAATTCACCCGTGGTTAAATGTTTGTAATATTTAAATAAGAACGCTCAACTCGCTCGAGGATACCCGCTTTAGGCAACTCACAAAAGAAAAATCTATCATTTTCTATTAATCTATAAGATACAAAAGACCTATATACAAGAGCCTATACATTAGATAATGCACCACTTTTATAAGAATTATATTGCATTTAGAATTCACTGTGATCGAAGATTATAGTTGTCATTACAATAACCTTAAAACCACCTTCGTTTATGTTATCTGATTGAAAGGCACGGAATTATATAATGTCCATTGTAAGTTGAACTGCATCTTTATACAAGTAATCAATATGTAGGTATATAGGTTATGTTTAATATTTTAAACCATGACATGTCTTAATATAAATTGTGTTCTATTTGTATTCTGCATAATATATAAATTCTAATTAATTTCTTTTTGATTATTATGTTATTGATATTTTTAATTATTTCCTAAGTTTATTTTATTATTATTATACACAATAAATGGTATAATTATTTCTGAATGAATGAACTATGGGTATATTTCGCTTTTATTTAAATTCTTCGTAATAATCCGATTAAGGCTTTTACAGACAGAAATATTTGACAAAAAATTTTTCAAGTTCAAAACTTTATCTACACAAATGTGTGTTTTATTGTATGGAGATAGAAATCAATATATCAATCTAATATACATACATAAAGATAACCTAGCTGCAATAGAAACTGATTCAACATACAAATAAATTTAGGTCGTTCTATGGTTATTCTATGTGGCCTGGTACTATTAGGGCCAATGTACACTATGGTAAAAATAAAATATTGCTTTACAAACAATTTAATTAGTGATCAAAATCGTAACATTAACGATGTTCATATATATTGGCCCTTTTAGTATAAGACTGAATTTATAGTATTCTCTTGGTGTGATACTCCTGTCGAAATTGCAATTATTAACTAAGTAATTACATGGAGTTAATGATGTCATAGTTTAAAAAGTAAACTGGGTCAATTGGCCTAGTTCAGCTCGGCAACTCGTAACCTATTTCCCTCATATGAATTGCATTCATTTGAAAGACATGTCATATATTGGTTACCATATTATTTTTTAACCCCCGACGCAAAAAGGAGGTTATTATAAGTTAAAAGTGTGTATGTGTCTCTCTGTGGCATCATAGCTCCCAAACGGATGGACCAATTTTGATTTAGTTTTTTTGTTTGAATAGTGACTTGATCGAGATCGTATTTTTAGCTATATTAAAAAAAAATGGTTCAGCCGTTCGAAGATCATTGGCTCTATTGTAATCTTTGAAGGGATTATTGAGTCGGTGTTATTTTAAATTCTTAATTTATACTTGTTTATCTTCAAGTTTACAAGTAATAAGAGCAGACAGACACACATATTATCATAATAGTACTATGAAGTGAACATTAATATGATCTATCCAGTCATATAAAACTGCATCTATAGATTAATGCTATAAAATGGGAAACCCAATACTACTTCTATCGTTTTCCAGTTATGAAGGCACTTAATATGTGCAAGTAATCAATCAACCATCGAATTTGTTATGAGAAATATTGACTATGCTTGCGTAATAAATAGTAAAGAATTATAACTATAGATGGCGCCACTCAAGGGTCAGATTTTGCCATATTTTGTGTATAAGATGACTGTAAATTTTCTTCCATAGATAATTATTATTAAAATTGATTAAACCTGTATGTAGCTGTACTTAAAAAACTTGCATCTTCTATTGAAGAAGAAGAGTATGATGTGCTCTACAGGTCACGGATACATGTGACTTTTGTGTATAGATAATCAATCTATGATTCGCGCGTACTACGTCACGCGCTCTCATTTATCACCTGCCCGTCCATAATAATTATTATTGTTAAAATAGATATCAGATATTGGATTTGAAAGTATAACAAAAAAAAAAACTTAAAAAAAAACAAGATTAGAATTAATATAAATAATAATACAATGAAATCACCTTTAATTATAACTATGGGATGGATGTGACTATAGACTTTAAAATAAAGAAAACAATATCGTAATATTACAAAACATTAAGTTATTTAATGTCCACGCATCTCCTCTCGCGAATACGAGCGGCATCGTCGTCAAACTACGACCCGTCAACGCCAGGCGTGGTTATGATAATTGCACAAAAATATAGACCAGTAAAAAGATTGCAAAAACTTTTTGTCAAAGAAAAAATAAATGTTATGGCTTCTTCGGTTTGCAAATACGAGTCTGTCGATAGTCGTCGGTAAGTGTGGTGCCAGTGCGCGCTACTGCCAGAACCCCGCGTAGTTGCCCACGAGCGGGGCGGGCAGCGGGCCGCCCGCCGTGAAGATGTGCGTGGTGCCAATGCGCGCTACTGCCAGAGCCCCGCGTAGTTGCCCACGAGCGGCGCGGGCAGCGGGCCACTCGCCGTGAAGATGTGTGTGGTGCCAGTGCGCGCTACTGCCAGAGCCCCGCGTAGTTGCCCACGAACGGCGCGGGCAGCGGGCCGCCCGCCGTGAAGATGGGTGTGGTGCCAGTGCGCGCTACTGCCAGAGCCCCGCGTAGTTGCCCACGAGCGGCGCGGGCAGCGGGCTGCCCGCCGTGAAGATGGGTGTGGTGCCAGTGCGCGCTACTGCCAGAGCCCCGCGTAGTTGCCCACGAGCGGCGCGGGCAGCGGGCCGCTCGCCGTGAAGATGGGTGTGGTGCCAGTGCGCGCTACTGCCAGAGCCCCGCGTAGTTGCCCACGAGCGGCGCGGGCAGCGGGCTGCCCGCCGTGAAGATGGGTGTGGTGCCAGTGCGCGCTACTGCCAGAGCCCCGCGTAGTTGCCCACGAGCGGCGCGGGCAGCGGGCTGCCCGCCGTGAAGATGGGTGTGGTGCCAGTGCGCGCTACTGCCAGAGCCCCGCGTAGTTGCCCACGAGCGGCGCGGGCAGCGGGCCGCCCGCCGTGAAGATGCGCGTGCCGCTGTCGTCGTAGCAGTGCGTGTAGATGGCGGGCACGTGCTTCACCTGGTTGAACCCGTCCGCTTCTTCGTCCGGGAACTGACGAAATAATACTTCACTTAGAAATATCTCATGAAGGTATTTGGCGTCTAGAGAGTATGAAACGGGAGATGTATCCATCGATAACGTACACGCTGTGGCCTAATCGCTTAAAGCGATCCATTCAGGCGACCTTAGGATGAACTGGAATTATTTTAGTGAAGTGATGGTAATCGTTGGCATTTAATGAAAAGATTGTCAAATCGTATCTCTATTACAAACATACAAAAATTCTAAGTTATACCTACTTATCATACATACGAGTACTCTTATATACATACATCCTACAAACATACATATTTACACAATAAATGAATGTATCTGTTGACTGGCCTGTTGGTCTAGTGGTTAGTGACCCTGACTGCTGAGCCAGAGGTCGTGGGTTCGATTCCCACCCAGGACAAATAATTGTGTGATGAGTATGATTATTTGTTCTGTGTCTGGGTTAGAAATATATAAGTATGTTTATCAGCAGTCTGGTTACCATAGTACAGACTCTGCCTAGTTTGGGATCAGACGGCCGTGTGTGAGATGTGTGAAGTTATTATTATTATTGTCCATTCTACAGTATCTCAGTTAACTTAAAGGCCGAGTATTCCGACTGGGGAGGAAGGCTGGTCCGAGTGCATTCTTATTTTAAATTTTACTTTCAAATTATAAATCGACAAAATACCATAGAACCAATTAGAAAATGATTCGATTGTTCGTGGGAAAAACATTCTTTGACACGTATAGGCCGACTCGACCGGAGTGATACCACTGCCTCACAACCGGCAGTGAAGCAATGCTTCGTCGTGTTTCGCCGAGTAAGTGAGGTTACCGTAGACCCTAACCCTTCCCTCCCCTCCTAGTCCCACCTTAAAGTAGCAAGTGGGCAAGTGGGCAAGCAAGTAGTAGAGAGCGGCCAGAAGTTCCGAAAGCGAGATAACAAGGCTGCCAAAAGAGCAGCCTCTACACCGCAGTCGCCATGGGTGGGAGTGGCTAACGAACTGAAACTAGAAACTGTAGACGCCTAAAACGGCGACTGTGGTGGTCACCGTCCTCAGAGGCGGCTAACGGCGGGCTATCCCATGCAGCCGTTTTCAAGGCCCGAGATAGCCTCGCCAGTGAGTTCGGGGCTTCAAGTGTGAGAGTGCGCCTCGCCCAGACGGGAGCTCGAGTACTCGAGCTCCCGGGGCTGAAGGGGTGAAGGCGGCTGACACTTTTGCTGAAAAGCTGCGGGGAATATTCCTAACAACGGATGGAGTCAAGATCGCCAAGCCCACCAAGTGGGTTTTTACGTGCATTTGATTGGTCACTTGACTTGTTAAATCAATGTCTTGCAGCGCCACCTATCGATTTTTTTTATGTTTTATTTGTTGCAGTCTTAGGAATAAAGGGTTTTGACAAATAGAATATTGTAAAATGTGATGCAATCATCAATTTCAATCAACAAGAATAGAACAATTTAACTTACCACGTATCCCCTGGAAGCTTTGAGAGTGACCGTCTTGGTAGAATGTATGTTGCTTTCTAGGTACTTGCCCGCGCGTAGGTCGTAAAACATTAACAAACCTGACGAAATAAGCACACATAAAACATTACGACGAGGTTTGTTGAATTATTGATATGGAGTAAATAAAACGTGGGCAGTGAGTCATACATATAGCGAAAACTTATTTCGGCGCCATCTAGTGAAGACCAGTCGAACTACGCAGTAACTGCTGATCCTGAGCGGCCCAATGAAAGCTCTCGCGTCTATTAGTATGTATAAAAGTTCTTAATATCAGCTGTATGGCCTACGATTCGACATGCAGCCCGATCAGTCTTTTCCCTTTGTGTGAAAGGGACAATCCACCCGTTCTTCTACAGACGTGACCCCACCATTTGGATTGGCGAATTCTTCTAAAAGACGAATCGTCTTAAGGACGAATTCTAACAATGTCATGAAATAAACTTGATTGACTGAGACTAGAATAATGAGTGTTTCAAATCGACAACAACTTTATTTCACAGATATGCTTATTCTATTCACGTTCTAGGTAAGAATACCCAGTGTATAACTCACCGAGGCCCGTCCCGATGGTGAGCATGTTCCCGCGGAAGCTGGCGGATCGTATCCCGCAGCCGTTGTACCGAGATGTGATCTTCTTGACGGACTGCAGCGTGCGGCAGTCCAGCAGCAGCGTGTACGACTTGCAGCCTATGGCGTACACACCGCTCTCCTGGCACAACGACAGGACACTTTCAAAATTTTGCTTGGACTCGCGGAAAAATATGCATTTTGTTATTAAAAATAATTATTAAAATGGTAACTGAAATTGATGTGCCGACTGATGTAACAGGCATTAATCACAAACGTACATTCACACCTGTCCCCGAAAGGTTATAGCCGTCAACCGAGCAATTTGGGAAATCTCTAATCATCTAACATTAGACAAATTTGTTATCGGTACGGTCTTTATTTATTGTGCTTTAGTTCCAACTTTAAGTATTGTATTTCTGAGAGAGCTATTTGTTTGGACTGTTTGTCAGTCATGTCAACACACCTGTGTAGCTAAGCAGACGAGATCTTGGCACGACGGTAGCTTCCTCGAGAGCGTTTGTCTGAAAGTTTCAGCGTTGAACACATGGATGTAGCCGTTAAGAGTAAGCGCTGCGATTTCCCGCCACTTCTGGTTGAACGTTAGTGCTCGCACTTTTTGACCTGAAAGTACAAATTATCAATGCCACTAATTTTTTGTGCAACTTAACCTAGAGTGAATCGGAGTAGCTAGTAGTGGTGCATGGTCTGTTGCGGTTGGGCCACAACACTAGGTCGGAGCCTCCCCCCTAACTGAGCAGTGAAGTACCTGAGCGACACTCCTTGACCACGAGTGGCGCCACGTGGTGTATGGTCTGCCACAGCGGGGCCACAGTCCCAGGTTGGAGTCCCAAAACTAAGCAGTGCAGTACCTGAGCGACACTCTTTGACCCAGAGTGGGGCCACGTAGTGGTGTATGGTCTGCCACAGTACCAGGTTAGAGTCCCAAAACTAAGCAGTGCAATACCTGAGCGACACTCCTTGACCACGAGTGGCGCCACGTAATGGTGCATGGTCTGTCGTGGCGGGGCGGCGGGAGCACGCCACAGCGCCAACTTGGAGTCGCGGGACCCCGTCACCACGAACTCGTCATCTAGCCAGCACATGTCGAGGATCTGCAAAGAACAAATGATATAAAATCATTTAACTAAACGGTTAACTGACTTGTCGAGTCTAAATTTCATTTAATGCCTGTTCGTGAAATGCAATCGGCGGAGGCTCTAAAAAATAACTCACGGCCATTCTCTTCGTTGTCAAGATACAATAATTCTGAAAGCCGCTAAACAATCGGTCTACTACAAAGGGTGGAACAAATAATACACGACCTATTAAAGTATTATAAAAATCGAGGTAATAACAGGCCAGGACCACTCCGTACTTTAGGTATAAAGCTCGGTCGGGCCGCACCATAGAGCCGATACAAAGAGGAGAGGGCCTAAGCAACTGCGCACCGTGATTATAACTAGGTCATGACGTCATCACAGTGGGCGCGGCTTATAGTTAGTACACTGTCAGCGTTCGTCTTGTACGTTTGTATCGAAAAATCGCAAATCAGTAAATTTTCGTGGTATTAAGAAGTAAAAGATGAAGTGTTGTATTTTATCATGTAAAAACTATTCGGATAAACGCTCTGATTCCATGTATGGCATCAGAATTCATTTGTAACTATTTTTTTTATTTAATTTATTAAAATAGTTCTAGAAAAATCTCTGAGTGTTTTTTGAAATATAATTAAATCTTATCGTCACTAGATGGCAAAACTTTGTGTAATGGGAACTAAAAAAACAAAGGTACGTAGAGCTCAGTATTATTAAAATAAATCATACGAAGATACTGAAATGTGTTCTACATCCAGTCCTAAAGAATTTTTTGCCGTCAAAGTATTATTTTTATATTTTTTGTAATCATTTTTTGAATAGACTGTCATCTATCTTCAACTAGAAGAACATATTATATAAACAGAACAAAAAGACAGGGCCGTAATTAGAACCCAATTATTTTAACTAGCAACCCACGACTATACGAGTATTTATCTTGAAAGTACTTTAAATATTAAAATGAAATAAATTGTACTTAGGCTTAAAAATCATCAGATTTGAAAGGTATTTTAAGCTCATTAATTTAGATCTACAAAATAAACTGCAGCTGCGGTACAGATACGGATAAAGAAAGATATGATAAGAATAAATAATTGAAAAAATTTGAATTGTCATTCGTGATTTACCACAAACTTTTTTATTCTCACGAAACTGCTACCTGGTAAGTAAATTCTGAGTACGGCTCCTTACATCCTATAACTAGTGTGAGATAGCTTAACTACATAGCAACATCGACATAGAACGATGCGAGTAGTTTTACTATTGTTTGGTAGATGGAAAAAAGTGAAGTGGGCGGAGCTTAACACCCCCCTCACCCCGCAAATTGTCACGCGTTGTTTCATAGGGAAATCTAATTACAACACCTCCTCTTTGTATCTGCTCCATGGGCCGCACGTTAATTTTAATGCTCACTCACGCGTTGCGACGCGTCGTCTGTTCGTATCTTGTCTATCCAGCTGTTAGTAGCTAGCCTAGGTTTATTCTTCAGAAAAACAGAGTAATAGGCACATAACTTACTGGTAATTAAATATTCAGGTTATTAAGCCTTGATATAAAGACTAGATAAAGAGTTACGCGATAGAAAGAGGCAACTTTTAGGTGAATATAGCTGTTGGTAATTAGCGCTGTGCGACCTGAATTGCGACTTTATTGTGTTGGTGTGATAGTTAATGTTTTCATTCAGTATGGTGTCAAGAGTATGCTTTAAAATAGAATTCGAATGTTTCGAAGTAACTGGCTATGTCACGATAAATAATATAAAACAAACGAAAAACAATTACCCAGTCTTTATGCGATTCTCCAACGCAAACCGGATCCAACGTTGGAAGACTATAGATGGCCAACTCGCACGAATTCCGAGCTCCCGTTGCTAATAATGTTCTAAAACAAAACGCATAATTGAAATATTAATTATTAAGTTAGGCGGCTCCCACACTGCGACAGGCTCCGAGAAGAAATGGGAGGAAAACATTTTCAAAGTTAGAAAAAGAAAAGATAGAAAACATCATCAGTACAATATATTAACACGCGCAAGAAGCAATATCAATTAAATATTGATAAATGTACCAAATTATTAATATAATATTTTCTGTATTATCAATTATTTGTGAAAGAAAGCGAGGCCATTGTCAACAATTCCGAGGAGGACGCGGTACAAACTCTGCGACAGATCTACGTTTCCGTCGTCGCGCGACAGTTCTGCGCTCGCAGTGTGTGATACGCCTAATGTTAATCATGTTGCTATGGCCTTATAAAAGCTTTTTATCATAGCTAGCGTTATAGGCTGGGAACCAGTAAGTTGTATGCCTCACGATCAGAAGGTCTAAGTAGCAAAACTTCCAATTGCGCGATAAGTCTAATGAACAGTAAGCCTAATTAGCAAAATGTCCATGTAGCAAAACGTCCAACTCTCAGATGGTCTGTGTAGCAGAACATCTATTTAGCAAGTCGTCACATTCTCAAAATGTCTGGATACTCAGGCACACATGCAACATTAATCCAGGCGCCAGAGCCGAAAAAACGCGAAAAGTGGTGGTCTTTTATAACAATACGATACTTGGCTTATAATTTGAAGAAATATACGTAGAATAATATCTTAAAGTGTCTACTTCGTCGGACATACGCGTCATTGTTTATTGTTGCAAAACAACTTAAAATAGGCTTTTTTCGGTTTTCATTAAATATCTCAAAAAGTTTTGCTTATAGAGTAAAATGTTTTTTTTTTTTTTTTTTTTTTTAATCTGTTATTGAGTAGGGGTTTTTATCTATTTAGACATGTCAACCCCATTGTACCCTCTACAAATTGCACATCACTGTGGAAACATTGAACTGCTAATACACAGCTGTTTGGATATCTCAGATATTGGTAGTGAAAGAATAGTCTGCGCAATTCCTACATCAATCTGGCTCAAATTCAATGTTTCCATCAGTGCTTTTCTTTCTGTTCGGTTCTTGACACATTCCATCAGCACGTGTTGTACATCCTCTTCAACTCCGCATAAGCTGCAGTTCGGAGAGTTTTTCTTTTTCATTAAGTACGCAAACTTATTCGATGGAATGTGTCCAGAACGAAGTCTCATTAACATTTTTAAATGGTTTCTATTAATGTAACATCCAATAAACCATGGTATATACAGCGGCTCAGACTGTATAGTACAATACCAAATTCCCTTCGTTTCTGATTTCTCCTTAAACTGTGATTTCCATTTATTATAATTTTGTATTTTAAATTTAGGTAATATTTCCGAGTAATCCGGTTGAACATTAATTTCGACTCCTTGTAAGCAGCCCACTTTAGCCATTCTGTCCGCTTCTTCGTTACCATATAATCCAATGTGAGCCGGAACCCATTGCAACTTCAGGGCCCTACCCATTTCCTGTACTTGTAATAGTTTTTCAAGTACTACATAGGCTATCGAAACACCTCTGCTATCAGAGGCGCATCGAGCCACGTGTTGTAATGCACTTTTGCTGTCCGTTAATATAACCGTGTTGTTCCAGTTCTTATCAATCACATAAGATAGGGCTTCCGAAACTGCAATGAGTTCCGCAGTCATAATGGATACATCAGTTTTAATATTGTAACATACACTATATTTTGTAGATGTAGCATAAAAGGCTGCTCCAAGGGATTTCTCTTTCTTTGAGCCATCTGTATATATCATATGCCAACCCCAATATTTTTCATTAATCTCATCAGATACTTTCCATTTAATAAAATTACATTCATATTCATTTTTACTTTTGGTCATACAATCTAAATTTATGTTGATAAAATCTCTTGTATGTATGTATGTTGTCCATATATTTAATGTAAATCTAGGTAAAGGTGCTGTACAGTGAACTTCACAGAGCTTGGTTTCGTTATAAATTGTAGCTAGCAAGGGTTTTTTTTTGTTTTGCCAATACCGATTAAGACATAAAGAGTTTAATTTAGATACCTGTTCTATAGTTACATTATCAGCAAATGATTGGTTTTTTAAACAGTATTTATATGCGAGGTATTGTCTTCTTAAAAAAAGGGGAGGTAAAGCGAGTTCACTTTCCATGACGTGAATGGGGGTGCTTTTAATGAATCCACCAATTATTCGCAAGGATTGGTTTTAATTTATCTAGCTTGGATATTTGTGTTTTAGAACTATTGTCATATAGAAAACTTGCGTAATCAATGCGACTTCGAATTAGAGATATGTATAATCTCCTCACATGTGTCTGATATACACCCCAAGTAGGACCAACTAAGACTTTTAACAAATTTAACAATTTAGAAGTATTTTGAACTATTTCATTTATATGTTTATTAAACGTGAGACATTGGTCTAACCACATACCTAAATATTTTATGTATGGGGACATTGACAAATTATAACCATTCAGAGTAATACTGGGAATTATTCTACTGCGTCCTCTACTAAACACACAATATTTTGATTTGTTTACAGATATATTAAGGCCTATCTCGTCTAATAATAATATTAATATTTTTAGTGCTTCCTCTATAGCTAATTTGCATTGATTTAGATTTTTATTACTCCCAAAAATAACGAAATCATCGGCATATTGCGATATCATGACATTTTTAATTGACCTACATATCTTATATGTTACTATGTTAAATAATAGAGGTGAGATAGGATCACCCTGTGCTAGCCCATTCGATGTCCATCTCGTAGTCATCGACTGACCATCATCACTTTTTAATGTTAGATGTCTCTCACTCAGGAAATTCCAAAAGTAATTACATATTTTTGCTCCTACTTTAATTTCGTCCAAAATACTAACTAACGCATTGACCGAAACATGATTATAAGCACTTTCTATGTCTAGGAAAACGGCTAGTGTGGGTATGTTCTCAGAAAAACCTATTTGTATCTGTGATATTAAGCGCGTTAAGCTATCGATACACGACTGCGACTTTCTAAATCCCACTGTAAATTCAGATAAGATTTTATTTTTTTCAACATACCACTCCAGTCGCTTACCCAACATAGCGTGAAATATTTTACACACACAGGATATAAGTGATAAAGGGCGTAATTTTAATTCGGTGTTAGAATTATTATTATTATATTTTTGAATAGTTATAATTTTTATATCTCGCCATTGAACTGGAATATAGCCAGAAAAAAAAATTAAATTATATATTTTTAAAATGAATATTTTAGCTTCATATGGTAAATTGTAAATCATAGAGTAAGCAATATTGTCATCCCCGGGAGTAGTATCTTTTGTTTTTATACAACGGTCAAATTCCTGCATAGTGAACGCTATTTCTAATAGGTGATTTGTTGACATAACTTCCGGTGTTTTATTTGGAACTGAATCTGGAGTAAGGGAACATAAAACTTCAACCTGTTTTTCAGACGGTATGTAAGCTTTCGTTTTCCTGTAGCCTTTTAACCATCGCATTCTATTCCATAGGTCAGATGCTGATGTATCGTAGTCAACAGAACTACAAAAGTTTGCCCAGTTTTGACTACGCGCCTTTGCGATGGCTTTTGAGCACTTTTTAGATTGACGTTCAAATAGAGCGAGATTATTGGGGGTTGGGTTTCTTCTAAACTTCCCTAAGGCTTTTCTGCGGCGAGCTACTTCTAGCGAAAGTTCAGGGCTCCAGTATGGTTTTGGTTTAAATTTGTTTGAAGGGTTGGTACATATCTTAAACAAGGGTATACTACTATCTGCTGCTTTGTTAATTTCTTGTATAAAGTAATCGTACTTTTCTTGTATATATCGGGGATCGTAATTTGTGTCAATTATGTTATGTCTAAACGAGTCGTTTAGACTATTTCTATATTTACTCCAGTCGGCTATTTTAAAGTTACGTTTTATTATGTGATGTATGTTCTGTTGGAAATTCATAGATATTTTAATTAGTAAATGGTCGCTACCGAGATTCTCTTGGAGAGTTACCCATGAGAACATTGTGGCTATATTAGTCGACACAAAGGAAATATCCGGAGATGTTTGTCTTAATATACCTTCAACTAGTTTAACTCTCGTAGCAGCTCCATTATTGAGTGTCATCATCCCATGTTCTAAAGCCGCGTCCCATAACTGTGTCCCTCGAGCGTCCGTTTTGTAAGACCAATTTGTGTGGTGACCGTTAAAGTCACCAGCTACTAAGGAGTTCTGTGTAAATTTTTCAAATATTTCCTCCCAATCAGAAGTGTTTGTTTGTTTTGATGATGGGCAATATATTGATACAATATTTTGTAAGTTATTGCAATTTGTCAATTTAACATGTAGTATTTCTATGCCAGTGTTACGGATATTAATATGACATGTATATGCTTTAATAGATTTGTGGATTATGATTGCCACCCCACCGTACCCATCCATTCTATCGTGCCTAAATACATTGTATGAGTTAATGTTAATGACTTGTTCCCTATCCAACCAAGTCTCGCTGATAACGGCTATATGTACTTTTTCTTTGTTTAATATTTCGCCAAAATTTAATAACTTAGGTTTCAAACTCTGTGAGTTCCACTGTAGTATGTTAATAACCGAATTACGAGGAGAAACACTATCCATTGAAAATTGATAATAAACTTTGTAACATACCTTCATTCATGAATAGACTGCTTATAAATTGTTTTACCTCTTTGCATATTACTTTAAAACACATTAAAAAATTTTCTTCTAAACTATTTTCTGACAAAAGTATGTTTTTCATTTTCAAAAGTAATGTAATACAATCATAGTGATTATCTTCTTTTCTGTCCCGTTTTCTTTTCCTGTAGTTGTTGCTTGGAATTTCTTCACTCGATGTCACCCATTGCTCTTCTGTAAGACTTGTATTCTTAGTTTGTTTGTCTATATTTATAGTTTTTCTTTTTTGTGGAGCGCTATTACTCCAATTACTTTGTTTCTGCTTCACATGTTCCTCAATATTAGATTTTTTCTTCGCTTGCTTTGGGTTCTTCGCCACTATGCTGCTGTATGTTTCACAATTTTCGATGACTGTACACGAGACACCTTGACTCGTATTTTGATCGCTAATAGTTATGTTATCATTTTCTTCTTGAATAGTCCGCTTTTCTTCTTTGTTTGTAGTATATATTTGTAACGCTTTTCGGTATGTAATGTTGTTCTTGGCCATTATCTCTCGTATGCCTTTTTCTCTTATATACAATGGACATTGCTTGTCCAAAACAAAGTGCTGCCCACCACAATTTAAACATTTGTATTCATTTATATCACAATTGTCGTGAGCACCTCTGCATTTCGGGCATATTTTTTTTTTTAAAGGACAATATTTTATAAAATGACCGAACCGCCAACACCCTATACATTGAGTGACGGGGAACACAAATGCTTCAACTCGAAATCGACACCCATATGCATGCACATACTGTGGTAACGACGAACCTTCAAAACATACTCTCACCGATTCACTATCTTCCCAGTTATGAGTTGGGGTAATTCTTTTTAACCTTTTAACTGATAATATCTTTGTATTAGTCTCCAAAATATCAATAATATCTTTTTCTTTTAAATCTACATCAACACCCTTGATGATACCATACGACATTGTGGGTTCGTTTGTTAAGTAACGTTTGTATCCCATTTCATCGAAATGTTGACATCGCAATAATGACTCAGCATCCTCCCTTGTGGAAAATCGAATAATTACTTTAAATGAACTTTTGTATTTTAATCTTATTATGTTTTTAATATTTTCGTCCCGTAATAATCTTGCAAAAGCCATTTGTTTTGGCAGAGCATCGGTATGTGATACACATACTTCAGTATATTTCATTTCATCAACTTGTTTTTCTTCTACCCGCATTATGTTATTGTTTTCCTGTGACATCTGCTGTTGTCTTGATACTTCTTTTGAATTACTTCGGATTAGACGTTTGGGCTTCCTTCTTGTAACAGTTATAAACTCTTCATCGCTACTCTCTTCTTCTCTCTCTTTTCTCTTCTCAGCATTCTTTCTCAAATCTTCGACATTTCGCATTTCACCATCCAGCTCATTTAACTCTTGTTCACACTGTCTTATTATTTCTGTATCACTATGAGACCTTAGATCTTCGTCATCACTGTCTTCGACCATTATTACTTTTATATATTCTCGCGGGTATTATAATAAACACAATTATTACAAGGCCGTTGACGCAACGCGTACGCACGACACAACAGACCGCACAAGACTGAGAGTAAAATGTTAAAGCTGTTCATCCGACGATTTTACGTAAGGATTAGGCGTTAAAAAAATTTGAATTAAAAAAAAAAGTTCCCGGATCCCTCCTACTTAAGTCGCAGTACGGCACACCGTGTGGTTTTAGTCGGTTCGATTCCGACACACCGCCCCACCGAAAACCCCGGTGGGGTGCGGCCCAAGGAGGTTTCCACACGTACAAAAATAAAAAAAAAAGGCGGCTCAACACGAATATAAAATCAAAGCCAACCCTGCTACTATTCCTCAAAGCTCTTAGAAAAGAAGCCCTTTGGCAAGATCGCAAATTCAAGAATATGTTATTTGAAGGAAATAAGAGAAGAAAGATCGATATAATGTTTAATGTCAAATATAAACGAGAGCTTCAAAAGCTTGAGAGTGAAAAAGTTAATCCCTTTAAATTTTTGATGAACCTTGGCCATATTAAAAGGATATTAGGTGCATAAATTCAGGGGAATTTGTGCTCCTAATATCCTAATAATATTTAAAAAGCTAGTTTTTAACATAATTTTTTATATCAAATAAATTTCCTCAAGTTTTATGAGTTTCACTTTCTGTCATGAGTGTACACATTTTAAAAATAACCATTTACTAAATAGACGTTCTGCTATACAGACCATCTGAGAGTTGGAAGTTTTGCTACATGGACATTTTGCTAATTAGGCTTACTGCTCATTAGACGTTTCGCGCAATTCGACGTCTTGCTACTTAGACCTTCTGATCGTGAGGCAGTTGTATGGGGTTCATAGAAATAATTTCCTCCTCTCCTCACAGAGGGAAAATTCCACTTACCTGGAAGGATTTATTTGTAGTGCATGTATTCCAGTTTGTTGGTCGGCGCCAGCCCAGGGCGCACGCGGCCTTAACGTCGGTATCGCGTCCAAAGTCCGACGTCGTACGTCATACACCATTAACTGTTAATAGACATAAATATATTGTTCTTTTACTTATTATATTTCTAAATTTAGCTGGAATAGCTTCTCAATTAGATGCGTGGGATCAGAATACGCCTTTTACTTTTATACGCCTTTTTGAGAGATAGAATATTATGGAAATAAATTGATAGATATTTATTGACATGTTGATTACCAAGAATTTTTTTTAAAATATTTTCGTTACATATCAGTTTAGAAATGTAGTTTCCAATTCCATATGGAATAATTATATAATTTGTATGACTTGCAGTGGTTCTAATCTTTGGTGCATTTTGTGTCTGTTACCAGACTTAAATCCACCATAACTATTTGTAAGGTTGTCAGATACAGAAGTTATTGCAGTCAAAAATAAATACATTTTTAATGATTCTTCTGCTTTAATTTCTCTAATTTTACTTCCTTAATTGGCGGTAGTTCTGGTCAACTTCTGGATAGCTTCATCTTTAGCTGATACTTATTGTATCTAACATAATTATATTCTGAATCAGCTGTGCCGGCCGTCGCTTCCCTCGCGTGTATATATATATATATATATTTAGCGCGGAACCCTAATTATTTTTCTAACATAAAAATAGCCTAAGTTACTCCTTATAACATCGGCTATCTGCCTGCGAAAGTCTTTTACCCGACGTTTCACTCGAATTGCACCGATCGTGCTTGTTATATTTACAGTTAATAAAGAAACTCCGCAGTGTCTTACCTTATTGCACTTTGTTCCGAAGACAACTTGTCTGTCAGACAGCCATTGCGAACAGAAAACTTTATTCATGTTCCCGAGATTGACTGGTGTTTCTCTGAACATGTCATGGGTGAGCATGTGTCGCGTCGCGTACGAGGGATCCACTGAACGAGGCTGGAACCAACAGTCATGAAAATAGTTATAAGATAATACAATTAAAAGATAGGAAAGGGCATTCGCCCTTTCATTAGAAAGGGCAGTTCCTGAAAAAGTAGAAAACCGGCGGGCTTGTATGGAAGGTTTAATTTTAGTAGAAGAAGCTCGTGAGGTATATACTATGCCAGGATAGAACCAAGTGGCCGGCTGATGCCTTTGCCAACCCCCGAGGAACAAACGCTTGAGTTCTAGACATGCGGCAGCGTGTCAAGCCAAGTTCAATTATGTATTACTAGCTGCGCCCTACGATTTCACCCACCTAAGTCTCGATGCCGTGGGAATATCGAGATAAAAAATGGCCTATGTGTTTATTCAGGTCTCCAACTATCTAAATATCGCAATCGATTCAGTAGTTTTTAGCAATAAACATCCATACATCCTCACAAACTTTCACGCTTATAATATTAGTAGGGTGTAAGATAATCTTGTGTATCTCAGAGAGCAGTTAGATTTGATAAAAGGTGGCTTGGTGTTACTGACGGCCGACAACCACGGACAGCCACGCACCACACCAAGGCTCTTTTAACATACGAAGGGGTTTTCACCCAAATTTTGCCATCTGTATTAAAGGACATTTGCTGTGTACTACGCACGATTCTTAAATCTATGCTGTTAAAATCGGGAATAGGTCCAAAGACCACACGATTGCCAACATAAGGCAAACTTCTGCTATGGGTCCAAGAGTCATTGTTTTAATCATTTATACTAATATTATAAAGCTGCAGAGTTTGTGTGTTTAGTTGAAAGCGCTAATCTCAGGAACTACTGGTTCGAGTTGAAAAGACAGACGAAGTTGCGCGGGTCAGATAGTGGATTCAATTTATACAGACTTTTCGAAAGCCTTTGATCGCGTTGATCACTTTAAGTTGCTTGTAAAGGCCAAACACGTTGGTATGCACGGTAATTTGTACAGATGGCTTACTTCTTACCTACTCAATCGTACATAGCTTGTAGCACTTGGCGAGTATGAATATGGCTCCTTTCAACGAACTTCTGGAGTTCCGCAAGGGTCTAATCTAGGCCCACCCTTGTTACTGATTTTTATTAATGATTTGTTCGATGCAATAGATAGTAAATGTCTAACTTATGCAGATGATATAAACATATTTAGGTCCGTTTCTGATTACCGTGATTGGAAAGGTCTTTAATCAGATTTGAATACAATAATTGTAGATTGGTGCGTGGAAAACTCAATGTCACTTAATATTAGAAAATGTCAAGTTGTAACCTTCACCAAAAATAAAAAATACAATTTGACTATCTCTACCATATCAACGGATTGACTATAGAAAGGGTTAAGGTGGTTCACGATTTAGGGGTGATTTTGACTATCCCTAACATATCAACGGATTGACTATAGAAAGGGTTAAGGTGGTTCGCGATTTAGGGGTGATTTTTGATACGACTATGTCATTGAAACCTCATTATAAATATATCTGTACCACGGCTAATCGGTGTTATCGTTTGTGCTTCAAAACGCTAGGCCGTTCATCGGTGTGGTCTCCCATTTACAGGACCCACATAGATAAAATAGAGGCAGTTCAGAGAGGGTTTGTAAGAGCACTATCGTCTAAGTTTGGTTTAAGACGGAAACTTCCAGATTACGATAGCCGACTTCGTAGGTTAAATTATGAGTTTTGATATAAGAACATGGATGAGCGACATGTGTACTCTGCACAAAATTGCAAATGGGTCACTTGATAATCAACTGATCGGCCAGTTAAACTTCAAGATACCGACGCAATCCGTACGCATCCCACAGTTGTTTAATGTACCGAATAGCAATAATAACGTATCTCAGAACAATCCTATCTCGCGAATGTGCACTCAATACAATGCAATATTTTCACAAGTCGACATTTTTCATAATGATTTCAATATGTATTCAAGTCTTTTAATTAAAGAATGTAAGCAACGGTTAGATAAAAATAATGAAGGCAACCAAGTTATGTAATATTATATTCCTTTTTGTTTTTCACTATTATTGGTTTTTGTTTTCTGTGTATTTTCAATTATGTTTTTTACTCACATGCGCTCTCTAGAAGATAAATGATGTGTATAGTTATAATTGCATTACAGGTCAGGGTAATGTATAGTGTTAAATATTTCTGTGTATGTGTTGGTATGTAATCTGTTACTATACCTATGTAATAAAATAAAATAAATTATAAACCAGCTGTTCCCCACGCGGCTTTGCTCGCGTGTGCATATTTATATATTTTGCGGAACCCTAACCTGTTACAAAATAAAAGTACTCTAAGTTACTCCGTTTAATACCAGCTATCTGCCCTTGAAAGTCCCATGGAAATCGGTAAACCCGTTCTGGAGATTAGCCGGAACAAACAGACAAAAATTTACAAAATTGATTTTTTGATAAATGTACCGTGATAACACTCGGATGCGCTTAGTAAATGGCTGTTATTACAACATTACAAACAGACGCTTTAATTTTATTTATTAGTTTAGATCTATGATTATTAGGTTAATAAAATAAATATGAAATCTTAATATGCTAAAAGGAAATTTTGTACATATTTTTAAGGATGATGAGCATTAGTGAGATTAGTGAGATTGGGAATAGTTTATGCAGAAATCTTAAATAATGAGTAAAAAATCCAAATAACGTATAATAATTCACATTTTGTACATATTTACTTTCGAACTTGCCAATAATAATAATAATAACTTGGTACATCTCACACGGTCGTCTGATACCAAACTAGATCAATGTCCAACATATAATAATCTCTGGTTTATTAACGTATTTTGTACACAATTGTAGCTGACATCATTAAACAAAATGCATAGAAATATGAACCTACCTGCCATAATTATTGAGATGTACTTATTGTTAAAATAATTGCTATAAATTCGGTTCAAAATTAAAAATATTTTTTGAAGTTAAAACTTATTTAGGCACGTTTGTGAACTTTTGCTATGGGGAAAAACACTGAACTCGTGACCGTCACGCTAATAATACATATATAGATCCTCTAGAGGGCGCTAATCTAAACATTGAGTTCTGTCAGCTCCTTATTAATTAATGTCACCAACCTGTTAATGTGACGTTATAAGTTCATCGTTTTCACTTCTGTCGGCAGTCCCATGACTGCCTATTTTTTTATGGTCATCATTAGTATACACAATTTTTTTTTCCCGTGGCTTTAAATTTTATGATCATTAGTTGAGCAGTTAGAGCGTGAAAGCCGTAACAAACTAACATTCGCATTCGTAATACTAATTAGGATAACACAACCATTTTTATAGTAAATCCTATGTTCTAGCCTAAAATCGAAACTTCTAGCTTAACCATACCTCACTCAATACATTAGTGTAAAACAAATTGTTACACAATGGTCCCAATTCTGTTACTTCACTCGCTAAATTAAAATTTTCTTCATATAAGATGTAAACCTTGTACACTTCAAAACAAGGTCTTATTTCAAATTGAAACAAGTAGGTAACATATGTCGCTATCGAAATAAGCTATTTATTTGTCGACTAAAGTCTGATACGCTTAAATAAACTTTAATACTACGTAGCGAGAGCCGCTATCCGTTGCATGCCATCTCTTTTGCTATGTGTTTTTAGTAAGCCTCTTCGTAGGTGTAGATTAAAAACACGTCATCATTGTTCGTTTTGAACAAGTTTTTATACGGCAATTGTACAGCGTTTGAATAAATGGAGACTCTCGCTGCGTGGAAATAAAGTTGAGTATACGTTGACAGGTTTGAGTGAAATTTAGTGGCGCTGAGAAATAGATGCCAGTAACAAATAGACCTTATTCCGAAGAACACTAGGTTGATTTCATATGAAGAAATTAAGTCAGGTTTTAGTTTAGTCGAGTGTAGAATAGAATCGGCACCAATAATAGGGTAAATGACTGTCAAGTCAAATCAGTATCTTTGTAGTAAACGTCAAAACGGTATCTTCCGAACACTTTTGTGTGAAATACTAAGGTATGACGTCACGCCTTAGGCGCCCATTACACGGTAGGTTTTGCTGCCAGTTTTGCCACAATCAAAACGGTGATTGACGAATAACCTATCGTTTAAAGCAGTGATGGACGGTTGCATGATGAGATTTTAATGTCGATATTATTTCATCGCCAATCACCAACGAACATCCGTCATGACACTTGGTAATGATTGACGTTTGCATGAGCGTCTAATGGACGCCTTACTGTTGTCAAATTATTCACTTTTAATGATTCATGATGTATTTGCATGGTCTGGTCTCAAATACCTATGTATGTTTATCCGTGTGTGTACAAGCTCTTAGTTGAGTCTAGATACCGATGTGTCATGTCCCAGGATATTATTAATTGTTGTATTATAAACCAAAACAAACAACATAGAAATAAGGAAAGAGTTTCGCTTATAATTTTGTGACATTTATAGATAAGCTGCTTTATGTACAGATGGTACTAGTTTATATGATAGTGAAGGACATCAAAAGGACACTGATATACATACAGATAAGATTATGGTAATGACAGAATATACTATATTTAGAATTTGAATTTTCTGAGGACTCGACATTCCGGCAACAGACCGCTGAACCGTTCAAGCTATTGTTTAGACTCCCTAATCAATACAAATAAATAAAATTGAAGTGTCTATGCCTAAAAATCAGTTTTTAAAATGTTTTACAGTCTGTCTATCTGTCTGTTTGTTTCGGTTGATCTCCGGACGGTGGCAGATAGCTGGTGTTATAAGGAGTAACTTTTATTTTGGAAAAAGAATTAGGGCGCCGCAAAATATATAAATATGCGAGCGAAGCCACGCGGGAACTGCTAGTTCATCCGTATAAGCAATATCCCTTTCCTTCCCTTCTTTCTTACTTTTCCCTTTTAATACATTCCCAACTTTCCCATCTCTAATTCCCAAAGTGCCCAGTTGAGGCAATAGGCTTGCCCCACGTTACGTGAATGGGACCAAATTATAGTTGGGAAAATGGAAATGTTTAATCACCTCTGTCTACCCCTTCGGGGATAAAGGCGTGGTGTATGTAACAGTACATGTTTGAGAATACAAAAAGTAACTTATTACCTTTAAAATAAATAAAATATTAGTAATATTTAACAGGCTTACTCTAGCTTCACTTGTAACTATGTACTAAACCATTCTTAGAAGACATTTTTAGTGTGCTTTTTTAGTTTTTCTTAACTATAATATTTTATTATGGCTTCTAAAACACGGGTCACATAGGTCGTACTAATAATGCCATCCATACTAAAAATATATTTTAATCTAATATATAAAATTCTCGTGTCGCGGTGTTTGTAGTTAAACTTCTCCGAAACGCTTGACCGATTCTCATGAAATTTTGTGTGCATATTGGATAGGAGAATCGGACAGCATCTATTTTTCATCCCCCTAAATGTTAAGGGTAGTCCACCCCTAAATTTTTTTTTTTAATTTTTAGATATTTTTTTATGATACAGCATTGAAAAAAACACACAACTTCAAATTTTCACCCTTCTACGATCAACCCCTGTTTTTTAATCGCGATTTTAATATTATTCTGTTCAATCCACAGATCCGCCATAGGGTTGCAAGATGGCAATCGAATATAATAATAATTGTAGTACGATAACTTTTCATGTATAGTTCATAATTATCTTTCTATATAAGTATATATTTCTTCTGTGCGTGTGTATGTTCCTGAACTCCTCCTAAACGGCTGGGCCAATTTTATTAAAAAAAATTGTGTGTCTTTAGGTGGATTCGAGAAAGGTTTAGATTTACAATAGGACGCGGTAGATGGCGCTGCGATAAGGTTCAAGAAATAATATTTTTTAAGTTCAGGCAGGACAACGTCTGCCGGGTCCGCTAGTAAAATATAATTATGTATATTGTCATGAGAAAACTCGACGAATTCCAGCCATCGAAACAAGCTGGGTTTCGAAAATGCTACACACGGTGGACCACATCGATTGTGCTGAATAATCAGCCACTGTGTATGGCTTTTGTGGTCTACGAGAAAGCCTTCGACTCAACTCGACCTGGGCAGTTCTGGCTGCTCTGCAACAATCTCGTGTTGACTTGCGATATATCGAAATGCTGAGAAGTTTATATGAATCCACCGCTATGATCGTCCAGCTCCAAGACCACGGGACGAATCCGATAAACTTGCAACTAGTTAGACAATGGGATGTTATATACCCCAAGCTATTCACAAACGCGCTTGAGGACGTCTTCAAGACATTGGATTTGATTACAGGGAATCCACATAAACGGCGAGTACATCTCGCACCTTCGATTGGCGGATGACATTGTCTTAGTAGACGCCGGAGCAGCTGGTCGAAATACTGCACAGCCTGAATGGAGGATCATCTCGACGCGTCGGTCTTGATATAAACTTGGACAAAACCAAGGTTATGTTCGGTTTTAGAAGACAACTCCCGCATTAGGAATGTTCCTGTGTTGCGGGGGCTTCACAAACATTCAAACATGGGATTTGGCGTAGTGGCGAGGTGACCACTTAAAGCATTACGCCATCCGTGCAGTCAATAAACATGTCGCACTCAGACCGATTGATGTCGAAGGGTCGACGCTCGAAGTTGTTTAGGAATATGTCTACCTTGGGCAGATTACCCAGCTCGGTAGAAACAACTTCGAGAAAGAAATCACCAGAAGGATCCGCTAGGTTGGGCAGCATTTGGCAAACTACGTCGAGTTTTCTCACCAAACTTGCCACCATGCCTCAATACGAAGGTTTTCGTGCGTCCTACCTGTTATGACATACGGCGCCGAGACGTTGACACTAACGATGGGGCTAGTCCACAAGCTTAAGGTCGCGCAGCGGGCTATGGAGGGTTATGCTTGGAGTTTCTTTGAAGGAGAAAATTCGTAATGAGGTCATCCGACAAAGAACTAAAGTTACCGCCATTAGCGCTCTCATAATAAGCATGCTGAAATGGCAATGGGTTGGCCACATATAAATACAAATTCAAAAATTTGACTCAAAATTAGACTAGTAAACTTAATAATTATTATTTTGTATGATTAGTAAGCATACAAAACCCAGGAGGGGCAGCTGCCTTCTCTGACCGCCCATGGAAATTGCATGGAATCCATATATTAAATACTAAAGGAAAGACAATGTAAGCTATTGACAGGCATTCGCAAGTAGATGTTATATTTTTCTGTCCTACATATGACAAGTATTATGTAAGTGTGTGTATGTGAATTATGTAAGGTAATAAAAGCCTTAAATTAAAACTACTTCGTTATCATGTCAGTGTTATCAATTTGGTTGTGTGGTTTATACATATTACCTTAATATATATGCAATCTAAATATGAACGGCGCATGTGCAGAGAACATGATACAAGTAAATGGAATTCAAGGCTATAATATATTATAGTCTTCCAAAATCTCTTCCTTCCTGAATTACTTTTCTTTAAGTGTTTCTTTTTCTTTCGTAATTTAATAAAAATAATATGTAAGTATGAACAAAAACTGAAATTTATGTCGGAAAGAGTAATTGCAACTCACGTCAGGCTAGGCCCACTCCGGTCAGTAGGTGTGAAGCTACAGGTACCTAGCAGCGTCGATGAGTCGGGCGAAATTCAGTGGGCTGCCACGCGCCGGCCAGGTAGCACGTTACATCGATACCCACTCACGCGCTACGTCGCTTCGTCCGTTCGTCGCTTACGAGTTACGTTTCCCGTATTTACGTAGTTTTTATTTATTTTTTATAATCAGTAGGTATAGTTAGATATTTGCAAGTTCTGTTTACAAAGTCAAGTTTAGCTATGATAAGTATATTTATTTATTAGGACCACAACAACTGATCACATCTTCTATCTATACATCTATACTCTATAGAAATAAATAAAATTGGAGTGTCTGTTTGTATTATTAAAATAACCGCTTTTTACTAAGTGCATTTGAATGTATATACGGTACATATACCAAAACAACACGTTTTACAATTTTTGTCTGTCTGTCTGTCTGTTTGTTGAGGGTTCCGCGCAAAATATATAAATATGTACACGCGAGCGAAGCAGCGCAGGAACTGCTAGTATATAAATAAATTTGAAGTGTTTGTTTGTTCTCAAACTTCATTTGTTCACAGAAGTAAAGTTATAGGCACAAAACTGGTTATTAAATATTTAGATTAATTCTTCTTACAGAAGACAACCTTAACGGCATCAGAACAGATAAAGGAGACATAGGTTAGTTTTAGGTTAATATAAGCCATTTGGAATTAGCCGTGTGTGATCTGAATTGCACCTTGTTGTGTCGGAGCAAGAGTCGCTATTTATGTAAATGGTATTGCGAAGAGGTATAATATGGGTAGGAAAACTAAACGCACTGCTCCCATGAGACAGCGATGTTTTGGAGCAAATATCATCCATGTATACAATTCATGCAGGTGGAGTTGGAAGACAAACACTTATTTTTAAGAAACAAAAAAAATGTTCCCAACTCAAAATTTTTTTCCTTCGTGTGTGATATCTTCGCTATTTGGGAACTCAATTATTTTGAAGAAAATTTTCCACCACCGAGGGTGGAAATTAAAGGATGACTTTAAACAACACATCAAAAAAAGAAAAACACTATGAACTGCATTGCTCTTATCGCAGGTTGCACAGCTTTTTACTACCTTTCTACATAGGTGTGTATTTAGACCATTAGACAAGTTAAAATTGCTATTTCATTCAATTTGAATGTAGATTGAATGATTGTAAAATTAGAATACAAGTGCCATGTTTCATGCTTGGACATGTGTGGTTCCTTTTGAGTGAGCTAGTAAGTGGTGGAAGGAGGCTAGGAAGTCTGGCATTGGTATGTTTTTGACAATATATCAAGTGAACCAAGCGTTGTTTTAACTGACAATATTCTACTAATCCCACTAATCTAAACTAATATTATAAAGAGGAAACATGTGTTGTATTGTTGTATGTATGTTCGTAATGTTTTCACACAAAAACTACTGGATCGATTGCGATGAAACTTGGTATGTAGATAGCTGGAGACCTGGATTAACGCATAGGCTACTTTTTATCCCGACATTGATACGGGATACTTACGCGGTGAAACCGCGAAGCGCTTCTAGTTTTATAAATGTGAAAGTTTGTAAGGGTGTATGGATGTTTGTTACTCTTTCACGCAAAAACTATTGAACTGATTGCAATGAAACTAGATATGTAGATAGCTGGAGACCTGGATTAACACATAGGCTCTCTTAATTCTGATATTTCCATGGCATCGGAACTTAATCGGGTGAAACCGCGGGGCGCAGCTAGTAAAGTAATAAGCAACTTAAAACCAGTAAGCTCTATAGTATAATTACTTTATAAGGAAAATAGGTTATTGGAAAAGATATAAAGTTGTAACTATACCTCAGATGTCTGCAATTCCCGTGACCGAACATAGTCAACAAAGTTGTATGATGTTGATAATATTTTGTGTTGTTGTGTCGGAGTTTCCTCTTCACTGTCGCTGTCTGAGTAACAGACAAAGTCTTCAGGTTTATCTGGCTTCCGTTGTTGTTCTAACCTATAAATTTGATTTATGATAATAATTTTTGAAATGAACACCTTAATTAACAATATTTTAGATGAAATTGATTGTAAAGTAAAAATAAATGTAATAAACTTCAGTTTAAAGAACTTTATTTCTCATTAACTTACATGAGAACAATAGTTAGTAAGTAATATTAATATTATCTTGGTGCGGGTAGAACAAAAATAAAATAATTATCACCAGTCAATAGCTAAAGAGCGAGTTCTTTGCATTCAATTTTAGCAATTATAACAATAATAACTCCCCCCAAGTAGATTAATTATATTTTTACTTGTTGTCAAATGTATTAATGCTTGAAGGTAAATGTGGTAGAAATGCATACATTGTCACATTTTTAGGTAAATTTTAATAGTTTGAACAGGAATATGTTTTTCAGAAAGCAAACTAAATAAAATATACGAAAAACCTCTAAACATACTTTTATCATTAGAACAAAAGGACTTTGCAAAAAAGTCATACATAAACTTAATTATGGTATATTGTGGTGTTGACACAGATACGCAAATAAAATCACTTTAAAATGACAGGGTTATAAAAAGGAATAAACATTGATAGCACCTAGCTTAGCTACGAAGTGCACAAATACCTAATTATGACTTATTTATCACAGTATTTACCTCAGAGCTCTGGCCTTCGCCCGTCTTTCCTTTATTCTGCTAGGTATATAACAGGACGGGTATCTGCCCTCAATAGCTTTTCTCACTGTCTGCGCCATTTTAGTGCCAATCGAATGTTTCAATAAGCACTGTGGAATCAACGGTCAACTAGTCACTTTCGTTTTGTTCGGCTGTACACATACCAATAATACGACATTTTTCATTGTACAAATGGAGTCCGAACGTTCACATCCACTTTTACACACAGTTAAATGCCTCATTCACCAGTTTTACGTGATAAATAATTATTACGTATAAAAATACACAATGTAAAAATATATAAAGTTATTTTAATTCCTGTAAATTCTAATTGTGATATTTTAGAAGATCCTACAATACTACGCTGACGGAAAGCTGACTGTCAATGGCATTGCTAGATATAAAAAATATTTATTGATTCCGGTTATCTGACTTTTAGTAGTTTCGGAAAATTTACCGTAATTAATGGAATAAGAGAATATTGTAAAAAACATTTTAACATTTATTTTTTGCAAAATTTTAGGTAAGTCAAAAGTTAAACACTTAACTAATTCACTCTTAGTAGTCTTATTACACATAATAATTTTCAAAAGAAGCAATACAGACTACAGAGTGATATAGAGAAAATAAGACTATGATTTAACTACATTATATAGATAATTCAATGACTACCATGCCAAACTAAACAATATTTTTATATATTATAATTATAAATACTATTTTACACTAATCATTCGTCACATTCTAGGATTAACTCTATATGATAGAAGTACTCTGCCATCTGTATATTTTTACAAATACTGATAGTTTTGTGTAGGATACGCCACAGTATTATAAATATCTTAAAAATAAGTATCTACAATAATTATATTTATCAAAAAAGATAAAGTGAATTAATTTTTCTATATTTAAGCCCTATAACGTATTTAAACTATATTCTTTATCCTACACAAAACTATGAGTATTTGTAAAAATATACCGATGGCATGGCAGTATACTTGTATCACAGAACGAATGAGGTATTTGTTTGATGCCCCTATCTCATTCACATTGTGTGGTGTTTACGTCTATAAGTACTTTATCTAAGACTAGAGCTTAGAGTGGTGGATATATGTAACGGCATAATAGAAAATTAAAAACGCTATCAGGGGTGGCCGTAGGCACTATGAGGCCCCGGGCAATAGAAGGATCTTTGCGAGGCCCTTGTCGTCTGAAGAATTCCTGGGAATTGAAAATATAATATATGTTGTAAATAATGCCAATGAGGTCTAATCTCATATGTATGTTAACTTTTTAGTTATGTCATAGAGTCACCTTTTAAGTCAATGGATTTGCTGTCTTGTAGACAACCCGAGAGAAAAATGTTCTCTTCTTTTGTTCTCCAAATAAAACTCCACTGCAAATATATTTTGCTATGTATTTTATTTCTTAAATTACATTAGGTTATGGGCCCAGGCCATAGCTTTATTGGAAAAGGGTTTAAAGTATCTCTAAGCTTGAGTATTGAAAGAAAAAATATTTCAAGATGCAGAATTCCATGATGTTCGAGAAGTTGTCCGGCCAGTCAAATTATGGTACGTGGTCGTTCTCAATGGAGATGTTCCTCGTAGACCTAGATTTATGGGACTGCGTACAAGAGGGATTTGAAACCATAACAAAAGAGGCTATGAAGAGAGATTCAAAAGCCAGAAGCAAGATATGTCTAATGTGTCATGAAAAGGTTTATCCTCTCATAACACTAAATCTGCGAGAGATACTTGGGAGGCGCTGCGACGAGCCTATGCTGATGGAGGATTGGTACGGAGGTTGAATTTATTACGAAAACTTTTCACAATGAAGTTGGAAGACTATGGTTCAGCAGAGGAGTACGTAACACAAATTCAGAGTTTGAACCAGGATTTAAATAAGATTGAAGCTGGCTTAGATGACGAGTTTATCGGAATAATTATGTTATAATGTCAATAGAACACTCCAGCATAAAGATTACTACAGAAACAGTAATGGCAGCACTTCTTAAGGAGAGTGAACGGAAAAAAATTACAACGACGACAACAAAGGTGGTGGACTCTGCGCTTGTTAGCAAGAAAGATATCATATGACACTTTTGCAAGAAGAAAGGTCATTATAAATGGCAATGTAAGCAGCGTAAGTCTAAGTATAAGAATGTATTCACCAGTCAGGATAATTCAAGTAAGAAAACTGCAGGTAATACGTCATTAGTTTGTGATAATAATTTTGTTAGCCTTTTGTCCGTTACTGCGGAACCCCATACATGGGTTGTAGATTCTGGTGCCACATCACACATGACATCACAGAAACGAATTCTTAAAAATGTTAGCGCTTGTGATTCAAAACATATAACTACTGCGAACAATG
This sequence comes from Callimorpha dominula, assembly GCA_949752705.1. Taxonomy (NCBI): domain Eukaryota; kingdom Metazoa; phylum Arthropoda; class Insecta; order Lepidoptera; family Erebidae; genus Callimorpha; species Callimorpha dominula. Next base: position 20,476,552 of record OX457005.1, read on the forward strand.
AAAGGATTGTGTCAAAATTAAAAGGTGATGTTTTTACAATGAATGGTAAAATTAAGTTTGAAGATGTATTGTTGTCACCAGGTCTAACTACAAATTTATTGTCAGTAAGTAAAATGTGTCGTAAAGGTTGTGTTGTAGTTTTTGATGATAAATGTTGTCAGGTTTTTATGAAAAATTATATTAATTTAGCGTCTGAACCATTATTAACAGCACCACTGAAACAGGGTTTGTATATTTTAGATCCTAAAGAGGCAGCGATGGTTGTTACGTCTCCTTCAGATACTACAAGTGCTCCTAGTGCTTATAATTTATGGCACAGAAGGTTAGATGGAAGTTGAATCCTGGGGAGGCAATAGATACTATCTGATTTTTGTGGATGATTTCAGTAGAAAAGCCTTTGTTTACATATTGAAATCCAAAACCGAAGTATTCGCTAAATTTAAGGAGTTCAAGGCACTAGTTGAAAACCAAACGGGAAAAAAGATTAAAAAGTACACCAGTAATGAATTTCAAAAATATTTGAAACTTCATGGAATAGTTCATCAGACGTCGGTGCCATATACACCACAACAGAATGGTGTAGCTGAGCGGACTATTCGTACTATTACGGAGAAAGCAAGATGTATGGTACATGAAGCGAAGCGGTTAGGTGTGCTGTCTATTTAAAAAATAGCTCTCCGACAATGGCTTTGCAGGACAAAGTTCCAGAGGAGGTATTCACAAATGAAAAGGTTGATCTTTCACACTTAAAAGTTTTTGGTTGTAAGGTTCAAGTTTTGGTGAAGGATAATACTCGGAGAAAATTTGATTCTAAGACTATCGAAATGATTATGACAGGCTATTGTGAGAATCAAAAAGCATACCGCTTCATGAATATGAACAATACAAAACGCGTGATTTTCGCTCGAGACGCAACATTTATTGAAAGTCATTATCAGCCAAACAGAGAAGCACATTCAGATGATCCTGTGTTAATAAACACGAACATTCAGCAACAATATACTGTTCCGCCTAGAGTAACGGTTCCTATTATTGATGCTGATGAAAGTGTTCGTTCTGATAGTCAGAGCATTGAGGAACTCATAACTACTGAGGTAAAGCCATTATCAGCTTCAGAAGAAGACTTTTATGATGCTTCTGATTCTGGTTCAAGTGAAACTGTTAATGGAACTGATATTCCTGAGCGAAAATATCCTCTAAGAAACAGACGTCCTAGAAAGGATGAGGACATGATCTATAACTTTCATGTAGTTGGTAATGATCCTGTGTCACTTAAAGATGCAATGAAGCGATCTGACAAGAATTTATGGTTGCAGGCAATGAAAAAGGAATATGATTCCCTGATGGAAAATGGTACCTGGGAATTAGTGAATCGACCACCGGAAATGAATGTGGTAAAGTCAAAATGGGTATTTAAACTCAAGATTGGTGCAAATGGCAGCGAGCAGTGCTACAAGGCAAGATTAGTAGCTAAAGGCTATTCCCAAAAACCAGGAGAAGACTATTTTGAGACTTTTGCTCCTATGGTGAGAATGTCATCAATTCGTTTGCTAGTGGCACTTGCAGCTGAAAATAATCTTCACATACTCATCACATCTTCAAGAAGTTTTATATATGGAGCATCCTGAATATTTTGTCAAGGACGATCGCAAAGTGTGTAAGCTTAAGAAGGCTATTTATGGCCTTAAACAAGCTGCTCGTTGTTGGAATGAAAAAATTCATGCACATATATTAGGATTGGGATTTATTCGATCTAGGTATGATTTATGTGTATATACAAAGAAATCTGGAGATGTCTTTATAGCTATTGCGCTTTATGTTGATGATTTTTATATATTTTCAAATAAAATTAATGAGGTCGAGAAAGTAAAGCAAAATATTGGCAATAGATTTAAAATTAAAGACCTCGGAGAAGCCAGGGATTGCTTAGGCCTGAAAATCCTAAGAGATTATAAAAAGGCTGAAATCCGTCTTTCTCAAAGATTATATATTGAGAAGATTTTACATAAGTATGGCATGCAAGACTGCAAGCCAGTGAGTACTCCTGTTGAGACAAATACTCATTTAAAACCGGGTGAGAAGAATGAAAATTCTGAATACCAAGAGATTATTGGTTCACTTATGTACTAGACCAGACATTTCATATGCGGTCACCATGCTGAGTCAGTTTAATAATTTTAATAATTCTTCTCATATGGCGGCACTAAAGCGGGTACTTAGGTATCTGAAGGCAACGATTGATCTGTCACTATGTTATAGGAAGAGTCACAAGCCCTTGGTTGCTTATGCAGATGCTGATGGTCGTTCTTTCACAGGTTATTTCTTAATGTTTGGTGGTGCTGCTGTATCTTGGCAAGCTCGCAAACAGCTATCTGTTGCATTGAGTAGTGCTGAAGCAGAATATATTGCTCTTTGTGAGGCTAAAGAAATTGTAAATGTAAAAGGTTTATATATTTACTGAGAGGACAGACTCTGTAACAGTTTTTAGTGATAGTCAAAGTGCTACTGCGCTAATTTACAGTCCTGTAATTGGCAGAAGGACAAAACATATTAATATAAAATATAATTATGTTAAAGAATTAGCTAGTAGTGACGTGATAAAAATTGATTATTGTAAAACTGATTGTATGCCAGCTGATATGTTGACTAAGGCAACTCCTCGTCAGAAACATTGTTTTTGTTCAAGACATATGGGATTAGGTGGGGGGTGTTGTAAATAATGCCAATGAGGTCTAATCTCATATGTATGTTAACTTTTTAGTTATGTCATAGAGTCACCTTTTAAGTCAATGGATTTGCTGTCTTGTAGACAACCCGAGAGAAAAATGTTCTCTTCTTTTGTTCTCCAAATAAAACTCCACTGCAAATATATTTTGCTATGTATTTTATTTCTTAAATTACATTAATATATGTATTTAATGTTCATGCTTGACAAGAAATGCATAAAATATATGGTTTTAAAATTGTATGTAGAAAATTGATATGGCTTATGTCAATTTCCTCCACCTTTCTATAGAATGGTATTTACCATAAACTTTGTATAGGTAGGAACAATACGCTAGTTTATTAAGTTTATGGTATTTACTATCCAATTGAAAATTTGTTTTATTTTTTGCTAAATCTTTCAAAACATGACTTATTAATATCGCATAGTTGATGTTTAAGGGCCTCCATCGAGTCTACCCTGCATTCCCACTTAGTTTCAGATAGCGGTTTCAGGGTTAAAGATGTTACGTGTGCTTTTAAAAAAGCCCACGTTCGACCTCAGCCAGCAGAGGTTTTTCAACTTGAGTTGTTGAACGAGGGCGCGAGGCCCCGGGCGGTTGCCCTGCTTGCCGCTCCCTAAGGTGGCACTGCATGTTATTAATTACTAGCAGCGCCCCGCGGTTTCACCCGCATAAGTCCCGATCCCGTTTGAATATCGGGATAAAAAGTAGCCTATATGTTAATCCAGGTCTTCAGTTATCTACATACCAAGTTTCATCGCAATCGGTTCAGTAGTTTTGGCGTGAAAAAGTAACAAACATCCATACATACATCCATACATCCTCACAAACTTTCACGTTTATAATATTAGTAGGATTGTAAAGGTAATACTTATGTTGCAGGGAGCACAGCACTTACTAGACCCAAACCAAGCATAGTAATTTATACTAAGCATATTTATAAGACGGTAAAACATACTAAGATACTTATATATTTTTTGTGATGTATGTTATACCTATATAGACATATTCAGATTGTCCCAGACTAATGTACATCAACAAACATATTCATGAATACAAATATTTTTGTATTGAGCGGGAATCGGACCCGCGACCCTGTGTTGTTATAATTAAGTTCACTCCCGCCGGGCCTATATATTTTTTTTTTATTTGAGCTGCCAAAATTACTCTGTCCCGCCTGATGGAAAGCACAACATATCTAACAGATTAGGCAAGAGAAATTCATTTAGGTATCCTCCGAAAACAATACTTTTATCTTGATAAAAGATATCATATGCCCTTTCTGTTCTCCTGACAAAGTGTTTGCAAAACTTCATGATGGTCGGTTCAGTAGTTAAAGCGTGAAAGCGCAGCAAACAAACAATCGAATTTAAAATTATTAGTTAGGAATACAATTGGAGGACCTAGTACCGTTTCTATAGGTACCTAAATTAAATGTTAGCACAAACGTTAGTGATGTATGCCGATCACGTAAACTAGATATGTGCACCTGCGTTTTATACTTCTGTTCGTTTGTGATAGGAAATACTTGGAATTACTTTTAGATTAGAAATATCCAGTCAGTGAAGAAGAGCACAATTACATTTTAGTACAAAATTAAAAAAAAACCATTTAGTTGATTTGTTTGCTAATAATTTACATGTTTTAGTTTAATTAAATTTAATAAAAGTTAGCTGACCGCAATAACAAGTACAGAAATACTTGGAAACTCAAAAAGTCACACCTTTTTATTATATTTTATGTAAATAGGTACGTACTATACCTATTTACATAAAATATAATAAGTCTGCTCTCGTTTCCCGGATACTTCTAGGCTTTCGTGTGATACCTATGTGCATAAACTTTTTTTTTCAAACTTCAAACTGTTTATTGTGGATCATATGTACAGGCTTTGGGTACAGGTAAAAGGTGTTTGCATTGTGTTTAGATCAGCTATGTCGTGCCATTTGGCATACAATATATTATTATTACTTTATACTATTTATTTTTTACTATTTACTACTACATAGTATATGTATAAGCGTAAAGGTTTATGGATTTCCGTACACTACGTGTACATGACAGCTTGCTAAGTTTTTTAACCGCTTTTCAGTTGTATGCATAAACAAATTCTAAATAAAAACACTACAAAAAGTTTTCATGCAATCCCTATTTTTTTAAATATCAATAAGAGATTCTCGCAGAGACTTTAAACGTAATGATACAAAACCTTCGCGTTTGCGAAGAACTTTTTCAAGTAATATTAAAAATGTACATTACTTGAGAGTCAGATTAAATGTACGCTGACAAGTAAAGTACATTACCGTGATAAAATGATAATATTCAGATTTTGTGAGCACTGCCAAGGACTCGTACTCTTGAATATTTTGTTCAATAATGGATGACATTTAACTGAACTAAACTGAAATTTGTTTGTTGTAAAATGAATACTTTCATCAACATTTTATATTATAAGGATGGTAAGGCACAAACAGGAATTCTAAACTTCAGCATTTGTTTGAAAATAAAAAAAATGAAAACGCTTGAGTTGTTTTGGGACACCCGGTTGGAACGAAGTTTCTTTCTATATATATAAATATGGTTTGATTACATTTATCAAAATATAGTAAATATTGTAAAAAACTCGAAATTAAACTTACGCCATCTGTAAAAGTTACCCGAACTATAACGATAAATAAAATAAATCAACTCGCGTTCAGCATTTTTTGTTGCACTAACACTTTTATCCGTCTAGCCCCGATCCGCCGAGCATCTGACGTGTAAAGTCCGAAAATGAACTTCGTTCCTAAATTTTGTTGTTACAAATCAAGTCGGATTTCACCAAAATTTCCATGCGAACGAAGACCGATATAAAACATTTTGTGAGGTTTTCCTTTTCATTGTCGGGTATCTATACCTACTAATTAAAGATATGCAAATATTAGCTCTAACTTTTGATATAGGTAGGTACATCGGAGACGAGTTAGTGTTTCAGTATATTAGTAATACTAGCTGTTGCCCGCGAATTCGTTTGCGTTGAAATTTCGGTGAAATCTATCCAAATGTACGATTCCCGTACATTTGCCAGGATAATTTTCTAATTCGCGCTCGCTCTAACCAGAATATATAATTATTTTCATGGAGTCTCTTAATAATACAGATTTCTCTGAAAGCCTGGCACTAAGGCCAAAGTTTTCCTTACCCTGATTAGTCATTTAAAACGCAAGCTTCAGTAGTCATTCCTAATTAAATATAAATTATTTTTCATGATCTGATCTTTTTTGTTTTAAAAATTTCAATTTGTACCTCGGATCATTATAAGCCAACGCAAAATGTCAAACTTTTGCTGGCGCTTTATTTGAAAAGTCAACATTCGCACTCGCCAATACTGATCTAACGTACTGTACCTAGCAAATATTGACTTTTGTTATGCTAATTTACATTTCCCGTATTTACGTGCTTAAATTTTTTTTCCTCCGACCCTTTTCCCAACTAAATTGAGGTCAGCTTTCAATCTAACTACGAAATGTCCGAACTTCGAAGTTTTTACGTGAAGCGGCTGCCCTCAGACCTCCACAACACAACCCAAGTATTAAGCGATATCGAAGTTCTGTAGTTAGACCAGGCTGTTGGAATTTTTAGGGCTCCACCTACCTGTAACGAATGCCACAGATGTTCGTATGGCAACCGGTACCGACGGCTTAACGTGCTCTCCGAGGCACGGAGGGGTCTCAATGGGTTAAGAATACCCATCCTAAGACTGACCTGACTAGTATTACTTGACCTTGCAATGTGCTAACCTACTCGGTTACCACAACCCCTACGAGCCGTGCTTACATTATGAAATAATTGTAATATGTATTATAGCATTGATAGGTACCCACAAGTTCTGTGCTCACAATACACACGTATGCCGTATGCTTAATTTGCTAGGTTAAAGTATCAATGCAGACATTGTGAAATAAAATATGTAGTGTTCTTTAATTTAAGTTTTTAGTTTAATCTAGATAGGTACTACTAAGTAAATACATACCTACCTACCTAGCTTCGGTTTATTTCAAACGTCATTTGTTCATAAAAGTAAAATAATATGCACATAACTGGTAATTAAATATTCAGATTAATGATCCTACCAGAAGTGGTCCAGAAGACAGAAGAGCTCTTTGTCTCGTCGATCTTCTGTACTGGACTGGTACTATTATGTAGGTAATCTGTGGTACTGATACTATTATATATTCTGTGCTATCATCTATCTCTTGCCAAATTTCATCCAGATCTGTTCAGTCGATTTTGCGTGAAAGGGTAATAAACATCCATCATCACAAAGCTTTATAATATTAGTAATTTAAAGTCAGAATCGGTTGGCAACTATTCATTAAATATGCCAAAAAGAAAAAAAAACAATAACAATTTTAATGAGGATTGTCTATGATAATTTATATCGTTTCCAGGTAACGTGAAGTAATAAATATTATTACAACTGCAAGTTGGCGCCATTTTCATGAGTTCATTGACATACTGCTATGCGGTTGTGGCAACCGCTCCGCGGCCGGCCTCTTGCCCCATTCTAGTCAATTCCGCGAATAAAAAATGGTTTAGTGCGAAACTTTTGTTTCGATATTTGCTGTTCTAAAAAATAATAGCTGTTTTAACCTTAGCGTGTAAAACTATTATAATCTTAATTATCTAATGTACTTATAAGTTTAATAATAATAATAATTGCCAGTAAGCCTGATTTAGTGGTGATCGTCGTTCCTCATGACGAGAACCTCGTGAAGTTGAAAAAGATTAACAAATAAAATATTTGGATTTGTTTTACGAGATTGTCGATATGTGGAATGTGGATTCGGTGGTCATTGTTACGATATTATGTATCTATCAATAGATAGCCAGGAAGCACAATCAACCCGCGCGGAGGCTCGTGTAAGATGGCTGGAGCAGAAGGCAAGGCAAGAAGGCTTCTCGAAACAGTTCGTATAGTGAGGAGATCTTGGGAGCCCTAACCGCCGGAGTCTGTCTGTAAATAGTAACAACATTAATTACGTGGCTAAGTTCGAACTAAAAATACATAGGTGAGCACGAGTCGACGCGACGACTCAGCATATTTCATTTTGCAATAATCCATATAAACTTCCATTGTACGAAATTAGTCGCATTTCAGCTAAATTGGTGTAGGTAGCTAGGTAGAGCAGGGCAGGCATGTTTTTTTTAATTAATTCGATTCCCACCCAGGAAAAATAATATGTGATGAGCGTGATCATTTATTCTGTGTCTGGGTGTTATTTATCTATAATACTGTATTTAGAAATATATAAGTATGTTTATCAGCAGTCTGGTTACCTAGTTTGGGATCAGATGGCCGTGTGTAAGATGTCTCAAGTTATTATTATTATTATTGTGATTATAGCATGTTCCCATTATACCAATTCTCATTTTACAAAAAAAAATGTTGTAGCTTCTAAACACATTAATAGGAGATTTTAATAAACTGAATTACAAAGTTCATCAAATTATCTACAATTTGATATTTAAAAGATATAGCACTAGAAATCTTTATGTGAGAGGTTGTCAAAAAAATCGAAGTTCATTGGTGGACACCCTACCCTACACAGGATTACTAGCAAAGAGTAATTACTAGTACCTAGTACTGTTTTTTTTGCTAGTGATTAGGGTCATAGCTCTATTAACCACCAACAGGCACTTCAAATTCTGACTTAGGAGTTTCAGGAGACTTGGTTATTTTTTTATAAATACAAACTTTTGCCTGTTATTCAAGAGGCCCAAAGTCTGCCGGGGTCGTTAGGGATTGTCTTTTAGGAATTGATAAACGAAGGAAAAGTGATGTATTTTCGACAGTCTTTATTATTTTACAATATATTTATCACTAGCAGCGCCCCGCGGTTTCACCCGCATAAGTCCCGATCCCGTAGGAATATCGGGATAAAAAGTAGCCTATGCGTTAATCCAGGTCTCCAGCTACCTACATACTAAGTTTCATCACAATCGGTTCAGTGGTTTTTGCGTGAAAGAGTAACATACATCCATCCATCCATCCAAACGTTCACATTTATGATATTAGTGAGATTTATCCTAATAAGATTGCAGTTTCATATGATTACAATAAATTAGATACCTTACAGCTCTCATGAAATTAAAATGTTATATGAGACTGAAAAATTACATAATATACCTATTATATTAGTTTCTTATTTTCTAGTTCGTTATTTCTTTTTAATTGTTTATTCAAACATTAAGGTAAATGATGTGACGATAGCATACCGTCATGTTTTTAAAAAGCATTTATAAACAATTTACAAATTAAAACACAATAGGGAATATGCATGTACTTTTTTTTTATCTTTTATTGACTTGTTCCATCATTCTACCCTAATAAAAAATATAAGTAACCTTGACAATGTTAAAATTAATTTTTAAAATAACATTGAAAACATCGATAAAATTTGATCTGTTTGAACGCCGCCATATTTCGCGGGCCTTGGATGACGTCACGTTCCACGCTTAGTGTTTGTTTCATAAACTTACTTGAAGTGTTACAGTAATTTTATACCGATTTCCAGTTGTAATTACTATTTATTGTAATTAATAGACGATGAATAAAGTTAAAAAACCATTTTGTAGGTATTGCCTTGTCCCTAAGTGTAAAAACACTATAAGAAGTACACCCAATACAGTATTTTTTCCTGTACAAAATAATAATGTGAAATACGAAAACAATGGTGTACATTAATGAGAAGAGAGATTAATGACAGAACGTGGAATGTCACGTCATGTTTTGTTTCGACCGATGGTGAAACGTTTTGCAAAGTTGAATTTCACGCCCTTATTTTGCATATTTTAATATATATTTTTTGCAATTAAACACGAACTAAATAGGAAAATAATTGTTTAGGCATAATACCTGGACAATAAAGATTCAAGGGAAATCTAATCAAGTAAATTTAAACAACATGCATATTCCCTATTGGCATAATGAATAAAAAAAATATAGCCAGTATTACTGGGGATGACGTAAGGATTCCATCGACCATACTTCCAAAATCTGTTCAGGTATTTAGAAGTTATGAAATCCACATACACACATGAACCCTGAAAACATTACACTCGTTTTTTTAGGCAGTCCAGTAAAAAGACACTGATTTGACTTCACAGGCAACTATCGTATTATTCTAAATTCTATTGCACTAGCAACAATATTTATTGAAACAATGCTATTATGTCGTGTACCTGTATGTAATACCTAAGTCAAACTGTCGTCTGCGGTATTTCCTGGCCGATATGACCTTCAAACCTTCAAGAAAAGAGCGCACTTCCATCTCAAAGTCACACACTTGTGACTGTTCGAGTTGCACGTGTCCATGAGCGGCGATAGTCTGTGAGCGGTGGCGGTAGCCCCAGGTGACCCGTCTGCTTTGCCCCTCACACCATATAACAAAAATAATTTTTATTTGAATGAATACATTGAACAGTTTTGGTTTTTATTTCGTACTAGCTTTCCCCCATACTCCATGCTCTGCTCCTAGAGATGGTAGCATGATATTAAATAACTTATACCTTTCCCAAAAAGTGGTTCGAGTGGTTCAGACGTTCCGAGTACCAGAGAGAAGAGTTTAACCAAATAAATAAACTATTCAACTTTATTTTACTAAAAGATACCTCGGATAGGTAAAATGAGTTACACTTTTTCTTTCCAGATCTAAAAATAGATTTACGCAATTTATAGTTGTTTAAAGCTAGATGCTAGAGGCACCTGGCTGAACGACAAATGTACAGGACTTGCGCAGTGAGGACATTCAATACCATTTTTTATTGGATTTGTAAGCGGCGACTATCAAACGGCAGGGGAATTTCGAGGCCACCGATTTGTTAGCAGATAGAGGATGGAACGAAATAATTATTCGGATGGTAGATTTAAATAGACAAGAATTGTTTAAAGTTTTTGATAGTTATAGGTTTTGAAAATTAAGTTAGTAGTATGTATAGTAATTCAATGATGTTCATGTCTCAAGTTAAAAATACACAACTGATGGACATTTAGTTAATTCATCTCAGATTGATGGAGTAGCCGCCCGCTCTCACCCTCGTTTATGGTGACTGCTCCACTCCTAAGGATGGTAGCGTGATGTTACGTAACCTATAATATTAACCATGAATCTGGCTATCAAATACAAAAAGAGCCCAATGACCGAGGCCTACGACAAGGTGCAATTTGACATCCTACTACACAAACTATACCTATCCTACTCACAAGTGGCTCTCGTCATACTTAACGGACAGAAAGCAACTAGTAGAGATGAATTTTTTTTAACGAAACCACTTGCCAAATTGAAAAAATCCGCTCTAACAAATTGGATGTAAAAGCTTCAATTCCTCAGGGTAGCGTGATAGGGTGCTTACTTTTTCTCATCTACATCAATGATCTGCCTAAAGCCATTGGTGAACCATGTGTATTGTTTGCGGATGATATCTCTTTACTTGTCACATGTGAAAGTAGCTTAAATTTAAATGAGAAACTTAAGTCAGTTTTGGAGAAAACAGCATTCCGGATGGCTGAACACAATCTAGAAATAAATTACACAAAAACAAAAATAATGCCTTTTCACCCCCATCAAAAGTCACCAATAAATATTGATTGTAATTTTGAAAACGTCAAATTGGAAGCTGTTGACCAATTCAAATTGCTCGGCTTAACCATAGACACACATATCAGCTTGAAGCCGCATGTCAAAAAGGTGAGAGCAAAAATTTCAAAATTATCCTACGCGCTACGTGAAGTCAAGAAGACTACTGTTCTGACAACTGCTCTAGTCACCTACTATGCCTATGCATATTCCTGACTAAGCTATGGCGTACTTTTATGGGGAAATAGCACAGATGCACCTACTGTATTTACGCAACAAAAAAAACTAATAAGAATTTTAGTGAACATAGAGGAAACAGACACATGCAAGCCCCATGTCCAAAAGCTAAAAATATTAACTTTGCCGTCTATATACATTTTAGAAATTAGTAAATTTGTCCGCAAATACCCGGAACACTACACTACAAAAGAAAATATACAAACCAGATACACAATAAGGCACAAAAATAGACTTTACCTACCAACCTCCAGACTAGCAATGCATTCCTCAGGCCCCTTGGTCATGTCAATAAAAATATATAATAAGTTGCCAGAGTCCATAAAAAATGAAGAAAAATTTTACATTTTTATAAATAAACTAAAAAATTTCCTAGTAAACAAAAGCTACTATAGTATACAAGAATACTTAGATGACACACACTAAGTACCAACTATTGACAGAATCTGTAATATTAATTTCCATTTAAATATTAAACAATAATTGAAGAATACACAACGCGCAATAAATAATGAACTTATAATACCAAATTAGAACCAATGATATTATTTAATATTTTATTGAAATTATATAGAATGCTAATTATGTATTTACATTAGATTAACCCAATTTATGTTTGTATTGTGTATGTAAACGAGATTTAATATCATATTAACTTTATAATCTTTCATTATATATAATTATATTATAATATAACAATTAATACTTATATTGAATTAACCCAACTTATTTTTGTGCATAAATATGTAAATGACATTTAATGCAAATACTTAATATAGTATTGACTAAATTAAAAATACTATTAAAAACAAATTAATATGATTTTTGAATGTATGAATGAAATTTAATACCATATTGACATAATATAGAATAATTTTATTATTATTTACAATTGTTGAATCCCATTTTGTGTATAGAAACCTTTTTTTTTTTTTTTGTCGTGTGGAAACCCCCACGGGTCATCACCTCACCGGGCAAACTCGAACCGACTAAAACCACACGGTGTTCCGTCACGGGTCCTAATGCCGGGGACTCAGGTGTACCCTATAAAGGAAATCCCTGTGAGCCCCGGCAGACTTGGCCGTCTCCGCCTGCTCGACAACAGGCGACCCCACAATTTGGTGCGGGAGCCTAGCCCCCTCCGATTTCGAGAGGTGCGCGTGGAACACGTCGCGCCGCCGTCTCGGGCCTGCTTCTGCTAGGGCGACGGGTTACCCAGCCCATCGCCCTCAGGCCAGCGCTCATGGAGGCCGGAGATCATTTTGTACTCTCCGGCGCCTGGTGCGTCTTCTGCGGGACGAGAGAGAAGTAGTTCTCTCCCGTTCCCTTTCCGCCGCCTCTTTGGCATATATTTGTGTATAGAAACCTAGGATAGCAAGTATATCTACAATAGAAATTTAAATGAAAAATATTTTAATAGATTAAATATAAAAATAAATTAATAAATAAATAAAAATAAATGAAATTACTTTAGATGAGAATAATATAATATCCCACCACAGGAAACCGACCGAATAGTGCAATAATATATCTGCTAAACTTTGTCTAGGCACTAATAATAATAATTGTAACAAACTCTTCCTCTCTCCTAACATTGTGCTGTGCCCGACAGGGTCCATAATTGTAACCTAATTATAAGCTTGACATCTGTATCACATTATGGAACGCAATAAATGTATTGAGTATTGAAAGAGTTTTTCGAATCCGTCTGGTATTTCCATAGATTAGCGCGTTTAAAACTACTGAATCGATTGCAATGAAACTTGGTATGTAGATAGCTGGAGACCTGTATTAACATATAGGCTACTTTTTATTTCAATATACCCACAGGATCGGGACTTACGCGGGTGAAACCGCGCTGCTAGTCTTATTAGAAGGAAAAATCCAAAAAAACAATTGAATCACGACAAGGATCCAAACCACTGTTATATTTTTACCGTAATAAAATGAATATATCAAATGATTTGGATCATTACCGGTAAATTCGTTTATTGAAAGTCACCGAGTAAAAACCGAAAATAATCCAAGACTAATGGATCGTTTTATTGAAATTCCTTGTGTGGCTAGATTAATATACTATAAAAGAAACAATGTGAAATTTCAATATATTTACAATAGCATTAGTTGGAACCAAAAATAATATTATGTTAAGTTTGACGTTAGTATTTGTTTTTAATAAAAAAAAATCAATTAACGTTATGAAGAACTAGCAGCGCCCCGCGGTTTCACCCGCGTAAGTCCCGATCTCGTGGGAATATCGCATCGGGATAAAAAGTCGCCTATATGTTAATCCAGGTCTCCAGCTATCTACATACCAAGTTTCATTGCAATCGGTTCAGTAGTTTTGGCGTGAAAGAGTAACAAACATCCATACACCCATACATCCATACGTCCACACATCCATACATCCATACATCCTTACAAACTTTCACGTTTATAATATTAGTAGGACTAATCCTGATAGTTTTTTAGTAGGTTTTCCGGCCGGGCGTAAAATCCGTACTTACGTGTCCTACCTATATTAAACTACTTCGATACAAAATTTTAGATTTCTAACGAAAGCCCTTAGTCATCCTTAATCTATCCCTGTCGTAAAATCTATTATTAGTTGACGTGTCCTATCTCTAAAATGCCTTCCTGTCAAATTTCAGATCTCTAGGACAAACAACTAAGGAATTTTATATAAAGTTGTGATAGCCATTAGACTCCATTATTCCGGTACCGTGGAAAAAATCTTCCATCTGCCAAATTTCATATTTCAAGTAGTTTTCCAAATTTCGTGATCAACAGAAACAAATAATTATGAATAATAATAAATAAAGATATACCAGAGAATATATTATCGTAGTGTTTAGAGCTTCACGGGTATTTCTTATACTTAGATTCTTATTGCGAATTACGTTTTATTTACTTGGACTATGAAAATAATATTTAAGCCAAAAGGATCCATTCCTATGTTTTTGCCAATATCTCAATAAAATTGTATAACTGTCAAATGATACATAACGTTTACTCTTCAATTAAAACAAATTCATTTTTTTTTATAGAAAAACAAATACGAAATACTGCCTGAACTTTAAAATTAATTACCTCAAAAGTATCTCAATGTGGAATTAAAGTTCTTATTATTAAAATATTTTACATTTTTAATAAGATTATAAAAGGTGCTCGGTACCCTTTCGTGGTTTACTCTAGGCAACTGACGCACATACTATATTTATTGGAGTATTTTCATTTATAATCATTCGACTAAAAAGTTTTTTCCGAAACAGTTTATTCCGAGTTAGTAGGGACCATAGATATAGATATATAAGAATAGACCGCGGAAGGGGTGTGATATGCGACAGATGAATAAAATGAAAACGCTGCCGTACGTGGTCCCTCTGTTTCTTTTTAACCGCTTCTCTTTGTAGTAAGCCACAGTACAATAAGTACACGCCCTAGACAAGGATAGAGGTACGTATCGCAGTATAAACTTTTTCGGAATTTGTGTAGAGAATAGTTGCAGGAAATTACTACATAATTAATTCTCTGTACTGTTTTATTAAGAGACAAGAATTCTTGGGCACAGGAATTTATTCACTAATAGGGCAATATAAAATAACGTAAATTATATATGGAAGATAATTTTCATTACGAATAGACGAGTCACATAGGGTGACAGCGAAAACAATTTCATAGTTCAAACGAAATTCCCTGGAAAACCTGCCAACATACTGCCTGACCACACTGTCCTGTTTTCATTTCAGTAAATATTTTTCATTCAACTTTTTTACTATTTCCAACGTGAATTCATAGATGGCGCTACTAATACGTGCCACGATTCAGGTTCCTGGGAAACGACTGAGCAGATTTTAATTACGGCCAAAGTTGGAATCTTCTTTTATACTAAATCTTTTCAATACTAACGGCCGTTTTCAAACTAACAAATATGTAGGTATGTTTCTTTTATGAAATAAAATTGTCCATTTTTTTAATTATTTTTGTTGGTAAGTTGAAATATGTTTTATTAGATAAACAACTAAATAAACGACTCAGGTGAATAAGGTATTAGTTTCATTCTAGGGTACACCTGAGGCCCCGGCTATAAGACCCGGTGACGGTACACTGTGTGGTTTTACTCGGTTCGAGTCCGACATACCACCTCGCCGCCTGGCCCCGGTGAGGTGATGACCCGTGGTGACACATTAAAAAAAAAAAAAAACGGAAAAAATGTATGAGGAACATACATTTTTTCCTGAAACTAATGACGAAGATAAAAATAAATTATTACTTAAATATTATTATTGCTTATTTCAATATTTTGTGTATGATTATTGCATTTCATCAATAATCATACATTAAATGACAATTTGTTATGTGCCTATGAATTTTCCAAAATAATTACTAACAAAATGAACTATTGCAGGGACAATGTTGAAATTTTATAAAACATAATCCTCATCCTCACCCTCCGAGCCTTTGCCCAACTAACTTGGTGACGACTTTCAGTCTAACTACGATACGACCGAACTTCGATATTTTACGTGGAGCGACTGTCACCAGACCTCCACATTTCTATGTATGTTACGAAGATAGCTGAACAGATTTAGAAAATTCTTCTTTTGTTTGGAAGAGTATACTTTCTAGTTGGTTCCATTTGTTCCATTGTCATATGATGATGGGATCCTGGAGATATTGAGGAAACTCTTCAAACATTACAGGCACACCTATAGCGATTTGGATACTTTTCATTGTTACTCGTACTGACTCGTACATTTACAACATATTTGTAAATTTTACGAAAAATGTATCGACGACGCGACTATATATTGTCTGCAGGAAAACTGAATGTCAACTGAAACATATATTGTGTATAATTCAACAAATCACCGACGCGAAATTCCAAATTTGGTACATATTGGGACCTTCCAAATCTAATAATAAGATAAAAGATTTTTAAACATCGCTAACAACTTTGATTTTGTGCTATTAATACTTTTTATGATTTTAATTAAAATTTTCGACTTTTGACAAGTTTGACAAGTAACAGTCAAACAATCTGCGAGTTAACAACATCGGTTCGTAATGTTGTTTTTGTATAAAACAGTAAACAAATTCTAATACTCCATTTATATTTTATCTTTTGACGAAGGTCAGTTTATGTATCTTTCTATCGTAAAAATATTTGTATAAATGCCTCCGGCTGGCATGTATGTATGTGTGAATAACATTTTAGGTACCTACCTCATATTTTGATTCTATTTTCAAATTTTGAAATAAACAATCTTTCCTTCTGAAATTTAAATAAAGAATAATAATGTTCAAAAATATACTCTTCCTACGCAGTCCAGTCACGAAAACCTTTACACATTGTGATTGTATCATCAAAACTACATTATATCAAAAATGCAAACTTGAGTGCCAAATTATAATTTCAGACCAAATTTAAATAGTTTATACTCTAAAAGTTTAGCCGTAAAATTTCACAAATCCGTAGCTTTTCTAAAGTACATAGGTAAATCTTACTGGTGCTCAAAATATTGCCTCTAGCTAGCTCTTGTCATTGGACACTAGCCAGACGACGGCGAAAAGTAAAATACAATTTGATGACTTGCTCAAGTTTTAAACTTCTAAGATATTTTGTTGATGTATCGGTAAGTAAGGTATATGTAGGTACTTTTTTGTTTGAATTTACAGTTTGCAACAAGTCTTTGTTAAATATACCCCAGAGATAAAGCAAGAAAATTGAAAAACATAAATCGGAGTGCTTCTTAAATAAATTATTCTTTATGATTACTTTATAAGCTCCTATTGTAACTTTTTTTTATGGTATAGGGGGCAAACGAGCAGACGGGTCACCTGATGGTAAATGACTACCGCTGCCCATGGGCACGTGCAACTCAAGAGTTACCAAGCGCGTTGCCGGCCTTTAAGGTGCGAGTAGGGGAAGAGGAGGGAGGGGGAGGGAAGAGCGGGAAGAGAGAAGAAGAGGGAAAGAGAAGGGTTAGGGCCTCCGGTAACCTCACTCACGCGGCGAAAAGCAATGAAAGCATTGCTTCACTGCCGGTTTTCTGTGAGGCCGTGGTATCACTCCGGTCGAGCCGGCCCATACGTGCCGAAGCATGACACTCCCACGATCAAACTATAAAAACTTACTAACAATGGAAACCAATTATAAAAGTAAATTTTAACCTACCTCCATTTAATAAGATGTAATCCTTATATTTATATGTAGTTCGGATGATAATACTATAATTTGGCATCTTGGAGCTGATCTGATGGAATAGGGGGGAATACTTCAGTAGCTACTAATAAACCCTTCGAATTTAGGTTCAAATGATTCTTTTTGATGAGCCCTATAGATTGGGCGGTGTGATGGTCTGATGATGGAGTCAGGAGGTGAATAGTAGCACTTTTTTTTTTAATTTTTAATTCTATTCGTTATTAATTAGTGGTTTTTTTTGTTTTTATATAATAATTATAATAATAGAACGTTCAATTGTAGATTCCATAGGTTTCTCTTGGACGGCATGAACCATTTTCAACTTCATCGTCATTTTTCATCAGGTGAGTTGGAAGTCAAACGCCTATGCCATTACACAATAAAAAAAGATGATTTCGTTCGCTTTATAATTTTGGTGAAATCTATTCCACGGGAACCGTACATTATTCCAGAATTAAAAGTGCCTATGTACTTTTCTAGATCATAATCTATCTCTGTGCAATATTCGTTCCAGATCAAAAGTTTTTGGGTCAAAGACTAGCAAACTAACATCCATCTATCCATCCACCTATCCATCCTCACAAACTTTCACCTTTATCACAGGGTACATAATAGTAGCAGTACCTTTATAATATTAGTAAGATATTCCGAATAAGTGGAAATAAGGTTTTCTACAGAAGTTAGATATTCTTATATTGTTATAGGTAGAATGTATGTATATCATTAACAACTTTCCGGTTTCCTATCAATTATAGAAAACAATAGCTTTATATTATCAGCTAGGCCTTCTATAGGAACCTGTAATTGTTTTAACACGAATACAATCGTAGGTTTGCATAACTATAATTTTAGTAGGATAATTGCCTTGTGGGCAGTTACTACCTTTAGTGAAGTTACTTTTTAAATATATTTTTTAAATTTATGTTAACGCTAGTGTATCTATACAATAATCCTTGTAAGTACTGTTATTAGGTTGGTGTCTAACCCAAAAAATACCTATTTTGCCCATTGCTTACTTTCCTCGTTTATCTCTTAAAGCTTGCTGGGAGAAAACTCCAGGTTAAGTTAAACTGACTTAAGAGGTAGTATTCGGTAATAAGGTACATTGGAATGGATTCTTTATTCGAAAGTTCCAATGCTTCTCCAGTCTCATCTAACGCCATCTAGCGAAAATAAATCATACTACGCAGTAAGTAATGATCCTACATCACGCACTGTAAATCATTACTTCTACCACATATTTATAGTATATGGTATTCTAAGACGATTTGCTAAATATGAACGAAATATACTTAGTGGTTTAGCCACAGGGCTACCTTTTTTGTTTTCATAATTTAAATAACACCTGTGTAATGCTCGTAAAAATCAAACTTTTTTAAACTTCTTTTAGAAACAGGTGGTAACTATGCCATCAGAATTAAGGACGCATGTGAATTCGTTCAGTATACAACTACACAACATCCACCGTTGTACCCCGGCCGGCCTGACCTGGTCACCAAGCGGATTATTCCTGCACACTGTCAGAATTACTTTATCTATTAGTTATTGTACAATAGAAACTTAAGAATTTTCACTATTACCGAAAATTTGTTAGACACAAGAACAAGAGTTATATCCAGCATTCATATAAAATATATCATCGTTTAATCAACCACCGGTTATACGTATTCCACATAGCACTTATAGATTGGTTATTGTGTGCGGTTGAAAAGCGGTCAGCCGCCAGCCGCATACGTCAGTCCAATCTATCCGGATACCGTGTAGATCCGCGATAAAACGCTCTCTTACAGCCATTGTTTTATGTAGGACCTGCGAATTTTATAGAATGAATAAAGCGTGTTATTGTGCCAGTGTGTTGGATGAAAAGAGTTTGATTGTCTTTGTCGTTCGAAACATTCTTTTTTTAAACGTGTTAATATCCTAAACACTAGCAGGATTGGAATTATTTTTGTATTGTCGATTTCTTAAGAAAAGTTATAACGTTATCACGCTACGATCCTTAGCAGCACAACAATGATTAGATTTATTATCGTTAGATTAATTTAATACTCAATACGTTTATTGCACACCATAATCCATAATGTTACCAAGTTGTTTTAGAAGGTATTTATATAATGACGACTGGCCTGTTGGTCTAGTGGTTAGTGACCCTGACTGCTGTGCCAGAGGTCGTGGGTTCGATTCCCATCTGAGTCTGGGTGTTCTTTGTGTCCGTTGTTTCTATGTTTGTAAAGTTCCCGCGACACAGGAGTAAATCCTAATGCGGGAGTTGTATTTAAAAAAAAAAAAAAAATTACTGTATTATGTACAGTTACAGTAATCTGGATCCGGTCTGGCGCAGCAGCAAGGAGAGAGGATGAATTTGTTATATTTTTAAATCTATAAAGTTCGTGTCACGTTGTTTGTCCGCAATGACCCGCTAAACTAATGAACCGATTTTCATGAAATTTTGCACACTGTGTGCAGTTAGGTGCAATATTTATACTAATATTATAAAACTGAAGAGTTTGTTTGTTTGGTTGGACGCGCTAATCTCAGGAAGTACTGGTTCGAATTGAAAAAATATTTTAGTGTTGCGGAGCCCATTTATCAAGGTAGGCTATAAACTATAAAATATTATGCTACGACCAATAGGAGCGGAGCTACATGAAAAATATTGCAAAAACGGGGAAAATGTACAAACGCAAACGAAGTTGCGCGGGACAGCTAGTAAGAGAAAAGTTAGTTTTTATCTCAATTTAAAGTCACAATATTTTTTTTTTGCAAATTACTAGTATATGTACTAAAGTACTACAGCTTACAAATACTAATTTTTTTATATAATTATTTTTCTTATTTTGGTATGATAAAACGTTAGGAATACTTCGTAACCTCCATAAACACAATTCATAAGGTTAATTAGTAGATTCACAACCAATTTTCGTCAGTATAAAACTCTCAAATGGGTCGCGCACAGTTTTCAACAAAATTTATTTTACAAACATTTGTTTAGCGCCACGATTATAACTTAATCCAGAACAGTGTGGATTTTGTATTATTATCGTGTTTGGGACAGAGTGGCGTCGCGCGTCCACACTTCTGGCCATGCGCCAGAAAGGACACTCGCTTCGGATGGTAAATGGAAACATATGATAGTCATAATAGGATATATACTAGGAAATAAAGTTTATCTTTTGTGTAATTGGACAATGTTTGGATCAATATTGAAGTTATTACATTAATAGCGCTTTCATGACGTGGACAGGCATTGTTACAACTGAAGTATATCAACATAAATGTTCGGGGACAAATAAACATGTATTTACATGAAAAAAATAAAATAGGCAGTCATGGGACTGCCGACAGAAGTGAAAATAAATACTTATAGCAAATATTGTAAAAAGTCTAAATTAAAATTGCGCCATCTGTGAAATTTGCCTTAACTAATATATGGATAATTAGTATATAAAGGATGACCCAATAAGAGTGCACGATTTAATTTAAAAATAAAACGCATGTTTTTTTGAGTGAGTGATGATATTTTTATTGCATTGTAAAGTAGACTTGTTCCGATTATGTATGGAATGAAATATCCCTCGGCTCTGAACACAGGCTCTTGCTTTTTTCATGAAATTTTAGATGAGATTTTGACAAAGATGTGACTCTATATCACCGATGACGCGTTGGATCTCGGCTTTGAGCTCAGGAATTGTTTGTGGTTTATTCACGTAGACCTGAGATTTCAAAAAACCCCAAAAGAAAGAAATCCCACGGCGTTAAATCACACGATTTTGGTGGCCAAGTGACATCGGAATCTCGGGAGATGATCCGGTCTGGAAACCGTTGCTTCGATAAATCGATTGTTCCGTGCGCGGTGTGGCAGGTGGCGCCATCCTTTTGAAACCACATGTCGTTCAGATCCATACCAACCAATTGAGGCCACAAGAACTCCGTTAGCATGTTCCTGTAACGAAAGCCATTCACAGCCACTGCATTTTTGTAATGGGTTTTCACAATGATAACGAGTTGTTCAGTTGTGTAGTGCTCATTTTTTAATAATCGGAACAATCGTTGATGCCTGCTGTCGAATATCGGAGCTGCAACCTTCAAAGAAAAAAATAGCGTGAATTTAAATCGTCTTATTGAGACACCCTTTATCAAACTACAGTAAAAATATTTTTTTAAATATATGAAACCCAGACACATTTTCGATCAGGGTCACGTGTCCTGACGAAAGTTTAAAATTTTTTACCCATCCCAAAAAGTGCACAACGCCGCTAAAGAAGTTTTCACTTCAGAAAAAAACATACTAGAAACACTTACACATACAAACAAAATAGAACAAAAGCTGCGAATAACAATCTTTTCTGGCCACTTCTGAGGAAGTTAAGAGAAGTTTAAGACTCATAACCATGTAGTTATGATCATCTTCCTGCCCTTTTCATAATTGTCATTAGGGTCGGCACAATGTATAAACATTGCAAATACTTGTTTCTTTTATGGCCGGCCGTCTGCCTGACGTCAACCCTTTTTGCAAAGACGGTACCGGTCTTCCAGGTACTCGTTTTAAGACGGGAAAGAAGGAAGAAAGTAAATTTGTAAGAGGAAAAATGAGTAGAGATTTTTGTAATGGATACTGCAAGTGTCAGATGGGGAACGGGACTAAGACTGCAGTAGCTCGCAGAGGCCGGGGTCGCGTACCTGCAGAGGCCATTTACATAGCAACACCAGCTGGTCAATGTAATTATATACCTAGTCTCATTTATTTATTATTGCAACACTTTGACCAAACTCTAAAATTTTATAAGT
This sequence comes from Callimorpha dominula, assembly GCA_949752705.1. Taxonomy (NCBI): domain Eukaryota; kingdom Metazoa; phylum Arthropoda; class Insecta; order Lepidoptera; family Erebidae; genus Callimorpha; species Callimorpha dominula. The sequence continues at coordinate 20,499,126 of OX457005.1, forward strand.
TTCTTTTAGAAGGATTTTTTAACAATTTAAATCGTCACGAGTGATATCCATTCACCTGTATATCTATGTGAATGTATTAAATTATAGATTTATCTAAATGGTAAACGATTTTTTCTGTAAACCGTTTGCAGCAGGCACCAAGCCGAAATAGTGGGTGGTACGTGCTTTACTAAGAGAAAACGAATCCTGAATAGAAATGATGTTCAACTCAACATAGGCAATGAAAAACAATAGAGCTTCAAACGGTTATCGTCTTTTGATTTGATTTCTACTTTGAATTTTGCACCCCGACAAAATTCATCATCATATATATATACCTCTATCAGATAATAAACCAACCATTAGCAAATTGAGTTCACTATGACCCACTCTGTAAACTTATGATTTTATGATAAAATAATTAGAATTGGAAAAAATAAGACAAACTGTGAGGCTTAATCGCAATAATATTTACCCCAGTTTAGTTACCCGACGCGACGTTTCGATTGAATTGCACAGATAGTCGTTACACATCTAAATAATATGTTTAAAAGTAGCGAAAGTTTAAAAACAGTCAATTGAAAGGTATTGCAATGCAACAACCAAATGTTTTGTCAAACTTAAATACTTTCTGTCTAAGTCAAGGCGCTTTTTCTAGACCCATTATTACCTACGCTTACTTAAGTGTACATTTTCGTTTAACAGCAAAAGTTACTAAAAGCAAGCGCTGTATAACATGCTAACGATACGGTTAATAATATTGATAATGCTATTACTAGGTTTACGTTGAAGGTAAATAGCTGCACAGCCATGCAGCTATTTACTGAGCTAGCGCGGGAAAACATTGATTCCTATACTTTTTGTAGATGGTTTAAATGCACAAAATCTTGACGTTGTTACATTGTTTAAATAAATTAAATCTATATAACTCGTAGAAGAATGAAAACGATCCCAGTATCTGTTATTAATGTTCTTTCTAATCTTTTGCTGTTAGCGGGACATCAGGCATGCCTTATTAAGGTTATAGCAGACGTTTTCAGTTATATTGATGTACGGGAAACCAACCCAAAAACAAAAGGGGTGCGTGGGAAAATTAATACTGAGTATTTCCAACAATTTAACTCGGAAATCGTATATATTCTACCGATAAGCACAAGAGCGCGCAGCAAGTCACCAATGCGTTGGGCCGACCAAGTCAAAACTACACTCAATGGTCTCCTCCACGAATGTGCAAGAAGAGCTACAGTACGGACACACAATCAAAGATAATTAGCTCAGCTATAGAGGAGTAAAAATAAGTCTTGTGTGACATTCAAACACCATTTTAACAAACAAGTTTTTAGAGATTAATGTCTCATAAACGACGACGAAAGACTTCATAAAATATGTACTGGATGAAAAAAAACACTTTACATTAGAGACCCTGAGTTAAGCTTCAATTGCCAGCCAAAACGCTGAAGGTTTTCTCCTAAGCTTCAGAAGTTTTTATTTTTCGTAAAAGTTTAAGTAGACGATAATCCAGCAGCAATGTGTATTTGGATCTCAAATAATGTTTGTTTATTTTTAACATAACTTCGCTTACTTAGATTGACGCGATTGAAGTGATTACTTCGTAATCACAAAAACTATTTTTTTAATGTAATATAACAAACAAAATACGACTTTCGGATTTTTTCCTATACTTGTGTTGTGAGACCTTGCTTCTTAACAAATTTTATGATTCTAGGTCAAAGGGAACTCTATAGGTTTTGATTTGCCTGCGAAATTTTCAAATTTGGTGAAATTGATGCGTCCACGGGTTACGTTCTGTCCACGGACATAGACAGACAGACGGACAACAAAGTGATCCTATAAGGGTTTTTTTTTTCCTTTTGAGGAACGGAACCCTAACAGAAAAAAAGTTTTGAGAGAAGTTCAATATTAAGAATTGAGATCTAAGTGGGTGCTAAGTTCTTTAGATGATCCTGAAATTTATTTATATAATATTCTAAAATAAATTTAAAATACAATTTCTTGTTTACATTACCTTACAATACATTGACATTTGCCAAACATGGAAAATATTGTCAAGATAGACGGCATATTTTTTAATTGGCTGCTTCTCTTGGCAAATCCTTCCATATTATTCTTCTCGTTTGTCTTCTTCTTGTTAAATTTTCAGTGAAAGAGTTCATACACCCTTTATTATTTACCCTATAAAATGGGTAGCAGGTATAATAAAAAATAAAGTCATATAATGCTAAAAACATTGCCACCAAGTAATAATTCTGTGTTCGCCAAACAGTACAACAGTACAGCCATCTGCGGCCGACGGGACACGTGAAGCTGAGAATTGAGGGGCACTTGTCATGTTTGTGAGCAGTAACTGAGTTGATATTGTTGCGACTTTGTTGGCCCGACGGGGAACTTGTTTCGAAGGGTAACGCGACCTGGTACGTCAGTGAGATGCGATATACAAAGCAAGCGTCATGCCATATAAAATCCGCGAGTGAATCTTTCTCTCTTTTTTCATTTCGTTTTAAAAAGACGTGTGGGTGTTGCACTAGGAAAGATTTCTGTGTAGGGACTTTACAAACCTTCAAACAATGGACACAAATAACACTAGACTCGTGTGGGATTTGAACCTACAACACATGGCGCAGCGTAGTAAAGCTAGACTAGTAAAAATATATAATAATTTATAAATAATCTCGGATCCATTACACAATATTATTTAGAACCTAACTAAGCATAGCTTGTACTACGTCTACTCCGAGAATATGAATATATTATATAACATACTAAGAAATATAATTTTTTTGTAAGAATTTTTTTTTGACCAATGCAAATATAGTATTTCACAAAAACACAAAGACAGACAGAGCGGGAATGCAACCCGTCAAAAGTAATTATGACTGGTTAACAGTTTCTATTGCAACATATTTACCGCGCGGTTTTTTATAGAATACATTGTGTTTACTGATCTATCTTTATTTGTGTTGTCCCGTGTTTTCCTAATAAACCGAACAGGAATTATTTGTCTCCTATTTTCAAGGCAATGACCGCACACAATACTTGAGATTGAAACTGTTATTTTTGCGATCGCTAGTAGCTGTTTATTTTCCTTTGTTAAAAAACTGTCAAGTATAAACTTCGTACATTATTGTTATTTGGGTTTCTAGAGTTACTCAGAAATCTTGGCTTTTTGGGAAACGAAAAAGGTTTTTGGGAAAGTAGCGATGATATAAAGTCAAAATATCCATAATCATCGATCTATAAACTGGTATAAGCATAGTATTGTTAAAAATGTATAAATCAAATGCATATTATAACATAAATTCACAGATTAATACTTATTCAGTGTTGTGAAGTTCCACACCGAGATCCGTCAAACTTCAAATGTCTTGTTATTCTTCTTTTTGCAAACCTCTCATTTAAGACTCTTTGCGTAACTTTGATTTTTTTGCTGCTGATGACACTGCTTTATAGTGCGTTGCACATTATTTAAAATTATAAGTGAATTTTCCCGGCTCATTGGTATTCAAATTTGAAGTGCTACCAGTGTTTTCGGAATATTAGCTGTTAACAGTGATGCGGTGGAAGTCGACCGTACATAATTGACGTTAATAGTGTAATCGGCTCAGACCGCATTAGATTGATATTGAATTTCAGCGCCTAAGCTAGTTGTAACAGAAACCAAATTAATTATGTAAGTGTTTTAATCATATCATTTACAACTTATTTTTGGCAAACAATAGACGCAAAATAATGATGTGCCCTCACTTTAGCTGTCTTTTCCTACTGGAGCTCAAGTAAACTTACTCCAAAATGGCAATGACTGGTAGTGCTAATTAACCGTAGTAGACAAGTGTTCCTCATCGGGTGACAAAACTTCAACCTGAGAACTACCTCCTTGTGTGCCTTCTAAATACTTTAGTGGATAATATTATATTTTTCTTCGTCTTTCTACTGAGAAAAAATTCACCAGTCTTTTCAGTACAGTTGCAGCTCTTCTTACCATCTTTACTCATCCATTTTTCGACGCTAACTGGTATATTGGCGGACCGTTTTAGGAGTAGTATATACCGTGTAGATATCTAAACTAATCATTAGTCAGTGATAATTAAATTTTTGGATAGGTTTTCTTGCGTATACCTTCAAAGATCTACCTTGTTTATCAATTCTTAAACTGTTCATCGTTTCGAAAGAATCCAAAGGCGTTAAACGATTGCGATTTTTCCAAACAAACAGATTTTCTAATCAAAAACTTCCAGGCCTTGTTCGATCATTAGACAGCTAGAATAGTCAATGGTAAGTAATATATGTTTAATAATTTACTAATCCAATAACAATTACATTTTCTAATAAACAACTACGCTATGTTCCGTTTGTTATACGCAATTACTTACACAATGAGACTTGGATTTTCCTAAGTATATTACTAATACTAACAGAAAGTGTTTGGTAAGTTTCACTCCTATCAATAATTCAGCGTTGTCAAGGAGCTGGATGGCCTCGATAGTGACAATAAAACCCACGTCTAACGTTCATGAAGGTCGAAATATTTTTGTACCAGGATTTAGTACGACAGTGACTAAAAAGAACAAATTCCAGCAAGGAATGGGAATACCGTTTCCTAACCCTCAAGTCTGCATGAGTAAAAACAGAACGAGAATTACAATGTGAATAAGTTCCTAATTGACAAATATAAATTGCAAAAATAATGTTGATTTTTTTTTGTAGAAATTATAAGATATGTAGTACACTACCCTAAGTAAACAATGAACTCATAAAATGATTTACAAATGTTTATTTGACTGGCATGTTGGTCTAGTGGTTAGTGATCCTGACTGCTGAGTCAGAGATCTTGGATTCGATTCCCACCTGGCACAAATGATTGTGTTATGAGCACAGTAATTTGTTTTGTGTCTAGGTGTAATTTATCTATAATATGTATGTTTTTAGTAATATATAAGTATGTTTATCAGCGGTCTGGTTAACATAGCACAGGCTCTGCCTAGTTTGGGATGAGACGGCTGTGTGTGAGTTGTCTCAAGTTGTTATTATTATTATTATTTAATACTAGAGATCGCCTGGTGGTCAAAATTCGACCATAATTCATTAACTTTAAATGTTTTGTTTAATACTCTTGACCAGTATAACTTGAACTGTCATTGTTTTTTGCCCGAAATTTGCTAAGAGAATTCTCTTCATGTATTAATATAAAGAATTTATGACTTTTTTTTCATAAATCAAAAGTGGCAAATATAGCCATGGTGCGCTTCACTTACACCGCTCCAATCTTTGTTAAATCAAAGTTCACGCTTTTGTTTAAAATAGTTTATAACTTAACAGAAAGCGAAATCCAGCCATGCTTCGGCACGTATGGGCCGGCTCGATCGGAGCAATACCACGGCCTCACAGAAAACCGGCAGTGAGGCAATGTTTTTTGCTTGCATTGCTTTTCACCGCGTGAGTGAGGTTACCGGAGGCCCTAACCCTTCCCTCTCCCCCCTCTACCCCTTCTTCCCCTACTCCCACTTAAAAGGCGTACACGGACTTGTGGCTCTTGAGTTGGAGGTGCCCATTTACCATCAGGTGACTCGTCTGCTCGTTTGCCACCCTACCTAAACCATAAAAAAAAATGTTATCTTCGTTCCGCAAATATTATTACATTTTTTTGACAACTAAGTTTGTTTAAAATAATTATAGTTTAGTCAAACAGTCAACCGAAATATAAAGTAAAAAAGATTCCACTATCCACTTCCTGGCTTTATTATCGCTATCAAAGCCCAATCTATTAGAATCGATTTGATTTACAAGTAGCTCCTGAAGAGTTCCACTATCCACCTCCTGCCTCCATCATCAGATCAGCTATAAGAGGCTAAGCTATAGTATTGTCATCCGAACTACATATCCATTCTGTCAAAAAAGTATCGGGAATTGATAGTTTCATTCTAATTCCAAATTCAATTCAAATAATTCTTTTTTGTGGTTAAGTTGGCACAACTGTTTTCTGTATTGGCGCAAAGTTTGAACAATTTTTGTCATTAAGTTTGTTTTCAGTACTCGATTTTGTAAGCATATCTCAAGAGTGTTTTGCGATTTTTGCGTTTGTCTCAAATAGAATTTCATGTTCACAGTCACTGAAAAGGTTACAGAAAGCATACGGTGAATCGACGTTAGCAAAAACTCGTGCATACGAGTCGTACAGTGCATTCAAAAGCGGTCGAAATTTGTTGAAAGATTTCCCTCGCTCTGGTCGGCCATCAACGTCTTAAACTGAAGTAAACATCGCTAAAGTGAAGGAAATTGTGACTGAAAATCCTGATTCAAGTTTGAGAGAGATAGCCGCTGAACTTTCTGAGTCTCACGAATCGATTCGTACCATTGTAAACGATCGCTTGGGCATAAAACATGTTGCCGCTCGACTAGTCCCAAAAAATTTCAATTTTATTCAAAAACTAATAAAACCGTGTTAAAACAAACTATATAGCCCCTTTAAGCCAGCACTGGTTTCCCGCAAAATGTGTTTTTTAAGCATTTGAGCAACTAAGCATTGCCGTACTAATTTAACTTTCGCGTTCCATGATAATATAATTTAATACTTTTTAAATAAGTGATCGCGTTAATTAGGTAAGCGTAATCAGGTATTTGAGCATTGTAAGTCCAAATGATGGAGCTGTGGCAATCTTATAGCAAAAAAAAACAAATCTACACTAGTGCGAACATTGATAAAACAATGAAGAAACAATCAATTAAATACGGTAAATGAAGTATACGAACCGTATAAAATCGGTTAATACTTCAAACAATTTTGTCGCATACTAAAGACTAAAGAACGGGTTTATTAGGACTTTACGGTTATCGCGAGGTAATGGCTTGTTTGCTTGTGATCGGGTCGTACGGTTATCGGATAAATTGTCATATTAAAGATGACATTTCAATTAGGAACTTTTGGTAATGATATTTGCGGGTAATATCTGTATGTTCATTGTGTATAGATAAGTGGTTAAGTTCTGTTTTTCTTTTCTTTGGGGTAGAGTTGGCACTTCAAGTTTCTTTTTCTGAAGGACTAGCCAACAAATCAGTTTGAACGTTTTTGGTCTAACTAAACTTCTTTATTCTACTAGCTTTTGCCCGCGGCTCGGCTCGCGTGAGTGTAGATGTTGTCAATCAACTCAGGTTACCCACAGAAACAGTACTTTTTTCTGGTTTAAAGGTACCCAACGTCATTTTCAGTGCCCTTCACAACGTGTGTGTAAAATTCATGATCAAATCATGATAATCGGCCAAGTATTTAAGGAGTGATTACCTAGCAAACAAACAAACTCACTTTTGCATTTATAATTGACTAGCAACCCGCCCCTGCTTCGCACGGGTAGTAGATACATCTTCAACAATCATTATCATATTTCAACTAATTTACACAAAACGTTGACAAATTATTAACCTAAACCTTCCTCATGAATCACTCTACCTATTGGTGGAAACCGCATGAAAATCTGTTAAGTAGTTTTCTAGTTTGTCGCGAACAGACAGACGCGGCGGGGGACTTTGTACTTGTAGTGACAGGATTTTTGACAGCCAGTGTGGCACGACGCAACGGGAGTGCAATCGAGGGTTTCAGTCTCCCGCAGTACAAAGATTTGTATGCAAAGTACATTTTATCTATTTGCATAGGCCTGGGCGTTTCTATGTTTAATACGTATATATTTACAAATATGCCGATAGTTACCGTATATCCAATTCAACTCTAATAGTTATCTAATCATTACAATTTTTTTGTAACCTACTAGCTATTCCCAGCAGTTTCACCCACGTTTGTTGCCATTGTTCCGCTCTTCCGGGACATAGCGTGATGTTACATAGCCCACATTCTTCCTCAATGAATACTCTATTCAAAACAATAATATTTTTTCGAATAGAAGAGAACTGGATCTAGAGATTAGCGCAAACAAACAAACATTTAAACGAAACTTCTGCTTTATTGTTATTACAGATTATAGACATGTCTATTTATTTAATGGCACTAGCCAATTATATTAGTTAAGACTAAGGTTCGTTTACTTCACACTCAATGTTAACATAAGCCCAAGTAGGTTTGTCACACGGAACGAGGACCCTTCATGGCGTGATGCAATCGATCAGCTGGCGACCTTGCTGGGTCAATGACCTGCCTAAGTGGGTCGGAGGGCGGCTAAGGGCATGGACTGAGTAGGACTGCCCTTTTAACTCAGCTGTTAACATGTAAGAATGTAAAAGGCTTTTAAGGACAAGATCCGTTTCTTAAACCACTCAAGCACTAACAAATATTTGAGTTCCTTTGTTATTTCACGCCAAAGGACACATCGCACACCTATAGATGTGTAACTTGGGACTTAATCGCGATAATATTTAAAAGGTACAATACCTCTTGGTTACCTGATGTTTCCACTCGTGCAATTCGATCGAAACGTCGGGTAACCAATGCACCTTTTAAATATTATCACGATTAAGTCCCGAATTACACATCTGATATGTATAAAAATCTCAAAGGTTAACAAACAACTATCGCACACCTAATCTAAAGAGAGCTTACTCCAAAATTGAAATCACCACTGCTCGACGCTAGACGCTAAATTCACCAACACGGTCTCAATTTTAAATAATTAATGAAACAGTTATACATTGTTAATTAATAGGGAAATAGCTACAGAAATCCAATTTTCCCCCTATCCCATAAAAAAGGCCTGTGTTTTTAGTTGTAAAGTATAAATATCACAATCGGTCCAAGAGTTTATGTGTGAAAACATTACAAACACACGCATAAATGTTTCCTCTTTATAATATTAGTTTAGATTATTCCAGGCAGATGATATTAATTTAATTGTTGAACATAATCCAGGCCCTCTATGGCTTTGCAAGTTATTTGTATAATTTTATTTAGTATTTTCGCTGGCATGGGCCTTCAGTTTTATGAATTTTTATTTACTCCAATATTTGCGTGTAGTTACTGGTAAACTTGCAGACTGTGACTGTCAAACTTTGTAATGAAATATGTTCCTAAAAAGCGGCCAAGGGCACGTCGGTGTATGCACACTAAAGGGTTTCGTAATCGTAAAGAAAATTATCTGTTCAAAGCGATGGATTCATTTTGATAATTAGGTTTTAATGACGAGTTTAAGTTGGCAGTGAAAAATCTGTACTTCAAAAACTGTGTTATGTCAAAACATGTCCCACTGTTGTTGCGCACCACCACCCACTAAATTAAGTTGTAAGAGAAATAATTACAATATTTCTTTTAACAATACAAAGTTCTCTTCCGCGTCTGTAAACGTTTGGTTAACTTTTATAAACTTGAAACTTTTGTTAATTATTCTGCCACTCTTGACTCTGCACGTGACCAAATAATGATTAAAAACAAGAATAATACAGTCGATTTGGGGCCCTCCTCTTTTACAAAAGCCAGTCAAAAACTGTGATAAAATAAAGGAACAATGGAAAATAAAAAAAGTTAGTGTAGTGGGCAGGCCGATGGGGCCCGACCCTGCAGAACATACGAAAGGAAAGAGGCGTGAATTTATTCGTATGTATGTATGAAGCTTTCCTTCTCGTCAAATATTAGGATTAGTTTGTGTTGATAGAAGCTAAAATTGTACTTATAAGGGACCGCAAACCTAAAAATAGAAATCATTAAAAACTTAACAGGCAGATGAGCCCAAAATATTATTTTACTAGCAGCACGCTAGCAGCTACGCGGTTTTACCCGCGTAAGTCCCGATCCCGTGGGAATGTCGGGATCAAAATAGCATATGCGTTAATCCAGGTCTCCAGCTATCTTACATACCAAGTTTCATCGCAATGGTTCAGTGGCTTTTGTGTGAAAGAGTAACAAACACCCATCCATCCATCCATCCCAACTTCCACATTTATAATATTAGTCGGATTTTTGAGGTACGGAACCTAAAAAAATATTTTGTTGCCACTTAGACCTTTCCTAAAGATTTATATTTTCACAAAAATAATAACCTGTGGCATGTTACACGGACAGAGATAGATAACGATCTAGGCCCAAACCAAGCATATTTTGTACTTTGAGTTCTAGAACACGGATAAACATATCTACATAGATAATAATAATAATAACTTGAGACACTTCACATACGGCCGTCTAATCCCAAACTAGGCAGAGCCTGTATTATGGTAACTAGACTGCTGATAAACGTACTTATTATATATTACTAAATACATACATATTATAAATAAATTACACCCAGACACGGTACAAATGAATGGTCATTTCATCGCACAACCATTTGTACTGGGTGAGAATTAGAAACCACGACCTCTGACTCAGCAGTCAGGACCACTAACCACTAGACCAACATATTTTTTTATTTGTAAATACATACATACTATACATATAAACAAAATATCTCAACCTTTCCCATAATTTTACGTGAACTATAAAGTGGCCCACCCTATTCGAGCCGCGACTATCGATCAATCGATGCCACGTCTAATCTTCATCACCCTATGACCTTTGCAGGAATAGTTTACACGTGTCCCGATTTGACACAAATCCGTGTCCAATTAATTTTATGTAACTAAGAATTATTGTGTGACGCTAGCCAGACTGACTTAGTAATTGTCCGTCAAGTCAAATTGAACCTACTCGTAAGTCAATTTTAACCTACTTATAATAATTGTCGTATTGCAATAAAACTTTGTATGTTTATGTCATTTGGATGACGATATCATAATTGACATCTTCGCTGATTTTGATGATGGAGCCACGAGCTGTGGATAGTGAAACTTTGCAGTGGCTACTAATAAACTCACCGAGTTTGGGCTCATATATTTTGTTTTCATGAGTTCAATACTTTGCAAATTGGTGTGAAGGGTCTGATGATAGAGCCAGGTACCATGATCGGTACGCTTAAAGTTCTACACAATAATTTATTAACTTTAAAATTTTGAGTTCTAATAAAAGAAAAATTACAGTTTAATCAATAGGTATAAATAGGTGTCTTCTATTTCAATTTAAGCTGACATAGTGACTGCATATTATTATTATTATTAGTGACTGCTGCATATGCCTTGTCTTCACGTTCCACAACTATTCATCTCGAATTTCTTCTCCATGTTGTCTGTCCAAGTAGTTTAATAACAAAATTTTTAGTCACACCTACTTAAATATTTTATTTATGTGAGTTACTATTTTTATTGCCTATAATATTTTACCGACTCAAAATACATAATATGCGAAGTTTACCAATGACTCTAAAAAACAGTATTTCATTTGTTTCAATACGGTTCTATTTATTTATTCCTCGTGGTTTCTCTGACCACTAATTAAAGTTGCGCGTTGTTATCGGGTCGTCTGACTAACGCAACACGCAACTGTTCAAAAACATAAAATTTGAATGAATTATGATCGAATTTCCACCCACGGTGACCATTTCTAATTAATAAATTAGAAGCCTGAAAGTGTGTCATTTATAATTAAATATCTTTATATAGATCCATTTATACAGGTCAAGTTAAATTGAGGCTCGTAAAAGAGGTTAAAAGTAGAGTAGTGAATAGTTGGTAGAAAGTTTGTAATTTTTTTATAGATGAATTTTTGGATATTGAATTTTTTAAAAGTGTTGTGTTCTTACGTACCACTTTTATTCGGGAATCAGGAATATCTAGTACTTACTTTTCATTTAGTTAGTTGCAATTATTAATAACACATTATAGTGTATTGTACGTTTGTTATCTTCTTAATAACCCTAAACGCAGACGGAGGAGTGTTATACTTTTAAAGCGTATCGTATTTGTGTGTCTGTCTGTGCATGTGCACCAAACGGCTAAATCGCTTTTATTTTTTGTTTAAAAGGTGATTTGGTCAAGAGTGTTTTCAGCTATGATTAAACAAAAACTGTTCAGCCGTTTGAAGATTAGAAGCTTGTGACGGGCATCATTGTTTTTTTTTTAAGCAATTCAAGCAAATCTGTGTAAGAAACATTTGAACCACAAATACCTATGCAATAAATGTGGTTTTTGGGGACAATAAGAAAAATGAGACAATCTATTTTCTCGAAGACAGCGGATGGTTTTATATTCTCGTCAGTCGCCGAGTCGTTCCAGTGGACATAACGTTTGATTTGTAAGTTTTATATCACAGCTACGTTTTGTTATCTTCCGAGAATATATTGATAAACACAAAATATAAGTTATAGTTTTCAAATTATTCCATTGTTAGCGATATAAAACATTTGTAAATTAACGTGTGTGTTGACGTTGAGGGGCTCGTGGCTAAGTGGTAACCGAGTAGGTTAACACATTACAAAGTTAATTAGTACTAGCCAGGTCAGTCTAGGATGGGTGACCATTCTTAACACATTGAGACCCCTCCGAGCCTCGGGGAGCACGTTAAACCGTCGGTCCCGGGTGCCATACAAACATCTGTAGTATTAGTTACGGGTAGTTGGAGCCCTAAAACAGTCCGACAACCTGGTCTAACTACAGAACTTCGATATCGCCTGGTACTTGGGTTGTGGAGGTTTGATGGCAGTCGCTTTCTGTAAAATATCAAAGTTCGGCCGTATCGTAGTTAGATTAAAAGCCGACCCCAACTTAGTTGGGAAAAGGCGCGGAGGATGATGAGGATGATGATGTTGACTTTGCTGTCGATCCGTTAACAAAAGAGTGAAGGTTTTATAACTAGTGTCTAAATGTAGATAGAATAATCCTTGGAATAACTATAGAGTTGTAAGATTTATGGCAATGACACAGTAAACGGGCCGTGTGTCATGTCTGAAGTTATTATTTTTATTATTAATGCATGCGTGACATTCTTTTTGTTAACGTCAATTGGTTACGAGGACTGTTTATCATCATGCTCGCCGTATGCTTGTTTGACATATTAGCGGTATAAAAATACATTCACGTGCTTTGTTAATATTTCCAGTTAAAATTGCTTACATAAGCCATACAAGTGCACTTCAAAGGCGAGTATTGAGCTTTCCAAGTCCATGTATTATTAAGAATTCGGTACGAAAAACTTCGTTCACCGTTTCTGAAGATTTATGACTAAAACTTTAGTATACAAGGCTTCTCTATCGATTAAATATAAGCTATGTTTTAAGAAGTGTAGAAGTTTTCGTAGGCTACAGAATTTTTCGAGTGGAACTTGGTGTAAGCTCACGAGACGTTTATTGAAGCCGGTGGATTTTCTGATATCTTGTGGTTGTTTCAGCGGCTTATTTTTATAACCTGTGATCGGTTAGGATGGCTGAGTTCTTATTTATTCATTGCTTTTGGATTTTTATATGATCACTAGCTAAGTCCACGGCATCATTAGCGTTAATGTAGACTTTGTCTATCAATTCAGGCATTCGGGAACACGGGATTCGGTATTGTTTTGGGGTGAAAAGTATCCTTTGTTTTTTCCTCTGACAACGCGTAAGCAAATTACATGATGATCGGTTGACTGGCTTAGATGTGAAAGCGTAACACACAAATAAACATGTTATGTCTGACATATCCTTAATGGATAAATGAGCCAAAAAAAAATGTAGATTAAAAAAAAATTAAAAATAAACAAACTAGCTTACTTTCACATTTTTTTTTACAATATTAGTTAGGGTAAGATGATTTGATACCAAAGACTTTAGTTAATGGTTCGTCTAGAAAGAGAATTTAACTTTTTTCTGACGCTTTTTTAAAGGTTTTTACCAAATATTTGAACTCAACGGTAATCGAAACCATGACCTTTGACAGCAGTCAAAATCTACTATACTAAATTAACGAGTTTTAATAAAAAAAATCAGCGGGATTTAATAAAAAAAGTACTTTTCACAAGTACATTAAAAGCCAAAACTTAGGTTTAGATTTTGATGTCTACAGAGAGCCCTAAGATCCCCATAAATCCCTATCGGGATCACAATTTACACCCTTAAATCTATTTACTCCGTAAATATTACGTAAATTCAGGCGCTTTTAGCAAAGGAAAGCATTGTGGTTGTTCGGGCTTAAGCAATAAATTTTTAATGTGTAACGCTCTGCGAACCCGATAGATAATGTCACCCGTCTCATTTACGGTACGTAATGGATTCACAAGAATAAATGTAGGTATTCCAGCATTCACCTACTTCTTTTCTTACTTAGAGGTCAAAATAATCCATTTTGTTTATATTTTTAAATGGAAATCAAGATGGAAACGATGAAAAAAATCTGTTGAAAATAATAAATTAGAGGAATCTTATAAAAAAAAAATAATGGAAAAACATTAATTAAATTAGATTTGCAAATCTAAAAAAATATAAATGTAGTGTGCAAATAAAGTTCTGACCACGTGCAACGCCTTCCGCATACAACAAACACATTTCGACGCTATGGAGGGAAGACGAGCCGAACTACATGTCTACTACTGATCCTAAATCACACAATAAAAATTCTCGCGCCGACTGCAGCCTGTTCGTTATCGTCGATTAGTATAAATTGTATTCGTTCAGTCGTATTTCGACATAATTAATCAACATTCGTTAACACTATTGAGTATAGTCAAAATATGGTTTATGCATTCGCACGCCGACCTAATGCTACCGAGCCATAATGCTTGTAGAACCAGATATTACTACATTATCTACTGCGCTTTAAAAACATTTCCTAAAACGTCAAATGCATTAACATTTTTGCGATGTATTAACAAACAGTTTGACATCTGAGTTTTTCTCTATGTGACGCGTTTTAGTATGTAAAAAAAATAATCTAAACAGTTTATATTTTGGCCCAGTATATATTATGACCTGTCATGGTACAAAACTCTATACAATGACAGTAGAAGTTATACTGGTCAATGAAATAAGACATTAAAACGATCGAAATTCAACCACCGGGTGATCTGAAGTATTATTAATTTGAAATCACATGAACTCGTTGATGTGATCTTTAGTTTCAAAGCAATTAATACCGCTTAAATCGTGCATGAGCAGTGGTGTAGCAAACAGCACTTACATTCCCGCAGCTCATAATGTGATGCAGAGTTGATTATAAACTTGGCGGGCGCTCTCACCACACCTCCTACCCACGTACTGAGCTCTTTATTATATTTTCTGACTAATAAAAGCTAGAAGTTTTATCACTAAATACTGAGAAGTATATCAAGAGTTTGGTCTAGAGTATGATATCCTAACCTCACTACTATAATAAATGCGAAAGTTTGGATAGATGTCCTTTTGTGGGAGAGTCATACTTCGGCACGTATGGGCCGGCTTGACCGGATTGATATCACAGCATCACAGAAAACCGACAGTGAAGCAACGATTTGCATTGCTATTCGCCGAGTGAGTTAGGTTACTGGAGGGCCTAACCCTTTCTCTCCCCCTTCCCCTCTCCCTCCTTCACCCCTTCTCCCCCTCTTCTTCTACTCCCACCTTAAAGGCTGACAACGCACTTGTGACTCTCGAATTGCAGGTGCCTATCTGCAGCGGTTTTCACTTACCATCAGTTGATCCGTCTGCTCGTTTGTATGCTATCCCATAAAAAATGGCTTGCCTTTTAGATATGAGGCATATTGGCAGCTTTGGCTCTTTTATACATTTTAAACGGTCTGGGCATTAGGCATAATATATTAATTTATTTGTTCCATAACAGATACATATTCATCGTACGGAAACCTCTCTACGCGAAGTCAACTCGCACTTAGCCGGTTTTTATGAAGCTCATCAAGTACACTTTGTCTTTTTTTGTATGGGTCAGGGGGCAAACGAGGAGACGGGTCATCTGATGGTAAGTGACTACCGCCGCCCATGGGCACCTGCAACTCAAGAGTCACAAGTCAGTTGCCGGCCTTTAAGGTGAGAGTAGCGGAAAGGGGGAAGAGATAGAGTGCGGGTAGGGGGAAAAGAAAGGGAAGAGAGGGAGAGGTAATTGTTAGGGCCTCCGATAGCCTCACTCACTCAGTGAAATACAATCCAAGCATTGCTTTACTACCGGTTTTCTGTGAGGCCGTGGTATCACTCTGGTCGAGCCGGTCCATACGTGCCGAAGCATGGCTCTCCCACGGTAGTCTAGCCTTAGATACTTAATATTGTCATAAGCACATCACATAATACCTCTATGCTTGCGCTGTAATATATACTTTCAATTAGCTGCCACCAGCGCTGGTTGTGGCTCACTAAATAGCAATCAGAAATGACAGACTGTTATAAAATTTAATTGGAGCGGTGAGCGTGACCAATTACAATTGCCTGTGAGCTTTTGCGTGTCAGCTGTTGCTCTGCAGGTAGTAATGTACTGTATAAGTATTATTGACTTTTCCATGTCAAAAAAAAAGAATTTTTAAGGTGGAAATAATTTGGACGTTCTCGTAAGCCTATCGACCATTGATGCGTTCCAAGGTTTGATAAAACTTGATGGTCTAACAAAGCGATCAATGTGTGTAGTCCATTAATACAGAATAATTTGTCATGTTTAATAAAGAGTAACGGAGTAAAAAAACTGCTGGATAAGTTCCATCAGTCAGCACCCAGACTAAAGTCTAAATATTTTCTGGAATACCAGCCTAAGTCTAGACGAAGTCCGACTAAACACGGGAAGAATTATATATGGCTCTTTTAAGTTCCAAACGAAGTCTCAAATACTTTGTAAATGTGGTCGTTTATCATCGAAATAAAACCAACTCTGTGAACTGTATTTTATTTGTTCATAACAAAAGTTGGTAATGGTGGTAAGAAATGGATATATGCTTTGAAAACTTTGTTGGCTTATTGTCATTATATGATACTTAGGAGAGTATAGTATGATCGGCTAACTGATTAAAAGAAACTTTACAAGAACCTGTAAGGCGTCTTTAGGTTCGATAACATACCTGTTTATAATGTGACAATCAAACACCCCACGACTCGGTGATCATGAACAGTGGGTGGCGGCCCAATGGTCGATATTTTTTGTATTCAGTATAGGACCTTTGTCTTCAAACTTACCTGATGGAGCTTATACCAGACCTTGGCGACTCTAACCAAAAAGGAGCTGTCAAAGTACTTCGACTTTTCGGTGTTATTGGGAAGTTATGTGCATCTTTTTATTCAATATTTTAATTTAAATAGTGCGATGTAGGGATTCTAGTTACAAAGAAGTTTGAATAAGCTTTGCTAGATGACATTCAGGAATTATTTCTTTAGGAAGTTTGTTTGTAAATCCTTAATTTTGCTTAGATGATCGACCGCCGCTCTTTTCATGACCAGTTATAAATCGAAACCAACTTATTTATTCTCTACATCATGTTACGTAGGATTAAATTGGTTTGAGTGTTAAGGGACTCCAAGTTCCGTTCCACTATGACAACGAGTACAAATGAAAATGTTGTGTAAGACTAAATAAACTTAAACATATTTAAATTAGCCAAAGCATAAATCCGATGAGCACTGTACAGATGATTTAGAGTCTAAAACAACTTTACCGCAAAACCCACTTAAATTAATTGAAAGCCAAAAAAACTTAACCGGTACCCTTGAAGAGCGATTAAGAAAATTTATTGTTTAAAAGTATTTTGCGCAAAGGGCCATAACTCATAATACGATGCTCGCAGGGCTGCTAATGGACCAAACTCGACATTTAGGGTATAAATTAGATTTCGATATGATATCACGTTATTATATTTGAGAGATAATTTTTTGGGTGTGTGTTGAAGTCCTAACGCTTCAAGTGGTTAATAATAATCATACTAACTTTTCCCGCGGCTTGTTCGCGTTTATGTAGATTTTTTCAATCAATTTATTATTTTTCTATGTAAGCCATAGAAAAATACTATTAATAATAATAGTATTTATATAGGGGGCAAACGAGCAGACGGGTCACCTGACGGTAAGTGACTACCGTCGCCCATGGACATCCTTTTCTGTACCCCTAACAAAGTGTGTGCAAAATTTCATGATGATCCTTTCAGTAGTTACGGCATGAAAACTAAGAAACAAACAAAATTCAATCGTATTTAAATTCTGGTTATAATGATTTAGGTAAAAGTAAATACATGTTACTTAAAGCATTAACACTCTAAGGAGACAGGGTACGTCATAGTATGATCGTAATCACAGCCATTAAACTCGTTAAGCACATTCACTACCTGTAGCACAACCTCTTGTATCTGTTGGTAATAATTAGAGTCACCACAGCTCTTTGGGGGGATGGTGAAGGTCTCTGGAGGACGGTTATTAATGCGCACCGCGTTACTTTGGTTGTAGATTGAAAACAAAAATGTGTTTTCACGTAAGCACAGGAGTGCGATAGCTGGTCTTTGCGTCATACTCGTGCGAATGTAAATTTAGAAGCATACTTTTGACATACGTACAGATTTTTACGTTGTCGTGTGCGTGTGCGTGTATGAGGGAGGGGGAGATTTATGACCCAGATGAAACTTCATACCAATAACATATATAGACTCAAAAATGGTGCATTATGCGTGCAGATAAGGCTGGCTAGTTGAGCCAGCCTAACTCCGTCCAGAAGCACAGAAGCTTCCTGGGGCATTCACAGGCTTATAGAAGCGACCTCGCGTCCGCGAGGGTATTTGTCCATTGTGTGGCCACTCCCTCGTACTCCAGGATAACGTGGGCGACCGTTTCCTCTACGTTGACACATTATAACATAATTATATAAATTATTAATTAATTAAATTGATTAACATTAATCAAGAAAAAAAAATTAAAGGACGAAATTCATTATGAAGTTTCAAACTGACAAAAGGGAGACCTCTTTAGAACGCGAAAAGATTTCATTAAGACATTCCATTCAAAATTATTTAAGTCGAAGGTATTTCTGCTAAATGAGTATTTCAGCATTTTGCCAGAAAACACATTAATTTAGATAAATTAGGTGTGAAAAATTTGCAGTAATCAGTAACTTTTTTAATCTTCTTATTTGGGGTAAGTGTACTTTAAAAATTCCTTTTTTGTCTGGAATACCTCTAATTTCCTTGGATCCCTTAGTCTGTTTATTACAAAAAAAGAAATATAACTTAATGTAAACCAAATAAAAAAACCATTTGCAATTAAAACCAATATCGAAATCGTGGCAGTCTTTGCGTTCCCTGGCTTTTCAAGTCGTTCTTTCCATTCAGCTATGCGTTGTTAAGTCCTCCAACACGAGCACGTGGCGGAGGACTTGACTTAGATGTGCAGTACCAGCTAAATTATAACATCCTCGAATGTGAGTTTGTTTGTTTAGGGTACAGAAAAAGTTACAGTTAAAAAAAAAGTTTGTTCCCTATAGTGGCTTTAACCCACTATTTTAGTTTTAGTTGAAAGATGAAGCAGTTGAAGGAATTGTTCCATCACTACGTACCTGCACAATGTCTACAATGGTAATAAATGGTATAATTAATTAAAAATAGTTTAGGTATATTAGTACTATATATTTTTCTCATTGCGCGTTTTAAAGTTTTAGGTAAGCGTCTGTCAAAAAGAAAATAAAAATGGACAGAGTATAATTTGTCTTCCTGTATTTTTGAGACATTTTCTAAGTAAAGAGATACCCTTTAAAATATACTTACCTTCGTTACTTTCAACAATATTGTCTATTGAAAAGTTGGCCATCAAACTTTATAAACAGGTTTTAATGACAGAAGACTCAACACAGCTCGGTTGCATTCAAACAATAAACGCGTCCAAGGGATCAAAGTTTTCTTTGTAAAAGTTTTAATGGAGTTTTTAAACAAATATAGTTTGTTCTGTATTCGAGCTTGTATTCCTCTATTCATAGTTTGCCATGTACTAACAGGGCCCTCTCCTCCTCACGACTACGTATTTGTTTATACTGCCCCTGCCCCACCCAACTTTACGTTATATGAGCAGGGTCAGTATACCTGCATCAAGTTCCCCAAACCAAGGTCCCGAGACGCAGGGACCTTTATACGGCAGGTCTTACCTCCAACGCCATGGCGCCGGTACTAATTAAGGCTAGTTACCCGTATGCCTATCGGTCACAGAAGATCGCCACTCGTGAAACCACACTCGCAGCGACCCCCCATTCGCAACCAGCACACTCCCTATTGTCCAGATAGGTACCGGAGCTGTAAGGCACGCTCACTTCCCGCATATTTGCATATGCTCGCGGTAACACCGCTAGGTTCGTCAGAGAAGCCGACTGCCAGTATCCAGCTGGTACCGGAGCTGTCAGCACGCTCACATCCCGATCTACAATCAAGTGTAGGTCTACCCTGGCCTACGGTCGGGTGTCCGGATCAGTGTCTAGTCACCTTTCTACTTGCTAAGCAGGCAAGTACCCGAGCTGCATCGGTCCGACGGGACCTCTGCTAAAGGACGCTCCAAGCCTCGCAGCGGAAAACCAAGGAGCCCTTCGCCTTAGACCGGTTAATTCCGCTGCTCGCTGCGCGCGAGAACCGACGCTCCACCGACAATAGTGGAGCAGACGAACGTGCCCGTTCTCTGCAGCTAACCACAATACCCCCACGAGTCCAACTCCAAAACCGGTGTCTGACAGCTTTCGCCATCAGAGGGCTCAGGATCCGGTTCCCGTGGTACCCTGATCTAACAGCCGGACCCGTAGTTCCGGCTGCGAACCTATCTACTCCGGGTGACTAGTAGATAGGGACATGCCATGCCATGTACTAACAGCTTAGAATTGAAGATATCTATCCGAAAGAATATGACAATATATTAGGGCTGAGACGCTTTGGGCTATGAGACAGAAAATACTCGCCATATAAGGTTTCCTGATAGTGAGAAGAGACGCCAATTATTTATATGGCCCGAGAAGAGGAAGTCTGATGATGTTTGATGTCTTATGTGAAATGAAGGATAATAGATTCAAATATGTAAAGTCGAAAAAAATGGCGACCCAAATGTCAAAATCAGCGTCGCATGTTAACCGCTTTTACAATTAATGAAGAAAATATAGACAGAAAGTTGTTTTAGAAGTAGATCGTGTCGGCATTAAAAGTAAAGTTGTTACAGCTGTATATAAGACAGATTTTTTACATTACTCTGGTTGCCACCAGATTATATACAAAATCAGTACCTATATAATGGTCGAGTACTCCGAGGCAAGTTTAGTATCACTTCTCTGCTTCTGTTCCCATTGCTTAATATACAAGTAGGCAAACCCTCCTCCCTGTTTCAGTATTTTTTTATAAATCCTATTGCCACCTATGTTTACCCCGATTTGTGGGAAAACCATTACGTTGGCAGCACTGTTAGACAGGAACCTTTGTTGACGTGAGCACAACATTATTCTTAAGTTTCGTTGTAATACGGCGAACACTATAAAGCCATTGTTTAGGACTTTTTTAAGGCTAATTGAGAATGTTCGTTTCACCTATTTACTTAACTGCTTCTACCATCAGGTCGCCAATCTTACGATATTATATAAAAAGAACTTACAAATTACAATAATTATAATGTTACATCGAAATAACGTAATTCATTACGAAATTCATGGTAATATGGCGAAAATTTCTGGTTGCTGGGCAAAAGGTCAAAGTTCACGGCAATGGCCATTCTTTCCCGCTCTTAGGCTATATTGCTGGGCAACCTGGGATTGTGGCCACGAAACTAATGTTTATAACAGTAATATTTAAAGAACGGTTATTGATTTTTTGTGGCTTTAAAATTGTGAAGGAAGAAATTTGGATATTGTTTAATAATGCAAAAATAAATAATACATAACAAGTTAGATGTAAATCCAAGCATCTTTGTTTCTATAGTTCGAAACAACCCACGTGGGGTATCTACATTTATTGTAGGAGTCTCTACATATGCTTTCAACCCTAGGACTTGTACTACGGCGTCCATTCATCAACATTAAAAAAATTTAGCGATATCTAGCGAAAAAAAGCCCTACTACATACCTATTGCCATGCGCAATGACTGTTCTCGTGTTCTTAGGGCCTCCCTCTGCCTGGCGTGATCACTTAGATTGGTTTAAAGAATCCTGCTTTTGTGTTAGAAGAACATAACGACCGTTTGTCCACAGACCCTACAGGGAATTGGCTGGGCAGGTGACATACCGGTGACCCACCGTTTGCTGGGACCTTGGTAATTACCTCTATCCCATAAGCCGAAAACTAGCCACCATTGCAAGGTTATCAACGTGAAGTTTTTGATGGACGACGTATGTGTTTGCTGAGTTTCGTTTAGATTATTCGTTTCGTTTATTCATGTAACATCTTTGATAAAAAAAATTAATATTCCTGACTCGCAGATTTCGTGACCTCACCGCAATATTTGATTTGATATGGGGCGGTATCACGCGAGCCACGTATAAAGCAGAAATGTTCCGACCGCTCGGGACACAATATTTAGGTTATTAGGTGTTAGACACGCCCTGCCCTATTGTTTACTGAGCCGATATATTTTCAAAATTGTCATTCAAATTAAAGCTATTTTGGCAGTTCTAAGCGATACCTCGACCTGCACAAATAGCCTTGTCAAATGTCTCAATTATCAATTGGAACAACAATTGGTGGAATCTCAGAGTATCTTGTACTAGTGATTTTTAACTGACTTAATTGTTCTTGTATATCTATAGAGGGGCTCGTGGTTATGTGGTAACCTAGTAGGTTAACACATTATAATGTTAAGGAATAGTAGCCAGGTCAGTCTAGGATAGGTGACCATCTCCAGCCGGTCATCGTCGAGTGGGCAGGGCGGCAGCACGGGACCCTTTCCTTCCGACTGACGCAGGTTCTTTCCGGGCACGGCTGCTTCGGGAAGTACCTGCACTCGGTCGCTAGGAGGGCATTGAGTCCCGCCTGTCACCACTGCGACTGCAGTGAGGACTCGGCTCAGCACACGCTGGCGGTTTGCCCCAGTTGGGCGGCGCAGCGTCGGGCCCTCACTGCAGTCATCGGAGTGGATCTGTCGCTACCGGCTGTCATACGCTCCATGGCCGGTAGCGACAGGAATTTTACCGCGGTCGCTACCTTCTGTGACGAAGTCATCTCGCAGAAGGAGGCGGCGGAAAGGGTCCGGGAGGACGACCTCCACTCGGACTTAATTCGCCGCCGGCGAACCGGGCGGCGGAGGCGCGCTTACCAGCGCCTCATGCCGCCCTGAGTGTGGCCGCGGGTGGACGGGTCGGGTTTTTCCCCTCCACCCGCTATAGTGGCCCCCCGCGAGGAGGCGGCGTCCGCGTGTGCCTTGACGTCGCCTAATTGAGAGGTTCTTCACCCGAAGGTGGTGCCCGCGCTTTTGCGGGCAGGCGCTAGGGGGGGTCCGGATGTCTTAATAAAAGCTGTTCCCGGATCCCTCCTACTTAAGGCGCAGTACGGCACACCGTGTGGTTTTAGTCGGTTCGATTCCGATACACCGCCCCACCGAAAACCCCGGTGGGGTGACGGCCCGAGGGGGTTTCCACAAGCACAAAAAAAAAAAAAAAAAAAGGATAGGTGACCATTCTTAACACATTGAGACCCCTCCGTGCCTCGGAGAGCACGTTAAACCGTCGGTCCTGGGTGCTATACAAACATCTGTGGCATTCGTTACGGGTAGTTGGAGCCTTAAAAAGTCCGACAACCTGGTCGTGGAGGTTTGATGGCAGTCGCTTCACGTAAAATATCAAAGTTCGGCCGTATCGTAGATCGTTAGATTGAAAGCCGACCCCAACTTAGTTGGGAAAAGGCGCGGGGATGAGATGATGTATAGAAAGGTGAATGCTTGACCGCTACACCAAACAAGGTCACGCCATAATTTTCGAGATGGTGCCCACGGATACTTTTAGATATTGTAGCGGTTGCCAAATTTAATTAATAATAATAAGCCTTTTGTTAATTCTCATTTTTTATGCAATTTTACATAATTTTTACAAAAAAGTAATAATTTGCATGCAATAAAATATACTTATTTTTAAAGTGTTTATCAAGATTTGTCATGTATTTTTTACTATATTTATTCAACAAAGTTAAAAAAAATCTACGATAATTTTAATACACTCCATAAAGACGAATTTATACTTTCTTTTGCAAGTGCTAAAATTTGTTTTGAGAATCTGAGTTTTTAAAAGATGGTTACGTTGTGTTTTCTGAATTTAAGCATTGGCAAATAAAAAATTAAGTAACTTTTATTCTTTATTTTCAAAAGTAAAGTATAGAATGACTGCAATGGTTAAAGTGGTCACTTCGCTACCACTCCGCGCCGAGGATTGTAGGTGCGATTCCCACACGGGACAAACAATTGTGTGATCCACAAATAGTCCCGAGTCTAGGTGTTATTTATTAATTTTCGTAAAGTCCCCACAACACAGGAATCATTTCCAGTGCGGAAAAAAACATTACAGCATTACTTAACAGTGCTTAACATTACCTTTTGGCAGCTAGTTCACAGTTTGAAGCAGTTAGCGAAAAGCCGACGTGGTCAGATCGCGTGCCAAACGGATGCTGAGTTTTATTTATTTACCCTGTACTAGTGTGTTATTTGGTGTAGAGTTTTACTTAATAACATAAATGAATTAATACTACAAGTGCAGTTGTTTTAAGCTAAGCGAAGGACTATTTAGGCCACGACTAGCACCTTAATCTGCACAGATTATTAGAGCCTAATCCGTCATATACTCGTAGTGTACAAATGATTGACACACATTATTTTCAGTATTTTAATATGCTTAAATTCTAACTACTATTTCTCCTTTCTTCTTCCTTCGACGAGTGAAGTCGCGGACAATAGCTAGTTTACAAATAAAACAGCGGTACCCTTGCATTAAAGTTAGAGCAATCATGGAAATATCACTTACTCGCGGGGGACGGTACAAACATTATATTAACAAACACAAAGTGCAATCAGACTCAGAACAACTATCTGTGTAAAACACAAAGAATTTTCTTGCAAATCTTTCCAATTTTTCTTATTTAAAAAATGTAGATTTATCAGGAATATTATAAAAACAAATTTAGGCGTAATGCGCTTACAACTTGTTAAAGATATGTTTTTTTTTACAATTAGAATGCAATAAATTAATTAAGTTCAATCTGTCATATACAAATACCGAAAGTAGCTTTCATTTTTATGTCAACAAATTAACTAACCTATAAATAAAAAGTGTTTACAAAAGCCTGTGTTAAGTACTATAAATTGAAATAGAATTACTTATGATTATTTATACAACACGGATAAGACGATATATTTTCTTCAGCAGGTAGCTAACACTAATTAGTTTACTTAGCTCCTTCGGTAGAATAAAGAATACAACCTTATTTCTTATCCCACTTTAATAAAAAATAACGAACAACACAATTTTTGTAGAGATGCTTTTGCTTCCATCATTTTACAAGGATGTACTTCGAGAGATTAGTGTTATACAGCCTCTGTGTCTGGTAAAAATGCACGTAACAGGTAATTTTGTGCAAGACATAAATTGCAGTGGAAAACTGGATTACTGCCGGTGTAATGTAAAAGTAAATTAGTTATTTTAAAGCACTTTCTTTTCATAACTGTTTGGAACTAAGCATTTAGAAGTATGGAAGCCAGAACAGCTTTTAAACTTTCGTGTCTCATGATATCTACATTAATGGAAATTGACGAAATACCGATGAAGATCAGCCTGTGTGCACAGCGGTTACCGTTGTTCAGAAACACGTGCCCATGCAGGGGAGGTCAACTACTTCTCCCCTGGTTTTTGTATGCTCACGTACCAATTAAGTTTATTAAGGTAACGTGGAAGTCAATTCTTTTATTTGCCTGACACTCAGGGCGCAAAAAAGCGAAGAAATAAAGAAGCTTGCAATGCCAGTGGTATATGTCATGGTGGTGTCATTATGTGTTGCCATTGCCGCTACGGCTAGTCTGCTTACCAGTAAGAAAACGACGATACGCTAGTCGTGGATAATCATAACTTGACACATCTCATACACGGCGGTCTAATCCTACACTAGGCAGAGCCTGTACTATGGTAACCAGACTACTGATAAAACATACATAAATACAGAACAAATGATCTTGCTCATCACTTTATTATTTGTCGTGGGTGGCTTCAACCCTATAATTAGGATCTTTTTAGGCAGAAAAAAAGATAATTTATACACACAGCCCTGTACCGAATGACTTTTTCGAAGTTTGAAATTCAATTAGTGTGTCTACTAGGTTATTGTGTGTTCATTTCGTGGGAAATAATCAAACACTTCCATTACGTCAGAATTTTGTATTTTTGAAAATTATAATTATGATATAAAATTAAGTTATAATTATATATATATATATATATCTATCTATAGAATGTTGTTTCCCCATTTCTTAGAAAAACTGACTCGGAAAAAACCCGGCCAAATGCGAACCGTACTCGCGATCACAGAGTTCCGTACGATGAATTGTAAAGGTAAGGTTGTACTCACAATATCGAGAGATTTACTAAGTTACTTTAAACCCATAGATTTTCCTGTAATCTATAAGTAGATAACTATTTTCCAATTATTATTTTTTAAATTTTAGGCTCAGTAGTTTTTGAAGATAAAGGGGAGGATGAAACAAATAATTTCATCAACAAAACCTTATTCCTTTAAGTAATCAATAATTGATTTAGAAGTAATTTTTCAACATTCATTCAAAGTACCTACCTGGCTTAATTACATAACCTGTCTACACACTTACTTTTTAATATTAATTAATGTGTGGTTTCGTGCCAAAGTTCAACGACACCCGTCTGTCACAAAAAAATGGGTCATAGCATGTGTAATACAATAACGACTTAGTAATATAGTTACACAAAAAAAGATTCTAAATGAGAACTACAGCCTCAGAGAAGCCTCAATAAATACAGGCCGACGACCCAGACGATGTGATAGAAGTTTGTTTAATTTAAACTGTTGAAACAAAAAAGGGAACATCTTTTCTTCATGCCAAGTAACTAACGAATAGGCAGATAGCCAACTTACTGGAGCTGGTTTTGTTTTATTATTACCGTAATCGAATTTAATTTTTATAGATAGATAGATAACTCTTTATTTGTACACTATTTTTACAATATATTTACACAATAAAATTATATCAAGCATAATATAATATACAAAGGGCGGCCTTATTGCTAGATGCAATCTCTTCCAGGCAACCTTAGGATGGATCAAAATGATTCGGAGACAGTGGCAGTTGTAGTTATAGTGAGTAATATAAAAGTTTTGTTTTGTAAAGGGGGCAAATGACTACCACCGCCCATGGGCACCTGCAACTCAAGAGTCACAAGTGCGTTGTAGTGAGAGGTAAGGGTTAGGGCCTTTTTTTTTTTTTGTGTGTGTGGAAACCCCCTCGGGCCGTCACACCACCGGGGTTTTCGGTGGGGCGGTGTGTCGGAATCGAACCGACTAAAACCACACGGTGTGCCGTACTGCGCCTTAAGTAGGAGGGATCCGGGAACAGCTTTTATTAAGACATCCGGAACCCCCCTAGCGCCTGCCTGCAAAAGCGCGGGCACCACCTAAGAACCACCGGGTAAGAACCTCTCAATTAGGCGACATCCAGGCACACGCGGACGCCGCCTCCTCGCGGGGGGCCACTATAGCGGGTGGAGGGGAAAAACCCGTCCCGTCCACCCGCGGCCACACTCAGGGCGGCATGAGGCGCTGGTAAGCGCGCCTCCGCCGCCCAGTTCGCCGGCGGCGAATTAAGTCCGAGTGGAGGTCATCCTCCCGGACCCTTTCCGCCGCCTCCTTCTGCGAGATGACTTCCTCACAGAAGGTAGCGACCGCGGTAAAATTCCTGTCGCCACCGGCCATGGAGCGTATGACAACCGGTAGCGACAGATCCACTCCGATGACTTCAGTAAGGGCCCGACGTTGCGCCACCCAACTGGGGCAAACCGCCAGCGTGTGCTGAGCCGAGTCCTCACTGCAGTCGCAGTGGTGACAGGCGGGACTCAATTCCCTCCTAGCGACTGAGTGCAGGTAGCAGCCTCATAGCTCCGAAGAGCGAAGAGCCAACAGAGGAATCGGCAGACACGCCCGCTCTGTTGGACCAAGCCTCGACCGAGTGGCCGAAGAAAAATGGCCTCCTCTCCTTACTAGAATATTAGCCGTTGGCGATGACGCCGTCCTCAAAACTTAGGAACAAAAGGCAGCGACATCGCCAACGTTTCCAGGGTGCACCACGTGGAGGTTTTCTAGACAGCACCCCAAGGGTTAGGGCCTCCGGTAACCTCACTCAATAGGCGAAAAGCAATGCAAGCATTACTTCGATGCCGGTTTTCTTTGAGGCCGTGGTATCACTACGGTCGAGCCGGTCTATACGTGCCGAAGCATGGCTCTCCCATGGAAAAAGTGTAGAGAAAAAAAATTGGTTTGTGGCATCACCCTTGCGACCCTGACCTGCTCAAGCTCTTGCTTATACCCCACAATCCATTTGTATAAACAATGGGATTTTGCTTATACAAATGGATTGCCGATTTCCGACAAGATGTGGTAACAGGTACGGTGTATTCTCGGAAGACCTAAATATAAACATAGCCGCACCATTAGGTGCTCATAACACTATCTTCTAAGCAGGAGGTTCAAAGTAATGGACTTTCAGACAGCAAATTAGTACACTACGTATACTTATATACGACAGTCACCAATTCCAGATTCAGGTATGTAACAATAACAACTACGTAGCTCACGAGGCAATGATGTCACTGATGAACTAATAAGAAGAGGATCAGAGATGGTAGCATAGCATAGGTCCTCGGCCAATTTTTGCCCTACCTTCTGAATGGCCAACATCAGTCATACGGCGTATACTGTGGTCGTCACACTAAGGTTACTAGACAAAATACTGAACGGAGGTGAGTAGATGCAGAAAAGCAAAGAAGGTTTTCCCTCGCCTAGAACCTCTCTACCCACAAAATAATTCTTCAACAAAATTCAACCAAAATTCTGCAATATCCAACGAAATTCTTAAGAACTGTCCGCTATTTTTTCACGCCTTAACTACTCAGCTGATTATCATGACATTTTGGGTACCAGAACAACATACTTCCTTCACAAAAGAAGTTTTGTTCCAGTGAACTGATAGAAAAAAGCTACATTGACGCGATCAAAGCTGTGGGTAAAGTAGTCATTTATAAACATTGAGAAAAGCTTGTAGTATTTACAGATAGCCGGCAGTTGCATAAGCAAAGTGTAGCCGTCGAGCCGACGAGACGCCGTGGCGCGGCTGAGTGCCAACTCGTCGGTGCTGTGAGCGCGTGGGAATCTCGGTCGATACTTGACGTGAGAAACATGAAGAAAAAATATAACTATACACATTTACTATAAAGAAAATTAGTTGAATATCAATTTCATGCAAGACATTAAAATGTACCTATAAATATAATTAAAATGTACCTATATATGATTTTGCGGGCAAACGAGCAGACGGGTCACCTGATGGTAAATGACTACGGCCGCCCATAGGCACCTGCAACTCAAGAGTCACAAGTGCGTTGCCAGCCTTTAAGGTGAGAGTAGGGGAAGAGTGGAAGGGGGAGAGGTGGAGGGAAGGGAGAGAGAGGGGAGAGGGAGAGAAGGGTTAGGGCCTCCAGTAACCTCACTCATTCGGTGAAAAGCAATGTAAGCATAGCTTTACTGCCGGTTTACGAGACTGCTATAGGCTTTCCCCAATACGTGAGTGAGACCATAGTTGGCAAAACGCGCCTGCCTTCTACCCATCCGGCGTGAGTGTATGTATGTATGTAGCTCTCAGAAACGAACGTCATTATGACAGCAATGTCTCACTACGGACCCTCGAGTAAGTTGAGTGTCGCGAACTTGCTGGGTTTGTTAAAATATTACGTTAAATCCACCCACACAACGAAGTAAAGTTGCGGGCAACAAAAGTCACCTTTAGTGTTGAAATTCAACATATAATAGCTTACGCTAGTTGACGTTGAGCAAAGGTTTTCTAATTACGAATGTTGTTTGTTATTTGTTTTAGAGTAAATTTGCATTCAATTCAATTTTAGATCTTATTTTTATGTTGTTAAGATTTTAAATAAAAGTCCATAGGTTTGCTAAGATAAATTAATCTTCGCGATACTGCTCTGCGACAAAATGTCCATAAATAATTATTAATCATTTAAAAATGGATTTCTGATACGTAACGCTCTTTGAATAACTTATAAATGTGTTCATGTCAAGCGGTCGAATGAGTAGTCCTGAAAACTCAACATAATGCTTCTCATTTGTTCCCGATACCACAAAAAGTTTTTTTTTGTACAAACCCAGCAGCGAACACTAAATCTACGCCATCGAAAACACTTAGAAGTGTGAGGTGTGAGTGATTGTTGGAGGGCTCGGCAACGCCAGTACGAGTTGCAAGTATGCGCTCCTAACCTGCTGAAGCTATTAATTACACCCGCAATATATCCGTATAAGCGTATAAAAAAAAAAAAAAAAAATATCCCTTCCCTTCAATTGCCTTCCTTCCTTACCAACCTTTCCCTTTCAAAATACTACCATATTTTCGGTCCCGGTTGACGGCAATAGGCTTGCTCTCTATTACGTGAGACCAAATTAAAGTTGGCAAAATCTGGATGTTTAATACCTCTGCCTACCCCTTTGGGGATACAGTCATGAGTGTATGAATGTATCTATTTCTATATACACATAAATTAATTAGTACAACACAGTTTTGTAGACTCTTATACAAAGTAAATTGTTCATCTAAGAACATTCACTTTAATAATACTGCCCTGTTAGGAACAAAGTTTTTTTTTCACGAAAAAAAGAAAAGAAAATCGCTTGACGCGAAAAATTTTTTTTTTACTGCTTTGTCTTTGCCTATTTATATAAAGATAATACAAATCATTTATTACTCACGTGTAACTAACCCCACAGTTGTGTGAGCACGTTTAAGCCTTCATGTTGTAGACGTAATATATAAAGCCCGTAGCAACCTGAGACCGCCTACGAGTTGCTACGGGCTACGGCGTAATTCGTAGCTTAGTTTGTGTTAATATTGTTTATGTAATGTTTACATGGCGTAAATGTGATAGTAAAATACCTAGGATTATACAAGTACGGTAATAAAGAAAATATATAATTATTTATGATCTAAGGCTTGGATAATTATATACTCTTTGTAAAAATATGCTTTAAAGCCACAGCAAAATAAGCTTTATTAGACTGTGTCTGAAAGGTGTACCGGGAAAATTGTTTCACTATTTAAATAAAAATCTTTTTAACAAAAAATTTAACCGACGAAAAGAACTAAAAAGCAAAAAATAAATAAACCTTAAGTCTTAAGTATTGAGCTTATTTACATAAACTATCAAATTTTATATAAACTTATTTTGAGTCGGCGCCAAATAATAAACTGATTAATTAAGGAAAGTAATATTTCCGAACAACAGTGAGCAGAAATATCAACAAAGTATGTTTGTCGGATTGGAACCAACTAAAACCACACCTTCATAAAGGAGTCTTGCAGGGGCTTTAGATACCCTAAGAAGGAAGCCTCCGAGGAAAGCCACTGTGTGTACTCGGAAGGTGTACTTTTTGCTGAGTTAGTGTTTAAAAAATCATTACATAATAAAGTAACAAATTATTAGCTCAGTTAGTCTTTGTCCTTAATGTCTAAGAATAGACGCTCTGAGAAAAAACAGGGGATCTGGAACCAGTCCATCAACCAGCCAGACCGTTATCTAATAAATGACAAGATAATTGCTTTAGAAACACTCCGGACGCAACTGGGTATAAAAAGTAAGGTCTGAAAAAGTCATGACTGTTAGCGGATGAAGCAGGGTAGTTACTAGGGGTCATGTTGCGGAGAGAAATCGCAGAAATATCGTGGTATGACTCTGCGACTTTGTGGGACATTTTTGTTCGACGTTATCCACACGACCGAGTTGTCATTGAGATATTGCCCGAGGAGTAAGTGCTGTGTATCGCGGAACACAAAGCAACACGCGTTCCTATTAATCAAAAGCTGTCGGGTAACTGTCAAGGGACACGAAAGTCGCTCGGATCGAGTTTTGATATATCCCGCGACCCGTAGATGTCAGAGGCGAGGCCGAGCGACATCGCGTGTAACGTCACACGACACGTATATTTTGTGTCGGGCGACAAGGTCGCAGGACAAATGTCTCCTAGTGAAAACGGGCCTATAGAGTGGAGTTCATTGTAACTAATCATTTTTTTATACAAATAACAATCTTTTACTACGGGTTTGCTTGCGATAATGTAAATTTTCTCAATCAATTCAAGTTAATGATCTGAAGCTGAATGATGAAAAGCAAACCAAGTCGACAATTGAACAACCTCTGTGTATACCTAGCGTATTCGACTGCAGTGTCAAAGAACGCGGGTTCTATTCAAATTTTAACATTTCGCCGGCAAATTATAACCTATAAAGCAATTCCGATTGACCTAGAACCATGAAATTTGGCGAGAAGCAAAGCCTGAGGACAAATTCAATGGTCATTAATTTGTTGTTATATCACAAAAAGAAATTACAATAACAAACTTATTTTGTGCTTGGGAAAATTGACTGTGACGTATATTGATGTAAAGGTAAGTTTGTTATTCAACTTGAAAGACTAATGTAATGACTAATGTAGCTTTATACGTTTCGGATACTTATTTTCTTTGAACACATTTTTTATAAAATAAAAAAAATATGTTCGAAAAATTATGCTTCAAGAATTCGATCCGTCGAGCTTATGTTCTTTAGAGATTTTGATGCAACGGTCTAAAAAACTATTGACCTCATGATTTGTCGAGACCTAGTCATTCGAGGCGAGGGTTACGAGCTAATTATGTTCGAGTAAACGGGATTCGACTTCGACTAGGAAACTCTTGGACAAAAATGTTTGTATAAGCGTGTTAAACACATGTATGTTGTCTATATCCCACTAATATTATAAATGTGAAAGTTTGGATGGATGGATGGATGTTTGTTACTCTTTCACGCCAAAACTACTGAACTGATTGTGATGAAACTTGGTACGTAGATAGCTGGAGACCTGGATTAACATATAGGCTACTTTTTTTTATTATTATATTCCCACGGGATCGTGACGTACGCGGGTGAAACCGCGGGGCGCTGCTAGTATAATATATCAATTAGGTCGACGATATGGCTATCGTCATTCTTTTATCTCAAATATTTTACTTCAGCCTAGTTTCTTCCTATAGCGTTGTGTACGCTTTTCCGTCAGTTTGGAGTGGCCTTAATGTGTTTGTTGTCGTTCGACACCATCAGGTGTCTGTTCCCACAGTCTGACAGAGCACTCCCAACGTCCGTCTTGTACAGAGATGAGGATAAAACTTTCGTGACCTTGAAGGCTAATATTTTACGCATCTTACAAAACAACGAAAATATGAAGAGACAGAAGATTTTTTTGCTGAGAGAGAGTGTATTACAAGGAATGGCAGCAGTTGAAAAGGTTTAAATAAAATGAAAATTCAGTCATCGCTATACTAGGTACAATTACATAAGTTGATAACATAATCGTTCAGGTCGTCATGGAGGTCTGAGGTTGTATATCACACATAAAATAAAATAAATGATAATTAAACTCTGTGCCCGGTTGGCGAACCTTTTGTATAACATACACACAGTACAGTCGAATTATAATTGAGTAGAT
Organism: Callimorpha dominula; assembly: GCA_949752705.1. Lineage (NCBI taxonomy): Eukaryota > Metazoa > Arthropoda > Insecta > Lepidoptera > Erebidae > Callimorpha > Callimorpha dominula. The sequence continues at coordinate 20,532,594 of OX457005.1, forward strand.
ACCTATGCTCGAAATAAATTATTTCGCCAAGTCTTGCAATAAAATAACTTAAAATAGTGTATAAATTGTCATCTACTTTTTACTTTAACGTTTTAAATTTATTTTATAATCGTCAAATTAACATTAAAAGTGAATGATTGCACAAGAGTAAAGCGTGACGTCACGTCTGGGTAGGTATTTCACACAAAAGTGTACCAAGCCTACCGTTTTGACGTTTACTAAAAATATACTGATTTGACTTGACAGTCATCTACTCCATTACTTTTAAAGTATACTAGTAACGTGGGTCCCACATTACTGGTATTCTTGTTAACCCCTCCAGCTAAGTTAAATGCTTGTGTTAGGAGTGGGTTCACGTCGATAGTACAATGGGTGGGGTTCGAACCCGTAACCACTAGATTGCAAGTTCAACGCCATAGCGCTCTCTTGATTGAGAATCTTCTCCTTCGCAGTCGGTCATGAATAGAGTTTATTATAGTAATCATACGTATGAAACTAATACAATATGCAATAACCGTTTAATATAAGATATTATCACAAATTGTACTGTATATCTGTATTCACGGTAGGTCTCATACACATGACTAGGGTCCTTCTTAACCCATTTGGTAAATTGCTTGTCTTAGGAAATGATCAATTTATTTATATACTAGCTGCGCCGCCCGGTTTCACCCTCTTAAGTCCCGGTGTCGTAGGAATATCGCGATAAAAGTAGCCTATGTGTTAATCCAGGTTTCCAGCTATCTACATACCAAGTTTCATCGTAATCAGTTCAGCAGTTTTTGCGTGAAAGAGTAACAAACTTCAATACATCCTCACAAACATTCATGTTTATTATATTAGTAGGATTAATACGTGAGGAGATTTTTTTGTTTTTAAGCATTTTTTAAGCAAATGCGCACAGACAGGAATGTGTGATTTAGTATGTTTAAAGTTTATATGTAGAGATGTGCAAAAGCTTAAAACTTTTATGTATGTAGTAACGGCTACAAAGGTCTATACAATGAAAGTTCAAGTTATACTGGTCATTGAAGTAAACGACATTCAAAACGGTCTAAATTCGACCGCCAGGCGATCTAAATATGCAAAGTAGTAGGATAACCCTATTAGAAACAGGATCAAGACTTCGCAGCGACGTCTAGCGGTGACTAAGTCTGCTGTGGTTCAAATTAATTTCTGTCTAGGTTACACAAGAGGCCCCGGTAATTAGACCGTAAAAAGGAGCACCGTGTGGCTTTATTCAGGTCATGTCAGACATACTTATTTACCGAGAGCCCTGGAGAACGACTATTGGGGGTTTGAACACGTAGAAAATAAAAAACCTGTCAGTCGTAGGACTATACGTCAGAAGTGAAAACACACATATCGGTATATATATATATGTATCTGAGCGTGACTGTCACGCGAGTTCAGTGCTTTTTCCCCATACCAAAAGTGCCCAAAGTGCCTAAAGAAATTTTCACTTCAAAAATTGTTAAAAAGTAATTGTAAGTTGCCGATCAGAAGTGTTCATTTTTGAAGAAAGTGATGCCATCTACTGGTGACATCCATCAAACTGAAGTACGTACGGACAAAATTTTGAATAAAGGTTTTCACTATGGAGCACTATAGGCGTTATATATTTTCACCTTAATTATAATTGTTTTTGTCTATTTTGCCATATTAATTGCGCACAGAATAAGTACTTTATTGAACGAATTATAGATTTCAATGTTTTTCCTCAATGTTTAGATCAGAGCCCTCTAGTGGATTTATATATGTATTATTAACGTGACGGTGCGAGTTCAGTGCTTTTTCCCCATAGCAAAAGTGCACAACATGCCTAAAAAAATTTCATTTTAAAAGTGACTGATGTTAACACTGATGATACACCATTTTGTTATGATGTTCTTTTCTTATTGAATTTATACTTTTCTGCATTACAATCGCAACCGAGGCCTCCAATATATCCTTTTGCTAACCATTTACTTTAAATAGATTTCTATACTAAAGTCTGAGGTCACCGAACTCCTGACACCGTATAACCGATCACTATGAAAACTGTGTTTGCCCCTACAGGAATACAGGCCTGAGGGTATGTATTTTTTATGTGCATGTGTCTATTGTTTTTTGTAACTTACAAAAAAAAAACTGTTCATAGACATACAAACAGATCTTCTTTTATAGATATATAGGGGTTAATAAATCTACACTGGCAGGACAACGTCTGCTGGTAATTGTACATTTGCTTGATATTAGGTGTCTTACGGCACGGTTGTAAATGATAAATATCCTACCGAAGCCATTATTCCGCGCCATCAGCCGTATTCATAAAGCAATGCTCAGCAAAAACGTTTGTGTGTTCGAGAATATTCAACGTTTATCATAGACAAGGCAGATTTATGTAGACCCTTGTAAGTGGGTGAGAATATATCTCGTAAGAACGACACGCACCATTACGCAGGAACAACGGATAGTCAAGGATCGCTGCTAGTTTGATAGTAACAAACTTCTTCTTAAGTTTTGAATAATTTAAGTTTATTTTCGCCCGAATGATTTCTTAGCTGTGGAAAAAAAACATTATAGAAAAGTAATAATAATAATATAATGATAACTCCACACATCTCACACACGGCCGTCTGATCCCAAACTAGGCAGAGCCTGTACTATGGTAACCAGACTGCTGATAAACATACTTATATATTTCTAAATACATACATTATCACAAATTATCGTGCTCATCACACAATTATTTGTTCTGGGTGGGAATCGAACCCACGACCTTTGGCTTAGCAGTCAGGGTCACTAACCACTAGACCTGTTGGCCAGTCTAATGGGTTAGTATAAGGAAATATTGACCTTGAACTCTTTCTTGTACACAATTCTCGACACAACAATAATGACACTGTGGCCTCGTCGCTATTCCATTGCGCCGGCAAAAGCATTGGTGCGTGGTCTCTGTTTTATTTCCAGAGAAATATACTACAATATAATTTATTGTACATTAAAAAAGTCTTAAAAAAGTTAATTTTCCTTTCTACGTGCCACTAAAATATATAAAACCGTGTAAGTTTCGAAACACTCACATATGCGCTTCCTGTACAGCACACTGGTCAAACTTCTGTGTTATCATACTTACAGCCTCTATTTGGGAGTGCGTGACTTATTTTTATTCCCCAAAATCAACTTAAAGAGATATAGTTTCATCGTTGTAGTGGAAGTAAATACTTCCTCTGCAACGACATACTCATTGGAAATTAGTTTAGATGCATGAACCTTTGCGTAAATAGTGGTGGAGAGTTATTAAAACGATTTAATTTAAAATAAAAATAAAATAAAATGGGTCTATAGAAAATTTATTTTAGGTTTGTTTGTCTCTAGATAGCGCTGTGTGCTATTTTAAAGAATATTAAGAAATAGAAAGAAACAGAAACAATTAAAATGTAGAAAAAAGTCAGTCAAACAATTATTACAAATTTAGTTGTGTTGTGTTTTGGAATTCGGGTAAAGGAACATCAAAGAATATTCTCTCAAAACGAGGTATTAAAAAAAAAAATGATTACTGACGAATTAGATCTGATATGATAGATACCAATGCAATGAATAAAAAAATGAATCCAATTTAATACAAAAACTACATTGGCACTGCCTAAAGTCTTTTAATTCAAGATTCTAAACAATGATTACGCAATCTCAACGACGTGAAATTACATAAATACACATTTTCTGCTGCTAAGTAAGGTTGCCAGTGCTCCTTTATTTTTATATTTTATTACAAACCCTCTTTAACTAACATGACTACCCTATATTTTGAAAAGCTGCATCATGACATGGGCTTACGAAATTCAGGTGCTAAATTTTTTTTGAATGGACGCTCGAGCTCGAATTTAGCAAATCCGAAGTTTGTGCGTCTTTTTTTAATATTGTGGTCTTCTTAAGACAATAATTAAGGTATTAAGACGTTTGAAGTAGCAAAACTTTGAAGCATTTGCATCTCCCGAACATATTTAAATACGAATACCATGTTCGGAAGAATTGTTATTTATTGTTTTGGTTACAAAGTCTTAATAGCAGCAATAGAGTCTGACTTACCATAAGGAAGGTGGTGCATATGTTTGTTAATTTAGTGGTATAGAAAAAAAGCTCGCCCCTATCACCTGGGAACAAGGACATAGTTTACAAAATATGGGTCTGTCTGACATCTCTGCCTACCCCCTAGGGATTATAGACTTCAGTAGATAGAAAGGTAATTGTATCAGTCGGTGAGTACGACAATTTAGCGATAATAAGACAGTCAATTGATTTTATTCTAAGGAGGCCGGGGTACGCTATGACGTTACGAGTCCCGTGAGCGGAATCATTTGGAGGGGCGACGGTTTCGTTTTGAGTCCGGACGGACATTAAGGCGCACTCTTTTGGAAGCCATCAAGTAATTCAGACCCTCCAAACCCAACCGCTAATTCACTCGCTTAAATAAAGTGAAAAATAAAAGTGATTGTAAGAAGTGTAACTGTGGATTGAAATCTACGTCATGAACCCTCTACCAGAGAACCCTACTGATGACCCCTCAGCCGTTAACAATATTTTACCCAACATTAAACCAATACAGAAGGTGGGTACGTGGATATCGGTAGCCTCCAATTGAATAAACTATGGAAGGCGAAATTAGTCAGCGATCTCTTTCGGGTGTCTTATGAGGGACAGGATCGAAGTCATGTCAGTTACTAGTCAACGCATTTCGTATCGGTCAAGCTTACTAATATTATAAAGGCGAAAGTTGGTGAGGATGAATGGATTAATGGATGTTTGTTACTCTTTCACGCAAAAACGGCTAAAGGGATCTTGATGGAATTTGGCACAGAGATAGTTTATAGCCTGGATTAGCACATAGGCTATTTATCTTGGCAAAATGTACAGTTCCCGTTTTTCTTTTGTACAATGCGTTTCCTAATGCAGGTGCACATTTCTAAACAGCATATTATGAATTTACTCGTACATGTCAATTTCAATGATTTTGTATTTTGAGCCATTTTAGTCTGTTATGAAATTCAAATACGTGAACATATTTCCATAAACCAAATGTGTAATATAAAATCTGATGTAAGAACTTTAAATTTATTTAAACTTATTAAGTTGCTGCTCATTTTGATAGAGACTTAGATTATGATTTTGATAGGTGGCATGAGTATGGTCAAATATAAGAAGAACAAGGATAATGCAAGCACAATTTTTGTGACAGTAGAGAGTGATGGGATCCCTTCTCAGTTATTTGTTTCCACCACGTCACATAGCGCATTATTGGGATTTTTACAGCGTAATCTTCAAGAAAGTTGTCTTGTGAGTGAGAGTCATTGATTAGTACCTAAAGCCTGGCGTTCGGCGGCCTTTTATCGCTCCTTATTTTGCAAGTTTTGATATCAAAAAACAATATCACTTGACATTCATACAGGCAAATTTTTATGTCGTTTACGAAAATATTCGGGCGAAGGTGAAAAAAGGCTTGAAACAGTAAACCAAATTTTGTAAATACAATTTCATAAAAAAGATCATATTAGATGTAATATTTAGGTTAGGTACGATATCTTTCTTGTTTACCGCGATTAAGTCGCTATTTACATATCTAATAAGTATACAAGTCACGAAAGTGTAAGATAAGAACATCTACACAATGCGAGACATTATAAATAAGTATAACACATAAAACAAAAAGTTATAAAGGGTTTGGTGTTGTATTTTTATTAAGTCGATATATTTAAACAGGTCTACTCAGAATCTTACTAATATTATAAACGCGAAAGTTTGGATGTATGAACACAATTATGTGTATGGTCCAAACGTCAGGCAGTTCCAAGGTATGTAATACCTGTTACGTGATCGCGTTAAATCCCGTACATACCTATACATAATTATATCTTAGAACGCGAAAGTTTAAAAATTGGATGGATGGATATTTGTTTTTCAATTACGCCAGAACGGCTGACCGGATCTGGATGGAATTTGGCGCAGAGACAGATTATTGTGTGGAATAGCGCTAATGCTACTTTTTTGTCCAGGAAAAAGGTACGGTTCCCTTGGGATGTACTTGAATTTCTACGCGAACGAAGAAGCAGCTAGTCCAGAAATAAATACAAAATGTTGTTTTTATCTTTCTGTTACTAAAAAAATTGTTGCATTGTTGCTTTTTAAGAGACTTTTAAAGTTACCCCCAAGAGGTGGGTGGCAAGTACATTACATTCACTATATAGAAAAATATACTTATGTACCTAGGAAAAGTTGTACAAGAAAGTATGTCAGATTTCAAGACAGATCAACAAATAATATCAATCTCGGATAGGCAGTTTTTGGGGAGGTTTCTTTTATCTATTTTTTATCAATTCTGCCGTGGTGCCTAAAGACTAGTCACAACGTATGCGACCCACCATTGATGGGCAACAGTGCTGAGACGTGGGCGATCTATCGATCCATTTTAAAAGCTTTATTTACTATGAAAAAATATTCGTTTTTCTCTATAAGATTTTAAATCGGAACAACCGTGACAACCGCTGGAGAAGAGAGACATACTCCAAGTGTAGATTACAAAGAAAACAACCGACAAACTAAAGACATGGTAAAAAAAACAAGAAGTCATTGGATTTTAAATCCAAGACCACTCATTATAGAATCTTTTAGGAAAGCCTGAGATGATTTTGATTATCAATTTGTCAAGGCATCACAGAATATCTTGTTCAAATTAAGAACTGCCTAAAAGAGAAATTCCTCTGCCATAAATATATACGTATGTTAAGGTAATTAGTGTATGGTGTAATCAATATGACTTTCATTCCATACAAAAGGTATGCAAACTCCTAGGAATGAAAGTGTGGTTACAGTATTATTTGGAGTGAAACGTGTTGATAGTTGCCATGAAGTTGTGATTTTATGTGATATATATTAACATCCTTCAAAGTATCTTTACTCTGTTTGAAGAAACCCAAAAAATGTCCTTTTATCCTTTCCAAAGGCAGTTAAGAAGATAAACCAATTTCAACAACGTAATCACCATTGCCCTTGTAAGTGCCTTTTAAAATGTAATGTAGGATTTATAGTCTCGTATAAAAGCCTAAAACCCGTGTAATGGTCCTAAGCATGTTTTGAAAACGCATAACACCAGCTCAGAGCGTCCCGTGGGGAGGGCACGATAGGAAAAGAAGCATATTCACGTGGAAAGTGTAACTTTTTATAGATATGTAGTTTCTATAAATACATTTGTACGTATTGTGTGTTTGTTATGGAGTGGTGAAAGAATGTACCAAAAAATACAATATTATGTTAGTATCGTCAAGACGATTTGAAAGCTTTTGATAGAACGTTGTTATCTTTTTATAATCAAACATTAATTAGAACTTAAAATTATAATTTACGGAACTTCTTGATAGATAGATAGATAACTCTTTATTTGTACACTATTTTTACAATATATTTACACAATAAAATTATATCAAGCATAATATAATATACAAAGGGCGCCCTTATTGCTAGATGCAACCTCTTCCAGGCAACCTTAGGATGGATCAAAATGATTCGGAGAGACAGTGGCATTTGATTGTGCTTTATATGCAACAAACAAGATACGGCCGCAGTATGGGATGTGATTACTGACGCCATTGGATACTTACAAAAGCTGTGGCGTACTCTAACGATCCCGAGTCAAATAACAACATAGTACAAATAGCAATTAACGCCTCGTTATTTTTCACCAGTTTTATTTAATTTTTGACTCAAACGAGGTTATCATTTAGCTACAACCTAAGAATAATAAATTTACTTAAAAAAACAGTTTTAATCTTTCCTAAACCAGTTAGGTGTGAAGGATTTACTTGAATTCAAATTAAGCGTGCTATACAAAGGTAAGTACTCGTTATTAATAATTTAAAAATCTTTAGATTACTCATCGGATTTCGCCGAATTAGACATCCTGTATATCAAAAACTGGTGAAAGGTGAGTATTATATACTGCTATCCCTTTCTAAATTTTAAATCTTTACATTCCATGATATTATTAACGCGATCAGTCAGCATGTACCACGGCCAGTGCAATCTATTCGAAACGTCAGGCAATTCAAAGGCTTGCTATACCTACGAGTTTTACGTGATCGCCTTAATCTCCGTACGTACCTATATATACGTATTCATATTATCCCTTCGTGTAAGAAAGGCCTGATGGTTATACAATACGCTTACTACATACTCTTCTTTTATTATTTACCATCATCACGACTAAATGCAAAATTCATTAGCTTACCAGTTGCTAGGATGGTACGCTGAATATGATAATTGGATTAATTTGGAGGCTTATAGTGCGATTGGCCTTCGTAATCCCCGAATTTAAATAATCTCGTTATTTATGTTATTCCCTTTACTAGGACCAATGGCCGCGTATGCCATTTTATTATTATGTATTAATACTGCCTATTACTAGGATTTTTTTTACAGGAGCGGACATGATCCGACAGACTCCTTCATTAAGACTTAATCATTGCATTGACCGGTGTTGGATGAGAGCGGTGACTCTTTGGATTTGCGAGGAAGAAATCTTAACAAAATCATACAACGGGGACGGGCGGCTTTACTATCTCTTAATAAGTTTGAAGGCAGCTGAGACGTTGGAAAACGGATTTCCACTCGGATAAGTGGTAACTCCGACTGAGAAGTGTCAGGAATGATGACATTTCCAGGCCACAAGGAAGAGAAACTCGATAAAACATCTTAAGGGTCTGCTGGTGACGGGAAGGGCTAACTGTAACCCTAATAACGATTCTTACCACGTAGCGTTCGATTCTCCAGAGGGAGAGGGGTTTGTTATGCTCCAAGAAGATGGTGTTGCCAAGAATGGTGGACAGGATCTTCTGAAGACCGAGACATTTCAGGTAGGAATTGGACTGAGAAGCATTATAAGTACTGTATTGTTTTTGATAGTAAGTAGCTGAAAAAACCCAAAGTGTCCAGAGCGAGTCTGACTCCGCTAGTATTAAGATCGTTTATCGGTCATATGTTTCAATAATTTACTGTCAAAAAAATATGACGTAATCACGACACAAAACACAAGGTCAACTATGTATGTACCAACACGAAAAATAAGAGCGTCTAGTCCCACCTAGGCACAAATGGCTAATTACACTGTCGCCCAATTTCACACTACCCCAATTAGAACATGTTGTAATAAACATGTTCTAATTTGTTCTACTTCTTAGAAAAGGTCGTTTTAGCAAAGGGTTTTCATTAAACATATATAAATAGAGTATGATTTCGGTCACAGACGCCTTTTGTAATATAATTGCCGTCTTTAAAACGTTACTTTTGTTCCGTGCATAGAGAAACCGATTTTGATTTGACGCGTACGTTAAAAGGAGTTATCGTTTGGGTACAAACCATATCCAAAAAAAGGTTTTGTCTGAAAAGAGACGCGGTGATGAAGAGATGTGAGCATTTATCATAGCTTTTTGAACCTTTCGACATATTTGAAATTTCGTATTTTGTTACTTCAATAAAATAACGAACATATATATTATTATTGTATATTCGATACAATTTTCGTGATGCTACAGATTCGAAGAAGATTGTTTAATAACATAGAAAATTGTCTATTATTGTCAGAATTTATCCCAAGACGTTAACAGAAACAAAAGTTAGTGTTTTTGAACAACACACGCATCGCTATGATTATGATATGCTTCGTTGCACATTTGTTAGCTTCGAAGTGGACAATAAATAATAATGCAATGGGTAAGATATGACGAAATCTGTCAACACCATATTTGATGTACATCGCTGTTGTTTGTCAGTTCCTTTTGTTAGTTTATGATGAAATCATACATCTACATGATGTTTTTAAGTAATTTAAAAGCTATGGTTCTAAACCACACCAACACAAACCAATAAGTTACATTTTTACGGTACATTTTTTTTATAATACAGTAAGACGACATGACCACAAGAAGACAATATGGCGTCAAGCTTTACTGTAGCCTAAACATTAACTTTTAATGTTGATTTGTTTAAATACTACACAAAACTCTTACACAAATAAAATCGAGGGAATTTTCCCTCGGAAGAAATTTCCCGGGGAAGGGGGAAGTGGAGGAAGAGGGGGAGAGGAGGGGAGAGGCTAAGATGGGGAAAGGGAAGGGTTAGGGCCTCCGGTAACCTCACTCACTCGGTGAAAGCAATGTAAGCATTGCTTTAATGCCGGTTTTCTGTGAGGCCGTGGGATCACTCCGGTCGAGCCGGCCCATACGTGCTCATACTGTTTATCTTCATTAAACGTCAAAGTGGTACCTTCTATAGAAATTTGTATGAAATGATAACTTTTGAGGTCAGGACGCCTTTTCACTGTGCTGTAACGCTTTTTTTTACCGTGAAAAGGTTGTCGTGTCTAGCTTATTCCATTATCACGACTATCTGTCGTCGATATCGTTGAACGATTGTCGTGTCTAGTCTGTTGCCACTGAAATCGTGATGATAATTTACTATTTCACGGCAGTCGTCCTGTCGTTTTGCACAGCAGTCACCTAAGTCGCCTCTACTTGCTTTTAAAAGTTAGTAGTTTGTGTTAGCTCCCGTGTACAATACATGAAGATTATATTATAATTACTTTTAAAAAGATCGAAACGTCAGCAAGCGAAGTTAAGAAAGTTTTGGGACATTTTTATCGTAACTACGACAGGTAGTCGCGACTGCTATTCCTTATTCACGGCGGGTCGTGATGTTTTACTTATCGTTTGAAACTATCGTTTATTTGTTCCCATTGTCTCGATAGTCTGTCGCTATACAGTAGTAAGACATTGACGACAGATAATCGTGCCGTGATGTATTTGAACAACTCCATTTAAATATACAAACCATGGCGCTTTAGATATGATGACTATCTATCGTTACGACTGAGTGGGAACGCGCCTTTATACTTTGCTATTGTCGAACCATTTCCTTTTTTGTTGTTTGGCTTGAGAATTAAAAAAAATATAACAAACCTTAATATTGTAACAATGAAATTTTTTGGGTTTTATATAAAACTTAATTTCCTGAGGAATGACGTCAACAACATTAGCCAACAAGGTATGACGTCATGCCTTACTATTGTCAAATTATGCTCTGTTGATGTGGATTTGAAAATGATGAAATAAATAAAAACTCATGTGTCTTGCGTCAGAGGAATAAGGTTTGTACATATCTACTTACGTTCTTTACTAACATTCCATTGTATTACGGATTACAGGATACGTGCAAGTGACGCGGCGAACGAGAAACCAGCATACATTTTGTACGTTGTTATTCTTTCATGTAATTTTATGTTGTTCACTTTCACGTGGTTACAAATGCCCCAAAAGTGCCGTTTGTTAAAGGCTTAAGATGTATTTTGCTTTTATCCCCGTTCAAATTTTATATTTTTTAAATGCGTGAAAAAATTAAGTTACCGCTAATTCTAAGATGCTTACGTCACACGAGAGAGCCTTCTTATTCTTATGATTGATAACTGTATCAATTTGTCATCGATACAGTTGAAATTGATAACATCAACTATTTCATGCATTAGTACAATCATGGCAAAACTAAGACATGCATTAAAATAATTTACGTATTTCGGAGCCGAAGACTTAATATTACTCCGGGTTGAAGCAAGAAAGTGCCGTAATAACCGTTTATTGTTGAAATGGCTTGAATAGTAAATGCAGTTGCACGTAGAAGCCTCTTCAAACCTCCAAGGAGAAGCTAATGCATTCATACCTGAAAGCAAAAGTTATTACGACAGGATTGTATAGACCTTACCTTATAGAACATTTACCTCAGGGTTCATCTGCATGATTTCAAAGATAAATAAATAAGCTATTTGTTCAATGATTTTCCTACCAATAATGTGCATACATACACGCCAACCTGTATCGCCATAGGAGCAGCGTTTTAATCACCCACATTTTGCCAACTTTAATGTGGTGCACTTACGTAAAGGAGGGCAAGCATATTGCCGCCAAGCGGGCACTTTGGGAATTGATGTTAGGAAAATTCCTTCCTTTCCCTTTCAATAGAAAGGGGAAGGTAGGTAAGAAGGGAAGGAAATTGGAGAAAAAAAGGATATTACTTATACGGATGGATTGGGGGGTGTAATGTCGAGGAGGTCAGCGTCGCACACCTGTTATTGGCTATGGCCGGGTAGTCTGTGCCTTCTAACTACTACCTACTACCTAAGTACAGTATGTGGTTTATAAGGCCTATAAAAAAGGTTTAAAGTTGGTCTTACTTGTCTATGCCTACCTTGACTACTTTCTATCAGGCTTCCATATGCTTGATGGCCGGTCTAATAGTTTAAAAATAACTTTAGACATAATCATCTATATTCAGTCGTGTCAGCCATTAGAAATTATTACGTAACTATCACTTCGAGGACTGTGTATTTTATAAAATAGTTTATAATAAAAGTATTCTTTATTTTATTCCAAGACCTAAGGCATCAACATAACTTTTTTTTACCGAAATCCGTTTAGCTTTCATACATTAGGGGCAAATGGTAGTAAGTTCTGTTAAAAAAAGTTGTAAATCTTAGAAAGTATCAAACCAAGCTATCAAAACATGTTAATGTCTTGGCAACAAACCTATCTGGCGATGGTAGTGTTATACACTCAAGACTAAGAAGGAATAGTGTTCCAACCCTTCAAAGCCGATTCCTCAACTTAAAGTGAGTGAGGTCAATGGATTCTCCTCGCAGCTGAATGACATAACCAGACGTTAGTCAGAGAAATTAGTAGCTAAATGTGAAGAACAGATTGCTGCGCTGAGCAGGATACAAAAAAAAAATCTTAGAAAAAATAATGTAAACATTAGATTCGTATCTAATATCAAAAATTATATATTTTGTTTTACTAACTCTTAAACTTTCACGTTCCATACCTCTGAATTGCCTAACCGCGTTCAGTGCAACCTGGTCGAATCGTCAGGTAATTTAGAGGCTCTCCTATCTCTTTGCATTTCTGCTGTACTACCTACGAGTTCAACTGTTCGTTAAACCACTAGTTTATACTCTTATATACTCACTCTTGTTTCATTAAACACCGCAGTCAACCTTCAAGTTTCCCGAATCAAGATCAGGGCTCAAGATCAGTTTTTATGGCCCTAATCATAGGTGCTAAATTTCTCTGGCTCAAAACCTAATAGGCCAAAGTTAGGCTATTCGGACGACATATTAAACTACTGCCATGACCTAGAAAGGTATTACTGGTACCAATTTAGCTCAAACTTAATTAATCCTCCCGATAATATCTCAGGAACCCTCACTTACAACTTTGATCTCGGTCTAGACTGTTACATTGGAGCAGAGGTTTGGTGGAAATAAATTAGAATGAAATGTACTAAACCAATAAGTGTTGCCAGTTAAAATTAGAAAAAATACGGTAGAAATAATTTCAATAGTGGTAAATATGATAAGATACATAAAATGTCATTGTTGTAAGGTCATTTTTAAATATTAATTGTAAGAAACAGTCTCATAACCACTGATATTAACTATGAAAATCACTAACTAACAGTAACTGCCAAGTTATTCGTACCTCTCTTAGTACCTCTATTCGCACTCAAGTGAAGTTCTCATCTTATTCCTACCCTTTTATAATCCCACTATACGTTAATATTTATCAATCGACCAATAGTATTGCGTTACCGGCAAAACCAGTCAAAATAATATCTATTAACTTATTTTTATTAAATAGTGAACTGTGTTATCATCTATTATAGTTTGTCCCTATTTTTAATAAAATAAATAAGAGTTTTTAATGTGGCGACAACATAATGCTTAAGGTTCAATAAGAAAACTGATTCAGTGTTACTATTTGTAGGAATAAAGGTACGAACTGATTTTATAATATATCATCACAAATAATAAGTTAATTTATTATTAAAAATGCCACATAGTGTGTAAAATAGGTAGATCTTCCAAAATAGATGCACTGGTAATCTTAGGAACTGTGAATGAATAGAAACATTTGTAATGCGATATTGTGTGTGTATACGGTGACGGTAGCTGAAAATAAATTGTGACGTCACACATCATCCTTCATCGGGCAATAAATAGCCGCAATGAAGTGCAGCCTTTTGCGAGCGAACTACGAGCAGAGCGGACCAGCCTTATCAGTATCGTATTCCTTAATTGTTTTTATTAAGTAAGTCTCTTTGTAAAAAGTGGTGTTCTTGTTTTTCTCTTCTTTCCTCTCGCTTTCCTGCAATCTGTGAGAGTGATTTCGTAAAAAGAGACGGAATTGTGTAACAGGAAGCGGGGGAAGCGCGCGCTATTTAATTTGACCAATGAGCGCGCGCAGAGCTAGAGTTGGCCGTCAGATGGCAAATAGCTGTTATAAATTTAATTTCTGTCGCTGCTCAATTGATGTTTTTAATTTTGATTAAAAGAATAAGGATATAATGTTAACGTGGCTTATTACTAAGGTGGATGTTAGATGTTACACATCATATGCGACTTATGTAAGGAGCCGACTTCAACGTAGTGACCAGAAGGAAGGATTACATCTGATTCCTTCTGCTCACTACGTTTAAGTCGGCTTTCAGTCAAACTACGAAATGGCCAAACTTCGATGTTTTTATATTATCTACGTATTTACGGGAATTAAGGCGATCACGAAAGGTATTACATACCTCTGAATTGCCTGACGTTTCGACCAGGTTGCACTGGCCGTGGTCACAGGCTGACTTCGATGTTTTACTGAGCGACTGTCATTAGATCTCCACAACCCAAGTACTAGGCGATATCGAAGTTCTGTAGTCAGACCGGGTCGACTTTTTTTAGGGCTCCAACTACCCGTAACGAATGCAACAGATGTTCGCATGGCAACCGGGACCGACGGCTTAACGTGCTCTCCGAGGCACGGAGTGGTCTCAATAAGTTAAGAATGGGCACCCATCCATCAATTCACGTCTGATTCCTAAATACCTCATATTTAAACTGTAATAGGTAACGTATATTTCCATCCTATCACCAGAAACAAAGCACTCATATATATTTCAATGTAATATTTACGAACATAACGGCAAACACTTATCCCTTTCGATCTCACGGACCAGCTCGTAAAGTTGAAGCTAAAAGTTTCGTAGGGCCTAACACATTTCAGTGATTACGTTCTACGGGACACGAAATTGAAGTTGATGTTTTGCTACAAATTATTAAAGCAAAGTGATAACGAGGTGGTCTGTTTTCTGTTTAAGTAAATTTGACATTATTTGTTTGGTTGTGTTGAGCACATCGGAATTTGTCATAGTGTTTTATTTGACAGGGTTAGTCTAAGTAAAACCCTAGTTAATATTATAAAAGGTAAATTAAGTTTGCAGTGCATGCACGCATTAACTACTGAATCGATTATCATAGCAATTTGCATGCACGTTCCCAGGAGAACAGAAAAGAACATAATTCGAGCCTAAGCTAATATGGCCTAATAAGACCACGGCGAAAAGATAGTCATCATCATCTCCTAAGCGTTTGTGCCGGTTGCGTCTGGCAGAGCCCGGGGTCCGCTTTCCAACTTTTTCTCCTCCACTTCGCACATCTTCGGCACGGAGTCCTTCTTGGGTCTTCTCCAGTTCATCCTTTACGACGTCAAGCCATCCTTTCTTGGGTCTTCTCCTCTTACCAAGGTCTGGCGGAGGCGGCATGTCCAAACATTTGTTTGGCCAATGAAATAAACCATCGTCGAAATTCGGCCACCACGCGATCTCTAGTAAGAGTTAAATTTACGACTTTTATAGTTTTATTAATTGGTAACCTATATCAGAGAAATGCGTGTAAATCTGATTGTACCTACTCTGTACCGCTATCGAAAGCATGTTGTAATACCTAACGCCGTTCAATCCTCAATCATACCATCCATGGCGCATGACTACGACGCTACAAGTCACCACAGCGATTGATAAAGGAGCAGAAACTAGTCGGAGCTTCCCTGAAATACAATCGAAACCGAAACTCTGTCTGTCCTTGAGCCTGAGAGCTGAAAGAACCTTAAGAAAGAGAGAGATTCCTGTACCCTCTGGTTACGTCTACGAGAGGTAGACGTAACCAGAGGGTACAGGAATCTCTCCATCTAATGATTTTCTTTAGTCAGAGGCTGCAATGACTCTTCAAAAGAACGAGGAGCAACATTACTACTTAAATTGCCCAGGACACAGGATTATAACAATGGTTTCTGGGCATACGACCTCATTTATAAATAAGTAACGACTTAAAATCGTTATGGTATGAAACATATCATTTACTGAATTACCGTGATGTAGTAAATGTAGACATTCAGAGCAATACATATAAATCATTTAGCAAAGTAATTTGAAATGCTCATCATATAATTTTATTAATATTTATCGCGTTAATGTCCCCTCTGCCTACGGTACACACGCCAGTGTTCCTGAGTGCTAAATTTTCCTCAGGCTAAATGTCTCGGCCCTAGTCACAAGAGATAAAAAATTTGCGTCTAAAGAAAATAGGTCAAAGATTTAATTTTAATATCATTTGAATTAGAAAAATACAGAATTAGTAGAAATGCTAAGAAATTATGATTTACCTAATTATTATATGGGTATGTAAATATAGACTGTCAATTTGTATGATCGATGACACATATTTGTAATTATTTGGACTAAATATATTTACATATATACACCTTAACAGTAAATAATAAATAATCATTAATTGAAAATTTGAAATAACTCGAAATCCCTTCAACTATTAGAAAAGAGCTGATTATCTTCGAACGGCTGCCCAGGTGAAGATGATCTTGAACACTCTCGATCAAGTGAACTTTTAAACAAAAAAAAAAACTAAATCAAAAACGTTCTGTTTAGGAGCTTTGATGACACAGGCGCACAGATCCACACGTTAAACTTATAACACCCCACCTTTTTGCGTCTAAGCTTAAAAATAACGGGTTTTGCCTATATTCATTAATAGGCTAAAGTATATAATACTTCCCTCTACCAAATAACCTAAAATACTTAGTAATAGGGGAATATGTGGAAGTTAATATTCTTTGTCTTGCATTTTTCAATGGTCGCATGTAACTGTTAAAGTTGTGGAATGATCACCTATTATGTAGGTATAAGCCAAGGTTATGACTCTGATTAGCAACAGCCAGTGATGTTTACTGTTATGGCTGCTACGAAGAAACCTCTTCAGAAAATACTCAGCAGCGAGAGCAGATACAGTCGACTCAAGAAGAAAATAGTAAAACATAAACTAAAATGGCTTCCTATTCGCCAACGTCGTAATTTGCTGGCTCCAACTTCTAAACACCCCATCTTCACCTTCTTACTTAGTTCCCCACTTCCAAGACTTGTGCTCTATTCATGACAGGAATCTTTGTTCTACCAATAATTTGCTTCTCTCACAACTCCGACTTCATCAACTCTTCTTTCTATGTACAATCAGTCCTTCTCTGGAATGCGCTCAATCTTGAAATCAGGATGTCCACGAACCGTTTCACGTTTAAGAAGAAAGTACGAGAACTCCTCCACGACAAATTAGCGGAATAGCCACAACGCTAGTACACGACTGTTTAGTGGTGCTCGTAGTGTATTTACTTATATATATGATATGTATGTATATATATGTAATCTGTATAGGTATATAATATAAGTATGCATATTTGTGTATATATGAAACTGTGTGTATACTATCTGTACATGTAAGTAACGTAAATATTAGTTTGTTTCACTACATATTATAAAACAAAGTCCCCCGCTGCTTCTGTCTGTCTGTTCGCGATAAACTGAAAAGCGACGAGGCTCGACTCCGCTCGATACCACGGCCTCACAGAAAACCGGCTGTGAAACAATGCTGGCATTGCTTTTCGCCGCGTGAGTGAGGTTACCGGAGGCCATAACCCTTCCCTCTTCCCTATTCCCATCCTTCCCCTCTCCCCCTCTCTTCCCCTCTAATCCCCCTCTCCCGTCTTTCCGCTCTTCCTCCCTCTCCCCCTCTTCCCCTATTCCCACCTTAAAGGGCGGCAACGCACTTGTGACTCTTGAGTTACAGGTGCCCATGGGCGGCGGTAGTCATTTACCATCAGGTGACCCGTCTGCTTGTTTGCCCATACCATAAAAAAAAGCTACTGAACGGATTTTCATGCGGTTTTCACTAATAGACAGAGTGATTCATGAGGAAGGTTTAAGTGTATAATTTGTTAAGATTTTGTGTAAATTGATTGAAATACGTTGATGATTGTTGAAGATGATGCCCTAGGCATTAAGTCCGCCTTTGTACAAATGTGCATAAAGTTTTATATATTGGGTTTCTTTCATTACAGTTTTTGACATCTATAGATGAAATTCGTTTAAATATCTTTTCCTTTTTTGGTTTATAGCTTGGACCATACACCGAGACTCGCTAGGCACTTCATAGCAATTCGCAAAAAGGAAATGTCGTCAGATTAAAAGGGATGGCTCGGTTAATTACGATTTGACGTGTATATATTTTTTTGCCAGGCTAAAAAAATATCAGTAGATTTAAGTACATACGAAATACGAACTTTTTTGTGAGCCTCTTTATATTAGAAGCGCCGCTTTACTACCAAGATGGAATTAAACCTATTTCTGTAAGGCTGTAGTGAAGCGTAGAGGGTCTGTTACAATGTTTCGAATACTTTACAATCTATGTACTTTTTATTATTTCTTGTGTTTTTGAGTTAGTGACGTCAATGTGTATTTTTATATATATGTATGTTTGCATAAATGTACATACATATGTACTGTATGTGTAAGTATGTTTAAGAAATCGTTTGTTTTGTATGATGACGCTCAAAGCTCAACTGATCATCATCACGTTTTTAAAGGATCGGCAACGCGCATGCAAGTCTCCTAGAATTGCAAGCGTCCATAGGTAACCGCTGAACATCAGGTGGGCTTATGCTTTTTTGCCATCGAAGTGCTATAAAAAAGGAACCCTTACAAGATCCATTGTCGTCTGTCTGTCTGTCTGTCTGTCTGTCAAGACCATTTTTCTTAGGAACCTGTGGAGGCATCAAGTTGATATCTATATCATTAATAAATATGCAAATACTATATGCTGTCCGTTGAAGTTGTAAAGAAACAAGGTTCGAAGTCAACGTAATCAAAAGATACGGTCATTTAAGCCTTAGATTTTAACAAATTTGAACATTTCGCTGGTAAATCAAAATCTATAGGGTACTTCACATCAACTTAGACTCATAAAATTGTGTAAAAAGCAAGGTCTTACGGCACAAGTAAAGAAAAAAATCTGAAAGTCGTTAATTTGTTGTTATATTACATAAAAATATATTTTTTGGTTACTGGAATATTTTTTATATTTGGACTGAAAAATGTTACTTTGTCGTACATATGCCAATGTTTGGGAGAGTATTTTTAGAACTACTAAGT
Source organism: Callimorpha dominula (assembly GCA_949752705.1). NCBI lineage: Eukaryota > Metazoa > Arthropoda > Insecta > Lepidoptera > Erebidae > Callimorpha > Callimorpha dominula. The sequence continues at coordinate 20,551,983 of OX457005.1, forward strand.
TAAGTTTGTCTTTCGGGCAAAATCTTCGAGAACCGATTCTCAAAATGGACGTACTGTCTACATACAAGTTTACTTATGGAACCCTTGGTGCGAGAGCCAGACTCTCACTTGTACGGTTTTTTAATTAAATTCATAAAACTATATGTTGGGTTAATTAGAAGCTGTCTAGACAAGTTAACTAAACTGAAAGACCTTTGATTAGTTGTAACATACAAAATATTAACATTACAAAGCCGATATTGTGCACGTAAGTACGTGGATATGAGAACATGAGAGTTATTCATTTAGAAGCAACTTGGGAGGCTCAATGGAGAGAAATTGTATTGCTTAATGATGTGTGCTTATCGAGCAAACAACATTTAACTTTATGTTAATTACATTATAGTACTTTTTACTAGCTTCCTAACGTGGCTTCAATCGCGTGGAGTATGTAACTATATTGGCATTGGCCACACTTCACCCGATTGTAGCCACCAATGTAGAGGGCTCTGTTTCCTCATTTATACTCACAAACGGTCTATTATGCGCACAGATAAGGCAAGCAGGTTGAGTTAGCTTGGCTCCGTCCAGAAGCACAGAAGCTTTTTGGGGCGTTCACAGGCTTCTAGGAGCGACCTCGCATAACCGAGGATACTTACTGGTTGTAAGGTGACTCTCTCGCAGTCCAGGATAACGTGGGCGGCCGTTTCCTCCGCGTTGAGACATCCTCTACATAGAGGGCTGTCTGTCGCTTTGATGGTGAAGAGAATAATATATAACTATATTATGTTCACGTTAAGTACATCATCAGTCAATCAATCAATTAGCTGTCGCAGTCCACTCTGTATATAGGCATCTCATAATGTTCGCTATAGCACCAGATCCTCCGAATTCCGCAATCAGTATTATCCTATCCATGTGTCAAATTTAATTGAAATTCCTTTAAAGAGTTACGGAATTATATACATGTATTAATAAAGTACCACTTTTAGTAAATTTACCATTGAACATTATTTATTTAATGTATATTTGTACAGACTTGCTAAATTTAGTCACGCTTCGATGTGACACAGCCGTTCTAGTTTTTATTATCTTATTTACATGCCAATCAAGTAAACAGGTAAAAAATAGAACAGGCAAAGAGTTTGGTTTTTTAGGGTTCCGTTTCTCAAAAGGAAAAAGGAAACGGCTTGACCGATTTTTATGATTTTGTTTGTACTTACCGCGTCAAATAAAATCTTCTTAGCTTTGGTTTTAGTTTAGTTATAGTATATAGGTAGGTGACTCCGTTGTCAAGATTCTGTGTTTTTTAATGTTAGGGTTCCTAAAAAAAGGAATCCTTATAGAATCACTTTGTTGTCCGTTTATCTCTCTGTCCAGATACTTTTTCTCTTCAACGCGTGGAGGTATTGAAATTAATATCAAATACATATGTCTGCAGTTCCTTGAAGCCGTAAAAATTCAAAGTTAAAGTAAATAAAAGATACTTAAAGGATAGGATGGGATAATAGATAGCTTTTTTATCCTGTGGAAACCCCACCGAATCATCATCTCATCTATGCTTACGCTGAAGTGGTTGGTTGAAATCGATCCGACTAAAATCAAACGGTGTTCCGTCACAAGTGAGTCTATTGCAAGGGACTCGGGTGTTCCATGAGAGAACATTCCAGAGAACCCCGGCAGACCTCGGCCGCCTCTTAAACATTGTCCTAAATAGTCTTAACTAGTGTTGTAAATGCGAATAAGAGTTAGTATTTCGCTTTCACAGCTTATTTACAACATGAAATTTTGTTTAAGTTGTTAGGGATCTACATTAACGCGAACGAATCTACGGGCAAAACTTAGTATAATAACACATATATTTTTTAGACCTGTATTTAATAAAATAAATAAAAAAAAAAAACAAAATATAAAAGTTATTGGCATAATTCCTGATGAAGCACATCGAGTGTACTCGACACCTCGCTGAATAGGCAACGCTGCCTGTTCTACTAAGTTTACAGCTTTCAGTGGAAACTACCACGTTATAGTAGGGACACATCATTAGTGGGTACTTCACGGATATGTAATCATCAAAGGAGTACATTGAAAATAGGTCGGAAGAAAATGTTTAAGAGAAGACTGTTTACTTTGCTACATACTAAAATGAATCTTGTTAACTGTGTAAGAAAATACATAAATGAAGCTCAAGCTCTGCTTAGTTTGGGACTGGATGGCTTTATGTAATATGTCTCAAAATATTATTTAACAACAACTATAAATTATAGTGTTGTTTACTAAAGTTGATCATTTAATACAAACATAAACCAACTATGGGTAGGCCACGGGTTTGTTTATTAAGACATCTCTGGCACTAGCAATAATTCGAGTGACGCGGGTGACTTTATCTAATACCTTTAAACGAGCAATTCTTGTATATATATATAATTTGAATCTAGGAAACGGCTGCAACGATTTTGATAAAATTTTGTATACAGATACAGTTTTGCATTTTAAGTTCAACTGCATAGTTGTATTTCCTGTAAAAATGAAATTTTACAAAAAAAAAATACGATTTTACAAAAAGCTACCGAGCAAAGCTCGCTCTCCCACGTGATAGACATTCAAACAACGTGTATCCATTGTTGAAATGTTTATAAAAACACTTATACTCGTGACAACTATTTGGGGATCGCACAAATTTGTTACGGGTGGGATTTGAACCCACAAGACACTTGCCTCGTGATCATACATACTTCTTTCTTAAAAATGTAAATCTAAAAAGTTTGTGCTGCTGAACTTGTTAACCGCAGAGTTTATATTTATTGAAGAAGAAGCTACCTACCTCCTTTTTTTTTTGTGCGTGTGGAAACCCCCTCGGGCCGTCACCCCACCGGGGTTCTCGGTGGGGCGGTGTGTCGGAATCGAACCGTCTAAAACCACACGGTGTGCCGTACTGCGCCTTAAATAGGAGGGATCCGGGGACAGCTTTTATTAAGCCATCCGGAAGTTACCTATCACCTACCTTGACGACCCATGCATCATAGGAAGCGAGTTCGTTTCTTTGAATAACATAATTTAAATGTTCTATACTACAAAATGAGATAGGTCGACTTATGCCTGCATTTCTAGTCCAATTTGATTAGTGATATATATCAACCCGAATTTTATATAAGAACCGAAGAAAGTACGCCTAGTTTATCTAATGGAGCGTAATTCGTTGATTTTGTAAGTTCTTGCACAGGTAATGGCATTATTTGTTTGGGTACTTAAGATTACCGCTACATTTAATGGTAGGGTACAGTAATGTTCTCCTTAAATAATGTAACTGAGATCTGGAATACGGGAGCACGAAGACCGCATTTGTAACAGACATTGAGTGAAAAAAGAATTAAATGCCGTTGTCTTGGCATTCTGTTATGACTTTACCAATCCACGTTGGTTCTAGACCAGTAGTCTTATTTAATGATGAAGACGTCATTTATTTAATGTCTGAAAAAGAACAAATTACAACATTAATCAATAATATCTAATACAACGCCTGTTTTATATCTACTGATATTGAAAAAGTTGTAAGAACAGGTGTACATAATGAATTCTCATAAAGTTTTTTTTGGCGTAAGTATAAAGTTTTAAATTAGGAATTAGAGTGGATTTGTGATTCGGTGCAAAAGGCGATTTATTAAAAAAAAATTATGTCAAATATTTCATTATTCAAAAAAAGAATTCTATTCACAAATTGCATTATAATAGAGGTGGCTCATAAAACAGCCAATGAGCGTGTTCTAAAATCAGCTGTTAAGGAAATCGCGTGCTGCCGCAGTGCGACTACGGATCGATACGACCGCGACCGCTTGCACGCACTCCCTATCGTAAGCCGTACGCGATAGTCACCTTCTCAAATCTGTCGGTTTATACAAATTCAATTTTAGGCGCTTTGTTATAGCAACTTAGTGTTGAAGTTAATTGGGCTCTTTATATGGAAACGATTGTCTTGTCTTTGTTTTTGGTTGTCATTTATTTTAAGCGTTTTCATGGTCGTTTCTTTTTGAATATTTTATATATTAATATTTTAAGTTAGTGTTATTGGAATATTATAAAAGGCTTCGGGTCTAATACTACTGCAGTCATATTTTTAAATATTACAGTTACATTATTTCTTTAAATGTTGCTTAGGGTCATTCTGGGTTCATCTGAATGATGATCGGGACATTTGGAGGTCCCTAGTAATTAGATGGGACTCTACGTTATTTACAATAGAATCCACCGTTCTCATTATCGGCATTCTACAACGAATTTAACATTTTCTTGACGTACAAGATATATTTTAATTTATTTTTTCAGTGTAGAATATTTTAATGTGGTCAGTCCTCTCTCTCTATTTATCTTGTTCTCTTCTCTGCACTTGCGACAGTTTTCCTCTGCATGTGGTCCATACCATCTTAGTAAATTTTTTGGAATTTTATCACCGAAACTACCAGTAGCCAACTTTATCCAGACTTATCGTTGTACTTTGACCGAAGTATATTTATTTCAGCCAAAAGTATGGATGTATGCTTATGTTGCTAAGGTCAAATTCAATTGTTTAACAGTCTTCAGAATATTATAAAACTGGAAAAGTAAATTATTTACGTTTTTCAAATTATCTATTATTTTTTAATTGCTAACCCAAATATTAAAAGTAGATAGAAAAGTATGACGTCACATCGTTTTGACGTTTTACTGATTGACATGACAGGTAACTACAGTATTATGTATGACATACTTTGTACCTAACAGATGAACCTAGACCAGTGTTCACGTCATACATTAAATTGATTACGTTTGTGTCAAATTAAACTCGCAAATTAGCATGTACCGTGACGATTTAATTCCCAATAGCATTAAATGCACTAATTATTTTGTTATTCAGCGTTTATGCTAATTGCTTACTGTTTTGTGCTGATAAATAGGTTTGATTTCGACATTTTATAATATATTGAGCATTATTATGGATATCAATTTAATAACTACCAAAAACAATATCGTAGGTAATGGCGACGTCACCGGTTTTGCATTGATAGAGAATTTTTTGAAATTTGGAATGCGATTGTGTGGAGACGATTGTGCTCTTTTTTGTTTTTTTCAAAGGCAAAGGACACATAATTTTCGGAGCCCAGAAGCAATATACCTACTTGCAATTAAAACAACGATTAATAAAACATGTATTTAGATATTTTGGAATATATCGCATTTTATTAGTATTTATACGTGAGGAAGTCTTACTAAATCAAATACTACCTTCGAGAAATACGTTCTTACTAGATCTACAGCGCGTAGCGGCAGTTTAAAAAAGCAAATTATTTAAATCACTGGCGCAAAACTTCTTACTTCTATCTTCCATAATTCGCTTAACCGTAACGTTGAGTTAATTATTTGTGGCCGCGCTACAGATTAAACAGAATTTTATCCGATGAAAATATCCGATAATATCTATGTTCGTGCATCATTTGCTTGATAGCGCGCGAAATCTGATTTGTTTTTTAAGAATTTTAATATCGAATATTTCATTTGACAAATGGGTAGCAGTCACGAAATTTTGAATTTGGAATCATTTCTATTTCATTATTATTGGTTACGACAGGTTACGACATTAAACTTTATGATTTCATAAACAAACTAGATTTTACTTGCAGGTATGCCAACATCTTGGGTTTCTATCAACAAAATATAGCGTTGATATTTTTTTTACGATGAAAAGGCACTTTACTGTTACGTACTGTTTGATCATTGATCGATTTGGGGTATAATCGTAGGACGATAAGGATCACGTATTTATTTTAATTCGTTTAAAGAACACGAAATAACACTGAGTGTGCGTAATATTCCTTACTTTATGACTAAAAACACTGAATGTTAGGAAAAACTTAGGTCATGGTAAATAGTTTTCGCTATTTACAAAACCCAAACTAACCAAAGCGCTGAGGCTTAAACTATCCCAAAGCAATGAAAAATGAAGGTTCTAAACTTATCGCATTTGTTAGACTTCGCTTTGGGTTGCAAGATAAATTTGTTTGTACGGATGAAGATTTTAAACAGACAAGATGGACAACATCGTATACACAGTTTTAGGTTGAATAAAATACTCGCAAGACAAATAATGTTAATCGCACGTTACAAACCCTATTGCCGATAGCACCAATACAACACTAATCCTGTAAAACCGGAGACATACTATTAAAAACCGATGACATACGCCGAGCATCACACTATGAGCGCATGCGACGCGACATCGGGTGTTGATAGTGTGATGCTAGTCGTCAACCAGTCTTCTATAACATGGGGTTTTCTCCCTCGTGACTCGACTTGACTTCTACCTTTAGCACAATGTAACATAGTAATAATAATATAAAATAAAAATTTAAGACACTTCACACACGGCCGTCTGATCCCAAACTAGGCAGAACCTATACTATGGTACACACACATACACACAACAAATTATCGATTTAACTGTAGGTTCTTAAATACTGATAGACATACTTCGTTAATTATTGTTATAAGTAGGTACATATGTACACATAATACATAGAAAAATCAATGCAATCGGCATATTAGTAGAACGTTCTACAACCGCGCAACATAGGTATTCAATAAAAAAATCATATTTTTAATATGTTATTGCCATTAGAAAAAAAATATGTTTAAATATAAACCATTTGAAAGTGTTCATCAATATTAAGTAATTGGCAATTCGCTACACGTATGGTTCTTATAAAAAAAAGGCAAAAACAAAGAAATATTTTCACGCTGTAAAATGTTTAAGAAAATGTAAATTTGTAGATCATAAAGGAATTGTGAGCCATTGTAAATTTTCACGGCTCGGTTGTCACCGAGACGTCTTTTGGGAGATTAAAGTACAAAGAAATAGAATAACAAGACAGTATCAAGATGATATTCTCTTCACTACTGAGGTTTTACTACGATTTTGAATTGCGAATTCTTGTTTGTAAGTCTATGCAAAAAGGTCTGGTTGATTTCGTCAGCCAGTTACGTCAAAAGTAATAGGAAGAATATATAATAAAAGACGTCCATAACGGCGCCTTAATTTTTTTTAATGTAAAAAGAAATATATACAACATCGTCTTTAGGTTAACCATTATTGGTTGTTGAGCGCGGGTAGTAGTGGTTCCAAGTCTTTTTCATTTTTTACCGTAGATTGGAAACCTCCCAGTTACGCCCTGGCCGGCGAGGTCACGACAAAGCGATCATGTCTTAAACCTCGAGTATCGCTTATCCCCTGAGATTATCCCTGTTAATGTAGGAAGAAGCGAGTCAACAAACAATATGAAATAATAAAACATGGGCAGAAGTAATGGACGTCAAGATGTCAGACTGACAGATAATATTGTAAGGAAAGACTTTGTTGTTGACTCTGGTGTCTCTCTGGTGATAGTATAGTACCGTAATAGATATCTACTGTAGTGTATGTATGAGTAGTATTAGTTTTAGTATTAGTAGTATATATTAGTATTAGTAGTAGTAACTCATTTTTATTAAATAGTGAACTGTTTTATCATCTATTAATTTATTATAGTTTGCCCCTATTTTTAATAAAATAAATAAAAGAATTTTTGATGTGGTGAACACATATCAAAATAAAACTTTTTATGTATATGTAATTTTGCATCTTGGAACTGATCTGATGATGGAAATAGGAGTTGGATAGTGGAACTGTTCAGGGGCTAGTAAACCTATGGAGTTTGGGCTCATATGATTCGTTTCGAGGAGTCCAACGGATTGGGCTTGGGTTGATCTGATGATAAAGCCAGGAGGTGAATAACGCAAGTTTGTTTTTTTTTAGTTTTAAACTGTTCATTGGGGTCCACTATCTGTTTGAATTCGATTTTTAAACTTCCATTCGAGGGTCTCGTGGCTAAGTCTTCACTGAGTAGGTTAGCACATTACAAGGTTAAGTAATGCCAGCGAGGACAATCTTAGGATGGGTGACCACTATTAACATATTAAGACCCCCCACCGTGTCTCGAAGAGCACGTTAAGCCGTCGGTCGATACGAACATCAACATCTGTGGCATTCGGTAATTGGAGGATAAAAATCAACGACAAGATGGTCTTACAGTGGTTTTATAGTTTTTTTTCTCTTTTTCCTGTAAGCGTGCAGTGTGTAGTGTACCTACTGTATAAGTAAGCTTTGAGCCAAAAGATGCTATTGGAGCCGTTTTTTATCAATATTTAGATATCAAGAATTTATTGATTGAAATACCGTTTTTTACCATTTTTTCCATTTTTTTGGCACCTTACCTGACAATATCATGCTTTAAATTTACTTGCAATCAATTCCTTATAGTTGAATATAGATAAAAAAAAATACATTGGCTGATTGGATCTGACTAGACCTCACCCTGGCCAATGCGGCTTATATCATTTACATTATTAGAACTTTTGTAATTATCAACATATAAAATTTATATTGATATATGAATAGGCCAAACCATAAATTTTTTACACAAAATATCCTTATAGAAATGAGTCAATTATCTGATTAAATCTATTTAAAATAATAATGTTTGATAAAAAGTTTATCAATTATGAGTTATGACTTTTGTAGTCGCCTGACAGTTCTATCAACTATTCGTGTTCGTGGCCCACTTAAAACAAAATAACTATAAAAATATACAGTAATACTTAATTTATTTATTGTAATAGAAACCTATAAAATATAACTTAGAGATGATGGCTGGTCCATGCGTCATACTCGTGAACGGGTGCTGCTTGGGGTGACTGGTCGGCCTAGTCAGCGATGCTTTAGCCTATACTATTATTTTGGTTCGTTCAACTGCAACTCTAGCCTCTTAATCCAGTCACGAATTATTTTTAACAGTAGATTTTGCAACTGAATGAAGGTAGATGTGCACCTTGAATGATTTCTATGTTTAATAGGTTCAAACCTTCAACTGTATCACTGAGTGATTTTTATTTTTTTTAGTACTAACGTACTGAAAAAATAAAAATTTGCTTTTGGAGCATTTCAATAAAATGAAATTCAGGTGGCATCAGCTTGCATCCTGTTTACCTCTCGTGTAACACTAACACTATTATACATGTAGATCTGACTTTCAAAAAGAGTGGCTATGAGTTTCTTTGCCAGTATTCTTCTCATAAGGCCCTACGCATTTTGGAAACTGGAAGTTATAGATCGACACAAGCAGGCAGTAGATTTTGGTGTTTTCACCTAATTTACCTTGACAATCCAGTACATGCTGTGGCGTCTGTTTGTGCCGATCTATGATTTTAACTCTAGCTTCAATTTAACGTTCATAAATGTCACTTAGTGTCTTAATTGAATAAATGATTTTGAATTTTGAATTTTTTTAAATTTTTTTGAACTTAAAAAATAAACATACATTTATAGAGGAAGATAATAATAGTCTATTTGGTAGTCAAAAATAACAGACGGTACTGTAGCTTCCTAGAGAATCGTAACGAAACAGTATGGCTCCTTGTACATTTTCTTATATAAATATTAAACATCGGTCAATGTTATTGTTGCGTATCAATTGAACATTATTTTTCTACATGTTTTTCTTATGTAGTAAAGCAAAGCAATTGGGTCGATCCTGGGCTGCAAATAAATTATTTCATCTGACTCAAGCAAATTAACATCTTAAAATAATGACATAATTGTTCTCCGTTTTTATTTTAATCTCTAAATCAACATTAATAGTGTATTATTTGAAAACAGCTAGGCGTGAGACCATAATTGTTATTTGTGTTCATAATTGTTACTTCGTACAAAAATACATTGAAGGAAAGGAATTATTCAAATCGGTTCACAAATGGCGAAGATTTTGCGTACCATACACACAAAACGGCGACGCTACTAAACGTGTGCATATTTGGAGAATACAACTTTAGTAAATTTTATGATCGCTTTTGCACAGAAATTATGAAGCTTAAAGAAAAAAGTGTAAGATCAATTTTTGTACCTCTGTTGCTTACTGCTAAACATTACTACAGTGTAAGTGTTTATTGGTGAATACGCTAAGGTTTAATGGTCATTGAGGAGAGGGTGTTGTGAGTGTTTATATCGGAGGGATATAGTTGGCAACGCGCCAGTAACACCATTGTGAGTGTTTATAAACTACCGCTGACCATAAGTATGACTTCTGACGATTAATCTTCAAAACCCTGTTTATTTTATCACAAATTGTCTATAGGCATGTATCAATTGTGCTTTTATATCCTGAAATAATAACTGGACACATCTCACACACGGCCGTCTAATCCCAAACTAGGCAGAGCCTTTACTATGGTAACCAGACTGCTGATAAACATACTTATATATTTCTAAATACATACATATTATAGATAAATTACACCCAGACACAGAACAAAATGATCAATAGATTTTTTCAATATTTAGTTTAGAATAATATGGCTTTTAAAAATATGCTACCTAAATTGTTAAAACACAAAAACCATAATTAAATGAGTCATTTAAATTCTGTATTTCTTTAGAAATTTCTAATTTATACTAATATTATAAAGCTGAAATCTCAGGAACTACTAGTTCGAACTGAAAAGCTATTTTCATGTTGGATAGCCCATTTATCGAGAAAGGCTATAGGCTATATAACATCACGCTACGATCAATAGGAGCGGAGCAGTGATAGTGAAGCTGCGGGGACGGCTACATACTACATATAACATTTAATTGTTATTCTTCATATAACTTGTGAAATGCTTGCTCCACTCAGAGCTGTTTCAAGCTTTCAGATCATCACCAATATGGAATATTTATAGATAAAAGTAGAACTAGAAACAATAAAACTGACGCACTGTTTCAATAACACTATTATCCAAGTCAACGTACTCTCGACGGTTATGTAAAATTCAGACTAACTGCGCCACGAACGCGAACTGACCTTAAAGTGTCTGTGGAGTGCAACTATCGGTAAACTTTGAACTATGGGAATGACATCGAGAAATGGTGTGACCTCTTACTTTGCAGTCAGGATTACCGTGGAACAACACGGTAATCCTGACTGCAAAGTAAGAGGTCGTGGATTCGATTCCCAGGAGATATCATTGTAGGATTAGCACATAATATGTATGTATTTAGGAATATAATAATAAGTATGTTTTTCAGCAGTCTAGTTACCATAGTACAGTATCTGCTATGTTGGGATCAGACGTGTGTGAGGTGTCTCATTATTATTACATTATTAGGTTAAGCATTTATTTATTACAAATGTTGGTAATAGTATTAGTAAAAGTTCGGTTTGCGGTCCGTAGAGTCCAGTCAGAAACGAAGTTCCCTCTTACATACACATTCGTGATATCATAGAAAGAGACAGAGTTTTTTCTTTCAGATATTTAACACTCAACTCCTAAAATTGCCCTAAAATTTGGTACAATATCTGAAATTATTTCTGTACAATTAAAAAGATCACAAACAATTTGAACAAACAACATGTGTTATGTGTTAGGTTATATAAATACCTAGTCTTCTTTCATATAAAAATCATCATATCATTATGAATATGATATAAGTGTTATTGTTTGTACATGTTTTATGCGCTACCGTACCGTTCATCTATTCATCACAAAAATTTGCATATACATTGCCAGGCATAAAATAAAGGTGGTATTCATCCGGAAAAAAAAATCCCGTAGCATGTAGAAATTACGTTTACGCGAGCGAAGCCGCTTGCAAAAGCAGAGCAGACGGGTTACCTGATGGTAAGTGACTAACGCCGCCCATCACCTGCAACTCGAGAAGCAATACTTGTGTGCTGTGTTCCGCCGAACGAGTGAGGCAACCGAAGGCCCTATCCCCCCCCCCCTCCTTCCCCTACAACCACCCTTTCCCTACTCCCCCCTTAAAGGCCGACAACGCACCTATAATGCTTGAGTTGCAGGTGTCCATGGGTGAAGGTAGTCACTTACCATCAGGTGATCTGTCTGCCTATAAAAAAAACTTCACACCAAAACTACCCATGATTTCATCTATTTATTGGATGGACAAATCGACAATTTGTCCATCCAAAGGTTGCCTGGAAGAAATTGCTTTCAGTGATAAGGCCGCCCTTTGTACATATTCACCTGATGTATTTCTTGTAAAAATATTTTTGTTGGTGTACAATAAAGTTTATTACTATTCTATTCTATTATAAACAGCTTATAAAACTGTCTGATCATCATCATCCTCCGCGCCTTTACCCTAAGTTGGGGTCGGCTTTCAGTCTAACTACGAAGCGACTGCCATCAGACCTCCACAACCCGAGTACTAGGCGATATCGAAGTTCTGTAGTTAGACCAGGTTGTCGGATTTTTTAGGGCTCGTACTACCCGTAACGAATGCCACAGATGTTTGTATGGCACCCGGGACCGACGGTTTAATGGTCACCCATCCTAGACTGATCTGGCTAGTATTACTTAACTTTGTAACATGCTAACCTAATCGGTTACCACTTAGCCACGAGCCCCTCGATATTGATTTATGGCTGATATAATAAACAAAATTTAAAAAGTTTAATTAGTGAAATACAAACAAAACGCCTAGTGAAATACACAGAGCAATATCGCAAAATGACTCGACTCCTATTGTGATCGTTTTGAGGACTAGTATAAATTATAAATTTAAAATACCCCAAAATCAATAGTCCTGACAATGATTGGAAAAGAGCTGATAATCTCCGAACGGCTGAACTGTTCCCAACTTCATGTCATTTTTTACTCAAATTATAAAAAATTACAACGACAGTTACCATTCGCTCCACTTTCCTTCTTCTTCCTGAACAAAAACTCGAAGAAGAGCTTCATTAATATTAAGATATGACAACAATTTCACCCGAAATAAGAACAAATGCCATGCCATGCCAGCTTTAATGATCACGGATATAATATTAATGTCGGGCGAAAACCGCGATAGATTCTTTTATAAAAGTAGGGTCTAACTGGGAACATTATGGAATGAAGGTTTACAGATACAAAATACTTTAATTCGTTTTAATATTATTAAATGAATGGCGGGCCTGGTGGCTAGTGTTCGTGGATGCCTGGCCAGATCCTGACTGCAGGTTGTAGGTTAAATAATTGTGACGAGCACGATCATAATATATATTCTGTGTCTGGGTGTAATTTATCTATAATATGTATGTATTTAGAAATATTTAAGTATGTATCAGCAGTCTGATTACCATAGTACAGGATTTGCCTAATTTTGGATCAGACGGCCGTGTGTGCTGTGTCTCAAGTTAACAATAAATAAAAATCAAATTTTAAAATCCTTTCAACGATTAGAAAGGAGCTGATGATTTTCTTCAATTATATCTAAGAACACTCTCGATCAAGTCACCTTTTAAACAAAGCAAATCGCACTTTTTTATGGTATCACTCCGGTTGAGCCGGCCCCTTACGTGCTAAAACATGGCTCTCATTCGGTTAAACTTTTGCGTCGGGGGTTAAAACAGAACTTGCATTAAACTCGCTTCTACGAGTAACAATAGAGTTCGTATTTCGATGGTAACTTAATCGAGTGTTGTGGCCTTAATAGTTTCGCGAGTTTATTTTTTGCTGAGCAACATGTCACAGGCAGGATTAGAGGCGTGGACAAGTGTCATACGTCTCGTGTGAGGCATTGACTTTTTGCGACTAAAGTTTGAGGGAGTTTTGAGTTTTGGGTTATGCGGATTTGTGTTTAATTAACTCAACGTTTCGTTTTTACTTTGTGAGGCGTATTTAAGGATCACTATTAACTTTAAAGTAAAACATATTTCTTGTTTTTCTGTTTTAAACTTTTTTTACAAAAGGAAGTTGGTCAATAATATTTTTTTTTTAAGTCTATAAACCTCTACCATTTGACTGCACGATGACGCGTTTTTTTCAGACTCAAACCGACTCAAACAACAATACATCCCTATAGCCTATAGTCTCGAGTCAAGTAGTCCCTAGAAGGATTACCACTCAACAACCGACAGACTTCGAACGCCTGTCAGATCGTAAGGCAGTGGCGTCGAATACTGCGTGGGGGCAAAGAGAGGCCACAATTCCAGGCTTACATATGCTGCTGAACCTGCTGTTCTTAAGTCTGTGCTCATGGAGGTCAAAGATGCATCTTCTGCGTGATGGGAGTGTGCAGATTCTCTCCCGTTCCCTTTTCGCCGCCTTTTAGGAGCTCATCACCTCCTAGCAGAATGAGGAGACGGAATGGTTTTAATCATATGGTTAATAAAAAACAATATGACTAATATGAAGTTACTACTATTATATATTAAGTAAGTATATGGTAATTGTTTGGTAAAAAACATATTTGTTGACTCGACATATTTTATCTCAAGAGAATTATTTGCATGTCTTCAGTGTATTTGTAATACTACTTCCGCTACTACAGTCGCTAATAATACTTTTTTTTTTTAATGGGATATGGGGCAAATGGGCAGACGGGTCACCTGATGGTAAATGACTATCACCGCCCATGGACACCTGCAACTAAAGAGTCATAAGTGCCTTGGCGGCCTTTAAGGTGGGAAGGGGGGAGGGTGAGATGGCCTAGAGGAAGAGGCGAAGAGGGACAGAGGGAAGGGTTAGGGCTTCCAGTAACCTCACTCACTCGGCGAAACACAATGTAAAACATTGCTTAACTGCCGGTTTTCTGTGAGGCCATGGTTCTCATGGCTCTCCCACAGTAACATTTAATGTTAAAACATAACAATTTGTTTTTAGTAACTATAATACTTTGTGACACTTTTAATCAATATTTTAAGATAATAAAGTTCTAGTACTTTAACACCGCGGAAACCTTGTACCCAAACAGTAATAATAATATTTTTAATTATACACCCTCTTACACAACCGACTTGTATAGCGGTGAGATTGGTACTAAAGTATAATAATGAACGGGGTAACAATCACGTGGCAATACCAGTGATGTTATTTGCGTTATCAGCCCAACAATGAAGCTCCATCGACGTTACGTAGTATCAAAAACAGAACTACGCTATCAGTGATTGTTAACCGCGATTTCGTATAGGGCTCAGGTATGTCCTCATTCGGACGGTTTCAATTCCTATATTTATTTGCGGTACCTATCCTAATTCCTGTAATTAAGGGGTAAATTCCAATTTATGTTTAGAACGTATAATAGTACCTACGGTTTCCGGATAATTTCATTTTCATTCCATAGGTATACTTAGTATACTGTACGCTAGTATACTAAGTTGACGGTGAGCGTCAAATTGTAAAAAAATATCATAAATAAGTTTTATAGAAAAACCATTTTTAGATTTTTATTCGCCATAATTAAAAAGTTTGACACTGTACTGTTGTGAAATTTCTTTGAAGGAAATTATAATTTGAAGGAGAACCCCTTATATGGAGTGGATTCCCTTTATACTCATCTACCAAAGGCAGTAGTATTCTACGGGCTGACTTAAAGATAGCTGGCAAGCAAGGGCAGCTGACCACTTTTAAATTACTTGCGTTAGCATCAAATTTTATCAAAATTATATATAGTGTTTTTATTAAAAATTAGACTATTAATTAAATATAAAAATGAAAAATAAAAATTATAACGACACATAATATACCATTGCGTATGCAAATTTTAGCAACATAGGAGGATGAGAGAAGGTCAGTTAAATATAGAATTTGAACGCTTTTTCCATAGATTTTTTTATACAACTGATAATAAGCGTTGCTCGTAAATACTTAAATTGTAATGTCCGGCGCTGGGCGTTCCACTAGCTGAGCCACTAGCTAAGGCGAACGCCAAGCGCGATAGCATGGCGCGGTGCTGTGTGACACCTTCTATATTAAAGGAACAAGTCCTGGTTGAAAATGACATTGCTGAATGCACCAGCATCAGTGGTGAAGCGGACTGCAAAGCGGCAACGTTATACGAAAATCTCCGCCTATCGCCTAGTGCGAATATAGGTCTGTAGTCCGTAGTCCGTCTGGGAATAGAAATGGCCGCGACCGCAGGCCGTAATGCCACCTGCGGCTGTAGTCTGCAGCTCGTCTCGGACTTGTACCTTTACTAGTACATTAAAACCTGCTCACGACGCGTCACCGTCAAATCTATGACAGCATGGCGCTAATTATAAACCCCTAAACAATATTCACTTTAAAATTAATCACATTTATATTCCTCATTATATCAACTAATCCTAGTTCGCACACTTCGCAGTAATCGCATCTCCATTGCGCTCATTCCAATTAGATTTACGGAATCCTATTACTAAGCCTCCGCTGGCCACGTCGTTTGTCAGTTGGCAGGCTCTATCTCATGTACCATAATTGGTAGACAGTGAAAATTTTCACAGGGTATATACTTCTATTGCCGCTATAACGACAAATAATAAAAATGAAATAAAATAAAAAATTAAAGGAGGCTTAAACAAGAAAGAGGTTTTTTTTCTGCGTCCAGGCTATACCCCATGTACCGTAGTAAGCAGATAGTTGAAAATCTTACAGTCTGTATTTTTGTTGATACCATAACAATAAATAGTAAAACATATATTAAAACCACGCTGCTGATACACACACTTATATACCCAAATACAAACTGTAGATACATTAAACCCAGACATTGAACAAATGATCGTGCTCATCCCACAGTTATTTGGGTGGGAATTTAACCCACGACCTCTTGCTCAGCAGTCAAGATCACTAACCACTAGACCAACAGGCCCGTTAATGCAAAACAACAAATATCGTGGATACCTAATGATTGGATTTAAAGCTGAAAAATTACATTACTTAGAAAGAAATATTATTTCTTTATCAAGTCAACATTGCATAACGAATTGAAGGAAATAATGTATTAATTTTTTGAAAGTATTATTATTTTTGTAAACTAACACTCTATAAATGTTATATATAGCAATTCTTACAATATCATTGTCTCTAGTGCCAGAAGATCCTTGTATTTAGACGTTATAGCCACTTTTGTCGCACTACGGTCTGTTGTGAGTATTTTCTGCATAAACTGACCTACTTACAGTAAAGTAAACTTAATGTTAAAACGTAGACCATCACATTGCAGTGTACGATTCGCCTTATATTAACATTGACTTTTAATGACCTATGAGCGGTGATATACTCGCTGAGGGCAAATATTGGTATGCATAAGTATTTGAATCAAACCAAATCAAATCAATTTATTCACTGTTTCTTACAGGTAAAAATATAATAGTTGTTATAGTTTAGTAAGGGTACAACCGTAACATGCCTGATTAGGCGTCCAGTGAGATTATATAAATCACTTAAAATTACGCTATTGAATAATATTGAATTTTCGCAGTTTCTATGTATTTCTTTATAGAATACTAGCTACCAGGCCACGCGTTGCTGTGGCTAGGTAATTTGCAATAAAATAAAACAAAAAATGTTGTCCTGTCTTAACTATGAATATTGGACAATCGCGCCAACTGTTAAACGGCTGATAATTATGTCAAAAGCGCTAAGGTTATATTAGAAAAGTCATTCTGATTAAGTTTTCTTAAATTTTCTTATTTATTCCGCGAAACTTTTTTAATTTATTCTTTCTTAAGAACCTTCTCCTGGTAATAACAAACACAAAAAAAAGACATAGCGAAATCGGTCCAGCCGTTCACGCGTGATGCCATGACCAAGGGAAATAGGGATTAATTTATATATATATATATATAGATAGAAGACACATGTATGTATTAACAAAAAAATATCTAAGTAAGTTTACAGAAGCTATGCTTAGTTTGTGCCTGGATAGTGGTGTTTAATATGTCCCATTATAGAGAATTTCGTGTAGATCCTTAGCTAAAACTCATGGACCCGTAAAGCTCCCATTCCTCAGGCCGGTTATCTATCAATAAATCGCTGTCTCGAGGCTAGACCTCCCAGGATTTGGCTTTATGCCAGCAATCATGTATTATTCTGACCTATAAACACACCATGAATATAGGCCAGCCATAATACAGTTACATTTTAATTACATTCCACTTTCCTCTTTCTTTCTCTTATTATGATTCTTCACAAAGCCAAATTGTTACTAAAAATGTTGAGTTCGATTTTAAGAAAAAAACGTTTTTTGACGTATGTTGTGTGAGTTTGAAAATTTTCATATGAGCTGGTCAGCTCATATGAAAAATTATCTGGTCCCTTTAACTTTTTTGTTTGTTATAAGTTTATATTGTGTGTCTGTGTGTCTTTTTGTGGCATCATAGCTCTACGGATGGACCGATTTTCTTTTCGTTTGAAAGGTGACTTGATCGAGAGTGTTCTTAGCTATAAATTAAGAAAATCTGTTCAGTCGTTCGAAGATCATTAGCCATATTCTACTCTCTAAATGTATGTACTCGAATGAATCGTATCGTACCCGTCATCTGTTTATTTAAATTCTACCCTTCAGCATTAGTTAAAGAATCTGAGAGTAATCTAATCTCTCTATCTCTCTCAATCTAATTACTCTTGAGATGGTTTTCATCAACTAAAGGTTTTTATTTTCTTTTGGAAATGATTTTTTTTTATGGTAAATTTTATAAGGGGTTTTTTTTTATAAATATATATCAAATTATGACTTTATATAAAGTTAATGTTTTCTGCAATTTCGATTGTTAATAAATGAGTCACCCTTAATAAATCCAAGGCCTAGAATGATAGGTACATCGATGGTCCTACGAGCTATTGCAGAGTAGTTATTTATTTAAATTTGGATTGTTATTAGTTGTTTCCTTATACTCGTAAAATTACAAATTAATCAAGAAACCCAACACAAATCTGTTCATGAAACAAAATAAAAAAATCAACTCCCAAAATAACAATCTGCCATATCCAGGCAAATGTATATTATTATGTACGGTGTGATATCACGGTTGAGTAATTGAGTCTTGTTAGAAGGACTATGATACGTTATCATGTTTGTACATGCACTCACGATTTAAGAGATATATGTAAATGGCCATCCATTAGGTATAATATAAAATTTGCAGTCATACATGATATATACACACATCAAAAGTGTCTGAGGATCAAGTACATTTTAGAGTATCGCCGCAATTGAGGATTATGTAGGATTATGTATTATTTTAACTTTTATGGATCGTTATTGATTCTTTTTAATGAATTTCACTATTTGAATAAAGAATTTTCTTAAAATTTTGATTAAAAATATAAAATCAACTGTCAATCAGGATTCCTATTCAAGTGTGTAATAGCGTTTTTAAAAAACCATTACAATATCGTCATCGGAACTGAAAGAAATTGCATCGATATGTATCGACGACATCATTTGACACGAGCAGAGATAATGAGAGCCGTCGGAATGTTGCAAGCTGGTTCCAGGCAACGTACTGTGGCTGTCGGCTCTTGGCACTACACAGAGCGTCATATAATTGATCGTTATATAAAATCCTCATTTTTGTCTTTTTTTTGCCAAGTTTTAATATAACCATAAAGGCCCAGCAGTAGCATCACAAAAACTACAAAAACAGCTGCTTGAAATTGACAAATGGCTGGAAAAGTGGAGAATAAAGCCAAATGTCTCTAAATCCAAACAAATAACGTTTACGCTTTGTAGAGGAGACCGCCCAGCGGTAAAAAGAAGAGAAGCAGATTCACAGTTTAAGAGACTCTACTGGCTCATTGGGAGACAGTCACCACTAACTTTGAACAACAAGATGTTGGTCTATAAATGCATAACAAAACCAATATGGACATATGGGATTCAACTCTGGGGATCCGCTAGTAATTCCAACCTGGAAATCCTGCAAAGGTTTCAAAATAAAGCACTAAGAGCAATGTCAAACTCACCATGGTTTGCTAGAAATGTGGAGATACATGAATACTTGGAAGCGCCAACAGTCAAAGAGGAGGTAAACAGATACTGTGCCAAATACAAGAAGAGGCTGCAAATACACACAAATCAACTCGCTAGAGATCTAGTTCACACCAACAAGAATACTACAAGACTGAAAAGATGGCAGATATTACAGTTGGACCAGAGATGCTAGAAGCCTGGAAAGCAGACACCATTTTGTAAAACTGAGGGAGAGAATTTACGGAATTGCCCCTCTTAACCAAACCCCTTAGCCAAAACATCAGATTATGACTTCGTCGATCGCAGATTTAAAAAAAAAAAAAAGTTTTAATATCAGTTCACTCCAACGTGGCCCTGTTCTGAAGACCGAAAAAATCCAATACCTTTAACACTCGAGTCAATAAGACGAGTATGAAGATGTTCCCTAATAAAACACCCACATATATATTTGGTAACATATAAATCATAATACCACAATAAGTATTGAAATTTTAGAGCTGTGGCAATATATTTTGGCAATTTCATTTTTCTGTTACAGAGCCGAGTGTATAAATCTTACATATAAGAATATTACCTTTACTATGTGGAGCTGGATTACGAGATCTACAAAGCGGTATGGTCCATATATTGGAATCGAAGCATGACCGAAAATACATATTTTAATTCGATGCATGTTTAAATATTATTACGAATCATCAGCAAAAATGTCTTGTAATTTTATGAATTTCTGTTAAAACGCACTAGGTTTTATTATTTATTTAATTAGAATATAGTAAAATAAAAGTATGCCGAAGGACCGATGGCCGTTTTAGCAGATGTGTACTAGAGTGGAGACCGCGAATCGGTAAACGGAAGGTAGGACCCCCGAGCCAGATGGATCGACGACCTGAAGAAGGTAGCAGGGATGGACTGGATGCGGAAGGCGGAGGACCGGGTGCTGTGACGCCCATTGGGAGAGGCCTATGTCCAGCAGTGGACTATGATAGGCTGATTGATTTATTGAAAAGAAAAGTTACATAACAGAATTCCTTATAGCTAAAGTAAGACTACCTAACAAACAAAGGGCCTCAGCGACACGATTTTATGTTACAGATATCAAGTTATATAACTCCATCGTTAGAACAAAGACCCCGCAGTTGCAAAATTAAGTCGTTCCCAAAACCCATTATAAAACCACAACACACAAAACCAAACAGTCCGTACCCGAATTCATCCACGTATTTCGAATTAAAATACCCTCAAATAAAGCTATATCGAAAGGGTTGTTTTGTCCGGACACGCACGGACACGCTATGCGCATACTAATTTTGTCTACATGGATCGAGAACTGCCATATTGTAAACTGAAGCATAATATAATTTGTAATGCACAGGTGATTGAATTTAACTTTTGATTCTCTGTAGCAATGTTTATTTTATATTCTACAAGCTGACCCGCGCTACTTCATCTGCGTATATAAATTTTCCCCGTTTCTGCAACATTTTTCATTGTTGTAGCATGATGATATATACGGGCTATCCAACACTAAAATATTTTTTTAATTCAAACCAGTAGTTCCTGAGATTAGCGCGTTCAACCAAACAATAACATTATATAGCTTTATAATATTAGAATAGATTAGAACTTATAGAACAAGCTTCGCATACTTTTAGCTCTGTCATAAATAGTCATAATCCAAGAAAGAAAATTATAAATTGGCTTATCTAATAAAAGTCTGATACTGACTGTGCAAGAAATGCGAAATTATAGCCAGGTGTTCCTTATAAAACTGATACCCTATAATCTGCTATTGGCCTTAGCTGCCATCCGGTGGCGAAACCTCGCAAAAGTTAATCACTAATTAGGTTTAAAAATAACTTGTCCTGGTCATTTACGTTACATTACTCTGTGTTGATAAAAATGCAACTAATGCCAGAAAATCATATAGAAGATCATATCTTAATCACTTACTTCTTGATGAAAGGTTATAATCCGTGTAGATTCTCTGAAGATTTTTCCGTTGTGATTCGTCTGAAGATTTACCTCATCTACAGATCAGAGAAATATTTTTTTAGAATATTGAACCCAGTTATGTAGACGTAAATATGATTTATATTTACGTCTACATTGCTGCTTTATATTTAAAGTAAAATTCAATAAAAATCAAAATCAATAAAATTCAAAATTATTTATTTCAAATAAACCCATTGTAGATATTTTTGAATTGTCAGGAGTAGGAGTCAGTTAGTATAAGTCGGTCATGAAGCTAGTAGCCTGTTGCAATACGTAGATTCTGTGGAGAAGAACAGGCAAGAAACTCCAATTTTTCAATATTTATACCAGTTTCTAAAATTTTACCTTTTTTTCAGGCGTTATATGCTAGTAAACTAGTACCCTCTTTTATTAATTGACAGTAATTACAATGTTCTTGAAAGCTTTGTAATATTTTCTTTTAACTACGTTTATTTAAAAAAAATCATACCAAAGCAAAGGTTGAAGGCACTTTGTGACCAATTTTGTAAAACATAAAACTAATTTGCCAGCGAATATAAATTTAAAAAGTTAGACTCGACTGCGTGACTAACATTATAGGACATATAAATAAAAACTCATTTAACTGCTAACACAGCATTAAGTTTAAAACAAATGTTCACACCTAGCTTCTCTCCAACTCAACCAATTTAAATGGGTAAAAGCTAAAATGAAAGAATTTGTTCCAGCGAGTGTTGTTGCGTGTCCAAAACGAACCGAGTACCTCAATTTGATTAAAACAGATATAGGGAAATAAAGTTAAGAAAACAAAACAAATGTACAGGAGAGAATCGCCTTTGAGGTTAGCTTGATAAGGATGAGAGTTAGATGATTTCCAACGCTTGATAACAAATCTTGAATACCTGTCGGTTAGATAGAACGGCCAGATGATGGGTTCGTAAGAGATTTAAATATATAGATAAGTTAGACCAGACTTCGCCTGATGAGTCCTCAAAAGTCATCACTCGATATTTGAAATAGGTACGTATTTTTTTTTATTTAACAATTTGTTCAAATGTTTTGTCACCGCAACTATACTTAGCTTTGTCAAAATTACAATTATTATGAAAATAAAGAACTTATTGCGTGTTGCAAATATTTAAGATAGCTAACTGCCTGTGTCGATCTATAAATGTCTCTAAGTGCCCGCTTCTAAATAGTTAAGTCTTGTGAGAAGAAATCGGCCAAATAAACCCACGGCCACTCTTTTAAATCACCAGATAGGTTTAAATTATTTTGTGAAATGTATAACAGCACTGTTTTGTTGTGCGCTATTATGTTATTAAGATTCGAAATCAGTAAACTAACTAACTAAGTTATGAAAATAGGATATTGAAAAC
The DNA here is from genome assembly GCA_949752705.1 of Callimorpha dominula. Lineage (NCBI taxonomy): Eukaryota > Metazoa > Arthropoda > Insecta > Lepidoptera > Erebidae > Callimorpha > Callimorpha dominula. The sequence goes on from OX457005.1 coordinate 20,575,089, forward strand.
TAATAAAACCGACACTAAGTACCTACTTATATACTATTGTGTAAGGATTATCTGTAAGCAATATGTATCTTTCTGAAAATAAATAAATAAAAAAAGTGCGACTGACTGACTGACTTACGCCCTGATGGTTCGGTTTCAAACAACTTTGTATGTAGATAGATAGTACGTCCATCTCGGAAATCATATCTCGAAGAGTATGCCCGTCTTTTTTGAAAGACAAACTTAAGTTTGCAGTTCTAAAAATACTCTCCCATACATTGATTTACGAAGAAGTCAACTTTCCTACCGCAAAATATAAGTTTGTAATCGCAGAAACTATTTTTTATGTGATAAGTAAGGCTGAAATAGCCGTATCTTTTCATTGCGTTGACTTAGACATAAGTCTTTGGTATTAATTTCAATTTGATGCGTCCACGGGTTCCTGGTAAATAGGGTCTGGAAAGACAGACAGACAGACGGACAACAAAGTGATCCCAAAGGGTTCATATTTTCGTTTAGACTTTTAGAGGAACGGAACCCTAAAAGAAGAATAGAACGTATTTGAAATATTCTGTGTGAATCTAAAAGCAATTTAATCCCAAGACTTTTATTTTTCATATAGTCCATTATTAAGCAATCACCCTTCAGGCTTAGTTTTCCTTTTACTGTGAACTTAAACTTTATTATTATTATACTTAAACTTGTTTATTATTATCTGGGACTTTATTATAAAATCGCACACGTTAACCTCGAAACGGCTTGTTAATATTTTGGAGCCTGGAGGCAGGTACAACAAGTTTATGTTTATGACTTGTGATAAAGGAGTGGAAGTTTATCACTTTAACTGATCCTTATTTTTATGAACAATAATAAAGTTTTCATAGATATATTGACATGCCACCGATTTTATTTTTTAAACTTCTACCTCAGTGAATGGCGATGATCTAAGTTATAAATTGCTTGGATAGCCCTCCTCTGAAGAACAAAGATAAATCGAATATCGGCAGTTCCCGGCAGAAGAATACCATACGACATTATATTATAAAAGCCTCATGCCTCTATCCCTCAAAATCCAAAATATTTGATAATCACACTATTTACTCTATAATAAAACTGAAGAGTTTTTTGTTTAAGCGGGCTCATCTCTGAAACTACCCAGTTGGAATCAAAAAAATCTTTTTGTATTGGATATAGTATTCATTAAGGAAGGTTATAGGCTATGTAACATTACGCTACGGCTCTTAAGAGCGGAGCAGTGGCCATAAACGCAGGTGAAACTGCGGAAAACCGCTAGTAGATTATATTATCATCAATCAATTGTCTAAAACATATATTAGACAATTGATTGATAGTATAGATTCAAGAAAAAGAAAGTATCATGTAACTAGATTCGGTTAAGGTTTACTTTAATATTTAAACTAAAAAAAGGCGTGTGTCAGCTTCGACGCACGACTGGAGTTTACAATTTACTGGAGGCTCTCTCTCTCTCTCCTCTCTCTCTCTCTCCTCCTCTCTCTTTATCTCTCTCATCATTTGTAGACTCTGTACAGTATCTATATATATATCATAAAGGTATATACACATATCTACTTACATGCGTCGAGGATAAGGAGTAAACTCCAATAAAGGACAACGAAGCGTTAAAGGGTTACGCTGCCCTACGATCACTAAATTTTACTCTTTATATAGAAAATCCATTCTTAAGGAGTAAACCCAAAAAATTGTGTTTAAAGAACTTATTCTCTAAAAGACAAAGTCACATGACAATAATAGGTAGTTAGTGTACATCCATTTTACATTCCACCGCGTCACATCGTTCGTCATAATAATTATTTAAATACATTCAAACATACATTAAACTCGCGCCTGTATTCGCGAAGAGGTAGGCGTATTATACACCCACAGTTTGCCAACTAAATAGGTCCCACTTGCGTAATGAGGGCCAAGAATATTGCCGTGTACCGGGCATTTTGGGAATTAAAAATGGGAAAATTGGGAGTACCTGAAAGGAAAAGGGTAGATTAGATGGGAAAGGATAACCACTAGATCAAAAGGCCTGAAAACGACCCTTAGGTGCGGAGCAGTGATCATAAATAGTAATAACTACTAGTAATATAACTAACTGCGCCCGATGCTGTGGGAATATCGGATTAAAAAGTAGCCAATGTGTTAATCCAGGTCTCCAGCTATCTACATATCAAGTTTCATCGCAATCGGTATAGTAGTTTTTGCGTGAAAAAGTAACAAACATCCATACATCCACACATCCATACATCCTCACAAACTTTCACATTTATAATATTAGTAGGATTTGTCGATACAGTGTATTCGTTGAAATGAAAACTAAATAAACCGTTCATCTTGCTCGCATAATTAGGCACATAACCATTTCTCTAGATATGTAGGCAATAAGAGTAGAGCGCTATGATTCAATGCGCTGATAGTGAAAGTATTGAGTTTATGTTTCATATTAGCAAGGAACACTTACCTATCTGTTTTAGAGACAAGTAAAAAAACCATAAATTACTCGGAGATGTTATAGGGTTCGGACTGCCAACAGCCTGACCTACTCGAGTTATAGCTTACATTCCCCAATCCACCAATATAAGCAATATCCCATTCTTTCCATTGCCTTCCTTCTTGACTACTTTTCCCTTTGAATATACTCCCAATTTTCCCAAAGTGCCCGGTTGACGGCAATAGGCAAATTATAGTTGGCAAAATAAGAGTGTTTGATACACCTCTGCCTACATGATAATATAGGACCTATATCTGACTGACACCAGGCAAGTATGTATTTATGTAACTTACTTACTTATGAATCTTAGGAACATTCTTATGTTGGATAAAGAAAAATGTTTTCCTAATTATTAAACATCTTATTAGGTATTATAATGTCAATTATTATGTTTTTTTGCGGACAGTTTCTGACAAATCTGGATATTCCATTAATATCTTTGGTATTAAATACTTATAATTTAATTAATATTAGCCCTCTTTCTTACGGAATGTTTAATTAATTAATTCTTAAGTTTAATTTGTCAATTTAAAATCGCAATTTTTTGCATTAAATATCAGAACTGTCTCGCAAATGGTTAGCACTTTACTCACGAGATCTTTCTATACGATCCTAAAAGATGAACACACGTTGTTGCAACAGCTTGTACATTTTCTCCATCACAAAATGTTTTCCAATCAAATAAAAAATATCCGTATGTAAGAATATAGAATTGGTTCAGTCATATTTGAGAATACCCCTACATATACAAACAAACAATTTTACTTTTAACTTAACCTTATATAGATATATCACAATAAAATACTTACAGTATAACGCACAAACGCATTCTGTTGCTGATTGTACCAAAATGATGTTATTAAATAACTTAGGTATCTATAGGAATAAAATATTTTAATTTATATCCGATCCCTTCTACAAGGTAACGAAACGGAATAAAAAATAAAACATAATAAAACTGATCCTCCTGTGGATCAACTTTAGGGGTTCAAACAGGAATAACTCGAAAATATTACTAATACATGATTTTTTTTGAGTAAAAGGTTTGTTGTAAATTAGAATTATTTTTACGAAATTCGGCAATTAATGACATCAATTTCACAAGATATAACTGAAGAAAGAAAATTGTTTATAAGCCGGTGGCCGGTGACGGGGCAAACGAGCAGACGGGTCACCTGATGGTAAGTGAAACACCAATGGATTGTGATGGGTGGAGGACAACAAACCGAACTTCCTCATCATAAACTGCTTTACCCGTTATAGGTGAATTGTGCTCAATTTTCCGCTTGTTTAAAACTACTAAAAACTGTTATCATATCTTCGAATTGGACTTTTTCTATTTTAGATTCTACTCTAATAATAGACATAACAAGTATAAAATAAAAAATAAAATATTAGCTCACGATCTTTAAGCAAGTGAACCGAATTTCATGATTATTTCTAAGAACACTTTCAATCAAATCACCCTTCACACAAAAAAAAACCTAAACCAAAATCGGTCTGTCCGTTAAAGAGTTATGATGCCACAAACAGACAAACGTTAAACTCATAACAACATATATATGAAATTAGGATCTATATCAAATCAACAGAATTGATAATTATTTTTTAAGTCGGTTAAAATAAGATAAAGAAACTAGATAACTTGGTTACAGTTTTTCAAAAATACGATGACTATCCAACTTGTTGAAATAACAAGACATATAAATTTTCACCCCTTGACCAATTTGTCAATCTTATTGAACCGTACCCTTGAGAAAATATTAAGTATTCAAGACAAGAAGGTTGCGTCATTTAGAGACAAATGCCTCCACTACACAACAAAAAAATTATACAAACTTCTTATTTCAGAATTCAGATAGTAACCTAATCTTATCAATTGACACAGAAATATTGCAATTCTGAAAATATTCGCGGATTTCCGATATATCACGCTCCTATATAAATAAAAATCAATGTTTGTATGTTTGTCCTCTATGCGTTCTGAAACCATTGATCAATTTGTGATGACGGTAGGGTGTTCTGGGGACGCCCACAAATCTACATGAAAAATGAAAAAAAATTAATTGCAACGCATGCCGAGTGCAGCAGCAGCAGTCTATATAAATAAAAATCAATGATTATATGTTTGTCCTTTATGCGTTCTGAAACCATTGATCAGATTATTATATATGGTTTTCTGGGGACGCCCGCGAGGGTTCCTGGTCCAGAAAATCTACATAAAAAAAATTGCATTGCAACGCGTGCCGGTGCAGCTAGTGTGTTATAAAAATTATACCTATGTGAACATAAATGCTAATTGTTTAAAATCATTTTTTTTATTGTTCTACACTATAAACATGCTCGCCGTTTACAAGTAACTAACAAAATAAAAAATGTAAGAAAAATATGACATAATTACTGACTTCAATGAGACTAAATCATGATAAATTGAAATGAACGTCATATTTCATCCCTTAATTTTCCACCCTTAGAGGTGGAGTATTTTCTTCAAATTGAAATGGGACCAACGTTGAGTACAACCAAATAGGGAAGATATCGCGCAACATATACGAAAAAATCTGACGAATTGATACCCCCCCTTCTTCTCTAAGTCGGTTAAAAATTACGACTAACTTTTAAAAAAATACTCCTTCGCTAATGGTTAAACTGGATATAGGAAAGTGATAAATGTCAGGAAGACAAATTAGTACATTGCAGTATTTTATTAACTGATCGTCCATAGAACGAAGCCTCGATCAGTTATTTATAGTGTTTACTTCGACCAGAAGTAAGCATGCGGCGTAATGTCAAGTCATTCTGATTATATCATTATCGATTGTAACAACCATGGCATTCTCTGAACAGCTGAGGCACCGGTCCGAGGTTATTCAGCCGGGTTGTTTAGACGCAATGCAGATCACGTGTGCGCTGAAAAACCTACAGCGGCTTCTGTATACGCCCTACGACATATTCCATCCCTATCTTGCCCATGAAAGAAATGTTAAGTTAGACAGAAAAGACGGGTTTTGGGGTTGAGTCGAGTCGCCGACGCGTCTGCGTGCCGCGCACATCCATCGGTCGATGCAGAAGTTTTGCGCGCGCAAGTGTCTACCACACCGTCCGTCCCAATCCATTCCGATCGGAGTTCTCGTGCCGAGCGGTCGACTCATACGCTAGCCCTGGGCGAACCGTCGGCAGTCGCGCCGGCGCCGCCGTCGGCGATGGACCACGACGAGGATAGGTCCTTATCTTTGGGGACGGAGGTATCGGCCTCCGTGCCCCCACCGAGCCCTTTAACGGGATGTTATCTACTCGTGGTGATCGGGGAACCCCACACTCACGAGCACAAGGAGATTATACTGCAGCGGCTTGTTAAAGGTAAGTAGGCCGGACAATGATGCTTTTGGTTCGAAAAAAATCGAATCTGTCATTGTGACAGCTGTCAAATTGAATGAAATTATATTCTTCGGCGGTTCGACGATCGTCGATTGTGGAAATTAGAAACGCTATTTTTTATCGCCACAATACGCACTTTCTCCATTGATTTTCTTACGACAATAAAAAATATAGTTCCGATGTTTCAGAGTGTTTACGTTTTCTGTGTGTCATGTTTGCTTAAACATGTTCGGGATCGTAAAATAGTGTATTTTGATAGTGAAAAATACGTGATCTTGAGTAGAATGTGTTGATGCAAAAAGAAAAACTGTATTTGATGCATATTGTTAAGCAGATAATTATTTGGTTAATCGAAGGGTTCTTTCCTGTTACGTCACTAGAAAAAAGGATCAGATTAATTCCTATTATGGAATACATAATTCAATTAAAATACTGCGGCAAACGCTGCTAGGAATCACTAAATATATATTACGTAATACTTTTACGTATTTTCGTCGCTACATTTAGCAGGATTTACAAAAGCACGTGCAATTTGAATGTTAAGTATTTAATTATAAATAATTGAAAATATCTGTTACTACTTTATTTATCTGTTATATTACTATTTAATCTATTATTAATGTTTGTTTGGTTTAAAGGAGTGTAAGCGGTTTCCGATACATAAGATATACCTCTATAAAACTTGCAATTTCTTCTAAAATACAAAATGCAGACTACAACATTGCTTTTGACTACAAGTAGTAGCAAAATTTGTTACGTTGAGGAAAAACCTAGAACTATTATGTCATAGCTTAACGGTCTCAAAAATGCCGGCCGGTGGTAACGCCGCCGGTAACAACATAATGTGTTTATGAACAAACAGTTTGTGATGCAACTTTAATATTTTTATTTAAACAGGTGTAATTATGTATCTTATTAATCTCATAAAAGGTTAAATAAAAATATATTAAATATACATTTCTGATGATGGCAATTTATAAGGCAAAGGCATAGTTACCCAAGGTATAGTTACTTCAGTTGTGACATAATTTTTACGCATTATGACAATTTTATTATACGGTTAATGTGTCATGCGGTATTTAGACCATTTCTCCATCGTATACATATACATACAGAGGCTAACCCTCTTTCTCTTTCTCGGGATGAGTTTTATTTTCAGAGTTGGTTTTTTTTTTAATTTTATTTATCATTTTAATATTGATATTATGTAGGTATAATAAAATAAGCCTTTTTTATTTCGTTTTAAGCTTCTTTATTACTGTATAAGTACTATTTCGAAATCATGTGTTGTTTTCAAAATAGAATACTTACCGATTTTAGAGATGAAACGCTGCTTGTAAATCTAAACTAGATAATAAAATATCATCTCTGTATAACAAATAATGTTATTTATCATTAAACCAATCTGTTTATGATAAGCGTAGTAAAAGTAAAAGAAATGTGCTTAGTGAAGCCAAAAAGGAGAATATGGCAACATTGACATAACAAATATACAAAAAAAAATCAAATGATATTTTGAAAAAGTAAAAAAAAGTCTAGTTAAAAATAAGATTAAAAAGACAACTTAAAGATAAAGTAGTACCATAGAACAACACAAGATTAAAGAAGCAACATGAAAATCAAAACAAAAATGAAATACATACACTTTCCTTTTCAAACAATAAAGATCGGCAAAGACTACGAAACGTCACGGCCAACTTAAAACAAAAACATAACAAACAACATAAAAACAAAACAGTTCGACAATAAAACAAGTCATAATTTTTTTATGTTCAACTAAATTTGAACGTCTTTAATAATATAATTGTATCTGACTTTTACACTCTAACGTTTAAAGGCAGATTTAGGTGTGTGTCTCCTAGAAATTGTAATGCGTTGACTACTCTTGTCGCGATTTATTTTATATTTGGACATGATAATCTACTGACAATGATAATTGTGGAATGACTTATCTGCCATTTCTTTAAAAAAGTTAGGAAAGTTTTTGTAGCGTCGGCAACGCGCATGCACCATCACCATCAGCACCATCGGTTACCATCAAGCAATAAGGACAATTTCAGCTGTTTTCCTTGCTGACAACACTGCTACTAACTACGAAGCTATAATTTATAAAGACGTATTAACATCTTCTTTTACTACTATCTTATCTATATTTCTCTTGCTATCAGACATAACTACATTCAATTCAAAACCTTTATTCCTTTTATGAGTACATACATACGCTCACGCTTGTATTTCCAAAGGGGTAGGTACAAGCGTATCAAACACCAACATTTTGCCAACTATAAATTTGGGTCATGAATAAATCAACATATTTAGATGGAAACCATTTCAATTTCACAGAACAAGACAAACGATATTGTAGACCGTCGTAAAAATCTGTGACAGACAGATTTGTGGAATTGATCAATCAGTTGGCAACTAGTTCAACTGAAATACTATCATCCCTCTACGTGGTATGCTCCGGCGGTAAGCGATGCGGAAAAAAGGTTAATTTCTAGCAACATTATTTTAGCTTTGAATTGAAAGGGACTAATCTCATCCACATTCACACTTCTGTACTCAAGGATCATCAACGGTGGCCCACTAAATGACTGTCAAGGAGTCCCTGGGAAAGTTAAATTGTCTGGAAATCTGCCATAAATCTAATCAAAAGTATACTGAAGAAGTTTTTAATACTGTAAATCCAGAATAGCAAAGGGGGAGACAAAAACTTTAGTTTTTGGTATAATGAAGTTCCGCAAAGTAATTATTTTTACAAAAAATTAACTTCACAAAATAAATACCTAATGTATTATATACTAGAACCTTTCTGAAAATATGTAGAAGACGTTAATGAAACAATCATGAAAATTGGTTGATAACTTTTGAAGAAAATCGTGGACATACCTACATGCGGAACGACTACAGAACCTCCTTTTTTGAAGTTGGTTTAAAATAAGTTTACTTTTTTTTCTTCAAGATAATCTGAAGGGAGACGACAATCAATCAGCTAGCTAGACGATGCAAAATTTTGGTAATCTGCCTACCATTAGGACAACTAAAAGTTTAAGAATAATACTAAAGCAGGCAAACAATTGATAAATTTCAATTACAAAATGCTAAAACACAACAACGCAAAAAAAAAAATATTCGAAGTAGTAAGTATTCGAATATTAACAACAATATTTGTAATAAGATTTTACTGATAATTTCGTTAAATAGTGTAATCAGTAATCAGTAAAAAGGAATTAAATAGATAAATATTGCCTCAAATTAAAAACAAATGGACAGACGACCTCGTAAAGATCACAGGTGGACGGTGGATGCAGGCCGCTTCCAACCGTGCACTGCTGGACATAGGCCTAGGAAGAAGACCTTCCTAGGCCTATGTTCAGTAGTACACGTTCTAGGGCTGAAGTGATGGTGATGATGATGATATTAAAAAATATTAAAGGAACTTCTATTACAGGGGAACAAGATTTTATACTGACAATGGTTCAAAATTATATGAAAATGAATACAATTCAATAGTTTATTTCTAAGCTAAAACAAGATTTTATAAAGCAAGTACAAACGACATTAAAATTGTATTTAACTTGAAACTCAATACCTTTTAAACTAGATACGTTCAGTTAATTAAGAAGATTTAATTAAAAATGAGTAAGAAGAATTGCCAGGATAGTCAACTAAAATAAGACATCTTGTTGGAAGAAGAACAAATTTACATTCATGAATACAATGACGCATTCCGAGATATAGACTTCGCAAGATTCTATATTAAAAATGGCAAACATCAGTAAAGAGTTTCGATCTTAAAAGGGAAAAAGTTCGTTTTTTTTTCATAGACAAGGAACGGCTATCTTATTTGCCTACGAAAAAAGCCTGACAAAGTTAATGTTTTCAATATTACCTTTAGGGGTAATATTAGATGTGTAACTCGGAACTTATTCGCGATATTATTTAAAGAGTACGATATTTTTTTGGTTACCCGACGTTTCTATCGAATTGCACCGATCGTAGTCACGACGGACGGGTAATATATTCAAAGGAGAGAAGTAGAGAGACAGATGAAAATGATATTGAATGATAGATAAATGACATAGTATTTATATAATTCTACGATTATCTGCAGATAGTACTATCAATTTTGGTTTTACAGAATATTCTATCAATTTAGGTTTTCCTAAATTACATTTCCTAACCAATTTCATAACACCCAACTTCCTAATGCGATAAAATTATTTTATTTTGACATTTTGCGATTAGAGCTCATGACTACTGTCAGTATTAATAGACAAGAGCACAAAGAGCACAACACGACAATAATAAAAATTTGTTTTATGTTACAATGAAACTATGTAAGTTTCATTTGCAGTCAGGCAGGTACAATGTGGCTCTATAACAAATAAATCAATTTAAACCGTATGAGAAACACGAGCTAAATTGCTCACATAAAGCTAAGTATATCTGGTTTGGATAATATGAGTAACAATTTGAAGAGAAGCGTCAGTTCGCGAATGACCTGTATTTTTATTGGTCACCAGATTGACCAAAGAGCTTGGCTCTCTTTACTTGAGTGCTTGACTTTGGCACAGATTCTGGTTATTAAATGTCCAACCAGGCATTCCTGGAGAAACATGTATGAAATACCAACACATGACGTCATACGTTATCATATTCAAATCAAAGCAAATAATCAAATAAAAATGAAAAAGATATTAAAATCATCAAGGAATTTACATACTACCTTTTTTCCCATGGTTTCTCTCGAGTTAAATTTATTTTTGTATCCCTTGGGAACAGACCTTTGTCGTTTGGTGTACCCCTGTAGATATAAAAGCATTACAAATAAACAAACATACTCAAATTCGCACAATCATATTTAGCTGTAAAAATAGTAAAGAGATACCACGCCTGAAAATTTGCAAAGCAATATTATCTCCCGCATATTTGTATCTTATCTCTTCATGATATAATGATGATGATAACACCAGTGATAGCTTATGATATTGCAATTCTTATCTTCCTGAATGTATGTTTTGAATCTTTCTATAGGTCAGTAGTGTGAGTAGCATTTACATTTTAAACAAGTGCTATTTTATTTACTGTAAAATACTTAATAATAGTTTCATTATATTTTGTTCAGGCATGCCTTAGACTTTTTGGTAGGTGACCTCTTTTTCAGCGTGTGGAAACTCTCGCGGTCATTGGTTTTGGATTAAAAAACATCATTTAATCCTACATAAATACACTCACGTGTGTCAAAGGGTTAGACAGAGGCGTATTCAACATCCACATTTTGCGAACTATAGTTTGTTCTCATTCACGTAATAGGAGGCACGCCTTATGTCGCCAACCGGACCCTTTGGGAATTAAAGACGGGAAGATTATTAGATACCTATATATAGATGATTATATAGATATAATTAAAGATTATATTAAAAGGGAAAGGTAGGCACGGAAGGAAGCAATAGCTCGAGACGACCATACTTGTAATTCGAACCGGCTATTGTCTGGAAGTTCGAGCCTTCAAACTAATCTAATAAATTAATAATAATAACTTCACATATCTTACACACGGCCGTCTGATCCCAAACTAGGCAGAGCCTATACTATGGTAACTAGACTGCCGATAAAAATGCTTATATATTTCTAAATACATGCATATTTTAGATAAATCATTTCTTCTCTGTTTAGGTCAGATAGGTATAGTATCGTGATGTCAGCTTCTTGACATCACGATACTACACTTAGGAACGAAATAGTACACTACAAACGGCTTTTAAAAAAAAATGTTTTTAAACTTTCGCGGCTTTCATACACATATTAGGTACAACTCGGGACTTAATAGCGATAATATTTATAAGGTGTAATACCTTTTTTTTTTCCCGACGTTTCGATCGAATTGCACCGATCGTCGTCACGAGTGGATCGGTGCGATTTGATCGGTCAAATTTAAAGCTTAAATTACCGTATCTTTTGATTGCGTTGATTTATAAGCTTGATTTACTTGTTTCAAGGGACCGCAGACATAAGTATTTCATATTAATTTCAACTTGATGCGTCTATGGGTTCCTGAGAAAAAGAGTCTTGACAGACATACGGACAACAAAGGGGACCTTTTAACCTTTTGAGGAACGGAATCCTAAAAACATTTTCACAAATTCAGTCCATACAATGTTTTTACCAAATACATTTCACGCGCTTTTTATAATTAAACAATGTATTTGTTCTGTAACTTCTGCTTCCGAATAAATGTTTTTGCAAATATGCGTATTTATTTTAGTCTCTTTGCTTACTAGACTTAAGTTTTATGTTTACTTAAAGAAAAAAAATTTGGTATATATATACGGTAGTAAGCTGTACTTTTGGTTAAAAAATATTAACTACTGGTAACTAACGGTATATTTTGTTTTCGATAATATTTGGTCAAATTGGACTTATTGCTACTTTGTTTTATAGGTAACTAGCTGCGCCGGTTTCACCCGCGTGAGGTCGGATGCTGTGGGAATGTGTTAATCCAGGTCTCCAGCTATCTACATACCAAGTTTCATCGCAATCGGTTCAGTAGTTTTTGCGTGAAAGAGCAACAAACATCCAAACATCCATACATCCTCACAAACTTTCACGTTTATAATATTAGTAGGACTAGCTTTTGTCCGGAGCTTCGTTCGCGTGAATGTAAATAATTATAATTTAATTCAGATATCGGTAGGGAGTGTTTTTTCGGGATGAAAGGTACCCTATGTCCTGGTATGCAACATTTCTCGATGATTGGTTCAGTAGTTAAGACGTGGAACCGTAACAAACAAACCCACTTTTCCATTTATAATACTAGCTGTGGCCTGCGACAACGTTCGCGTGGAATAAAAAGTAGCATATGTGCTATTCCAGATGATAATCTATCTCTGTGCTTAATTTCATCCAGATCCGTTCAGCTGTTTTTGCATGAAAGAGTAACAAACATCCATCCATCCATCCATCCATCCGCACAAACTTTCGACTTTATAATATTAGTAAGAAGTTAGTTATGATATGTTATGAGCAAATAGTAATATATTAGTCAGCTAAAAAGGCATTCAATATCCTACTAATATTATAAACGTGAAAGTTTGTGAGGATGTATGGATGTATGGATGAATGGATGTATGGATGTATGGATGTATGAATGTATGGATGTATGGATGTTTGTTACTCTTTCACGCCAAAACTACCAAACCGATTGCGATGAAACTTGGTATGTAGATGGCTGGAGACCTGGCTTAACATATAGGCTATTTTTATCCCGATATTCCCACGGGATCATGGGAAACTGCGGGGCGCTGCTAGTTATCAATAAATCAACAAATCTCGTAAATACATTGTGAGCGCAAAAACATTAATAGAAAAATGTTGAAATTTTATGAAATTTTTTCGACTGTACTCCGATGCCTATTGGCAATAACTGAAACCGGAACTATGACTGCCCTGTTGTGAACCATAACTTTATATCAGTTCAGTGTTGCCAGATACGTTTGAAAAAAACGCTTTTCCATTCGTTACCTCGCTATTTAACCGCCCTTGTTCAAAGACTTTAAAAGTAATATTAAAACTTAAAACCGTATGAAATATCATCTTTTTATCTGTTATTGACAAAACACATACCATCGTTGCAAGGATGACCTGAAGTATGCCAATTAACCTAACCTAGGTGTTCTGCTGAGTTTTCAATTAAACCCACGGTATTGATGTTATCTGTAGGTTATTGGTTACCGATGCCTATACAACCAACCACAACAACATTATCCTAAAATCTCCATTAGTAGTTTCCATTAGTAGTTTCCGGAGCAAATAACGATGTCAGTAGAACTGATTAGCTGCGGTCTTCTGTAGCGCCGAGGAGCTTTGTCAATCAATCACCCTATTGTAGTTCTCTGCTGGACATAGGCCTCTCCCAATGTATAATGTAGCACCCGGGCTTCTTCAAGTCATCAGTCCATCTGGCTGGGGGCGTCCTACCTTCCGTTTACCGATTCGCAATCTCCTCTCTAGGACCCGTTTGCTCCAGCGACCATCGGTTCTTCGACAGATGTGGCCTGCCCATTCCACTTCAGCTATGCCGATCATTTTGCCATCCCAGCTATCTCTCTCAGGTCGACAGTCCAATTGGCTGGAGACATCCCACGTTCCGTTTTGCGTTCAGAAGGTTAATTTTTCGAACAGTAGTCTTTTTTAACTTCCTTGAGAGGATAACTTCCATGATGCAGCAATTTCCTAATCAATTATCGTTATCTTATCAGTTTTTTTTTAAGTAATTTAGTATATAGTAATAATGCATTGTCCCGTCTCTTTCATGATTACGTACCCGGGCAACATAATACCTAATCTCATAATACACATAGACATCCAACCGCTCCATCGGATGGCCTTCACTTGTATGGCTTCTGAGAGCTACTGCTATAACCATATATCAAAATCCTCCGAATTCAATGTACCTATGCATGTGTAATAGGTACACTATGGACAATTATAATAATACACGTTTTGACCGCTGCTTCGCATGCGTTGAATTTAGAGAACGTCACTTTTCACACATAACGTGTCGAAACAAACTTACATTCGTATTTATAATATTATTTATGATTCTGGGATATGTTACACAGAGATACCTACACCTAAACAAAGAATAGTTTGTACTATGGATTCTAGAACACGGAAACATACTTCGATACTTTTTTTGAAGTGAAAAGTTTTTTAGGCACGTTTGGTCCGGGTATGGGGAAAAAGCACCGAAAAGTCACGCTCAGGTACATATATATGCAGTTGTTACACATTTGTACATTATATACGTATATATTTGCATATATAAGTAATGAGAATCCTTGAAGAGAACTTGAAATTTGAAATACTTAATACTTATAATTATTTAAAGAAGAGCTAATATTTTTAAACATTATGTGTAACAAATTAAAAAATTACGTGAAAACGACTACATCAAGCTTCACGCGTCTAATATACATGTTGATATGTCGTGGTGCGGAACAGTGCGGAATGTCGGTGACAATTCAACGTATACTGGAAATGAATAGATAAAAATATATTAATTATGGTCAAATAATCACTTTAGTTTCTTATTATATTTTAAATAATCATCAATTGTATTCCAGTTTCTCCATTTAAGATAATGTTTAACGATACGTTTGAATTATTGTAATTAGTTGTGAGTTAACAAGAACAATAAGTTAATATGAGTTAAAATACTAGGTTATCAACATAACTGAGTAATTAATTCAAAACTAATTTAATTAAAATTTGTTGCACTTATTGGTTTAAGTTGAAAATGTTTTGATTTACTATATTTACAACAAACAAACATGTCATTTGTATTTTTTTGTGTTAGTATGACATAAATTGTATTTGTATATATCTAATGCATATCTAAAAAAAAGGAATTGTTGAAGCCATGCTAGATAATTATAGAGTTAAGTAATAACTTTGTGCGATAACAGCTGGTTTCACGTGAAAATTAATTGCATTGGGCTCACAAAAACTTTTGTGAAAAACAGTTAACCTATTACGTCACAAAAAATTGTGTTTTTGTGACGTAATAGGTTAACAATGTCGTGACTATTTTTAGCATTAGTGACATTTATTGCTTAGCTAACAGGGGCAGTAAATACTCCTAAGTAAATACTACTAAATTTATAGTAGGTAGCTTCTTTCTTTTTTTTTTAACACGCATTCATTAGCTTGACTTAAAACTATGTTAACAAATATTTAAAGTCAATTTTAATCGTCGTACTTCTAAATTGTTGTATCGCATAGGTATACTATAATTTGACATTTTAGAGCTGATCTGATAATGGAGCCTGGAGGTGGAAAGTGGAACTCTTCAGTGGCTACTAGTAAACCCCCCGAATTTGGGCTCTTATGATTCGTATTGACGAGTCCAATAGATTGGGCTTAGCAAAGATGGTCTGATGATGAAGCCAGGAGGTCTCTTTTTTACTTTTTAATTCGGTTCGCCATTAAAACGTGTTTTTTAGTTTTATTAAACTGTAACTATTGTAGTCGCGTACAAAGTACGGGTCTCGAACAAAACACCGGACGTAGATTTGTTCCCTACTGAGTGAGCCAACTGCTGTTTTTTTAGGATCTTCATTGATCTTTAGATAAAGAGTTAGGTCACTATGAAAAAAAAAATTACTTCATAAAGTCCTCCTGTTAGCGTATATTTAAATAAAAACGTTTTAACATTTTCATATCAATTTTAATGTTTTTGAAAGACTTATGTAAGTTCTACATGAAGATAGCGGGTCATAATTACGTTTAATAATACTGAGCTCTATATCAGCCAGTAGTATACAACGTCCTAAGAACGATGCAAAAAGAAAGTATGCATGTAAGAAGTGAGCAATTACGTTCGTCACAGAGCACGACTATCGTCGCGGGCGCATTGCAGATGAGCGCGTCTCCATTGTGGTTTGATCGTTTGATTAATTTTAAAACATGCTTAATGACTATCGTGATACTTATATTAATTGTAAACTCATCCATCACTAAAGTTGTATGCGCTAGTCAGTATATATATCTATCACGACTTCCAGATGATCATGAAAATTTTGGAATCCTTCCGCTAAAAACAATATTGAAAATAATTTACAAAATAATTTCTCCTAATACTTTTATTTATTGTGACCAATTGCGCAAATTGTGTCAAAATATGTATTCTTTTCACGTGTGAATATGAGTCTTCACTTTCACCGGAGCTACCGGTGTCATTACCGACTAAAACTATTCAGTTTTGTGTCGCAAGTTCCTTTTGCCAGAAATACGGGTGTGTCAGGGTTAGAAAATCCCTGCTAAACTTGATCTCACCGTGGGGCGCAGCTGTAGCCTAGCTGTAGTTTAGAGTGTATACCTGGAACACTTCGCACTGCAACTTTAGGCATGCTTCTATTGGCCAACGGACAGCCCTACCCCCTTTAGTCCAGCGCTCATAAACACAAATTATGTTTTAGGATTTTAGTGCAGTTAGTTTAGCTGTATAGATCAACAATTTATTTACAAAAACTTAAACTTTTTATCTTCTGTAAAATTTAGTTATCGTTGTCTTATTTTTATGCAATATAAACTTCATAACTTAAATATCTTATTTTAATATATTATATCTATTCTTTGTATGTTCTGACTACGCTAAAACGACCGTTCCACCATTTGCGCCTTTTGCACTACTAACCATAACAATGAAATGACTGGCTTATTGGCCTAGTGGATAGTAACCCTGACTGCTACGCCATAGATCGTGGGTTCGATTCCTACCCGAGTCTGGGTGTTCTTTGTGTCCGTTGTTTGTATGTTTTTAAAGTCCCCCGTGACACAGGAGTCATTCCTAATCCAGGAGTGGTCTTTAAAACAAAAAAAAATTAGAACTAGAACACAGTCAAATACTTTCAGCACCATATTCCCCCCTTGCGCAAATTAAACCCGCAATAGCGACCCGTGTCCCTTGAAAAAATATGATAATAAACAAAAACTTACAAAAAAATCAAAAACATCGATCATTGTAGAAATCCTTTAAGATCCGTTCAAAAGCAATTGTCTAGAAAATTGCACAAATCTCAGTATTTACACATCAATTGTCTTATAAATAAAAACACAACTTACCATTAAAACCGACTTCGCCTAAGTCTTTTTAAGGTCACATTCGGGTCAAGGTCAAGCCGGTAATCCGTCTACCAGCCGGATAACAGAAGACAATGGAAACACCCACTTGTCTATAAGTATGGCTTAGTTAAGATATATGGGATTTCCTCTTGGATTTTGTTGGAAGTATTTAGGTTAGGAGCAGGCAAAGGAAAAGTTCCGGGTTAGGGAAAAAGTATTAAATATCATAAGGCTTTTTTGACCCTTTTCTGATATCAGATTTGGTATTATCGACTGTTATTAATTATTTATATTCTAATTATAATATAAGTTTGTTTGTTACTTGTCTACTCAACCGATCATCATTAAAGTTTGCATACAAGTTGTCAAGAATACAGAAAAGGGCATAGAGTGCCTTTCATCCAAATAAAGTACTTACAAATTAAAGTATTTACCAAGGGAAAAATAAATAACTTTACCAAGGAAAAAAGAAATAACTTTACCAAGGGAAAAATAAATAACTTTACCAAGGGAAAAAGAAATAACTTTACCAAGGATAAAATAAATAAATTTACCAAGGAAAACGGACATAACTTTACCAAGGGAAAAAGAAATAACTTTACCAAGGGAAAAATAAATAACTTTACCAAGGGAAAAAGAAATAACTTTACCAAGGATAAAATAAATAAATTTACCAAGGAAAACGGACATAACTTTACCAAGGGAAAAAGAAATAACTTTACCAAGGGAAAAATAAATAACTTTACCAAGGAAAAAAGAAATAACTTTACCAAGGGAAAAATAAATAACTTTACCAAGGGAAAAAGAAATAACTTTACCAAGGATAAAATAAATAAATTTACCAAGGAAAACGGACATAACTTTACCAAGGGAAAAAGAAATAACTTTACCAAGGGAAAAATAAATAACTTTACCAAGGGAAAAAGAAATAACTTTACCAAGGGAAAAAGAAATAACTTTACCAAGGAAAAGGGACATAACTTTAACAAGGGAAAAATAAATAACTTTTAGACAGTCTTCGGCTTTAAAAATCTACTGTAGCGGCGGAAAAAAGCTACTAGGATAAATTCTACAAGTAAAATAATATTTAAAGTTTTTCGTTATCTACAGCCTTATCATTTTGTCTAACATTTTTTTAAAGTCGTCTTGTACGTGCGGATAATTTTATGAAAATAACAGGCCATAACACTACTGTTATCAACATCAAAACAATCATGTGTATTATCATTATATATCTATATTTTATATAGTTTGTTACTTCGAAGAATTTTTGGTAGATTTTTTTTTAACATAATGGGAAATAAATGTACCTTAAATTTTTTTCTAATAAAATTGCACAATATTATACCGAATATTTAAAACAAACTAATATATAAAACTTTGTAGTTAGCAACACTAAAATAAATCGAGTTTTAGTGAGGTAACACTGGCACGCGATGTCATGATCGCGTGTGAAATACAAAGTTTGGTGTTGAAATTGATTCAACAACAGCGTTTATATGTAAAATGCGAAATTTGTTAAGCAAAATGTTAAGACCACTCTCGCAACAGGAATAGTAACAGTTCATAGTTGAGGTGCAGATTAATTTGTACATAAGAAACGTTTTTGCCGGCGAATTCCCAAAAATAACTTAAATGTTGCGCTATTAAATATTATGGTGAAAGCAGAGATATATTTATATATTTTTTTTTAAGGTTAGGAATATTCCTATCCCGCAGGGGCTTTACAAACAATCAAACAATGGACACAAAGAACACCCAGACGACTCGGGACAAATATTTGTGGATCACGCAAATTTTTGTCCCGTATGGCATATGAACCCAAAACACTCGGTACGGCGTAGTGGCGGGATGACCACTTAAACTATTGCGCCATCCATGCAGTCGAATTATTTAATATATGTATCATAAGAATATATTATACTAGCAGCGACCCGCGATTTCACCCGCGTAAGTTCCGGTGAATCTGAATATCGGGATAAAAAGTTGCCTATGTGTAATCGAGGTCTCGCGCTATCTACATACCAAGTTTCATCGCAATCGGTTCAGTAGTTTTTCCGTAAAAGAGTAACAAACATCCATACATCTTCACAAACTTTCATGTGTATAATATTAGTTGGATTCACGTTGATTTTAAAAGGCCCATGAAATCATTATTAATGTAGTACATGTTTGTGTCATAGTCCAATAGCTTTCAATTTAAACTGCAATCATTACGCTTCTATAATTTATATTAATACAAAGGAGAATCCCGAAAACTAGCGGGCATACTAGAAATGAAAAGTACAAGAGAAAACAAAAGAGAAGAGCAAAATCTAAAAAGAAATATTACTCATTTAAATGAAAAATAATTTTCCTTCTACTAGCGACTGATGACAAATTGCTCAAAGCTGTATTAAACAATAAAAACGGTCTCTAAAGGTATATTAATAACGAATCCTGTTATAGGTTAAATTTTACTTTTCTTTATTGTCAGCTAGATGAGCATCGCGGTTTTCATTCTTTTAGTTATCTCACGAAGTCATCTTCCAGTCTTAGTGTACAAATCAGTATTCATAAAAACAAACGATTACCTCATTCCTATTCTTGTGACCTTACTCAATATTTATATATTTATCTAATTGGAAATTCGCGAGACTTGACATTACTCGTGCTCGATGAAAAATATTTGTCATACGACACTTTGCATATTGTGTGTCCGATGTTGTCAATAGATTGATTCAACTTGTTAATGTAATGTTTGTTTAGATCGTGTTTGATATTGATATCATCAGTAACTATTTAACTTGATTTCAAAATGATTGTTAGCTGCTGAGAAGTATTTATTTTTACGGAGTATTTTCCCTTCAAACGCTGAGATTAGAATAACATAATTTTGTCTAAAAAAAGTTCATCACAAACTCGAAATGCGCGTTAAAGAAATCAGTCTAGATTGACATATGACAGACGATTATTCTTTAAAAAAATTAATGAAACAATATATGTCTCATCAAAAATACATCCATAGTAATGTGATAACTAAAATAATTAAAGAATATTCATTTTTGTAAGCTGCTTTAAGCTGCTTCTATTCCTTTGGAGTCTTGAGAACCCTAGATTATGTGTAGACATCGTAGTGGGATGATACATGACTAAAAAGATAGTGATGCTAGACTGTGCTCATTGGAAATTGAGAAAGAATGGTAAGGAAAATTCTCAGTTATACCTGGAGTAGCCCAATTGAAAAAAGTCCCCTTCTTGCAGAAGTTCAAAGCTGTAATATTTTGATACTATAATCATTAGGTATTTCGAATTGTTGAGGAGATTTTGAGGAAGGGGCTATCTTTATCCTTTACAGTGCGAATTCTCTTTTTACTTCAATGTACAGTTGGTATAAAAATTGTATATGATATCATAAGATTCATAAGCCCCAAAATGAAGGTTTATATAATATTGTTTATACTCTTGGTAAATTCACAAGTCCGTAATGCTATAGAGAAAGTGTCCTTGGTCTGTTTTTACTTTATACGACGACTGAGCAACAGATCAACGCCAGTCTGGTTACCATAGTACAGGCTCTGCCTAGTTTGGGATCAGACGGCCGTGTGTGAGATGTGTGAAGTTATTATTATTTTTTGTATCGAAATAATTGATTACTCTCTATAATAGAATTAAAAACAGTCCATGTTTGCAATGTATTTATTTTCCCTTAAAATCGCAAAAGCACATCCCTGAGAATAAATAAGTAACAATTAATAAAAAATTAAATTCAGTAATACAAATTATTTTCGTTTCAAAAGAGACTCAAAAACCACATTCACAGTAAACAATTACTACACATTCACAGTAACTTTCAACCGCGCATCTCTTTCGCACATCGCTCAATTCACGCGCATGCTTGATCGGGCAGGCGCATGACTCACCGCGCGCGAATTCTCGCTGCCGTCGCGCCGGAAACAATGTCCTCGCTTCCTTATAAATTCATAGGGGGCAATTAGGTTCGTAACCTGCATTTTTAGTATTGATTTAACCCGTTATATTGCGTCACAATTATTAGTAACGAGACATAATTTCATAACAACCTTGTACGGTCGTCTATTTTTAGAATGACCTTGATTATGTTCAAGGTTAGAATTAGTTTGAATTTGATTTATTTTTAACTTACCAGCTTTGAAGGAAGCTCAATCACTCAAATAAAAATCTAGATTTCGTTATATATTCCAAATTATGTGTTTGAAATCCTTGCATAGAAACATAGCGGTTGTTCCTAGACATGAAAAAAATCACAAAACTCTGTGTTCCGATTAATAGATCATCAACATAATACAGTACAATACTGTTTCTTGGATTTCAATCTGCGCAGTAACGTAACTGGAGTCTAACTACGGCAATTATCCATGCCATCAGTTACTCGGCCACTCAACCCGTGAAATGAACCAATCCAACACCTTGTAAATGAGGTGTAGCTTAGCTAACCAGTCGTAGGGCATGTTTACCAGAGACGTAATATTGTATCACATTGTTGGATCCCAGTCTAAACTGAGAAGGAAGACTCGAATTATTTAAGTTGACGTCATTTTGTGCGATTGTTGACAAGTCGCTTTATTCATTTACGGGCTTCTGCTCATTTGCGGAGTTCGTGGTTGTCTTTTTGCTAAAACAGATCTTAATCCTTACTAATATTATAAATGCGAAAGTAACTCTGTCTGTCTGACGCCCTTTCACGCCAAAACTACTGAACCGATTTAAATGAAATTTGTTACACAGATAGTCTAGAGCCTGAGAAAGGACAAAGGCTTCTTTTTTAATGCGAAAAAAAGGGGTGTAAGAGGTTGACAGGTGGGGATGAAAAGTTGTATGGAAGTATCGTCAATTAGCCTAAATAATAAAAATATCTACCCAATTAAAGACACTATTCCACGCAGACGAAGTCGCGGGCACAGCTAGTAATAAATAAGATGAATAGGTCACAGTTATTGCGTAGTATTGTAACTATAACGAGGCTAGATGTTTTGCATGGTATCCGGTTTGCCTTTTAAAGTCTCTGCGTATTCTTTTTGTTGGAGCATGGTTGAGCACATAACAAAATTTGACCTTAACTGGATGCACCGATTAAGAAACAAATATTTCTTTCCTTAATACTGTTTTTATCCTGATTCTTGTTAAAAATTTTTTTTACTTCTTAGGCTGCATTTCAAACATCCTTCTGATTATCTTAGGGTATCAGATGGATAACTAACTACAGAAACGACCTACAACTGGTACTAACTGTAAAAAGTAGTTTTTTTTTTTTTTTTGCACCAATCCAATAGTGATTTCAACTAGATGCTGAGGATACACCTAAATCTTTTCCTATTTGCCCAGCCCAGTTTTTGCTCGCTTTACAAACCTAATTTTTTTATATCTCTCTTCTTTACCATAAGTATTGTAGCGTCTTTGTTCTGCGTGTATAATGTGGTTTTCATGACGCTTTTAGTGCTATTTTCATCTCATTATATATCAACTTGACTACGACTACATATTTTGTTAGAATGTTAGTTTATAGACAGATAGATATACTTACTTAAAGGTTTTAAAAAATCTTGGAAGTTTGGTTTATAAATATCGTTGTTTCCTAATGTACGGTTCTATATTATTTAATTCACTAATAAATAAAAAGGCACCTAACTAAACAGTCGTGTGCTTGCCCATTCTCCGGATTCGAATGAGTACCCATTCCTCTTATTGTATGATGGTTTTATTTACTATAACGCGTTCAAGCGTTGGATTCTTTCAATTACGACATGGTCTTGCTTTGATAACAAAGCAAGAACATAAGTCTAAAGGTTCATTATTATAAGTGATTAATTACTTATTTTCCTTTGATGTTATCTGAGCATACCGGTCATACTAATACGATTTGCAATTATTAAGAATAACAGTAACGCCGCACTATCACCAAAAACGGCTGCATTACAATTTACTTTTACAATTATTTAGTCAGCATGTCGTTCACTTTTGGCATCCTCCTGCTGCTCCTTCTAACTCCTTCCAAAATCCTTTTGATTTAATCGTTGAGGGTCTAAGACCGTTAAATTTTCTCTGTGACTCACCGAGGGTCATACTCGATGTTTTCGTGAGTCACTGTTGTTGAACCTGGTCTACAGAAGTCACAGCATTGGGAAAGTGGGTATGTCTATAGTCTGATAAAGTTAGACTTGAAATATATTTAATTATCCTACATTAGCAGACAATTTTCATTACCATAACATTGCGAGTGAGTGAAAGACTCACTCGCAAATTATTAACTTATCCTACCTAAATCTGCAAACAATTTCGCCCGAAACAGAACTCCATTGTCCGTCCCCCATTGTATTGCCATAACACATGGTATTTAGAGCCTAACATGAAATAAAAAGCTAATTAAGGCTGGCTACTCACGTGTGTCGGCTACACTTCAACGCAGCGAACATATTATCTTTATAGTATTCATAAGTGTGCATGGTTTTTTTGGGCATATTCCCTATGTGATTTTTTCTTGCGGAGTATAATTTTATGCCGCTATAAGAAACTCATTCAAGTACTTATGTCACACTCGATTGATATTCTCTTTTATAGTAAGAGGATGCCGACCACAAAATATATTATTAAAAGAAAATTCAAATTAAAAATTTTCAACCACCAGGTTGAAAAAAATTGAAAAATATCATTTAATAATTAAAATCTTAAAAAAAATAAAAAATAACTTCGTACATCTTGTTCATACAACCTATTTTTATTCCTCTGGTTGTGGAATTTATCTCAAACTTAAGTTTAAATCAACAAAGAAATGTATGAAATTAAAGAACAAAAAAATATCCAGATTGATAACTTTGCCTTTTCTGAAATCGGTTCAAAACTCGAAATCTTTGTTACTTATGATAGATTAGACTCTTTTATTTAATTTGTTGTCTTTTATGTAAATATGACTAAAATCTCAGTTTATAAAATACAATTTACTAGTTGCTATATATAACGCCTTATTTTGAGGCTGAAATAAAAAGAAGATACGATGAGAGTCAAACAATCAAATCGTAACGTAACTTCGTAACCTTTAGAATGATTGAAAACGTGCCCAATTTGTTCGCTCACTTTGAAATACACAAAAGCATTGACCAATATATAATATATAAAAGTAGGTACCTATTTAACAAAACCAAAAGTATGTTATTGTTGTTCTTAACTAGTTTTTAAGTGAAATTGAAAGCATTCTTTCGATTACGCAAAGGTACAATCTGAAATGGATAATTTATTATTCAAATACAAAGTCTGACTGTACGTTACTGCTGAAAAGCTGTACTGTTACAATTGACTACCGTTATTCAAAGCTCAGCTTTTGCGAAAAGCGTCCAAAAAGTAGCCAAACATACTTGTTATGATGATAATAATTTGAGAGCTCATATATGATTTTAAAAAGTCTTGTTTTACTTGTTTTTAACCCTGGCGCAAAATAGGGGTGTTATAAGTTTGACGTGTCTGTGTATCAGTGTGTCTGTCTGTGCATTATAACTCCCAAAAAATGGACCGATGTAAGTGCGTTTTTCTTTGTTTGGAAGGTGACTTGATCGAGAGTGTTCTTAGTTATAATTCAAGAAAATCTGTTCAGCCGTTCGAAGATCATCAGCTCTTTTCTAAACGTTGGAGGGATTGCATTTTTTATTGTTATAATATATAATATTTATGACAATCTGACAGCATTGTAACTTTTAGGTTACCTATATTATGTTACGGGCATCCTACATTACAATCCCCGTCAGATATTAAAGATTGTGTAACGTTAATCAAAGTGACCACTAAAGCCGACTAACCTACTTGAGTGGCTTCCGACAAATTCGTACGTGAATTATAAAAGATTATTCCTACATGAAGCCTCAGAATGTCCGTGTTTGATGCTGAATTTTTAAAAAAGCATTTTGTGTAGAACTTTATTGAGTTCATAAAGGAAAATGTTTATCTGTATCATTTGGTGAACGGTACTGTTTTTAGGAATTTTTCCCACTTATTTTTATCTTGTAAGAGATGTTTTGCTGCTAATATATTTGCTTTGAAATACATCGAACCCACAGAAAGCAACGGTTAACCAGAAATATGTGTTTAATACAAGGAGTATTAAACACATCAGTACAGCCCCAAAACCTTTTGAACTCAGCCAACCTGAACTAGGGGGGGAAGTTATAGATTCAGTATATAACTTACGACACCATTGTTGTCACTTTTCAAAGGTATCGGTAACCATTGACCATCAGGCGGGCTGTGTGCTTGCTTTCTAACTTTATTAATTGTAACTAATATTATACCGCTTTCAGGCTTCATCTACTCAGCTGATCATCACGATATTTTAAGAACACGTTGTCAGGGGTGCAGAAAAAGACAAAAGATACCTTTCATCCAGAACAAAAGTCGGGCTTGCGATCAAGTGGTTGCGGGTTCGAACCCCACCGAGTGCACTAACGGCGTGGACCCACTCCTAACATGCATTTAGCTTAGCTGGAGGGGTTAATGTGTGAACCACGTTACTAGTATTATTTGTAAAAAAAGTACTGTTTGACGGACGCGAATGAAGTCGCGCTCATGAGTTAGTTAAATATAAGCCTTTATAAGGCCAACTGCTGGCAAGAATCCACTGACCTATATTATTCTATTAAATTCTCTGTGTTCGTAAGTATAATGTTCGACATCCGGCAGCGTGTGGATAGTGAACGAGTCTGAAGCCGGGTTTAAAAAAATCTCAACTTCAACTTCTGATTAATGGCTTTGTGTGGTAGCTCCTACCACAATTTTGTCAGGTATCCGGAAGACAAGCTGTCAAAAAAATCTCAAACACTTTGATTAGTTATAACAAGTTTGCATAATACTGATTGGATTAAAAAAATTGATAGTGAATAGGCGATCTATGTGGCATTTGGCTGTCACGTTGGGTGTCGCAGATTCGATTCTCGATCAATGGCAATATTTGTGTGCATGGTTTTTTAGAAAATTCTTGAAAAAATAGACAACTCCCGTACTAGGAATAATTCCTTTGCCGCGAGGGAGTTTACAAACATTCAAACAACGGACCTAAGACTCGGTAAAACTATTTGTGACTTAGACAAATTTTTGTGTCGTGTGGGGATCCAACCCACAATTCTCATCGCGGCTTATTGGCAGGGCGGCTACTTTAACCATTGTACCATGCGTGTATATATGTATATATCAATGTATTTGCATTGGTATACAAGAAATATGGATCGAAGTATGTTTATTAGAGTTCAAGAACACATAGTATAATCTTTTGCGTAGTTCGGGTCTAGATAGCGACGTGTAAATAGTATTCTTGAATATTATTACTATTATTTTAAATAGTAGTGGTACCGATACATTATTATTATTAATATATTAATCTTTTATTTCCATTACAAGCAATAAAATTCATTAAATATTCATATAGATTAAAAAAGGTAATGATGTGATGTAATGATACACCTGGTCTCAACTGGTTTTAAATATACCAATTATGGTTATAAAGTAACCACAGGTCCTCTTCTTACTAAAGTATATTTCACTGGTAACGCTAATGGTTCATACTATTGGCATACAGTCCACTGCAATGCCTCTAAAATACATGTTAAATAAATGTCATCATCAATACAAATAAATAAAACTGAAGGTTGTTTGTAATATCAAAAAAATAGTCAGTTTTGAAATTTTTTGTCTCTCTGTCTTTCTGTCTGTCTGTCTTTTTGTTCCCCCTCATCACCGGAACGAGTGGAGCGATTTCAAGCAATGCCCTTAGAAGATACAAGTGACGTCATTGTCCGTCGTTCATCCTACTCAGGGAATTGGTACGTCAAGTTATTGATCCGATCGGCAAATATACAGATTTCAATATTTTTTTTATGGAATTTGATGTAAGTGGTACTCAAGGAAATTTAGGGATGAAGAATCTTATTACATTATTTACATTTAGGCCCATTGAAGTCGATGATACTTTTTTTGAAGTTAATAATTATTGTGTTTAGTATCTAAAAGCGTAATCATTTGAAACCATAAACATAGTATGCAATGTTTATGTTTGAAACACGCTTTTCTGCTCTCTCTTTGAATTATTCTTAGTCGCATTAGTTGTTCTTTTAGTAAAAAAACATTTTTGCTTATTGCAAGTTTTGTAGTCCAACGTTCATCTATAATTCGAAATAATAACTCGACACATCTCACGCACGGCCGTCTAATAATAACTCGACACATCTCACGCACGGCCGTCTAATAATAACTCGACACATCTCACGCACGGCCGTCTAATAATAACTCGACACATCTCACGCACGGCCGTCTAATTCCAAACTAGGCAGAGCCCATATTGTACTGTACTTATATACTGATAAATACATACCCAGACACAGATCAAATGATCATGCTCATCACACAATTATTTGTCTTGGGTGGGAATCTTACCCAAGATCTTTGGCTCAACAGTCAGGATCACTAACCCCTAGACCAACAGGCCCGTCAATTGTTTGCTTTTTTATCTTCAAAGCGCAATTATTTTTAACTATTGGTCGGATAGGAAAAAGTCTTTTGGATGTGACAGCCAATTCTTGAGGGGAATTATAGGCTAATTAACACCAAGCTGGGGCTTTCAGGGCTCAGCAATATCTTAATTTGGTAGATGCTCAAAATAAATTATTCGGCGAAGTCGGGCAATAAAATAACTTCAAAATACCGTGAAAATTGTTGTCCTCTTTTATTTTAATGTTTATAAATTATTTTATAATTATCAAATTAATCTTAAAAGTAAATGATTTGACAACAGTAGGTGTGACGTCATACTTTTGTATTTCATACAAAAGTGTAAACCGAACGAACCTTCCGTTTTGACGTTTACTAAAAAGTTACTGATTTAACTTGAGAGCCATCTACCCTATTGTCTATATTTTATGTTGTATAGTATTTTAGATGGTCTACCATCATAACGGAATTTAGTAATGAGTTTAAATCTCAAACTTTACTATTTTCCCTTAAAAGGAACATTAATTTACTAGTTTTTATATACTTTTTTTCGAAATACATCATGTCATTTCCGTCGGAATTATAAATAGCACTTGGTGATTCAATCTCGATTCTTCGTTAGTCTGCAAATATTGGCGAGCTGCCAGCAATGTCCTTGGAAGATACGAGTGACGTCATTGGACAAAACTGGACAAAATCTGGTAGCCCCTACTCAGGGAATTGGTACATCAAGTTATTGATTCGTTCTCTAAATATACAGGCTGTATCGGAAATAGTGGTCCACCGTTAAGGATTCGACATACAAAATAATAATTATTAATTTTTTATACACCTTTAAGTGAGATACAATCTAAACATAATGTTAACATTTAGGTATATTAATCGGCGGTCTTATTGCTCACGGCGATCTCTTCCAGACAAATTTTTCGTGGTAAATTATCTTTAATATACTACGATTATAAACTGAATGACTGACTGACACTAAATTTTTTACAAATATCGCTCCTGAATTTGCATGATATGTTAAAATTATGTTTAAAAATAGAGAAGTTTTTTTTTTTTATAAAAGAATACTAGTAATGTGGGTCTACACATTACTAGTATTCTCGTTTACCCCTCAAGCTAAGCTAAATGCTTGTGTTAGGAGTGGGTTCACGTCGGTAGTGCACTGGGTGGGGTTCGAACCGCAACCACTTAATCGCAAGTCTGACGCCTTAGCCATTACGCTACCGCCGCTTAATTTGTTTTTCCAACGCTTTGAATTTAATTTTTTTTACGATAACTCTTGTTTTGAGTAGTAATAATCACGAAGCAGATAAATAACCTCAATAAATGTTATATAAACAATCATATACTATATACAATTTACTAAATATGTATGTCGTTCGGATGAAAATATTTTAATTTGACATCTTGGAGCTGATCTGATGATGGGGCTAGGAAATGAATAGTGGAACTCTTTACTGCCTACTAGTAATGTGATGAATATATGATTAGTTTGGACGAGTCCAATAGATTGCGCTTGGCATCGATGATCTCATGACGAAGCCAGTAGGTGGATAATGGAATTTTTTTTTATTTCTTAATTCGGTTTGCTATTAAAACGAGTTTAGTTTTTCTTAACTATAATTTTATTAGCAAATAGCAAGCGGTTTATTGCGTTTTTTCTTCTCACTTAAAGCAAATTTAATGACTTTTATATGGCATGTCATGGATCATGGTTTATCGCACTAATTCTCGATACTGAAACAAAAATTAGTAGGGGACAATAGCGGTTTTTAAGCCATGTTTTATCGTCGAGAATTATGGCCTGTTATGGTAGTCATTAATGTATATTCTACAGAGATTTTTGTGGTAATAAATTGTCTTGATAGGTTTTGTATGATTTGTAATGATACGTAATAAGTTTTCGTTGAAATTGTGTTTATTTTAGGTAACAGAAATTTATGTATTTTGGCATTTTTTTTTTGATGCAATTAAAAGCCTTAGACTTAACATAAATTTGCCGTCGCCGTGAATTAGTCAAGTGTATGACTACCAAGTCAAATTAATTTCTATTATGAAATTGTGTCTGTCAAATCGGTACTTTCTACAGAAAATTGTATTAAATAATAATTTTTGACGTCATTCGTTACTATCGTAGAATCATTAACTTTTAAAATTTGGTTTAACAGTTAAAAAAATCATGTGTCTTAGATAGATAGTACTCTTTATTGTACACCAAACACATGATATATATACATATAAAAAAACCTTATATAAGAATTACGCAATTTCAACTAGATTATTATTATTTTTTTACGGAAAATTACGGACCATATTACGGATTAATAAAAGTAGTTTAGTTCACATATAGATATTAGCGTTCGCCAATTGGTCGAAGTTCGACCATAATCATGACATGTAAAAAAAAAACATTTTACATTTTTTTATTGATAACACTAAAGCTCATCAATAGCTACTAAAGATAAAGGAAGATAATCGGTTGACAACAAAAGGAGAAAAATTTAGCTAACAGTTTTAGCTGTCTAATTGTCTATTTATAGAAGAGATCGCCGGTAGTTAACCAATATAACTTGATCTGTCATTGTATAGACTTTTGTTCCATGACAGGTCAAAATATTTACTAGATATGGCTATTTTTAATTATTTTTTTACTTTATACCTTAAAAGTTTTGTTTAAAAGTTTTAGCTTTATGCACTTCTTCTATATTTAAACTTAATTATTCCAAATTTAAAATTCCTGTCTGTGCGCGTTTACTTAAAAAAATGCGTACAAAGAGTTCACCTCACGTCTTTGATTATATACCTGTCTAGATAGAGTAACTCAAACAAATAGTGCACAGAAAATTGGATACAATTACGCACTATGTGTGAGTTATTGTCAACAAATTGTCACTGCATGTTTAGGGATGTTTGTGGCGACTTCCGTATAC
Organism: Callimorpha dominula; assembly: GCA_949752705.1. Taxonomy (NCBI): domain Eukaryota; kingdom Metazoa; phylum Arthropoda; class Insecta; order Lepidoptera; family Erebidae; genus Callimorpha; species Callimorpha dominula. Next base: position 20,606,010 of record OX457005.1, read on the forward strand.
ATGCTTGCGTTTTAGTATTCTCTTTCGGCGTAATGCATGGCGTAATTTTGCTTTGCCTGGAGAATCAAGTATTGATTCTAAATCTGAAAAATCTTGCAAGAAGGTTTCCGGCTCTTCACTGTATCCCTTGAAGAGGAAGGAAGGTTTCGGTTCAGTGTAAATATCAATCCCTATATTGGAAGTAGGCTGGCCCTGTTAAAAATAAACAATTAGAATTATTAGATTGAATTAGTCGTAACTAGCAATTACCAAGCATCAAAAACTTACTTGTTTGGTATGTTTTGAAGTTTTTGTTTCCAACCCCGATAACACCAAACACTGTAAAACATAAGATGAGATTAATAAACTAAGTCAAAATTTTGGTAAAATAAACTGTAGTGTGTGGATTTTATGAATTTATAAAAGGTTTAAAAAAAGCTTTATGTTTAAATTAACCTTCCAGATGGTGACTTAATACTAAACCCACTCGGGCATTTTTATGTAAGAAATAAATAGTAATAAGTCAACAGCGTCATCGTTTTACGATTACCCATAGTTTTTGTAAAATTACCCCGTAATAAACTGACAACACCGGCTAAACTGTCATACATACAAATACTGAAATATTTATTCGTATTGTCTAAGAAAATAATGTAAATTAAAACAAAACTTCCCGATGAAAAGTAATCTTAGTATTGTTATAAGTTTTTCCAGGATAGTTTCGACACAATTTAATAGCACAAACCGGCATGATTAATTGTTTTCCGTAAGCTCGCCACCCATTACAGGTTCAAATGACAATGATGTCTATGACACGCGACTCTACGAAATATAGTCGTCTTTTTTAGCGGCGTTCTATGCGGCCGAATATGTCATCTAGACATGTATAAAATCAAAGCCTCACGTATTAATATCCTACTAATAATTTGAACGTGAAAATCTGTGAGGATATATAGAAGTATGGATGTTTCTTGCTCTTTCACGCAAAAACTACTGAACCGATTGCGATGAAACTTGGTATGTAGAAAGCTGGACACCTGAATTAACACATAGGCTTTTTATCCCGATATTCAAACGGAATCGGGACTAACGTCGGAATATATAGATGTAAGTAGATTAACTGGCTACACACTGACCTACAGTAGACTTGTCGTACGTACGGTATTGTACAATCAAGATGCAATAGTCATTTCCTTTCATGATATACATATCTGTCGAGATCGAAATGTTGGTCTCAAGAGTGATATATGATAGACAAATGCAGCTTGAACTGGACATACCATTCTTGACACAATGTATTTGTAGAGTAACAAGGATATTAGAATATCTATAAAAATAAATAAAATTGGAGTGTCTGTTTGTGCACACGGTAGTTATATCAAAAAATCTATTTAAAAAAAAGTGTATCGATTTCCGCAGCTCTTTCACTGGCAGATAGCCGATGTTATAAGGAGTAGCTTAATCTAGTTTTATTTTGGAAAAAGAATTAGTGGCACGGTGGCACAGCAATTTTTAAATATTATGGAAAAATTAAAAACGATTTTAACGGCAAAAAGCTTTAAGTATTGGAAGTAAGAATAATAATTATATGTAAGTCGTACCATATGAGGTCTTTGAATATTGTAACTTTGTTTTTCGAGCCTATACTGCTTGGCAAAGACCAGGAGGTCTTTGCCAAGCAGTATAAAATACTTCCATAAGTACCATATACTTCCATAAGTATGTATTTTTTCCTGAGACACTTCGAATCAAATGGAATATTATAAGTTACCAGAAATATAAAAGCACTGTGATTTTGATCTTACTAGTAGTCAACAAAGGTGTGGTAGTTTTAAAACATGCAAGGATGAAAATTTTGGTAACATAATATTTTAATTTAATATAAGTTTTTGATGAGTCTAATACCTCTATAATATAATAATTTTGACGGAAATGAATACAATCAATTTTATAGGTATAACATAGCTTTGGTTTGCCTGACGTTTCGACCAGGTTGCACTAGCCGTGATCATACCTTTTGTAATACTGTTGTATTGCATGGGGGTGTTGTTATTTTTTTTTTACCCCGGGTTAAGATAACAATTAAAAATATCAGAAAATATGAAACGGGTAATAAGGCTGAAAAAGTAGTTGCATCGCATGTATTCATCATCCTCCGCGCCTTTTCCCAACTAAGTTGGGGTCGGCTTTCAGTTTAACTACGAAACGGCCGAACTTTGACATTTTACGTAAAGCGACTGCTATCAGACCTCCACGACCCAAGGCGATATCCCATCACATTCTAATGGAGAATATTCCTAAACAATATCAGTACCTAAAAAATAATCTTAAAAGTATAGTGGCCTGCGCACTTGCGGGAATATTCCCCAAAAGGGCTTAAAAGTGCGCAGGCCACCAAGATTTTGGCATCGATAATAACTGATAGAAATAGGTTGTAACTGATAGAAATAAAAAAAAAACATTTTGAAGCTGATCTCTAATGTAAGTTAGTATAATGATTGAGAATATAACTAGAACACTCAAAATGAAACCAAAACGACATTAAAATTTTATTCGGTAATAATCTTATGATGAACAAGAATATAAACAAGTACGCATTTCAACTTAAAACTCATTCTCAAACATTGACCAAATATTTCATCTCGTTTGCACTTTTACTCTTAGTGAATCAAGGTCTTAAACGATCTTATCTGGATGTCCCAATTGTACAATGATTTATGCTCATGCGCCGGAGTTGTCGGCCTTGCAACATTTTAATACCTTATTGTCTGTAGAGAGAATAAGATGGCGGTGATGCTGATAAAAATATACGGTCTGGGAGAGAGCTTGCATTGGACCTTGATCATTGAAATTTGAGAAATCAAATAAGTTATATGTACAACTTAAGGGTCTGATGCAGTGGATCAATTTGTCGCAAAATTGTGGCTTTAATCAAACTTAAAAAGCAATAATCAAAACATATATTTTAAACCTATTAAGCAAAATCTTTAGCGTTCGTGAACCAAGTCTAACCAACTGTCAAGATGTTTTCAATTTCAGATATAGATTTCAAAATTGCTTAATTGTTTTGGTGTTCAATTTTCGTTAACAAGGTTGGGAACACAAAATTAGGGATCTGATAAATCCAACTTTGAGAACAATAGACTCTGCTGAAAAGCCTGGTGTCAACTCGTATGAAAAGGACGCAGTAGAGAGGATATAATTTGAGAAGAATACGATGTTGATGTTCTTCCAAATGCTGGGGCAATTGATACATTTATTATTGAACTTTTTGTCTTAAAGCTAAACAGTAATCCTAATCATATGTCACAGAACACAATAAGTAATACCGTTTTACTTTCTTTTATCACACATACAGTTTCCGATGACATTTGATCGATATCAAATTCAGCCCACGATTACTCAGTGCTCGTTCGTACGTTACAATTCGTGAGTAATAGATTGACCGTAAAATACTCAATAAGCGCCAACGCGGCAATGTATTGGCTATAAGAGCAGCGATGTACAATGAATCATTGTATTAGAACAATATGTTGGTTGGTTGGTGATTTCAGGAATCAAAGACCATAGATTCTGCTAAAGCAGTCATATTTAATTTTTTACTTCAACTTAACAGATCTGGAATCAGTTTTTGTAGGCGGCTTCGCTCGTTTTTATGTAGGTACTGTCAATGAATTCACTATCCCTTGAGAATAGCACTGTTTCTGGATGAAGGTACTATGTGCTTTTCGTACCCTTGTCAACGTCAACGTAGTTAAGACGTGAAAGCTTAACAAACAAACACACATTCTCATTTATAATACTCAAATTACTCACAGGTAATTTCACCGTAAAACAACTCCCATAAGGACAGTGTAATGACGTCACGAAACGAAAGGTTCGTGTATCACAGTCAACCCCATGGTTAAATACTTTGCATTGTTAATGAAAGTTATTTACGGTGTGAGCGGCTTTCTTTCCCTTTTTGTATGGGTGACCGCTAGTTCAATCTATTGTACTCTAGAATCTATTGTACTTAGTTTAGTTGTAGCTAGTTCAATCTATTGTATCCTAGAATTTATTGTACTTAGTTATTATTAGTTTGTTATTTTAGAACACAAGAAGGTCTATATGCTAGAACTCAGGCGACAGACAATGATATATTCAGAACTACTGATCAACTGCGGTCGTCTATTGAACAGTGTACCTCCTTAGGTCGCGAGAAGCCGGATTTAATATTTTTTTCCATTATCGTGCTGTGGTTTTACTTGCAATCGATTCCTAATAGTTGAATCTGGATAGGAAAAGTTATTCCACTCCAATAGGAATTTCATGGATTATAGAAGATTTTTTCGCTAATTCTATCTATTTTGTTTATTTTCATATTTGTGCGTATTCTAAATAAATGTTTTTCTTTCTTCTTTCTTTCTTTCTTTCTCATGTGAGCGGGAGCAGAAGTGTGTTATTACCTACCTTCTACGGAGTTACTTATAATTAATTTTTAGAGTATACAGAAAAATAAATAACAAAAGGTTTATCCGTATCCCTGAACCCAGATTATTAGTATTTCTTTGAAATAGGTTCTGTTGAATGGGCTTCTACTTTTTTTAATATCTGCTGTACCTTCAAAATGCATACGAATATTCTACATCAGTCTAGATAGATATATCTATTTCTGTCTAAATATCTATGTATACTACTAGAGATCGTGTGGTGGTCGAGTTTCGACCATAATTCATTTTTGGTTTATTTTATTAGCCAGTATAACTTGAACTGTCCTTGTATAAACTTACATACAATGACAGGTTAACGTACATGATGGACGCGTGTAGTTTGATGTAGCCATTTTCACGTAAATTTTAAATTTGTAACACATATTGTTTAAAAGTTTTACCTTTTAAATTCTGCAGTTTTAAAAACTTTAAGCATTTCAAATTTCAAAGAATTTTCTTTACGTATGTCTGTCTAGGAATAAGTGACATAAAACAAGCAACAAAACAAAATTTCTACATAGACATCGTAAATAATCACCAACTATACTCTCAATTACTAGCAACACAATACCAAACACAAACCGCAAGGTCATCAAAAGACCATTGACCGCAGCGCTAACCCAACTCTTTCCGTCTAGATGATTAGTTTCGCTAAACATGACAGAGAGTTCTACTGAACTATAAGACGTGTTTAGACGTCCGCCCGCAGTTTTATGCTCGTGTATAAATGCATTTACAGAAGCACTTGTATTTATTGTTGTATTTTTGATATTAGTATTGTTGAACTGTACAGCTCGACTCGCTAAAGCAAAATCAATTATGCTTTACCTTGCTCGTTATTCCCATCTCGACTATAAGTTTCATTATTTCTCTTCTCACTTCTTGTGTCTGTAACAATTGGTGTTTTTGCTCATCGTCAGCTTTTTTATTTGACTCTTACATCTTTTTATCTTACTTATCTTTGGTTTGTAGTAACTTTGTTGGTCCTTCTATGTTTGTAAGCTCATTTAAATAATGTCAAAATAATAATAATAACATCCTGGGATTTATTAAAAATCGTTTTCTAGATCCAAATTAAGCAGAGCTCGTACTATGGGTTGTAGAATGCAAATAAACATCTTCATGCATACAAAGGTTTGCACTGAGTGGGAAACAGTTTCAAGCATATCCCTTAAGTAACTTTTGAGTTTATCGTGAACATACAAACAGCCAGACAGACAGAATTTTTTTTTTAGAATCGCATATTTGGCATCAGTATCGATATCTTAGTACCCCTCAGTCGATTGTTTTTAAATATATTCAATGTACAGAATTGATCCCGTTAAAGATTTATTACAAGTATAGATGATAGCTGTCGCAACACGTGACATGTGAAGATATTCAGGACACGAGAACTGAGGTCATTATTAGATGGACAGTACATACAATATATACACTCGTAATTTTTCCACTTACAAAATATCAATACTCGTACATAGCTAATTGTTTCTCTCATATCTTCATATCTACATACGACGCCATGTTGTATTTACATATTTAAAATTATTCAAACTTTTGGCTTGCAAATTCTCAGTTTTAACGTAAGGGTGTAAGAAACTTACAAGTAGGTATAATTTGCGCTTATGCCATGTTACATTAGACCCACAAATATTATGGACTAATCAAAGAAACTTAAATATATGTGGTCAAAAACAACATAACAGTTCAGTAAGAATTAAATCAAAATAATATTAATAACACAATAAATTTTCGGTTAATGTTTTGACAGCATGGATACAAATTTTGGCACATACATAAGCTTATTTAACATATACCTCGAAAAAATAATACAATACCACCTATTGTGCAGGCTGTACGGCATTATCTCATTTGTGGGTATTTATTCTAAAACAAAGTCAAATAATGTATTGCTTCTTTTGGCTTTAAAGTTTTAATAAAATTTATAATAAAAAACACTTCAGTAGCCTAAAATTAAATTTGAAAGAAAATTTCGATTCCGACACACCGCCCCACCGAAAACCCCGGTAGGGTGACGGCCCAAAGGGAGTTTCCACACTCACAAAAAAAAAAGGTTTACACGGGCAGTTTTCCGCAACTGCACGACAAAGCGCGTATTTTGCGTTGGTGGGAATAAAAGCTATTTGAGCCATCCTAACTTCCTGAAGAATCCCAGTAAGAAAACACGTAACCAAGATCAAAACACTAGGCCGCCATGTTGTTTCACAAAAACTTTGTGTGCCACTCCCGCTTTCTCCATTTAAATGATTAGTTTCGTTCATAGACTGTAACTCGCATTAGCTAATAAGTTTCATACAGAGTAGGTAAGTGGTTGTAAAACTTTGTTGTTTGAAATTCAGCAAATTTTAAACTGCTTATGAACAAGATGTTAGGATGGCTTGAACATTATTTGATTGGTATCAATTCGAAGCCCATTTGAATTTAAATTGTGAACTGAACCAAGAAAAAGAAAGATGTCTGCAACTGTAATATAATAGGAAACCAAATATCCAGTGTTTAAAATTTTTTCTTTCTGTTTGAGAGCTTGATGAAGAGCTAGAAACTTTTACAAATTCAAATTTAATCCACCTCATACGACCTAATAAAATACCAACAAAAGAAAACTAGGCTTAGACTCTCCTGAACAATGAAAAATTATAGTTGAAACTAGTAATTTTGATAATCCGCATTTTGCAATAAGGCGACGTATGTTTACAAAGTTGGCTAATATTCTCGCTCAAAGACTCGGGTGAAAGATTAGAAGAGGCTTTGGTTGGATGTCAGAAGTCCTAGGCAACCTTGACGGACTAACAAGTATATGAGAAAAGAGCACACAACATTTTTTCTCTAAAAGTTTATCACAACACAAACATTGCAATTAGTATGAGCATATATTGTATTTGGTTTCGTAAGCAGGGTGTTAGGAGCTTTGAGGGGATCACAATTATCCCATATTATTATATATTTTTTCAATTCAATAATTTTTTACGTTTTTAGGTTGCAAAATACATTATATCCATCCCTTGCATCCGAGACAGAAGAAGCACTTTCTCTGACGCTAAGCGAATAGCATAGCTTATAGAGGGATGAGTCTGAGTACTCTTGTATTGTTAGGATCTAGACTAGACTACGCCAACTGTCTCACCATCAGGCGTGCACTTTTTATACGCAATATCTTGGGAAGAGAATTACGATCTTGTTTTAATAATTAAACACGGCAAGTACATCTTGTTTTCAGCTTTCTTTGCCCTAGGTTTAGATCTAATAAAAAAAAACTTTAACTCACGTAATTTTTTTACGATGCGCTTTTATCTTCACAGTCTTAAATCATAGCCAAACCCTACACAACAAATACTTTCATTCAGGACCATTATAGCTCATTATTCTATACAGGGTGTTATCGAAACATGTGGTCGTATTTTAGGGTTGTTCAGTAGACCCCGTGAATAACGTAAAGTGTTAATAATTTTATGAAAATTCGTGATTCTTAACACAAAAATCGTAACATCCTGTATACTATGAATCCTAATGTAAGTTTTGTTGTTGGCAGAACAATAAAAATTTAACATTTTTTTAAGACGGATTTTATGTACTGTTCAATTTACATCGACTCTCTCTTTTGGTCCGTCTCAATTATATTATTAATGTGTACATGAAGTCAAAAGCTTAGCTTAAATCCATTCATATATTGATGAATGTGAATACGTTATATCTTTTGAGTCGTAAAAGTTGTTACGAGCCGTCTGGCGTCCTCATAGCTGGCAGATTGCCAACCGTGCTGTTCCGGGTTCAGTTCGCGCCTATACCAAATAGTGCTTCGCTCGAGTTTTCGATCATTTCCGTCCAATATGGATTGTGTAGTTCATTGTAAGGCTGGTTTTATGAAAACACATACATCAATAAATTCGGCTTAATGGCTTATAAGTACGGAGAATATTCAATGCATTCATTTGCTTTATTACTGTTATGCTCTGAGATCTATGCTTTTCATGTTTTGCTGTTTTAATGACACCTTTAGGATTTGATCATTGATGGCAGTTAGGTATCCATTGGCTAGTTGCTTCTTGAAATAAAATTGAATACTTGATAATGATGATGGATTTAGATCTTGGTTTTTAAGTACCAGACCATATATCAGCTTGATTGATCAAAGAGATCATAGATTGAGAATACAGAAAATGTTTACTAAAAACTTAGGACATATTTTGATACTGATGTCAGTCCGTCAGAAAGATTTTTATCTAGTTAATATAGGCTTCATATCTGCATGGAAATAAAAGGAATGACTTGTATAAGTTTGTTTTACAAATAATCAAAGTTTTAGTTTTATTTTTATGTTTTACATGCAAAACTGTTTAATTAATTCCTGTGATGAAAATTTTATTTGTGTTAGATGTGGTTGCCTGTAAGTAAGTGAGCACAAGGCATGTCTATTAATTAAAAAAGTAGCGTAATGGCTAAGGCGTCGGACTTGCGATCAAGTGGTTGCGGGTTCGAACCCCACCCAGTGCACTACCGGCGTGAACCCACTCCTAACACAAGCATTTAGCTTAGCTGGAGGGTTTAACAAGAATACTAGTAATGTGTGACCCACGTTACCAGTAGTCTTTAAAAAAAAAAAAAATATCTAGATGTAAGAAATGTGTATCACTTGTTGGCGATCCAAATAAAAAAAAAAGTGTGAAGTGAACTCTTAATAAAATAAACCTCTGCAGCACTTATTTCTTTCTAAATTCTGGGCAAAATGTTGGCATTTGATCGCATACTGCCTGAAAATCCAATATTTCCTAATATAAATTCAGAGCCATGACCGTAATAAAACTCCTCAAAAATCTATCACGTAAGTGTATCTGTTACCTTCTTTGTTTTATTAACCGACTTTAAAACGGAAGGGAACTTCTCAATTCAACAGATATGTTTTTGTTTAAGTTACGCAATATCTTCGCCATTTGGAAGATGATTTCAGTAAAATATTTTAATGGTTGTACTCAAGGTTGGTCCCATTTAAATTCTAAGAAAATATTCCACCTCTAAGGTTGGAAATAAAGGGATGAAGAATACAGCTCATTACTATTTATCGTGATCTAGGCGCATTGAATGTGGTGATACTTTTTTAAAAGTTAATTATACTTGTAACGAATCCTTATATCACTTATTGTTGGTAAACCGTCCTTTTTCTTCATTATACCCGTATCTGGTTCCATTATTACTAGGAATTTTGTCTTAATACTATAAATTATTATTGTTAATGATGTATCCCGGCGCGCATTAAATCGATGTTTACATAACGATTGTGTAACGAGTATTCGGGTCTGTAGTTGGAATTGGAATCAATTCGATCGATGATCGCATGCGTAAAGTTGCAATTCGGTTGACGTTCGTTTGTTTTATTTTACGTAAATAATAACAAATTAAAAGGAAAGTAATGTAGGCATATTTGTAATACATTTTATGTTTCATTGTGAGGCAATCCAGAAGCAATTGATAAGCGAGACACATTTAAGACAGTTACTTTGTGACAGCTTATATGTCCAGCCTCGTTTACACTAAGATATTACCCATTAGTTATTTTTCTTTTCTTCTTATTTTGCTTTCTATCATTTTTATTGCCACATGACACACTTACACATATAGGTACCTACATAAAACTGAAAACATTACACTCTCTTTTTGGGCAGTCGTCTTAAAAGAGTAATTAATTATCAATTTTGAATGCATCGAAAAGAGGGTCACAGTGCCACACAGTGCATTCAATTCCATAATGTAATATAAAACAAAAACAAGGTACGTTATATTTCTTATTCAACGTTAGTTACACAGTCAAATACCTTATACCTAGGCCTTTTAGACCCAGACACAATAGCTCCAGGCATAGCGTGCTACTTTCACTTGCTCTTTGTTAAAAGTTTCTCTCCGTTAAATAAGTACATTGCTAATACACGCAAATTACTTATTTATTGTTCTATTAGTGAAGGTAGAAACATTGTAATGTTTTGTAAAGGAATGATTGAATAAAGTTAACGGGTTTTTAACTTCTTTGATGAACAAAGTGCAGGATGTAAGGTTACGTATATTTGTAATGGAAGATAATTTGTGGAAAGGAAACAACAGTGTTTACGAACTATTTTACGCAGCAGTTCAAATATCGACGGCAAAGCTGCGTATAATACAAATATTAGAAACCGGGAATATGTCTATTTTCGTTGTTTTGACGATTCCTATATTTTATCTTTATGTCCAAATAATTTATTATTATAAACAGGTCACAGGACACAGGTCAGAGCCAGTTCGAATCACAGGAATGCGACACTCTCTCACTCTCCAATACATCCGTATAAGCAATATCCGTTTCCTACTATTACCTTCCCTGCTTGCCTTTCCTTCTCAATATACTCCCAATTTTCCCATCTAATATCTAAAATGATTGCAATAGGGTTGTCTCTGTCACATGAGTGGGAATAAATTATATTTGGCAAAACGTGGGTGTTTAATACTTCTGCTTACTTCTTTAGGGTACACGTATTAATTAAAATACAACTAAAATTCAAAGTTTACATTGTCATTTTAATTTTTGGTCTGAAAAGTTTTGGATTATCTGATAGATCTACGTTTAGTGTAAATTACAACTTTGCCGTCCATATCAAACTCAAAATTAGTTCAACAATACAACGGCTGTTACTCTTACCGCATTACTTAATGAGAACATAGCCCCCAAAGCACTAAAGACTCCATTTGCAGTAAACAATTCGTTCTGAGCGCTAAGAAAATTAACCTAACAATGTATAGCAGGCAAAAAATTGCATACATGAACAGTTTCGCTTCCATTGCATACATATGCTATCTGTTTACTTTATTTTTGTATTGTTTTAGTTCTCACGTAACCGGTTGACCTTGTGATGAACTCATCTTGTTTGCACACCGGAGGTCTTGCATAGGACAATGTAGTTTTCGGCACTATTTTTACAAATAGCCTTTTGTTTTACATTACTTTATTCACAAATATTTGCAGTGGGTAAAATTATGTGGAAACTTTCTGATCTTCAACGCTTTCTCATTATTTTGTTTCGTCTTGAAATAGTCGTGGAGGTACATTTTAATTAATAAACCCAAGGTCTTTGCGGTTATAGACCCTGTAATGGGGCTGGTCAAGGTTTGAGCCTAGAATTTACTTTTATACTAAATTCCGTAGGGTGGACCCTGTACGAAAACAATACAATACTATATTCTTATAAAACCTTTTAAAGTAGAATCATATTTTTTAAATGTTGTTCTAAAAGACTATAGCATACGTGCGTTTATAGTAATGCCTAAGGGGTAGTTATAGAGGTCACTTTTGGGAATTAAAGATGGGAAAATTTAGAGTATATTGAATGTGAAAGGTAGTTTTAAATGGTATAGGGGGCAAACGAGCAGACGGGTCACCTGATGGTAAATGACTACCGCCGCCCATGGGCACCTGTAACTCAAGAGTCACAAGTGCGTTGCCGCCCTTAAGGTAGGAGTAGAAAAGGAGGAGGGGGAGAAGAGTGGGAAGAGGGGAGAGGGGAAGGACGGGAAAAGGGGATAGGGAAGGGTCAGGGCCTCCGGTAACCTCACTCACGCGGCGAAATGCAATGCAAGCACCGGTTTTCTGTGAGGCCGTGGTATCGAGCGGAGTCGAGCCGGCCCATACGTGCCAAAGCATGGCTCTTCCACGTTTAGTTTAGTTAAGAAAAAATGCAATGGAAGAAAAAAAGCTATTTCTTAAGAGAAGACTATACCCCTTAGGCATCACTTGTAAAAGCCAGTAAAATATGTTAATAGGGTTGTCACTCTAACAGCTCGCGTCCAGGCAGATCGTACGATCTGCCTTACATAGCTTCTTTTCCATTTTAGAAATACACAGTTTATTGCACACCAAACATGAATACAATGAGTAGGATACACCGCAGTTATTATGGCATTACAATGGCCTTATCGCAGACTGCGATCTTTTAGTAAATAGTAGGTGATCTAAACTCAACCATTTGTAAAGTACATTATCCATACACAAATGAAAATATTCTATATAAGGAGGATGTATAATTGTATAAGGAGGGACATTTTTTATGACTGACACTGACCAAGTCCAAGTAGTTTGTTGATTGCAGTACAGGGTTGAATACTAATATTTACTCGAGAATATTTAAGTAATCAACAAAATAGTAAATTAATGTAAGTTAACTTATGTTTAAAAGCAACAATTGACCACTTGATCACTTTTTAATTATTTTTTTTGTGAGGATTTTCATATAGCTAGTAGTTTATTTAAACTTTATGCGCGTATTTTGTAAATAGATGGACTTAATTTCAAAGATATTTTCTGCTAATCTTAGCCTCATCATAGAATACATAATATACTACAGGTAGAGAAGTCTCGCCAAATAATTTAAATGAATAGTGACTCTTGTTCCGACACAATAAAGTCGCAATTCAGGTCGTACAGCGCTACTTACCTACAGTTATATTCACCTAGAAGTTGCCTCTCTTTCTATCGCGTAACTCTTAAAGAATGAATTTCTCTGAATATTTAATTCCCGGTAAGTTATGCGCAAATATAAAAATACTATATTTTTGTGAACAAATAAACCTAGGTGCTAATAACTCAATAGTCTAGATACGAACAAATAACGCAACGCAGCGCGTAAGTGAGCATTAAAACAAGGCTCGGCTCGACCGGCGCGCGGCATCCCACTTAAATTTGGCACGATTAGTCGATCCCACCGTGTACTTGTAGCTTGATACCCACACTGCGGAGTTGACCTAGCCTGGTCTCAAAGAAATACATTAAGTAGGTATATTATAATAATACTATTAATAATAATATCCTGGGACATATTACGCATCTAGGCCGCATCTAGGCCCAAACTATGCAAAGCTTGTACCTACTATGGGTTTTAGAACACGGATAAATATACATACTTGTTTTTTGGAAATTCATACATAATAACTAGTATAGATGCATGTAGATAATGATGAGAGTGACAACCCTGGTGCAGGAAGCTTCTTAGGCAATCGTGACAGCATTTTGTTTTGCTGTTTAATGGTATAAAAAATACCTTGCCAGTAATCTTACTACCAGGATCATACATACATATAATGGAACGTGCATTCATGTGGTGACTGAATATTATTGGTTTAGGTCTAAGTCATTCTTTTCTGCATATTTTTCAATATCGAATACAAAACAAAACTTCAATAAAACTGTTTTACATTGTATTCTATCTAGTAAAGTAAACGTTCTTAATTGTGTTTTTTTTTAATTGCCTCCGTCTTTACTCCTTTGAAATTGATTTTAAAATGTGTTCTAAAAATTCATATTGTATACATATTAAGAAATAAATTATTATTAACATAACAAATATCTATAGCACTAAATGTTGAGCGCTGAATCTGATTTCACATTTAACTATGGCGAGACCTTGGCTCCGGACTAAGTGCTTAAATTCAGCGTGATTCATGTCTGCGTGTGCTTTGTGGTAAAAGTCATAAGATTTAAGCATGGATATAAATTATATCCATATTTGGTAAAAGTTTGCACAGATATCATATTTTTGGCAAATACTACGGTACTTACTAATTAGGTAATCGTATGGCAAATGATTGATTGCACGTTGTTCGGGAAAACTATTACTTAAATATAGTAGTAATTTGCGCGTCTATTTATATTTTAGTATAATATGTAAAAGAGTGTTCTTGGAGTTTCTTGTCTGTTTTTCTTCCTAGGATCTACGTATTGGAACAGGTACCTAGTTTCGCGACTGACTTGTTCTGACTGACTGAAAATACCTATAATTCGTTTAATTTGAATAAATGGTTTTGATTGATCGATACAATTTGATTTACAATTATGTGTGTATTTACTCAAAAAATAAAATATAAACATAATATCGCATTGTTCCTCAATTTTAATAACCATCCAAATGAACCCTATACATACACATTGCTGTGCTTCTACTCTTCAAAATCATTTTGGTGTACAATAAAGAGATATATTATTATTATTATTACACATACACATACACATACATACCTTTGGTAAACTACTTAGATAACCTGGCGGAACCTCGTTGACATTGTACAGATATATCGCTTTTCCTTATAAAATTCAGTAGTCAGTCCTAGTCTTTACGCTATTGCCATAAGTCATGCTCTAGACAGAGTGATACCCATACGACTGATAGGGAAATCTAAAGAATTGTTGATTGGTAACTATCTCTAACTCTTAACAACCGTGTCCAACCACCAAATTACCCTAATCAGTAAATTCTTATGATCACAACTCCACCATTATGTTAGCTCGTACTTGACAATTTATCTAAAAGAGAGGTATTTATTAAACTCGCTTTCCGTTTGTAACTTGGGCCAGATTTGATAGCTATCCCGTTTGCCTCAGTGACGCAAGCGCCGATTTTTGCACATTTTACGAGCTCAGACAAATTGTCAGTTGGTCTAAAGCTAACCGTTCATACTTTATTTTTATGCACAAATGCATATGGTGGTTTTATAGCCAGTTAAATGTGCTTCAATAAATATTCTTATTATTCTTGTGGTTAAAGATTGGTTTATTTTCTTAGTTTTATTTGAACTTGAAAAAATAGGATATATAAATTTATATTTGACTAGTCTGATATCAAGTTTTGATATAAAAGGTTTGTTAATTAAAATCGAAAACTTCAAAGAATTCTAACGCTATGTAGGCGTGGCCTGTTTTCCTACTCTGATGAACCAATGATTTAGTAAGTGACAGGAAACCGTGGGCGGATGGCGGCGTAAGAGCGCACTTTGTTTTAAGCAGACGCCTTTAGCAATGGACGTCCCATATCCGTGATCATGATGATGATGCACTAGTAAAAAACTAATGGCGTGCATGGCGCAATTGTTAGAGTCGCCTTGCCACTAACCCGCGCCGAATGTTGTGGGTTTGATTCCCACACGAGAAAAAAAATTGTGTAATCCATAAATAATTGTCCCGAGTCTGGGTGTTCTTTGTGTCGGATATTTAAATGTTTGTCAAATCCCCCGACTCAGGAATAATTCCAAGGTAGTTTTTAAAAAGAAAACAAATAAAACAACGTAGATATTCTTAAAAATATTGCTTTGTGTGTGCAAGATATCACGAATTAAGTAAAGGCCTAGTCCACATAAAATAATCAGGGATGTTATGGATACGGAAAATTCGCATATGAAAATGAATAATACCGTATACAGATAGGTACGGGTTTTTTTAGAATAGGCGTTTGTATTCCAACTCACCTGATAAAAAGTGATGATGAAGACGAAGATGGTACACGCCTATCCAAGAGAAACATATTAATTCTACTCTTGAACATTCCAGGATTATAATTGTCTGGAAAAATAGACGCAGGAAGTTCATTCCAGACCTTGGCGAATTGAATCAAAAAGGAGCTGTCAAATTGGCTTCGAGTCAGATTCACAGTTTTTTTTAACGAAAATACAAATATTTCCTATTTGTTTTGGCTTTATGTCTAGTTACAATTTACAATTACGGAAAAAACTATTAGCTAAGTTATATTATATGATGTAAGTAAGTTAATTATATGTTAATTTAAGTTAATTGTAAGTTATATTATATGTTATATTATAAGATAAGTTATATTAAAACAAAAACAACATCATACAACCATTTAGGTCATAAAGAATAAATAAAAACCTATCATAACATGTCTCATTTAGACTCCACCCGTATCCGGAATTATTCGAAATTTTTATTAAATATCAGAGTCGATTACGGTTTCGGACAGATTTTTGTTTAATATATCCGATAGTTTCGGTTACGATTACTGATTGTAATGTCCCAGAATATTTTTAAATTTTTTAGGTATTATTCTGTAATAGCCTTATCACAAGCCACAAGAACATACATTAATCTTCTAATCTATCCATATATTTTTAATGAACCATATAACGGCTATTCCTCGGGCGAGTATGCCCCAAATGACCCATTGGACATTTAGGGGCATACTTTATGACCAGTTCGCCAACTGATAACCTTTAAATGAAGGACGTAGCGTGTCTAAAACACTTTTTTCAATAATTACACATTTCTGTTGAAAGGTTCAATTTATTGGTCAATGTATAAGTGTAATTGTACATTAAATTAGGCGTGTTCCAGGACTTATGAAATGTTTCATTTTACAGGTAAGAGGAGTGATGATATGCTGATATGATCTGGTAATGTATTATATTTGATTAAGTAATTATAATAATATAGCGTCTAGAAAACTTCAAAATTAATAACAAGAAACTTTACTGTATTTAGGTTTTTAAACGTTCTTAGAGTTGTATTTGTACTTCAATGAAATATAAACCTCTTTTATTACTAATTACATTAAATTTTATTACTACAGTTACTTCATACAATACTGCAGCTTGCTATCCAATAATAAAAGAGACCCATTACATTGAGTGTGCTAAAACAATACCTAATACGTTTTTCTTTCATGCCCATTCGCAAGAAATAGAAAGTTCTAGTAGTTTGATTTATAAAAAGAAAGAAAGAAAATGAATTTATTTAGTAAAACAAGGCATACAACTTATTTCTATAAAATATCATGTCTAAAAGACTAGTTCTCAAACTCAATCTAGAGTGAGGTCAGGTGATATAGACAATAATCTGTGGTATGTTTAGTGAGTTGTTGACGTGGCGTGCTGACGTATCATAGACTACGTTTATTAAATAGGTTAAAAGTAATTATAATATTAAACACAATTAGTGCTTTACTTTATATCCTACATCATGCCTATAATACAAGCATATATATTAACGAGGGTTGTACACCATGTCCCACAAAAAGGTGGACTCTCAGCATTTACTGCGATAACGCCTATCGCAGCGCTGATTTTCAGTGCCCACCGTAGTTGTCGACCTGACGCCGACAGATGCAATTACCACATCATACTTTTAAGAAACGAATGTGTGTTTTAATCTCACCTTTTGAACCGCATAACATGGTAAGTCATTTTCATATTTAACTAAAACTAAAAAAATTATAAAGCACAAACTTAAATAAAATATAGGTACTTAAATTATGGATGATCAGTCGCCACAAAATGCATGGTGATAATTATATCAAGCACTACCCATATACATATATACACATACGTAGATATGTATATACATACATACTAGCTCTTATTACAGGTTCCTAAACTAGTAAAGTAACAAATTATATCACAAAGAGAATCAAAATAAATAAAATGAAAATTGAAGCCTTTCTACTGCTCAACTCCAGAGAGCTCAGCTCAAGCTTCTTACCCACTATTGTATAACAATAGGAGCAGATAAAAGGAGACACTAGAGACATTTATGCAGAGTTACTTTCATTTCTTCTGGAAAGCAGATCGTTTTACTTGAAGGCATTACCCGAGCTTATACGTCTGTGTGCCGTGGGTTGAAGGCAGTGTATGTTCTCTGTTCCTGTGAGTTTTTAAGAAGAGTGTTATATAATTATAATAATGAAGTTCTAACTTTTACTATTTACTTACTATTCAAAGACAAGATAAATGCGAAGGTCGGAAGGATGCTGGTAATATTATTATGGAACTAATCAGCGTTAAAACTTTCCTTGCGCGATGCAGAATCAGATCGTCAAATATTATGCTAAATAGTGTTAGGTATATATTTCTCATCAGTATCGTAGGTATCAGTATTTTAGAAACATAATTTTGAAAGATCTTATTTAACAATACATTCAATAAAACAAAATACGTGCATTTACCATCAATTGGTGGTTGGTGTTACAAATTAATTAATACAATTACATTAAAATATGTAAGCCATTTATTTCAACTGTCATGTTCGCATTTCGAAACTGTCAACACACTCAACACTGAAACTGTGTGAAAACGTTCCGTTTTATTCACGCGACCAAGGTATATGGCGTATTAATTATTTTACATACATACATATACTCACGGGTGTATCCCTTAAGGGGTAGGCAGAAGCCAATTAAACACCCACATCTTGCTAATTATTATTTACTTTCACTCTCCTAATAGGGGCTCATCCATAAATTATGTCACACGAATTTCATGATTTTTTGACCTTCCCCCGTCCTTGTCACAGGTGGTCACATTTATGGAACCCCTCTCCCTAGTGTGGCGTCATATATTTTGCAATTTTACACCCAGAACTGAAAAGAGCAGTTCTAAAATCATTATTTTTTTTGTAAAAGTGTAGTATGTAGTCTTTCGTTTACAGGTAACGTTTTGTGTTTAATATTTCAGATTTTGACATGTGACGTCACGAAGCTTATGATCCCCCTTCCCTTTTCACACAATGTCACACTTCGTTGCCCCCTCCCCCAATGTCCCCATGTGTTGAATCACTTTTTTTATTAACAAATAAAACGTTATAATTATTGTGTTAAAATATGAAAAATTTACAGTTAAAAGTTGAAATTGACGTCACAGGTCGTACATTTTTTTAGGAATCTTCAAACGTCATTTACTAGTAAACATACTACCCCACTAGCGGTTTTTGAGCATGGTGATCCTGTCAATTAGAGGGACAGGTACAATACAAAATACAGATGCATCAGATTACTGTGTTATGAATAAAAAAAATCGGAAAAAAATTCTAATTTTATTTTAAAAAAGCCCCGAAAGAAATTAAAATTTTTCATAGTTATACTTATTTATGAAAATTGTATACGTGCTTTAAAGTAGTTCAACATTTGGCACTTTAAAAGTCAATTTTTTTCAATGGCATCAATCAAATTACATTAACTCCTAAATATCTTTGCCTAGAACTTTTGCAAAGTTAATTTACAAATTATACGCCCTTATTATAGTGAATTATATGCAATATAATTCACTTTTGTACTGTTAGTAGTTCTGTGGTATTGTGCAACGGACATATAGAACACTAGAAAACACTCACACACCTAGATACTTGTTAGTAACACTCGCGCGATACGCAAGCTTGTGTTAATTGCCTACAATGTAACTACAATGCTAACTAAAATTCTGAGAAAATTTTACAATATCTATATCTTATCTTGCGTAAAACAGATACATTTGTAAACGAAAAACAGTATTAAATAAAAATGAAGATAATTAAAAAAAATACGCAAGGCAATTCGGTTGAAATAAGACTTTTAAACTTAGTTTGTCGATCTTTATCCATAAAAAAACAGAGAGATTAGTTACTTAAAGTTAGACAAAATTTATTAAATTTTGCTACTTATTATAAATAAACATACCTACGTAAAATAGTACCTAAAAGTTACGAGCATCATCATCCTCCTCCGCGCCTTTCCCCAACTAAGTTGGGGTCGGCTTTCAGTCTAACTACGATACGGCCGAACTTCGATATTTTACTTGAAGCGACTGCCATCACACCTCCACAACCCAAATACTAGGCGATATCGAAGTTCTGTAGTTAGACCAGGTTGTCGGACTTTTTATTGCTCCAACTACCTGTAACGAATGCCACAGATGTTCGTATGGCACCCGGGACCGACGGTTTTAACGTGCGTCCGAGGCACGGAGGGGTGTGAATGTATTTATTAAGGATGATCTTCCATCCTAGACTGACCTGGCTAGTGTTACTTAACTTTGTAATGTGCTAACCTACTCGGTTACCACTTAGCCACGAGTAAAAGTTACGAGAATAAGCCTAGAAAAATCCATTTTTTAACAAACATTTTGACGAAACCTTACCTAATAAACATAAGGTCAACTCACTCAACAATACCCGTCCAAGTAAGTTAAATTTATTTAAGACCTTCACTAAGTTAGTCAAGAGCCAAAATATGTTTTTTCACGAGAACTCTTCAAACGAAGGTTGACTTTTGATATTTCATTACTACAAATTACCATGAATTTTGTATGACTACTTCAAGTACGTTTTGGGGACGCGGTGAGTCTTTAATAATAAAAAACGCGTGACGTGTCTGTCGGACACCCGGTTGAAACGATCTTCCTTTCAAATAAATTGTATAAATATATAATAAATACTAGCAGCGCCCCGCGGTTTCACCCGCGTAAGTCCCGATTCCGTGGGAATATCGGGATAAAAAGTAGCCTATGCGTTAATCTAGGTCTCCAGCTATCTACATACCAAGTTTCATTGCAATCGGTTCAGTGGTTTTTGTGTGAAAGAGTAACAAACATCCATCCATCCATCCATCCAAACTTTCACATTTATAATATTAGTGGGATTGTAAAAACTCGAAATTAAATTGCGCTATCTGTGAAAGATGCCTGAACTAATAAATTGATAATTAATACCTATACAACCAACATCAAATTATAACGCAGAATCCACAGATGGCGTACATAAATAAATCAACTTGCTGTCAGCATTTTCGTTGTGCTAACACCTTTTCTGTCTCGCCGCAAACCGCCGCCACCGAGCGTCGTAAGTGTAACGTGGGTTAAGGAACTTCGGTCCAATAATAATCTGGGATACACACAGCGTTATCCAGACCCAACCTAAGCATAGCTTGTATCATAGATTTTAGATTACCTACATAAAAAAACACTCGACCAATAAAAATAGACTTATCAAATGCATATTTGCATTGAATTTCAGGAATCGAACCTACAACTCCTGACGTTGCAGTCGAGTCGCGGCGGTAGGGTAATGGCTAAGGCGCCGGACTGATGATTAAATCGGTCGCGGGTTCTAACTCCAACTAGTACACGACGTGAACCAACTCCATGGGGGGTTAACGAGAATACCAGTATTCTTTAACAAAAAAATACTCTAACGTATTTCAGCAATAATTTTGCTAAGACAACAAGTGAATCCACAAGGTTATCTAGTATTTCTATTATACCATGCAATTCCGTGCTAATTTACACACAATCACACCGATTATAACTTGCTGTTATTCTTAAGTGTTTACGTCTGCTGTTATTATCCACGATTATTACGTTTAAAACTATTACATTAGACATTTCGTCTTGCGTGACTTTCTCGTACATACAAACATACACTCACACCTGTATACTGTAATAGAGGGGTAGCAAAAGGCTTCTTAAATACCCACATTTTGCCAGCTATAATTTCGTCTCATTCACGGAATAAGGGACTTATTATCGTCAATCGGGTACTTCGAAAAAGGTATATTGCTTTTACGAATGTATTGGGGAGGCAAGGTCGAGGAGGTCAGGCTCGCATACGTGTAGCTGTAGCCGAGTAGCCCGAGCCCTCTAGCATACTCTTCGTAGTAGCCGAAGTAATTAGTACCTTATCTTTTTCTTTTTATGAGATAGGGGGCAAACGAGCAAACGGGTCACCTGATGGTAAACAACTGTTATCGCCCATGGTCACCAGTGCGTTACCGGCCTTTGAGGTAGGAGTAGGGGAAGAGGGGGAGAGGGAAGGGTTAGGGCCTCCGGTAACCTCACTCACTGGGCGAAAAGCAAAAAATTGCTTTACTGAAAGTTTTCTGTGAGACCGTGGTATCAGTCCAGTCGAGCCGGCCGAATACGTGCCGAAGCATGGCTCTCCCACGAAGTTTTTTTCATACAGCTGATTTGATAATCAACCATCTGGATGTGGACTGCATAAACGTAATCGGTCTTTAGCAGGTCAGAGATATTACCTTAGTCTGGTTGCTCTAATTTGAGCTGTCTCTGAGGTAGTGAGTCCTTGACGTAAATTAAAGCACTAGGAAGTAGCGCACAACAGAGCTTTAACTAAAAAAATATATTAATATTTAACTGGGAGAAAAAATAGATTTTTTTTTATATATTATAGGGGCCAAACGAGCAGACAGGTCACCTGATGGTAAGTGACTACCGTCTCCCATGGACACCTGCAACTCAAGAGTCACAAGTGCGTTGCCGGTCTTTGAGATAGGAGTACTATATTACGAGGTATTATGTTACGAGGGCTCAAAACAAAGCAAAACATTGACATACAGCAAAACAAACTACAGCGTCATGTAACGAAGACAACCGAACTACGTTATAATTACTGATTCTACATCGCGCAATGAAAGTTCTGGCGATGTAATGATCGCCAGAACTTACAATAATGTCATACAGATATCTATATACTTCTATACGTAATATCCCAACATAAAACGTCGGATTACGGCCCATCAGCCATGATCACCTGGTCGAAAGATTCTCCCTTTGCATTTGCGGGATATTGATTGATACCGATCTTTCACAAATACACAAATAAGCTACAATAAATATCTGTTACATAATAACTAGTATTGCAATAGCAGCATAACTTATACTTATAACTGCATTAGGTGTAGCTCCGGTAAGTGTACATGATGTCATCGCTAGGGCGTGTATGTGTTCTAATTGATTAATTTAATCTCGCTAGCTACTGTAACCCGAGGTAATGAATATCTATGCCATTTTATATAATACTAGCTGCACCCCGCGGTTCTAAGTTTCTGCTTAATTTTCTTATTTTTATCTTTCATAAGAACTTTCTCCTGACAATAACATCACAAAAAAAAAAGAATTAGCGAAGTAGGTCCAGCCGTTAACGCGTGATGCCGTGACTAAGGGAAATAGGGATTCATTTTTATATATATAGATCATACACAAATGTATGTGATATTAAACACTGACTGGCCGTTATGTCGAAATATGCTTCAGTTTTTAGTATTGTAATAAGATTTACATGGAATATGTTTGTGGAATGTGTAACAAGAGAAGAACTATCAAATTAACTCCCTTGGGAATTAAAAAAAATCACGTGACTTGTCTTTGGGACACCCCGTTGGAACCAAATTCTTTTCCAATATAGGTATAAATATATTAAAATTTAAATTTACGCCATCTGTGAAAGTTGTCAATTCTAAGGCTTAGATTGTTCAGAGAATTCAGAGCCGATTTGCGTAATTCTATTTTTTCTTGAATCTGCACACTAGCGAGGTGGTCTTTTATAAATATGGTAATGGTGATGATGACCTGATGACAAATGAAAGCGAACGCTCGTAACCTGTGATAAGTTTTACTACTTCGTAATATAAACCACTAAACACCAAACAATAGAACTACCTGTCGGATGGTAGTAATAAAATGTGATTTGTGATATTTACTGCGTACTTTTATTTGTCATTACCTCACAAAAACTTCTAATGCCGCGTTCCAATAAACAAGAAACGATTAGTTTTGCTTACGGACGGTAAAATTTTGTTGCATTTTCAACGAAAATTTTACCGTCCGTAAGCAAAACGAATCGTTTTTTGTTTATTGGAACGCGGCATTAGTCAAACAGTTCAACCAATTCGAAGAATAAACAACTGTACTGTTGTTATCCGATATCCCTCGTAAAAAAAGCATTTACAATCCTTTCTATCAAATAATATATGTAACGTAGAAGAGCCATGCTTCGGCACGTATGGGCCGGCTGGACCGGAGTAATAACACGACCTCACAGAAAACAGGCAGTGAAGCAATGTTTGTATTGCTTTTCGCCGAGTGAGTGAGGTTACCGGAGGCCCCAACCCTTCGGCGACTTCCCCCCCGGGCTGGGCGTAATCTGTTACGCCGACGACACACTGGTCACAGCCCGGGGGGCGAACTTCCAAGAGGCGGCGCGTTTGGCCACCAGAGGTGTCTCTCTGGTGGTCGGTCGCATCGAGGCGCTGGGTCTGCGGGTGGCCCTGGATAAGACGGAGGCCCTTTTATTTCATGGGCCTCGTCGTGGTCCACCCCCTGGCGCCTCCATCGTAGTCAACTCGGTTCTCGTACCGGTTCGGGCCCACATAAGGTATCTGGGCCTGATCCTCGACGGTAGGTGGCTCTTCGACGAGCACTTCCGACAGCTTGCTCCGAAGCTGGTCGGCGCTGCGTCCGCCCTTGGGCGACTCTTGCCCAATTTGGGCGGACCCAGCGTCGCTACAAGACGGTTGTACACGGGGGTTGTCCGGTCAATGGCACTGTACGGTGCACCGGTGTGGGCGGGAGCTCTGACCGCCCAGAATAGGGCGCGCCTCTGGCGCCCTCAGAGGGTTATGGCGGTTAGAGCCGTACGCGGATACCGCACCGTGTCGACGGAGGCGGCGTGCGCGTTGGCTGGGACTCCCCCGTGGGATTTGGAGGCGGAAGTGCTCGCCGAAGTATATCGGCGAACGGCTGAGTTCCGGGCGGGAAGCGGCAGTCGGCCCCCGCCCGAAGAGGTACGCGAATGGCGTGAGGCCGCTCGCCGAGCCACCATGGCTCGTTGGTCGTCCCGGCTGGAGGCTCCACGTGCTGGCTTTGCCGCCGTGGAGGCGCTCCAGCTGGTCATCGTCGAGTGGGCAGGGCGGCAGCACGGGACCCTTTCCTTCCGACTGACGCAGGTTCTTTCCGGGCACGGCTGCTTCGGGAAGTACCTGCACTCGGTCGCTAGGAGGGAACTGAGTCCCGCCTGTCACCACTGCGACTGTAGTGAGGACTCGGCTCAGCACACGCTGGCGGTTTGCTCCGCCTGGGCGACGCAGCGTCGGGCCCTCACTGCAGTCATCGGAGGGGATCTCTCGCTACCGGCCGTCATACGCTCCATGGCTGGTAGCGACAGGAATTTTACCGCGGTCGCCACCTTCTGTGAGGACGTCATCTCGCAGAAGGAGGCGGCGGAAAGGGTCCGGGAGGACGATCTTCACTCGGACCTAATTCGCCGCCGGCGAACCGGGCGGCGGAGGCGCGCTTACCACCGCCTCATGCCGCCCTGAGTGTGGCCGCGGGTGGACGGGACGGGTTTTTCCCCTCCACCCGCTATAGTGGCCCCCGCGAGGAGGCGGCGTCCGCGTGTGCCTGGACGTCGCCTAATTGAGAGGTTTTTACCCGAAGGTGGTGCCCGCGCTTTTGCGGGCAGGCGCTAGGGGGGGTCCGGATGTCTTAATAAAAGCTGTTCCCGGATCCCTCCTCCTTAAGGCGCAGTACGGCACACCGTGTGGTTTTAGTCGGTTCGATTCCGACACACCGCCCCACCGAAAACCCCGGTGGGGTGACGGCCCGAGGGGGTTTCCACACGCACAAAAAAAAGAAAAAAAAAAAAAAAAAAAAAAGGCCCCAACCCTTCCCTCCCCTCCCCTCCCCCTCTTCCACCCTTCCCCTACTCCCACAATAAAGGCCGAGGCTAAGTTGCAGGTGCCCATGGGTGGCGGAAGCCATTTACCATCATGTGATCCGTCTGCTCGTTTGCCCTCTATACCATTAAAAAAAAAAAGAAATTCATAAAAGACAGTCAATTCATTGAGGTTTAAACTTGGTTGTTGTCATCGTTAGGCCTTATACAGATCTTATATTATATCATAGCCAGTTGATGATAAATATATAACTGCCTTTCTGATTAAAACTCGTCAAATAAGTTAATATCACGTCCTAAGTACGTAAACAAGTCATAATAAGAAAAAAAAAAACCTTTTAAATATTCTTAAACTATTCGTTTGACCATGCCACATTCACTATCGCAGTGACAACACGAACGGTGCCACAGACAAACATATATTAGGAAGGTCATGGCGAGACGTGCGTGAGACCTGACCATTGTACCTAGATCTGCACGATTCAATTCATTTGTACCCCTCTTGTATATACAACGTAGTTGTGGGGGAGAAGGGGTGGGTCGTGATATATTGGTTGGTTTTATGCGAATGAGTCAGACTTGAGTCACTGTGACTAGTGGCTTGGGGCATTCCTACGAATGATATTGCAGATAGATTTAAATTTTGGGGACAATTCTGTTTGCAATTAGGTTGTATTTTTTAAATTTTAAAACCGATTTCAACCAAGGAGGAGATTCTCAACTCTACTGATTTCTTTTGTGTGTATGTTACGCGATTTATCATGATTTAGGCGCACTGAAGTCTTTAATTTTTTATAATTATTATTGTTGGTCATCATTGAGCCGGAGGGGAATAAGACACCACGCTTGTCATCTCGATCATCGCCATTGTATACCGATGAGCGATAAATATTATATAAATTAACTAAGTATAGTTAATGTTATTACACAGGTATGTATAGAGCATTAGCATAAAAAAAATAATGTAAATGAAATATACCGCCAGTAATAAATATTAGTATATCTATAATGACAAAGCCCTTGCTATTTTTCTCGTTAAATCTGTCTACAGTCTAGTTCTAACCCTTTAGTACTAACTAGGTTAGTAGTAACTTGTCGACACTACGATTACTTTGCCGTCAAGTGCTCGCAATTTCATAAAAACCATTATGTTACCAAAGTGCGGCGAAACCTTTAGAGTTGTGGTCGAGTAGTTGCGAGTTTGAACAACAACCAGCACCCACACTTCTGTCGTGAACCACAGTACTAGTATTCTTTATTTACATGGATACACCTTTAAATAATGTATTGTTTTTAATATATAAAAGTTCCAAAGGCTTTTACCGTACAATTGTATTAAAGACCAAGCTATTATAACGAGGAAGCAAACAAAACTAAATATAAAATGGCTACGTCTTGTCACAAACAAAAGATGAACGCGAATATAAGGGGGACATTCCACGTCACGCCAGCAAAAAACCTTAAAAAACTTTTTACAAAAGAAAATAAATATTTACGTTCAAGAAACGAAGAATCTTTAGAAGAGCCGGTTAGAAATATTCAAAAATGAACCTTAAAACAACTTAAATACATCACCATAATGCGACTATCCTACTAATATTATAAACGTGAAAGTTTGTGAGGATGTATGGATGTATGGATGTTTGTTACTCTTTCACGCCAAAACTACTGAACCGATTGCCATGAAACTGGGTATGAAGATAGCTGGAGACCTGGATTAACATATAGGCTACTTTTTATCCCGATATTCCCACGAGATCGGGACTTACGCGGGTGAAACCGCGGGGCGTTGCTAGTTTTACTATAAATGTTTAATAACTATGTATATATAGGGGTATTGACGCGATCACGAAATAGGTTAAATACCTACCTCTGAATTGCCTGCTGATTTGCTGTCCGGCAATTCAGAAGTCAGCCTGTGATCACGGCCAGTGCAACCTGGTCGAAACGTCAGGCAATTCAGAGTTATGTATGTGTATATATACATAATAATATCATAGAACGCGAAAGGGTAAAAGTTTGAACGAGGCCTAACTACTTTGGTTCCCAATTTAGTTTTATTTTCAAAAACTTTATGCACAATGTGTACAGAGGCGGACTTAATGCCAAAGGCATTCTCTGCCAGTCTACCCTTAGGGTGATGTAGAAATGAATGAAGTAGGTGCATTAAAAGGTGAGATAAGAATGAGTGAAAAGGAAACAAAAGTTTTAAATAGTTTTTAGTTATAAATCATGTATTTGGATCAAGAGTGCGCAAGTTTTTTTCTATCAATATGCAACAATAGCATTGACTTATATGTTTAACACAAATTCTGCAGAAAATGTAACATATTATTGCGAAATTTCAAAACACATATACCTAAAAATTCGTGGGATTGATTTACATGCTATTCTTATTTACAAATATCCTAAAAGGCGAAGACATCATTTTATACAATAACATTTGTTTCTAATGTAGAAAACAAGTTTTACTTAAAAACAACACTCAATTTCATGGTCAATATACTCGAATACCACTTTTATCACTACATATTATAAAACAAAGTCACTAAAACTATTGAACGGATTTCATGATCAACGGATCATGCGGTTTTCACCAATAGATGGAGCGATTCATGAGGAAGGTTTGGGTATATAATTTGTTAAGGTTTTGTGTAAATTGGTTGAAATATGATGATGATTGTTGAAGATGTCTCTGCTACCCGTACGAAGTCGTGGCGGGTTGCTAGTAGAAAATAAAGAATTAGTATAGCATTGCATTGTGAAACGAAAGTTATTAATGTTATTATTATCAATCGTAAAAGTTCTTCCGTCTCCATCAATACATGTTCCATTTCTATATGAGTTCCCCTCAGTTCAAAATGATGTAGGTAATTGTAGAACTTTTCCAATTGGAGTTTGTCGTCCGGATAGTTATTGAATCCAGGAAACATCGTGAACTTCGATGGTTGGTTTGCAATAAAGTTGTTGTATGTGAAACTTTTTGCACAAAGCGCCGTCGGTGTTCAGCCAGAGTTTCGCTTGCAACAACAAGAGAAAAAAGCACACTTTTTATAATTGCTTACCTGTAGCCATTAATTGTTTTTTGGTGTTTGTAGAACTTTGTAAGTTACTTTGGTGATTAAAATGATTAAAAGGCATGGTCAAATAGATCGGACTGTACAGCATCGAATCAATATAAGGTGAATGAAATGGCGGCAGATAACTTCATTAGATCCGTCATCCTGTACTGTGATCTGAAAGTTTTTCCACAAACAGAACGGATGAGAGAAATGTGAATGTTAAGATATATGTGTGGTTTGACTAGGATAGTGAATACAAGATGAGTAATGAATATATAAGAGTCAGCCTAAAAGTAGCGAAAGTGGATGAAAAGCTGAGGAGCAATAGGTGATCGTGGTATCGATATGTGATGCGGAGGGATGAGCAAAATGTGGTGAAAAGAGTTTTATGTATGGAGTTGACGGGAACAAAGGACTACCAAAGTAAAGATGGATGGACTGTGTGAAAGAAGATATGGCTAAAAAAGGACTAAGCAGTGAAATGACAAATGATAGAGTAAAATGGAAAAATAAAAGATATTGCGGCGACCCCAAATAAAATTAAGACAAGGGTAGGTAGACTTGGCTTTGGTGAAGTAATTGAAGAATAAACTCCGCTGTTTTTATGTTGTCTGGTAAATAGATTGTAAAAATATTTTACGTAAATACTAATTTGGATAATATCAGATATATTAAAAAAAATCGAGCAAATTAAAAATTAATTAGAATATTATTAAAGTATTTTTCTCTTTATATTTTTTTCAAGCTTATAATGGGCTATAGATTTTCTTTTTATAAAAAGTGTGCAAAAGTAATGAATGTATTGTTAGCAACGCACAAAGGATTGCCAATGATAATGCCGCCTTTGCATTAACATTAGTATGAACAAATCATCTAATAAAAAAAACGCTTAACCTACCTCCCTACCACTTTATGCTAGGCTGCTTTTTGTTTAGATATGATCTGAATTAAAAAAAAATGCAAATATAAGTAACATACCTAATATTATCTATTTTGTGAAATAAATATCTTACTAATATTATGAAGATGAAAGTTTGTGAGGATCGATGGATAACAATAATAATAATAACTTGAGACAACTCACACACGGCTGTCTGATCCCAAACTAGGCAGAGCCTCTACTATGGTAACCAGACTGCTGATAAACATACTTATATATTACTAAATACACACATATTATAGATAAATTACATCCAGACAGAACAAATGATCGTGTTCATCACATAATTATTTGTCCTACGTGAGAATCGAACCCAAGACCTCTGACTTAGCAGTCAGGGTCACGAACCACTATGACTAGACCAAGCGAACAAGTCGCGGATAACAATTAGTTATACAATAATATTGATTGTCAATGATAGAATATAATTATTATGTCATAAAAGAAAACGTCTAACTGTTTTAGCCATATACAAATATACGCTACCTAGATACGAAATAGGTTACCTAAATATAGTCACAAACACTAAGCCAGTGATCTTATTCTATGTAGCATTATCTCATTGACCTCACCAATTATGGTCACCGCCAATAAAATAGTTATTCGTACCACGCGTGCTCGCTGAAATTTGATTAAATAATGTGCTATTCTATTCAAATGCGAACAGGAATCTTGACGCCATACTTATATGGAGAGATCCATAACAGTTTGTGTTTCGAAAATTTCCTGGTGATGAGAAATAATGAAGTATACAAAAGAGGTTAGTGAGGATCACAGCGGCATTGTCGGCTCTTGGCATTCAGAATATTTAAAATGGCGGTAGGCGTCAGATTTGTGATCAAGTGGTTGCAGGTTAGAACCCCGCTTGGGTTGGGGGTGGGTAGCCGGAGGGGTTTATTAAATAATTAACTGACTGGCCTGTTGGTCTAGTGGTTAGTGACCCTGACTGCTGAGACAGAGGTCGTGGGTTCCACCCAGGACAAATAATTGTGTGATGAGCATGATCATTTCTTCTATGTCTGGGTGTAATTTATCTATAATATGTATGTATTTAGAAATATATAAGTTAAGTATGTTTATCAGCAGTCTGGTTACCATAATACAGGCTCTGCCTAGTTTGGGATCAGACGGCCGTGTGTAACATGTGTAAAGCTATTATTATTATTACTTATTATTAATTAACTTTAAAAAAAAGAACATTGACTGCAATGGACCTAAAACATGATAAATTGTAATAAGCTGCATTCTTTATCTCCTAATTTTCCATCTTTAGAGGTGGAATATTTTCTTCCAATTTAAATGGCAACAACAACCATGAATCATTTCATATTTCAATCATTCTTTTTTAATCGCGTGACGAACACACAAACAAAAACAGTCAAACTGAGAATCATTTTGAAGTCGGTTAATAAAACATTCATCTGAAAATTAAATATTATCGATTCGTCTAAGGACAAATGGTAAATTAGTGAATTGGTTCATAAATTTCTGTATTAATTGGTCATGAATAACTGTAGGTTTACACTCCTACTTTAAAATCAGACTGTTTGCTTACTGAGCTGGTTTTAATTAACTTACATACTTTTGGAGGTCCTCAAACTGTAAAATACACTTAAATTTGCTTTTCAAATACTAACGTATAACTCATAATCTTGTGGACAGTCAATTGCTGTTGAAGGAATGTTCATAAGAGGCTACCATGGACTGACAGATCTTCGCATATGGAAATTCAGTCTTCCCACTGGATAGACTTTGAGAATAAGTCAATCCAAGTCTCTAGGAAAGGCTTATGTACCTTCCACGACCAAGATAAATATAGTAAGGCGCATAAAAAAAAAAATCTACAAATAAAATCGTCTTCAAAAATTTTCTCAACAAATGCTTCGTTGTCTAGTTATAAAGTGTCGGAACAGAAAATTTCTGTCCTTTCTTGAAGAATATGTTTATTGGACAATAAATGTTGATTGGACGAAATGAAGCTGAATTAAGAGAGTCGTCTTTATTCAAGCTGTTGGTATAATGTCATAAGCGACAATGCGGTCAAGGTTAATATCATTTCTTTGTTATTTTCGGATGAATACAG
The DNA here is from genome assembly GCA_949752705.1 of Callimorpha dominula. Taxonomy (NCBI): domain Eukaryota; kingdom Metazoa; phylum Arthropoda; class Insecta; order Lepidoptera; family Erebidae; genus Callimorpha; species Callimorpha dominula. The sequence continues at coordinate 20,637,577 of OX457005.1, forward strand.
ACTTAATTCTATTATACGCTCGGCTTGCCATACTAGGAGAGAAAAAAAAACAATTTCTGTTTTTAATAAAAAATCAAGAAGTTTACTGTGAAACTTAATAATTTAGAGTTTTGAGTAATAAAGTAGCAAAATTTGTTTTTTTATCTTATTATATGCATATTCTAGAACAATCCAAGCTATGATTTGTTTAGGTTCAGAAAGCTCGGTGTTTTACGTTCAAAAACTAACACATGAAATGATAGTCCAGAGTTCCAGACACAAATTGGACATTACACTGAGTCACATCATAAATCAACTTCAATGTAAAACCAGACACCCTGTTTGAACCCTAAAATCACCCCTTTGTGACATGACTCACTAAAATAAAGAGGAAATGAGGGGATCGATCGTCTAGGCACCCTAAAAGGGGCACTAATGACCACTCTTGTTTCTGTAATTGATGGACAAGGGGCGAAAAATTTTAAGGGTTTAATCGAAGGGTTGAAGGAGATAAAACTGTTTTTGTTTCTAATCAGTTGGGCAAATCTCTTAGCTTAGAAAGGGCTGATTTTGTATAATACAACACTTAGATCTCTGTCTTTTAGGTTATAAGATAGTTATATTCTTACGAATTTTTAATGTGCTTGGTCCAGACATTTTATGCGGTAATAAATTAAATAAATTACAGATTCAAGTAACACGCGAAACAAATACAAATATTGATAACAGATCTTTGAAACTGCTGTGTAATCGGTCCCAGATTATTAATCACTACATATTATAAAACAAAGTCCCCCGCCGCGTCTCTGTCTGTTCGCGATAAACTGAAAAACTACTAAACGGATTTTCATACAGTTTTTACTAATAGGCAGAGTGATTCATGAGGAAGGTTTAGGTATACACCTAAACAAAATATATACTTTGTACCCGTGCGAAAACGGGGCGGGTTGCTAGTATGGTATAAATAAATGAAAACAAGTTTAAAGTAAATAGATGTTTCTTCTAAAGTCTTTTTTAGTTAAAATCCCTATATATAACTAACATAACAACAGAGCCTACACATAAAGCATCACATGAAATTGTCGCAAATCTAATTTTAAGCGGCTGTCAGCCGATAGCAAATTGCTCCATTTATGTAACGTCAGTTGCCATCAGAATCATTTATGTAACGTCAGTTGCCATCAGAATCATTTATGTAACGTCAGTTGCCATCAGCATCCGGGACACGCTGAGATTGAACAGATATTGGACGAAAACTAAGAATAGTGTTTTAGGATTGGAATTGTGTAGCTTTAAACGGGTGGGTATATGAGACACATTTCAGAAACATAACTGAATATTTACTTTGTTCAAATTATTTATTACTAGCAACCCGCCCCGGCTTCGCACGGGTAGCAGAGACATCTTCCACTATCTTCAACATATTTCAATCAATTTACACAAAATTTTAACAAATTATACACCTAAACCTTCCTCATGAATCACTCTGTCTATTAGTGAAAACCGCATAAAAATCCGTTCAGTAATTTTTCAGTTTATTGAGACAGACAGACAGACGCACGGGGGAATTTGTTTTATAATATGTAGCGAAGACATAATAAACACAATATAATACTATATTATTTCAGTATGGTTACATCTAAGGTTTTATTTGCACTGTTCGCCCTTCAATAAAATATTTTAAAATACAACAATAAAGGCAAGGACTTATTGCATTATTGCAATCAGTTTACATTTTATAATAATGCTCAATGCTGAAACGATTATTAGTATCAAACTATGAAGTCACTATATCAATTCAAAGTTGCTGAACAAAACTGAAAAGACCTTCAATGTGACCTTCCATTACAGAATTTCTCACAAACGGTAGATATTCATGATACATCCTTACATTTTAGCAAGTCTGTCTTGTTGATGGCCGCTCCAAACACTCTTTTCCTAAATACAAAACTAAATTGTTGAATGCTTACCTGCTATAGGAAGACTATGACTCTACTACTCCTACTATTCTTAAAACTTGTCCAACCGTGAGTCCAACCAAAGATCTAGCACTAACTCTAGAACTCTGTGAGGGTTTAAAAAATCTTATTAATTTTATTATTTAGGTACTTTCAATATTTTGATTTTATGATTATGCTTTAAATCCTAAACAAAATTATTATTTTTGCAAAGAATCTACATAAAGAGAAAAAAAAATATTAAAAAAGTATTTTAAGAAAATTTAAGGTACCGCATGATTAGACTTAATGAATCAAGGTGAATATGCGCTTGTTTGATAATATGTTTTTAATAGCATTATAAACTACATAGATAATTTACTAATTTATAAAAATATGTCAAATATAAAAAAGAATAATAAAATAATTATCTGTTTCTTGTTATAGTTTCACGTAGTCAAACTCAAACAAACAAAATAAAAATTCAAGAATACAAAATCGAAAAAATGCAAAAAAGCACCAAAACAACTCGTAAAGAAAATGACAAACTCACAGACATACCATACTATTTATCACTGCAAAAGCTATGTATCCTTCACCCGTACAATCGGTACCATTGTACTCGACAAATGAAGTAATTATGGTTATAAATAGACTTTTTATTGCAGTAACAACACGCACGGTTAAAGGTGTAAACTGATTACAAAGAGACTCATGCATTTTTTATCTATCTCTTGTTTCGATCAATTAATCTCTAATTACACTTTTCTACTAAGGGATTAAACGCTACGAGTACAATTTATTCATCTTTATATAGATTTAGTAAACCGTAGTCTGTTGTATGGTAATAGTATCTTCCCAGTAGTATAATAATATACAAGGTGCTACATGGTCGTATAGCAGACCCCGCGAACGTAAAACGCTAACAATTTTATGAAATTTCGTTATTTTTAATACAGAAATAACTAATATATTCAACTTGAAAAATGACCGACAAAGCTAATATTTCGTATAAGAGAGGACTGGCATGAATTTAAACTATAGGTATTTAATTCCAAGGATGTTGATAGAATATATAGATTTTTCTGAAAAGATCTGCATTAAAAAAAAAGTGAAAAGAAAGTTTTGTTTTTTATCTAGTCGGCTACAAATAACACTCATTTATTTAAGCAAACCATTCAGTAACATACTGATATCTGTTGTGTCTTACCTCTTTTAATATTTTATTCCAACAATATTCATCATCTTATTCTTTTTAGAAACATTTCATTATCTAATCTATCAAGACATGCCACGAGCCTTACTAAATATAACTTAGACAGTCTATTCTATACCACTGAATAACTTCTTGACAGTTAATAGAATCAGAAATATCTTCATACGATTCGTACATTTGTCTTTAGGCAAATGTTCTCCAGTCCTGGACTAAATAAGCCATGGTAAACATTCAGTAAATGAGTTGTTTGATAGACGTAACAGCTATATTCAGTGTTTCGTCTGATTTTGAGGTCGCAGTGTACACGCCAATTTGCAAATTACCGACACAAACTGTTCGAAGCTTTAATGAACTGGACTGTTATGTGCCAACTTTGTATGTAGTTGTTTCATAATGCTTGTAATTTACATTGACATTTATTTGTGACTTTTTATTCATAGGTAGTAGTTTGTGCCCGATTGTATTGTGAAATGTTCATTTCAGAAATATGAAAATGTTATAAAAGAAATTTATGACTGTTGCATAATTCATTCGTCTCTCATGATTACTCAAGAAAGCAATAATTTAAAAAATCTGATATTTTATACAATCCACTTTTTTTCAATAATAGTCTAGAAGATTTGTCTAATATATTTCTTTGATTAAATTTTTTATTAAATTATTGAAAAAGACATAGACTAGACTGAATCTGAAAATACTGAAATTTGAAATCACTTTTATAGTATATTTCACACAGGAAAGAAATTCGCTTTTTCCTGTAATACTCATGTTGTTATAGCACCTCGTTGTTGTAAGTTGTTGAGAAGATAAAATCTATGGTGTTGTAAGAGTTTATAAAAATCTCAGATTCATCAAATCTCGTAAAAATAATTCTTTATCAGATCTTCTATAATATCAGACGAGGTAACTGTCCAATGCGAGCACATTATTCGAGAAAGTGAAACAAAGGAGGTGTAGGAGCTTTATAAAATTATATCAAATCAAATCTGTGGCGACTTCCACATACAGCAACAAGAAACATCTACAACCTACTAATCCTGAATCGCGCTATGAGAGTTCTCGCGCCGATTAGTATATATATAACTTCCCAACATCAACCGTTGGGCCGCGGCCCGCCAGGCATGATCACCTAGCCTGGTCGGAGGATCCTCCCTTTGTGTTGGAGGGACATGACACCCGTTCCTCCACACTGGTGACCCCGACGTGATTACCCCTACGGCCTCATCAGCGTCTAGGCACAGCACACTGCACCTACGGTTCACGTAAGAAGAGCATCTCTCTCCCGTCTACGCAGCAGCCAGCCACTACGCAGCAAGCGCCCCGACTCACTGGGGTCTTCACCGCAGCAGCACCGCAGCACCGCACGCGGCCCCGACTCACTGGGACCAGCGGACTTCAGCCCCGACTCACTGGGACTAGCGGCATTCAGTTCCGACTCACTGGAACTAGCGGAATACAGTTCCGACTCACTGGAACTTGCGGCACTTAGTTCCGACTCACCGGAACAACTCACTACTGGCCCTGGCACGCTCCTTAATAGAGCATAGACAGCTGACTCATCAAGACATCGACCTCCAGTCTTGGAGGGGAGTGATGTGGCGACTTCCACATACAGCAACAAGAAACATCTACAACCTACTAATCCTGAATCGCGCTATGAGAGTTCTCGCGCCGATTAGTATATATACAACTTCCCAACATCAACCGTTGGGCCGCGGCCCGCCAGGCATGATCACCTCGCCTGATCGGAGGATCCTCCCTTTGTGTTGGAGGAACATGACACCCGTTCCTCCACAAATCAAATCAAATCAAAATCATTTATTTTAATTAAACCAATAATAGGTATTTTTGAATTGTCAGGAGTAGAAGTCAGTCAGACTAAGTCAGTCGTGAAGCTAGTTGCCTGTTCCAATACGTAGATCCTATGGAGAAGAACAGGCAAGAAACTCCAAGGACACTCTTTTTCAAAATGTTTTTTACAAATTTCTGGTTACATTGCTTATAAGCGTAAATGAAATGTGAGGACAATGTAACATACCTATTATTCTAAAATATAAATAGACGCCCTAATTACTACTATACATATTTAAGTAATAACAGTCCGGAGATGACCAGCCCCGACCAACGGCACCAGTTCACGAGCATGACGCACACGCCAGCCATCGTTCAGATCAACCATATTGAAGGGAACCGAACGACCCGACATATACGCCACCATAGGCAGGACTTCTAGGCGAGAATGACATACTCAGAACTGCTAAGCAACATAGGAAATTAAACTAAATAAGTGACTACACAGTTCTCACATGAACAATTCTAAATTTTCTAAATTAAGCTTAAAAAATCATAATAATAACTAAAAAAATGTAATACTTTCAATGTCAACACAGTATAACTGTAGATCATATCAATGTTACGTAAAAAACACAGTATACCTATAGATAATATCAATGTTGTGTAAAATTAACAATGTCACAATTAAGAATGAAAATATCCATAAAAAAATACATGTCAAATAAAATTCAAAAGTGAAAATTCAGAAAAAGCAGAATCTAAAGACCACCATAACTACCCACTCATGTACAGTGCTGTGGAGCTGGACCAGCATTTTGCCAAGCAGTGTCATCAAGTTTATAATATGCTTGTTTACATAGTGTTTTATACAGGTTTTAAATTTTTTCTCACTTAGTTCAAGAATATTAGGAGGTATTTTATTATAGAACTTAACACAGTACCCCATAAAAGACTTTTGCACTTTTGTTAATCTAAATTTAGGTTGAACTAATTTATTTCCATCTCTAGTAATATAATTATGTCTTTCACACCGTTTTGTAAAGAGATGCAAATTTTTTCTGTCATACATGATGTTTTTATAAATATACTGACTAGGCACGGTCAGGATGTTAATTCCTTTAAATAGATCCCTGAGGGAATCGCGACTACGTAGATTATAAATGGCTCTGATAGCTCTTTTCTGCAAAACGAATATAGATTTTATATCAGCGGCACGCCCCCTTAATAAAATGCCATAAGACATGACACTGTGGAAATAACTAAAATAAACTAGTCGTGTAGTATCTATGTCTGTAAATTGGCGGACTTTCTTACCACATATGCTGCAGAGCTTAGCCGCTTAGAAAGAGATGTTAAGTGAGAGCCCCATTGTAGTCGAGAATCCAGCGTTATCCCTAAAAAGACAGTTTCATTCACAAAATCCATGTTTTCGTTATTTAATAAGATGTCACATTCCGTATGTCTTACGTTAGGCAAAGAGAATCTTATACATTTAGTTTTTTCCCATTTAGCACTAAATTATTTGCAGTAAACAAACCGTGTACTCGCTGAATAATATTATTTACATCGTCAAAGTTATCGGCGCGTCTATCTATTTTAAAAATTAATGATGTGTCGTCAGCAAATAATACTATTTTGGGTTGGTTATCTAGTAAATGGGGGAGATCATTAATATAAACGGGCCTAATATCGATCCCTGTGGCACGCCCATTTTCAACTTTGATCCTAATGAATTGACACCATTTATCTGAACCTGCTGTTGTCTATCACTCAGGAAAGATTTAAGCAAACAGAGGGCCTGCTTACAAAGTCCATAATGCTCAAGTTTTAGCAGCAGCGTTTCATGACTCACGCAATCAAATGCTTTTGAGAGTCGCAAAAGATACCTAGAGCATCCTGAGCTTCCTCCCAGGCGGTAAAAATATGCTGTAGCAAGGTAACACCGGCGTCAGTTGTACAACGCCCCTTAGTGAAACCGTATTGTTGGTCGTGAAGGATGTTGTTTTTATTAAAATGAAGAAGCATTTGATTAAGCATGATCCTTTCAAAAATCTTGCTAAATACCGGCAGGATTGAAACTGGCCTATAATTATTAGAATCTTTAGTGTTTCCGGATTTAAAAAGGGGTATGACTTTACTGTGTTTCATGAGATCAGATCAGGGAAAACTCCTTGATCTACACACAAATTAAATGTTAGGGCTAAGTAGGGAGCAGAAGTTACAATAATAGACTGACAAGTTTTGATGGATATTCCCCACAGATCTTCAGTCATTTTTATCTTAATATTCTTAAAAGCTTTTATTACTACTGTAGGGTTTATATGTTTGAAACTAAAAACTACGGGACAGGTACGAACATTTTTTCTAAGAAGAGTGATAGAATGAGCAGGGGAGGAATCCAAAGTTTCAGTAGTTTTAATTGGAAAATCAGTAAAAAAATCAACAAATTCCTGAGCTATGTCCTTGTCAGAGCTTAAAGTGCCTCGCCGTGTCTCTAATTCATACTTATTGTTGGATGTTTTATTCCTACCAGTTTCATTATTAATTATTGTCCAGGTAGTTTTTATTTTATCTTCAGACGATTTTATTTTATTACTAATAAAATTAGATTTAGCAGTCTTACATACTTTTCTAAACGTTTTTGGATAATTGGAGACGTACTGATTGAAAGTCTCACTCTTCAAGTAAGGCCGTATATTACGTTAGACATATAACATTAAATCACATCCTCAGAGCAAAAATGATCTACTTGTAGATTACGAAAAGGTCTATTTCTCATCGACACTCAAACACGCCTAACCACTTGACACTATACGAGTATTCCAAGTACTAAGTGTTAACTTAATACCAAGTCTCGAGAGCTTCTAGTTCGAAGAGTCTGAAGTTCTGATTCGGTTCTGAGTACGTCAATTATTTATTTTGTTCCCGTTCCGTCAGTACTAGACTGTCTTTAGTAAGACTTCGAGAAAGTGATTGGTTTTAGGATTATATTGTTGAGATTCATTTGTTTTATTTTTGTTTTCCTTAAAGAAGAACAATTTTGGAATATGAACACTATGTTATTCATCAAAACTTGGTATGTGTTTTGTTCTTAAGAACATATTGAATGTAGCAGACACTATTTTATTCTGGATGCTTACAAATATTTCTTTGAAAAGGAAAATATAGCGCTTACTTTTTTACTAAGAATCAGCCATTTGTTACAAATATTGCATATTGGATTCAGGATTAGCTTTATATAAAAAGCAAGTTTCTTAAGAATTGCTGATTCAGAAACGACTTATCTCATTGTCCAGATACGCGATAATTTTATTCTGCTACTGATCATTTATTGCATATATATAAGGGTATTTGTGTACTTTTAAGTGAAAATATTGCTCTGTTGTTTTTTTATTGTTATAAAAAAACTTTCGTGTGTGGTACCTATTCACGTATTGTTAAAACCATACGGTTACAATCACGTGTGTCAATCGGAAATGTCTAACTAGTTTTGGGCCCAACGGGGGCCCTATATCATGATATAGGGACATTTGTTAGATGTCGTAAAGTCGCTTTACCACATATGTTATAGTAACTGAATTGTAACTAGTTCATCTATACATCATACTAAGACTCAAACTTCAGCGACTATTTGTAGAATATCCGAGTTTGTATCCGAAGAAATATCTTTAAGTATGAATACAAGTTGGGTCTTTGAGATGCAAGTGCTCTTTGTAAATATATTTGTTCCTCTGTACATTTGAAAGTGGCACCGTTAGAGCTGTGATTTGCATGGTTCAAGAATTTCACTTGAGGGTTTCTTCTGTAGCAATAAATTGCGGGTGGTTGTATCTACGATAATGTTATATTGCGTTTAGTAGGAAGATATACTGGAAGATTTACTAAACTCCATTCGAAGTGTATCATTATAATCGACTCCATGAAAGACGACGGGGCTTAGGTAATATTAGCTGTACAATCAAGTATTGAGTACTTTGCAGGCCTAATGGTCCAAGTCCAGGTCTTTAAGAAATATAATAGTGGTATTACTTGTTCTTTGAAAACCCTAAGCCCTCTGGCGTTTTGATGATCCTACTCATCAACCGAAAATGTAGTGCTGGTTTACTCCGGATGAGGTACTTGCTTGGCTGGGCACTTCAAATTTAATGAAAATGTTTCCTATCTTAGTGAGGGAATCTGAAATTATTATGTAACGCCTCGTATCACCTCCAACATTGCACATTTCTTTCAAACGATCCAATGGCGTGCCGACACTAATACAATTGTAAAATGTTGCTAGTCTATTACCTTATCGTTTATCGAATATTGACGTGACTTTTACAGTACCTAGATTAGAATTTCTTACTTAAAAAAATATAGATGGGCATTTATTCTCTATCATGGCAACAACAATCACATTTATGCATAGATAGATAGTTACAAATCGAATTAATTTTTACCATCTCAAAATAATAACGTCAACGGATGTCTGGTGACTTCATTGTCATTATCGACGTCAGATTCAGACTCAGAGTACAAATGGGGCGCTGTTCTGACAACAATGGAACACCTGAAATGTGATCCAATGGGCTCTAATACCTGTAAGATGCAACAATGCCACATGGCTGAGATCTGGGATAATACAAATTTACGTCAAGTGGGATTAATACGATAGTAAAACTGTCGTCTTAAGTATTCTTGTGACCCATTATTGATGTATAATCATCATTTGATTGATCACGTAATATGATTAGAAGTATTTTAATGAATGGAAGGCGCTAGAATGTTTCTAGGTTACCATAAAGCTAATATCCTATTTTATAATATCTTAGAAACATTAGAGAGTTCCATGCATTCAAAATATGTAACGAGCATATTTTTATCATTATAACAAATCTTTGATATTATTATAGCTTAACATTGTTTAATAGAATTTTAAAACAAACCAAACACACGTGTAACTTTCTTGTTAAATACTATGACCTCATCACTAGATAATTTTTCTATACATTCCAATAAACCAAATGAAAATATATGTTTCACAAAAGACTGTTATAAAAACTATGATAAGTGAGTCAGGCTGTCGGCTATTTCCGAACGTATTGTCTCCAACCGTTTTGTTTTGTTCGGAAATAAGTGTCGAGATCGCATCACGCTCGCAGTGAGCTCTCGCCATTAGTTATTGTACTAACTGCGGAGTTATGGAACCTTGGTACATGAGATAGTTGATAATAGTATTTTTCTTGTCGTAATACTAGACATAAATTTATTTTGGATTGAAATTTATGGCAGAAGTAGTGTAACTGGTAAACACGCTACTCAAATGAAGTTGAGAGGCTGCAGCACATGTGATTTGAGACACATATTTCAGTTATACAATCTCCTCTCTTGAATTGATATTTAGAGATGAGCGGAACGCGAATGTTTTTAACAATCAAGAAATGATAACTAACACTCGGTAATAATCTGAATAATGTATATTCTACGCAATTTCTTTTTTACGTAATATTAGGAAAATATTACATTTAGGTAATACGAATAATGATGTTTAGAAGAAAGTGAAAGTTTAAGGTAAAGTAGAAAGAGGTAGAAAGCGAAAACCCGGTGTATGTGGTGACACTAAAAAGGGTTCAAGTAACATTTCACAATATGGCCAACAGATGTCATTACAGAGGGGTGAATAAAAGTAGTGAATGTTGGTAAAGTAGGTTTAATGTAAGTCATTTAATGTGATTTCCATTTATGTGTACACGAATTTCAAGGATGTCTGGCGGGGGATTGACACCATACCAAGTGTCTGGCAATGAATGACGTGATTTCTTGATTAATTTTATATATAGCAGAGTTGTAGGCGGAGTGGATGATATCTAGGCTGTTATAATTTATATATAACAAAATGTCCTAGACATTGATGTAACCATTCTTATTACGAAGTTATAAAGAAGCACACAGCTGGTTTGATAGTAAATGGTTATCGGTACCTATAAACACTCTAATACCAAAAGTGTCACTCGTTCGCTGCCTACCCTATTCTTCTCTCAATATTCAATATGGAGTGCTATTCCACAATGTGTAGTTATAGGTGATAAACTTAATAACATATGTCATCGTGGGCCCTGTAGGCACAGCAGTCGGTTATTAGAAGAGATGGAGAGAACTTATTGCTTAAATGATTTTACTTATATTAATTATTTAGTTTAATTAAATATTTTGCTATTTAGGCCTATATTCATTGTTTAGTACTGCATTATTTCCACAAGAACTCTTTGAACACCTCCCAACTCGCAGAAAGTTCTGCTAGTGGTTTTGTTTCGTAACCAAATTCTAAGTACTATTCCATCTATAGGTGTCAGTCAATAAAATATACAACGCTTCAGACAAAAGAGGACAGTAACTTTAAATCTAAATTTCAGAACATTATTTGATTTCAGAACTGATTAACTATCGGGAACGGTAGAGTAGTTACGTACCGATAAAATATGTCGGATGGCATCATTGATATTATTAACCCGCGACGCAAAAAGAAGGGGTGTTATAAGTTCAACGTGTGTATCTGTGTGTCTGTCTATGGCCTCATAGCTCCTAAACGGATGGACCGATTTTGAATTAGTTTTATTTGTTTGAAACAGGACTTGATCTAGAGTTTTAGCCATAATTGAAGATCAGCTATGTCTTAATCGTTGTTTTTGCGTCAGGGGTATTTTAAATTGCTTGTACAAAAAGTCATGGATCAACTACATTCAAATTTCGATACGCGTTTTGTCTATACATACCAGGCATCTTCATGGCGTTTTGTAGCAAAATTTTAAATTTCATGAGCGGACGGAAGATTCTACTTGATTTAATGCCCGATTAAATTAATTAAGACATTTCTAAAGTCAATATTTGTCATCGCAAAACAAAGCCTGACGTAATAGTCACCTTGAAACTGATTAGAGACTACAGTAAACCCTTGTCGTTAGTCACTTAATACTTGTTTGCTGACTCTTTCCAATGATCATATTCAACAAGGCGACCACCCGTGTAATGGAAAAAAATAATTATTTAAAAAAAATATAAATATATAACTGATTAAAATTTGTCTAAATTATGGTGAATTTATATCGCATAAAGTAAACAACACACGAAAATTCAGTCGAATTGAGAACGAATTTTTTTTGAAATCGGTTAACAAAAAGTGCACAGATATGGAAAAACAACAAGCTTATTTATGTAAACTCGTAATTTTACAAAGTGTGGTTACGCAAAAGAACACACTACGGTGTTCACGGTACAATTTTTTGTCCTCATCGTTCCACAACAGACAAAAACTATTTGATCGTTATACATGAACACTTACACAGACATTTTTGAGTAGTTGTAACGCCTCATTGGCGATATTACCTACTTGATTGATTACAATGTTGAGTTGCATTTTAAATGGGAAATTTCATACACAGTGCAATAGATGAGAGAACGTTTTCAAAAATGTAAAAATATACTATTACATTTTTCTTCCATATTTTTTCATTTCGTTTGTATTATGGCCACAGAAATTTCTTAACGGTACCTAACTTTAAGTCTGTCGATTTGAGCTGTTTGATTTCATGTTGATTCTAACTTTTAACCTTTCGCTTCTATAACAATATATTTATGTTGACGCGAATTAATGCGATCACGTTTTTAAAATCACAAATCAAAGGTATGTAATGTATGTATGTATGTATGTAAAAAATTAAATACGAAATATATAAAAGACAAGTTAATACTGTAGATACTATTACTATTAATTATAGAAATGCGTGTAGAAAGTGATAAAATATTTTTTTATCGGAAAGCTATCTGAAGGTCATACTCGCTACGTTGTGGGATGTGACCAATATAGAGGCGCAGGATCAACGTGCCTCACGCAGTATACCTCGTTGACGCTAGATGGCTTTCAAATTATTCAGGCTCCATAGACTCGGACTATTCTGATCAAAAACTCAATAGTTATTTAATATTCATTTTATTTCCTTCAAAGTAATGTCCATTGTAAGCAAACCACATAATTTCTAACGCTTCTTCTAATCTTCGAAACACTTTTCATAGGCCAATTTAGGAATCACATTCAGCTTCTTTTGTGCATTCTCTTTTATCGCCTCAATCATCGCAAAACGCTTTCTGTAAAGTTCTAATTTGAGTCGTGGGAATATGAAAAAGTCACAAGAAGCTATACGGATACTAAAAGCGGCGGTAGCGTAATGGCTAAGGCGTCGGACTTGCGATCAAGTGGTTGCGGGTTCAAACCCCACCCAGTGCACTACCGTCGTGAACCCACTCCTAACACAAGCGTTAAGCTTAGCTGGAGGGGTTAACAAGAAAACTAGTAATGTGTGACCCACGTTACTAGTAATCTTTTTCTAAAAAAAAAAAAAATTATAACTACTATAAATAATATTATGACAATATCTCAAGCGCGGTTTGCAGAATGTTTGTCCCGTTACGTAGATGAATAGTTGTTGTTCGATAAATTTTCAATTAAGTCATCATATCAGCCGATATTTTTTTATTTTGAATACGGAGTTAGCGGAACGCGTACGGTATAAACTTTGTTATTGGTCAAATAATCGCGTATAAGATGAAATGTGGGAGTCTTTGTTTTCATTTATGTTTTTTTAAGCAATATGTCGTTGGTGTACAATAAAGATTATTCTATTTTATTCTATTCTGTTCTATGTTTTATAACCATTATTTTCGACACTTGTTCCATCATTTCAAAATACGACGTTTCAATTCACGGACGTTACAAATTTTCATCTCGATATATTTGACAGATTGGCAATAGTTGATAAATCGATTACAAATCGATTTTAATATTAATATGTGAATGGTTGTTGCCTAACATCGACTTTTATCCAATTTATCGTGTTATTAATAATGTTTCCTTTATTACAGGTATGTATTGCGAGGCGTTGGGTAAAAACTCGTGCAGTTAGATTTTGCGTAGCTGACTTTCGTAAGTTATACTTAATGATATAAAATATTAAAAGTGTTAAGAAATTTCAAATGAAATATTTAATAAAATTTACTAATAGTAAGCAAAACAAGTGTTAACCACCACAAGAAAGTTTGTCAATAAATTAAAGATTTTTTCATATACTTGAATACTTCGACTTCGATTTAGACGGTCGTAGGCAATTTTTATATATCTGAGAAGATATGAAATTATCAATACCATAATTTTTGTGTACATTTGAAATCTCACTTATCCACCCACTGAGACAATTTCAGATACTCGGTTGACTCAAGTAACTCGGGGACAATTAGTGGCTAGCAAAAAACTATAATCAGTTTTTGTCAAGTACGTCAAATTATAAGTATATATTGTGTAAATTTGGTTGGTATTAAAAAAATCAAGAGGATCATGTACTTTTAGAGTACATCAGCCAAAATTCACTACATATTATAAAACAAAGTCCCCCGCTGCGTCTGTCTGTCTGTCTGTTCACGATAAACTGAAAAACTACTGAATGGATTTTCATGCGGTTTTCACTAATAGACAGGTAGATTCATGAGAAAGGTTTAGGTATATAATTTGTTAAGGTTTTGTGTAAATTGGTTGAAATATGATGATGATTGTTAAAGATGTCTCTGCTACCCGTGCAAAGCCGGGCGTGTTGCTAGTGTTGAAATAATTGACTATCCGTAACTTTAAAAATTAAAAGAATGGTTTATCATGTTGTAGACCTTTACGCAATAAACAGTTGCATTCTTGCTAGATAAATGCTTATAACATAATCATTTTTTTATTGCTAAACATTTATAAATGTTATTTACAATTCACAATAAAACTGTGAAATTAGTGTTACTGTTCGAAGCGTTAATCGTTATTAAATAAAATCGTAATGAAAAAATAACATTGTCTAATTAGTAAATTGACATAAATGACGTATTCATCATGCAATAATTGCTAATTGAGTCAGATTGTAAAGTTTGCGTGTTTCACTGTGTGTGTGTAAACTGTGTTTTATTAAGAAAGTTAACCCATTATAGGTTGATTTTAAAATAAGTGCTACTCAAGTCGCCTTTATTTAATTACTTTGAAGGTAGCCAAGATACTTACGATTACGACCCGCCTCGTGGTAGTCAGATTTGCTCCAGAAATATCGCAGTATTAATCATGTGTCAACGACAATTAAATTTGACATCTGTTTAGAATGTATTTACAGCGAATTTTTATTTTTCGCTGGCAATAGTTTTTGTATTTGGCTTTTTTGGCGCCCATTTCGACCTGGTGCCTAAAGCTACTGATCCTTTCGCACTATTTATGCTTACTTTTTGCAGTGAAGACCTTTTAGTCTTTTTAATCTTTTAGTCTCTTTAGTCTAATGCTGTACAGACTCACCTATTTGTGTATACATTTGACTAATTTTTGCATTCATAACTATAGTGTGAGGAAAATGGGACTCTTAAAATCACTAAGAGCATTTAACATCAAGGACGTTTCACAACAAACGTCTGGTTTCTCCCCAATTAAACTACACGCAAAGTTTTTTTGCAGAAGTAAGAGCATCACAATTTTTCGCGTAATGCTTGTATTTTGTAAGATAATTCGATAAATGTTTTCTTGGGTTTCTTTTAATACGTTCACGTAATATAAGTCTATTGTTTTATGTTAATCAATAGTTGTGTAATAATAATACAATGGAGTTAGTTTTAAAACTATCTTTTTTTATTAAAATATTGTCAATCAAATTCCATAATATGAGTGTAAGCATAATACAATAAAACATGAGTGATTACAGCACAATACACTTATTATAACTAAAGCATATTTATTGACTGGCCTGTTGGTCTTCTAGTGGACAAATAATTGTGTGATGAGCATGATCATTTGTTCTGTGTATTGAAGTAATTTATCTATAATATGTATACAGGTTTTCCGTAATGTATATGTTTGATGTTATGTTTACCAGCAGTCTTTCAGTTCATAGCGCGCAGGCTCTGCCTAGTTTGAGATCAGACGGCCGTTTGTAAGGTGTCTCAAGTTATTATTAATGTTTATTAATTAACTGGAAAGTTTATTTCAACGCACTAATTTTCCGGAAAAATGCTCCGAAATCTTTGGTATATTTTTATTTTATCCGAAATTTTTGATATATTTTTAGATAAATAATTTAAACAAACTTAAACTTTATAACTGCGCATGCGAAGCATAACTTTTTTTTTATTATTTTAAAGAATACTAATAACGTGGGTCACACATTACTAGTATTCTTGTTAACCCCTCCAGCTAAGCTAAATGCTTGTGTTAGGAGTGGGTTCACGTCGGTAGTGCACTGGGTGGGGTTCGAACCCGCAACCACTCGATCGCAAGTCCGACGCCTTAGCCATTACACTACCGCCGCTTTTGTTTCTATACAGCGATTCAATTCAATTACATTATATTTTTATATTTTAATTTTATTCAGCAACTTAACATACCCATAATACTCAATTGATATATTTTTACTACTCAACAAAAGCTGCTGATTCCTTTTCATGTCCATAATAATTGTTTGTTTTGTTCGAGCCGCTTAATATCTCGAGATCTAAACACTAATCTTATCCCTAGTCTTGCAATGGTCGTTGACATTGATATTAGCGTCAGTGCATTGCACTCGGCGCCAAAATTAGCAGCGCCGGCGCACGCAATAATAACGTCTAGATCTGGACGCTTTCGCACTAGTTGCCATTTTAAATTCAACGCCTATTTTCAGAATGTTCAAATGCGTGGGGTGTGATGCTAAATTGTACATTATTATTCTATATGTGAGATCATCAGAATACCCTTCAAAACTGTCTTGGCTGTCATTGTCCATCGTGGGCAAAGGCGGAAACTTACAAAAAGTACGTTTGTAATATTGAATGTTTACTCATTAAATTTTATAATACTCTTTCTTGAAATAACACACAACTAGCTCATAATAAATTTAAACTAGTTATTTTAATGAAGACAAAACATTATTCTTTAATTAATCCACCCGCAGTCATATATATACTTTGTTTGCTTATTTAATTTTTTTTTTTTTTTGTTTAAAAAGACAACTCCCGCATTAGGATTTACTCCTGTGTCGCGGGGGACTTTACAAACATACAAACAACGGACACAAAGAACACCCAGACTCAGATGGGAATCGAACCCACGACCTCTGGCTCAGCAGTCAGGGTCACTAACCACTAGACCATAAGGCCAGTCATCATTGGAAGCATGTTACACAGCTTTACTATTAATAAACTGAAAATTTACGATATAAATATATTAAAAGGCAGTTAGCCCAACAAATATCTTATTTTGCATTCGAGTGTCAATGACAAATGTAATATTTGGCAAATATATATAGGTTATTTTACACTAAAGACTCCAGTTCTCTGAGAGAGAACGCTGAAAATTCACTAAGTACAGTAACTGTTTATCATAGCTATATTACACCGTCCCCAAGCTATGGGCTTATGATTTGAGGCAACTTTACAGACCAGGATAATACTGTATTAAAGCCATTTTTTAAACTAAAGCCTTCTAATAATTGCAGACTCTTGTAAAAAATTACAAATCTTCGAAAACATTCAGTGAAGGAATTTGATCTTGCTCAACTGAATGCACCGAAGGAATGACACTCCTTTGAGATGCTTCGAAAAATAAAGTAGCATAAGATATGCCACTTGAAGTCGCGTGGGTAAAGTAGTGGGTTAATACAAGCTACACAAGATGGCGATGACTTGATCCACCTCTTCCAGCTCCGGCAATCCAAGCAGGCAGGCATTTTGTGCAATCTTTTAATACGTTTACGCCAATAAGGGACAGTACAGAAACAGTATTTATACACCTAATACCTTTGCCGTTACATTACTTAAGGGAATTGAAATTGAATATTGTTCAAGCTTATAATGCTTCAGTTTTATAACGAAAACGTTACACTGACGCATACAAATAATACACACGACGTATATACTGTGAGTGACGCGAAATCCAATTTCAAAGGCGATGCAACACATAACTATGTACGTCCATATATACAACTAGATTTGCATGCAGGCGAGGTACAGTAACTTGCTTCATGTATATACGCAAATGAAATTAAAGGGGAGTTCTGTGACTGCAAGCGTACAGAAATACATACTCGTACCTATATCTAACGTAGTTCTAGTATGAGTATCTAGCAGGAATAATAAATAAGTATTGAAGGTTTATGGGGAAGGTTTACTGTGTGTCGTAACTAGTCAGTCAAAACTAAAACGGTTCTTTCATATAAAGACCATCCCGGACGTCAAAATGGCCCTTGCACACACACTTCGAATTATGTAGATTTGGATCCTTGGTTTCGGCATTTCTTCTCAAGGCTAGTCACAGGAAATTCACAAACAAATTGGCGGGTAAGTGTCTATAAAGATCTACTAACAAAAATACATACTCACATTTTTTTTAGTTATTATTGCGATGGCCTCCGGTTTGACTTTCATTGTCAGTGCCTGCAAGGACTTTGGATTCTAGGGCTGTTACTCGTACTATGTCAAAACATCCTTCTTCTTAGCGAGCTCGGAAGACCGTGCTTATTTAGCGGGCTTAGAAGGCATTACCTTATAGGTAAAAACCGGTAATAGAGTGTTATATTTGCTATCAAAAGGCGGCTTGAACCCCGCCATGTAGTCACTTGTTTGTATTTTTAATAATTTACAGCGGCGTTTAAAAAATACACAGTATTCTTATTAAATACTTAGTGTTCTAAAAATACTTAGTTTTCTTATTACTGGGCTCACTGGCGTCCCAGTTAATTGCACGAAAGATCCTTGTTGTACTTTTGCTCAGCTCTAGTAGAACTCATTCTTTAAATAATGGTGATTATTAAACATTCATAAAATATTCATTACTAGAAGAGGCTTTTGATTTCACTCGCGTGGTATGTGGTGGTAGAAAAACATCATCTAATATGTTTTCATTGCATCGAAAGCACACATTCTGTATTATTTCCTTTAGTTCCGTCCCGAAACAAGGGTTTTATAGCCAGATGACAAAAATAAATATTACTGTGGAAGTGTTTCGTAGGTATACTCTGAAATACCACTTACGTGTAGATTTTATAATAATAACGGCTTGCTATTCTCTCCTCAAGAGCCTACAATATGTTCTAAAACGGTATAAAAAAAAGATTTTATGGACTCCGCAATAGGTAAGAAGTACTTCTGGCGCCTTATTTTTTAAGAAAACGTGTCTTATCACCATCGTACTGTCAAGATAACAACAGCCCGTTAAAAAATCGTAATAATATTTGATATAAGTGTAAGTACCAATATTATAGAACCATAATGTTGCGCGTAACTAAATAAACATCAAGCCGGATCGCGCTATCAATATTTTACCGTTTATTTTTCAAAGTAATTGAAGTTCTCTGTGATAGCATTTCAGTAATCCATTTTAGTCCATCAATACTCATACTTAACGTGGCAAAACATAAAACCGACGCCACCTACAAAAAAAAATCTAAAAAATTTGGTATCACGTACATTATAAAATATGGCAACAGGTTATGAATTTTAAAGAGACGTTTCTCCCTCGGTCTATATTAACATTGTTCGATATATGCCAAGAATTTAATGGCTTTATTAAGAATCTTTCCGCTTCAGACTCGCTTCAAGCTTTATACGAAATAAGATTACCATATGAATTTCCCAGTCAATATTGTAGTTTTGAATGGAGGGAGTTACACCGTGCTGCGAATTTTGTGTTTTAGTAAAAAATATGTACATATGTGAAGATTTAATTTTGTAGCTCATCGTGATCGAAACGCAATAGTGAATTGAAAATTATTCCCTTTTCATATGACATTTTTAAAGTGTTTCGTTAAATAATAATAATAACTTCACACATCTCACACACGGCCATCTGATCCCAAACTAGGCAGAGCCTGTACTATGGTAACCAGACTGCTTATAGACATACTATATATGTATTTCTAAATACATACATATTATAGATAAATGACTCCCAGATACAGAACCAATTATCGTGCTCATCACACAATTATTTGTCCTAGGTAGGAATCGAACTCTGGCTTAGCAGTCAGAGTCACTAACCACTAAATCAACAGGCCAGCCAAGACATGACTGTCATGGTATCTATATTTCTACTTCAATCAATCAACCTCTTGCAGTCCACTGCTGGACGTAGGCCTTTCCCAAGGTGCGCCATGTGCTGTGGCGGTCTTAAGCCTTCCGCATCCAGTCAATCTCACATACCTTGCTCAGGTCGTCAGTCCATTTTGCTAGGGGGCGGCCACCTTCCGCTTACCGATTCACGGTCTCCACTCTAGGACCCGTTTGCTCCAGCGGTCATCAGGCCTTCGACACATGTGCTAAGCCCATTGCCACTTAGGCATGCTTATTCTGCGAGCTATGTCGGCATGGCGGTTTCAAGCATAGCTCGCTGTGCGACTTTAAGCTAGTGGACTAGCCCCACAGCTAGTGTCCATGTCTCGGCATCGGCGTCGTATGTCGTAACGGTATTTACTTAGGTATAGTCGTATGAAAAATGCAACACTTGTTCTAGAAATGATTATACTTACAATACAATACAATACAATCCAATACTCTTTAATACTCTTTCGTGAACCTGAAAAGTATACGTAAATGAGAACGAGACAATTATGGACTCAAACCAGTAAAGTCCGCTAAACAAATATTATTATCAATGCCATTTCTTCACCTAAGATTAAATATATACTAGTAGTCGGTACAAATTAGTACAATTTGGTACATATATATTTGACACCATAACCGCCCACACTAAATCATTACAGTCCTGTACATCCAAAGGTTGCCTGGAAGATATTGCTTGTTGTGATAAGGCCGCCCATTGTGCATTTTATGTATAAGGTTGTTTTTTTTATAAGTATATATATCATGTGTTTGGTGTACAATAAAGAGATCTATCATCTATCTAAAATCTATCTATCTAAACAAAAAATGCCTTCTAACAACAAAAAGACCCACTAACTTCTTATCATTTAGAATTACAGACATTTCCATAGCTCATCCAGCTAAAAGCATATTCCAATAACTAAAGCTCCTCAGTGACTTAAATAATCTTTTTAATTGTAAAAGTTTCGCCCCCTTCCACCATTCACCCCTTAGGGATGAGGTGGAAACTGATTTCAACCTCTGCAGGATTAACTGTAGTGAAAGGGGGGATTCGTGGGGATTGCATTTGATTGATAGGGGTGGCCAGTTTCTAGGGCAGCCACCGGTCCTTATCGCGTGTGGTATTAGTAATACCATATATGTATATGGCTAATACAAGTATACCTAGTATGTGAATTTGAGTATAAAGTATTGTAATGTTAGTATTTTTGATTGTTAGTAGTTTTAATATAAATGGGTATAGTTGACGTACAAATTAAATTAATTATCGTCATATGAAATAGAGGTATTTCTTATTTAGGTACTAAACTAACAGATTTTTTTTATTTTATTAAACATACATATTATAGATCGTATGTGTAATCATGTTCAAATTAAAAAAAGAGCAATTTGTAAAAACTTGTATGCATAAATAAACTATTATTATTATAGATCGAAAAACTCAGACGAATAAAAAAAAGGATTAACGGTACGCTATTTCCTTTTCTGTACCCCTGATAATATTTGTTCATTGTGTCTAAGCGTAGTAGTTTATAATATTAGTTAAGATTTAAACATTGTATAAGCGTTACATACTTGTCCCAACACTCAAAGTAATGAAACAAGTCGTAACGCTAACATTGTGTGCACTAAGATCTCTTTACTACAGTTTACTAAACATTGAAGTATTTTAATAGCCTCGGTACAGGTAGAACAGGTTAAACCATGACAAAGTAATCGGTTTATTGGCCATTCGATACTAGCATTTATGTAGGTAGCCTATTTATCTACTAACTAGCTTATTCGCTCTTAAGCTAAGCTAATCCGCTAAAACTCGCGTTAAGTCTAAAACCAACTATAGATTTTGGTGAAATCTATCCCCCGGGTAGCCTAGGTGCTATTCCAGACTGCTGTTCAGCCATTTTTGCATGAAAGAGTAACAAACATCCATTCATCTATCCTAACAAACTCTCTCCTTTATGATATTAGTAAGATAAGATAAGATAAGACACTAGCTGCACTGCAAATGTTCCATTCCAGCTACACTACAAACTCTTGTAGGTATTCATGAATATGTCCAATTGTATTGGTCTGGGTTTCCATGTAAGATATGTATAAAAAAACTACTAGCGGACCCGACAGACGTTGTCCTGCCGGAACGTAAAAAATATTATTCCTGGAATTCTATCGCAGCGCCATCTATTCAATTGTAAATCTAAACCATTCTCGAATCCACCTGAAGACACACCGAATTTTGTTAAAATCGGTCCAGCCGTTTAGGAGGAGTTCAGTGACATACACACGCACAGAAGAATTATATAATTATATAAAGATGTAAGTTAAGTACCTAAGTTCTAAGGTCCCTTTAAACAAGCTATGCTTATAGAAAGCGTAATATGTCCTAAATTATTAATATTATTTTTTAATCTCCATATTATGACGTTACAAGCAGTTTTTAAAGGAAAAGAAAAAATTAAATAAAATTATTTTAATAACAGAAAATTACGTTACATATTATTCTGCAATTATTTATCGTAGTCGCAAAAAATAAATAATAGTTTAAAAAAACTAAAAAAACACGCTTTTATAGAAAATCCAACTAAAAAATGAATAAAAAATAAATTTTAATAAATTTGGATTAAGAATAGTGTAAATAAGAAATAAATGTATATTATTGGAAAAAAGCGTGGGGTGCATATAGTGTCAATAGTTATAAACATTTTATTGACAGTATATGCACCCCACGCTTTTTTCCAATAATTTACATTTATTTCTTATTTACACTATTCTTAGATAAAGCGTGTAAAAACCCGTCACACGTTTTTCACTGTAACTGCAATTAAAGGCTTCGGGATTTTCTCCATACCTAAAGAAGTTACATTTTAATTGCAACTGCTCTTTTCATTAAACACACATCCCAAAGCTCCACGTTCAAAACGTTTCAGAATTCAATAACAGTAACGAATCGACCCACTAGGTTTAAAGTCTCCCTACAAAAGGGGGGAAGGGGTTAAAAGGGGGCGAGTGGGTGCAATCGCAGCGCATTTATTTGTAAACCTAGGACTTACTATATAGTGATGCTGAGTCATGTTTGGAAGGAGGTTAGGTTGTAAATTGGGGAATGGTAGTTCGTTTATGTATGATGGAATCATTTTATTTAATTAAATTTCTATATATTATGTTTCTGAAATATGGGAACGATAAGACTGTGCTATAATGCTTTAAAATCTAGTGGTCCTTTTATTTACGACTTTTCGCTTACATATCGCTTTTCCCTATTCCACAAGTTCTGAATGAGGATAAAATAAATCTATTAAAAAAACTTTCACTGAATTCAATGCACCTAAATCATGATAATTCTTCACCCCTTAATTTTCCACTTTTGGAGATGAAATATTTTTTTCAAATTTAAATGGCATCATTAAGTACAACTAATACAATTAAAATAACAATGTTGCAATCGTTACACAAATGGTGGAGATATCGCGTAACATTAACACAAAAAACGTCTATGAAATTGAGCGTCTCCTCCTTTTTAAAGCGGTTAAATATAGGTATGTCTTTATTTTTTAACATCTCAGCACTTTGTCTCATCAGTTTATCAACCTACTACTATTGAAGACTTTAGTTTGTTACTAATATTATAAACGTGAAAGTGTGTAAAGGATGTATGGATGTTTGTTGCTCATTCACGCAAAAACTACTTAACCGATTGCGATAAACTAGGTATGTAGATAGCTGAAGACCTGGAGTAACACATATGCTACTTTTTATCCCGATATTCAAACGGCATCGGTGAACCACAGGGCGCAGCTAGTTACCAATAAAAGAGTTTTGAAACAATTTTATTTCCTACCTTCGAAAGAGCTTTATCAGTCCTTCAATCTCAGAAGATCCATTAGCCAGATCCACGATGGATCCGTAATTGTGTTATCAATAATGTAATAATGGACTAGGGCCCAAATTCGAGTATTTACAACCAGTTAAAATAAAAGCTTCCATCATTCTTTTCCCAATTTTATTTGAGATGGGCGCAATGTGTAGGTAATACAGTTATTATTATTTTGTATTTTTTTGTTCAATATTGCAAATGGGTCTTGGCTTGTTTCTTTTGTAGCCGGCCGCCTACCTGATGCCAACCCTGCTTGGGTATGTAGTGGTTTCCAGATGAAACAAATGAAAAAGGTAAATTGAGGTAAGGAAAACGAATAGGGCGGATAGGGCGAGGAAGCTAGGATAAGGGATATCGCAAGTCTCGGATGGGGAACGGGACTGAGACTGCAATAGGTCGAAGATGCAGAGGTCGCGTACCCGAATGCCTGTCCTAAAAGAATCCTTTAAATCTGAACTAACTTTACTGATTTATTTATACTTTTTGCGTCCTTCATCCCCGAAATACACGTATTGAGAGTCCAACCATATATCTGCTATTAATATCAATAAAATTATTTGTCCTATTCCGAACTAGTCGATTTTATAACACTTTCCCCGTTCCCGTATTTATTACTTGCTGTGGCCAATGACTTTGATCGCGTGGAAATTTTGGAAATAGATACATAGTACTCTTTATTGTACACCAAACATATGATATATATTAATAACTTTAAACATAAAATGCATAATGGGCGGCCTTTTCACAACAAGCAATATCTTCCAGGCAACCTTTGGATGGACAGGACTGTAATGATTTAGTATGGGCGGTTATGGTGTCAAATATAATAGTAATTTTTTCCAGGATAAAAAGTAGCTGTGCTAATTCAGGCTATCATTTATATCTGTGCCAAATTTCATCCAGATCCGTTTAGCCGTTTTTGCGTGACAGTTACATCCATCCATATCAACCAATCCATAATCACAAACTTTCGTCTTTATAATATTAGTAAGACATTTATGTGCTTCATAATTGTTTGTTGTATTAAGCATTTTTAGAAATAAATACACTTTATGTCAGAGGTTTGATTTAAACGTTCCTGTCCTACGAAGTCCTGCCTTCTCAAGCTCTAGGCACAACTTAATAGTAAAAGTATTCTAGAGAGTGCCATTTCTATACCTATTAAGACATATAAAGATTATATACAAGAATTCAATATTAACTTTTACGTTATTAAAGAAGATTTCCAATAACCGACCCAAATTCTATCTTTATAAATTCTATCTCTCTTCAGTTAAGTCCAAATACTTAATAATTTGAATATCGACTCCAAAACTCATTGCTATTCAAGTATTCTCAGCAATAAGTAGCTCAATGGTATTTGTTCGAATGTAGGTATTTGTACATACAAAGTGGCGGCTGGGCTATTGATTGTGACGGGTTGAATAATTGATATTGGGAGAACAAGGTGATAAGTGTGATAACCTTAAATAATTTGTCATAGATTTTTAAAACAAAATGTCAATAAATTTTCTTATTTTACTTTATTATTATTGCGTATTTAGAATGTTGTCTCAGTCAAATAAATTAAGTAAGAAGAGATTTTAACTATCGCAAATTTTTGATTTGTCGATTTGAAGATTTGTCGCCGACTTAAAATTAATAACTTCCTTTAGTTAAAAATTTTAGTTAAGTTATTATTTTTTAGTAAAAATTTTCATGGGCCTAACTTCAAGCAGATTCTTAAAATCGAAATCAATGAAAAAACCTATGTGAGTGTCTCTGATAATTATTCACTCCGTTATTGAGAAAATCCATAAAAACTAACATGCATAATTTTTAAACTTAGTTTTTATTGATTTTCTCAATAACAGATTGAATAACTCTCGCGTTCCATGATAAAATTAGATATTTAACACGGGAATTAACGCGATCACGAAAAGGTATTACATACCTCTGATTTGCCTGATGTTTCAACCAGGTTGCACAGGCTGACTGCTGTCCAGTCAGCCTATGTCCACCGCCAGTGCAACAAAATACATAAGTATTAAAAAAGTGATTTTTTTAAGTACCTAAGTGTTTTATTGTCAGATACTTTTCAAAACTAAGTAAGTAGCAATACTTGCTGTTTTACCACACTGACCGTAAAACCTATAAGTTTATGTAACTATTAGGAAAAACAGCTAATCGCTAAGTACTCAACAGATTACAGAATTAAATTCTATTTTTAAAGAAATTTTTATTTATGTTATAAAAAAATGAATCTATTGTCAACACCATTAATTCTGTGTCAGTAAAAATGTACAATGCGACAATGCAGACTTTCCACTTCTAGGTATACAAACTCTTTCACCTCCTCTCCAAGGTACCATAAACAGAGACGTGACTTTACAACCTCCTTGAGACCCACACGTACCGTTAGTACGAGTATGTCCCTAAATCTTTATTATTTTGCGAATTCTTGATACCGTAGTAAGATAAAGTGTTTGAGTATGTTCATCCGTGTTTTAGCATTCATAATAATATAAGCTACGCTTTGTTGGCGTCTAGATGGCCCAGATGAATTCTGCTTACGTTATTAACTCCTTTCTAGTGCGGATAGAGTAACATATTCGTCACTGCTGCATATTATAATTGAATAATAACTTTTCTTTTTCCATATAGTGATAAATAACACTTTTGATAACAATAGTCTGCATCTAACAATGAGACACTTGCTTAAATCATTAAAATCAGTCATTATTCACTTCGATATTAAAGAAATCCATGAAAACTAATTTCAAAAATATTTTTGATATTAGTTTTTATGGATTTCTCGATAAATTATTAATTTCCAAATAAAAAAAAACGTGTTACGTAACTTCAAAAAAAAATATGTTCGATTTAAAAAAAATTACTTTACACTTTCCAACTTCTGTTGACAGGAGGTGATATTACCTGTAAATTTAAACGGTCATAAAAGTCATAACGTTTAAACGGATAGTTTTTTTTTTCATCCGCTTTGTAACTGCATGCTAAAGCTATGTTCAGTGATTTAAGAAAGTGTCACATAATTAAATACAACCTGTAGTATAATTATCTGAAATCATGTCAGTGTTGCATTGAACTCTGGTACCCGCGGTAAGATTCAACTTGTGTTGTGGGTACTTGTGTTATGGGTAACTGCGTTGTCACAAATTAAATTAACACGGTTTTAGCATGACATTGGAGATGCAGAGATCCCTGCTGGTTTAGTGGTTAGTGACCCTGACTGTTGAATCAGAGATCGTGGTTTAGGTTCCCACCAGGGCTTCTGTGATGAGCATGATCATTTCTTCTGTGTCTGTAATATACAAGTGTGTTTTTTGGCAGTCTGGTTACCATAGTAGAAGATAGAAGTATCATCAGATATATTACAGTACTAGATATAGATATAGTCATCTATATTTCTGTTACAAGTCAGGGTAAATATTTGTCGAAAAACAAAGGATACAATATATTTTATCGAAACCGAGAACTCTAAATAAACAGTCCGCGCAATAAACTCTGTGTGAACTAAAGAAAGTGGTTTTTGCAGCCATTTGTTCAGGTCAGGGAGCCGTTCGAGTTGCTGAAATGAGTTTATCAGACTGTTTTCTTGTACTTAATTAATACTTGTCAAATAAGTTTTGGTTTATATAATGTTGTAGTAAAATAGCAATAATCTCTCTAGACTAAGACGGGTACAAAGCCTTTAATGGCCAATGAAATCGATCGATGAAACTGTTTAGCCTTGCAGTACCGACAATTATTTAGTTACTGTATAATCTATATCTATATAATTTTATAAAAGAAAATCCCTATTTCCCTTGGTCACGCCATATCTGAAGAACCACTTAACCGATTTCATTCGTCTTTTTCTTTATGTTTTCTAATACTTTGTAGAAGGTTCTTACGGTACAGAAAAGTAAGAAAATTGCGCAGAAAATCGGTTCCCGTGGGATACATTTGAACTTCCACTTTTTTATTTGTCTTTTTGAATTTAGAATATTTTTTTACGTTCATACTACTTTATATTACTTTTTTTTATATTTTTTTATTGGTTTCGTTTACAAAAACCGATTTAATTCTGATTATAAATGTTGTTTAGCGGTAGGTACCTCTCTACCTTTTTATTTTTGTGTATGTTTATCCTATTTTACACTATATTTGAAATATAAAGGCTGTTTCTCCAAAATCTTCTTTAGATGTCACCTCTATCTAAAATTCAAGGAGAAATTTACTGTAGATACATTCACTGAGGTCATTTTTCATTAAGATGAATGTCTTCTGCAGGTTTTAGTTATGTAATTATTTGGGAAAAACAATTAGTTATACACCTATCTTAGTTAATATAGGTTCAATTTTATATTAAATGTATGTATAATCCACAGCGTTATCCACATATTATATAAATTTGGAACTAATTCAACATGAGTAAACACAATACAATTTTCAACAAAAATAATATTTTTCAATGGAAAAACTATACATACGTATATACAAAGAAAATAATACCTAATAGTCTTATGTAGATGATTATAATTAACATTTTTATTAAACCACTTAAACTATTAATAACAACAAGATCTCAGAACTGTGGAAAATGTACACACTACACACATAACACTTAAAATTGTACAACAAAATGAAGTTTATCTTGCAGCGCCTGATAATTTGTGTAAAGCAAAGAATAGCAAGAATGACATTTGCATAATTTATTCCACAGGCGTTTGTCGTTTGTTTCGTTGAAGTAATTGCTGTTTCCATCTATTTATTAAGTTTATTATTTTGTATTCTATGTACTTTTATTATTAATTCTCTGGCTAAGCATTTAGTCAGAGTTCGTTAAGTAAGGGGGTAAATTTTAATTTATATAACTTGTCCTTTTTTATGTTAAAAGGCAGTGATAATCACTTCGCACGAGGTGTGTCTTTGTTTGCCACTTAAGTTGTTTAAAAAACTGTAGGTACTCTTAAGGGGTCGTGTTGTCTCATTCTATTGCCAAAGCATGGTTGCATGATGCTCAAATACACGTATTTTTGCAATGTTGCTACTTTAATGGAAAAATGTGTCTATCTCTTCAAAATTATATTTTTAGGGTTGCATTTTACATATCATATATCTTATTTCATGAAAATTTGTTGTTAAAATCTGTAAATATTTAAAAACTAAGTCAAATTGAGAACCCTCTACTTTTTAAGTCGGCTAAATAAACTTATTCAAAGCTCCACAAAGGTTGTATAAAGCTATTGTTGGCGACAGACCGGCAAAACGTCATCACTGCGCTCTTTGTCAGTTTCACAATGACGGAGTCTCACCTTTCTTATTGACGTCACAGCGCTACCCCTCATATCTGCGAAGATATCAGAGGTATATATAGAATAAGTTTAGTATATTATAATCATATATGAACACAGATAAACTGCATTCGATTGTATTTTTTTTATTTTGGTATATGTTACGACCACTTCGCCATTTGTAAACCGATTTTAAAGGATGGATATACCAATATGTAATATCAAAAATCAATATTGAGTTATTCATTCATTGAATTACTACGAAACTCATTTACTCAATTTGTCAATTATTGAATAATTAAAATGGTTTCAGCGCAATATTTCGTCAATAACGTAACCAATGAATAAATTATAGTCAATTTCTAGTCTATAAATTTGAGTTACGCGTAGAAGTTACTATGTATTAGTATGTTGTTACTATGTATCAGATTCAAACTATATCTAACTTTTTTTTTATTCTAAAGGAGTTCGTTACGTTTTTATTTCAATGATAATAATTTAAAGAGTTGTTATGTCCTTATTTGCAATTGCTTATGGTCAACCATTACGAGTAAATATTATTACGGTCACCATGAGTACTTTCGGAAGCCACATTAAGCTGGGTAATGGGATTTCCCTGTTATCACCATGACTTTAGCTGGAAGGTATATTAAATGTTATGGTGAATCTCGCTACGTTATGGGCATAAATGGATGATAATTGTTAACGGTATTTACCCATACCGTTAATGGAATTCAAGTAGAAATTCTTGATCATTTTTTTTTCTTTATACTAGTCACGTGGGTCACACCGAATCATATATTACAGTATTCTTGATAACCCCTTCAATTAACCTGAATGCTTTTAATAAGGTTAACGTCGATAGTGTTTTTTGGTGGGGTTCAAACACAATCAACCGTCGGCAGGTCCGACTTTCTGATTCGATTAAATATTAGTTTTTTTATGCTATTATAACATGCTAGCGGGCACGACAGACGCTGTCTTGCCTGAACTTAATAAAGGTTGCTTTTCCCCACACCATGTGCACATTTTTTAAAAACATTATTATGAAAGCTCTTGTCAATTTCCACGATTTTGTGACATTTTTAGAATAATTCGGACATTCCATCAAAACCCTTAGCATGAGATACCCAAAGTTTTATTCATTTTAGCCCACTTAAATAATATTGACTTTATCGGTACAATTTTGAAGTTCAATGTGTCAGTTTCAAAACAAGATTTCTGCATTAAAGGACAATTTTAAATTATAAGCGGTGTAAGTTATTTACGAAATAATATCTACTAAACTACCCCAAAATAGGACAACACCATTCTGTAATACTCTATATCTCGTCATAAGTATTTTTACTACACAAATCTATCATACTTAGAAACTTACATAATTTTCCTTCGTTGGTTGAAAACCCGTTTTGAATATCTGTAATAGCCCATCAATCAAAATGATGCTCTAAAGCGTAGAACATAAAGTTTACTACATCAGTGACAGGTGCAGGGTAGCGCGTAGAAGTAAGAAAACTACACTGTGGTCGTAAATTTTATTATTTTCGCGAGATTCAAGTAACTAGCGAAAGCGTTTGGTGTTCTTAGGCTTTCTTTTATTTAAAAGGTGTATAAATTTTAGTAAGTTTGATACGAATTTATACCAACAACACAAATTTAGAAGAATTCTAAATTTACGTACCTACATCCGTACATATCTATATAAAAAACTAGCTGACCCGACACACGTTGTTTTGCCATATTAATTATTTATAATGAATATTTTGGTAGTCAAAAAATAACTAACTTATTGTGGGATGGGGTCTATGACTATAAAAATAACAAAACACCAACCATTCCTTTTCTTAATTCAAAGTACTTCATTAACTTAACTGACATATTTAAAGTTTAACAGTGGGAGAGCAATGCTTCGACACGTATGGGCCGGCTCGATCGGCATATCGATAAAGCAACTTTCGCCGAGCGAGTGAAGTTATCGGTGGCCCTGACCCTTCCCTCTCTCCATCTTACCCCCCATCTCTCCATCTCCCCTCCTCTCCTACCTCCACCTTGAAGGCCGGCAAGGCACTTGTGACTCTCGAGTTGCGGGTGCCCATGGGCGGCGGTAGTCACTTACCATCAGGTGACACGTCTGCTCGTTAACCCCCTATTCCATAAAAAAATAAAGTTTGACATCGACTTGACTGCAATCGATTATAATAATCTCACTTTCTATTTTCACTGGGTTAAATACTTTACAAAAATTGTACCAATAAAAGTAAAAATACTAATATCGCTATTAAAAAACAGGGGTTGATCGTAGAGGGTTTAAAATTCAGGGTTGTATGTATTTTCTAATGCTGTATCATAAAAAAAAATTTAAAAAAAAATCTAATAATTAAAAAAAAATTAGGGGTGGACTACCCTTAACATCCTGGGGGGATGAAAAGTAGATGTTAGCCGATTCAGACCTACACAATATGCACACAAAATTTCAGGGGAATCGGTCAAGCCGTTTCGGAGGAGTATGGTAACTAGCATTGTGTCACGAGAATTTTATATATAAGATTAAGCCTCTTTGTAGTCAAAGCTTGATGTATTAAGCCACAGTTTATTAAGTTTATTAAGCACACACAGGGAAAAATTAAATGGATTTGATTCTGTAACATAGATAATTATTTATACATAACTGCAATTTATTCACACTAAATTACTTAATATATTTTTATACTTAAAAATACGCCATGCGTGACTTACATATTACAGTTGTCTTTTAAAATTAAGTAAGATAAATGAAATCTCCTCACTAATGTCCCGTACGGAGATTTTATTATCGCTTTTTAGATAGCAACTCACACAAACTTAACAACGTATCGCTCACGCTTGTTGTCCAATAAAACCTTTTTATTCCCCTTTTAAGAAAAACAATGGCAAAACCATTTATCGTTATTCCGTGATGACTTCAGTATTCATCCATAATTGCTTTTTAACCGAAAACATGGCATGACTCAATCGCTTATTACTTGCTCCAATAAAGATCAAATATCTTCGACAAACTCGACAATATTCATAATATTTTATTCATACAATATCATAGGAAAACCTAGGGAATATAACCAGTGATAGCTCGTAAACAGATAACCAGTATTTTCTACATGAAAACATGTATGTAATCCCATATCTTGTGTTTCGAGGCTATAACATTTTTCGTACGTATGAACTAAATGGGAAGTTTACACGCTTACTGGTTTAGTTAGTGATATTTTCATGGATAGTGGAATAAATAGTCGGTATTCTTTAGTGTAGTCATGTCTAGGGCTTATAAAGCCCTTCCTTTTTACTGTGTAACTACTTTGTAAATTGAATTTTATTGTCTACCAGCTGACTTCGTTCGCGTATAAATTCAAATTTATCCGAACCGATTTCTTGCTGAATTTCGTTCCGTAAGAACCTTCTACAAAGTATTAAAAACAAAAAAAATGATAAATGAAATCGGTTAAGTCGTTCTCAAGTTATGGCGTGACTAAGGGAAATAAGGATTAATTTTTATATATCTATCCTGTTTAAGACTAATTATGAGTGATTGATGACTTTTTATCCCGATATTCTCACGGGATCGAGTCTTACGCGGGTGAAACCGCGGGATGCTGCTAGTTATCATATACATCTTTAGCACAACCTTCAGTGCTTTGACAGAGACGTATTGTTCAAATAAATCATTGCTCCCGACAGCTGATCGATCTTGCTAAAGGAGCACATAAAGTCGATATGTATTTCTTTAAACCAACCATGGAATTGGAAACTATGGACAATAAACCCTCACTGTCGGCGCTTACACGTTGCCAATTTCACCTATAGAACTTTAATAACTTACTAGGATTAAAACTGAACGATCTAGTAATATAATTATCTTACTAGACTAATCTATTAAAATGATTGTACAATTGAATCGTATTGATTGTTTTTTAATCATCATCATCACCCTTTTGTCGACCACTGCTGGACATAGGCCTCTCCGAGTGTACGCCACTGAGCTCAATCATCAGCTCTTCTTATCCAGTTTTGCCCCGCCTTTTTGCGCGGATCGTCACTCCACCTGGCTACACTACGTTTCCCTTAACACGGTCTTGTTAATGTTGTTATTTTAATGATTGACCATTTTTAACATTGTTTGGTTTGGTTGTAATATTTCCCTAACAAAAGCTAAAGATTATAGAAAGATAGAAGTATTGTACTACTTGGTTAGATAAATCAGATAGTTCTTTATTATGTAAAAGATTTTTTACAGTACTTACGTTACTTAAGTAACATAAAAACACACATATCCTCATCTCTGTTAATAAATCGTTTTTTTTATTTGATTAAATAGCTATTAACGGGATGGAGTATTATAAATAAAAAGAACAGAAAAAGGTTTTTGTTCGACAGAGCATTATTGTCATCAATTATTGACCGACATCAATAATATAATTGAATACATTCAATAATTGATGTCGTTCGAATTTCAACCCCTAAGTTACCAGGTATAGTTATGTAGTATGCGGTATACACATGGGCGTACCCAGCTGCCCTTCCCTGCCCACATCGGTACGCATGTGGGCGTACATGAAACATACATGTATGTTTCATGTACTTTCAACGATGTACGCAAAGGTTAACTGATAGATATTGCTAACATAAATAAATATGTCCTAACCCCCGGTAAATTTCCATTCAAATGTCTTATAGACCTGAATTTTCCGACCATTAAAGAGGCCCCAAGCTACACCAGATTTTAGTTATTTTGTCACAATAGAATCGGTTTTTGGGCTGTGTTGCCTTAGGATTTTGTAAAGTATTTTCTATTATTTTTAAATGTTCAAGTAAAAGCCTTTTAAATAAAACAACTAAATGTGGGCGATGTGATGCGATCTCGTACAAATATTTGTTGGGCCTTAGACGGCCTCTCATATTAAAAACCTTTCTATTTCTTTCATGTCATAAATATTAAACATAAAATATATTGATAATTTGATAATTTTCAAACTTTTGCGTTTCATGATATACTACATATGACTAGCATTCAGCCTGTGAAAATGGCTCAAAGATCCCCACTAGTGGAAGACCTCTTGAAGGATTTTTAATTAAACTTAATGTAAAGGAAGGGGCATTACCTCCGACACAGAGGGAAGATCCTCCAACCAGGCGAGGTGATCTTGCCTGGCAGACCGCAGCCCAAACGGTTATTGTTGGGAAATTGTATATTCACTTATCCACGCATGGGCTTTCATTGCGTGATGCAGGATCAGTAATTCTTAAGGTAGTTTAGCTTCTCTTCGCTAGACGATGGTAAAGTTTATTTTTTCTGCATGTTTAATTCACCACTCGTAATAATGCATTTTTGATCATCCATTTAAACACTCACATCTTTTTTCCTGAATATCATTTTTCAATAATCCATCCATTCTTTTCAGTCCCTTTAAACAGTTTATCATCATATAGACTTATCTACACATTTTTAGTGCTATCTTCTTTCCCCAACGAAAGCAATAAGCGGTGGAACATTACAAATGGATATTAATTGTCTTTGGCCCGTACAATTACAGGCGACACTGCCGTTCGCGTACTAATTAATTGCACGTAGACCCTTATCGAGGTGTCGCCTTGTATTGGCCATTAATCTTGTATTGTCCTCTACTAATGATGCTGGGTGAAGGCTTTGTAAACCAAAACATCTTGTATGTACATAGTCGTGCTATATTGTATTTTGAGTCTGAAAACACTTTAGATTCAGTCTAAGTTGAGGCATTTAATTTTAGTCGAACTTACTAGATGCTGACAGAGATTCCAATCTTTCAATATTGAAATACTAAAAACTAAAACGTTCGAATCGCCTAAGTCTGGAATGAGCTGCCTGCCTTATATTTCCAGACAATTATAATCCTAATAATCCTAGATCGTTCAAAAATACAGTGTTAGGTTAGGTTTAGGACAAGCCTGTACCATCTTCGTCTTCATCGTCACTTTCCATCAGGTGAGTTGAAAGACGAACGCCTATTCCATTACATATATAAAAAAGTATATCGTATTTTTTTTTCAGATTCGGTGATACTACTAAAATACCGATGCCTTGTGTATAAAACGACCTATATATCCATCTAGGAGACCTAGGTTATTTATCAATAGGCATAACACAGTATGCCTACTTCCTTGGTTCTTTTTCGTTGGAAGTCAGATGACTCAGTCTGCAGTAAATTATCTAAACAATTCTTTTGATCATTGTTTTCAAAGCTCAAAATGTCCCCATCATAATGGACCGATAAAACCCATAATTCCCACCGCCTCAGAGTTAAATATATGCCATCAATAACAGACAGACATAATATTAACTTCTTTATCTTCCAATTTATTATTTGGAGAAAGAATATATTGCGAAGTGAGAAGGTCTGAATTGTTTCCGTAATGTGTAGTAAATATATAAAGAATTCTCCTGGGAGATATGGCTCTTGATAAAGTTGTTTTCTGACGTCCTCTGGGTGATTTTGTGCCAGATAGTGACGTTTCATGGAAAGAGACTATTGTAAATAAGGTGATGGAGGTATTCGTGTTTGAACATGTAGGTGTAGTGGGTCGAGCAAACTGTAGTATAACTTAATATATGCTGTTTGTATAATAATAAGTTATGTATGTAGAGCAAGCTACGTTTTAACATTTTAATTTTTAAAAGCGACAAATGAATTTGGAATTATGAAAATTCAAATAATAACGAAGCATTTACATTTTACTTGTAAATGCTAATGTTTAAAATTTGTACCTCATAATAAATGGCAAAATAACTCCGATGGGTAGCTCACAAGACTTAGAATTAAAAGGGATTGTTAGTAACTTGAAATTATGGACCTTCTGAATTAAAGTGAATTTGAAAAGTAAAAATTACTAACTGTAATGGTAGATAAACCAGAAGACAGATTTTCTTATTCCAATTATGGATAGAACAATGAAATCAATTCGGTAACATATTATAACTCTGTGACTCATAGATATCTTTTTAGTGCATTAGACAACAAATATAACGTTATGTACTATATATGAAGAAATAAATCCCGATCGATGACATTATTGTGGACATCGAATCGTAATCACAACAGTTCAAACAGCTCGACGAACATAATACAAAATATAAAACTGTTTGCTTATCTACAAACAAGTAATTCTTCTTCTTAACTGAGACCATAAATTCTAATGAACCATCATCAGTATAGCCATAATCTTATAAAGCAAATACTGATACATATTTTAAAAAGTTTATTTATCAATTTTTAGGCTCGTGTTAAATAAGTATCTTCTTTCTTGTTCGCTTCGTAAATCACTTAACAAAAGTATGGTGTGAAGGCTATATAAACCTTAATAGGCAATGACGGGGTGTAAACGACGAAGGGTGAGGTGCACGAATGAAGAAAATTATATGTTCGGTGCTTTTGAGGAATACGTTAAGTATAGTAATAGTCTTATTAAGCGAGAATAATGGGATTAAAAACGTAAGGAGCTGTTGAAGTACGGTTAAGTAAATAGATTTAATACTTTGGCCGGTAGGCGTCGACCACACAGCACATACTCTGATCAAGTTGGTAATGTTTTGAAGAAAAGGAAAGTCAGAAGTATCTGAAACCGAGCTTGTATAAAAGTTTTGATTGACAGTAGAGGAAGTTCCTGAGGTATTGTAACGTGGTGGGTGGCCTCGTGGTTTACACGTGCTCCCCCCGAAGGTAAATTTAAGTGAGGAGAGGAATTAGATACTTTTAACCACTTTCATAGTTTATAATTTAAACTTGTAGAAAAGTTAATAAACAGAAATTGTATATTATCTAAGCTCTAGCCTTAGGTCATGAAGGTCTTGAAGAGGCTTTGGACGCAGTTCCGGCGCTGGTAGATGGTGAGTACTTAGCTTCGTTGTAGTCTGGAGCGGAAGGGGCTTGTGTTTTCGCGCGGCGGGAATATATAGGCCTCAGGGGCGTGGTGCGGTGCGGGAGAGTATCTCAGGGGATGGTGGGGTGATGCGCGGTGCGAGGTCTCGGATTGGAAGGGCGTAGAACCACGCGTGACAGTATGTAAAGATAGAAACAAGTGGCGTGCTGTTAGTTAACAGCACGCCACTTGCTTCTATCTATCGAGAATCCACGTCATTCTCCCTTCAGGGTTAGCAGAGTTCTGCTAACCCTGAAGGAAGAATATCGTGGATTCTAGACTTATAGGATAGTTAACAACAAAAGCTTTCGATAGATATACAGTTTTACTCACGTGTGTATTTCGGGAATGCCCGACTAGTTTTGGACCCGACAAGAGAAGCGTCAGGCGTCGATGTCAGGCGCGGCAGGTCACTTCACTCCTTGATAAAGGGCCCCCTCCGGGTCCGAAATTAGTTGCACATCCCCGAAATACACACGTCAATAAAACTGTATCTATACTAATATTATAAAGAGATTTGATTGTTTGTTTGTTTGCATTGAATAGGTTCCGAAACTACTTGTCCGATTTTAAAAATATTTTAGTGTTAGATAGCCATTTATCGAGGAAGGCTTTAGGCTATATCCCACTACGCTACGACCAATGGGAGCGGAGCATCAATGAAAAATGTTTCAAAAACGGGGAAAATTTACAAACGCAGACGAAGTTGCGCCGGTCAGCTAATCTTTAATAAACATTATACGATATTACTCAAATATGCATGAAAATCCCAATTACACAGTTATTTACTATTTAACTACATAAACTAACTCATTCAATACGGATTCGCATTTCTACCTAATCGTCTATAAACAACTCCTCATCATTATTGACGATAATATTTAAGTTATTTAATAAATCATCTTAGCGGCTTTGCATAATTAAAATGTTCAGCTTAAACCGCATTTAAAAAAATATTTTTACCTTTTTTCACAAACTTGACTTCATTAGTATTAAACGAATTCCACTAACGGACAGATACTTTGCGACATTCAACCTTACTCGGATAATATACAGTTTACCCGCACACTTCACCCGGCATCGCATTACTGAGGGTGACCTAGTTCTGGGTAACAATGCCATCTGTCGTATAATTGTGACAACTCCACTAGTAAAAGAATCGGTTTCATTGTAACGTGCTTTGTGACTTTGAGCGTCGTGAGCTTTTGTTTTATTTATTTTATTTTTTAATAACTCGACACATCTCACACACGGCCGTCTGATCCCAAACTAGGCAGAGCCTGTACTATGGTAACCAGACTGCTGATAAACATACTTATATATTTCTAAATATATACATATTATAGATAAATTACACCCAGACACAGAACAAACTATCGTGTTCATCACACAAATATTAGTCCTGGGTGGGAATCGAACCCACGACCTCTGGCTTAGCAGTCAGGGTCACTAACCACTAGACCAACAGGCCAGTCAATTTTTGAGTAATGTTAATGTTGAAAATGGGTAACTAAATTTCTATCTGAAAATTTCGTTAAATATATGAATCGTCCTCAAAATAGCCAGCTTACTACTTTATGTTTATTTATAGGTTATTAGAATTCTTGACGACAATAACCTCAGTCTTAAACCACATGAAAAATAAATATAGGGCTCGCTTTCTTGAAAGGAATTGCCAATTTCGTATCGAATACAATTTGAAGCCACCCTTCCAATAATCCACGTTCCAATTTACTACAAAAATTTGTTTCCCAAATTATAACTGTGGGCTAACTGAAAATGAAAAAGGCTTCCATTTTTAAAGAATGTGATAAAAGCTTTTAGTGTTTTATACATTTATCAAGTACCTGGTAGCGTTCATTTATCTCTAAACTTTATGACTCAGGGATTTCGTTAAAATTATGCTAAACCAATCAAGTTAGGTGTGCGAATCCATTGATAATATAATACGTCTATGTGGGAATCCATTAATGACTCATTGCATATATTTAGTCGTCGTCTGCCATATTGGATCTAATTGAAATGAATAAAACATCTTCCTTAGTTTTTACAGTAATTTTATTCATACTATGAGCAAATCAATTATATTCTTCTATCGAAATCACTTTTTGATGTTTTTAATATCATGGAAATCAAGTCTAGATGGCGATGCTGCATGGCGATCCGAATGAAAATGGAAGAGTCAATAAGAAAAGAATAAACTAAGAATAATAACGGAAATCAGCGTTGGTTATAGTTAGTATAATCTAAAAGTCTGTATCTAGTGCTTTTACTTGCCACCTACAACCAACTTTATCACATTTCTCTGTTCTACTAAACATAGTAAGAATAACCGAGCTTTAATATTTAAATTGCCTTATTAGACACACTTTCTTTGTAAGCGAGACTATCTACTAAGTAATTTCAACCTCAATATCTTATTAGCGTCGGGAACCAAACAATTGGCAACTTCGACCAAGAAAGCGCTTTTCACAAAGGGCATTTGCTTCTCTTCAATGGCCTCTTTAACCGAGCAACTTTTGTAAGCAACAGAGAAGGTATTAAGTTAAGAATTCCAAGGCAAGTTATTGAGTGGAAACACATTTTTTGGATTCTAACGCGAAATTGTGATGGATCGAAGTTTATCAAGCTTATTACTGAAGTTTGAAGGCTCTTTGTGGATCGGAATACTATATAATTTATTATATTGGATATGGAAAGGTTATGTATAGCGAACTAGATCCATCGATAAAACATTACATAACTCCATATTTTCCGATATATTTATAAGCGATTATTTTGTCGATTCGGTTTACATTCGGTAAATACCCGCTAATTGAAATATTGCTATTTATATGATGTGGCTGTAATAGCCGCGGGCTTTAACGAATTGGCTGCCTGACAGAAGAATTTGTCAAAATGTAATGAGATATACCTATAACTACCATAACAAATTTATGATCTTGTAACTTAACTATTAATAATTTATTTTAACAAATCTGAAATAATATTAAAAACGTCAATAATGTCAAACTGAAACTGAACGTTAAAACTGACGACAAACGATATTTACAAGGCTACTATCTTGAGTAACTTTGTTGATATTTTTAGATAATAGGTACAAGATAAATTTCGGTGGTGTTTTTAAAATGATCAATAGAATGTAATTTACTTCAATTTTAACATCACGCTACAACCCTTGGAGATTTGAGCTGAGCAATGACCATAAACACGGATGAAAGTGCGGGCAATTGCTAGTAATTTTTAATCCAATTTCAAAATAGAAATAAGCTTTGTCTCCCATATTATTCTCAGAGAAAGGGATTCACACAAAGGAAAACAATTTTAGTTTCTCGGAATTCAATTCCAGACGTCCTTGCCTTAGTGCAAATTTCTGTACAAGTGTCTGACACTTGCGAGACAAGTGTCAGACACAGACAGTGTCGAGTTAAGATCTATGACACTCTCACGCGTCTTTCGGTAATATTTAGTGACACAACACAGTGTGAGATTTAAATATACTTAAGTATTTCGATTTTGATTTCTATTAAGAAGATTGTTCTCGTTGGCACTATACTGGACCTAATCATGATTGCAAATCCAACGCCTTAGAGATTAATGCTACCGCCACTTTTCTTTATTAAAAGATATTTCTACTTAAGAAGAAAATCTGTTTTTATCATCACTTCTGTTAAGAAACTGGCAACTTTAAGAACAATACGCATCCTGAGATGTAACTGACAATAATAACAATTATTAAACCAAAGATTTCAGTGTCTTATATTTAATCTTTTTTAAGAAATAACTTCTCTAAAACTTTGCCAGTATCACGGCAAAGAGTCCGTTCAAGTCGGAAGTAGATTTTGCGGTTTACAAAAGTAGTTGCAAATCTGACACCTTAACGATTACGCTGTCAAAATGTATTAACCACAGAACAGTTTTTTAAATATACATTAGTCCCTTAGTTTTTTTATGATAGATAGCAAACGAGCAGACGGGGCACCTGATGGTAAATGACTACCGCTGCCCATTGGCACCTGCAACTCAAGAGTCACAAGTGCGTTGCCCGCCGTTAAGGTGGGAGTAGGGGAAGGTGGGAGTAGGGAAAGAAGGGAAGACCGGGAGAGGAGGGGAGAGGGAAGGGTTAGGGCCACCGGTAAACTCACTCACTCGGCGAAAAGCAATGATTTTTTGCTTTAATGCCGGAATCCTGTGAGGCCGTGTGGTATCACTCAGGTCGAGCCGAAGTATGGCTCTCCCACGAATAACCCCCTTTGCTCCCCTCGGGTGGCCAACTAGTTTCAACATAGAGTTCCAGCTTTTAAATAATATTATGCGCCATCCACTGCGTACGCTCGATTTTTCAAAGTTCACTTACATAACATTTTTGTCCCCAGAGGCACTATACATTTTTATTCCCTGCCCGACTAAAGAATATCTAAAAATCGGGCTTTATTCTCACTGTTCTTAGCGTTATCTTCAGGCTTGCTTGGGGAGCGCCATTTTGTTTTATTTTTATTGAGGTTTACTCGGATTTTGTACGATAAATAGAGAATACTAGTCGAGTGTTCATTTTGTTTTATGATGGGTAGAAGAAAAGGAATATCATTATTGTAGCAATAATAATGTATTGCTGTGTATATATGTGGGTTAGTTAGTTAATTTCTGTTGAACTTTTATGTCACCAAGTACTTTTTGTAGCTTTTAATCTCCGTCCTCCTTTTAAAAATCGTCAGCTATTGACGTAAATCATCCATGCCATATATATTATACAATTAAATAGATAGTTTTTTTATTTAGAATAGTTATATCTAATTTAGGTATTGAGATGATTTGTGATTATTGTTAATAATAAGTATATGCATCATAAGTTAGTAGCAAAATGTTGTTGAAAATTTAGATAAACCAGATATACCAAACTCTTTCATCTAATTCAATGAAAAAGACAATAAATTTTATGAAACGTAAATATATTCTTTATGTTCATTATTTATTCATCCACGTTCACCTGGAACGTGACACTTCTAAAGATCATAATATTTCCAACCATTATATGAGTATTTTCATATATTAAACTAAACTCGGATAATAAATGTATTTTAGGACAGGTCGGCACCTAAAACGCTCGTTATCTCCCGTAAAATAACAATAGCTTACATGCATATATTTTATTCGAATTAATTTAGTCGCTGGGTTTCTACGACATAACCAATGAACTCTTTCGGTAAGTAACATTTGATGATTTTAAATAAAATGATTATATAAAAGTAATAAACGTTGCTTTACCTTTGTTAATACAAAGGTCAGGTTTTATATTTACTTTAAGTGTGGGGTTTTAAATTGTAAGATACAATGATGATAAAGTGAATTTTAACATTAAAAACCACTGTGAGGTATAATAGGACCATCAACTTACAAAAGAGAAAACGGTAAAAATCGGCAATTTATAGACGTCATACAAATAAATTCAACTAAAATCGTTATAAAGAAAATAAAAGATCAATATAAAAAGAAGATCAGACTATTCCTATTATCTGTCTGGAATATCAATGACTATCGGCTTGGGGCTTTAGGAAGAATAAATACTATTATGAAGTAAGAGAGAAAGTTAGGAAAGATTACAGCTGCTCAGTAAAAGATGTTCTTTGGAACTTGGAAAGTCTAAACAGATAATTCTGAATAGTGAATTTAGAGATGGCTTTTGTATGATAGTTTGCTAGGAAATTTTTGGGATGGTGATGAATATAAATAGCTATTATATTATTAATACCAAAATTATGCTATACACATTTTTATAATCTAGTACAGTAATTGGGATAATTGTACCACACAGGTTCAATTAATTAGAGTACCACTATTAATAAACTAATTGTAGGCGTAGTGTCATTTTCTAAATATGTCGCTATGTGTGCTATGAGTAGTGTGGTGTATCCTCATTAAATTTGATTACGTATGACGTCAATATGTGTGCTGGAATTCTACTATAGACTAAAATTGTGTCTTGTTAGTCTTGAAAGTTTAACATTGTGATTTATATTTACTTTTCGTTACTTCTTAGTAACTTTTCAACGTTTTACAATATAACCATACCTTGCTATACGTTAAAAAAGAAGAGTTATAAGAGTAACAAATCTTCTAATGTAACTCATTTACAAAAAAAAATATTCTTGTAAATAGTTTCGTAACCAAGATTGGTAACTAATCAATTATGAAATTTTGTTAGTATAATATAACTCCACATAACTCCACACATCTCACACACGGCCGTCTGATCCCGAACTAGGCAGAGCCTATACTATGGTAACCAGACTGCTGATAAATATACTTATATATTTCTAAATACATACACATTATAGATAAATTACACCCATTTACATGTAAGTAAGTCTATAAGACTCGACAAATTAAAAAAAATAACAGTTTTTAATTTGTTTAGCTAATTTTCTACATACATTATTCTAAGGCCTAACCAATGCCTATTCGTTAAAAGATGGAGATGAGAATTTTATTAAGAGTTATTTAAACATGACGAACATCACTCCTAATAAAAAAAAGCAAAACGAACTGACATATTAAGAATTCTTACTGAAAATATACCAATATTTCGTGGAATATATAAATTGGAAGTCACTCATGCATATTGAGTAATTCAGATACGTGATACTTTTTTTTCATAAACTGAATACTGGTCTAATATAAATATATCGAAGTTGCTCAAGCTTATCGAGTCTTCCTTTGCAAGCTAACCTTCTTCAACAATAACGTGAACTATATACGAACATCTATCTATGTTTTATTTATGATGTCCCCTAATGCCAACGTTTTATTTACGCGCTGAGCGCTATTGTTGCAGGTAACTTTGTCATCGTGACTTACAACGCTTATTGTTAACTTAAGAATGAGTTGCAATGTTTTGACCAGGTAATCTGAGATTTTATCACGTAATACAAGAACGGCATGTTTAAATAGCTTTTGCGTTTAATCTTCAAGACCTACCAACTACTATTTATTTGCTTTAGTACACTTACCGTTAAATTGCAAGGGTAACTCATACCTATAAATACAATTCATCAACTTAGAAAACGATGGTGGTCACAAATGAGATATCCTTCAACGTCAGAGATCACACAC
This sequence comes from Callimorpha dominula, assembly GCA_949752705.1. Taxonomy (NCBI): domain Eukaryota; kingdom Metazoa; phylum Arthropoda; class Insecta; order Lepidoptera; family Erebidae; genus Callimorpha; species Callimorpha dominula. The sequence goes on from OX457005.1 coordinate 20,681,797, forward strand.
AATACTTTCAATAGATAAATTTAGCTTTGGAAGATTTTTATTTCGACCATCAGAATAACGTGAATGACGATTTTATATGCCAAAATCTATTTGTCAAAAAAGAAAAATACATACTTACCTTTTTCATAATCAAATATCTCATAATGAGTTTGAAAAATAATTCAATTGAAAAATAAATGACAGGCCACGTCTTTTCTTAAACGTGACAGTTTGTGAGGATGTATGGATGTATCAATGTTTGTTACTCTTTTACGCTAAAACTTCTGAACCGACTGCGATGAAACTTGGTACATAGATAGCTGGAGAACTGGATTAACATATAGGCTACTTTTGATCCCGATATTCCCACGGGATCGGGACTTACGCGGGTGAAACCGCGGGGCGCTGCTAGTCGAAAATAAATCTGCTTTACTTACAGTATTATTACTGGTATGGTTGGTGGTCACGAAACTTCTCAAGCAAGCATTAGTTTTAATTTACAAGAGCACTGGAGAGGTTTCACCGTACCTAAAATTTTCGATACGCTCCAAAAGCTGGATCTGCGAGGGAATATTTGAAGTACCAACTTGAATATAATTGGTAATGTTATTCGTAGTTAGGTTTACATTTTCAAGTTTATAAACCGGTTTCAATGTACGTGGGGAAAAGGATTTGGCCTTTGATTAACGGAGGGTTGAATGTTATTGCCTTTAATGAATGCGTAAAATATAATGTTTTTAACAGAAATTAGCATTTGTTTTATTTAGGACTTTGTTTATAATTAAAACGAGATCTATAATTGTAGTGTATGGGCCGCTGTCAGGTGACATTTGACAGATGACACCTGACAGACGGCAGCGGGATTTCTGGCTCGTCAAGTGAGAGCATTTATTGGTCTGTCGCCACTTAAGTTACAACGATTGTAAAAGTTTATAATAAATAAGTAATAACGTCAATGGTCATATTATTTAAAAATACCAGAGATACTACAATAATAATTAGAACGGAACAAATTAAATGTATAAATATATATATCAATAAAAAACTAACAAGTTGTAACATTTACAGCAAGATCCGCAGCGTAATAGGTAGATATAACAAAAAGAAAATGGCAACAAACATCCATATTTTCGAAAGCATTTCTTAATTTTAACATTACTAGAGTGTCCACTTTTAATTTTTATAATATCCACTTACATCACAATACATCAGTCATCGTTCACTAACTATTTAGGATGAATCTAGGTTATATAAACCTAACCTAAGAAGCATTTTTTGGTGATACAGAAAGATAAGAAATAAAAAAATATTGTTGAGAGTTATAATAATGGCAATGTAGATCCCCATTACATTTTATTATTTTTTACTTATCTACAAAACACAACTAACTTTGCACGAGCTCTAAACACACCTTATAAAAACTTAAAAGCCTAGTAATAAATTTACTAAAATGTGTAAACACATCCATGAAAAGTTTCCTTCACAAAGCAAACAAGAACCAAGAATAGTTGTATTGTTTGTGCGCAAGGCTTTACGTCAAAAGGGGATAGGTACTGTTCATACATATAATAGGTATAATTATCATACATATAGTAGGTAGGAGAGAATGATACTCCTATACCTTCTATTGTTTAACTAACTTACTAAAATCTACTGCCTGAATATCCTAATGATTTATAGGATAGCTTTTGTTTTCAATAGTAACAAAGACATTTATTCGAGAAGAAGAAACAAGAAGGTAAGACACAGACATATAGATACGCACATTAAATTTATAATACCAACTTTTTTGTGTATTTGTACATTTAATCAAATAACAAGGTCCATTAAGAGCTCATAGTAGACGTCACTAACAGTGATGTAGGTAACATTGGCCTGATATATCGCAGAAATAAAAAAATCCTAAGGAATAATAAACAGTATATGATTTAATTGCCAAAATTTATACCTACTGTACCATCCCGTCATGCAAAATAGGCACACAGCAGAGTGCGAGTTGCCGAAAACAGCTCATGAATACCATAGTAATACCTACTGTAATTTTGATGCAGACATTTTTCAAGCTAGCGTTACACAAATGCTTTAGGTACATCACCCGTAATATATTGTGTACACAGAGCCGATACGTTATTCTCGTGAAATTCTAAAAATCCCTACATGAAACCCTACTTTAACGCAAAAAGTGTTATATTTTTGTATCATCTATCATGTTAGAGACCACAACGTATTACATTACATAAATTGAAACCGTAATAATGTTTCGGGTGAATTCCGTCAGAGTTGTGAGCAAATGTACAGTTTGGCCTGGAGTATTCGCTTGGATACCGCCAAGTACCGATGAAATGGCTCTTATATCAATTTGTTCATTTCTTGAGTATTACGTGAACATTTTCGTGCTTTGAAAATAATTACAGCTTATTCAGTGAAATGTTTTTATGATATAATATGTATGTGTTTGTAGAAGATTTTCAAAGTGTAATCATGTTCGCGTTTGTAATTTATGTAGATGATAAGATCATAGGCTTTGTTTGCATTTTATTAATGACGACAAGCGACGTCTCATCAACTGCCATTACATCAAGATGTGTAATAAATATCAATAATATTTTATTATTTTTTTTTGTTGAATAGAGCAACCAATGTTAAACTTTTAGCCAATGTATTGTAGGTTCATCTCGCTAGCTCGCTAGCTCTTATGCTGCTAGTTCTTCCAACATATATTTTCAAGTATGATATGCACATACTTTAGTTCCAAGTTTCCCTGAGATGTAGATCTTATTTCTCCTATCTTAAAACTTCATGCCAAGAAGCGGAGAAGCTTCTACATGAAGCGTGAAACTTGATAACTTTGTTAGAAACTGTCAACGAGTAGATAGAAGCCTATCTAGTAATTCATTTAACCTGAACATTCAGTGACAAATCCAAGAATAATTAGCAATATTTAATTTGGTAAAGTTAAAATTACCTTACGTCGTGCACGAAATGGTTTTAAATCGTAAGATTTTGTATATGATTTTTGACATGCCTTCCCCTCAGGACTTAGGTGAAAAATTCAGGTACTTTTGCATTGATGATTTATGGAATGTAATTCTGCCATAGTATTATTTCACATATAATTCAGCATCCAGTAGGTCCAATACTTTTAAAGCTATGGAATTATATAGTAAGGGAAGTAGGTTGATCTGTACTTGACTATTTATATTAGTAAAAAAGTAGCCATTATCCTAAACTCCTCTGTTTTTTTATGACTTGCGAACTATATAGATTGAATGGTATAGAGTGAAAATCCGAAATCCCAAATTCGAATTCAGAAAAGGAACAATAACATTTGAAATTGAAACATTATTTATGACCACACTCTTTTCGTTGGTCTATTCAAAGCCTATTCTAATTTCAACCACATCCCAGATGGAAAACAAAACTCCGATAGCTTTCATTGTTTGAAAAGCCTGTAAATTCAAGCACTGACGTACATTTTATATTTGAACAAAGCACCCCGGGTCCTCATGAATCGAGTGATATTAGACAGTTTGATCTCCATTGTTCGTAATTTGACATAAACGGTGCAGGGGACCAGGGACCAGGGAGTGGTGATAATTTACCTTTTTTCCCCAATGATTTCAGGGTCTTTCTTTATGTGAATGTCTTATGAGAAGGCTTTTCAATCATTAGAGATATATACTTACTAAATGCTTATCGATTTAAAGGGTGATAGAAAGAAAAGCGGGTTCATGATTACACTAGGGGCACTAGGAAAAAAAACAGATACTAGTAGAAATTTAACAACAAGAACAATTGTAATAATTTAAATATTATGTTTATGCTAATATGGGGTGTATTTAAATATAGAACACTTACTTAATTCACTGAAAGGACTCTAGCATGCAGTTACAGTAAGAATTTTTGAAAAAAACTATCCGTTTACCTATTATGACTGTTTGAATTTCCAGGTATTCCAGGTTATTTCCAGGTTTTACATAAAAGTGTAAAAACGTTAACGTTACATATTTTTTTATTGTAACTGCATGCTAGTCATACTTTCATTGATTTAAGTAAGTGTTCTATTTTCAAGTACACCCTGTAGAAGTACTTGCAAAAGTTAGGGTAATCTAGCATCGGTGAAACAATAAACAAAGGGGCTCAAAGTTTTAAAATGTAAATATTATATTATAATAATACTATGTGAAACTAAAACAAACATTTTAATAATTTTACTTTCTCAGTCATACCTACTACAAATTACTACAAAAAAGCGGCGGTAGCGTAATGGCTAAGGCGTCGGACTTGCGATCAAGTGATTGCGGGTTCGAACCCCACCCAGTGCACTACCGACGTGAAACCACTCCTAACACAAGCATTTTAGCTTAGCTGGAGGGGTTAACAAGAATACTAGACGCACGTTGCTAGTATTCTTCATTAAAAAAAAAAATAACTTAAAAGCCTATAAAAAATATCAGAATACAATTTTCAATTATTTTTATTTTACTAATGGTGTTCGTTAGTATTTATGAAATTTAAAAAAATTACGAACGAAAAAAATATTAAGAACTAATAAGATTACGCGACGACACTATAACATAATCCTGGAATGTTCAAGAGTAAAAGGTTTCGATTGGATAGGCATGTACCATCTTTGTCTTCATCGTCATATTATATCAGCTGAGTAGGAAGAAAAACGCCTATTCTATTACTCAATAAAAAAACCTTATAATTAAATTCATTTCTCATCATCTAATTTTTTACACCATTTATACACAACACATGTCTATAACTTAACAATAACGGTACTATAAAAAACAAGGTACTTCCACGGTCCTAACCTCATCGATTTCAATCGTTCAGCTTAGCTGCGAGATATATGGGTGTGAATTAAACCCGATTGGATTCGACTGTCAATACCTAAAGACAAATGATTCTGAAAGACAAATGGTCTTTAATACTGGTGACCGCTGCTTTCAACACTTACTTAGGTTTACTTAGAAATAAATAGAAAGTATAAAGACTTGCTATTTTAGAACTAATTATTTCATTACAAAAATCTTTTCACCATTCTAATTTAGTATTACTCGTACATGTGCTGACATCGGTATATAGCAAAAATATAATTCGGTGTAGCGAAGACAAGCTGACCTCCGCACCAAGAATTGATTCTGTTTCACGCAATGCTGCTCAAACTGCATGGATCCAGACCTGTAATTGTTAATATTCTGTTATATTTAATTGTGCTGCCGTTTTATTGGATTAAATTAACATTCAAACACAATTGTAAATTGTTGATAAAAAAATGAAATTAAAGTTCTCGCATTGAAGTTTCGCGCAATGAAAGTTCACGCATTGAATGTTACTATGAATACAATACAATCCCAACAACAAACGGTGGCCCACCAGACGCGATCATCCAGCTTGGTCAAATTCAAATTCAATATTTTATTTCATAAAATTGATTATCAATTATTCGAAATCGTCAATTTAAAAAATTATTATTATAACAAAAAACTATATAGCACGACAGTAAATATACTCAGATCACAAAGGGTGAACCACCTTTGTGTCGAAAGAATTTTACTATACCTAGTTCTTCCCCCTACCCGTTTGTAAACCTGTAATCTAGAGGTATTAGCACGTATTAGTAGGTGGGATACCTACTAATACGTGCTACTATTACTCTAAACAATTTTGATGCACCTAACCTAATAAGAACATCTTCGGATACATAGTTGGTATTCGAAGATGTTCTGTGACATGATCATCTGTATGTCAAAAATTATTGTTTTATTCCTTTCTTTTGTAGCTAGGTAATCGAATCTACATTTTAGAAAACATTCTTAGTATTCAGATAATATATAGTCTTTTTATTCTCATAGGCATTTCAAAGGACTCTACTTTACAAATATACATCAGATATGTATATATTTGTTATAAGAAGGTTAGAAGCTAAACCCTTCCAATATAATAGAGAAAGGCCTTCCCCGAGGAATAAATGTTTTTATATAATACAAATAGGAAAATTTACCCTGTTCTATATTGAAATATAATTTTTGTATTATTATTATATTACTGATCTGTTTTGTCAAAGACCCTCCTGCTTTAAGGTACGAATCAATTTTGATACTCTCAATCCGTTTTAATCTTTATAAAGTAGGTAAGATGAGGTTATAAAAGTGAATGATTAATAAATTAAACAATTTCAATACTAAATTGTAAGCCTTCGCGTTCCACGATAATATTATGTTGACGTATATTATATGTAGTACCTTTTAAATAAGTGATCGCGTCAATTCCCATCAACATAATTATAAATGATTCGAAATTAATATGCTTATTCAAACTAATTCATCGCTTAAATTTTGAAACCCTTTGTCTTCAGACATTCCATTCTTATCAATGTATGAGCCACACAAGGTCTTTATTCATCAGCACGAGCTACACGTTGAAATGTTCCCTAGACGACGCTAAAGTTAAATTTATAATTTGCATTTTGGCATAAAACAGTTTAAAATTACATCGACTGTTTAAGAGAATATTAGCAAGTGTGATGAGATTAGCGGGCTGTCATTAAAATAAAGTGTTGTGTCTATGTTGGAAAACATGTAACAAGAGTTTAACATTTCTGCTCGTGAACCTGCCCGACCGAGAATGAATCTCTATAGTATAGAAAGCAGAGATTTCGCGAAGTCTTGTATTTCTGTTGAGTAGATTGGCCAGAGCTCCGTACAATATAGGTTAACAAAATTGGTTTTGTGAGTTATAGATCGTAATCGCCGTAAACCGCTGACAATAGTTTACCATCAGGATGTATGAGTAAGAATACTTGTACTGTCACATCTCCTTTATGTTTAGAAATGTGTCATAAGTAAAGCCCCACTAATAAATCTTTAGTTTAAAGACGTAATCATAGATTTTATTGATTTCAATAATAAAATGAAATATAATACAATCGAAAAAATTATTCCTTGATAATGGAAGTATGTTTAGGAACAAGCTATCAGCCTAATTGGAAGTCAACATAGCAAAATTTTGGCAACTGATGGATGGATGGATATTTCTAATATTACAAACAATCTTTCTGTGGACTATTTACAAAAGTTTAAGTATATGTCCATCAAAAATGTTGAATACGGTAATATATTTACGTCAGCGTATGAGGAAGGATATATTTTTTAGGGTCGTGTTATTCTCATATCTTCCACTGGACCAGCAATCGTGTTTGAGTGACACGGGTTTTTACATAGAGATTCAATTTCCTATTACATTCCACATTTTTCTAAAACAACATTATTTATAATGTTATATTTCTTTGAAATATAATAATTTGGAGTTTTTTTTTTCATTTCTATTAATAGTTGCTGAGAGGTCGAAATTCGACTGTAATTCATTAAATATTGTAAACTCCGTCGATGGTAATAAAAAAAAGTTTTGAATTTTTTATTGATAATTATAAATCTGGTCACTAGCTACTAAAGAAACCAAAAGAGAAATCGATTGACAAACAGAAAGGGGAAAGGTAATGAACTGTTTTGTCTTTTTACCTGACTAGGGCAAAAACAAAAGCAAGAGTTATGATATTAGCAGTCTCTATGTATGTATGTCTGTATTTACGTGTGTTCCACCGTGGTGCCTAAACAACTGAACTGATTTTAATAAATGAGGTATCAATAGATTCGTAATAATGGCCCGGGTGACATAGGCTATATACATTCTCCCTAAATTTTGTATAGTAGACTTTACATATAAATATAATATATAAATATATAAATTTTGTATAGTAAATTTCTGAGCTCAAAAAACAATAAATTGAGCAACATGTGTCAAAAGAAAAAAAGTTGCATAGTCGAGTTACAGTTTTTTAAACTTAATTTTTATATGAAGATACGATAGTTTGCCAATTATTTCGATTAATTCTGCATCATTTAATTATTAAAAGGCTGATTAGTTATTGCATATCAATTTTAAACAAACAGACATCCATCTAGCATGATGACTGACCGTAATCCGATTTGTGGGAGCGCATCATTAGTTCTCTACACTCTCTTTAATCACATGGTTAATTTATTTAAACCTTCACCATTGATTAAGATAGATGTTCGACGTTCTTGGAAGTTAAAAGATTAGTTAACTCTATTCTTAGTAGCCATTATCAAGGCAAATTGTCTTTAATAGGTCTTAAAGTGATTAAATAATTAATCTCAGATTTTAGCAAGTCAATACATCAAATTAAGGTATTCCAAGATACTTAAGATATTTCCCTATCTTAGATTCTATAAAAAGACTAAGAGTTTTTAAACTACATTTGTTTCGTGATTGATGAAGATTTGCAAGTGAGATGTTGTAGGTTCGGTTACCGCGCAACAACAAATTCTATTTGAATATTCGTATGGGTGTTTCAATGTTTGTAATATATAATTTGTGTATTTTACCAAATAAATCTAAGAATGTGAGCGTACATGATTATGTATGCTTTGATTTGTTTGTGTCTCTTGACACAGTTGTTCTGATTCTAAAGCGTACTTTATAATTACTATATAACTAATCACTATAAAGTTGTATTTGGTTTAATAATAAAAGACGTTATAATGGTTAAGAATAAATATTACTTAGTAATTGCAATACTGGTACAGTTAATGTATTCAAAGTAAAGTTTAGGAATAAATTATATTTATCACTACATGGGCAACTTTTTATTAAATGGAATAATCTCTAATAAATAAAAATCTTTGTTTTGAGATTTTTTACATTCGAAACATTTTCTTTTTGCTATCCCTCAATCAAATTACATCATTTTAAATCGATAGTATCTAATATAATATATCATGTTCGTCTATATGTCTGTAAGTCATCATGTATGTCTATAGATTCGTAAATCAACCTAATAGTTGCTACATCTATATAAAATTTTTAATTACTAAATACCGATACAATAGTAATTATGGTGTAGGCTTTCTAAACTGATACCTAATTTAAATATTTATTATAAAAACCTAGGTATAAATAAAATTTTACAATATTTGTAAGTCCAAAATGGTATCCATTTTCATGATTATCAAGACGCGTTTTTCTAACTTATTTCGTTGATTGTATTTTTTTTTTTTTTTTTTATAAAAAGAATACTAGCAACGTGTGTCACACATTACTAGTATTCTTGTTAACCCCTCCAGCTAAGCTAAAATGCTTGTGTTAGGAGTGGGTTCACGTCGGTAGTGCACTGGGTGGGGTTCGAACCCGCAACCACTTGATCGCAAGTCCGACGCCTTAGCCATTACGCTACCGCTGCTTCTATATTGTTGTAAGGAATATCTAATCTAAATTAATATTATTATGATAGAAGTAACTCTATTGGATTCTTATCAACACTGGGTTCTTATTTTATTTCGCTAGACGCGTTTTATAATAAGACATCTTTGGGTTGCAGTTGTATCAGCTGTTTATCAAACTAATTTTGCAATAATTTTCACATCCTTTATTATATGTAAATAGTAGAAAATATTTATTAGATATTTACATTAAAAAAATGGTTTTTCAATTAGTTTTTTTACGGTTATTACTTAATTTTTTTCATTATGTTATTCGGTTTCTAAAATATATTCATAAAACGTAGACAAAATAAAAATCACTCTTAACTTTGGATGTACAGTCTCAAACAGTTAAGTAATCACTGCCTAAAGTTAATATGAACAAAATGTTTCAGTCATTTTAATTCCCCAGCTCTCAATGGAAATTAAGGCCTCATTTAAGGCTTGAAATCTAGGTATCCAGGTTGAGCAAACACTAGGACTTTCTTTTGATGCCCTACTTTGACGTGAAGACAGTTTGATGTATGAGTAAGTTAGATAGAGAAGGCGAAAAAGATTTATCAAAGACAAGATACGTGGTACATAGATTTATTTGTGGACGTGAAGTAAACATTGTAAAGGCAATATGAAGCCAGTTTACCAGCTGTGTTACTTCTGGCATGGTTAGACCATAATCCGCCACAATAGTTTAGACCAGGTTAACAAAAAAATTACAACCCTTAAGTTTATAATGGAGATCATTTCAGTAAATTTCCACACAATATTATTCTTCACCGTTGGAGGTAGTAAATAATTAATTTCTGAAATATTGTACTTTAATATGGGATGGTATTGATTACTTAAATAACCTCCACCAGCATTGTTTATACATATAAATATTTTATTACTTTAAAAAAGTGTGAGTCTTGTTATGCACCGCTTATAACTTGCACCACGCTCCAAAATTTCATAAGCGTATGTATGCACACCACTAAAAGAAATGCAAAAGGCTTCTTACTTTTAAACTTCTGAGACTTGATACATTTTCTCCTTAATTATCTCAACTTTTGTAAATAGTTACATCAGCTACAGATGCGTTATATTCACAGATGCGTGATATTTCACATTCTGTTTTCTAAAAATCCTCAAACCTTCCTTCTTGGTGTCATCTTCCTCTCTTAGAGTCACCCTGCAATTGGAGCAGAAATCTTTTTTCCCACTTCCCTTAATAACAAGTAAATAACAAAACTGAACAATATCCGTTTCATATAAATTCTCTTTACATATTTTACAATCATTTTTGTGCCTAAATTTCAGTCTCAATAGTTGTCAATACTTGTAACAAAACAGATTAAAATGAATTCCCCGAATGGAAGAAATAGCTACCATCTCATTTACAGGACCGAAAACATAATGTCTGTCCTGGGTAAAGTTATTATAAGGAATGTTTGAAGACTCTTTTATCTGATTATAGAATACAAAAGTTTTGGGGTAGCACTTGTGAAATAGGTAGACGCTACGAATTTTCATGACTTACAATTTTAATACAATTCTTGTTCAGGTAGATTAGTTCGAAATTTCTTTTGTTTTCCTTTAAGACACAAATATCTTGGTAAAGCGCATTAGGGACATATCTAGGTGTGATTATTAAGTACGCTTTAGAATCAGAACAACTGTCTGACAATGACACAAATAAATAGTTCTATATGGGACTCCCACTCCGATGAATTCTGGCCACGAGAACGAGAAAACAACGAGAATGACATTCGATGAGTAGAAGAGATTGTTAAACGACCTCAAATCCAGCCACGAATTTAATAAGAACTGAATTCCAGTAATATTTAACACGCTTTTATGAGCTTCCCTTGCATCTAAGTATGTAAACCAATCTTAGAAGTCTATTGTAACCCACTTCTATATGTCGTACTTAAATTAAACTTTGTATGTGTCAATAGTTTGGATGACAACACTGAAATTTGGTATCTTTAATCTGTTAAATGTGTAAATCGGGACTTAATCGCAATAATATTTAAAAGGTACAATACCTCTTGGTTATACGACGTTTCGATCGAATTACACCGATCGCGGTCACGAGTGGACTGATGAGAGCTCAGCGACGCCTTCATCTTTAAGCTGATCTGATGATGGGGCAAGGAGGTGGATAGTGTACCTCTTCGAAGGATTTACTAGTAGCCACTACTACTAAATCCCTCGAGTTTGGCCTCACATGATACGTTTTGTCGAAGAAGAGATTAGGCTTGGTATCGATGGTCTGATGATGTAGCCAGGAAGTGGATAGTGGAACTATTTTTTCTCTTAAATTCGGTTCGCCTTTTAAGGTTTTTTTTTAGTTTTATTAAACTATAATTATTAAGTTCTGTATGTATACTAAAGATATACGGTTTTACTCACGTGTGTATTTCGTGGATTGCCCGACTAGTTTTGGGACTTTATCCCGATTTAGGCTCGACTTTATCAAGGATAGAAGCGTCCTGCCACAACGGTTGTGTGTGAACACTGAACGCAAAATAAATTGAATGAAAATATAAAGCAAATAATTAAAGTACAAACTTTCCTACTTCGTTACACAATGAAACAAAATATACATCGATATTGTAAACAAGCAACCAAATTTGTAAAGTTAAATAAAGCTTTGCAAGCATGTTTTCTAAGATTACCCAACTTCAAAGATCTGTCGATATTTAAACTTCTGCTTAAAGGGCTTTTAAAGTTTTGAAAAGCGATAAGCGGTTGGCTTTTGTGAACATTTGAGACGAATCAAAGGCTATTAAGGACTCTCAATAATAAGAATATAATTATAATTTAATTACACGTCGTCCTTATTTATTACTATAACCTCTCTAAACATAATATTTTGGAGCCCTCCGGGACACACAAAAACTATGATATCGATATATTTTACCTTTAAACAAAAGGCAGCTGCCATTTTAAAATGTAATTCAAAATGGCTGCTGCTGTAACAAATGAATAGTAAGAACCATAGACTTTTAAGTGATGTGTAAATAAACCAACCGTATTTTACCGTACCGTTCCGTGTTTTACCTGGAATTTATTACTAATTGTAGAGATTTTAAATAGAATTTGTAATATCGTTCATATTTTACTAATAAATAACCACAAGTCTAACTAAAATCAGAGATATTGAAATTAGAATAAAAGATTTGACTCCAAAAGCCTTAGCTCTGGCTATACCGAAATATGGTTTTACAGATGTGGCACAGTGGTATATGTTTTATGATAGCTCACGGACTAGAGGATATTATTATAGACCACGCGTTAAATTGATAGTAGATCAATTGATCACACAGCACTTTCAATTTGTTCAGGACTTATTTTATTTTCCATATTTAAACCAACAAGGAAAAATAATAGTTTTACAATTTAATTCGCTTCTATTCTTTTGTGTATCGTACCTTAAAAATAATATAATAAAAACACCTTAAAAAGCTGTTTAAAATATAAAAAAAGTGTGCGTCCCGGGACGCCCGACAGAAGTAATAATTAAAACGCCAGACAGACTGGCGCCATAACACGTTACGTAACGAAGCGGTTTACCCTCCCATAAGAAGTTATCACTTCAAAAAATCACAATTTATTTCAGGCTAACAGTCCATGTATATGTTAGTAACATCGAGATACTTAGAAACTATGTTTGTAAATACAGAGTTTTTTAATACCATGTAAAAATCTTAACTCCTCATCCTATTGTGTTGAGAAACGCCAAGAATATGCAGAAGCAAAACAACGTTCGAAAGTGTTACTTTGTGAGCTAATAGAATAAGATCTTATTTGTTTTATTTCCGTTAAACAATTGACAAAAGTAAACTTAGAAAGCAATCCTAAAGAATTTTACTCCAAGTTACGCAAGGGAACAAAGTCCAGTTTCAATTTAGTGAACCGTTCGATCACAGTTTTAGACTGAACTGATTCAAACTATCGGAGCAGTAATATCCAAGTTTTCAAAACTTTATCGCATTTGGTCGGCTTATCGGACGAGTGAACAGCGGCCATCGAATGTACGAACAAGTTTCGGATGCATTGAATCAGAATACTGGAGAACTTGAACAATTTTCTGCTGTATTTCTGTATACTCTACAGAAAACAAAAACATTTAAATTTTCAAGTTTTCAGATAAATTTCATTTTTAGATAAATTTACAGTTTCAAAACTGAAACAAGATGTTTCATTTAAACTCTATAGAACTGCGACTTATACTAAAACAGAAATCGATTAAGCTTTCGCCAATAAACGCCTTCCAAACTGCCATTTGCCTGGCTTAGCACCAACCGAGAAAAGCATTCGATCTATCGAATTGTTTAAACAAGTTTAGAATTCAAAACAATATCGAGAAACTCTAGCCCAAAGCGGAGATACGAGTAGTAAGTTTCTGGGTGATAGCGAAATTGTGCATTTCGATAGTTTGTTGGATGACGTCATATTTATTTAATATTTATTTTATTTTATTTAAAGTAAAGTGTACTCATTCGTAAGCTAATATATCTGTCTTAGAATCGATGAATTTTGATAATACCCTCAAACCGAATTCATACATTTGTTAGCTGCGGGTTGATTAATAATTTAAAAAATGTCAAAAACTTAATAATATATATCTAAAGATTGTCGTTTGTAAAAGAGGAAGGAAGTAGGAATAGGCTATAATAAGAAGGAGTGAAAAGGGAAATTAATTATGATAGAGAAGAATAGACGTATGATAGAATAGGAGACGAAAATATTGCGCGGACTACAAATACATCTGGGAAAAGGGTAGAACTAGGAAGATGAAGATTAATCGAGTAACTGTAGATGTAACTAGGTGTACCTTTTTTATTTTCATTTACATTTTACGATAAACTGTAACTTTTAATGGATTGTTTTTTCATTAACTACCTGGAAGCCCATCCTAGTTATACTACTCAGGTGGTAAAAGCACACATTTATAGTCCTGGACCATAGCTATTTAGGAAAACCATTTCAAGAAGGTTATTGTACAAACTGGCCAGTTATAAGCAAACTATATTTTTATGATCAATAGAAAAAGTTAATTTCAAGTCTTTCAGGTGAAATACACGGATAAACTTCCACCCTTCTTATTGCCGAGATAAAACTCAATTTGTTGAAACTTTGTAGGTATCTAATTCAAGTGGTAAAGGCGAGGCCAGACACGCGATCGATAGGAAACGACCACGTCATCGACGCCCTATCTGTCCGCAGTCTGACGATGTTTTTTCCTGCAACAAAATAGTCAGTAAATTTTATTGCACACACATTACATTATTACAGAATACTGCAGTTGTAAAATAAAAATGTCGTAGAAAGAGATTGGTGAAAACGTGAAAGGAATACATAAAATATGATGCTGAATATTTTAGCAAGAACAATTTTCATGCATCTAGTGTTGTCGCCACATCAAAACTCCTATTTATTTTATTAAAAATAGGGAAAAACTATAATAGTTGGTAACAAAGTTCACTATTTAATAAAAATAAGTTAATAGGCGTTATTTTTACTGGTTATACCGGTAACGCAATGCTATTTGTCGATTGATAAATATGAGTGAATAGTGGGGTTATAAAAAGGGTATAAATAAGTGGAGAACGATGACTTGAGTGAAAATAGAGGTAAGAACAACTTGGCAGTTACTGTTAGTTAGTGATTTTCATAGTTTATATATGTTGTTTTGAGACTGTTTCTTGCAGTAGAAATAGAGAAGAAAAATGTACGTTTATAATAACAGATCGATACTACCGTACATGCAGATTGAAATGAAAGCAAAAAAAAATTGCTTTAAGATGTTCCCTCTTCTATATGATCGTTAGCTATTAGAAGCGAGAAAAACTCAAAGCTAAGAAATTTCAGAGTTTAATACAACGTCAGTGAGCGCCTTTAATATTTCAAGTTGAGTACTTCGAGTTCGCAAAGGGAATAGGGTATAAAATGTTGCCGCAACAACACGTATGTAGTATATAAACAGGGTGGTAATGTTTCAGTGAATTTTAGTATGGGTACCAATGTGAAATAACATAGCTATGTTTTTAATTTCAATACTTAAATATTTTAAGAGTCTCCCTTTGCGTATCTTTGAAGACGGTAGAAACTGTATAACGAGGTCCACTGTCCGTCTAAGCCAATACCCTGGCCACGACAGAAATGGACTCTCTTCAGGGCTGCGAGAAAGAAAACTTGTATCATTAGGTGGTGCATAAGTAAGTCATGAATCAGTCTTTGTATATCTATTCATGATAACAATAGTTAAATTGTTTATTTACCATTTTTCTTTGAATATTTGGTCTTTTATTAGTTGCTTATACACAAAGATAGATTATATAAGTGTTAAAATACTGATGTAATCAACTTTTTATGTTGCTATGCTTCAGAGGTTATATTTAAAACAACAAGACAATTACATAGTACAGGCTCTGCCTAGTTTGGGATCAGACGGCCGTGTGTGAGATGTGTGGAGTTATTATTATTATTATAATTTTACATCGCGCGTGATTTTGAGACAGTTAAGAAGTTATTGTATCAAAGATTTATTTACAAATGAACCTAATAAAATTGTGTTAAAAATATCTTAAGCCATAATGTCAAAATTAGGCCGTTATATAAAATTTTGCATATTGAGGTAATAAGTAGGGTAGCCTAATGTTCCATTAAATGCCAGTAATGTGCTCAAGGTTTGTTATTTTTTTATATAATATTAAGATTAATTTGAGACAGGCTGTTCGTGGGAGAGCCGAGTCGATGGGCTGCCACGACCGGAGTGATACCGTCGGCCTCACAGAAAACCGGCAGTGAAGCAATGCTTACCGAAGGCCATAACCCCTCCTCTTCTCTCCCCTCTTCGCCCCTTCCCCTACTCTAGGCTCAAAGGCCGGCATCGCACTTGTGACTCTTGACTCATAGGCGGCGGTAGTCATTTACCATCACGTTACCCGTCTGCTCATTTGCCCCCAATACCATAAAAAAGGCTTAGAATCATAAGTATTACAGCTTAACTTACAGTTTTTGACTTTGACTATTTATTAAACATATTCAGTTATGCCTATTTGAATATTCCGGGCATTTCCGACTAGTTTTAGGCCCGACAGAGATGTAGAGAACTACCGCATCGGTATCACACGCCACAGTAATATTGTTACTCCTTTTAATTTTTTGTCCTTGGCTTGTTGCAACAGCTTCGTGATTTCAAACTTGATTATCATAATAAAAATGATAAAAAAACATCAAAGAAGTTAAACTAAAACAGTTTTCCTGAATCCTGCTTTCAATAAAAATGGTTCCACGTAGCTTTAAATAAAAGTTGTCAAGTGAAAGGCGCTAAACCTTTAAAGTTAACCGAACTCCAAAGCTGCAGCCTTTGGCAGTGTTTCAGCATTTCAAAGGAAAAGTTTTATAGAAAATTCTTTATTTTAAAACACTTCAAGTGGAGGAAAAAAAAGAACTTGTTAAAGAGTTGTGAAAGTTAAAGGTATTGTCTTTATGAAAGTTGGTTAAGTCCTAAGCTTCATAAATTACCATCATTAAGGTCCATTGAATTAAATAATGCGTCTCGTCCTCATTACAGGTTTGCCTAATTTGTCTTTTATCTTTCAGTATGAATGTCTTTCTGTCTGTACCTATGTGTGTGTATTCCTCTACCTCTCGTATTTTTCAACTTTTCATTTAACATGTAACTAACAAACGAGTTTTAAGATGAAGGTGCCCAATAACTTTGTAATGTTACTAAAATCCATTACGGTCATCGTGACGGTGACGCGAGTTCAGCACTTTTTCCCCATACCAAAAGTGTCCAAACGTGCCTAAAGATTTTCACTTCAAAAAATATTACAAACCATTTTTTACACAAAGCCAAAAAATGCGGGCTATTCCTGATATTGGGGTATAAAAATTTGGCAGCACGTATTTTGACCCGAATTTTTTATGTCCCTGGAGTGTAGTTTTCATGTCTGGATGTGTGTAATTGTCATAACAATAATGTAACACGTGTCTATATTCTGTCCTCTGAATATAAAAAGTAAAGTTCTCGTAAAAGATAATATACCCGACAAAACATTTTGGCTACATATTTCAGAGTTGTTGTTGAATGTTAGGGGATCGAGAGAGTATTTTGAACAATAAAAATAAAAGTATATTTCTCGATTCATTTTATGGTAAGAAAAGCGAAGGAAAAGAGGCATTCAAGAAGGAGATGGCTGTTATCTAACTCGTAGATTTGTAAGATTTAATTGGTCTTTCATTTCGTAATCTCGGAATTGTATTCATTACTTGATAACTTGACAAGGCTATGACTATTTTTAAAATTTCGTGTTCCACATTACGATAACATTAACAGGACTCAACGCAATGCTTTGGGTATGTATTCCCTTCGAATTGCCTGACATTTTGAGCAAGTTACACTAACCGTTTTCACAGTTAACCTGTGACTCTATAACCAGGTCGAAACGTCAGACACTATTACCCATGCATGAGCTAAACCATGTTTTTAATTCCCGTTCGTGTACGTGTTATATAAGGGTATAATTATCAGGCTTAGTTTTGGGTTTTGAAATTGAATTTATCAATAATACAATCTTTGTTAATATCTAATTTTCTCATAATAACAATTTACTTACGCAACCTTATATACTTTAACATTTATAAGATTTTGAGTTGTTGTTTGAGCTTGTCCTTAAGGTCTCCCTTTCAACTCTGCTGTGCACTTTTGTTGAACATATTTTCTTTGCAAATTGTTGCTTTTCCTGCTTTTCATTTGTTTCATCTGACGACGAAGGTAAAATCTCAGTTCCTACATAGCATTGACATATTTGACATGAAATAACATTTCACATACGAGGTTTCTTACCAAACAGAAACTGTTTAATCATCGTTTAAATGATGCTTTGGTGCTATGAGTAGACTTAGTTATCCTATAATAAGTAATAAGAAAATAAGTTTTACTGTCCTGAAGAGAGCTCCCTTGAGAAAGTTTAAAAAATGTTAATTTTATATAAATATTTTGTTTTGTTCCTATTCACGCCTTTCCCGGAAGGACAGAGATAGGTAGAAGTGGGATATAACTTCATTTTGCCAGATATATAGAAGCACGTAATAAGCGTGTAAGTCGAGCAGAAATCTGATATACTCTATATGCTTATTCCAATAAAAAATAAACACAATGTCACATCATAAATAACTGCTGTAAAAACCAAACGTAACTTACATCTTTAACAACTTAGTATTAAATTCTAACTAATTTATATATCCACCTTAATTCACGCTTTCAACATTTCCGTTTCCCTCGTTAGTTATCTATAAATACCCACCGCGGATGACGTAATAAGGGTGCACCCAAGGGTGGTTGTGGTGCACCCAACCTTTATATCTATTAATTCCTTTTCCGTCGTCTGCGAACGGAAATTAAACCCCGAAGCGTACCTCCGTAGGGAGTCTATAGAGGGATTGGTATCTTAACTCTACGAAGTCTTTAATACATATTATTTAATGTGACTCTTTAGAATTTTAATGTAGTGAAGATTTATATCATGTGTTACAGAATGGTGTGGTCTTATTTAAGGATTGTTATGTATAGCCGTTATTATGTCGATTCCGCACGAACAAATTGTACCTATTTATGTTTTACAGAATACTGTTTAACAGAATACACATTCCTTAACACTATGTGAAGAACATTAAAATTACTATTTTGGTAGTAATAATAAGGATATTGTATTAATATGAATTCGCATTTATTACCTTTACTGTAAGTTATACATATAGAATAGAATATTCTTTATTGTACATCATTTAAACTTACAATAGATCATAAATTTAATTTTAATGCTAGGTATCTTATCGCCAAAAGCGATCTCTACCAGACATCCTTTGGATGGATTTAGTGTCAGGAGTAAGCGGTAGCTGACCGTGTACTATATATAACAATACATATACTTACACACACATAGGCAAATATACATATATATATATATATATATATTGTGCTTTGAAATAATATGATAGGCCTAGTAGGTGATAAATATAATATGGGTAGGCCAACTAAACGCACTGCTTCAATGAGACAACGATGTTTCTGAGCAAACGAAAACATCATCGGTTTTTAAGAAACCGCACTACTGATTTCGATAAAATTTAAATGGGACCACCTAGGAAGTAGGTACCCTTTGAAACAAAAAAACAATTTTTAAAATTGGTTTAGGGCTCTTCGAGTAATCGGTGAACATACATAAAAAAAAGATTCCGATGAATTGAGAACCTCCATCTTTTTGGAAGTCGGTTAAAAAAGGAACAAACAGACAAACTCTCATTTACAATCATTCAAATTTATGTTACTAAAGTCAGTTGCCCACGTTATTCACGAAGTCTTTTATATGACCATAGAACATAACTACTGAATAGTTTCAAAATGCATTAAAATAAACAATTGATAAGGTTTTCAAAGAAAGTCTGTCACTTTTGTCGTAAATAATTTATATTGAAAAGCATTATTTAAAGGAACCTTTTGAAACAATAAACCTCATTTCAAGAGCTAGCCATTTTACGATTAAAGAACACGTGATACTTAAGCTATGAAAATTTTAATATCTATCTACTGAAATATTATGACAATGGGATATTAGCATCATGACAGAATGATCAATGCGGCGGTACATCATTTGAACAACGTGTGAGGTCGCAGGGTCGATTTCTACTCAGTTCTAATACATGTAGTATGTACGTATATTGCTATGTAGTATACATACATGTACCTACATATTGCTGAAAAAAATTTGATTTAATAAGTATAAATAAGGATTTTACAAAAAAAAAAGTATGTTTATATACTATCATGTAAATAGATCGAATTACACAGTGCCGGGATTGACACAATTAATATTACAATGCTACATACATCTAAGTATTTGAATCGGCGTTCTAGCATCCATAATATATGTACCACAATATTATTATTTACAACTTTAATGCTTTTATAAAAGTATATAAAAATAAGTATCACCCACTTCAACGCGCCTAAATGATGATAAATTGTAATAAGCTGTATTCTTTATCCTATAATTATACCCTTAGACCCCTCTAAGGGTGGCATCTGAAGTAAATACTCCCCCGAATATTCACTTCAAATTTAAATGGGTCCAATCATTCACAACAAAACATTCAATTAAAAAAAGAATTATCGAAATCGGTTCTCAAATGGCCAAGATATTCTTCCTTGTGATAAGCGCTTCACTTGAGAATGGTAACGTTTAACACAACTGCCCAAAAAAGGAGTGTCATGTTTTCAGAGTTCCTATATGTATGTTTTAGGCGAGTTTCTTTATTTCATCATATGGTAGGTATTGAATGTGTGAGGTATCTATAGAATCCTTACATCATCCCGAGTGATACTGGCTAAAACTCTTTTGAAAAATATTCGTATGTCAGCTATATGATGCACAATTCGTAATGAATGTAGTTACTAGTAACTAGAAAACAGAACAATGTCAGGACAATGTCTGTCAGGTCAGCTAGTACGTACCTACATCTACATATTTAAAAATGAGTCCCTATTTCCCTTGGTCCCTTCCCGCAGCACGCGTGAACGACTGGACCGATTTTGCTAATGCTTTTTTTTTGTGTTTATTATTGTCAGGAGAAGGTTCTTATGAAAGAAAAAAATTAAGAAAGTTGAGCGGATCATTAGGAAATTTAAGAAAACTTAACGACCATATTAACTTTTCTAATGTAACCTTAGCGCTTTTGACATAACTGTCAGTCGTTTGACAGTTTCCGCGATTGTTCAATATTCATAGTTAAGACAGGACATTGTCTGTCGGGTCATCTAGTATATAATAAAATGGATGTAAAGGCTTCTATTCAATATACTTGTTCTCCATTGTGACTATTTTTAGTGTGACTTTACAGAAACTAAATTTCACAAAGATGATTGAATTCAAAATTATTCATATGCAATACATTTTTAAACTGTTCTTATTTAAGCGGCTAATGTTTACTAAAAGCAATTAACTGACTGCAAAAACCTTTGTTTTTCACCAGCATTTAGCAAAAAATTAAAAAAATACATCAATTTTAAAACAAAAAAAAACTGAACTTCAAAAACATTAATCAGGGGTTTATGCTTATAAAATTTTATGTGAAAGAATTAAACTCGCTCACGTATCTTATGGCCACACACTGGAGATGGGTTAAATAAAACATTTCTGGGGTTGTTCTTTTATTCATTGCATGGAAGTTAGAATTCTTTATTGGGATATTTTCCACCTTATTTCTTAGTTACGTCGCAAATATAGACCTTATATGTATTGTTTATAGGGTATTTTTCAAGTAAAAGAGATATTTCCAGATAATATTTTTCTTCAGAAAGTTGTAAATTGTCGTATAATTTACTTGTCATATAGTAGTTTTGTACTCTCATACTAAGGTGGCGAAGAAACTAATACTATTTAAATATCTCATTGACTAACAAAAACCCCTGAACTGTTTTATGAATATTTGAACGGTGTTAAAAAACTAACAATTAAGAAAACATTGAGGATTTAGAACTAAAAGCTGCCATACGCGCTAGCTTTTAGTCCCAAAAAGATGCATGAGTAAAAAATACAAAGAGATCGTTAAAAAATTGTAGGAATCATTGAATTAGTCTGGTTCTTTATTACTGTCATTGGTTTCTTTATTAATATCGGATCTAAACATGATAAGCTATTGGCGTCGTTGCCTTTTAAATTAATATATTTCTATATACACTATTCATCATAAGATAAATAGAGCTTCGTCACAGAAGAATACCTACACAAAACTCTTATTGGCAACACCAAGCCGTCTGACGTCACTTAATTAGCTATGACGCGCCCGGCTCTCGCATTGAGTTATGCAAAACGAATCGCACTACAGTTTTAAATTGAAAACAAAAATGTATATTACTCGGTAGGCCCGGTATCATATTTTTAATCCACTGGGAAATACGTAATGTAATTAAAATGTAATTTTGTAGTGAAAGTGACGTGTAATTATTAAACGTCATATTTTAAAATAACCAGACTACAGCAACAAAATTAATTGAATTCAATTATTATTGAATTCAGTTTCTTTCTCAAACGCCTTTAACAGCGATAAAATATCACAGGTTCATATAAAATGTTCCAGTTAACGAGAGAGTGTAAATGATGGTTTCATAACAGCGTTTATACATACGTGAGATTTTAAGCTCCTTACTGCATAATTAACTAGTTGAAGTTATGATCGTGACCCTGTGACCCTCACACTTCATCGAAATTAAATTTAACTTTATGACATTTCGTAATTGTATGTCTTTTATAATAATTAGAGATCTCCAAAAGGTCTAAACCAACCGCAATCAGTTAATTTATGGATAACAATAAATGTAAGCGTTGAAGGGAAAAAAACTTTTCCAATTTTAAGGAGTTCCTCTGAAGGAAAAAAGGAACCCAATTTGATCACTTTGTTGTCCGTCTATCTTCTATCAAGACCCTAATTCTTAGGAAAACTTAAATTTAAAAAAATATTATTGAAATGGGTTCACAAACGGCGAAAATATCGCGTAACATACACAAAAAAAAACAATATTCAGTCGAATTGAGAAGTTCCTTCTTTTCGAGGTCAGTTAATTAAAATAAAAGTCAACTTATCATTAAATGACAGTACCTACAATACATTACCTTAAATTTATACCATCAGTCTAATGCTACAATATTATATTGTTCACTTAAAATTACAGAGGCTTTACCACGGGCACCAAAATCATTTTAGTGTTGCCTGTTCCATTTACTCAGCGAAAACTTCCTTCGAAAATCCAATTAATCTATTAAGTGTTGCTTACAAAGCGTAACTAAACAAACCCCAACCTGAGTTGCCAGAAATTGTTCAGCAAAACTACCAAGTGAACAACATAGATAATTTATACGCCATATTGTGCGAAGCTGAAAGAAAATTTCCTTATTCAAATGGTATGGTAATCAATGTCTTTGGAAAACAATTATAGTTCCCTAAAGGTACCACTTGTTGTTGTTGATATAGATATAAATGCTTTGTATTTAGAAATAACAGGAATTAATTAGCATTTAATAATAGAGGAGATTGACTTGCAAATTATCGGCGGCTGTTTAGAATAATTTTCATGTATTTTTTTATAATATAGTAGTCATATCTGCAGTATAAACTTTTTGATATTTATGATGTAATTGCTTACAGTAGATACATAGTAGTTTTCAACAATCGCTTGGAAACATTTTTTTAAAAGAAGCCGTCACCGGCGTTTTGGCCACTGCTCCCCTCCAACGGGTTTTAGCGTGATGTCACTTAGCTTATAACCTTCCTCAATGAATACTCTATCTAATACGAAAAAAAAAAATACGAATTCTAGAGATTAGAGCTCCTAAACAAACAATCAGCAAAAAACTTTTCAGCTGTTATATTAGAACGTATTTTTATATATCCAAATATGAAATCTGTTTCTCTAGTGTTAATCACGTTAGATCTCTTTGTAACCCTTACTAATAAACATACCAATTATTAAAACACGAACCATAATATAGAAAGAAATTTGATATATTGCTTTTACCGCAAAAATAGGACAGACTGCCTCAACTTCAATACACTGGAGTCTAACACAAAATAGAACGGGGCCTCCGAGAGGGGTTCAATGACCTGTTCTTTGTTGGGGTATAACCCGGTCAGGGGTTGAAACCTCTTATTTATATGCCCACCCTATGACCTCTTTTCTGCCAAAGTAGAATCGACATGAGTTTCAAATGGTAATTGGAGGTGGTTTGTATGCGATTATTCAGCTTAGATAATTCCAAAGGTTTTGAAGAAGTGACGTTTTATAATTTAAATGTGAATTATATATTATATTCAGAGTTTCTTTTCGCTCTAGTAACTTTTTTTTTTTGTTAAGAACGCACAAGCAGAAATAGATTCCTTACGAACATGTTAGTTTTTTAGTTAAATGTTACAGAGTTTTTTCTGATAATAATTGGTATGACTCTTTTTGTTATATAATACATATATTTACAGCCAGATTTTCAATACAATATTTAGAAATTGTATGAGAAAGAATTTGGCCAATCATTTCTTTCTTCTGCCCAAAACATTTAATCAACACAACAATATCTTTTAACATAATATTAATTAATTAAGTAACAACGAACAGTTACTACACAGCGTTAGAGTAGTCATATTTTTTTGTTTTAATACATATTTTTATTATGTTTTCTCTTTCATAACCGTAGAAAGAAAAATCCATGAAACAAACCTCTTCGTGTTAATGATTGTAGAAAGTATTGTCATTCTCAAGCCAGTATTAAAATTTAAGTAGTAAGAAAAATATTAGATTCCCTAACACAAAGAAGTGATAAGTTTCTCATCTTTTGCACGCAATTATGTAAGTATGTATATGTTTGATTGACCCAATTAAAGAAAAAGGTTAATGGTACTGACCGTATCACAGTCACGAAGGTACGAAATGTGTCAATATACAAGGAATTACCTAATATACATTTTGATGTCAAAATGTAAACAAAATTGTAGTCACAACTATTAGAAAAAACGTAGTACTACTAGACTACATATTGACATATCTAATTTAGTTAATGTTCTAATTTTAAGGCTTTTTTTAAGTACGAGTTTTTTAGTAGAAAATGCGACCACGATCTGTTTTGTTTTTTTTATTTAATATTTTTTATAAAATTGTAGTACAATGTAATACAATACAAATATTCTCGGATGTATCGAAAAAAAAATTGTAAGTATGTTTTTTTGTTTATTGGTTGAATAATACATCTTCCAATACCCCTTCTTGGATTGGATTCGATTATTGGACATGAATAGATAAAAATTAATAATTAAAAAAAAAAATTACGGCCACATGGAACACATTATAGGAAACAATTACTCCGCCATTGCTCATGTTTGGCCGCCGCTGTAATCGAAGACACGGCTTTAGTGTCAAGATTTTATTTAGCAATTTTTTAGATATTACACATTACATATACATTTTTTTAGTATGAAAACGCAAAACACAGTTATGTATGTACATACATAATGTACCGGATCCTACTAAGCCGGTGCACGCGAAATGATTTATGCAAAGATAACGATCTATTAACGAACGTAAAGAGTTTTCTTATAGGTAACATTAGATATTGTTGGATAGATTATTATTATCGTTTGGTATGATAATGGAAATGAATTTATTTTGTAAATAGATCTTTACATGCACTTTTATAAGTTAATTTGTTCTGGATGATTAAAACTATATGGAGCCTCTCTCACTCGGAAAATTTATAGATTTAGATTTTTTCTTAACACCAAAAAATACTTTGAAAGTGGAAGCACCGATATTATTGTAGAAGCCGGTAAAAATGACCTAATCTTGGTTTCAACAACTTGTGTGATTTTCCGTTTTTTTCATTCCGGGTCATTGTTTGCAATACAAAAATCTTGAGAAATTTATGTTTAAAAATAAACTGGAAACATTTAAATCCTTGTCATTATGTCTGTAATAATATAGTCTTTCACCCACACCCAAATATTCACTCTCTTGCTATACAAACTTGAATGCTTTCACTAGTTCCAACATAATAGGAAAGAGTGGCCTGTCCGAATTGAGCACGCGATACCGATGAAATATGTTGAAATAATAACTTTCTTGTAAACAAGTATGTTAATTTGGCGCTATTGGAAATTCCTGCCATACTACGGTTTTTATTACTAAAGATAACATACTGTAATTGGTGGGTTACATCGTAACAAAGTGTTTGTAAAAATATAAAAATGTTTTGGGTGCTGAATCACGCTTGCAAAATATTTTGACTGTGGCATTATGCAGTACAATATCATGCAGTGAAATTGAAAATACAAAATCAATTAAATTTAAATTAATGAAATTGTATAAGGTTATTTAGAAAAAGCATTTCCCGAAGAAAAAAAAAATCCAGGATTACTCAAGTCAAATATTTCTAGGTTACACACATAACGCTCCTAAAACATAACTACAATTTCTTTAACACCCTGTGTAACGTTCGTTTATTAAGTTGCAATGGTAATTTCCTTTTATAACATTTCCAGAACGTCTCAAATTAACACCTTCCACTTCAGTAAATTACTTATTTATCACCAGGTAATTCAAGATTATTGTCCTTAATATATTTTATGGCGCAAAAAACACTTAAACCACCAAATCCGCGAAGGCCTGCTGTATAATACCTAAAGTAATGCCTTAATTATTCCCTTAGGTACTGCCTTACTTCAACGTGCCCGTTTTAGATGATAATGCTCTTAAATTAATTTCCAGAGCCATTTATTACGTACAAATTTTGGTTGGCTGCCAAAAGGAAAACGTATTTTTATCTCGGGAACTTAATTTGCTTTAGTTTGTGAGAACGTTTTTAAATTATATAAATTAAAATAATGAGATATGCCAGATATTGGCCGCAATTTTTTGTAGCTTTGAGGTAATCTCTGACAAAAACCTTTTACCTATCAAAGTAGACATTTCAATTTCAAGACATTTCAAGAAATTTCAACAAAACGTTTTACATTCAAACGACCTAAATAGTTTAATAAATCTATTAGTGGTGATATAGGAGAACTTGTTGATGAACATGTTGCCTCAGATGTTGATGCACAAATTCGTAAACATATTGAGAAATAAGTTGGCGAACATGTTTTAAAACAATTTTATGAGCTATGAGCTATACATACTATAACAAATGTTACTTAGTCCTTACCTTAAATTCAAGGTAAGAAGTTAAACAATTTCCCTGAAGATGTATTATCTAAGTAAACTAAAGCATTACCGTCAGAATGTCTTTCGCGACCAAACTTTAGAAGAATACTCTAACACAGTATCCGACTTGAACAAGCTAAGTTAATATGAGAGATGTGTTCAGTTGGTTGGATACAATTAACCTACTTCTGGTTGCCTTCCGCTCAGTTACTTGTGGATGGTTCCTGCATATAGGTAAATTATGAGATGAAATATATTACCAACAATTTTGAAGACAAGTATTTTTCCCTGATTTTTAAAATAAAAATAAGTTGTACTTGATTATTATGAAATTAACTAAGGTTTCGTGTTAGTGTATATATCAGGCGTCCAAGGTCTGCAGGAGCTCTCGGAGACTTCCTTTTTAGGGTATACCAGAGTTCCCTACAGTACACTAACGTGTAACGGACCACCTTGTAGTTTTAGGCGGTTCAACTTCGACATACCTCTTCACTGTTGGTTCTGGTGAGGTGATGACCCTTGGGGGTTTCCACACAATAAAAAATAGGTCTATATTAGTGCAGCATGCGGTTTGTAATGAAGAGAATAACCATCTGTTATGAAACAATAAAATCTGACTAAGAATTATAGTACATCTATCATGTTCTAATTTTATATTTCTCATACCTTAACATAAAAACTTATTGTTCCTGTTTGGCGAGCATGCACAGTATTTAAAAAAAAATTGACGTTTAATTAACTGCTTCACAACGTTTTAAAATAATGTAATGACTAAAATGTAGACTATAGAGGAGATAGACTAACGACTCAGGATTCTTTAGATGAGGAATGGTATTGATGGGTTTTGTGAGAGAATCATATTTGATTCATGAGAATGTGGGTGCCTATGTTCTCATGAATCAAATCAATATTTGTAGTGTTCTAGGCTTAGATTGTTGTTAATGTTAAGTTTGTGTATAATATAGGTAGATGGGTAGACCAAGATTGATAGATATTTTTTTTTTGTCAAGGATCCTTTTCATTTCATCTTTATCCTTGAATAAATTTTCGCTTTTTGTGTAAGCTGTGTTAAAAAGTTAAGATAGAAGCAAAAATAGGGCTCCATTTTTCACCAAACGAGCTCTATCGTCATTAGGTGTTTGATACAGGATCGGCAGTTTGGAGGAGCTTCTGATCTTCATTGCAGATACCTTAAACTTTATATTTAGTTTTATCTTTTTTAAGTTAATTTATGTCACAAGAGAAAAAACCATCATATGTTCTTGTATTCGTAATGTATTCTATATTACATTCTACTACATAACATTCATTGATACCTACCATTACGCCTAGACCCAAAGTCAATCGATTGACAACCGTGCCAAGTTTCAAGTACAAGTTTATGTCCCCTCTGCATAATATATACATTGTCTGCTTTGAAAATGGCTTGACAGTCTTAGTAACACTTGCTGACGCACCTGCTATTTTGGGCTTAAGGAACTTTGAGGACTTAAGTAGCGAGTGTTTAGGACTTACGTGTGTGGAATATTATGTTTGGGGTTATGTGCTGACAGCTATTGTGTAGATTAAGGCAAGAGAATATATAGATATATTTACGCAGTAAACTTTGAGAATTTTGTTTGTTAAAATAATATTTGATACATAATTATATCTTCTGCTTGCTTTGAGAAGAAGTTTTGTGTTCAAGTTTGCAACTATGGCTGGTATTAAATAATTTGAATCGAGTTCTAAATTGAAAAATGGATTTTAGTATTTAAAAGAGGACTCTACGTAGTGTTTGTATACTCTTTGAAGAGGACGGTTATCCCTTTAAATCTAAAATACAGGTAAAACCAAAGACTTACGCCAGGCAAAAAGCGTAGACTTATTAGTTAAATTATTGTATTGGTTTAAACAATTACAGTAATAACTTTGATAACTCATAATTGTTAGAGAGGACTTAATCTTAACCAAACAAACCAAATTATATTTTTATAGGACTAGGTAAATATTGCGTGTGTTCTATTATTCTTCAATTTACAAAGTTCTTGATTTCGACTTCTAAAAGAATATCATAATTGGTATCTGTTTTCTTAAAATTAGTTTCATTAATAATCTTATTTTCTGAATTTGACTAAAATTTGCTATTCAGGTCGAGTTAGACTTTACAATAGAAATTACCATTTCCCTTTCCTTAAAGTTTGTCAGCCTGTTAAAGTTATCTTCAACAGCCCGAAGCTCTTCATCCGATGTCCTGATATATGTCTATTAAACATGTTATCTTATTAAGACCATATTATAATATTTAGCATAATATTAGTATTTTGTATTTTAAGTTAAAACTTTAGATATAAGTTAAAACCCTCTGAATATATTAGAATATATTATTTTTAAAATCCGACGCAAAAAGGAGGGATGTTATAAGCTTATTGTGGGTTTTTGTGTGTATGCCTAGTGTATCATAGCTCATACACGGATTTTATTTAGTTTATTTTTGTTTGAAATATGACATGATAGAGTATGTTCTTAGCTACAATTCAAGAACATCTATTCAGCCGATAAAAAATCATCAGCTTTTTCTAATCGTTAAAGAGATTTTCGAGTCGGGGAAATATTTTTTTTTAATTTTTACTTGATTTATGATCAAATTAGTAAACAAGAAAACAGCCCCGTGGAAAATTAGCAGACACTAGTTCTGATACTTTTGCTTTACTAAGTCCATCTCTTGGGTAATAGTAATAAGAACAGCACTATGAATGTAGTCGTTATTTTGTAGAATGGAGGTACTAGCCTACTTACGTATGATGGCCCTACCTCCTTCAATATTAACGAAAGTCAAACAAACACAGCCATGTTTAGTTAGTAAATAGTAAGTAAATAGAAAGAGAAAATATCAAACCACTTCTACAATACAATGAAAATTAATCTAAAACTACATTCAATCCAAAGCAGCTAATTTTACAACAAAGAAAACATTCATCATCGTCTAATAATTACAAACTAACAAACAACACAGAGATCCATCATAGAGAGAGAGAGGTTTAATTAAAACAGATAGCACCACAGCAATACAAACTGTATTGGTTTAATACATTCTGTTGTAATTGGTAGTTGTGTCTTTATATATACATACATATACTTACGTTTTGAGAACTATAGTTTGGTTTCAATCACGTAATAGCGAGCAAGTCTATTCTCTTCAACCGGGAACTTTGGGAATTTGAGAATGGAAGATTGGGATTGTATTGAAATTGAAATATTGGATATTGCTTTTATGGATGGATTGGGGAGTGTAAGGAATAGCTCGAGTAGGTAAGTATGAGTTAAATACTCAAACTGGCCGCTCAAGCCTTCTGCTCGAACTTCCCGGCATATTATATCTCTCGAACATAGTATGTATAGTGTATAATAATATTTAGTGTTGCCATTAAACACTGTTTATCCCGTCTAGGATAGCTATGGTTACTTTCTTTGCTTTACACTTCGTTGTATCTACGAGTATATAATAATAACTTTACACATATCACACACGGCCGGCCGATCCCAAACTAGGCAGAGCCTGTACTATGGTAACCAGACTGCTGATAAACATACTTATATATTTCTAAATACATACCTATTATAGATAAATTACACCCAGACACAGAACAAAATAAATGATCATGTTTATCACGCAATTATTTGTCCTGGGTGGGAATCGAACCCACGATCTCTGGCTCAGCAGTCAGGATCACTAACCATCAGACCAACAGGCCAATTAGAAGCTCTGAAAGACTAGAACTCTGCATTTAAAACACATTTTAAACTGTAAATAGCTTTTTTATACCAACTAGAGAGAATATCTGGTGACCGAAAGGTTCCGTTTTAATTCCATTGACATATTTGTACTAACTCAAGCTATTAATTTCAAGTATAAGCTTTCCGTACTTTGTCAATCAAACACATACTAGACAAGTGTGGCTTGATGTAGCCGTTTTTAAATAATTTTAAGTTTACAGCACATATTGCTTAAAAGTTTTAGCTTTCTGCACTTCTTCTACATATAAACTTTAAGTGTTTCAAATTTCACATTCTATGTACGCGAAACTTGCTTTATTTAGGGGTACAAGAACTCCTCTTCACTCATTAATATGTGCGTAATTTGCCAGCTAAGTGGCAGGATACTGATGCTTGACTACACTTGCAAAAATACACTAATAGCAACCCTAGCCTTCTCACTTCATCCTCCTCCTCCTCCGGGTTTCGCTGTTTGGAGTAGAGATCCATAGAGTTGAGAATTAAGATAATAAAAATAGTTAGTGTATCAATTACAAAACTTTATTATATTTACAATATTTTAATCCTATTCAATCATAATATTTATGTTTAGAAATCGACGTTTGTATTTTGCTAACCAGGTAAGCAATCATTAGTCAGATTACTCCACAAAAGTTAAATCTATAAACTTCAAGACCAAATTCTGAAGGTAGAGGTAAACTTTGTCCAAAACAGAACTTGTCTCAGACCGTCGCATGAATAAAAGATATGAAAAAACTCCGTAAGGCCGAAGAAACAGCGCAATTCGCTGAATAATTAAAGAAAAGAGGACAGCAAAAAAGAAAAAAATGGGTTTCTTTAATAATATTAATTTTGAAGGACCCTGACGTGGTCTGAAGTTATGTTCTTGCAAAGATTTGTTTTCTTTAATCTTCTTATATTTTTGGACGCAAAATAATGTTTGTCACCTGGCCTAGCTTATTTAGTGGTGTTGCAGTTGAATTCTAGAGATATATATATAATTTAGATTACAAAATTAGCTAAATATTAAACTTCATTCGTTAGCTTCGAGAGCTGCAATTTGTTTAAATGTTAGTTTATTCTAGTTTTAAAAAGAGTCTAAAAGTCTCGACCAAGTCTTTAGAGAGATGAAATTTAGTTACAAAGATAAAAGTGAGCAGCGAAGCAGATAAATAACGCTCCCAAAAGAGATCCTAATTATTATTAAAGTACCTTAAACGAAACTCATTAAATATTTGCAAACGAGGCATAAAATATTTAAAACTCCTAAAGTTTTTAACAGAAAAGTCTTAAACTGTCTTGATCCTCTGAAGATGCTTAATAAATTTTTCGACGACTTGTTATGTATGTATATATACATATATTGTTTTAATATCTACAGTTTAATTTTAGCAAAACGTCAGAGGTTTGATAACAATGATTTTCGCTTGTTATTTTGAGTAATCGTTCACTAATTTGGCGACAGTACGCTTCTTCATAACCGATTCAAATTACGAAAGAGATTGTCAAATCCTCAGGAATATTGTCTATATACATTCATTGATAATACCTTTCCACATTGTCCAAAATTAATAATTATTTCTTAAAGAAAGACACTCTCTTTGGAGGGGGCACATGAATTTTGAAAAATAATTTAATATGTCCAAATAAGTCAAAATTACTGGTATTCTTTAGGTTGAATGAAGTTTGTTGTGGCTACTTTTTTTAAACGGAATATTAAACCTTTAAACTTAGTAATGTGAGCTTAAGAGTGAGAAGGATCGTTACGAGCAAACACTAAAAGGGCAGCCAGTAAGTATTACCACTGATAATGATCTTTTATACGCACAGGTAACTATTTTATTATGTATACGGCTATTAACGTGGTCAATAGGTACTACATACCGTTGTATTGCCTGACCAGGTTGTACTAGCCATGGTCACAAGCTGATTGGCTCAGTGGTGCACCCAATCTCCATGGAATACGAAAAAATCCGATTAGAAAAGTACAACTATAGCTTGTGAATAGTTACAAAAAAAAAAAGGAAATCTATTGAAAAACAGTAGTGAAATAGGGACTGTATTGTTTTGTTCTTACCTATTTATATATAGAATTACATTACAAAATTTCTTTTTGAAAAGAATTTCCTATTTCAAGAACACCTACCTGCATTTACACAATATTAAATTTAAAAACTCGACGGATTTCATCAGGTTGCATAATTTCCGGCACTACTTCCCATGTGTCAGGACGTCGGTATGCAAATTCAACGGCTCGACAGCTATTTAATTTCACATTTCATGATCCACACACGTTTTATATACGTATATTGTTTGTAATGGATTTCTGACGTGCGGGAGTAATTTAAATACTTTTACATTATAAAACACGCTTATTTCTAGAATTTTATGTTGTATGACTGAGAAAGTAAATGTTTTATATGGTTTATAGGTCAGCTACTAACATAGAACGTTGAATATTATGTTTGAAATTACTTAAATATACATAATTACTTATATAATGTTTTTGAATGATTCAATTACAAAAATAAGTTATGATTAACATAGATTACGAGGTGGTAACATAATGGATAAGGCCTCGGACTTGCTTCTTCTTTATTGAATAATAAATCGGTTTGAATGTTTTGTAGGTATATTTTTTCGGGTCAAATCTTGCTAATCTTTTTTTTTTATTTTATTTTTTTGTTAAATTTTAACACAACACAGATAACAATTGTGAAATATAAAATTATATAGCGTAAACCGGAATTGCAATCCAAAAATTTGTGTACACCGATTAACCAAATAAAATTAACCCAAGTAAAATAATAATAGTTATTCAATATTAAGCGTCAAGTCAATCTACCTAGACGCCCAACACTCCAGTGAACTTCAATTTACACTGTTTAGTATGGAGTTCACAGGGGTTTTCTTTCAAGGGTTCACTTGAGGCCCTGGCAATAAGGAGTGTGACGGAACACTGTGTGGGTTTAGTCGGTTCGAGTAAGACATACTACCCTACCACTTAGCCCCGATCGGGTGACGTCCAATCTTGCAACTGAATTTAGTAATGCAGTTATCTTCAACCTATTATGCTGAAATTTTGCATATACATTTAGTTTGGATGACAATTAATAAAATAAAGAAAAAAAAAATAAAAAAAAAACATTTTATAAAAGTTTGTTTTTGATAATGATTTTTTAACTATTTATTAGGTGTAACACAACATTTGTATTACTATTGTATTGATAGAATAAATAGTTATGGTAACAAAAATCGGGAACGTAAAGTACTTCGTTTGAGAGCTAATTGAATGTCGTTTGTTGCAGGGCTGCTGTCATGGGACTCAGGAGAGCACCAGGTCGATCTGGAGAAGGAGCTGGCCACCCTCACGGCGCAGGCACCCGAGGGGGAGGAAGCACGATATGGTATGTACTTTGTCTTTACCTAATATTGGTTTAAATAATTTATTGGAGTGAATCAACAAATGGAGACATTAGTTATTTATTTTAAGAAAAATCATATCCCTACCCCTTCCCTGGGAATTATAGCATGGGTATATAATATTAATATTAATAGCTACTTTACGAATCTTTGAAAAAAAATATGTATTACGAGAATTGCTCATGACAAGTTCCCGCATTTGGCTGCAAAATTTAAATTTTCCCGTGCTCTACTTACATAAAATATTACCTATATTTTATGTAAGTAGAGCACGGAAAAATTAAATACAGTTAATGAGATGAATAAAGAATCACATTTCTAATTCCTGACATTTATCTTGAAAAGTGGGTCAATCAAAAATATACCTACAGTAAGACGAGAATAATTGAAAATGACTTATCTATATTTAAAACACTGAAAGGCATACACGAACAGTATTTAATTAAAGCTTAATATATTAAAAATATTAATAGAATGATAAAATACGAATTGGAAAAACATGCCCATAATGTTTTAAACAACGTTACTCACACAAGCTTAACCATTCCATACTCAACATACAAAGCGAAATCGTTGAAGCCAATCAAATACATAATTTATTCATGGAAACTGAGCGGGTTTCTGAATTCGCCCATCCAGTTTAGTATCTGTACTTTAAATCAACAGAAATGTCACTAATTTTTCTTGTTAACTGAATTCAGAGAAGCAAAAAGAGTTGCTGATGAATTAAGGAAAAAAAAGTCACTATGAGATGTAATTTCCATTTGAAATGAAAGGAAGACAAGACATGGAAATGTAATGAAACGATCCAAGTGGATTTATTGACAATTGAAGCGAGGAGTATGAAAAATAGCACCGTCCACTGTCAGGCGAAATAACTTTAGCTTAGAGTCGAACTAAGTTAGTGTTGATATTTTTAAAACATAGAAGTGGTTTTGCAAACAATAAATGATAATAATAGGCAAAGGAAGATTAATTTTTTTCATAAAACCTAAAAATATAAATTACAGTAGTTGTTTTAATAGAGTATATACATATTATTTAGATAAGTAGGTACGTATATGTCATATCATATCCGATATAATACAAGTCAATGTGACCATGACTACAAAATAAAATGATAACTAACGCAAAAGCAAAAAAAACAAAACATTATAAAATAATTTGAATATGATCGGACAATCTTCTTTATTTCTAGTTCGGGGTAAATCTTAGTATATGAAAACTGTAAACGTAAACCATTTTGTGCGTAGGATCTATTTAACTTCCAAGTATAACTGAATAAAATTCTGACATCTTCCGCTTACCAATCATTTTCTTGTAAATAAAATCATAGGGAAAGGTCGCAATATTAGAATGGTAAATCTATCTTACGGCGCCAATCGTTAAAACATATTTACGTGATAGTTGTCAAATCGTGTGGAAGCAGTCACAGATAAGAAATATAAAACATTTTGATTGAATACACACAGCTGTAAAAACATAATAAAAAATGTTCATCGGATAATATATTCGTGCGTTTTACTTTTAAAGTTTTGTCTATTGTTTACTCCGATTCAATATAGAATAGACTAGCAGCGCCTCGCGGTTTCACCCGCGTAAGTCCCGATCCCGTTTGAATGTCAGGATAAAAAATAACCTATGCGTTAATGCAGGTCTCCGGCTATCTACATACCAAGTTTCATCGCAATCGGTCCAGTAGTTTTTGTGTGAAAACATTACAAACATACACACAAAATTTTCCTCTTTATAATATTAGTTTAGATAAATTCATTTGATTTCAATATAAGTCTTTAAAACGTTACCTACTTAATAATACGCCAAGACCCACTCAAACTAAAACCGATTATGTTTACTTAAACATCTGCAAGCTTTTAATAATGTGGTTAACCGTAACCACGGACTCTGTAGGCCGTGTCTAAGGTCTCACAGTGGAAGTTATTGCCGTCACTTTCCTATTAGTTGATATTATTGTGTACTAAACTTTGAATTTAGTGTTTATTTTAGTTATTTTTCATGAATTTAGAAACTGTCTTTTCATTTGATATCGTCCTTAATTTTAAAATAAATCAATTAATAAGAACAACAATTAAAAGCCGATATAATTTTTATAAATATATGTTATAATTTAATTATAGTTTTACACCAGTACCAAACATGCATATAACGCACATAAATAAATAAAATTGACATAAAGTTTTGTGAAGTAGGAGTAATTAATAGTATTTTTTTTTTTGAACTTTTTCTTTTCACGGTAACGTATTTACCTATAGTTAAAGAATCTAATATTTTAAAGTAAACATTTAACATTACAGCTTTTCTTCAACGTCTTTATGGTTTTAAATGTAACCATTACAGTGTTAAAGAATGTCACAAAAACCGTTACAAAAAGAAATAAAACGTCTTTAATAAACACGATTTATGTTTATCCATTGTTGTCTCATACAATACTTGTTTAGAAAAACTGTTATTACATTTTACGGGTCTTACTTACATTGTAGAAATTTACGTCAACCATGTTGCAGAGAAATCTAGTACATTACTTATTTTTATTATCATCACAGTGATTATATTATTACAAATAAAATAAAGCCTTAATTACAATTCAGAATTGAGAGCTAGTTGACTAACACCATTAATGTTCGTTACGACTGCGTTACCTAACCTTAATTACATTCCTGTGAAATTCGATGATCTTAGAAGGCCTTTATCGGGTATTTTGGTGAACTACGCACGAACGCTTTGTTAAAAAAAAAACAAATTAATGAACATTAAAAATGATCCACAGCCTTTTACAGTTTTTATTGCGTAAATATATGCATAATTATTATGAAGTTATTTTTTTATTACTCAACAAAGAAAAATATGAAAAACACGACATCTCTCATTTTGAAACTAACGGTTATTTTATTTAATAACTAAAACTTAATATGACAAATGTAATATATTAACACAAATGAGGATTTCGTAACGCAGGTGCGATAATCCCTTAATCATTTCTCATATCCCCCATAAGAAATGATGGGGTGCTTTGTTCGTAATCGGAAACCATTCTATGAGGCTATATTTAACAAGTATGTGGGCTGTTGAGGTATGGAGAAAGTCATCATATATCATCCTACTAATATTATAAACGTGAAAGTTTGTGAGGATGTATGGATGTATGGATGTATGGATGTATGGATGTATGGATGTATGGATGTATGGATGTATAGATGTATGGATGTATGGATGTTTGTTACTCTTTCACGCCAAAACTACTGAACCGATTGCCATGAAACTTGGTATGTAGATAGCTGGAAACCTGGATTAACATATAGGCTACTTTTTATCCCAATATTCCCACGGGATCGGGACTTACGCGGGTGAAACTGCGGGGCGCTGCTAGTTAGAAATAATTTTAAGATTGAAACTTTACATAAGATACATTGATGTGATCAGTTACTACATCACACTTAAAAATTCTTCAATTACTTTCGTACTTAAAAACTTTATTTAAAAGAATGCTCAGAAAGTGAGGACTTAGCCACTGCTACACACAGATGGGTTTCATACGTATATCCTAACTAATATTATAAATGTGACTGTGCCTTTGTTTGTCACGCTTTCACGTCTAAACAACTCAACCGATCATCATGAACTTTAGCAAACACGTCAATGTAACAGGATAACTGAGTTAATTAATAATATTTGTTATTTAGAACAAATTGTTGAAAATCTGGCAGTATTTTTGTGTCTGCCAATAAAATCGCACCTGGAGTTTTTTTTAAGTGAAAAGGCACTCTCTTCTTTAGGCACGTTTGTGCATTTTTGCTATGGGGAAAAACACTGAACTCGTTACCGTCATGCTAATAATACATATATAGATCCACTAGAGGGCGCTAATCTAAAAATTGAGTTGTGTTAGCTCCTTAATAATTAATATCACCAACCTGCTAATGTGACGTTTTAAGTTCGTCGTTTCGTTTAAGTTTTCACTTCTGTCGGCAGTCCCATGACTGCCTATTTTTGTTTTTAATTTAAATAGAAAGTATGCAAGCGCACTGTCGCTGATAATTTTATTATAAATTTTACCACACAAGTTTATAATAACGAATCAGGATAAAAAAGTACCATTAAAATAAGGGTTTTTGTTTTACAATGGTTGGGACTAGAGGGGAAGAAATAAAAAAAGTCTCTCAACAACATAAAGTGATGTAGTATCGTATCATCACAACATGTAAACCTACTCTTAATCGTAAATCCATCATTAACACCAATACCGTCAAGTCGCCATCTTGTAACCATGCGGTTACAATGATTGATTGCCGACATCTTGATAAACAGTACCAATCCATATTTCCTTCGATTATCGGTAATGCGATATTGGAACTATAATAGTATGTAACTACTTCAATTAATTCTCGAATGGAGACCACAGACCGGAAAACGCAGCGTAAGACGTCCATCAACATGGTGAGAGATCGCAGTTCGATATTCTCATGTCGATGGATGGAAATTGCTTCCAAAAGGTATTCTTGGCAGTCATTTAGAACTGTATCCATCAGTTGTGAAATGATAATGGCAGGAATGCCACTTACTAAATAAAAGTGACTCTAAAAACATGTCGCACGATGGCAGAGTCGTGAGTATGAATATGTCTTATTGAATTCCTCTGTACATGTTCTAGAACCCACAGGAAAAGATATAATATATAATATAATATAATATAATAACTTCACACATATCACACACGGCCGTCTGATCCCAAACTAGGCAGAGCCTGTACTATGGTAACCAGACTGCTGATAAACATACTTATATATTTATATATACATACATATTATATATATATATACCTAGTTTGGGTCTAGGTAGCGCTGTGTAATATGTGCGTGAATATTATCATTATTACATGAGCTAGAATATGAGCATGTACAACAAATACAGTTCTATCCACTACATAAACCTACACGGGGCGTTAATAGACATCTCCAGAGCCCCTTAAACTGAAGACCAAATCTGCCGTGGTAATAGAGAGAGCAGTATGTCAGAAGACGCGTTTTTTTTTTCTTTCTTTTTTTTATGGTATAGGGGGGCAAAAGAGCAGACGGGTCACGGTGCTGGTAAATGACTACCGCCGCCCATGGGCACCTGTAACTCAAGAGTCACAAGTGCGTTGCCGCCCTTTAAGGAGGGAATAGGGGAAGAGACGGAGAGGGGGGAAGACGGGAGACGGGGGAAGACGGGAGACGGGGATCAGAGGGGGGAGAGGGGAAGGACGGAAATTGGGGAGAGGGAAGGGTTAGGGCCTCCGGTAACCTCACTCACGCGACGAAAAGCAATGCAAGCATTGTTTCACTGCCAGTTTTCTGTGAGGCCGTGGTATCGAGCGGAGTCGAGCCGGCCCATACGTGCCGAAGCATGGCTCTCCCACTTAAAAAACTTCTCTTCGTCTTCCTGACGTACTGCTATCTCGATTACCACAGCAGAAATGGTGGTCTTTAATCTTAGGACGTCAATCTAGCTTCTCATCAGGCGGGGTCAGATCAGGTCAAACATAAAATAGAAGTATATCACTCCATTTCAGTCCAATCTCTTGAGATTTAATAGAACGCCTGTGAAAGAAGCTTATTTGTACAAAATGTTTTGTAAATTTGATCATTATCTGTAGGGTCGCTCGTAAAAACCTCGTAAAGTTAAGATCTCAAACAAAACGCGAGATAAGTTTTCAGCTTAAAATGTAAACTAAAAATGAATGTTTTGGTGAAACAATTTTAGTAAGAGTAATTAAAGGTAATGGAGGTTATTGTTTGGATGTGCTGTTATGTAAAACTATTGTATAAGAGAACAATAAGGTTATACAATAAAATAGTTTTATATTCAAACATTTCCCATGGGTTTGGTGAAATTTGTTAAAAAAACGCCAAATGTTTTTTTTTCACTGACATTTCAACGCCATATGTCACACCAAAGTAGAGTATTCGTCTACAACGCCTGAGGTAACGCGTTCGATTCCCCACTCAATGCAAATATTTGTACTAATTAACATATTATGTATTACAAAAAAGCTTCTATTTCGAGCAGAAATCTGCAATGCCTTTGTTTCGAAATTTGTATATTCAATCATTATAGGAAAAACGTTTTCAAATTCTATTTATTATTTATAATTAACTAAAAACTTAGTTATTTTAGTTTTGAGATTTACGGGTTACGCGCTATTAAAACTATCAAAATTAATATCCAAAGTGTGCCAGTTGCCAAAAAATAATACAATTCTAATTTTACGTTTATTTTATCTAGACATGCGATGTTAATTCCTGGCAATTTAGTAGTTAAATTTTTTAGTAAAATTATAAACAAGAAAGGATGAATATATCGCTTGTTTGCGAGAATATCGACATAATAATTTAATATTTCACCTTGTATACTTATGTGTGCATACTCATGTTTAAGCAAATAAAATTATCTTATCTTATAATTCAAAATTCAGTCGAATTGAACTAAGTATGCCAAACGATCATAAATCTTTGATATTTTATGGTGAACAAAGATGCAACGCCGATTTCGTGCTAACGTTCGTTAGAAAGCGACAAGTTCATTATATATTTAGAACAAAATACTCTAACGGCAATAACAAAAATACTCACAAAACATTGTAATGATCTAAAATCAATTATTTTTAGTTATGTCGCTATTGTCGCAAACGAGCGATATATTTTTGTAATTCCTACAATTCACAAAACAACTAATACCGTTCTCTACAATTGGTTTCTCATTTGAGAGAAAAAATATACTATTATTGTACATTAAATTTATTTATTATTATTATCAAAAGCATTTATCTCGGTGTCTGTATTTTTTATATTTCGTTAAATAAAGATTAACATTCTATAAATACACATTTCTTTCTTTCATAATCTCCACACTAAAGATACGATGTTTTTTTTAAAAAAGGACATAATTTACGCGTAAAGATACCTATATAAGAAACTACACAAAACTTCTAGACTGGTTTTATTTTAAAAAAAAATGTTATGCGAGCCATAAGCTAACAATATACCACTAAGGTGAGATTACATCCCCAAATATAGGGCGCGTGAAATGAGTCCCAACTTTAGCGTGAAACGTTATCTACGTTTCTGGCTGGCTGGTTAACTCGATCGAAAAGCCAACTGGCTGAATACTGATTGATTTATGTGTTTATTTTTTTTCCTTCCTTATAAAGAAAATGAAAGTTTATTTTGTTTTCATCGAAATTCTTTTTTTTTAAATTGATGTTTTTTATAAGAAGGGTTTCTTTATGATATAACTAGCCGTCCCGCGGTTTCACCTGCGTTTATAGTCACTGCTTTGCTCGTATTGGTCGTAGCGTGATGTAATATAAGCCTATAGCCTTCCTCGATAAATGGACTATC
Organism: Callimorpha dominula; assembly: GCA_949752705.1. Taxonomy (NCBI): domain Eukaryota; kingdom Metazoa; phylum Arthropoda; class Insecta; order Lepidoptera; family Erebidae; genus Callimorpha; species Callimorpha dominula. The sequence goes on from OX457005.1 coordinate 20,723,379, forward strand.
TAACACTGTAGGAATTTTTCAAAACGGACCAGTAGTTCCTGAGATAAGCGCGTTCAAGCAAACAAACAAACAAACTCTTCAGCTTTACATATTAGTATAGATAAAACGCGTGAAGTGTCTTCGTCGTTCCAACCGGGTGTTGGGACACCTCACACACCCACAAGTTCCTGCCGCTATTATAAATATATTTAATGGACTGAATAAATTGTATCAAAATATAGTAAACATTGTAAAAATTCAAAATGAAAATTGCGCTATCTGTGAAAGTTTCCCGAACTAATGTATGGATATTTATGATATAAACAACATCAAATTACATTAGTGTCGCGCAGAAACCACAGATGGGGTAAATATATAAAAAACTCGTTGTCAGTATTTTTCGGTGCACTAACAATTTTTTCTATGTAACACATCCGCCGAGCGTCTGAAGTGTAACGTACGACAAGGAATTTTGTTCCAATAATATAAAAAAAAAAATTTGAAGGTAATGTATATAAATGTCATCAACTAAAAAAATAATTAAACACAATCTAATATTTTTTTGCTTATTTTGCTCAACGGGTCTTCACTTCACTGGGGCTAACGGTGAAGTGTTGGAATCCGGCTAAAACCACACGGGGCTCCGATACAAGTGGGTCTATTACAAGGGACTCTGGTGTCACCTAATAAGGAAGTCCCCGAGGAAAGTACATAATCCACTTTTGTTTCTGAGGGTGTATATAGTGAACAGCGAACGTATATTATGTTACGTTAAAATGATTGACAGTTAAATAAATGAGCTTATATTTTTTGTACCCATTTTATTAATAGGAATGACCAGTGTGATGGAAAATGGAAGGCTTACATAATCCGATTATATTAAAACGGTCTTGAACACAATCAGTTAATACATGACGAGGGAAAATCTGTTCTGAGCTTTTAATAATTTAAGGTATGTTCGATAATATTTGTAACGGAAAATATGTTAATGTTCTTTTTTAAATTAAGAGGGTACTTGTCGATGAGTCGAACTCATCATTGGAAGTGACGGCGTGTGTTATTTTATATTCACTCATATGGCAAAAAAATAAATGAAATTTGAGTTAAATTATTACATAAGGACTTAAATGTTTGGTGTATGCAGTAAAATGACTTCGTAAAAATTTATAAATCAATCTTCGTTTAGGAAGTTCTCGTGGAAATGTCTATGCGCCTTTCGTTTAAATGGAGTCGCCAGGCATTTGGAGTCCTTAAGATTTTCTTTTATTACTATGGATATATGTATAAAAGAAAAACTATTATGTGCGTAGCATAACCTAAAAATGGTTGCAGGTGACGATATCCCCACTTGAACTTATGCAACCGTCCGAATATGTAAATTGGATCTTGTATTAAATAACGTTGAACCAACACATGGTGATTCCAAGAAATCATCACCAACAAAGTCCAAACTACATAACAAAACAAAAGAATACTCCAGCCATTTAATGCACCCTCTTTAATTTTCTCGGCAACGACGTCTTTTCAAAAGTTTCTATTATATACCTCAATTATCTCTTCGATGTAATGTCAACAAAGTCTGTGTACAAGGTGGAGACGCTTCCCTCCACTCCGGCAGGAACTGAGCCAAAGTTTACTCAGTAGCTCTGTAGAATATAAAGCCTGGAGTGTTCTCGAAGAATCCATTCAAACCAATTCGACTTTAATTTGAACCGTTTTTCCACTTTTTATTATTAGAATAAATGTTATATCAGATTACTGATTGATTATTTTATTGAAGAGGAAATTATATACATTAATCTTTTTGGATGGTTTAGAAAGGGAATCGAGGGATTTTAGTTGTCGTGTTGTTTTGGCCCAGGCCATGGGAATTAGATCTATAGAAAAACAAACTGTCATCATTCTTTCGATATGACAACGCATGCGATATGGTCCTCCTCTCAATATAGGAGGTGACTGCTGCAGACTAGTCCGCCTTGCTCTTCTAGCGAAGTTTGGTGGACTGCACAAACCTTCGAAAATCATATTGCGTTATCATTCTATAAATCAACATTATTTTTTATTTTGTATAAATTTATATCCTAAATAAAACTTTACTAATAAATAATTGTATTTAACTTTAGAAGAAAAGATAAGATAATGTCAAAATAAAAATCACATAAAGTAATTAAAAAAGCAATATATCTTTCAAAGAAAGGAAAAAAGGAAAGGAAAGGAAAGGAAAGCAAAAAATATTAGAGTATCGGTAATTTTTAAAAGCAATATGAATAGATTCCTTTGAGTAAAATGTTTTTCTCAGGAGATTTACTTTTGATTTTTTTAAGTTTTAACAACTTTGTTTTTAAATGTTTAAATTTTAAATTATATTTTAATTACTTTTATACTTATAAATTTCCTCTATTACGCGTAACTTTGTTCGCTTAGTTGATTTTTTATTGTGCTTGCTGTAGTCTCCTGTAACTGAAAGAGTACACCACCTCAAAACCCATTGTTGTCAGTTATTGTCATTAATTGTGTATGTCTTTTGTTTGAGATCCTAATAATAAATAAATAAATAAATTAGAGGATTAGTCTTATTGTGATATTTTGTATCTTATAGGGAATTGACTTTGATTCATAAGTGATAAAATGTTACTGTACAGCTAACTTCAAGCCCAACATAACCAAACTGCAATGCTGCTGATACTTATTCTTACAATATTTTTTTGTTTACTAAACTTTATAAAAGTCCCTTTTTGGAATCCATTACAGATAAATTGTTTTTGTGTAAATAACTTATGGAGTGTCTAAAGAAAAAACAAAATTATACTTCTATTATCTTACAAAAGGTTTCTACTGAAAATTCTATTCAATTTATTTGGCTAAAGGGCCTAAGTCTAAAAGCCTTCTTCAAGGTATTATTTATTCCAACTCAATGGATACGACTGGATGATCCAATTTCGTTCTCAAATATTTGATGAATTTAATAAATACTTTAAAACTAAGCAAAGGTTGAACATAGACTATTATATAATTATTTCAAACATATTCATCGTTGGTTTTAATGTCTCTGTGTAAGAAAAGAAGAAGGAAAGAAAATTAATTCATTCAGAAAAAAAAACAATTATACGTATATTATGTCTACAAGACAAGTTGTCATGCCATGTCAGGTTCCGGTAATATAACCTGTCGCATGACGTACCGTGTTGCCGTGGTAATGGACCACGTTTATTATATACGTTAAAAATACATAATTTATACTTCATTATCTAATATACATATAATATAAGCATATATGTATATTGTCGACGGATGTACGCCGTATCCTACAAATAGGTGAACTTTACTGCGATGGATGTCTCAAAGCGATACTAAACTCGATCATAGCTACATACATATTAACAAAATATTATCACTTATCTTTAGTGGAAATTGTTCTATGTGTAGCTAACTTATTAACAAAGGTTTACTACATTTCTAGAGTGACGCTATAGTTGGCTGGTAGATAATGTCAATGGTATATAGTCCGCCTATATACGTACATCTACAAGGTGAACAGGTGAACTTATAAAGGTCGCAGGTCGATGTCCTATGGCTGAAATGATGAATGATACGTAGTGAATGAGGTTCAAATAAATAAAATAATGTTACTTACGTTTCACTGATGCCTAACAGTCGAATAGGGTAGTAAGCTTGGTTACATTTTTCGAGTGTGCCACATGACACACACTAGGATAATTTTATATCTCCGAGAGGTTTTTACATAAGGCGTAAACCTATATAATATAAATAAAAAGGTAAAAAAAAACAGTTCAATACTTTTTTCTCCATTTTTTGTCAACCTATTCACTTTTTTATTTAGTAGCTATTGATGAGCTTTAGTGTTATCAACAAAATAATAATAGTTGAGTAAAACTAAAAAAACGCTTTAATAGTGAACTGAACTCTCTCTCTCTCTCTCTCTCGCTCTTGATATACACATTTGTACTTACATGCGTTGAGGATAAGGAATAAACTCCAATAAAGCACAAAAAACACAACAAAGCATTAAATTGTATTGGACTCGTCAAAATTAATCAGATGAGACCAAACTCGAGGGGTTTAGGCATTGAAGAGTTCCACTAACCAGGTGGTTAGTGGAGGATCATCATGGGATCAGGAGGTCCTGATCCCATGATGAATTCAGCTTCAAGATGCCAAATTATAATATTATTATCCGTACTACGTATACATACAAAATTTGATTTGGGTACGACAATTGAAAGTGTTGCAAGTGAAGCTAATAAAAATTGTAAACGCACTTTCAGTAAAATTTTGATGTCTGACCTTCTGACTAAATCTACTTAACTATCTATGACCACGGACGAACGGACGAGTAAGCGATATCCAACTGTTGCAGCATGAAACAGAAACCAAATAAAACCGAAGCTTTAAAAGTCTTCGCAACCCAAGCTTGCCAGCAATACTGAATATTGGCAGTCAAATCCAAATGCTCAGTCGTATATTGGCATTTCACGAGACGCAATATTTTGAACACACTAGTTTGTAGTTTACTTTAAAGTGTTGAAGCGCTTTCAGAGTACGGATTTTCGTTTCAATATATATCTGTGCTTCCTACAAAATAGTTCTAAATTTGAAACAAGTTTAAAATACTTGGCGCAGAACATTTTCACTCGAATCGAATTTGGACTGACGAAAACGCTAAAAAACCCAGGCCAGATACTATTAACATTATGTTTAATTTCTTCATCTTTAGACGCTTCCCTAGTCAACTTAATCTAGACTCCCATATGTTGGCTTAAATTTATGATAAATAATGTTTTCTATCTCGAATTTAATGACATATCTACATATAGGTCTATACGTCTATATATCCCTCAACGCTGCCAATTACGCTGCGTTACAAGCAAGGTTTTATTCTCGTAACCTTCACTCCCATCACAATTATGCCTGACTACCCAAACTGGATAAAAAAAGCCTGAAGCTTTTATAAAAACGGGGCGTTTTGTACCGAAACATCAATTACTGAGGCAGGATAACAATTCAAGAGGCTTTGACATTTCGGAAACAATCACGATTTTTTTTTATTGAATCGGCAAATAAACTTTTCGCTAATTGGTGGTAGACATTTTATAATATATATATAATATTTGTAACCCTTTTGCAATTTCCTTGTCTTTTAATGTACCCCTGACAATGTGACGTTAAGGCGTGAAAGCGTAACAAAGGAACTCACGTTTCCATTTATAATATTAGTTAGGATGACGTCAATCGTTATACATATACAGAGTGAGCGTTAAATCATTTATTTCTCTTTGATCGAGTACTGCTTCTATTGCGTGCTGCTTCATAGATTTTTGCAAGAAAAGTATGTAAATAATTGTTCTCTCTTCAAAATTATAATTTTAAAAATAAAAGTAGCACATCTGAAACTAGTATATGGGGTACGCCATCTTAATGTGAACTTTATAGACAGTTATTTCCACCATTACATTTTATGATAGAGCACACCGAGTAATAAAATGATAACAATATACTAGCATAAAAAATTAATTTATACATTCCATTATTTATGTTTCAATGGCAACAATACAAACAAATAGAGATCATTAATTATTGAACATAATAACAAAATATTTAATAGTTTTTAATCATGAATAGCTTACCTGAACGTACACGCTAAACTGGGATAAAGCTAAGTACGATTATACTAAGACGGGCAAATAATCGACCTTGATTTGCACGTTACGCGATCAATAGAACGTGATGAATGGATAAAGATGAATAAAAGAGAATAGAATATAAAGGTATGAGGTAAAATGCCGCAATGCAGAACGCTCGCGTTGCCATTTAATAAATTTATATGAAGGTTTTGTCGCTTTGAATTTGAAATGTTTCATGCTTCGCCCACTGGTTTTTTTTTTATTTAAATTGCAAAGAAACCCATGAAGTTCCTGACATTAAGCTGTTGCTGTGAATAGTTGGTATTTCTCAATCTTATGCCTAGTAGTTGTTCACGGTTCGATTATGCACTTATGTAGAATCAAAGAGAGGGAACTGACATTAATTAAAATTAAACTTTATGTAGTTATGAATAGGAAGCTGTAAAAAGATATAGGCTTCTTTTACGTTTACGAATTATACATTGTGAAGCCAGCTTTAAAATCAAATTAAATATAAATCATAATTTACAGTTCAGATAACCAAAACCCATCAGAATGCCGTAAACCATTTCGATAACCAAACATACAAATAATGTTAGAGCCAATGCCAGCAAGAATTATTACTAAAAAAAATTTAAACTTTTTTTTCTTGTTGTTTTAGGCGAACGCCTTATCCAGTTCGCTTCAGAGAACCTGGTGACGGAGATCCTGATCCACCCGCAGATGAACACGCTGATGCAGTGCATGCGCAATCTGCTCAGCTCCTTCACGAGGCACAGACACCTCGTGCACGCCGGATATACATTCGCCGGAAACGGCTCATGGATTATGCAAGTAAGTACACAAAAACACACACTACCAACAAAAATTACACATTTCTAAATTCAGGTATTAGTCTCTCTCTCTTATAATAATCTACAGCACCTGCTTACGAACATGACATGAATGCTTTAGGCTAGCAATCCCAATACATGCATACATAATTATATTGAAGATGGAACAAATAATTTTGTAAAGACATATCAATACCAAGTAGCTAAAAATATTTCACTTTCTTAAGATGACATACAGTGTCTGAAATGGACTATAATTAAACTGCGATCACGCCGACCCCTAACGCGTTAAGTTATTCACGCAGTAAATAATAATGTGAAAAATCTACATAAGCTTCAGGAAACATTAGGAAAACAAGGTCAGCATTGTCTACCAAAAATAACAACTAAAACCACACGCATGAAATATTTAATCAGCCCTAAAGTTCTAGACATGAATATATTTACGTCACCCACAATCAACAACTTGGGATCGAAACGACTGCCGTTTGCAGACAAATTAAAGCATATTATCAAGGGAATACGCAATCTAATAGAACCCATTACAGCCATTCTGAGTTTGGTTGTGCAGAATTTAGAGTGAAATGTGGTTGAATTTGTCGGAATACCGACATTTATATAATTGATTGGTTTGAAATAAGATTCTTATCTTTAGGGATAACAGTGTTGTAAATATAACACATATATACATACATACATACACTCATGCCTGTATCCCGAAAGAAGTAGGCAGAAGAGTATCAAACATCCACATTTTGCCAACTATAAATTAGAGCCCACTAACGTAACTGAGGCCAAGCCTATTGCTTCCAACCGCGTAATTATGGAATTAATGATGGGAAAATTGGGAGTATGTTGAAAGGGAAGGTAGATATACAAGAAAAGAAGGCAATGGAAGGAAAAGGAAAGATGTACCCATGGGTTGTGAAGTGTATGCAATAGGTCGATAAGGTTAAGTTCCCATATCTGTAACTCGAACTGGTTCTTGCCGGGAAGTTCAATTTAGCCTAGAATTTTAGAAACCTAATTCTGACGGAAAAAAAATTACGATACGATGTTTACGATACATGTTTACATGAAAATAATAATTAAAAAAATTGGTTGTCTGTAAAATCGGTTTACTGACGATAGTTGAACGTGAAAACGTCGTAGGAACGCCTCAGAGCGAGGTAACGCCGCATGAGTCATGTTTTTTCGTGCGTGCAGCCGGCTCCATCAAATTATAAGACTTTGTCACGTCAATAAATGCAAGTAAGGTGCAAATAAAATAAAAATACCTACCATTTAAACCAACACAAACTCCATCTAAAGAAAGAAAAGGATTTGTCGTCGAAGAAACTCTATATCCTTGTTATTTGAAGTCCAAAGTTTCTTTATTGAATCAATATTTTCTCTCCTTTTTTGGTCCGCAACACAAAGAGCGGAAATATAAAGATAATATTCTGATTTTGAATTAATCAAATCAATAACATCTGTAAAGTTCTTTTTAATTAATATTTCAAATTAGATTTTGCAGAAAAACAATTATAACTGACAGAGAAATTTGTTCGAATTTGATTCGCATATTGTCTTTCTATTTCAATTTACGTAACTTTATGATGGGAGTCTGATTTGGAATAATTAATTCGAGTTAAACAATAGTGTTTTGGGATCCACTTAAATATTATTAGATAGGGCAAAAAAGTAAAGATTCAAAAAAATATTTTTTTACCTAACTTTGCAGCGCATTATTTTGAAAACAGCTTCATTTGTTTTTCAAGTTTTATAATCCATAAATAATTTGCGTCTGTATAAATATTTTAATTCTCCTATGGAATGCATCTAAAATCTACCCGGCAGGTATTCCATTTGTTTTATTTGGAAGCAATTTCGAAAGAAACTGGTACACATAGCTGTTGGATGACATTCCTCATCCGTGAGTTGGCACAGTCGGCGGAAATTAAAACTGCAGGGAATTTCAGAACACAGTTTATAATGGGATTTATATAATATGACGTGAATGCAGGGAATAGAGAACACTAGCCTTACCTACTCACCCTTTAGCTATTTTTGTAGAACTAATTAGATAATCAAGTGCACAACGCATCGGATACTAAGCAGCAACCGGTGCCTGTAAATTATTCTTTCCGACATATTACACAGCGCTAACCCAAACCAAACATAGCTTGTACTATTAGTTCCAGAACACTGATAAATACATCCGTACGTCCGAATGAAAAACGGAACACTTATAGGATCACCCGTGCGTCTGTCTGTTAGTCTGGCACAGATAATTTAACCCAAATCTACTGGACTGATTAAGTTTAAATCTGGTATGTTAATTCCTGTAACCCAAACATGTCCCAAACGTGATATGGAAGATGGAGGTCACTTTTGGGGGTCCTAATTATAATTAAAAGAAATATATATTATGCAAACTGTACCGTGTGACATATCAAATCAAAGAACTTATTGTGATGGTCTCAAATATATATTTTTTTATAATTTTAAGATAAATAGTTTTAAAGTTATTTAAGGAAATAGTTGAGAATTTACTTTTATCTCCGAAACTACTGAGCCTGAATTTTTGCAAACTTATAAATTACAGGAATACCCATATGAAGTTTATGGTCTCAAAATAACGAAGTTAATTTCTTAATATCGTGCGTACAAACTTAAATTTGCAATTCATTGTATGGGACCCTCTCCGGTCTCGGTTTTATTTTATAAATACATACATATTGTACATAGAAACACACGGACCAATGCAAATAGACATATTCATGCATACAAATATTTGCTATGAGCGGAATCAAAATAAACTATTAAAATCAAAATAGAGTACATATTCATTCATTCATTCTTTTTTACGTGTTTAAACCTCAAAACGAAATTAATTACAGCTTTAAATAAGCCACCACAAAATAGTCGACGCTTTTGGTAATTTAACATAACATTTTGACGTCCGAGTCAAATCTTTCAACTAAGTGTCGAGTTCAGCTAATTAAACTTGAGAACTGGTGAAACTGACAGAATATAGAAATTATTTCATTGTTTCAAATTTTGTTATTTCATTTTGGAGATTTGCTGATTTGTAATATTTATTCATTAGCTAGCCTCAACTTCACTCGCGTTAATGTATTTTGTCAATCAAGAACCAAAAACCCTTAAGAATAGTACTATTTTTCTGAAAGGAAAGTACCCTATGTCTTTTTCTATACCCCTGATAAATCTAATATTTTCATAATTATAGGTTGAGGAGTTAATGCGTGGAAGCGTAACAAACAAACAAACTGACTTCCATTACCTATACATAATGTTTAAACATTCTTTCCATATCCATAATGGAGCTTTAGCAACCCTACTAAACAGCAAGGATACTCTATCCGTATGCAAGAAGAATATGTTACATACTACGGTATTAGTATTTGTTATCCACGGTGTAATGAAGTTCTTCTCTGTAAATAATTAAGAGAATAAAGAGAACATGTCGTCCCGATCAAATCTCAAAGTCGTTAATGTTGTTGCATGACAACATGATGCAACATTTAATATAATGTTATAAATTAACCTTTATTTTGCTATATTAAAATAATTTGCAACTAATTTCTGTTACCAACGAAGATCTCTGTAGATACATGGTTATATTCCACAACGTTGAAGTTGCTAAAAATATAATTACTGACACAAGTAAGAAAGTTCTTAACAATCAAGAAGCAGACCTTCATATATGAGATATGTACATTACTTTAGTGTTCAATAATAAACATTCCATGATATTCCATTCTCCCTTACATAACTTAACCAACTCTTTCTTGTTGCAGGATGGGACCTTTTCCCTCTCGGACTTTACAGATGCTTACCAAGAGAATGAAGTTCAGCGCGTGATTCGCGCTTACGAGAACTCCATCTCTATCGATGTTCACTGTTGTACCAGTGGCGGGGGTGAATGGGCCAAGCTCCCTGATATGCCCTTCGTCAAATACTGCAAGATTAGGGTCAACCCCACAGATAAATTGGACTCAGGCTCTCAAGCCATCAAGGATTTTATTGGTAAGTAATAGTGTATTCAGTTTTTCTTTCGGTAAATGATTTTGATCATAATCGACGATCAGATGTGACGACATATGTGAATTTAAAAATTTGGTTTCAAGGTTAATATGCAATTGTAATTGGAAAGTATCTTTCAACAAAATTAATTTTCAGTACATAATGATCACGGTTGTCATAGCAAGATTTTTTCTTTTTTTTTTGTTTGGATACCCCCACGGGTCATCACCTCACCGGGTCTCGCAGCATAGCAAGGTCTATATAAGTCGAAATTAGGTCATAGTATCTTAAAGTATATTATAAAACTAAGTTTCAACTATACTATCTACACCTGCGAAACATTTTTGTTAAAAACATAGTATTAAACTAAAACTACCAGAAATGATAATACCATTTGTTTCGGTTCAAGCAAATTTTAATTGAAGCAATTTAATCTAAGATTGTCTTGATCAAAGTACCTTAATAAATTTTAGGCGTTGTAGTCACCAAATTTATAATTGCTGTTTTGCTATAGCCTTTTAGAATAACTATTATACAGAGAAAAATAGCTCCAGGTACCTACTATGCAATATAGACGATAAATATATTAATATATCATCTTATATGAAGATAGCATAAACGTCAGAAATAGATAGTAGTACTTACGTCCAAAATTCTCATTCTTTGAAGTTATTAAAAAGCGACTCTCAGTTCTTTGTAATTGAACTAAAATTCGCTCAAAAACCCATTGTTTATTTATCACTTATCATACCTAATCACAGTGTTTTGAGATCCTCGTTACCAATCTGGTAAGTACACTCCTAGTCCGTTCTATTCGAAATGGTATTTCATTTTTCCCTTTTCTAACAACTAAAGACTAACACTAAAAGCGCTCCCTTATTTCAATAAAAAAAAAATATGTCTATGGTCTGGGTACCGACAGACGTCATTACAACTAATTTACAGACACCCTACCAGAATTCTACAAGTGACATCGTTAGTATCTAATATGAATGGCACGCAGTTTCAAACCGAGGCAAACTAACCACAAAATAGTTGCTCAGTTTCCTGCAGTTGCTAATTACGGGAATTGGTTATGTATAGGACTAGTTTTAGGCTGGTGCTTAGGGGTTTAGACAGGAATATACCATTTCACTTCATTTTGAATAAACAGTCTTTGTGTTGATGTCATCAGGTATCTTATGCCTGAAATGATAATCATCATTTCAGAATTAAGAATATTTAAAAAGCAACTCCGTGAACTGTTAGTTGGCAAATGCTATTATTCCTTAAAAGTCTTCTTATTTGATAACTCATTGAAGCAGTACAATATACCATAGTTATGATGTGTTCAGTATACGTTTGATGAATAAGGCATTTTCATTTATATTATAAAAAATACCTAGTTTAGGTGTATTACTAAGTAACAGAACTAAGACATCTATATTATATCGCTGACATCTATATTATATTACTGACATTTTAATAACAATACAACTGACATAAACTACAAATACAACTATACTATGATTACATACTATGATTAACATCTTAAGCTATAGGATTGGTTATTTTTATTGACATCATAATTTATATTTGTAAATTGAAAAATGAATATTAATGTATTTTGTAATTTCTCTTATAAAAATTGTAAAAAATGCATACCTATTTAGTGAAATATGGTGAAACTATTCTACTACTTACAGCGTATACTTTGTAACCCATTTTTGCAATGATTTTCTAAATAAATTAAAAAAAAAATGTTTTTTTCCATTACAGGTCACTGACATGTAGAAAGACAAAATTGCTTTCAAAACTAGTATACAAAATTAGATAGAGTAGAGTGGAGGCTGCCTCGTTTTCCCGCTTTTGAATTTGATATTCAAATTAATACGACCATAAAGAATTCAATTCCCAGATTAGGCAAATTGTTAAGAGTTTTCCAGTAGGTAATTCTGAGCACCAGTATGTCTAAAAACACACCTGTTAATATGTATAGATACAAAAAATATTGCTAAAAAATTTAATTACTATTGAAAAAAAAAAGACAAATAGTTAAATATATTTTATACATGGTTAGCTTACGTATTGTTTATGATTTTCATTTTGACGTTCATATTTCGTAAACTGTAAAAATTTGGCACCATATGCCAAAATTTTATAGTTTTTCATATCATGAGTTAGAGGGGTCTGAAAATGGCTCGAAATGGTACATATAAATATAGCACTGTAGTGCTTTGGGCTCGACAACTTGCCCGAGATTACTACAAAAAAGAAAAATGACTATCGCATTCTTTCATACCGTCCGCGTCCGAACAAATTTTACGATACACGGACATTACTTCATGCTTCTTGCATGATGCTGCAGGGGACATGGCATATAGGACTTGAAAAGTACGTCATGGTTTGTCTCCAATTATTATATTTGCCAACCTGCATATATTTAGGCCACAACGTATTTGAAATATGTTACGAAACAAAGATAAAGTAGGCATTCTTAGAGAGATTTTTTTTTTTGGTATAGGGGCAAACGAGCAGACGGGTCACCTGATGGTAAATGACAACCGCCGCCCGTGGGCACTCTGTAACTCAAGAGTCACAAGTGCGTTGCCGCCCTTTAAGGTGGGAGAAGGGGAACAGGGGGGAGGGGGAAGAGTGGGAAGAGGGGAGAGGGGGATTAAAGTGAAGGAGAGGAGGGAGAGGAATGACGGGAATAGGGGAGAGGGAAGGGTTAGGGCCTCCGGTAACATCACTCACTCGGCAAAAAGCAATGCAATCATTGCTTCACTGCCGGTCTTCTGTGAGGCCGTGGTATCGAGCGGAGTCGAACCGGTCCATACGTGCCGACGCATGGCTCTCCCACGTATTTTCAAATAGTTTACTTTAATAGTATAATAAAAATGCAGTTGTTCATGCATATAAATGCAAGTCAGGAGTTAAAACGAACAAAATATTTTATTGCAAAACACAATTCAATACTCAACAGTTTTACTGCACTGACACTATGTCAGAGATGAATAGAATATGAAAACGTAGGCCTTATGTGGCGGTATTAGGTACCGCAACATTACCTGGCCACATAACAAACCTACTTTCTAACCAATCAATAATGTATATAGAGAGCGGGTATATTTATTTAGGGTATTATGGGCTAGTATTGATTGCGTCATGAACTGTGTTGGCCCCAAGAATGTAGTAAAGGGATGGTTTTACTTACATATGTATTTCGGGGAAGCTCTAGGTTATGGCCATAACTTTATATGATATTTATTTATAAGATTACCAACTCAATACATACATAACACTAACCTAAAGTCATTTAAATTTTTTGAACTTGCATGCGTCTAAATTACAGGAAAACACAGCAATACGATTTATTGTCAAGATTAAATTTATATTTTTATAGGCATAAAACAGGAAAACAAATGTATATGATGCAGAGATAAAAATTGAGAATATTATATTCACAATTATTAAAAATTAAACTTCTAAAAGAATACAAATTGTCACCAAAAACATTAAAATCATATTTGAAATACTTCTTGGCATTGCATTATGCTGAGTGTTAAAATGATAATTTAAAACCGTGATGTATTTAATGATTTATTAATGTTACTATCGACTAAGTTAGAATATTTGCAACACAAAATTGGCAAACAGTAATACCGTATAGTTAACATTTTATACTAAAAGAAGGTGTATTCTCAACGAGATATAACAATTTATCCTACAAAACTCAAGTAGGCCAAAATTGGCCCGTTTCCCTCTCACTAAAACATGAATTTATCCTCTAAAACCAACATTTGATGAGAAGCTTGATCCTTTAAAGCCAAAGTGTTAATGATGAGTATCTAGGTGTTAATTCCGACACCCTGCCTCCATCTCAGGGAATTCGAAGTAAATATTTAATGAAACCTTCACACTCCCGGTTGAAGGTAAAGAGCCCTTGGCATTGATTTTAGTTTTGCCCCTAAATGGAACGCCTAAAACTTCACACTTTGATTTTGTGTTCTAATATTATCAACATAAACTTGATTTTAATTTATATTAAATTAGACGGCTTCCAGTACTTAGGATTGAAATGACGGTTTATTTAATCGCGTGGTTAAGACAGGTTGTAGAAAATGAATGTGAGTGATATTATTTAAATTCTAACTAATATTATAAATGCGATTATGAGTTTTTTTTTTATTACTTTTAGGTTTTATATGTTGCAATACACGTTATCCAGGATACAAAAGGGATATAGGGACCTCACACGTCGCAAAAAAATAACTGTTCCCGAAGGATTAGGGAAGGCAAGATGAGGAATCGAGAGAAACGGTGGGCAAAAGCTACATAGTTTTCAACAACTCAAATCACTGGAAAATATTTTTGTAATGTTGTCCACTAAAACTAAATTTCATAGTCACCCTACAAAGTCGTAGCGAAATACGACGTCAAATGGTATGTCAACTGTAAGCAAAGTTGTACAGCTCGTAGACCAGTGCTACGAAAGCTGAAGTTACGCCGTAGCTGTTGTTGTAGACATCTGATGTTATAAACCAAACACAGCAATAACTTAAATATTAAATAAGTTATTCTAAATATGTTTTTATCTCATATATAAAGGTCAATGTATGTTTGTTTGTATTTTATGCGCTGCTGTACCTTATCTGATCATCATGAAATTTAGCGTATACGTTGCCAGGCATACAGAACCAGAATAGGGCGAGTAGGGTGGCCCAGGAAGAAAGTTAGGATTGGCTGGATTGCCGTGACACCTAGTTTTATTGGTATTTATTATCATTTGGACTTTTATCGGCTGACTATCGGCTACTATGGCCATTACGCTGTAAAAAAATGTGATAGCCAAATTATATCTCCCAACCCTTTGTGATTGCTCTATGAGACTAATTCTTGTCTACTTAATATCATCATCACTTCAGCCTTAAGCCTCTACTCAATACTTTTACAAAGGCCGGTTTTGTATACCCTCCTAAGAAGAATGTTACAAATAAATTTTAATAACACCATACAAACTTTTAATGTCCCACATTATGGTTATCGGAAATTAACGCAATCACGTGGTCACAGGCTGACAGATGTCAGGCAGTTCAAACGTATGTATACCTATTATGTGATCGCGTTACCTTCGGTATACATAACAATAGACACTATACAAAGCTATGAATCACTGTAGTATATAAATTTAGTATCTAATATGAATGGCACGCAGTTTCAAACCGAGGCAAACTAACCACAAAATAGTTGCTCAGTTTCCTGCAGTTGCTAATTACGGGAATTGGTTATGTATAGGACTAGTTTTAGGCTGGTGCTTAGGGGTTTAGACAGGAATATACCATTTCACTTCATTTTGAATAAACAGTCTTTGTGTTGATGTCATCAGGTATCTTATGCCTGAAATGATAATCATCATTTCAGAATTAAGAATATTTAAAAAGCAACTCCGTGAACTGTTAGTTGGCAAATGCTATTATTCCTTAAAAGTCTTCTTATTTGATAACTCATTGAAGCAGTACAATATACCATAGTTATGATGTGTTCAGTATACGTTTGATGAATAAGGCATTTTCATTTATATTATAAAAAATACCTAGTTTAGGTGTATTACTAAGTAACAGAACTAAGACATCTATATTATATCGCTGACATCTATATTATATTACTGACATTTTAATAACAATACAACTGACATAAACTACAAATACAACTATACTATGATTACATACTATGATTAACATCTTAAGCTATAGGATTGGTTATTTTTATTGACATCATAATTTATATTTGTAAATTGAAAAATGAATATTAATGTATTTTGTAATTTCTCTTATAAAAATTGTAAAAAATGCATACCTATTTAGTGAAATATGGTGAAACTATTCTACTACTTACAGCGTATACTTTGTAACCCATTTTTGCAATGATTTTCTAAATAAATTAAAAAAAAAATGTTTTTTTCCATTACAGGTCACTGACATGTAGAAAGACAAAATTGCTTTCAAAACTAGTATACAAAATTAGATAGAGTAGAGTGGAGGCTGCCTCGTTTTCCCGCTTTTGAATTTGATATTCAAATTAATACGACCATAAAGAATTCAATTCCCAGATTAGGCAAATTGTTAAGAGTTTTCCAGTAGGTAATTCTGAGCACCAGTATGTCTAAAAACACACCTGTTAATATGTATAGATACAAAAAATATTGCTAAAAAATTTAATTACTATTGAAAAAAAAAAGACAAATAGTTAAATATATTTTATACATGGTTAGCTTACGTATTGTTTATGATTTTCATTTTGACGTTCATATTTCGTAAACTGTAAAAATTTGGCATATGGTCTACACCATATGCCAAAATTTTATAGTTTTTCATATCATGAGTTAGAGGGGTCTGAAAATGGCTCGAAATGGTACATATAAATATAGCACTGTAGTGCTTTGGGCTCGACAACTTGCCCGAGATTACTACAAAAAAGAAAAATGACTATCGCATTCTTTCATACCGTCCGCGTCCGAACAAATTTTACGATACACGGACATTACTTCATGCTTCTTGCATGATGCTGCAGGGGACATGGCATATAGGACTTGAAAAGTACGTCATGGTTTGTCTCCAATTATTATATTTGCCAACCTGCATATATTTAGGCCACAACGTATTTGAAATATGTTACGAAACAAAGATAAAGTAGGCATTCTTAGAGAGATTTTTTTTTTTGGTATAGGGGCAAACGAGCAGACGGGTCACCTGATGGTAAATGACAACCGCCGCCCGTGGGCACTCTGTAACTCAAGAGTCACAAGTGCGTTGCCGCCCTTTAAGGTGGGAGAAGGGGAACAGGGGGGAGGGGGAAGAGTGGGAAGAGGGGAGAGGGGGATTAAAGTGAAGGAGAGGAGGGAGAGGAATGACGGGAATAGGGGAGAGGGAAGGGTTAGGGCCTCCGGTAACATCACTCACTCGGCAAAAAGCAATGCAATCATTGCTTCACTGCCGGTCTTCTGTGAGGCCGTGGTATCGAGCGGAGTCGAACCGGTCCATACGTGCCGACGCATGGCTCTCCCACGTATTTTCAAATAGTTTACTTTAATAGTATAATAAAAATGCAGTTGTTCATGCATATAAATGCAAGTCAGGAGTTAAAACGAACAAAATATTTTATTGCAAAACACAATTCAATACTCAACAGTTTTACTGCACTGACACTATGTCAGAGATGAATAGAATATGAAAACGTAGGCCTTATGTGGCGGTATTAGGTACCGCAACATTACCTGGCCACATAACAAACCTACTTTCTAACCAATCAATAATGTATATAGAGAGCGGGTATATTTATTTAGGGTATTATGGGCTAGTATTGATTGCGTCATGAACTGTGTTGGCCCCAAGAATGTAGTAAAGGGATGGTTTTACTTACATATGTATTTCGGGGAAGCTCTAGGTTATGGCCATAACTTTATATGATATTTATTTATAAGATTACCAACTCAATACATACATAACACTAACCTAAAGTCATTTAAATTTTTTGAACTTGCATGCGTCTAAATTACAGGAAAACACAGCAATACGATTTATTGTCAAGATTAAATTTATATTTTTATAGGCATAAAACAGGAAAACAAATGTATATGATGCAGAGATAAAAATTGAGAATATTATATTCACAATTATTAAAAATTAAACTTCTAAAAGAATACAAATTGTCACCAAAAACATTAAAATCATATTTGAAATACTTCTTGGCATTGCATTATGCTGAGTGTTAAAATGATAATTTAAAACCGTGATGTATTTAATGATTTATTAATGTTACTATCGACTAAGTTAGAATATTTGCAACACAAAATTGGCAAACAGTAATACCGTATAGTTAACATTTTATACTAAAAGAAGGTGTATTCTCAACGAGATATAACAATTTATCCTACAAAACTCAAGTAGGCCAAAATTGGCCCGTTTCCCTCTCACTAAAACATGAATTTATCCTCTAAAACCAACATTTGATGAGAAGCTTGATCCTTTAAAGCCAAAGTGTTAATGATGAGTATCTAGGTGTTAATTCCGACACCCTGCCTCCATCTCAGGGAATTCGAAGTAAATATTTAATGAAACCTTCACACTCCCGGTTGAAGGTAAAGAGCCCTTGGCATTGATTTTAGTTTTGCCCCTAAATGGAACGCCTAAAACTTCACACTTTGATTTTGTGTTCTAATATTATCAACATAAACTTGATTTTAATTTATATTAAATTAGACGGCTTCCAGTACTTAGGATTGAAATGACGGTTTATTTAATCGCGTGGTTAAGACAGGTTGTAGAAAATGAATGTGAGTGATATTATTTAAATTCTAACTAATATTATAAATGCGATTATGAGTTTTTTTTTTATTACTTTTAGGTTTTATATGTTGCAATACACGTTATCCAGGATACAAAAGGGATATAGGGACCTCACACGTCGCAAAAAAATAACTGTTCCCGAAGGATTAGGGAAGGCAAGATGAGGAATCGAGAGAAACGGTGGGCAAAAGCTACATAGTTTTCAACAACTCAAATCACTGGAAAATATTTTTGTAATGTTGTCCACTAAAACTAAATTTCATAGTCACCCTACAAAGTCGTAGCGAAATACGACGTCAAATGGTATGTCAACTGTAAGCAAAGTTGTACAGCTCGTAGACCAGTGCTACGAAAGCTGAAGTTACGCCGTAGCTGTTGTTGTAGACATCTGATGTTATAAACCAAACACAGCAATAACTTAAATATTAAATAAGTTATTCTAAATATGTTTTTATCTCATATATAAAGGTCAATGTATGTTTGTTTGTATTTTATGCGCTGCTGTACCTTATCTGATCATCATGAAATTTAGCGTATACGTTGCCAGGCATACAGAACCAGAATAGGGCGAGTAGGGTGGCCCAGGAAGAAAGTTAGGATTGGCTGGATTGCCGTGACACCTAGTTTTATTGGTATTTATTATCATTTGGACTTTTATCGGCTGACTATCGGCTACTATGGCCATTACGCTGTAAAAAAATGTGATAGCCAAATTATATCTCCCAACCCTTTGTGATTGCTCTATGAGACTAATTCTTGTCTACTTAATATCATCATCACTTCAGCCTTAAGCCTCTACTCAATACTTTTACAAAGGCCGGTTTTGTATACCCTCCTAAGAAGAATGTTACAAATAAATTTTAATAACACCATACAAACTTTTAATGTCCCACATTATGGTTATCGGAAATTAACGCAATCACGTGGTCACAGGCTGACAGATGTCAGGCAGTTCAAACGTATGTATACCTATTATGTGATCGCGTTACCTTCGGTATACATAACAATAGACACTATACAAAGCTATGAATCACTGTAGTATATAAATTTCCAACACAAAAGAAAAACATCATAAAATCTTTAGCAAAGTAATTTGATTGCCTCGTAAATTTTACATTTAATTACTTACTATTGTTGTTTTATTAACCCATTCGACTTTATTTGTAGGCAGTAGGGTTATCTAGCATGGTTTTGGGTCTTAATTGTAATATTCCGTTTAGAAATATTCGTATTAGGCACCAATGTCATTATAACGTCGTTACATAACTTATATACATATAGGAGCCTAATAGAGGAGCCTCAAAGCCGCTCAGCAAACGATAAAAAAGTTGAATATATAATGTTTTTGCTGAAGAATACGATATATCTGACATTTGGCTTCTCACTCTAGAAGCTCTAGTTCGATACCCGGTCGCGCACTTTCAAGTTGAATCAACCTGCAAATTCTTTATAATATTCTGGACGGTTCCTGAAGTGTTCCAACCCCCACTAGAATAGTGTCTTAAACAAAGACGTGGGATTACATCTCTCCTACTGAAAAGAAACCGATATCCAGAAGATGGACATTCTATACCAATCTACAGTACCACTAGCTAAGCCACCTTTCAAAGCTAGTGTTTTAAATAGTAGGATTTGACATATTATTCTTCTCTTCTCAGCCTTTCTTAACCAGTTTGGTGTAGGCCTCCTTCAGATTGTGCCATTTAACCCGGTCTTGCGCTACTTCCATCCAGTTCGCCCCTGCTATTTTCTTAACGTCATCCTTCCATCGCATTTGTGGTCTTCCTATGGGTCTCTTATCACCTCAAGTGAAGTCAAGGCTTAAACTTTAGTGTAAGACCTCTTTTGCCCCACGAGCCATATTTATGGGCTATGTGTCCTGCCCACTTCCATTTTAGTTGTGCCACTCTTTAACGGCATCGGTGACCTTACTTTGCTCTCTAAGCCAAATTTTTGTCAAACATAATATTAGAATGTTGATATGAAAGTGGAAACCTAAAGCCACATAAAGTCCCTTTCATGAGTTGACAAATGTTGGAACTCTCTTTGTGCAGGCTGTACAAATATTGTACAGGAGTTAATTTGACATTTGCGAGTTGCAAATTGTTCATAACACTAAACTTTGGCAGCGCTGTATGAAGTGCGGTATAATCATAAGAGATCGCGGTCAGCTGAAGCGGAAGAGTTTGAGAAATATCATCAGTTAGCTTAAGTTAGTTAGTTTTATTCAGGATCGTTCGTTCTATGACAAATAATTCATGTTAATCAGCTAAACGAGAATAGTTCAATCTGACTATATTCTTAATATGACTTAAAGTTTAGTTGGAAAAATTTAGAAACAGTCATGTCGATTAAATACTTTGAAAAAAAAAACGAAATATTAACACTACTCAATTACAGTAACAACTGGTTAATCTGATATATTGTCTTAGCTAGAGTGTGACAGTATACTAAAAAATATTATATTTGTTTCACATACAAAACAAATGACCTACGAATCATGCTGATTATATAAATCGACCGTGGCGGCACTGATGACCAAACAATATGATCGTAGCATGTTTTAAAGTGTTAAATAATATTCGAAAATTACAGTTATTTCAAACTTCAATGAATAAACTAATTATGAAGTTAATCACAAATGTGCAGCGTTTTACATTTTCATTTACAAATTAATTGGTAATCGGATATTGAACACATCCAATTTCCTGGTATCCTTCATGGTTCAACAGCATCATATAGATAATTATAGTAAAATTTATATTTATATTTAGGTGTATCTTTATGTTCTTTGCAGCTTATTTAGTTTTAAAAAGGAACTAAATTTATCAAAATTTGTTTGTTTATTAGCACATATTTATATTTATTATTATCACTAACTCACTCTCTGTGATCAAAGAAGTAGATATAGCGTATGTGGTATAAAAACTGTCTAATATTTTTTTTCTATCTACCCCCGCACCACGAGTATATACAAAACCGCTTATCTCTTGTAAAATAGTCCACACCCAGAACTGCGAATAATTCCACGAGGCTCATGCTAAAACTTTCCCCGGGGACAATTTGTGCTGTTATGATGGATATTTGGATATTAAACAATAATTAACTCATTTTAACGTGGATGTATTCGTGTTACTTCATTATTTTTATTTAACTCGTTAGGGGTTGTTAAAATGACCTGACACTGCATTTGAAACAGTTGTATTTGACCTGTGGTTGCCTTGACGTCAAAATATGACCATAATTAAGTTATTCATAAGACTATAATAATATTATTATTAATAAACTCCATTGAAGGTAGGGAAAAACAGTCAAAATTTTTAGAGTTTCGTTCCTCAAAAGGAAAAAGACTAACCCTAATAAGATCACTTTGTTGTCTGTCTTTCTGTCTGTCTGGCTTAGATTTTAACAAATTTGTACTTTTCGTAAGTAAATCAAAACCTACTTGGTAATTCCCATTCACCTAGAACGATGAAATTCGGCAAAAAGCAAGGTCTCACAGTACAAGTAAAGAAAAAAATCCATAATATGTTGTTATATCACTTAGTTTTTTTTGCGATTACAAACTTTTCTTTTGCAAAATTATATGATCGATATCCATGTATGGAAGAATATTTTTAGAACTGCAAAGTTAGGTTTCTCTTTCAGTAAAAAAGGCAAAACTATCCGAGAATCGATTCCCTATACGGACCATCTACATAAACGGAACAGGCTTTCTTTATTGTAACAAAATTTGTAATGGTGTTCATCCTGGTTAATTTTCACTGTGGAATTAACAGTAGAATCAAAAAACAATCCGTATGACAAACCCCATCGTGATTCTTCAAGGGCGGAGGACATCCATGAGGATATTTCAGCCCGGCACAAAAAAAAAAGAAACAGTCTGATGAGTGCTACATAAACCTATTTCCTAGTTACTCATAGTTCCCTAGTACTCCGTTGGAATCTATATTCACTTTAACTTTCAATAAACTACTACCTACTAGTATAAATTACCTGAACTAACTAACCACTCAATAATGTATTAAGCGATATGGGTTATGCTGCAACTCAGTACTAGTTCAAATTATAACACATATTATAAGAGGAGCTTGTTACACAATGGCATTTGGGAAGCTTCGTGTCTCCCATCGAATTATAATATTGTGGTGACATCCACGTACAGCAAATATACCTCCGCGCCATCTTGTTAAGAACTGCGAAACTACGTTGTATATGCTTATCCTGCAGGGACGTTGCGGATATTCGCATCCGCATTTTCAATTGCAGAGCTTCCGCATTGATTTTTACATCTTCATGAGTATCCGCAAAAACCAATACGGATGTTCATGTAGACGCAGATGTATTGCAAGTCGCGACCAGAAAGACAGTGGGTGGGGCCGGCGTATGTATCAAGGATGTTGCGGATATTCCAGCCGCATTCGCAATAAGCTTCCACATGGATTTCGAACTCTGCATCCTTCCATCCGTCAAAAATTCTGCATACGCAAATCCCTATCAATCTCCATCGCGTAAGATTGTAGTTTTGATTAGTAAATGTACAAACAAATTTCCATCATCATAAACGCATGATCAGCTTTTTTGTAGAATGCGCTTTTTTTGTTTTTTGTTATGTGTAAATCTGTCTGCATTCAGTTCGAGCAGTTTGTTTGGGCCATTCCCTGCATGGCGAGATATCGAGACTAAACTTTTACAAATAATAGCATTAAAGTCATTAATTCGGGATTTCACAAACATGTCTGATACACTGCAGTATCATGGCAACCGATGGTCTATTTTATCAAAGATTAATATAACCAATGCTGTTGAGAATTAATCAGGTTCAAATACTGCTACAATGTATTTAGATTGCCCAGGCCATTGTTCCGTTAGTAGGCCTATAAGCATTTGGTTATTAGAAATTCTCTGGACAAAGCACTTTCTATCATATTCTGATATAGGCCTATAAATATTTCAGCCTGCAAAGTAGCCTGCAATAGATTTTCGCATGATATACGGGTGGAGCAGAATGTAGATAGGGTAAGGCTGATAATAATGGACATAATATATCACAAATAAGTTTTGGTTAGAATCAGTAATGACGTTTTTCGTTTTAAGTCTTTGTTTGTAAACTACATAATTCTGAGGTTTTAAATATTTATGGAGTTTTTTATAGTGGGTCAACCTCAGGGCAACGTGATGCCCTGAGGTTGTCCCACTATTACTTCACCGTTTGCCCGTGGGCGTGAATTTCGTGATATTTCGGAACCGACCAAAACCGTACGGTGGTTATAAGTGCGTCTATTGCAATGGACCCGTGTATACCAAGAAAATATGCATTAATACCAGCAAACTCCGGTTGATAAGCACCTGTTTCGTTTTATATTAATTTCATGAATCATTAAGAATTCACTAGAGTAAAGGGTCTAGGTCAAATAACAAACAACCCGTACTTGCAGTAGATAAATCAAGTGAAATATCAAGTTAATTTTCTTAACGAAGAAGCCGCGAGCGACTACATTTATATATGCATGAACCATGAACGTAACGAAACATAATACCAAGTGCCTTACATATTTCATCGTGTGTGTATGACGTATATTATTTTACAAAATTGTACGTGAAGTTTCTGTGATTGGATATTTTACCTATAGCCTGTTTTAAGCTAAACATTACATACGTTTCAAGGAGTAGTAAATATTAGAATTACATGTTTGGTGAGTTTTATTCACATTAATTAAGGATATATACGGTTTAAATCACTTGTCGATGGCGATGGGAGGCTTCACTCCTTGAAAAAGAACCCCCTTGGGTCCGAAACTAATCAGGCATTCCCAAAATACTAACATGAGTTTGGACGTAATTTAATTAAATAGTTTTGTTCTAAAATTAGTATGCAGACAAGGTCTCTTATTAAATACATTGTAAAACCCTATTCCCCATGTAGCTTTAACCATCCTTCTCAAACCAAAAAAGACGTCATCCATTAATAATAATAATAATAACTTCACACATCTCACACACGGCCGTCTGATCCCAAACTAGGCAGAGCCTGTACTATGGTAACCAGACTGCTGATAAACATACTTATATATTTCTAAATACATACATATTATAGATAAATTACACCCAGACACAGAACAAATTATCGTGCTCATCACACAATTATTTGTCCTGGGTGGGAATCGAACCCACGACCTCTGGCTTAGCAGTCAGGGTCACTTACCACTAGACAAACAGCCATTCATTCATTCATGTGTCTTTCATTTAAAATATGCACTCTTTATTTTTCAACTACGAATAATTAACGTCCAACCTCAACCCCTAAGGGAAAATAATTAGTAACATCCTTCAAATTAAGTTTGCGAACCCAAGCGTGGTATCAAGCTTGACTGCATAGTTGAATATCGACTTTATAACTTGATGTGTGAAGTTGGAAATGCTCTGATACGAGTAATATGAGTTATTAGGGCGGATGCAGCCAGGTCATTGATTACGTCACAGTATTGGATACAGGTATCCTATCTAGGTCATGTCGCTTTATTGGGATTCTCTTTAAAGTTTCTTTGAAAGGTATATTGGTTGCAAAATGGCGTACCTACAACATTTATACACCTACCTACTCATTTCATCTAACAACGAAATTTTATTTTTATTTTGTACTACAAATGTAGCAACAAATACACAGCTTTGCAGATGGTAAGCGGGTAGCAATGCATATAAATATAAACAATATAAAAAGTACGAATTCAAATTTTTTATAAAATACCCCGACTCAAAAATCTCTTCAAAAATTAAAAGAGAGCTGATGATCTTCGAAAAGCTGAGCCAAGCTTCTTAAATTAGAGCTAAGAATACTCTCGATCCAGTATTTCAACTAAAAAATAATATTCATCTGGTTAGGAGGTATGAAACAGACACAGATACACACGTAAGCTTACAACAACTCCATTTTGCATCGAGGGTTTAAAAATACAACCGCTGTCATGGACTTTATCAACCCATATCTGCTTTAAGAGGCTAGAGTCGGATTACCTTACCTATGTAGGTGTTTTCTGACTGGAGGGTGCTGTTAGCATCCCAGAAGTACATCATTGAAGTAAACCGGCATTGAAGCAATGCTTGCATTGCATTTCGCCGAGTGAGTGAGGTTACCGGAGGCCCTAACCCTTCTTTCTCCCACTCGGTGCACTCTCACACAGGTGACTCGTTTGATCGTTTGTCCTCTATATAACATAAAAAATAATTTTTTTGATTACGATCATCAGTAGATTGAAAGAATCTATCCAGTTGGCTCTCGGGCAGCTTTATTTTCATGGAAGACTCTTCTTTGCCCTGCCTCTTCTTGATAATCGAATCATCAAATCATTGAATTTATGCAGGGTTTTACAGAAAGGTGTGATCATATTTTATTGTCGTATAGTAGACCCCGTAAATATTGACTGGCCTCTTGGCCTACGTCGTGGGTTCGATTCCCACCAGAGACTGGGTGTTCTTTGTGTCCGTTGTTTGTATGTTTGTAAAGTCCCCTGCGACACAGGAGTAATTCCTCATGCGGGAGTTGTCTTTTTTCAGAAAAAAAAACAAATAAAAAAAATAACGTAAAGTTCTAACAATTGTAGGAAAATTAGTGATTTTTATTACAAAAATCTTATTTTGAAACTGACAAATTAAACTTGAAAATTAATAAATTTAATAATATTATATTCAATTTATAAAGTATCTCCTTAGATTACTTCGGAGTCTCCTCGAATATTCTCAAAATAATTTAAAATATTTAAATACAAGTTACAAAAATCTAGTAAATCAGGATCCAAAATTGACGTTGACGTTTCATGCGTCACAATATTATCAGAAATGCAAGCGGTTTATTAGTAGCAAGACTTCCACTATCCGTCTTCTGGCTCCATCATCAAGTCAGCTCCGAGATGCCAAATTATAATATTTGCCAAGATTTGTTTACATTGTTAGTTAGTTACAAGTATAGTTAGTAAAATATTCCACAATAAAAACGAACATCCACGCGAATAAAGCTGAGGATAAAAACCAGTTATAAATAAAAACGGTTTTAAGCTCCATACTTTCTATGGCATCACTTTGAATACTATGAAAGCATAAGCGGAGTATTCAGTGCCCTCGCATTGTGCTATTAAAAGCTATTGAATGCTGGGATTTAGCTAGAACCCCGAGGGACCTGCGCGGTCTGATAAGCCCGACCGTTTACGGGTACCTTTTGTTACAACTATGACAAATGCGAACAATATGCTTATTGTGTTATAATTATTTAGACCTTTGAAAATAATAGTGCGAGATTTTAATCAGACATATAGCAAGAAAGTATGTGTGTTTAAAAAATAAAAATACTGAATGAAAAGGAAAAGGAAAAAATCAACAAAGTATTAAAAACTACACTAATACGAGTATATGCAATCGTATTACACGTCACGTACGTACACGTCAAATGATTTAGCATTTAGATTAATATTTATTTGTTTAATTCTTTGAATACTAGCGCTCCAAATTCAAATTCAAATTTCAAATGGAATATCTATAATTCAAAAAATTGGTCAATATTCTATATCCATAACCTCCGTTCGCTAACACCTCACCTTCTCCACAATGATTGGCTGACGGAGAACTTTTGTATTGTATTTTAACTAGTCTTTCGCTGTATCAACTTATAAACGAACGAACGAAAGTACTAAATTAACACCACCTAGAACAATGAAAGCCATGGGTTAAGGGTGAATATATATTTTAATTCATTAATTAAACCCCAGTCATTAAATTCCTGTTAAAAAGTATACATCATCCCTGCTCCTAAAATACTATAAGAGTTATTTCAAGCACGTAACAAAGTTACAGGATTTAGATATTTCGCTTTTATGTTAAAAGTTTAACAAAATTTCAGTTTTTTTTGTGTTTTTAATGATAGCCCGGAAGGCAAAAGAATCACTCTTAAGCCTCGTACTCTTTATCGACGGACTTACTCAAAACTATTTAGATTAGCTTGGTAGTTTAAAAAACTTTTCGTCGTCCCTTCACTCTTTGAAAATGCTGGGCTTCTGTCGTGTAGATTTTTAATGTATACTTATTTTGCAGTCCGTAAACTGTTATATTTTCTCAACATTAATATTTTTAGTTCTACGATTGCTGATAAAAAATCTCATTAGAACTTGTATAATTTGTTTTAAGTTTCTTTGTAACTTGGCTGCAGCGTTCATTTAATTAAGTTTCTGTAAACTTACACTAAAATTAGTGACCATTTCTTTCTAGCTAGAATTTTTTAATTTCGTAACTTAGTTTCAAATGTTTTAGTAGAAAATAAAATAGATTTGTATGGCTAATTTAGGTTAACCGTGTTAGAAAAAACTATGTTTGGGTTCTTTTTATAATATTTTTTTTCTTTTTATTGGTTATTGGTGAATATCGAGTTTGTTCCTAAAATATATGAACAACAAGAAAACGTAATATATGGGAAATATAATGGCAATAAATATGGATGAAATTTCCATATGATATTCTGATAAAATGACCTAGAGTGATTTAGTGCCAAATATTTTAAACTGCTTTATATATTCACGCATATGTGTCTCTTAAGTGGTAGGCAGAGACGTTTTGCACAAAAACATATCGCTAGCTATATTTTTTATCTATGTAATATATTGGACGGATTTATAACTTATTTATCCTATTTATTATCGGATGCATTTTCAAACTCCGTACTGATACTTAAAAGTCCTAAACAGAAAAACCCGATGTCAATGTGCCTAACGCTATCATTGAACCCAGCAACTCAATCGCACTAAAGCAAACGCTAACTCATGACTTGAAAATAACGATGCTGTCACTGATATTTACTGACAATAATAATATCACAAAAAATAGAAAAAAAATTGAAGTCATTCCAAGTCAAACCCGAAAATATATATTATTTTTTTAAAGAATTGCAAGCAGAATCCCTACTTTAAGGTTTTTGTGTTCTTCGAGATAGTGAAAGATGTGATTTTTTATAATCATTAGGCCCTTTCTCTGACTTTTTTGGGACTTGTAACATTAAGATTGACGAGGGGATAATGATGTATGTTAAAACATTTGCGGTCACTGCTCAGCTCTTACCGGTCGTTGTGTGATGTTAAAAAGCCTTTTTTTTTTAAGAAATAGGCTATTCAATGCAAGAAATTCGACTGTTGTTTTCAGAGAACGCGCTAAACTTAAATATACGATTATTGTGTTCAGTACCTTACTATTAAGCATTAAAGTCTAATTTCTAATAACGTATTTTTGG
This sequence comes from Callimorpha dominula, assembly GCA_949752705.1. Lineage (NCBI taxonomy): Eukaryota > Metazoa > Arthropoda > Insecta > Lepidoptera > Erebidae > Callimorpha > Callimorpha dominula. Next base: position 20,752,456 of record OX457005.1, read on the forward strand.
CCAACAGTATACCTCGAACCATACGTGGTGCCAGCCAGCCTTGACCAGCTGCTAGTACCAAGTGAAGTGGTGGGGAACATACGCTTCAGCCACCCAACACTGTACGTGTTCCCTGGAGGACAAGGCGACGCAGCTCTCTTTGGGATTAATGGATTTAATATGCTCGGTAAGTCCTCTTTACTTCTAAATGTTTGAAATGACTTCGAAAAGGAGGAAATTCTCAATTTGACAGCCTTCTTTTCGTTTCTATTTCAATTATTTATTGCTCTCCATATGTGTTATATGTTTCTGGTTTCAGGTTTCTGTATGTTACACGATATTTGTGCCATTTGTGAACCAATTTCAATCATTCTTTTGAATATGTCTTTAAAATTACTTCCATAGTGGGAGGAAATTAAAAAAACGAATGATAACAGTCGGGGATACAGTTCGGTGTTGTAGCTACATATCAGTTATCATCTCCATCCAAAATTTAACTACACCACTGAATAGCTAAAGGATCAAAAAATTCGAGGTGGCGATGAAGCGCCGCCATTTTGAGGTCATTTTGCTGCGGTTCGAGATTTCCACTTAGTATAACTTTTGACTCGTAGAAGATACGACGTTTGTTTAAGTTTCAATCGCCAGCTCACATCAAAATCTATCGATTGCATATATAAAACATTTACAACACACGACCGTGTCCATGACACAGCTACACCCAATTTTTTTTTTAATTGAATTGGTTGTACTCAAGGTTGGTCTCATTCAAAGTTCATCAGATGAAATTATCTACCTCTAAGGGTGGAAATTAAGGGATGAAGTATACAGTTTATAACAATTTATCATGATTGATGATGGGCCTTTTGAACTAAGGAATATTTTTAAATTATAATTTAACAGGTTCTGATGAGATAGGCGCACTAAGGATTGAGAACCTAGCAAGTAGCCATTCTCCACAGTTTTTCCTGCATTTATGGTCACTGTCACCGTTCCTAATAGTACAAGATTATAGCATTCAACCTTAAAAAAGTTTAGTGATACATCATCATCAACATCTTCCTACACTTTTCCCAATTCTCATGGGGTCGGCGCAACGTGTCACATTGCGAAGGGTTTTGGCGGCTTTTTTTAATGACCGGCTGTCTGGCTAACGTCAACTCTCAAATTCAAATTCAAATTCAAAATCATTTCAATTAAGTATATTAATAACTAATAATCATATTAATCATTTATTCAATTAAGACACTAAGTGACATTTATGAACGTTAAATTGAAGCTAGAGTTAAAATCATAGATCGGCGCAAACAGACGCCACAGCATGTACTGGATTGTCGAGGTAAATTAGGTGAAAACACCAAAATCTACTACCTGCTTGTGTCGATCTATAACTTCCAGTTTCCAAAATGCGTAGAGCCTTATGAGAAGAATACTGGCAAAGAAGCTCATGGCCACTCTTTTTAAAAGTCAGATCTTCAGGTACAATAGTGTTAGTGTTACACGAAAGGTAAACAGGATGCAAGCTGATGCCACCTGAATTTCATTTTATTGAAATGCTCCAAAAGCTAACGTACTAAAAAATAAAAATCACTCAGTGATACCGTTGAAGGTTTGAACCTATTAAACATAGAAATCATTCAAGGTGCACATCTACCTTCATTCAGTTACAAAATCTACTGTTAAAAATAATTCGTGACTGGATTAAGAGGCTAGAGTTGCAGTTGATCTCCTTGGGAATGTAGTTTTTTTAAGACGGGAAAGAAGGAAGAAGGTAAATTTGTATAAGAAAAATGGGTTTTGAGAGGAACCTAGGGTAAAGGATACCGCAAGTCTCAGATGGAGAACGGGAGTTGCTCGTAGAGGCTGGGGTCGCGTACCTCAATATCCTGTATTTTCTGTGGCTGGAGAGGCCACTAGGATAGGAGCACCAGCTGGCTATTACTGATACATGTACACAAAATTCAACCAAAGAAGGATATTTTGAAAGTTTGAATTCCTAGTAGATTAATTTAGTTAGAACAGTTGTAATTAGAAGGGGAGCCAAACCAGGGCAATCAAACTGTTGAGCATCTTACAGTGCGGTGGGTCTACCACATAATCAATACCTACCTAGTCAGAACTGGTAGCCACACGAAATGCCACTTTATCGTATATTGTAGATTCAACCCCCATGATTGTGTGACTCGCAATTAGTTGTTCTGAATCTGTTTGAACTTTGAAATCCATGTTATTCTACCGTTATAAAATCCATAAATCTTCTATGATATATGGATATTGCCCAAGTGCTAGTGGGACTCTAAATTACACATTAAAGAAAAGTTATTTCCATTATTTCCGCAAATGCATAATAACTACTAAACCCTAATTCAAGTAAGTCATAGGTTTGAGTAAAGTAGAGTGTCCTATTTACCTCACAAGTCCCCGTCGCCTTAGGCGCTGCGGAATTTTTCCGTACAGCCTCCTGGCATCGCTCCAACATTCATCTCTAAACATTGGCAAGATTACACAGCTCTCTGAATGCTGAACCTTTTACAATTTCGTTTTACGATTCTACTGTATTTTCAACTCGGCCTCGTGAATTTTGTTCAAGCGGTTGTCAAAGAGAAACTATTTAGATTTAGGCTGTGGAATTTTCTAGAACATAAACTTGAGACAATAAAGGTTTTTGACAGACTAAAGGCACGAAACGCATTTATTACTACAAGCTGCCTTTCAGTAGATTCTAATTATTATTTTTTTTATTTTCTTTTAAAAAGACAACTCCCGCATTAGGAATAATCCTGTGTCGCATGGGGCTTCACAAACATTCAAACAACGGACACAAAGAACACCCAGACTCGAGACAACTATTTGTGGATCACACAAATTTTTGTCCCGTGTAGGATTCGAACCCACAACACGGCGCGGCGTAGTGGCATGTGACCACTAAATCCATTGCGCCATCCATGCAGTCATTTGCAGTTATGAAACTCTTTGTTAAACTCTGTAAAATATTAATATTTTAGAGACTTAATTATATTAGCATTTCATTAAATTTGTCATTTTACTTAGCTATAAGTTTTCTTCTTGAATAATAAATGCAATAACAAAATGGCAAGCCGTTATTATTGTCTTGAAAATATCACTTCTAAGGCAATATTGAATAAGTGAGTACAGTTTTTCTTCTTAAGAGTCCGTATACGAAATTTTGCCAATTTAGCTGATTTACGTGGTTTTACAAACGTGATTATACAGTTAAAATACTATATTTCTATAAGTTTTTATGAACAATATAAAAGATCACTTCAATTTAGATCTAATGAATAAACCACTTTTTTACATTTATTATAAATTATGTATAATGCGAGATTGAGGTTATTTTAATCATTTCTTATTAACATATATTTTTTTATTTTTTGCTATTTTTTTTCAGAAAATGGGTTGATTTTGAACTGAAGCTTATTACTGTTGTTGTAATTTGATGAATGAGAGTTCCACGTAACCGAAATCAAAAGCAAAACTTTGTCCATTTTCTGTAAAATTTGACTAAGTTAAACATTTTTTTACTTAATTTTTTTGTATGAAAGTGGTAAAAAGTGTTACATACATTGTATAGACGACTTTTACAGCAATACATTGTAATTTTTTCATACCGTTGATACTTCAATACAGTTCGTAAATATGTGATATTCTAAATCTCTTACAGCAAAAATTTACAAACAGTCACCGGTTTGAGGTTGATTAATCAAAATTAAATAATAAAAGTAAAAAAGTGGCTCATACATTAGATCTAAATTGAAATGATCTTTTATGATGTTCATAAAAACTTACAGAAATATAGTATTTTAACTGTAAAATCAAGTCTGTAAAATCACGTAAATCAGCGAAATTGGCAAAATTCGCAAGCACGCGTCCCTTCTCCTGATCAGGCGACTATAACCTATAAACACTCGCAATCGCAAGACTAGTGTGAGTTCAACTCTTCTAGGAGCCCTTTTGCCGACTCAGACTAGAGACAAAAGGAGCCCTTTTGCCGACTGAGACTAGAGACAAAAAAACATCCACGCTTTGGAACATTCCAAGAATACCACATATACAACGCGTTACATTTACGAAGGTGCTGTCATATTTTAGTAGTATTATATATAGCTGAAAAATATGTGACCAAATAAAATGGATATTATTTCTGTTTCATTAAAAAAAAAAACTTCGGAAAATATTTTTCCTAGAGAATGTGTCTCCAAACAACATACTTATGTTGTTATCAATTTTGTGCGACATTCAACAATTTTGTTTTTTTTACCGGTCAATTTGCAAGTCTGATTTGTCACGAATTTTCCTAAAATTTTTATCGCTTTATTATTTATTCATGAGGTCCACTATACGATAAACTAACAATATCCTTGTTATCGTATGGACACCTTAAATAACTCTCCACACATTTTATAAACGAAATGCACCGCCTAAGTTACAAAAAATATACACAATTACACATCAACAAAGAGGTTGGCACACCACTTATAACTAGGCATTGTGCCAAAGAATTAGCTGTCTTCAGTACAAAGAGTCTTCCAACTTCTCTCTGAATGCCTGTCAAATTCATTTGTTACATTATTCTGAGTGTATTCCTTCCATTTGAAAGATTGTTTAAGTGTAATTGTTCTATCTTTTGTTAGAATTTGAGTTTTGTTTTACAGAGAGGAAAAGTTTAGAAGGGTTGATAATTATACTGACACCCAAACCATCGCCTATTAAAAAAAATTAAACTCGGATATATATTGCAATCCCGATCACCTTACCTCTAAATTAATAGGTATTCACTTCATGCTATATTTCAAATGAAATTGTTTTTTACAGAAAATTATAACACGACCCAAGTATCTTAAAATTGTACTTAATTAATATAATGAAGTGTTTATGAAGTCCCTTAGTCAAAGGCATAGCTGCAGGCAAAAGCTGGTATAATAATGATATACTGGTAACACTAAAATGTATTCAAAAAGAGCGAAACGTCGATTAAATCTCACAAAAACAGGTCGCTTAAATCGTACACTTTCTTAACAATTTAGATGAAAAAGAGTCTTAAATCTAACAAATAAAGTTCCTATATGTACAGCCCCACACAACTACTTTACCAATGGCATTTTTCCGCAACAGTGAAATATCAACAGTGAAATCAAAGTTTCGTTCGTTTCGTTTCGTTTGTGACAAATCAAATCAAAACCATTTATTTCAATTAAACCAATAATAGGTATTTTTGAATTGTCAGGAGTAGGAGTCAGTCAGACTAAGTCAGTCGTGAAGCTAGTTGCCGGTTCCAATACGTAGATCCTATGGAGAAGATCAGGCAAGAAACTCCAAGGACACTCTTTTTCAAAATGTTTTTTTACAAATTTCTGGTTACATTGCTTATGAGCGTAAATGAAATGTGAGGACAATGTAACGTACCTATTATTCTAGAATATAAATAGACGCGCTAATTACTACTATACATATTTAAGTAATAGCAGTCCGGAGATGACCAAAGTAACACTCTAGGGCCAATGTTACCCGAACATACTATAACGGATTGATACAACCTATTCGATATTGCAGATAAATACCTCGTCTACATTACATCTATTATCTACTCGCTTTTATAACAAACTTCTTAGAACATACAACCTACTTTCATTATTGAAACGTTTCCTACCTGACAGCAACATAGAGCCTCAACAAAGTGCCATACAAACAACCCATTCCATTAAGTCTAGTCAAGTGACGTCACAGCAACAGTACCCAGACGTGTCGTGTTACTAAGTCAACACACAGAGGCGCTGTCAAGTCTGCTTTGTCTAAATAGCGGTCGAGCTTCAATAGACGGGTTGGAAACTATATACCGCTGTGAATAATGTGCCTACTTTCACATACAGCAAATGTGGCAGTGCCATCTAGCTAAAATAGCCCGAACTATGTACTGACTACTGATCTTGTATCGCGCAACGAAAGTTTTCATGCTAATCAGATTCATAATACACCGTTTGACCGTCGTCGCCAGGTCCGAGTATCTTTTTACCTTGAAAGAACATAACACCTTGTTTCTCCATAATGTAGAAATATTTTCATTATTTTTTAACTTATTAAGTGATTTTTTTTCTAAAAATAAGAAAAAGTTTGCTTAGCTTAGTAATGACAATTAAACTCACAACTTAATTTAACTGCCCCCAGAGCTCGCTGAGTGTCATGCTTGATGTTTTGTGGTCACTGTAGTTAATCCAAAAGTATAACTGTTGTAGCTACAGTGCCAATGTGGTTCGCAGTAACGTCTTAACAGGAAATATAAAAGAAACAGTAAACGTGCCTGCCTTAAAAATACTAACTGAGGCAATCTAATGACACCTCATGTATGAAAATCTTTCAAACTTTTTAGGCTGTACACCGACATACATACGATCGAAAACCATTACAGCCCAACTACCGAAGGAGGGTCTTTCGACAATCGGGTAAAAACATTAAAATACCAGTAGTACAACATTCTAGACCCACATTATACTACTTTAAACAACACAACTAAAGCTCGCTCCTCATAGTGCTTCTATTTTGTTTTGTCCAATAAAAGCGACATAATCCTAGTCTTTGTTCATTAATTACATCGCCGCACGTTAAGCCCTTTCCGATGAACAAAACATTTACACAGACTTCGATGTTAGGACCCCGTTACTGTAAACCAGTCACGTGCAACAACAGCTTACTCTGTTTGTTGAACAATGGGTTTTAGGGACGTTTTAAATAGAAACAACACATTGTAATACACTTGGGAATCAAACCGTAAAATACGTATTATTCATTCAAAATAAGAACAATAAATCTGAAGATACATGTGATTTCGATTTTGGATTGGAACGATTTTGGAATAGTGTTGAATTTTTGCTTCCGGAAGACCATGTTAGTGGCATTGTGAGCGTTTATGGGTAGTTGTAACGGCGCGGCATCAAACTGAATAGTATAAAAATATATCAATTCTGTTTTAAGCTATCCCACCCCACTGGCCTGGCCATGCGTCGGTACTCAGTATGAAGAGCTGTTGTCCACGTCCCTTGTTTTCAGACTTCACAAAGCGTTTGTGAACAGGAGAATGCGGTAGTAAACTATCAAGTCAAATCGGTTCCTCTTTACTAAACGACAAAACGGTAACTTCTGAAGAAATTTGTATTAAATAATGAGCTATGACGTCATACCTAACTATTGTCCAATCTTTTACTTTTAATATTTGGTTTAACAAATAAAAAATAATAACAAACTTGAATATAGTAACAAATATAGTTTTGCACAGATTTATGTCATACTAAATTTCATGTAGATTGTTAAACAATTTATTTAACGATAGGAAACTGCCCTGTTCTAAAACAAGTTCGTTTCGGCAAGCAGCCATCTATAGGATGATGGTGTTTCGCTAGTTGGGTGCAAATCAGGGTCAAATTCGAACAGAATTCTGCTTACCTTCTCAATGTATGGTCACCTGCGTTAATGGTGCTATTAAGTTTAAATATATTATTATAATGCCATTTGCTAACTTCTGAAACTAAAACAATTTATCTTCTACGATCAAAGTGATACGCATAGTACTCGCTCTATGACTACTTACCACGACCTGCGTATTGGCAACCTTTAAAATTGTGAACAAAACTTGTAATGCGAATCTCACGGTCAAAAGTTTGAGTCCCCCGGTTGGGGCAGTGGTTCCCATCCAATAGCGCTCTTTCGAAGTTACTCACAAGAAAAATACAAGTAGTACTACAGTAGTAGCTGTATATCACCGTGATGCTGGACGAAGGGAATACCCACCCACACCCAATAAGGTGTTGTCTGCCAAGGGGCAGGCCTGTCTTCTAAAATTATTTGTTTCTATCAAGTGTCTAGTTATAGACTCCCGACGCTGGTAGACGATTGCTTTTTCAAAAGAGATTTCCACTTAAACATTAGCTGTAAGCCTTGTGAAACATTCCTAGATAGTAGAAATAGATTACACAGAGCAGGTGTTAGCGCAAATAGGAAATGTGCATCGAGCCCGAATGCCCCTTCAATTTATTTTTCAATCAAGAGCCCATCGCGCTCCCACGTGATTTTATCGAGTTTGTTTATCTTGCCGTGTCAATATTTGCAAAGCAGAATGGTTTTCAAGCCGGCTTATGGACGTTAAATAAAGTTTTAATTACTTTGATCACATATTTTTCTGTATTAATCGCTCTATTTATTTCTATAGAGACTTAAAAAATATATGTCGTTGGAGCAGTTACAGCTCAGCCCTTTTTCTGCTGCTTTTATTTTTATTTTGAAACGTCTTCTGTTCTCTTGTTTCATGATCATCGTCTTTTCCCTTCACTCTCGTTAACTAAATTATTCCTTCCTTCTGCAGTGGGCTTTCATATTTCAACTCTTTTATTACTTGTTTTAACTTGCCGATTTCATATAATCATATCGCAATCAGATGGATCATATTTAGGTACAAAATTGCCGTGCCTTTCTTTTTTTTTATGGTATAGGGGGCAAACGAGCAGACGGGTCACCTGATGGTAAATGACTACCGCCGCCCATGGCCACCTATAATTCAAAGAGTCACAAGTGCGTTGCCGCCCTTTAAGGTGGGAGTTGGAGAAGAGGGGGAGGGGGGAAGAGGGGAGAAGGGAAGGACGGGAATAGGGGAGAGGGAGGGTTAGGGCCTCCGGTAACCTCACTCACGCGGCAAAATGCAATGCAAGCATTGCTTCACTACCGGTTTTCTGTGAGGCCGTGGTATCGAGCGGAGTCGAGCCGGCCCATACGTGCCGAAGCATGGCTCTCCCACGTAAAATGCCTTCTCTAACTCTTCAAATTTCTAAAGCTTAGCACTGAATTATTTTTCTATATTCTGAATAAACTTTTAATTAAAAATTATGAATAAATAAATAACTGCTACATTAATTAGTTAATATTCACATCGCAAATATCGATAAAGTTTCATAAAGAACCAATCAACCGCGCTGACACTCAATAAAGAGCCCTTTAAACTTATTTTATATCAACGCATTGGAAATGAGGCTGAAATCGTTCAGTGAAAAGCAATCGGCTGAACGCATTGATACGTAAGAATAATTAAAAGCTACACGGAACAATGCCTTCACGCTAAAGCCTCATTCACACACAACAAGCCAAAACATGATTTAATTTCACTGTTGGGAAAGTGCATAATCATTAACTGATAGAACTCAGAATTTCAATGTTGACATCTTTAGATTGATGAATTCAAAAAATCATGAAAAAAATAAGTAGATGTGTTAGGTCAATTACAAAAACAGATATGTGTAGTGTGATTAATGAATTATTAGAATAAGATAGAAAATTATACTATTTCAATCAAGAATACACCTTAGAGAAGAGTTAAAAAGAAGTTCGTAGTTATTTCACTTTTCACTTAAATATGTAATCGAATCCTTTGTAAACGGAGTAGTAAGAAAATTTTTAAGAATATTGTAAATATTGCAGTTTTATATTAAAAATTATCTTATTAAATCATACACAGGTATAAGTATTCAAAGAAATATTCCTAATTAATACTTTCTTAATTTTAATTCTATAATAATTACCTGATACTAAAATAACAAATTATTTCACTTTGTTTTATTATGTAGAGGTCTTGAATGGCTCCATACTGAATTCGCTCACTTTACCGGTATCGACATGTACACGAATGTATGCGCGAGTTAATCAAAAAGAGAACGACGATCTTTTATCTCTATCATTTTCATTAGTTGGAGTTAGCTCTTGGATTGCACCTATTCTAATCACGAAGTTATTTCGGTTTTTGTTGAAAACTCGAAAAACGTAAATTTTGAATTCATTCAATTTATGATTGCCTAGGACTTATCGCACCTTGAGTGCGATAAGTCCTAGGGCAAGTGCTTCTTTTTTTTATACCACCACCTAAGATAGAAAAATAAGAAGAATTGTATTGGGAAGCTATAAAAGTTGGAGAGTATATTCTCGACCCAGATCATAACACTATTTGAGATATGATTTGAGGAGGAGTAGATCAATAGTCCCAAACGAAGATATTATTATTTTATTCGTTTGAGAAAAGTGTAGTCATATTTAAGAATGTTTATGTATGCACTAAAATTGTTGAGTCAGTCAAAAAGCAAATGGATTTTGTTAAAGAAATATTTTTTCAAAAGTATACCATTTCCAAAATCCATTTCCTTAAAAAAATGCTTTTCCTTCAGTTACAGTCAAAATTTCGTTGACGTTGTGAAATAGTTGAGTCAGTCAGAAAAGAAATACATTTTGGAATTGTTTTTTCTCAATTTTTATTTCCTTTTAAAAAATGGTGTAGGTAGCTTAACTTTTCTGAACTACGTATTACCAATTATTATGGCAATTTCAATGATAAAGAGCATGTGGATTTAAAAATTAATGATAAAAGTATTCGTTTTGAGCTTCTTAACAAGGTAATTAAAAGGTTTCAGAATAACTTTATGTTGGCCCTATTTGTCATTACAATTTACAATACCTACGTCACGTAATATGAACAAAATCTGTTTGTCAGTAAAATATTCCGTTCGGAAAAGCTAGTAAATAGAAATTTCGCTTCAATGAACGAGTTGTATTGTAAAGCAGTCTGTTTAGACATCGTATTTGCGAATGTGCCCGGTTTTGCTCCATACATAGTTTATGCAATCATTTCTATTCTAATTTGAGTATGCAATTTACTTTACTATTAGATTCGTGAAAAACATGTTAGATATTGAACCGTTTTAGTGAAATAGAATTGGTGAATATATTTTTGATTAAAAATAAAGATGTAACGAAATACAAATAAACTTCATTGGTATAAAAATATCTCTGACGTTAGTTTCTTTATTCGATGTTATAGCAACTACAACGGTCTCACCGAATCATTTTAAAACATCCTAAGGTTGTCTGGAAAAGATTGCATTTAGCAATAAGACCACCCTTTGTACATTATCTGTTTGGCATAATTATATATAGGTACTATAGAACAGCCCGTTAGTCGAATTTCGACTATACTCGTACACCTAATTATTTTGTATTATTTCATTGAACTTAAACTGTCATTGTTTAGACTTATCTACCATGTCAGGTCTGGTACTGGATGGTGTTGTCGCTTTCACATTTTTTTTAATTTGTTACATATTGTTTAAAAATGTTAGCTTCTTTTATATACTTATAAGCTTTAACTATTTTAAATTTCACGTACCTCGTTCGTGAAAGTTTCTTAATAATGCGTACAAAGAATTGTCGTATTAATCACGTATACAAACCGCTTTTGTTTTATTAATATCCTTAATATAAAGTTACAATTAATTATATGGCTTGAGATCCGTAGTAAGTGAGGTGTTACTACAGCTACATAACACATATAGTGATTAAATTGTAACATTGCATGTAAATAGCCCGTATATATATATATATGAATTAATTAGTCTTATAATCACAGTAAATAATAGTCATTATTAAATATATATATATACATATATACAAGAATTGCTCGTTTAAAGGTATTAGATTATGTAAAAATGTCACAATTTGCGCTTTAGCATTTTTAGTTTCTTTCAGACTCACAATGCAATAGCTACTGCCATTGATTAGGAACAAAATCTGCCAATAAAACTTACAGCCGCTCTGACTGACGTGTGTCTACAACCAACAAAAGAGACAAATCACGGATTAATATTAGATGAATGATACTTCTACAGCAGTTCCACTGTAAGAATGGTGTACAAATAAACTGTTATCTATCTATCTGAATTTTTCAAATATTAATACATATTTGAAATATTCAGATACAGAAGAGGACATAAAGTACATTTCATTCAAAAAGAAAGAAGAAAATAAAATACTGTTTCCTAAAGGATACCTGAATTGATTAACAAAATCTAAAATCACGTGATAGATATTTTATTACTTGTAACGAAAAACCAATACTCAAAACAATTTATAGTTCCTGTCAGTAAAGCGTTTAGCAAACCATGAAAGAATATCGCAAATCAATAAATCTATTGTTACGTTTAACGGAATGGGGCTCAAATGCCGAGCCGAATGGTGAAATAATCTATTTATTAATACGTGAGGAGAATTTTTTCTACGCATTTTGACAGGAGTTTGAAATTTAGAATACCAACTTAGTTTATATGTAGGAGTTCAGAAATTTAAAATTTTTAAACAAAATGTGCTATAAAGTTAGAAATAATGTGAAAACGGCTACATAAAGCTATAGGGGTTCAGTATATATTTTGACCTGTCATGGTACAAAAGTTTATACAGTGCTAGCATAAATAACATAAACGAAAAAACCGCAAATTTGAAAAACTCCCCAATCCTTGAAGTTTAAACCTGATTTTCTATAAATAAAATGTACCGTTCTGAAATCTTCGCCATTCTCTTATAGAGTTTTTTTTTGTGCCTGTCCTAGTAATATTGTTTCCCTACGGGGATTGCTTAAAGTTGGGGCAGACTGCGGGCGGGGCTCCGAAGAGGTGCGCGAATTGCGTGAGGCCGCTCGCCGAGCCACCATGGCTCGTTGGTCGTCCCGGCTGGAGGCTCCACGTGCTGGCTTTGCCGCCGTGGAGGCGCTCCATCCGGTCATCGTCGAGTGGGCAGGGTGGCAGCACGGGACCCTTTCCTTCCGACTGACGCAAGTTCTTTCCGGGCATGGCAGCTTCGGGAAGTACCTGCACTCGGTTGCTAGGAGGGAATTGAGTCCCGCCTGTCACCACTGCGACTGCAGTGAGGACTCGGCTCAGCACACGCTGGCGGTTTGCTCCGCCTGGGCGACGCAGCGTCGGGTCCTCATTGCCGTCATCGGAGGAGATCTCTCGCTACCGGCCGTCATACGCTCCATGGCGAGAGGAAGTTTACCGCGGTCGCGACCTTCTGTGACGAAGTCATCTCGCAGAAGGAGCCGCCACCCCGCCCCGCCCGCTGTCTATCTCAACCATTACTGTCAAAGCCTGCACTACTTCTCATCGGTTTCAATATCCCAATACACTCTCAACTGGATATTTCCAGACTTTAGAGATAACCAAATTGCATACCTCCTTAAAGTTGCTGATTTAATAAAAGGCTTATGTTCTACAACTGGTTATAATTATTTTCGTTTTCTTATATTTTCAGTTGACGGCGGTTTCTCCCGCAAAGCTTGCTGGTGGGATTTCGCCCGTCACTTGGACAGACTTGATGCAGTCCTGTTCACCAGGTTGAACAACTGCTCAGTCTCCGGCATGGCGTCGGTCTTGCGCAGGAAGGCTGACGCCACCGTATACCCACAGATTGGACATTTCTTCTGTAACTTAGAAGTAAGTCTTTATTGATCTTTTCGTAGTTCTTCCATAGGTAAAGTACACAGCCAAAACCAAATGTATTCGACAAAAACGATTAATTTTTTTAAATTTTCGTTGAAAATTCAACGAAATTTTACCGTCCGTACGCAAAACGAATCGTTTCTTGTTTATTGGAACGCCGCAATAGTCGACTTCAGTAGATGTGTCATGTTCCTATTTACTACATAGAAATACAAAATAATATAAATAAATTTTAATACCAGCATATATTACGGATGCCAGGAATCGAATCTTTGTTCGTCCGCAACAGTGCGCTGGTTACTCTGTTTTGTTACTAATGATAACAGATAAAAATATTGTTGATTACTTTTCAATTTTTTAGTACAGATAATTTTATATCTCATGGTAATAATATAGATACGAATTTACATATGTTTTTTTCTTGCTGGCCGTGTTTGCGTACCCCGTTATAGTTGGTTACGGTTATAATGATGTGTGTCTGTGTGTGGACTGTATCTTGACTATTTTATTTTTTATTTTATTTATTCATATGGGCTTCAAAATAAAACACCAATCTTCGAGTATTTTGCTCGACGAGCTTGACACTGTCTGAAACAGATTGGACTAAAGTATTTTATTATGATTTAGTAAAATGTTTAATTTTAGTTATTTATACATTAAGGTAGCAAACAACTATTATGATAAGCGCTTACCGTAACCTACGAACGTATACAACGCCAGGAATGCCACGCGCTTGTTATCTTTCTTACATAACCCTGTTTGTATATTTTTTTAAAGAACCCCAAATGCATGCAACCCCTTCAAGCATGCCTTTTTATGTTTTAGGTACTTTAAGTTATTATAATATTTCATACAGCAATAGTTCTTGGTTATCTATTGAATGGCAGGCACTGGCGCCTCGTAGACGCCTCACCCAAGGTTGACACTTTACACTGCATCGACACACTTGGTTGAATATTGCTTACTGGTTTTATCATAGAACTAACAATATATTAGATACGAACACTCTTAAATTTTGGCACTGATTCTGAAGCAGTGAGTGACACAAAACTGAGCAAAAACGCAATTAGATAATTATTTTCCCGCTCAGTATAAATATTTGTAGGCATGAATGTGTCTATTTACATTGGACTAGACTTTTCTTTGTATTATAATTATGTATGTATTTATAAAAAATATATCTAGGTATGTTTATCCCTTGTCTACAGCTAATAGTGCAAGCTATGCTTAGTTTGGGTCCAGAAATCGTCAACATGTCCCAAACAAATTAGTTACTAGCTGACCCGCGCAACGTCGTCCGCGTTTGTAAATTTTCCTCTTTTGTGCAACATTTTTTATTGATGCTCCGCTCCTATTAGTTACAGCGTGATGTTATATAGCCTATAGCCTTTCTCGATAAATGGGCTATCCAACACTTAAATAATTTTTCAATTTAAACTAGTAGTTCCTGAGATTAGCGAGTTTAAACAAACAAACAAACTCTTCAGCTTTATAATATTAAGTATAGATTATTTAAATAGATTAATTATGAACTTACTACGTCTAGTACGGTCACTGATGCATTTAGTATTAACTTTCAATCAGTGGGTCGCCACGCTGCACCACACACGTTTACTTGGTAGTATTTTTACGGAAAGTAATAGATTATATTAAAATCATTGTTAGCGTTTTTATGACTGTGTCGACCACCATACGTGGGGAGATAACGTCTTTTTTAAAAAAGGTAAATATATTTAACTTTTAGGATATATATACATTTTATTTACGGTATTAGTGATAGTGATAATATGGTATTTGTATTGACGGCTGTTATTTTTATGTTTATGTTATTTTGGTCGACATTTATTTAAATTTTTGATGGTTATTTCATTGCCCAGTATAACGTGAAATGTCATTGTTTAAACTTGCATAGCATGACAGGTCAACATAATATATATACTAGGCTGATGTAGCTTGATTTTTAGTGTAGCCGATGTCACGTAATTTTTAAATTTGTAACACATATTACTTAAAAATGGTAGCTTTTCTACATAAACGTTCGCGAAATTTTCTTAAAAGTACATACAAAGAGTTCTCTTCACATATTCAGGATGTTACACAAAGGTGTGGTAAAATTTTAGAATCTTTATCCGTAGCCGAAAAATAATTAATTTAACTTAAAAAGGAAATGGATTAAGATTATTTTTTTTGGAAATTGCTTCAAAGTCGCGCATATTTTTAAACAACGTATTATGAAGGCTCATGTCGATTTAAATGATTGTATTTATTATTCTTTTATGCAGACATTTGCAGAAAAATTTGGACATTCCTTCAACATCCTTGATAAATTTAAATAACCACAGTTTAATTAATGTCAGCCTTTCTCTTACGAAATATAAGATTTATTGGTCAATGTTCAAGTTCAACCTGTCAGATTCAATAAAAGTTTTGTGTATTAAAAATCACGAATCATTATATTAATACGTGAAGAGAATTCTTTGTACCCCTTTTTAAGAAAATTTCGCGAACGTAGTAACGTGAATTTTATAATAATTACACATTATATATAGAAGAAATGCAGATGGCTAAAATTGTGAAACAATATTTGCTATAAAATTTTAAAAAATTGCAAAAACGGGTACATAAAGCTATGTGCCCAGTATATATTTTGGCCTGACATGGTACAGAAGTCTATACAATGCCAGGTCAAGTAATATTGGCCAAATGAAATAAACCATGGTCGACCACCACACGATCTCTAGTTTTCATAAAACCGTTAGCGCTTTACGTTTTTACGGAGTCTAATATACGGTCCTAAAACATGAACACGGCTTTCTGTAACAGCCTGTGTAGAAGATTATATAAAACATTTAAATAATAGAACACGAATAACGGGTTTTGAGTACCTATACGGCCAGCAAAAAAAAACGAAATGAAAATTTGTATAATATCTTTGTGGTTTTATTGCCATGGGATACTTTTAAATTTTTTTTATACAGATAATTTCATTTATTTATTTATTTTATTTTATTTTTAAATTGAAAAGTAATTAACAATATTTTATTTGTTATATCGTAATAATGATTAAATAGAAGTTTTGTAGAATTGTGCGGTTTTTAACTGCAATGAAAACATTGAAGTATTTTGTGAAAATAAATATAATTAATAATGTTAAGATTGTATTCAACTTTTCGTCTAGGTTTTTAGTATGGATTGAAATGTGTTTTACACTTCAATATGTCATGTAATTATTTAAGCAATAGGACATTTGAATGTCTAACTGCATAAATAGTGTAGTTGAGTTGACAGTTACACTCAATTAACGTTTGACCATTAAGTCAAATAACTTACTTCTTATTAAATTACAAAACACGTCCTTCAGAAATTCGTGTCATTTTACAATCTTTCATGTTATACATTGGTATCTTTGAATAGCTTTCTTTTTAACCGACTTCCAAAAAGGAGGAGGTTCTCAATTTGTCGGAATCTTTTTTTTTTATGTATGTTCACCGATTACTCGAAGAGCCCTGAACCAATTTTGAAAATTCTTTATTTGTTTCAAAGGGTATAATTAATTCAAAGGGAATTCAGTCGAACGGTTTCTTAAAAATTAACAAATATCTAAAAATTGTTCGTTTGCTCCGAAACATCGCTGTCTCATTGGAGCAGTGCGTTTAGTTGGCCTACCCATATTATATTTAAACAAAATACATCTACTTTCCACTAAAAAGCACATTGAAGTCGGTGATATATTTTTTTTAAAAAGATAATTATAATGACTGCTTTGACAATTAATTTGAAAACAAAAATGTAAAAATATTAACATTTCAATATTTTTCAAAAATGTTTAGTCTTATTATACTACACATAATTTAATGGTGACTGTTCAATAAGTTTTTTAACCACAGGCATTGTACCCTATTACAGGAGCGTCGTGTTCTCGCGAGTCCAGATGGCGACAAGGATTCTGATCCATTACTAGTATCCCTAATCCAAGAGGGTTCAGATATGATGGCCGATTTGCGCCATATCAACCTGAAACCACAACACTGTTACCGCAATCCAGAGCCTATCAACTTGTATCACAAAGTTGGACATGGTAATTATGTTTATAGCTATTTTGAAGCGGCGGTAGCATAATATTACTGACGTCATTTTTCAGTTCAAAAAGCTGTAGGATTGCACCCCACCCAGTAAACTGTACGAATTCAACTATAAGCGTACGAGTCGTGAAGGTTAAAAAACAATTTTATAATATTATTACATACATACATACATAGATATACACTCACGCCTTTGTCCCCGTAGTTAGAGAGGTATTAAACACCCACTTTTTGCCAACTATAATTTCGTCCATCTTACGTAATAGGGGGCAAACCTAATGCCGTCAATCGGGCAGTTTGGGAATTAAATATAGGTAAATTGCGAGAATATTGAAAGAAAAAGGTAGGTAATAAAAAAAAGCAATAAAAGGAAGAAGATACGGATGGATTGTAAGTAATAGCTCGAGCAGGTCTGGGTCGCACACCTGTCACCTGTCAACTGAGTGTTGCCAGGAAACCGAGCCCTCTAACCACAAGTATATACTAGTAGTACTGATTAGTCGCGGTCTTCTGAAGGGTGGAGGTAATAGCAATGTTGGGTACCTTCAATTCAAGTCTAAACCTTGAACAGATATAAAGTTTATTACATAAAAAACCTATAAACTCCTGGCAACGGCCCTCCCGCTGAAATACATATCTCATAAATTGTATGTACCCGCTTTTTTTCAATGATTTTATCAAAGAGCAACTAAAGTTTAAAGGTACAATTTGAACATATTTTAGGTAACAATAGTTAGTATAGCTAGTTTCTTTATTATACATACACGAATTTTAACTAAACATTTTGTTTCATTACAGGAACCTTAGACATGTACGTACTAAATCCGTCCAAGGATTCAAAATACGTTCGTGAATTTCTCAAGAGGTGGCACAACAGTGAACAAAAACTTTTCGAAGGCGCCAGTGCATCAGGACAATTCAATTTCCCGATACCCAATTTAGTATCCATATGTGCGTTACTAGTGTGGCGTCCGGCCAACCCTGACGATACGATAACCAGGATAATGTTCCCGGGATCAACGCCCCAACATAAGATATTTGAGGGCTTAGAAAAACTTAAACATTTAGAGTTTCTTCAATACCCTACGTGTACAGGACGTCAAATAGCAACGGCAAAAGCGTCAGTAACTACCATAACAACTACAGCTACGTCAACAAAAACTGCAACTAAGGCAACAAAAGTTAGCAAAGAAAAAAGTGTAATTGCCGAAAAAAAGAAAGATGAAAAAATTATGGAACCTGAACCTCCTCCAAAAGATATGAAATCTGAAGACACAAAGAACATCATAGATAACAAACTCCTCAATGAACTAGTAGACGGTGATGATAAAATTGAGTCCGTTCTATGTGACACTATAACTGCAAGATTAGAAACAAAATTAGATGATAAGATTGCTCAGTACGAGAGCACTGTGATAGATGGTTTACCTAAGAAGAAGGAAGTTAAAAAGAAGACTGTAGAAAAGAAAATAAAACGTATTGATAAGACTGATGAAGCTAAAGACTCTTTAGTTAAGACCGAACTTAAAAAAGTTGATGCTGAAATAAAACCAAAAGTTGAAAAGAAGAAGGTAGACACTCGAAAATTTGATATGACATCATCAGTGACTAGAAGTAAAGGAAGTCATCGTGCTACACGAACTGTTTCTGAAAAAAAGACAGTTGTGGCCACCGTAGACAAAAAATTAACTACAGAAGATAAAAAATCACCTCCCACAACACCTAAGAAATTACTAGATACAAAAACAACTACAACTGTAACAGGAGTTAAGGATAAAGTAAAAGTTAAAGCAAGAAGACTAAGCCCTGGAAGTACTTCTGCTAAAAGCACTAAAGAAGCAAAAAATCGTATGGTTGTTGAATCAAAATACAAGCAATTATCACCAAAACGCGACACATCAGCAAAAGCAATTGAGAAAAAAGAAACTAAAGCCAAACGTGAACCTATTTCACGTCGACCTAGACCTCTGTCGTCACCGGTCAAAGGGCTTAAGACTATGAAGAGCCCTTCTAAATCTATTAAAGCCACAAAAAGCGATATTTCTAAAATAAAAGGACTACAAAGAGTAAACTATGAAGATATCCTAAAAGAAGCAAAGAAATCAGATGAAGATACGTCAAAATCTCTTGATGATATTAAACAACAAGAGTTAGACGAAAGAGAAGAACAAGAAATTGTAAGAGAAATTGAAGCAGTATTTAACAGAGACATTGAAACTGAAGAAAAAGTAGAGTTCGTGGGACGATCTGATATAGAAAAAATAACATGCATGATTGATGACACAAAGACTGAGACGACTGCCGACGGTGAATTTGAGGAAGAATATCTTATTATAGAGAAAGAAGAAGTAGATCAGTATACAGAAGACTCAGTTGTTGACCGTGAGAGTAGTCATGAGCACGAAGATGAACTCCAAAAACATGTTAAAGACAAAGAAGAATCAGAGAAGAAAAAAGATGTAACAGTCTTGGAGGTAGAAAATCCTGAAGAAACGCGAGTAAAGATTGAAGTTATAATTGAAAAAGAATTAAAACAAGTGGAATCTAAAGAACACTCAGTAAGTCTTGAAGAAAAGCAAGACATTAGCAGTGAGAAGAAAACATCAGATAGTAAAAGCATTCCAAAACCGAAAGATTCTCTTGAAATGCAGGTTCAAGAGTCTCAGCCGGATGAAAAAATGTCCACTACTATCGAGTCTGGAGCTACGACAGCTCCAACTTTGCCTGAAGATGAACGAATACCCTTAGACGATATCAAAGAAGATCAACCAATAGAAGAAAAGCATATACAGGAGGAGACAAAAGAAATAATACTACCACAAAGCCTAGTAGACACAAAAATAGTATCCCTAGAAAAAAGTCCCAAACTTGAATCAATACCTGCACCAGTAAGAGAAATTGTAAAAACTCCAGATGAAGTAGCCGACTTACCTTTACACGAGGTTGTTGACTACAGGACATTTGAAGACAAAAAAACACCAGAAGAAGAAGGAATTCAGTGTAAAATGGATGAAATCAAAATTCCTAAAGACCTGCCCATTTCAGACCAAAACGCAGCTGTTCCTTATCGAATCAAAACTGTCGAAGATGATGTAGTTGTCAAAACTGTACAACGTGCGTCGCATGCTGAGTTAGTGACTGTAACACCAGGATCTGCACCTGAATCGCCAATGTATCATGAACAAATGAAAGTTCCAGCTATTCTCGATAAAGATTTACAAACTGTTAAGGAATACGATGATACTGATTATAATTATGGCCAATTTACGGAAAAATTAAGAGAAACCCATATCACCACAATAGATTCACCTATCAAAGATGACATTATTGTTATCGAAGAAGTTCCGTGTATGCCCGAGAAAATTCCATCTATACCCGAAGATGTTGAAAAAGAGATCGAGGAAGCGCGCAAGTTAGAATTTGCAGAAAAACCTCCAGTAAGTCCAAAGGATGTTGAAAAAATAGTCGCTGATGTCGCCGAGGTGCTAAAATCAGACAAGAGCTTGGAAGAAATAATGGCTGAAAAATCCCCATTGCTAAGCAAGTCACCCGAAGTTTTCAATAAAATGGAAACCACTATCAGTACCATTGAAGCAACAAAATTGCTGTTATCAAGTGAACAAGAAATCCAGCACGACTCTCATAAAGAAATTGATAAAACTAAGGCCTTACCATCTAAAACTGAGCACGATATTACTGATACCTTGCAGAAAGAAGCTTCTCCAGTAAGATCAATAGCATCTGAAGATATAAGTGAAGTTTCTGATAAAACTGTTCTCAGTGAAAGCAAAAGGATTAAAAGAGAACTTTTAAATGAAAAACCGGCACAAACGCTGGTAGGTTCATCAGATACAATTGTATCTGATCAAGCGATACAAGAAAAAATAAATACTGAGTCTCCAGATTCCATCCATGAACATACCGAATCAGAGAAGAGAGTAACCACAGCATTAGAATCGGCAAAAACACTAGAAAAATTAGAAGAGAAAATTGCAGATTTAAAAAAGAAACCTCCTGTTGAAACTGAAATTAAGGAGGTTGACCAAAAATCAGATGCAAAAGAAATTAGTCCAGGCAAAGAAGTAACCCCTAGGAAAACATTATTACAAAAAGCTGAAACCGAAGCGGAGAAGGTTGTTGGAAAAGTTTCAGCTTTCAAAGATGAAGTTTTTGGATTCTTTAGTAAAAAATCAACTGATAAAAAAGATCCCAGTCCAGAAAAAGATTTACCTGATCGAAAAAAAGATATTTCAAGTAAGATTTCTGATACCGACTTACTCGAACGCAGTGAAAAGGACTCTAGCCCAGTCAAATCTCACCATGAGGTGACAACTCCTATTAAAATCGATAGAAGCACGCTTGACCAGATTAAACCAGACAGTATAAGTGCAAGTGAACTGGAACAAAAAAAACCCACTTTGATTTTCAATGAAGACGAAGAATTGTTCATTGCTGAACAATTGAAAGACTATGAACCTTCTGGTCAACCTGAAGAACATACATTTTCTCAGTTAACTACTATATCTGAGAAAGGAACTCTAATAAAAAGGAAAACTACAATCACCACTATGATTCAAGAATATTGTAATATGATCATGACGGTAACAATGTATAAAATCACGTATTTAACTACTGAAGAGGATGAGCAGCTAGATGGTAGTAAAACTAGTAGAAAATTTAGAAAGATTTCTCTTGCCCATCAAAAACCTAAACCTAGCCTTGATGCTGAAAAAGAACTACCCACCAGCCTACTACATGCCGAGGAAAAAATGCCACACCCAGTTCCGAAACAGGAAGAATCTAGCCCTAAACCTAATGAAAAAATGTTGAGCCAGGTTGTAAGTGCCAAAATGTCTACTGACGAAATAACTAGCCCGCTACCTAGTCAAAAAGTGCGTAGCAAGGTGCCTGGTGAAAAAGAACTTAGTAAAATACATCATGAAAAGTCACCAAGCCCAATACGAAGTGATGAAGCTCCTTGCTCAGTGTCAAGTAAAAAGTCAGTTTTTGATAATGAACAAGGTATAGAGGAACAGCTTAAAGGTTTTAAAATTTTTGGTAAACCAGAAGAACAAACTTCTACACAAACAGTAACTGTAACTGTGGAAGATGTTGTTATTATCAGAAAAATAATAACAAAAATCGTGATCGAGGAATATTTTAATATTACAAAAACTATAGTTCAATACAAAATCATTACATTAACAATTGAAGAAGACAAAAATCCAGACGGATCTACAACAAGTCGAACGCACTGCAACGTCTCACTGTCTAAGGATAGGCCCAAAATTTCAGAGCTTTTACAAGAAACCAAAAAGTCTAGTCCCTTTGGACTCAGTAAAGAAGAACTAACACTCTCCCGCAGAGAAGACTATGTTGATAAAGACGACTTTTTAGTTATAAATAATGATCTACTGGGTGTAGGTCATGAAGTTACCGAATTCTCACAAACGAAGGAGTCGATAAAAGAAAAACTTGCAATCACCATCGATAACCAACCACTTGGGCGTGAAATATCTGAAGCCATTCTCAGTAAAGGTTCTGAAAAAGAACCTAGTCCAGAGAAAAAAGCTCAGACCGATAAAGTGGATCAAGGAACCCTTACAAAAGGTGATCATTCACCAGCAATAGTATCAAAATCATTCACTATTTCGACAGAATCTTTTGAACACCCAGGAGATAATATTCCAAGTCCTGAACTTGTTCCAGACTCAGTTGATATGATTAACGACAAAGAAATTGTAGACGCTAAAAGAAGCTTAAGTCCACTTTCTTGTAAAGAGGATTTAAAACAATTAATACCAGAAAAAGATAAAGACGACAAATCAACTGATAAATACAAACCAATGGTTACGAAGGAAATAAATGAAATGACTTTCAATTTGAAAACTGCAAAAGATGAAATTGACAATATTCGTAAAGATATTACTAGTAAACTACCCGACGATGAGATGCAAGTAATAAGAAAAATAGAATTAGATGAAAATCTAAGAAAAGATATCGTTTCTGACAAACTTGATGAAAAGCAAGTAAGTTTAGAAAAAGATATTCTAAAAGTAAAAACACCTGCCCCAAAAATCGATGGTGAAGTCAAAAAACAGTCATCATTCATAATAAAAACTACTCAGGCTATAAATGATAAATTAGAAGAAACAGAACCGGGCATTCTTAATACATTTGGAAAGCCCGAAAAGCTTCAACCGCAAGACGATATTATCGAAGGTCAAAAACTTACAATATTGCATAGAGAGCCTCCCTCGATGAAGCATGAGGAACGTGGACCTACTCCAGTCTCTGTCCCATGCAAAACAGATATTCATCCTCTTGAATTAAAAGATGAAATAACTGACGCGTTAAAGTTGGAAAATGGACATCCTGACCCAATGCTAGCTATGGAAGAAAAGCAAAAAGAAGATAAAAAACTTATAACCAAACTGATCACGATTGACAAATTACCCAGCTCTGAATCAGCTATCCCTATCTCATCTGAGAAAGAACCTAGTAAAAGCTCACCCAGTCCTATTCCAAGGGAGAAAGCATCAAGCATTATTTACTGTGAAAAAGTGCAGGAAGAAAAGCTGCCTAGTAAAAAAGTAACATGCACAGTTCCAAGTGAGGTGGCGCCAAGTAAAAAGTCACTAAGCCCTATTTCAATAGAGAAAATAACAATTGAAAAACCATCTAGCGTTACCCTGAGTGGGAAAATGCCCACCGAAAAGGTACAAAGTCCTGTACCAAGTGAAAAAATGCCAAGTGACAAAACACCCAGCCCAATTCCAAGCGAAAAGGCGCCAAGTGAGTTACTAAGCCTTGTTTCAAGAGAGGAAATCAAAATCGAAAAACCATCTGCAGTTATTCCGAGTGAGAAGCTGCCAAGCGATAAGACACCAAGTTCTGTACCAAGTGAGAAAACGCCAAGTGACAAAGTACCCAGCCCTGATCCAAGTGAGGAAGCGCCACGTGAAAAATCACTAAGCCCCGTTTCAAGAGAGGAAATAAAAATCGAAAAACCATCTGCAGTTATTCCGAGTGAGAAGGTACCCGGTGATAAGGCACCAAGTCCTGTATTGAGTGAAAAAATGCCAAGTGACAAAACACCCAGCCCTGTTCCAAGTGACAGATCAGTAAGCCCTGTTTCAAGAGAAGAAATAAAATTCAAAAAAACATCTGCAGATATTCCGAGTGAGAAGGTGCCTGGCGATAAGGCAACAAGTCCTGTACCAAGTGAGAAAACGTCAAGTGACAAAGCACCCAGCCCAATTCCATGTGAGAAGGCGCCCAGTGAGAAATCACTAAGCCCTGGCCTAAAAGATGAATTAACCGTCTTAAAACCATCTAGCATTATTTTGAGTAAAAAAGTGGCAAGCGAGAAGGTACCAAGTGAAAAAATGCCAAGTGACAAAGCACCCAGCCCTATTCTAAGTGAGAAGGCGCCAAGTGAGAAATCACTAAGCCCTGTCCCAAAAGATGAAGTAAATGTCGGCAAACCATCTAGCAGTATTTCGGGTAAAAAAATGCCAAGCGAAAAGGTACGAAGTCCTGTGCCAAGTGAGGAAACGTCAAGTGACAAAGTTCCTAGCCCTATTCCAAGTGAAAAGGTGCCAAATGAGAAATCACTCAGCCCTGTCCCAAAAGATGATGTAACAGTCGCAAAACCATCTAGCATTATTTCTATCGAAAAAGGGCCAAGCGAAAAGGTACCAAGTCCTGCACCAAGTGAAAAAATGCCGAGTGACAAAGCACCCAGCCCTATTCCGAGCAAAAAGGTGCCAAGTGAGAAATCAGTAAGCCCTGTCTCAAAAGATGATGAAGTAACAATCGAGAAACCAATAAGCATTATTTCGAGTGAAAAAGTGCCAAGCGAAAAGATACCAAGTCCTGTACCAAGTGAAAAAATGCCAAGTGACAAAGAAACGAGCCCAATTCAAAGTGAAAAGGCGCCAAGTGACAAATTACTAAGCCCTGTTTCAACAGAGGAAATAAAAATCGAAAAACCATCCGCAGTTATTCCGAGTAAGAAGGTGCCCAGCGATAAGACACAAAGTCCTATACCAAGTGAGAAAACGCCAAGTGACAAAGCACCCAGCCCTATTCCAAGTGAGAAGGCGCCAAGTGAGGATTCACTAAGCCCTGTTTCAAAAGAAGAAATAAAAATTGAAAAACCATCTGCAGTTATTCCGAGTGAGAAAGTGCCCGGTGATAAGATACCAAGTCCTGTACCAAGTGAGGCAACGCCAAATGACAAAGTTCGCAGCCCTGTTCCAAGTGAGAAGGCGCCAACTGAGAAATCACTAAGCCCTATCCCAAAAGATGAAGTACTAGTCGAAAAACCATCTAGCATTATTTTGAGTGAAAAAGTGGCAAGCGAAAAGGTACCAAGTGACAAAATACCCAGCCCAATTCTAAGTGAGAAGGCGCCAAGTGAGAAATCACTAAGCCCTGTCCAAAAAGATGATGAAGTAACAATCGAAAAACCAATAAGCATTATTTCGAGTGAAAAAGTGCCAAGCGAAAAGATACCAAGTCCTGTACCAAGTGAAAAAATGTCAAGTGACAAAGAAACAAGCCCAATGCAAAGTAAAAAGGAGCCTAGTGAGAAATTACTAAGCCCTGTTTCAACAGAAGAAATAAAAATTGAAAAACCATCTGCAGTTATTCCGAGTGAGAAGGTGCCCGGCGATAAGGCACCAAGTCCCGTATTGAGTCAGACGACGCCAAGTGACAAAGCACCCAGCCCTGTTCCAAGTGAGAAGGTGCCAAGTGAGAAATCACTAAGCCCTATCCCAAAAGATGAAGTACTAGTCGAAAAACCATCTAGCATTATTTCGAGTGCAAAAGTGCCTAGCAAAAGAGTACCAAGTCCTGTACCAAGTGACAAAGCACCCAGCCCAATTCCGAGTGAGAAAGCGCAAAGTGGGAAATCACTTAGCCCTGTTTCAAGACAGGAAATAAAAATCGAAAAACAATCTGCAGTTATTCCGAGTGAGAAAGTGCCCGGCGATAAGGCACCAAGTCCTGTACCAAGTGAGGAAACGCCAAGTGACAAAGTACCCAGCCTTGTCCCAAGTGAGAAGGCGCCAAGTAAGAAATCCTCAAGTCCTGTCCCAAGAGATGAAGTAACAGGCGAAAAACCATCTAGCGTTACTTTGAGTGAAAAAGTGCCAAGCGAAAAGGTACCAAGTCCTTTACCAAGTGAAAAAATTACAGGTGACAAAGCACCCAGCCCTGTTCCAAGTGAGAAATCAGTAAGCCCTGTTTCAAGAGAGGAAATAAAAATTGAAAAACCATCTACAGTTATTCCGATTGAGAAAGTGCCTGGCGATAAGGCACCAAGTCCTGTACCAAGTGAGGAAACGCAAAGTGACAAAGTACCCAGCCCTGTTCCAAGTGAGAAGGCGCCAAGTGAGAAATCCTTAAGCCCTGTCCCAAGAGATGAAGTAAGAGGCGGAAAACCATCTAGCATTACTTTGAATGAAAAAGTTCCAAGCGAAAAGGTACCAAGTCCTGTTCCAAGTGAGAAGGCACTAACCGAGAAGTCACTAATCCCTGTCTCAAAAGATGAAATAACATTCAAAAAATCAACTAGCGTAATACCGACTGAAAAGACGCCATACGATAAGGCACCAAGTCCTGTACCAAGTGATGAAATGCCAAGTGACAAAGCACCCAGCCCTATTCCGAGTGAAAAGGCGAAAAGTGAGAAGTCACTAAGTCCTCTTTCAATAGAAGAAATAATAATTGAAAAATCATCTAGCGTTATACTCAGTAAGATGGTGCAAAGCGATGAAGCAGTACGTCCTGTACTGAGTGAAAAAATGCCAAGTGACAAAGCACCCAGGCCTGTTCCGAGTGAGAAGGCACCAACCGAGAAGTCACTAATTCCTGCCTCAAAAGATGTAATAACAGACAAAAAATCTTCCAGCGTAATTCCGACTGAAAAGACGCCAAGCGATAAGGCACCAAGTCCAGTACCAAGTGATAAAGTACCAAGCCAAGTTACGAGTGTAAAGGGGCTTAGTGAGAAGTCTCCAATCCCTGTCTCAAAAGATAAAGTTATAATCGAAAAACCATCTAGCCTTATTCTGAGTGAGAAAATGCTTACTGATAAAGCACCCAGCTCTGTTTCGAGTGAAAAGACGCCAAGCGATAAGTCACTAAGCCATCTCTTAATAGAAGAAGTAACAATCGAAAAACCATCTAGCTTTATTCCGAGTGAGAAAGTGCCTTCCGACAAGGCACTAAGTCTCGATTCGATTGAGAAAATACCAAGTGATAAAGCACCAGGCCCCGTTCTAAGTGAGAAGGCGCCAAGCGAGAAGTCACTAAGCCCGGTCTCAAAAGATGAAGTAATAATCGAAACATCATCTAGTGTTAGTCCGACTGAAAAGACGCCAAGCGCAAAGGCATCAAGTCCTGTACCAAGTGATAAAATGCCAAGTGACAAAGCGCCCAGCCGTATCTTGAGTGAAAAGGCACTCAGTGAAAAGTCATTAAGCCCTGTCTCAAAAGATGCAGTAATAACCGAAAAACCATCTAGCCTTATTCTCAGTGAGAAAGTGCCAAGCGATAAAGCACCAGGTCCTGTACCGAGTGAGAAAATGCCAAGTGACAAAGCACCCAGCCCTGTTCCAAGTGAAAAGGTGCCAAGTGAAAAATCGCTAAGTCCTCTATTAAGTGAAAAAGCACCCAGTTCTGCAACAGGTGAGGAGGCACCAAGTGATAAGTCACTAAGCCCTGTTTTGAGAGAGGGAACAGCTATTGAAAAACTATCTAGCGTTATTCTAAATGAGCAAGTGCCTTGCGATAAAGCACCAAGTCCCGATTCGAGTGAGAAAGTACCTAGTGACAAAGCACCCAGCCCTGTTCCAAGTGAAAAGGTGCCAAGCGAAAAATCGCTAAGTCCTGTATTAAGTGAGAAAGCACCCAGTTCTGTAACAGGTGAGGAGGCACCAAGTGATAAGTCACTAAGCCCTGTTTCGAGAGAGGGAACAGCTATTGAAAAACTATCTAGCGTTATTCTAAGTGAGCAAGTGCCTTGCGATAAGGCACCAAGTCCCGATTCGAGTGAGAAAATACCTAGTGACAAAGCACCCAGCCCTGTTCCAAGTGAAAAGGTGCCAAGCGAAAAGTCACTAAGCCCTGTCTTAAAAGATGAAGTAACAATCGAAAAATCATCTAGCGTTATTCCGACTGAAAAGACGCCAAACGATAAGGCACCAAGTCCTGTACCAAGTGATAAAATGCCAAGTGACACAGCGCCTAGCCCTGTCTTGAGTGAAAAGGCGCTCAGTGAAAAGTCACTAAGCCCTGTCTCAAAAGATGCAGTAATAACCGAAAAACAATCTAGCCTTATTCTCAGTGAGAAAGTGCCAAGCGATAAAGCACCAGGTCCTGTACCGAGTGAGAAAATGCCAAGTGACAAAGCACCCAGCCCTATTCCAAGTGAAAAATCGTTAAGTCCTGTGTTAAGTGGAAAAGCACCCAGCTCTGTAACAAGTGAGGAGGCACCAAGTGATAAGTCACTAAGCCCTGTTTCGAGAGAGGGAACAACTATTGAAAAACTATCTAGCGTTATTCTAAGTGAGCAAATGCCTTACGATAAGGCACCAAGTCCCGATTCGAGTGAGAAAATACCTAGTGACAAAGCACCCAGCCCTGTTCCAACTGAAAAGGTGCCAAGCGAAAAGTTACTAAGCCCTGTCTCAAAAGATGAAGTAATAATCGAAACATCATCTAGCGTTATTCCGACTGAAAAGACGCCAAGCGATAAGGCACCAAGTCCTGGACCAAGTGACAAAGCGCCCAGCCCTGTCCCAAGTAAAAAGGCGCTCAGTGAAAAGTCATTAAGCCCTGTCTCGAAAGATGCAGTAATAATCGAAAAACCATCTAGCCTTATTCTCAGTGAGAAAGTGCCAAGCGATAAAGCACCAAGTCCTGTACCGAGTGAGAAAATGCCAAGTGACAAAGCACCCAGCCCTGTTCCAAGTGAAATGGTGCCAAGTGAAAAATCGCTAAGTCCTGTGTTAAGTGAGAAAGCACCCATCTCTGTAACAGGTAAGGAAGCACCAAGTTATAAGTCACTAAGCCCTGTTTCGAGAGAGGGAACAACTATTGAAAAACTATCTAGCGTTATTCTAAGTGAGCAAATGCCTTACGATAAGGCACCAAGTCCCGATTCGAGTGAGAAAATACCTAGTGACAAAGCACCCAGCCCTGTTCCAACTGAAAAGGTGCCAAGCGAAAAGTTACTAAGCCCTGTCTCAAAAGATGAAGTAATAATCGAAACATCATCTAGCGTTATTCCGACTGAAAAGACGCCAAGCGATAAGGCACCAAGTCCTGTACCAAGTGATAAAATGCCAAGAGACAAAGCGCCCAGCCCTGTCCCGAGTGAAACGGCGCTCAGTGAAAAATCATTAAGCCCTGTCTCGAAAAATGCAGTAATAATCGAAAAACCATCTAGCCTTATTCTCAGTGAGAAAGTGCCAAGCGAAAAAGCACCAAGTCCTGTACCGAGTGAGAAATTGCCAAGTGAAAAAGCACCTAGCCCTGTTCAAAATGAAAAGGTGCCAAGTGAAAAACCGCTAAGTCCTGTATTAAGTGAGAAAGCACCCAGCCCTAGAACAGGTGAGGAGGCACCAAGTGAAAAGTCACTAAGCCCTGATTTAAAAGATGCAGTAATAATCGAAAAACCAACTAGCCTTATTCTCAGTAAGAAAGTGCCAAGCGATAAAGCACCAAGTCCTGTACTGAGTGAAAAAATGCCAAGTGACAAAGCACCAAGCCCTGTTCCAAGTGAAATGGTGCCAAGTGAAAAATCGCTAAGTCCTGTGTTAAGTGAGAAAGCACCCATCTCTGTAACAGGTAAGGAAGCACCAAGTTATAAGTCACTAAGCCCTGTTTCGAGAGAGGGAACAACTATTGAAAAACTATCTAGCGTTATTCTAAGTGAGCAAATGCCTTACGATAAGGCACCAAGTCCCGATTCGAGTGAGAAAATACCTAGTGACAAAGCACCCAGCCCTGTTCCAACTGAAAAGGTGCCAAGCGAAAAGTTACTAAGCCCTGTCTCAAAAGATGAAGTAATAATCGAAACATCATCTAGCGTTATTCCGACTGAAAAGACGCCAAGCGATAAGGCACCAAGTCCTGTACCAAGTGATAAAATGCCAAGAGACAAAGCGCCCAGCCCTGTCCCGAGTGAAACGGCGCTCAGTGAAAAGTCATTAAGCCCTGTCTCGAAAAATGCAGTAATAATCGAAAAACCATTTAGCCTTATTCTCAGTGAGAAAGTGCCAAGCGATAAAGCACCAAGTCCTGTACCGAGTGAGAAATTGCCAAGTGAAAAAGCACCTAGCCCTGTTCAAAATGAAAAGGTGCCAAGTGAAAAACCGCTAAGTCCTGTATTAAGTGAGAAAGCACCCAGCCCTAGAACAGGTGAGGAGGCACCAAGTGAAAAGTCACTAAGCCCTGATTTAAAAGATGCAGTAATAATCGAAAAACCATCTAGCCTTATTCTCAGTAAGAAAGTGCCAAGCGATAAAGCACCAAGTCCTGTACTGAGTGAGAAAATGCCAAGTGACAAAGCACCAAGCCCTATTCCAAGTGAAAAGGTGCCAAGTGAAAAATCGCTAAGTCCTGTGTTAAGTGAGAAAGCAATCAGCTCTGTAACAGGTGAGGAGGCACCAAGTGATAAGTCACTAAGCCCTGTTTCAAGAGAGGAAACAGCTATTGAAAAACTATCTAGCGTTATCCTAAGTGAGCAAGTGCCTTCCGGTAAGGCACCAAGTCCCGATTCGAGTGAGAAAATACCTAGTGACAAAGCACCCAGCCCTGTTCCAAGTGAAAAGGTGCCAAGCAAAAAGTCAATAAGCCCTGTCTTAAAAGATGAAATAACAATCGAAAAATCATCTAGCGTTATTCCGACTGAAAAGACGCCAAGCGATAAGGCACCAAGTCCTGTACCAAGTGATAAAATGCCAAGTGACAAAGCGCCCAGCCCTATCCCGAGTGAAAAGGCGCTCAGTGAAAAGTCATTAAGCACTGTCTCGAAAGATGCAGTAATAATCGAAAAACCATCTAGCATTATTCTCAGTGATAAAGTGCCTAGCGATAAAGCACCAAGTCCTGTACCGAGTCAGAAAATGCCAAGTGACAAAGCACCCAGCCCTGTTCCAAGTGAAAAGGTGCCAAGTGAAAAATCGCTAAGTCCTGTGTTAAGTGAGAAAGCACCCAGCTCTGTAACAGGTGAGGAGGAACCAAGTGATAAGTCACTAAGCCCTGTTCCGAGAGAGGGAACAGCTATTGAAAAACTATCTAGCGTTATTCTTAGTGAGCAAGTGCCTTACGATAAGGCACCAAGTCCCGATTCGAGTGAGAAAATACCTAGTGACAAAGCACCCAGCCCTGTTCCTACTGAAAAGGTGCCAAGCGAAAAGTCACTAAGCCCTGTCTCAAATGATGAAGTAACAATCGAAAAATCATCTAGCGTTATTCCGACTGAAAAGACACCAAGCGATAAGGTACCAAGTCCTGTACCAAGTGATAAAATGCCAAGTGACAAAGCGCCTAGCCCTATCCCGAGTGAAAGGGCGCTCAGTGAAAAGTCATTAAGCCCTGTCTCAAAAGATACAGTAATAATCGAAAAACCATCTAGCCTTATTCTCAGTGAGAAAGTGCTAAGCGATAAAGCACCAAGTCCTGTACCGAGTGAGAAAATGCAAAGTAAAAAAGCACCTAGCCCTGTTCCAAATGAAAAGGTGCCAAGTGAAAAACCGCTAAGTCCTGTATTAAGTGAGAAAGCACCCAGCCCTAGAACAGGTGAGGAGGCACCAAGTGAAAAGTCACTAAGCCCTGTTTCAAAAGATGCAGTAATAATCGAAAAACCATCTAGCCTTATTCTCAGTAAGAAAGTGCCAAGCGATAAAGCACAAAGTCCTGTACTGAGTGAGAAAATGCCAAGTGACAAAGCACCCAGCCCTATTCCAAGTGAAAAGGTGCCAAGTGAAAAATCGCTTAGTCCTGTGTTAAGTGAGAAAGCAATCAGCTCTGTAACAGGTGAGGAGGCACCAAGTGATAAGTCACTAGGCCCTGTTTCAAGAGAGGAAACAGCTATTGAAAAACTATCTAGCGTTATCCTAAGTGAGCAAGTGCCTTCCGATAAGGCACCAAGTCCCGATTCGAGTGAGAAAGTACCTAGTGACAAAGCACCCAGCCCTGTTACAAGTGATAAGGTGCCAAGCGAAAAGTCACTAAGCCCTGTCTTAAAAGATGAAGTAATAATCGAAAAATCATCTAGCGTTATTCCGACTGAAAAGACGCCAAGCGATAAGGCACCAAGTCCTGTGCCAAGTGACAAAGCGCCCAGCCCTATCCCGAGTGAAAAGGCCTTCAGTGAAAAGTCATTAAGCCCTGTCTCGAAAAATGCAGTAATCATCGAAAAACCATCTAGCCTTATTCTCAGTGAGAAAGTGCCAAGCGATATAGCACCAAGTCCTGTACCGAGTAAGAAAATGCCAAGTGAAAAAGCACCTGGCCCTGTTCAAAATGAAAAGGTGCCAAGTGAAAAACCGCTAAGTCCTGTAATAAGTGAGAAAGCACCCAGCCCTAGAACAGGTGAGGAGGCACCAAGTGATAAGTCACTAAGCCCTGTTTCGAGAGAGGGAACAGCTATTGAAAAATCATCTAGCGTTATTCTAAGTAAGCAAGTGCCTTGCGATAAGGCACCAAGTCCCGATTCGAGTGAGAAAATACATAGTGACAAAGCACCTAGCCCTGTTCCAAGTAAAAAGGTGCCAAGCGAGAAGTCACTAAGCCCTGTCTCAAAAGATGAAGTAATAATCGAAAAATCATCTAGCGTTATTCCGACTGAAAAGACGCCAAGCGATAAGGCACCAAGTCCTGTACCAAGTGATAAAATGCCAAGTGACAAAGCGCCCGGCCCTGTCCTGAGTGAAAAGGCGCTCAGTGAAATGTCACTAAGCCCTGTCTCGAAAGATGCAGTAATAATCGAAAAACCATCTAGCCTTATTCTCAGTGAGAAAGTGCCAAGCGATAAAGCACCAAGTCCTATACCGAGTGAGAAAATGCCAAGTGACAAAGCACCTAGCCCTGTTCCAAGTGAAAAGGTGCTTAGTGAAAAATCGCTAAGTCCTGTATTAAGTGAGAAAGCACCCAGCCCTGTAACAGGTGAGGAGGCACCAAGTGATAAGTCACTAAGCCCTGTTTCTAGAAAGGCAACAGCTATTGAAAAACTATCTAGCGTTATTCTAAGTGAGCAAGTGCCTTGCGATAAGGCACCAAGTCCCGATTCGAGTAAAAAAATACCTAGTGACAAAGGACCTAGCCCTGTTCCAAGTAAAAAGGTGCCAAGCGAAAAGTCACTAAGCCCTGTCTCAAAAGATGAAGTAACAATCGAAAAATCATCTAGCGTTATTACGACTGAAAAGACGCCAAGCGATAAGGCACCAAGTCCTGTACCAAGTGATAAAATGCCAAGTGACAAAGCGCCCGGCCCTGTCCTGAGTAAAAAAGCGCTCAGTGAAATGTCACTAAGCCCTGTCTCGAAAGATGCAGTAATAATCGAAAAACCATCTAGCCTTATTCTCAGTGAGAAAGTGCCAAGCGATAAAGCACCACGTCCTATACCGAGTGAGAAAATGCCAAGTGACAAAGAACCTAGCCCTGTTCCAAGTGAAATGGTGCTTAGTGAAAAATCGCTAAGTCCTGTACTAAGTGAGAAAGCACCCAGTCCTGTAACAGGTGAGGAGGCACCAAGTGATAAGTCACTAAGCCCTGTTTCTAGAAAGGGAACAGCTATTGAAAAACTATCTAGCATTATTCTAAGTGAGCAAGTGCCTTGCGATAAGGCACCAAGTCCCGATTCGAGTAAAACAATACCTAGTGACAAAGGACCTAGCCCTGTTCCAAGTGAAAAGGTGCCAAGCGAAAAGTCACTAAGCCCTGTCTCAAAAGATGAAGTGACAATCGAAAAATCATCTAGCGTTATTCCGACTGAAAAGACGCCAAGCGA
Organism: Callimorpha dominula; assembly: GCA_949752705.1. Classification (NCBI taxonomy): domain Eukaryota; kingdom Metazoa; phylum Arthropoda; class Insecta; order Lepidoptera; family Erebidae; genus Callimorpha; species Callimorpha dominula. Next base: position 20,786,865 of record OX457005.1, read on the forward strand.
TAAGGCACCAAGTCCTGTACCAAGTGATAAAATGCCAAGTGACAAAGCGCCCGGCCCTGTCCTGAAAGAAAAGGCGCTCAGTGAAATGTCACTAAGCCCTGTCTCAAAAGATGAAGTAACAATCGAAAAATCATCTAGCGTTATTCCGACTGAAAAGACGCCAAGCGATAAGGCACCAAGTCCTGTACCAAGTGATAAAATGCCAAGTGACAAAGCGCCCAGCCCCGTCCCGAATGAAAAGGCGCTCAGTGAAAAGTCACTAAGCCCTGTCTCAAAAGATGCAGTAATAATCGAAAAACCATCTAGCCTTATTCTCAGTGAGAAAGTGCCAAGCGATAAAGCACCAAGTCTTGTACTGAGTGAGAAAATGCCAAGTGACAAAGCACCCAGCCCTATTCCAAGTGAAAAGGTGCCAAGTGAAAAATCGCTAAGTCCTGTGTTAAGTGAGAAAGCACCCAGCTCTGTAACAGGTGAGGAGGCACCAAGTGATAAGTCAATAAGCCCTGTTGCAAGAGAGGAAACAGCTATTGAAAAACTATCTAGCGTTATCCTAAGTGAGCAAGTGCCTTCCGATAAGGCACCAAGTCCCGATTCGAGTGAGAAAATACCTAGTGACAAAGCACCCAGCCCTGTTCCAAGTGAAAAGGTGCCAAGCGAAAAGTCACTAAGCCCTGTCTCAAAAGATGAAGTAACAATCGAAAAATCATCTAGCGTTATTCCGACTGAAAAGACGCCAAGCGATAAGGCACCAAGTCCTGTACCAAGTGATAAAATGCCAAGTGACAAAGCGCCCAGCCCTATCACGAGTGAAAAGGCGCTCAGTGAAAAGTCATTAAGCCCTGTCTCGAAAGATGCAGTAATAATCGAAAAACCATCTAGCCTTATTCTCAGTGAGAAAGTGCCAAGCGATAAAGCACCAAGTCCTGTACCGAGTGAGGAAATGCTAAGTGACAAAGCACCTAGCCTTGTTCCAAGTGAAAAGGTGCCAAGTGAAAAATCGCTAAGTCCTGTATTAAGTGAGAAAGCACCCAGCTCTGTAACAGGTGAGGAGGCACCAAGTGATAAGTCACTAAGCCCTATTGCAAGAGAGGAAACAGCTATTGAAAAACTATCTAGCGTTATCCTACGTGAGCAAGTGCCTTCCGATAAGGCACCAAGTCCCGATTCGAGTGAGAAAATACCTAGTGACAAAGCACCCAGCCCTGTTCGAACTGAAAAGGTGCCAAGCGAAAAGTCACTAAGCCCTGTCTCAGATGATGAAGTAACAATCGAAAAATCATCAAGCGTTATTCCGACTGAAAAGACGCCAAGCGATAAGGCACCAAGTCCTGTACCAAGTGATAAAATGCCAAGTGACAAAGCGCCCGGCCCTGTCCTGAGTGAAAAGGCGCTCAGTGAAATGTCACTAAGCCCTGTCTCAAAAGATGAAGTAACTATCGAAAAATCATCTAGCGTTATTCCGACTGAAAAGACGCCAAGCGATAAGGCACCAAGTCCTGTACCAAGTGATAAAATGCCAAGTGACAAAGCGCCCAGCCCCGTCCCGAATGAAAAGGCGCTCAGTGAAAAGTCACTAAGCCCTGTCTCGAAAGATACAGTAATAATCGAAAAACCATCTAGCCTTATTCTCAGTGAGAAAGTGCCAAGCGATAAAGCACCAAGTCTTGTACTGAGTGAGAAAGTGCCAAGTGACAAAGCACCCAGCCCTATTCCAAGTGAAAAGGTGCCAAGTGAAAAATCGCTAAGTCCTGTGTTAAGTGAGAAAGCACCCAGCTCTGTAACAGGTGAGGAGGCACCAAGTGATAAGTCAATAAGCCCTGTTGCAAGAGAGGAAACAGCTATTGAAAAACTATCTAGCGTTATCCTAAGTGAGCAAGTGCCTTCCGATAAGGCACCAAGTCCCGATTCGAGTGAGAAAATACCTAGTGACAAAGCACCCAGCCCTGTTCCAAGTGAAAAGGTGCCAAGCGAAAAGTCACTAAGCCCTGTCTCAAAAGATGAAGTAACAATCGAAAAATCATCTAGCGTTATTCCGACTGAAAAGACGCAGAGCGATAAGGCACCAAGTCCTGTACCAAGTGATAAAATGCCAAGTGACAAAGCGCCCAGCCCTATCACGAGTGAAAAGGCGCTCAGTGAAAAGTCATTAAGCCCTGTCTCGAAAGATGCAGTAATAATCGAAAAACCATCTAGCCTTATTCTCAGTGAGAAAGTGCCAAGCGATAAAGCACCAAGTCCTGTACCGAGTGAGAAAATGCCAAGTGACAAAGCACCTAGCCTTGTTCCAAGTGAAAAGGTGCCAAGTGAAAAATCGCTAAGTCCTGTATTAAGTGAGAAAGCACCCAGCTCTGTAACAGGTGAGGAGGCACCAAGTGATAAGTCACTAAGCCCTATTGCAAGAGAGGAAACAGCTATTGAAAAACTATCTAGCGTTATCCTACGTGAGCAAGTGCCTTCCGATAAGGCACCAAGTCCCGATTTGAGTGAGAAAATACCTAGTGACAGAGCACCCAGCCCTGTTCCAACTGAAAAGGTGCCAAGCGAAAAGTCACTAAGCCCTGTCTCAGATGATGAAGTAACAATCGAAAAATCATCAAGCGTTATTTCGACTGAAAAGACACCAAGCGATAAGGCACCAAGTCCTGTACCAAGTGATAAAATACCAAGTGACAAAGCGCCCAGCCCTGTCCCGAGTGAAAAGGCGCTCAGTGAAAAGTCACTAAGCCCTGTCTCGAAAGATGCAGTAATAATCGAAAAACCATCTAGCCTTATTCTCAGTGAGAAAGTGCCAAGCGATAAAGCACCAAGTCCTGTACCGAGTGAGAAAATGCAAAGTAAAAAAGCACCTAGCCCTGTTCAAAATGAAAAGGTGCCAAGTGAAAAACCGCTAAGTCCTGTATTAAGTGAGAAAGCACCCAGCCCTAGAACAAGTGAGGAGGCACCAAGTGAAAAGTCACTAAGCCCTGTTTTAAAAGATGCAGTAATAATCGAAAAACCATCTAGCCTTATTCTCAGTAAGAAAGTGCCAAGCGATAAAGCACCAAGTCCTGTACTGAGTGAGAAAATGCCAAGTGACAAAGCACCCAGCCCTATTCCAAGTGAAAAGGTGCCAAGTGAAAAATCGCTAAGTCCTGTCTCGAAAGATGCAGTAATAATCGAAAAACCATCTAGCCTTATTCTCAGTGAGAAAGTGCCAAGCGATAAAGCACCAAGTCCTGTACCGAGTGAGAAAATGCAAAGTAAAAAAGCACCTAGCCCTGTTCAAAATGAAAAGGTGCCAAGTGAAAAACCGCTAAGTCCTGTATTAAGTGAGAAAGCACCCAGCCCTAGAACAAGTGAGGAGGCACCAAGTGAAAAGTCACTAAGCCCTGTTTTAAAAGATGCAGTAATAATCGAAAAACCATCTAGCCTTATTCTCAGTAAGAAAGTGCCAAGCGATAAAGCACCAAGTCCTGTACTGAGTGAGAAAATGCCAAGTGACAAAGCACCCAGCCCTATTCCAAGTGAAAAGGTGCCAAGTGAAAAATCGCTAAGTCCTGTGTTAAGTGAGAAAGCACCCAGCTCTGTAACAGGTGAGGAGGCACCAAGTGATAAGTCACTAAGCCCTGTTGCAAGAGAGGAAACAGCTATTGAAAAACTATCTATTGTTATCCTAAGTGAGCAAGTGCCTTCCGATAAGGCACTAAGTCCCAAATCGAGTGAGAAAATACCTAGTGACAAAGCACCCAGCCCTGTTCCAAGTGAAAAGGTGCCAAGCGAAAAGTCACTTAGCCCTGTCTTAAAAGATGAAGTAATAATCGAAAAATCATCTAGCGTTATTCCGACTGAAAAGACGCCAAGCGATAAGGCACCAAGTCCTGTACCAAGTGATAAAATGCCAAGTGACAAAGCGCCCAGCCCTATCCCGAGTGAAAAGGCGCTCAGTGAAAAGTCATTAAGCCCTGTCTCGAAAGATGCAGTAATCATCGAAAAACCATCTAGCCTTATTCTCAGTGAGAAAGTGCCAAGCGATAAAGCACCAAGTCCTGTACCGAGTGAGAAAATGCCAAGTAAAAAAGCACCTAGCCCTGTTCAAAATGAAAAGGTGCCAAGTGAAAAACCGCTAAGTCCTGTATTAAGTGAGAAAGCACCCAGCCTTAGAACAGGTGAGGAGGCACCAAGTGATAAGTCACTAAGCCCTGTTTCGAGAGAGGGAACAGCTATTGAAAAATCATTTAGCGTTATTCTAAGTGAGCAAGTGCCTTGCGATAAGGCACTAAGTCCCGATTCGAGTGAGAAAATACCTAGTGACAAAGCACCTAGCCCTGTTCCAAGTGAAAAGGTGCCAAGCGAGAAGTCACTAAGCCCTGTCTCAAAAGATGAAGTAATAATCGAAAAATCATCTAGCGTTATTCCGACTGAAAAGACGCCAAGCGATAAGGCACCAAGTCCTGTACCAAGTGATAAAATGCCAAGTGACAAAGCGCCCGGCCCTGTCCTGAGTGAAAAGGCGCTCAGTGAAATGTCACTAAGCCCTGTCTCGAAAGATGCAGTAATAATCGAAAAACCATCTAGCCTTATTCTCAGTGAGAAAGTGCCAAGCGATAAAGCACCAAGTCCTATACCGAGTGAGAAAATGCCAAGTGACAAAGCACCTAGCCCTGTTCCAAGTGAAAAGGTGCTTAGTGAAAAATCGCTAAGTCCTGTATTAAGTGAGAAAGCACCCAGCCCTGTAACAGGTGAGGAGGCACCAAGTGATAAGTCACTAAGCCCTGTTTCGAGAGAGGGAACAGCTATTGAAAAACTATCTAGCGTTATTCTAAGTGAGCAAGTGCCTTGCGGTAAGGCACCAAGTCCCGATTCGAGTGAGAAAATACCTAGTGACAAAGGACCTATCCCTGTTCCAAGTGAAAAGGTGCCAAGCGAAAAGTCACTAAGCCCTGTCTCAAAAGATGAAGTAACAATCGAAAAATCATCTAGCGTCATTCCGACTGAAAAGACGCCAAGCGATAAGGCACCAAGTCCTGTACCAAGTGATAATATGCCAAGTGACAAAGCGCCCAGCCCTGTCCCGAGTGAAAAGGCGCTCAGTGAAAAGTCACATAGCCTTGTCTCGAAAGATGCAGTAATAATCGAAAAACCATCTAGCCTTATTCTCAGTGAGAAAGTGCCAAGCGATAAAGCACCAAGTCCTATACCGAGTGAGAAAATGCCAAGTGACAAAGCACCTAGCCCTGTTCCAAGTGAAAAGGTGCTTAGTGAAAAATCGCTAAGTCCTGTATTAAGTGAGAAAGCACCCAGCCCTGTAACAGGTGAGGAGGCACCAAGTGATAAGTCACTAAGCCCTGTTTCGAGAGAGGGAACAGCTATTGAAAAACTATCTAGCGTTATTCTAAGTGAGCAAGTGCCTGGCGGTAAGGCACCAAGTCCCGATCCGAGTAAAAAAATACCTAGTGACAAAGGACCTATCCCTGTTCCAAGTGAAAAGGTGCCAAGCGAAAAGTCACTAAGCCCTGTCTCAAAAGATGAAGTAACAATCGAAAAATCATCTAGCGTTATTCCGACTGAAAAGACGCCAAGCGATAAGGCACCAAGTCCTGTACCATGTGATAAAATGCCCAGTGAAAAAGCGCCCAGCCCTGTCCCGAGTGAAAAGGCGCTCAGTGAAAAGTCACTAAGCCCTGTCTCGAAAGATGCAGTAATCATCGAAAAACCATCTAGCCTTATTCTCAGTGAGAAAGTGCCAAGCGATAAAGCACCAAGTCCTATACCGAGTGAGAAAATGCCAAGTGACAAAGCACCTAGCCCTGTTCCAAGTGAAAAGGTGCTTAGTGAAAAATCGCTAAGTCCTGTATTAAGTGAGAAAGCACCTAGCCCTGTAACAGGTGAGGAGGCACCAAGTGATAAGTCACTAAGCCCTGTTTCGAGAGAGGAAACAGCTATTGAAAATCTATCTAGCGTTATTCTAAGTGAGCAAGTGCCTTGCGATAAGGCACCAAGTCCCGATTCGAGTGAGAAAATACCTAGTGACAAAGGACCTAGCCCTGTTCCAAGTGAAAAGGTGCCAAGCGAAAAGTCACTAAGCCCTGTCTTAAAAGATGAAGTAACAATCGAAAAATCATCTAGCGTTATTCCGACTGAAAAGACGCCAAGCGATAAGGCACCAAGTCCTGTACCAAGTGATAAAATGCCCAGTGAAAAAGCGCCCAGCCCTGTCCCGAGTGAAAAGGCGCTCAGTGAAAAGTCACTAAGCCCTGTCTCGAAAGATGCAGTAATCATCGAAAAACCATCTAGCCTTATTCTCAGTGAGAAAGTGCCAAGCGATAAAGCACCAAGTCCTATACCGAGTGAGAAAATGCCAAGTGACAAAGCACCTAGCCCTGTTCCAAGTGAAAAGGTGCTTAGTGAAAAATCGCTAAGTCCTGTATTAAGTGAGAAAGCACCTAGCCCTGTAACAGGTGAGGAGGCACCAAGTGATAAGTCACTAAGCCCTGTTTCGAGAGAGGAAACAGCTATTGAAAAACTATCTAGCGTTATTCTAAGTGAGCAAGTGCCTTGCGATAAGGCACCAAGTCCCGATTCGAGTGAGAAAATACCTAGTGACAAAGCACCTAGCCCTGTTCCAAGTAAAAAGGTGCCAAGCGAGAAGTCACTAAGCCCTGTCTCAAAAGATGAAGTAACAATCGAAAAATCATCTAGCGTTATTCCGACTGAAAAGACGCCAAGCGATAAGGCACCAAGTCCTGTACCATGTGATAAAATGCCCAGTGAAAAAGCGCCCAGCCCTGTCCCGAGTGAAAAGGCGCTCAGTGAAAAGTCACTAAGCCCTGTCTCGAAAGATGCAGTAATAATCGAAAAACCATCTAGCCTTATTCTCAGTGAGAAAGTGCCAAGCGATAAAGCACCAAGTCCTGTACCGAGTGAGAAAATGCCAAGTGACAAAGCACCTAGCCCTGTTCCAAGTGAAAAGGTGCTTAGTGAAAAATCGCTAAGTCCTGTATTAAGTGAGAAAGCACCTAGCCCTGTAACAGGTGAGGAGGCACCAAGTGATAAGTCACTAAGCCCTGTTTCGAGAGAGGAAACAGCTATTGAAAAACTATCTAGCGTTATTCTAAGTGAGCAAGTGCCTTGCGATAAGGCACCAAGTCCCGATTCGAGTGAGAAAATACCTAGTGACAAAGGACCTAGCCCTGTTCCAAGTGAAAAGGTGCCAAGCGAAAAGTCACTAAGCCCTGTCTTAAAAGATGAAGTAACAATCGAAAAATCATCTAGCGTTATTCCGACTGAAAAGACGCCAAGCGATAAGGCACCAAGTCCTGTACCAAGTGATAAAATGCCCAGTGAAAAAGCGCCCAGCCCTGTCCCGAGTGAAAAGGCGCTCAGTGAAAAGTCACTAAGCCCTGTCTCGAAAGATGCAGTAATCATCGAAAAACCATCTAGCCTTATTCTCAGTGAGAAAGTGCCAAGCGATAAAGCACCAAGTCCTATACCGAGTGAGAAAATGCCAAGTGACAAAGCACCTAGCCCTGTTCCAAGTGAAAAGGTGCTTAGTGAAAAATCGCTAAGTCCTGTATTAAGTGAGAAAGCACCTAGCCCTGTAACAGGTGAGGAGGCACCAAGTGATAAGTCACTAAGCCCTGTTTCGAGAGAGGAAACAGCTATTGAAAAACTATCTAGCGTTATTCTAAGTGAGCAAGTGCCTTGCGATAAGGCACCAAGTCCCGATTCGAGTGAGAAAATACCTAGTGACAAAGCACCTAGCCCTGTTCCAAGTGAAAAGGTGCCAAGCGAGAAGTCACTAAGCCCTGTCTCAAAAGATGAAGTAATAATCGAAAAATCATCTAGCGTTATTCCGACTGAAAAGACGCCAAGCGATAAGGCACCAAGTCCTGTACCAAGTGATAAAATGCCAAGTGACAAAGCGCCCAGCCCTGTCTCGAGTGAAAAGGCGCTCAGTGAAAAGTCACTAAGCCCTGTCTCAAAAGATGCAGTAATAATCGAAAAACCATCTAGCCTTATTCTCAGTGAGAAAGTGCCAAGCGATAAAGCACCAAGTCCTGTACCGAGTGAAAAAATGACAAGTGACAAATCACCTAGCCCTGTTCCAAGTGAAAAGGTGCCTAGTGAAAAATCGCTAAGTCCTGTATTAAGTGAGAAAGCACCCAGCCCTGTAACAGGTGAGGAGGCACCAAGTGATAAGTTACTAAGCCCTGTTTCGAGAGAGGGAACAGCTATTGAAAAACTATCTAGCGTTATTCTAATTGAGAAAGTGCCTTGCGATAAGGCACCGAGTCCCGATTCGAGTGAGAAAATACCTAGTGACGAAGCACCCAGCCCTGTTTCAAGTAAAAAAGTGTCAAGCGAAAAGTCACTAAGCCCTTTCTCAAAAGATGAAGTAATAATCGAAAAATCATCTAGTGTTATTCCGACTGAAAAGGCGCCAAGCGATAAGGCACCAAGTCCTGTACCAAGTGATAAAATGCCAAGTGACAAAGCGCCCAGCCCTGTACTGATTGAGAAGGCGCCAAGCAAGAAGTCACTCAGCCCTATCTCAAAAGATGAAGTTATAATCGAAAAATCATCTATTGTAATTTTGACTGAAATGACGCCAAGCGATGAAGCACCAAGTTCTGTACCAAGTGACAAAATATTAAGTGATAAAGCACCCAGGCCTGTCTCGATTGAAAAGGCGCTCAGTGAAAAGTCACTAAGCCCTGCCTCAAAAGATGCAGTAATAATCGAAAAACCATCTACCCTTATTCTGAGAGAGAAAGTGCCAAGCGATAAGGCGTCAAGTCCTGTACCGAGTGAGAAAATGCCTAATGATAAAGCACCTAGCTCTATACTATGCGAGAAGGCGTCAAGTGAGAAATCACTAAGTCCTGTATTAGGTGACGAAGCACCCACCATTGTACCAGGTAAGAAGGCACGAAGTGAGAAGTCAATAAGCCCGGTTTCAGGAGAGGAAATAACAATCGAAAAACCATCCAGCGTTATTCCGAGTGAGAAAATGCCAAGTGATAAGGCATTAAGTCCTGTCCCTAGTCATAAACTAACAAGTGACGTAGCAAGCAACTTGATGCAGGAAACTGATTTGACGACAGATGAAATCAAGTCAATAGAAAAGAAATTGGAAGAATACGACGCTCATGGTAGTGTAAAAGAATCCACCATTATTAGGAATATTAAGGTTACAGAAAATAATATTACAATAATACGAAGATTAGTTATAACAACCCTAATACAAAAATACCGCAGCATCACCAAGAGTACGACTCTTTACAAAATAGTCATTGTAACTGTTGAAGAAGATAAACTTCCCGATGGATCTATCATCACAAGAACATCAAAGAAAACTTCACTTTCTGATCAACCTCCAGAAACTTGTACTGATGAAGAAGAAACGACTGACAAGGATTCACACGATATACCAGAATTCGTTAGTGAAATCCCTCTTAGCGATAAGACTTCTAGCCCCTTGCCAAGAAGCGTGGAGGCACCGGGTGATAAGCTGCTACTTACACCCATAGCAAGTAAGAAAAAAAGCCTTGTTGCAGGTAAGGAAGTAACAATCGATAAACTACCTAGTCTTCTTCCTAGGGACATATTGGAAAGCGAAGAGGTGACAAGTCCTGTTCTGAGTGAAAAGGTACTAGGTGACAAGCCACTAAAACCTATAACAATTAAGATAGAACCAATTGAGAAGATACCCTGTACGATTCTTACTGAGAAGGTTATAAGTGCCAAAGCACTCAGCCCCATTCCAAGCGAGAAGGCACCACGCGACGAGCCACTAGAACCAGTGACAATTAAAAAAGAACCAATCGAGGACGTACCCAGTACAATTCCAAGTCAGAAGTTGCCGAGTGAGAAAGTTCTGAGTCCTCTCCCAACTGACAACGCACCCAGTCTCGTCCCAAGTGAGAAAGCACCAGGTGGCGAAGCACTTGAACATATAACAAGTAAGAAAGAACCAATCGAGCAGATACTCAGTACGATGCCTAGTGACGAGCCCCTAGAAACCGTGGCAGTTAAGAAAAAATCAATTGAGGAGATACCCAATGTGATTCAAAGTAAGAAGTTCCTGACTGACAAAGATCTTAGTCCTTTCCCAAGTAACAAAGCACCCAGCCCCGTGTCCATCGAGAAGGTACCAGGTGACGAGCCACTAGAACCTGTAACAAGTAAGAAAGAACCAATCGGAGAGATACCTGTTGCGATTACGAGTGAGAAGGTGCCAAGTGACAAAGGACCCAGCTCCGTTAGCAGTGAAAAGGCACCAGGTGATGAGCCACTAAGTAAGAAAGTGCCAATCGAGATACCCATTTCGATTACCAGTGACGAGCCACTAGAACTAATGGCAATTAAGAAAGAACCAATTGAGGAGATACCCACTGCAATTCTAAGTAAGAAGTTGCTTAGTGATAAAGTTCTCAGTCCTGTTCCAAGTGACAAAGCACCTAGCTCCGTTCTAAGCGAGAAGGCACCATGTGACGAGCCACTAAGTAAGGAAAAACAAATGGAGAATATAGAATCTATGACTTCTAGTAAAAAGGTGCCACTTGAAAAAGCAGCTAGCCCCGTTCCAAGCGAGAAGGCACCAGGTTTCGAGCCACTAGGTAAACGAGAACCATTCGTGGAGATACCCAGTAAAATTCCTAGTGAGAAGGTACCAAGTGAAACAGCACCCAGCCCCGTTCCAAGAGAGAAATCACCAGATGACAAAGCACTAGAACATATAACAAGTAAGAAAGAACCATTCGAGGAGATACCCAGTACGATTCTTAGTGATCAGCCACAACAACCCATGGCAATTAGAACAGAACCCATCGAGGACATACCCAGTACCGTTTCAAGTATGAAGTCCCCGATTGACAAAGTTCTCAGTCCTGTCCCAAGCGACAAAGCACCCGGCCCCGTTCCCGGCGAGAAAGTACTAAGTGACGAGCCACTAAGTACGAAAGAACCAATCGAGGAGATACCCAGTACGATTTCCAGTAAGAAGTTGGTGAGTGACAAAGTTCTGAGTCCTGTCCTAATTGACAAAGCACCTAGCCCCGTTCCAAGCGAAAAGACACTAGGTGACAAGCCAATAGAACCTATAACAAGTAAGAAAGAATCAATCGGGGAGATAGCCAGTACGATTGCTAGTGAGAAAGTGCCAAGTGAAAAAACACCCAGCTGCGTTTCAAGCGAGAAGGCACCAAGTGACGAGCCACTAAGTAAGGAAGAACCAATTGAAGAGATACCTAGTACGATTCCTAGTGAGAAGATGGCAAGAGACAAAGTTATCAGTCCAGTCCCAAGTGACAAAGCACCCAGCCCCGTTCCAAGCGAAAAGACACGAGGTGATGAGCCACTAGAACCTATAAAAATTAACGAAGAAACAGTCGAGGAGGTACCCAGTACGATTCCAAGTGAGAAGATGACAAGTGACAAAGCACCCAGTTCTGTTCCAAGCGAGAAGACACCAGGTGACAAGCCACTAGAACCTATAAGAATAAAAAAAGCACAAATCGAGGAAGTACCTAGTACAATTTTAATTGAAAGGGTTACGAGCGACACAAAATCCAGCTCGGTTGAAATTGCTAAAGTGTCGGATGAGGAGCTACCAGAGACACCAAGCCCTGTTCTTAGTAAGAAGGTATTAAGCGCTGTTCCTAGTGAAAAACAATTAAGCGACTTTCCAGGCATCCTGAAGAAGGAAATTGAAAAGACGACAGATGAAATGCAAGAAATAGAAAAGAAATTGGAAGAATATGAGGCTATTGGTATTGTAAAAGAGTCTACTATTAGTAGGAATTTTAAGGTTACAGAAAATAATATTACAATAATACGAAGATTAGTGATAACAACCCTAATTCAAAAATACTGCAGCGTCACTAAGAGTACGACTCTTTACAAAATAGTCATTGTAACTGTTGAAGAAGATAAACTTCCCGATGGATCTATCATTACAAGAACATCAAAGAAAACTTCACTTTCTGATCAACCTCCAGAAACTTCTACTGATGAAGAAGAAGTGACTGACAAGGACTCATACCGTATAGCAGAAGTCCTAAGTGAAACATTGCCAAGCGATAAGTCACCAAGCCCTGTTGTAAGGAAAGAAATTACAATCGATAAACTAACTAGTCCTCTTCCAAGTGAGAAAACGGCAAGCGATATGGCATTAAGTCCTACCCCAAAAGAAAAGTTGACTAGTGACAAAGCACTCAGCTCTCTTTCAACTGAGAAGGTACCAAGTGATTTAACTTTCTGCCCCGTTCCAAGCGTTAAGGCACCAGGTGATAAATCAATAGTACAGGTAACAGGTAAGAAAGAATCAATTGAAGATATACCCAGTACAGTTCTAAGCAAGAAGGCACCAAGTCACAAGCCACTAGAACCCATTGCAAGTAAGAAAGATCCAATCGAAGTTGTACCCAGTACGGTTCGAAGTGATAAGGAACCGAGTGGTGAAGAACTCAGCTCTATACCAATTGAAAAGGTACCGATCGATAAAAAACCGGGCTCTGTTCCAAATGTAGAGAGGCCAAGTGACAAGCAACTGAGTCCTTTAACAAATAAGAAGGAACTACTTGAAAAACTACCTAGTAGGATTCCAAGTGAAACAGTTCCGAGGTTATTCCTCGGAACTGTGCAGAGTTCTGTTCGAAGTGATAAATTGTCAAGTGACAAAGCATCCAGCCCTGTTCAGAGTGACAAACCACTAAGTCTCATAACTAGTACGGAAGAACCAGTCGAGGAATCAACCTGCACGATTGAAAGTGAGAAGGTGAAGATCAACAAGGTTCCTAGCCCCATACCAAGTGATAAGGTTCCAAGCGAGAAATCGCCAAGCCCTGTTCCAAGCGAGAAAGCATTGAGGGAGAAACCACTAAGTCCTATAACAATTGGGAAGGAAATAATCGAAGAGAAACCCATTATAATTTCAAGGGATAAGGTACCGGTCGATAAAGAACCCACCCCAAGGGAAAACATTGCAATTGAAAAGTCACCAAGCCCTGTCTCACACGAGGAAGTGACAAGTGACAAAGTCTTAAGCACAGTCTTTCAGGTAATATGTGGGAAGGAGATAAGTGAGAAAGTGTCAAACGATGAGCCACTCAGTCTAGGGAAAAGTGACGCTGCACCAAGCGATAAGGCCCCCACGCCTGATCTAATTAAAAAAGCACACAGTGACCAAGTACCTTATCCTATTGCAAGTGAGAAGTTGGAAATTGACAAGACACTTAGTCCTATAACAAGTGAGAAAGAATATAGTGACAGATCACCAAGCCTTGTTTCTAGTGAGAAAACGCTAAGTGATGAGACACCAAGCCCTGTATCTAGTGAAAAACTGCCCAGTGACAAGGTATCTTTACTTAGCCAGGTTAAACAAGATACGGATTCATCTAGTCAAGTGGAGGGAATTAAAGTGACTACAGATGAAAGTCAAGAAATAGACAATTTGTTAACAGAATTTGAACCTATTGGTAACTTAGAAGAAACTACATTTACCAAGAACATTGCTGTTACAGAAAACAGTATAACCATAAAACGAAAATTAGTCATAACAACCCAAGTACAGCAGTTCTATAGTGTCGTCAAGAGTGTAACTCTTTACAAAGTTGTTACTATAACTGTTATAGAAGATGCACTTCCTGATGGGTCTAAAGTTACTAAAAGAACAAAGAATATTTTACTTTCTGACAAAGCACCGGAAACTTCCACCATGGAACTCAGCCCTGTTATAAGTGAAGAGCAGCCATTTGATGAGGAGCTGAAATTAGTTCCAAGTGAGACATCACATAGTAATAAGGTACTTAACCTCAAATCTAGTGTAGAGGAACCCTGTGATGACGTTCCAGTCACTACTTCAAGTGTAAAAGCTACAAGTGACAAGCGTCAGAGTCCTGTCTCAAGTGAGAAGACGTCTAGTGATAAGGTGTCCAGTTCAACTCTAAGTGAAGATGCACTAAATGACAAGGTACTCAGTCCTGTGACAAGTAAACAGGTATCAGTTGACTCAGAACCTAGCTCAATTCTACATGTGAAGCAGGAAATTATTCCTGTAATTAGTGAAATAGAGCCAGCTGACAAGGTGCAAAGACCAAGCCGTGCGTCAATTGAAAAACTAATTATCCCTGTCCCAAGTGCGGAAGTATCAAGCGACAAAGCATCTAGTCCTACTCGAACTGATTTAACACCAACAGACAAAACACGCATTCAACAATTAAGTGAAAAAGTGCTAAGTGACAAGCCATCTAGACCTTATGTTATTGACAAGAAACTAGATGTCAGGGTACCAAGGCCTACTACAAGGGAACAGGTGCCAGGTGACAAGGAATCCAGTGCTTTTACTAGTGAGAAAACGCCGTATAAAAAGTCAGATAGTTGTGATCCAAATGAAAAAACACCAAGTCATCAGGCACCCAGCCCCAATGTAATTGAAAAAGCATCAATCATCAAGTCACCTAGCACTGTTTCCAGTGAGGACGAAACAAGTGACAAAGCAAAAATCAGAAAGCCTATTTCAATTACGGGCGTGCCAAATGGCCAGATACCTAGTTTTATGCCAAGTGATAAGTTACAAACAGAAAAGCCTGTTATAACTAAAAAAGAAAGTGAAACAATTTCTAAGGATGATGAAAAAGATATTGATGAGAAGGAACCCAGTAAAGAAAAAGAAAGTGCAGAAAAACTTGTTAATGAATCGATGAGTATAGCATCAACTAAAGCATTTGAAAAAATTGTTGACGACAAAACCGAAGTACAAGATATTGATACTGACATTTATGAAGACGGTGAATCAATTAGCGAAGATAGTCAAATACTTGATATTAGAAAAGAATCTAAAGTTCCAATTAATATGACAAAATTAGACTCGTTACCAACATTATTAAGTCTAACAGAGTCTGTAGATGCACCATTAATTGTAAAGAAAAGGTCTGTTGTAGAGAATAAACCAGAGGATGAAAGTTTAACTGACACTCTTTCTCACATACCTCATGGTAGCAGCTCAGAAGATGTGTCTAAAGAAGTAAGTCTTGAAGAAAAATACAGTTTCGAAGACACTGAGAAATCAGAAAAGAAATCGATACAGAAAAAACTTGATACCATTTCGAGTGTTGATTCTCTTACCTCAACTTTGAAACATTACGATTTAACAAAAGTCGACGAGGATAAAACTGAGGAACTAGGTTCACCCAAAGATGAAATCCCACAGTCCGAAGCATCAGATTCTGGAGTTCACAGTATACCAATTGAAGTAGACTCTACCGAGCCGATAGATACCACCATTACCCAAGCCATCAAAGATAACGCTGTACATCTAATGGAATCCATACATAAAGCCTTTGGTGAAGAAACTGTGCAGCAAGGTATTAAGACAGAGCAGAGCTTAGAGTCCTTAGTAAGAGTTTCTACTCCACCAACAGTCCCCGTTAGTCCGTTGCCAAAGACTCCAAGCAGCTTTCAAGATGTAAAAGTGAGTGATGGGGTTCAAAGCGAAGTTACGTATGATAAGTCTGACGGTAGTGAAGAGATAATTACTAAAGTAGTACACGTTGGAGAGGACGTTCTAACACAACGTATTTCAACTTCCACAGAGAAAGCTCCTAAAAAGCCAACTGCTCTTGTCGATGACGATTCAGACCTTTTAACCTTAATGCAAACTATGGGCAAAATTAAGACTGAAACTGACACTGTTACAAAGATTATTAAAGAAGGTGAAAATGTTGTTACTCAGACTATCACAACTGTAACCACTAAAGAAGTAATATCAAGAGAAGATGGCACACCTCAAAATATCAAAACTACAATAGAAACCACTACACTGAGCAAAGGTGCTGACGGAACCACAACTTCTACAACAGACACACAGACATTACTTTCAGAGTGTTCTTCTAGCTTAAGATCTACCTCTTCGATGGATTTGTACGCCAAAGATAAAACTGATAAAGATTATTTAGACATCAATGACAAGTTCGAAATCACGAACTTACCTGATAAACGCGAACCTTCTATAACTTTAGATGTAGATTCTGATTTTAAATCTATTATCAGTGAATCTGATGAAACTGATGACGATATTGAAGATACTATAATTGATACCGACGTCAGTAAACGAATTATTCGAGAAAATAATATTGATATAATTGAAACTATTACCACAGTAACTAAGAAAGAAACTATTAGAGTCAGTGATATTAAAAAATTAATTCGAACGACAGTTGAAACCACGATCACAAAAGAAAACCCTGATGGGTCTAGAGACGTTCAAAAGAATGTTGAAGTAAAGACCGAAGAACTTGTACTAGATTCTGGTAGCAACTTAGATAAAATACTCAGCGAATATGTTGTATGTGACGAGCCCGAAGAAAGTGTGACTACCAAGACGGAGGAATTAAAACAAGATAATAACCTTATTAGACGTACCGTCGTTACCAGGATTGTAAAAGTTAAGTATGCTGATAATTTAGGAGTACCTAGGAAACTTAAGACAACTACAGTTATCACTACTACAGATGATTATCCTGATGGTTCGTCACGCACGAAAGTAGACAGCAGCACTTCTTTAACAGATATTGATATGGAAACTGTAGAAAGCCCTGACCTTCAGGAATTAACTATAGTAGAAGACAAATCGACAGTAACTGAAAAACATGATAAAACTATTCTTATTAACGGTAAAAACGTGTTGCAAATTATAACTACAACTACTACGAAAGAAACGTTAGCTACTGCAGATAGAAGTAAGAGGAAAGTAAAAACAACTGTCGAAACGGTAACAGAAACTATGCTTCCCGACGGTATGACAGAAGTAACAAAAGATGTCAAAATATCACTATCAGACATCGGTATCGACACTATAAAAGAAAATCTCGAAGGTTTTGAACTAATCGGCAAACCTAACGAAGATACCACAACGAAAACTGAAAGTGTTATTGAAGATGGTATTTCAATTAAAAGAAAAACGACTGTCACAACTATTAACACAGAATATATTAATACATCTATAAGTATAAAACGTACTAAAACAACAATTAAAACAGTTATAGAAGATGAACATCCAGATGGCTCTGTAGTCACAAAAACAAGTGAAAAACTATCCCTTTCAGATGAAAATCTTGAAGGATCTAAAAGAAGTAACGAAAACGATCGTGAAGAGAAAGAACTTGAATTACAACTTAATGAGCTATGCCCTTCCGAACCCGAGATAACTGAATCAGTCAAAACAGAAGAAATAAAAGAACAAACCACAATTATTCACCGGACTATAATAACAAGGGTAGTAAAAACTAAATACTGTAATAGTCAAGGCATACCATGTAAGCTCAAAACTGTTACAACAATCAGCACTGCCGATAAATATCCCGATAATACCACCAAAATTGATGTTGATGTTAGCACAACAGTTAGTAACATAGAAACTGAAGATCCTTTAACAACAAAACATGTACAAAAAGATGAAAGTATCGTGTCCGAGACAAGTAAAGTTTTACCCGAAATTATTGATTTTATTAAAACCGAAATTTCACCTGAAAAAGAAATTCTTTTGGAAAAAGAAATTGACAGTTTGGGTGACAGGCCCCTTGAAAGTGCTAAGATAGAAAATGCTTTAAAAGAATTAACCGCAGAAGGAGAACCAGATGAAAGTGAATCTATTGAGAAAATGGAAGTAGTAGAAAACAATACTGTAATTAAGAGAACTATTGTGACCAGAATCGCTAAGACAAGATATCTTGATAAAGTGGGCAAACCTAGGAAACTCAAAACTGTTATTACAGTTACAACTACGGACAATTTCCAGGACGGTTCTGCACGAACAACTGTTGAAGGTAGCACGATGGTTACAGACATTGAAACCAAATCCTCTGACACTATTGAAGAAAATCTGGAAGGTTTCAATACTTTCGGTAATCCTGAAGAAGATATAACAACACATGAAGAAATGGTCACCGATAATGGAATCGTTGTCAAAAGAAAAACTATTGTCACGACTATAACACAAAAGTATACAAAACAAGACATCGTACGAACGAAAACCACAGTCAAGACTGTTACCGAAGACGAACATCCTGATGGATCAGTGATCACAAAAACTAGCGAGAAGGTTTCCTTGGTAGACGAATATATGGATGTTCACAGGCCGACTGAAGATGATATAGCTGAAAATATTAGAATAGAGACCGCACTTAAAGATCTGATTCCGACAAGTGACCCCGAGGTAACTGAAACCGTAGAAACAGAAAATATTGAAGAAAATTCAATCACAATAGTAAAAACTATTATAACTAAAACTGCTAAAACTAAGTATGCTGACAAGTTCGGAGTCTTGAGAAAACTTAAAATAGTAATAACGAAAACAACAATTGACCAGTACCCTGATGGTTCTTCAAGAAAAACTGTTGATACAAACACGTCAATCAGTGATCTGGAAGACTTAGTTAAAGGTCAAGATCTTAAAGAATACCCAGAATTAGAAGATAAAATTGTAAATGTAGATACTCAGGAAAAAACAGAATTCAGGGATGGTATACAAGTCAAACAAATAATTGTTACTACCACAACAAAGGAAACTCTTTCATCTGTAGATGGTTCAAGAAAGAAAATAAGAACTACGGTTGAAACCGTAACAGAAACCAAATTACCTGACGGGTTAACCGAAGTAACAAAAGATGTAAAAGTCTCAGTAGCTGACTATGGTATTGAAACATTTGATGAAAATCTTACAGGTTTCACTGAAATTGGTATACCACAAGAATTTACTACGGCTGATACAACAGCTATTGTAGAAAATGGTATACCAATCGCAAGAAAGACAACAGTAACAACTGTTAGGCAAGAATTTGAGAATGCTTCCATTAGATCTAAGAAGATTAAAACAACCATCAAAACTGTAATTGAAGATGAATACCCAGATGGAACAGTAATTATTAAAAAAAGTGAGAAAGTTTCTATAGCTGACATAGTTTTAAAAACTCCCGGTACAATTGAAAATGACACACAACCACCCGAATCGTATATAGATGACTCTGAAATAGTAGAAGATACTACTGAAGATTCAGATGTCAAAAGTGAAATAATTCAACAAGGTTCACTTACTGTTAAGCGCACAATCACAACAAAAACTAAACGAGAAACCCTTACTAGTACAGACAAGAATATTAAGCGTGTCCGAACTACAGTTGAAACTGTCACAGTTGACGAGTTTCCTGATGGGTCTACCGAAACGACGAAAGACGTAAAAATAACAATTTCAGAATTTCAGAAGACGTCTGATAGTGATTTACAAGCTGCATTACAGGGCCTAACATCGACAGGTAAAGTGAAGACGTCAGTTGATAAGAAAACAAACGTTATCTATGAACAGGGAGAAAAGGTTACTCAAACTACAACTACTTACGTAACGAAAGAAGAATTAAGAAACAATGAGACAAATGAAATCGCGGTTAAAACAGTAACAGAAACTATTACAGAAAATGCAAAAGATGATGGCTCTGTTGAAACTACTAAAGACGTTCGGACACAAATCACTTACCTTCCTATAGGAACTGGTCTTGACGATTGGTCTCCAGAAGAGTTAGCAGAAATAGAAAAGCAACCTGTTGTACAAGAAGAGAAACAAGTATTAGATGACAAACCAGTATTTGCACATTTACACTTGGGGTCTAAAGATGAGAAGAAGTCTTCAGAGAAGGCAAAGAAACAACGCTCACCTGTTGGAGAAATTACTACTGACACAGAAACATTCACAAAGGTCATTAAAGAAGGTGATAATGAAATCACACAGATCATCACAGTAGTAACAACTAAAGAGGTCATTAGCCCAGAAAAAATCAAAATTACAGTTGAAACAACAACCGTTAGCAAAGGCAGTGATGGAGTAACAAAAACAACAAAATCAACTAAAACGACTATATCAGAATTTAAAGAAGAATTTGAAGAAATCATTGATACAGGAGAAAGTGAAAAATCGTTCTCTAAAATGTCTACAAAAACTAGTGATATGAGAAGCTCATCAGCAGCGAGTGACGATTTTGAACACCACGGTATTTCATCGCCACCATCTGATATCAGTTCAAGAGATTCAAGAGCGGCCACTCATGCATGGGGCACAGAAAGTAGCGGAGTGTACTACAGTGATGATGATGGTCCCGGAAGCCCTAGCAGTACAAAGTCCCAAATACCTCACTCTCCTAGATCTAATTTAAGTTTTGAATTAGACCCTACAAGACCACAATCCGAACAATTGGAAAAACAGGAATCTATTTTGTACAGAGATCAAATGTCAACATCTAGTTATGGACAAATATTGAAAGATGAATCACGGTTATCAACAATTCATTTAGAACATAAGTCTGAAGTGCACAGTGGAAAATCTGTTACACAAATAACTGAAGACTTTTTATCTAAAGAAAAAATGGGTCACTTAACACATTCTGATGCCACGTTCTTGAAAGAGGCTGACGAACATTTCGAAAAAGCTATAGAAGAACACAAAAAAGTCAGTGGTCCTGAAGTGATTTCAAACATCACAGCAAAATATAAACTTGACAAGAAAGTACATTCGATTTCAAGTCAGTCTTCGAAACAAGAAAGCACAATTACACTTAAAGATCTAAAAACGCAACGCGAGACCAGTTCGTCAAGTAAGCAAGAATCAAAACAAACGACTGAAACACGAACATCGAAGGACCCTATCGAGTCATGGGGTAAGCCACTGGGTTTACCCAGTCCAATTATGCCACCAACACAAGCCGACAGCAAGAGTACTCCTAAAAAGCAAGCTAGTTCAACCGTTCTCAACAAGAATAAAATTAACCAAGAGAAAAGCAAGGAAGCAAAGAGATCTTCGGAATCTCCAAATAAAAAGAAAGCTCCAGCACCTGTATATATGGAACTAACGTATGTTCCACATCACGGTAACTCTTACTACTCAGCTGTGGAATTTTTCAAACGAGTCCGCGCACGGTACTATGTATTCTCTGGCACTGAACCTTCAAAGGAAATCTACAATGCCTTACTAGACGCCAAGAAAACTTGGGAAGATAAAGATTTAGGTAAGTAAAACTTAATTTTCAACCGACTTTTAATTATTAAGGAGCTTAACTCTATGGTGTTTTGTAAAACTAACGACTACTGTATGACATGCAAATATGTAGTACGATATTTTTGAAAATTCTGGACAGATTTTAATATAATATAATAAATAATAATATAATGAAAAGAAAACGGCAAAATAGCTCTTTAAGGTAACAGATAATTATTGTATATTTTATACTACGTTTGGATGAAAATACAATACTAATGATAATCAAAAACTTTTATGCTACAGGAATCATATTCTATACTGGTATTATTATTATATCTATATATTATTCGCTACAGGTTCCCATAACAAATTCATTAAAGTTAGATAGAATACATATTTAATAACCTACAATATATGAAATATTATTTGCAGAAGTAACAATAATTCCTACGTACGACACCGACGTCCTTGGCTACTGGGTGACAGAAAACGAGGAAGCCCTGGAGAAATATAAGATCGACCTCTCACCATCCGCTTCCCGTTGTACCATTAACCTTCAGGACCACGAGACATCGTGTGCTGCCTACAGACTCGAGTTCTAGGTTTCGGGTCTATTTGTAGCCTTCTCATCGAAGAAGTGAGCCCATAATAACAGGCAATGCTTACAAACTGAGTGTACCAAAGAAAGTATAATTGATATAGGAATATAAGGCTGTGATAAAGAGAAAAGCATGTAAGCATAGTCTCCAAGGGTCACTACTCCGCATGAGATAGTTTGCAAATAGATAGAGTGTTTTGTGATATTTGAATGCAATGAACAGACTGCTAAAGGGTTTGATGAAATCTTAGTTAATAATGACAGTAAAAGTAATGAAGAACAGTGTTGATGTAAAGGTGTGTTGTGTAAACCACGGTCAATCACGAACTCCCAAATCGATTGTGTCCTAACCACATCCAATTGTAAAGTCAATAACCAATTCTCGACCTAAGAACAGAGACGTCCATTTTTTTCTAAAATACAACTGTTTTCTAGTAGCTTGCCATTTAACGTATATTTCTGACGATGTTTTAAAATTTGGTCTTATACAAAACTGTAGTGCTTTTATATACGATATTTAGCGTAACCGGTCCATTTTGTTTAGCCAAAACACCGCTTTGCGATCAAAATTTATGGGGGAATGAAGAATAAAAATTATTTTGCTATTGCCATTTGTGATTTACAAGTTGTATAAAATGCCTTTAGCGGCATTTTTTCGTTTAGCCTAGACGCTTTAAAAGGACGTGTCGTATCATTAACTGACGGTAATATTAAACCTGATGGTACTTTTATAAAGGTTTAAAGAAAGAGTATATTTAACAAAATGTTGTCTTTAAAAGACCTTCTTAAATATAATAAAATGTCTCGCCGAGCTAGTGCTTCGTGCGCTAGTTATTTGATATTTGTTAGATGAGACTTATTATTACAATTCTAGAACGACAAAGATGACTTCTAATGTCAGCCTATACCTCGTAATTAATTCAGTTAGGTTTAAGGAGAAATTCCCATTTTTTTTCGACTCGAGCTTAATTCCCTGCGATTTTTATCAGTCAAAGTTCATGATCGATTTTACGCTGCAATTACAAGCTAAGGACAAATACTCGCACATCACGCTAGAGAAATTTCTATAAGCTATTTTAAAATATGTTGCGCGTAATATCACACGCTATGCAACAAATGCAACAATCATCATATTATATCAATCTGACACCATTTTTCAAGAATCTTGGATGTTGAAAGACAGTGTCAGATTCAGTAAATATTAGAAACTTGGCACAGGAGCAATTAAAATTGGAATTACCTGCACCTCTAAATATAATTGACCGTGTACCAAGTGTACTAATATTACTTATATAGATGGCGCTTGATCGATCAGAACTGTACCTGAACGGAGACATCTGTGTTATTCTAGACCAACAGTGAGCCTAAGACGATAGAGAGCTTAACCATTATAAATATAAATGTTTTAGTAGAAAACTATTATTAAAGAATTCATTATATATTTACCTCTGTTTAAGTTGATACTTTGCTTGTTGCGTCGAGGTATAGTAATATAACATAGTTATAAATACGTGTTATATAAAGTTTACTCATTTCCAAAAGATAATTACTAAAATAACGAGATTAATGAATCTCTATTATATATCGTTTGCATCTATATATTTATCTGTATATGTATTTTTGATCTGTTGTATTTTGGTTTTAAATTTCTAGTCGTGACGACCCAAATAATTATAAAAATCGTTATAGTCTAACATTCGTTCCTATTCAGATGAATTGTTTTAAGCGTTTTACTGATGTTTTTTGTCTATGATAAAATCCTTATGTATTTAAAGATAAACTACTCCATTAGATAACCGATTTGTTTCAAGCGTTATGTTTGGATGTGAGCGAATGTGATAATGATCCATAATATTATGATTCACCTTCTAGTGTTAAAAGGCCCTTCTGACATGTTGCATGGGCAACTTGAAGCGTACGCTTCTAGAATATCCTTCATTAATATGAACATCAGCATCAACTGATTGATTGTCTGCTGACTGATTGCCTGTGCATTCTCTATTATGTTGGTCTTATTTGCCAAATATGCAATGAAAAGTTTCAAGTCAATTAATTTTAAGTCATACATAGAAATAAGTGGATTAATGTCACACCTCAATCGCCTACTTCGCTAACATTTCTTACTATAGAGATAATAACATGATAGCGAGAACAATTCGTAAGATCAGAACGCACCAGCACAATGTATTAACATAAAAACATAATTATTTAAAAAATTTATAAACGCATACATAGAAATACATTTTTTTTTTTAGTTTGTACGTGTATCAACGAATGAGTTTTTTTTATGTTATACTTTAAATACAGTTTAATATAGTATGTGTTACTGTGTGTGAATTGATGTGAGCACAATATTGATTTTTTCCCTTTGTGGTTTATGCTTTATATAGTTTTGGATGGGACTAAACAGGGATGAAAGGAATACCTTGTCGAGTAAGGTCTGAACCGATGCCACCGCCCTTAAACATTGGCTTTACGAGTCAATTGTAATAATAAGCAGCGCTTACATGTCATAAAAATAAACTCACGTTATTGTTTTTCATTGTATTTTTGTAAATATCCTGAAAAATATTAACACTGAGTTATAACGCTATTTACGATTTCAACTCAAGAGCATCGGTGATGATGATAAAAATTGCTTCGAAAAAAAATATAATTTTGAGTATTTTTTTTTTTAATAGGCTTTGTTTTTTTCAGCCAGCATCCACTGTCTAGCTGGCTATAAAGCCTGACCCTAAAGTTTACTATTGTATTTTATAGCTAGAATTCTAATTAATGCATATTATTAGGAATATTAAAATGTTATTAAAATTAAGATTGTATCAGCTTAGTGAACATCAATAGCTCTGAGAAATAAACCATTATTGAAATTATTAAATGTTGTATTCTTCCGACTGTTTAACATATTTTTAATTACAAAATATTAACTGTATTCAATATGTTTTAATATTTAATGTCATTTAGCGGACATACATACGGCTTACCTGAGTAAGCTTGACACGATTACCAAAACACAATCTAATTAAAATGCCAACAAAAATAACCCTACCTACTTTTATCCTATACCCCAACCCTTCTTGAAACATAAATATACATTGAGATTTACATTCTAAGATATTTAAACACTACCAGGTACTCCGTATGACTGTTTGTGATCACAAGTAGATAGAATAGAAATAATTACCTTTTAATTCAAAAGGAATTGGAATGTTCGGCAGGCTTAGCTCAAAATGGTATACATATACTCAAACATCGACTTATGGATTTGTTATAGATAGGTATGAATGCGAGAGACTTTTATTAAAATGAAGCATGTTAAAACAACCTTGAAAAAACCCATTCAAAGCCTAATTAATATAGACGTACCAGAATACATAAAGCACTTAATTCCATAACTATGCATGCACTTAATTCTATGTTTATTCTAATCCTCTATATGATTAGACTTATACACATACCTTATGTACCTATGTACGGATGCATTTAATTCTATCTTTATGTACAGATACAGTTAAGTGCATGCATACTTATAGAATTAAGTGCATTTGCAGTCGAATCTATATATTAAAATTAACGAGGGCCATACTTGTAGCATACTTCATTTTATCAGAGTTTGAAAAGCTTATGTGGTGCTAGAAACCGATGCGTTACTAGATTAGAATTAAATGCTGGAGTTCTCTTAAATGATGAGAATGGACAATTTGTTATTTATTAGCATGCACTTACTTCCATTTCAATTCACAGCTATACAAAAACTGAACCGAATAATGCGACTACTAATCGTATATTTAAGATTTTCAATCTCATCGTTTAATAGGACTGCATATAACACGCTAATGGTATGTAAGACTGATTGAAGATTTGTTACATAGGAAAGTGGATCAACTTCTGTCTTCGGCAATGAAGTATTAGTAAAGTATTGAGCGTGAGAACTTTGATCGCTCCCCATAACATAATGTTGTTTAGAGCGAACAAAGCGTGCCTATACGATGAAGACACAGAGATCTCACAAAAGATATAAAACTGATGTATTACATATTGCTCGCGCTCGGTAAAATATAATTGATGTACTTGTTTATTTAAAAAAAGTATTTAATAATTTGAATAATGAATTATCCTTAACGGTATCTAGGTGCATATTTATGATGTATGTAATATTAAAACTCATTAGATTTCATTGTGTCGGTCACGTCGCTATAATCCATTCAGCGTGTTTGATGGTAATGTATGAATCATTATGAGTAATAAAAAAGTTAAAAAAAAAATGTTCTGTTATTATTTACGTAACATGTACATTGTACAAAGGCAACAGCCATATCCAAAGATAATATACATTCGGTCCGAGGTTGACTGGTGTTTGGCAACTAGCCCGCCGGAGTCAGTGAGTT
Organism: Callimorpha dominula; assembly: GCA_949752705.1. NCBI lineage: Eukaryota > Metazoa > Arthropoda > Insecta > Lepidoptera > Erebidae > Callimorpha > Callimorpha dominula. The sequence goes on from OX457005.1 coordinate 20,812,852, forward strand.
AGCCCGTGTCACCTCTAATGCTCACTCAGTTAGGAGACGGAGCCCGCTGACACCACGTCGGCTAGCATTGGGTGGACAATGGACATTTCTTCGCAACACCCACGGTCCAATCACTTTAGGCGCAGTACACCCTGTGGTTTTAGTACGTTCTATTTTTCAACATACGGCCTCACTATTAGCCGCAGTGAGATATAAGGTCCGCCGGCGTTAAAAAGGAGTTTCTACTTGACCCCGGCGTAGAAATAGCTTGTCTAATCTGGCAATGGGCCACTGACTGCACGGATGGCGCAATGGTTTAAGTGGTCACCTCGCCACTACGGCGCGCCGAGTGTTGTGGGTTCGAATCCTACTCGGGACAAAAATTTGTGTGATCCACAAATAGTTGTCCCGAGTCTGGGTGTTCTTTGTGTCCGTTGTTTGAATGTTTGTGAAGCCCCCCCGCGACAAAGGGTTATGCCTAATGCGCGAGTTGTCTTTTTTAAAACAAAAACATAAAACAAACTGTGACAGGTCGCCTTATGGTTAGGTTTTTAGTCGGTCTTAAGCAGGTCATCCTTCGACCCAGAGAGGTGAAACTCCTTGAAGGTCAGTCCTGAATGAGGTTACCTAAGCCAATATTGAAAGTCTATACTTACTTGAGACATAATTTAGTAATAAAATTAATTATATTTTCGAGAACTAACGGGATCACGTAATAAGTTCCTATTACAAACTTTTGAATTTCCTGACGTTCTGACCAGGTTGCACTGACCGTGATCACAGGCATTACTTAATTACATGACATCAAACTTATGTAAGCAAACGAAAAACTTAATAAAATTTGGGGTGATAATGAAATATATAAAAAGAACGTAGTCATTTCACAAATATATATATTCAATAATAATTTTACCTATACACATATATTTAAAAAAAATACATGATTGTTTTTTATAACTAGCACAGTTCATATTTTAAAATTACAACAAAGCCACCACAAATTAAATGTAGTTTCATTGCAATGCCCGATAGAAGGTGTTCATTTGAAATTTATTATATTATCTACTGTACATACTAGGTTATATCCTACTTTATAACTTTGGAGTTTGATAAAATATAAAAACTATTTCTGGAATGGTAACATTTAATCAAATATAGTAGCTAATGAATTAGAGAACTGGAAAGCATAGCAGCTTCATAGCATACAAAATACAAATTATAAATAATATTAAAAGTTTTGGAATGTTTAAAGTAATCACAACTCTTACATCAATTCAATTTTTGTAAATGAATTGATGTAAGAGTTCATTTACAAAAATTGAATTGATATATGGCAAGGGCAATGGCGTCTCAGAATAACATCACGTTTTCACCCAACAAACAAAGAGTACATCTTATTATGTTATTCGTCTTTTAAAACTTTTTCTAATTTTGACGATTTATATCAAAATGGAGTTCGATATTTCAATTTCCAACATTTGAAAGAAGTTAGAATTTTTAATTAAGAAACTTCTTTCAGAGCCGGAGAATTTATTAACCAGAAAAACATCATAAGGTGTTTAGTAATTTTAGATATTTTTTAATACCACGCACTTCATTCTAAAATATGAATTCATCATTTTAACTGTGTTAGTACTGTAGTAATGTATTCAAAATAATTATACAAGTATTCCTACTTAGTATATTATTCTAGTTATCATATTAACTAAATAGAGTATACTTAGTAAATTTAATTTAAAAAATTTAAATCCTACGGAAGCACCTAAAGATAAAAAAGGCTATTACAGTTACTTCTTAAAATGGACTTAGATTTAATATTACAATATTTCTAATGAGCCTTTTTTAAGGCAGTGTTAATAGAAAATAGTTCTACAACAACAGAGTTAACAACTATGAGAGTAACGAAATAATGTTAAATAAGAAGAGGTAGATAAGTTGCAAGCGCTTTAAAAATGACAAAATAAAACTGTGCTAATTAGCCTACCTCGGCTCAGTCTTGGTGAGTTAACTTGTTTCTTTTCAAATCTCAACTAATAAAATGTCTTTTTTACTGATGTAAGTAATAGTTATTACAACTAGTATTGTAGATACTACACTATTATATTTTCTAACTATTATATTATTGTTTATATTAGATCCAATATTTAATATCCAACCTTATCCAAATCTTCAGATTTAAGATATATCAATCATATTTGTACTCAAATTGTTTAAAGGATTCAAATATGAATGCAGAAGATTATCTGAAAATAAGAGAACATTTCGTGTTGTTTCTAATTTTTGTTAATGTAACAAATGTACCTCTTTTTATTTCCTTCGCTCATAAATATTTATAATATATTTAAAATAAAGTCAACATAAATTTATAAACATTCCTGACTCACTCGGCATGTCTTAAGCATTACGAATAATAAGAAACGGAACTCAAGCTCAAAAACTGTACCACTTGATCTGTACCGCAGTAGGCGTTGCTTAAAATCTGTAATGCTCAGAACAATTGACCCTTGTCATTCGATAAATGCGGTTGTCACGACAAGTTCCGGCTATAAGTTATCGTGATATTTAAATAATTTAATTCTACAAATATTATTGTGACACTGTCACGCTTTCACACCTCAACTACTCAACCGATTATCATGAAATTTACAGACACGCTGTCAGGGGTACAGAGAGGGACAGAACGTAACTCTCATTAAGGAAAAAGTACTGTCCTTAAAAGGGAACCTTTGTACCATTTTTTTTCTTGATGTGTGGCAATCATAGGTAAAAAAATTAATGGTTTAAGAGTAATGTTTCTTAATAAAGTCGTAGTTTTAAGTCTAATAATATAAGAACTTATGATTTGATTGTAAAAATGTTCAATAAAGGACTTTTTATTTACTAAGAATTGAAAAGAATACGAGAGATTTTTACATTACAATACACATATAAATCTTAAAAATAAATTACGTATCCAAGTTTTCACGTGATTGTATAATTTTGTTATTCTGCATTTTTTGTTTATTTTTTTTCTTATTAATAAACAGCCATTGATGTTAACACAAAACATCATTTTTTTAAAGCAAGTTACAAAACTTTCTTTTTGCGATTTTAGCACAATTTTCCATACTATTAGAATCTCACATTATCTGGTTGGCGGACAAAGTATGCAATTTTGTCAATAGGGACCTTATACTCGTGCATCCAACGATTTCCTTTACGAAGTGAAAAGTCTATGCCATCCTTCCATACGCCTGTTGGTAGATACACTGTAAACAAGTAAAATAAGTGGGGTATAAAAAGACTGTAAAAAGAGAAGACATGAAAGAGACTGCATAGGTAATACTAAACGTTTTACGATTACAGGACAAAGGCGAACTGAAAGAATAATGCTATTTTTTAAGTTTCCTTTCTAAAGAAACCAAGTCCAAGTACACTTGGACTTGGGTTCAGACTTGTTGGAGTTGTGTTGTTTTTTTTTTTAGGGTATTTGGGACTAACGAGGGTCTCCTCGTTTGTCCTAAATACCAGGGTCACCTGATGGTAAATGACTACCGCCACTCATGGGCACCTGCAACTCGAGAGTCACAAGTGCGTAGGGGAAGGGGGAGCAGAGGGAGTGTGCGGGGAGGGGGAGAGGGAAGGATTAGGTTAGCCTCTGGTAACCTCACTCACTCGGCGAAATCCAATTGAATTACTAGTATGCGACCCTGACCTGCTCGAGCCATTATTGCTTCCACTCCCAAATCCCTCCGTATTAGCAATATCCGTTCCCTTCTGTTGCCTTCCCTTCTTAACTACTTCCCTTTCAATATATCTCATTCTCTAGGACCAAAGTATAGTTGTTAAAATGTGGGTTTTTAATATACCCCTTCGGGGATATACTACAAAATTTACATTTAATTACATCAATTACAACCAAAACTAATAAAACAACCAAACATATCAATACGGTTTTAATTTAAAAAGAACAATTTATAGAACATCAGTCGGGTGCTTCGGAATCAGCAACAAATTACGAATAACACGAATTTTCTGTAGGTACTGAACGAATGACAAGTTGAAGAAATAACTGCTCACCAGAAATGGGGCTGTGGCACTACCAATTATCATAATGATGATTAACAACTACACAGTCATATTGGTGCTTGTACACAAACTAGAGACCGCCAAGTCATCAAATGTCGACCATAATTCATAGTTTTAATTATTATGGTTTATATCATTGGCCAGTATAACTTGAATTGTCAGGTCATACAGGTCAGGTCACATATATATTAGAGGCATGTAGATTGATGTAGCCGTATTCAAGTATTTTTTATTTCAGGTTCTTACCTTCGCGAGAATTCTCTTATAAATATAGGTACATACCATCCCTGGTAGTTTGGCCCTTATTCAATATAGGAGCGATAACAATTTCACTTCCGATGGCAAACTCGTCTTGAACAGGTATGGGAACTGCGTCGTTGCCGCTGATCAGCCACAGTGGTCTAATGAGCGGCAGACCTTCTTCTAATGCTTCTCGCTTGTATTTCAAGAGAAGAGGATTTACCTGAAAACATTTTAAATCACACTTTTAAATGTATTCAACACAAAGTTCAATCAATCATCTTCTGAGTCTGAAATCTTAACCCATACGTGTATTTCAATCATGACATTATACGAATACTTACCAAATCTCTCCTAGTAGTTGCCAAATTCTTTGCCATCTCCACGACCCTCTCATCGTTATATTTGGTTGGCAAATGTGTGAACTTCATCACCGGCAGGAATGTCGCCATTTGTAACCACCTCATATACAACTCTATCTCTGGCAACTCTATTCCATTTTCTTCAGTTTTATTTGATGAATCCATCAAGGTTTTAGAAAATGGCAAGTTTTGTTCACTACCGGGCCAATAGATATCACCTCCTATTGCGCCTGGCATTATAAATGGAAAACCATTCACACCATAAGTTAATATTGTCGGTATAACAGATCTGAAAGCCTCCCATGTTGACTCCAGAGGTGGCATAGTCACAAATATGGGAGGGCGAGGTAACGCTACAGCTGAAGATACTCCAATAATTGTTAAACTAGAGTCATATGTCTTTGTAAAGATATTTATGTACTGGTCAGGATTTTTCAATAACTTCTCACAGCGATAATAATGGGGCATATCATGAGCTGTACCTAAATCTAAAAAGAATGAATTGATTAAAGTTTCATCCATTACCACTTGTAACTTTTCTAATAACCATGGCACAGTATTACTATTTGTTACATCAAGAATACCAGCGCTTGCCAAAGATTTGAATCTAGTTAATGCTGGAATACGTCTGTCGCTATTCCTCTCACTGATCAACAGTCTTTTTTGCACGCATTCAGCAAAGTTTTTACTATCGGTACTAATGAATGGTTGTACAGTAAAAGCAACTTTAAAACCTCGACGGATCAACTGATCTATAGTAACATTCAACTTTGGGAAACGAGTCTTATCCAGAGATAGATCTCCAATTTCATTCTGCCAGTGCTCATTGATCAGAACATGCCCTTGTTTAAGGAATCCTAAACGGAGGATATCTTCTCCGTATTGGTTTATCATGTCTCGGTGTAACTCTTGTTTAAATCTTGGTGCTATTTCCCATACTGGTTCTGATATTAAAAACTCTAGTGTGGACATATCAGTAGGTTTCAAACCATCCCATAAAGGTGCTCTCCTGTGACTATGAATAGATGAATGTAGCGAAGTCGTATCTTCGGAAGTGCAAATATTATATTTCATTTCTGGAAATTCAGTAAGCTTATTCGGGTAGGCAAATTCATGGTACATAGCTTTCAGACAAATTTCTTTAGCGCCTTTATTGACAGAGACGTGTAGAGGAGTATCATCATCAATGATGATGGCGGCACCTTTGGAGTTAATAAAGTATCGAGTCAAAGCATTGGACCATTGGCCTTTTTGGGCATCACCAGTGATGAAAGGTGTGTAGTCCATGTATCCACCATTGAGTGGCCAAGACACGTTAGAAGACTGTCCGCCGCCGTACCAGTTGACTTTAGTGTAACCCCAATCGAAACAGTCGTTAGGATAAACATCTGGAAATATTGAATGAGAGTATGTAAGAGGTATGTGTTTGTTTTGTAGTATAGTTTAGATATGTGTACTTGTGTACGTTTAAAAATCGGCTCTTGAACTACCTTTTTGGCTTTTGTTGAGCACGCAAGTGACATTAACGAGGCATGACCTTTTTTGATAATATTTAAATCAGTAAATATCACCACACCTAATAAAGTAATAAGATACAAATGAGTAGCTGTAATAGGATGGAACTAAGGCACACTAAATTTCGACTCGAATCGCCAAACTGGGGTTAACTAGAACTACTAGGACAAAAGAAAATCTTTTAAAAGTGACAAAAAAAATAAAACACCTTCTCTCAAAGCCTTCCAATGTACAGAGTAACAAGTTGTATTGTCCGCGCCAGGGTCATGCTGCAAAGACTTTAGGTAGAACCGCAGTGTGTGGAGCCACTCGAGACATTCAGAGCCGTCGTCATGTCGGTGCTCTGGCAGACACGGGTACGCTTTGACCTTACCGAGAAGATTTACAGCTGTGAACAGTAAAATAAATAAATAATAAAATGTTAGTGGTTACTATTACTTTAAAGGCTAGTGAAGGTGAAATTTATCGAAGTGTAATGTGACAGGTCTGTAATATATTTTGTGATTCTCTTCATTAGACTCTTGATGCCGTATCAATTGTTTAGAACATGCTTGTTGTTCGCGATACATATGTTATAATGTATTGGTGCAAATGAATTGCTCAGTTTTATCATACGTCCACTAAGGAGGTTAAATTTTATCGTACAGTTAGAAATTCAGATACTTATCGAACAAAATAATATGTCAACCACTGTTAAAATGCTTTTTGCACTAACAACTTGCAGAAGGCTTCAAAATAATATTCGATAAGTTCTCCCTATTTCTAACTAAAACTTGTGAAGACTTTCACGAGTGATTCTCAGAATTCTCGAGAAAAAATTTGTCGATGATGACGCAGGGTATCCGAAGCCGTTTTAATTAATATAAGCCGTAACCAAATAACATTAGCATGTAAGACCTGACTGCTTTAGGGGAGAGTGACTGGTTTACAGATACTTTATCGCTTAAATATACCGTAACTGTTGCGGTTACTGTATGTTTCCGAATAATATATTTTAAAGAGTTAGCAAATAGATAATTAAGACCGTAGGTATCGGTAAAGTAATAAGTAAACAACAAAAGGAGAATTAAAGATATCGTTACCTAAACTAGCTCTCAAAATCTCCACATCATCCTTATTGAAGATCCTGATCAATCTCTTCGGCTCATTAAACTGTACGTTGTTGAAGTAGGCTTTGGTTAGGGCTTGCTGATGGTACAACACATAGGCGAACGATACAAAGAACACCACTGCTAGGAACATAAGTGCTACGAAGGCACGAAGCTTGTAGTCTGTGGGCTTCTTGCGGATCTTCTGAGGAATACTCTGAAATTTATATACAATAGAGTTATACTGATATTTTGCAAAAATATTGAGCGAAATAAAGCGAAAATAAGATATTTTATGTATTGAAAGGTGAAACCATCAAATAGGGGAAGTAATAAAAAAAGATCACAGAAATATAACTGTGGGAGTGCTTGGTTGGAAAACCTCGTGGTTGAGTAGAAGCGGCCTCGAGAACAAGAAAACCTCTGTAAAAAAATTGGCAGATGGTCTGGAGATGTCGGGGAGGGCAGGCCGTCATCCGTTCACCGCATCGCCAGAGATAAGTGCAGAACTTGCAAGAAACGATCCTATCGTCCTATCGAGAGTTGTATGCTCCCTCTACACTTGCTCCGAAATCGGCTCCAGATCAAATTTTAGTCGGTTAGACGTCGTGATATCGGCCTCGGTGAGGTAGTGACCGAGTTACCAAACGGAATGGAACTTTAATCGTTGTTATAGCAAATGTGCTTTTAATCACAACGTTGTATGATTTTGTTATTTATGGCATCATATGGTGAAACCAGTATTGTAACAGTACATTTAATTAGACAAGATGAACTAAAAACCGGAAATAATTAAATTATATTTTCGGACGCCGTACAATACCTGCAATTTTTCTCTAAGGAGACTCGCGAGAGAGTTGACGGACGTGACAGAATTGCTGGGTGAATATTCGTCATCGTCCATGCTGAATTCCGACCGGCCCAATCTGCGTGGAGCAGCCGACTTGCGGCGTGGAGACCGCAAGGGAGTTCTGGAAAAAGAAATACACATATTCACTCGAGAGCAATGAATCTGGGTCACATAAAGATACCTTAAAATCTTCGAAAACTACGAATGCTAACTTAGTGAAATAAATTGTTTTAATAGACAATTAAATATATAGGTCTTGACCAATCTTCAACACTCCAATTGAAGTAGTGCCGGGCATATCTTAGTCTCGAAATACGATGCCCACACTCCAGTTTAGGACCGCTTGCAGGTTTAATGGTTTTGGATTAGCTTCAGCAAGTTATCGTCTTACAGTCTATGCACTTGGGTTACTTCCTCCGAGGCGTCGAAACTAATTTGTAAGTTCAGTTCTTGTGAGAAAGCAATTTCGAAACATTGTGTTAAGCAAGTATCGATCTTCTCGTGCCGCCTGTTCCTGGTCTGTTTAAGTTAGAGCCGGTTTTCTCGTAACGTCATAGACCGTGTACTGTTGACAGCAACACACCGACTGTCCTTGCTGTATCACGCTGACTCCGGCCATTTTCCAGCATTATGAGAATTCTGGTGCATTCTTCAGGTGTAAGCGACATTATAACAGTAATTAATATTGAACACTAGGAGCGTTGTTTACATACGTTTTTATATGACGCCATGAGCCAAGAACTTTTATTACTTTTATTTAAGGAGTATTTAATTGTCTATTAAACACACTCTATTTCACTAAGCTAGCATTATTAGTTTCCGAGATTTTCAGGTATCTTTATGTGACCCGTATTCATTGCTCTCGAGTATATTATAAGCACTTCAAACAGTTCGATCGTACGAGACTGCTGTAACTTGCATGTTTTTTGACATGTCATCCTATAGACATATTTAATAAGATGTCAAAAAATAAGGTCTGCGTGATGGTGAGAGGTACCCTAATTTAAAGAAAGAACCAGGCTTGTAGGCTTCCCCCACTACAGAAAGTTCGGATTATATTTTTCGAACATTAGTGAATTATATTATTTATGTTGATTTTACTTTTTATTTCTCATTCTCTCTCTCTCTCTCTCTGAAGTTTCATTTCTGCCGTGTGTGAATTGCACACACACATTTTTTTTTAAATACGTCTCTGCCTACCGGGGATACAGGCGTATGTATGTGCTTTATCATAACTTTTTACTTAAAATGTATGTCTATTGTTAGTGTCACATGTATTAACAAAAACATGTAGTAAAAAAGCAATGATGAATATAATTATGTGTTTATTAATAATAATGTTATATCTCTACTGTACACCAGAAGCAATTTAAAGAGTAAGATAGAAGCATGATAGTTGACCTATATTATACCTACAATTTGTGGAATTTTCGCACTTTAGCAGTCTTTTACAGGCTACCAAACACACTTATTTTCATTCAATACTTGTCTACCTAAATTATGAGCAAATAAATAATTTTAATAACGCTACCTTGGGATTTCTTTGTCCTCTGTCAAATCTGCCATACTCTGTGACTCTTCACAACACTACTATCATCTTAATGTGCACACAACTCCGCAGTGGACGTTATCAAAAAAAGATTTGCTTACTTGACGTCTAATATTATGTACACACAAGTAATAATATTTACATTGAGCATCTTACTATAAAGTGCGAAATATATTTGTTTATAATATACAAAGGACTTATAAGTCATTTAGTGAATTTTTATTATGGTCGAAGCAATTTGAACTGTAATGCTTTAAGACTAAGATTTAACATTGCTTGATCAAATATGCTTACACATTTCAGTTGGCTCTCGGGCTGAATAAATGATGAATCCAATTCCAAAACTTAGTCTCGAAGAGGTTAATATGTTTGCTATAGAAAAGCTACTTAGGAAATCTATCACTTCATGCAATATTGTACCTTTCCTACCTTTTTAATATCGGTTATTTATTTTAGATTAGCCAACAATTGTTTACACAATAACGATTTATCAACTGAATAACATTTACTGGTGGAACAATTAATTATAGGGTACCGCATGCACAATAAACGGTTGAAATTAATAATTGTAATAAAATTATGGAAACTAAACAATTTAAGATAGAATTATCAGTAAAAAAACAACGGCTTTTAATGCTTCTAATCATGACAAGAAAACTTTTTTGCCTTAGTTGGGTTGGCTTTTTTATGTAATCACTTTGGAGATATAACGTATCTAATCTAAGTTCACAGTCGGCGAACATGTTGTGTAACATAAAATAATCGAGACGTATTATGATTTTTTTTTATGTTGGTTAAAAATGTTAACTTCTGTGCACCCGTACTTTATGTAAAATAGAAGACAAGGAAATGACTCGCTCAATTTTAAGGATCTACATTTTTAGAAACGATATGAAAGTCTGTGTACTCATCTTCAGTGCTTGCGTAGTATCAGAACAGCCATCGATATACTGGGAGAAGTTAAAACTTTACCTTTATAAGCACGCCAAAAAAAATACAACCCAATTCCTTACAAAATTACACCGAAACTACAACCTGTATTAGCTGTGTCAAACAGGACTTAATAGCGACAATATTTATAAAATACGAAATTTTTTTGGTGGCCACCCGTGACCACGATCGGTGTAATTCAGTCGATACGTTGGATACTTGGACTTGGACAAAGATTATCGCGATTAAGTCCCGAAAAACTTTTAAAAAGTCGAGTTGCGAAAATTTAAAAACAAAATATTAAAACAACGATACAAAACAGATAAACAAATAAGGCGTCTTTTTAGTGACAAAAACCTGTAAAGAGACACTTTACTAAACTGGTGGTAATGAGGAAACCAATTTACGTTGGTAGGAGTTATCATTTGTTGGCGCGACTCACGCGTTCACTTGGCGCGAGAATCCCTGGCATTTAAGGTTATCAAAACGCCTGTCACCAAATAACTTGTTTATGTTTAAAATTGTTATTATATTACATAAATAATCGCTGTATATAGTATAGACTGTTAAAAGTACAAACTTTGATAAAATTAGTTTTTAAAATGTTATTATATTAAAGTTCATGCTCTAGTAATCAATATAGCATCTAAAACACATCTAAAACGTAAATCTATACAAATAAATTAAATTGTAGTGTCTGTTTGTAATGTCATAATAACAGCATTTTACTAAATATTTAGAACGTAAATAAAGCAAAAGATATATTTTTTAAATTGTTGTCTGTCTGTTTGCTCCGGCTAATCTCTGGAACGGGCAGACCAATTTCCACGGGACTTTCACTGGCAGATAGCTGGTGTTATAAGAACAAAATTTTAAGCGCTGCTCAAGTGCTACATATATTGCTACTTCGAGTGAATTACTTACACTGGACCTAATAGAATCTTAGAAATAAAGAACCTGTGCATCAATTTCATGCTGCAACTTCCTGCAAAAAAAACTGTTTAATTTTTGAAGTGGAAACTTCTTTAGGCCCGTTTGTGCACCTTTGCTACTGGAAAAACACTGAACCCCTTACCGTCACGCTAATTATACATATATAGATCCACTAGAGGGCGCTAATCTAAACATTGAGTTCTGTCAGCACCTTATTAATTAATGTCACCAACCTGCTAATGTGACGTTTTAAGTTCGTCGTTTCGTTTAAGTTTTCACTTCTGTCGACAGTCCCATGTTTTAGTTAAGAGATTATAAGAACAATAGCGATTGTTACTTATGAAACGAAAAATAAAAATAAATAAACTAGCAACTAGCAGTTCACACCGAGATACGACTTTTAACTGATGATGGTTTGAGATAAGGCTATTTTTACACGCTTTATGCTTGACCCATATATATCTACATATTTAAGTAAAGTAAAATATTTGATTTGATTTGAAAAATTTCAATGTAGTATTCACCAACTTCAAAACGACTGATTAACTAGAAAATTTGCACACGTATCAAGGGCAGATGACAATACAAAAAAAAAACCGGGCCCGCAGCAGGCCCGCAGAGGTAGATTTCGTGTTTTTTTTTATTTTTATCTCCAAAAATATAAGTCGCATTAAAAACTTTAAATGTCTACATTGTTGAGTAAAATAAAAAATTTGCTTTCATTTAAAAATATTACCGATTCTAAAAAGGTTTACAGTTTCGGAGCTATGAATTTTTTTCCAACAAATTTTGGTTTCCCAAAGTTAAGGATGGAATCATTTAGGGTTCAAATTAAAAAATGTTCGTATTTACTATGGGCATGCTATTAAAAAGTTAAGTGGTCCAAAAATTTTCCATAGGAAAAAGTTATGCTGAAAAAAGTGATTTTTAAAAATCGGCCCCCCAGTCCCCTCTTTGGGGGAATATCCCCCATTCACGGACTTAAGCTTAATTTTTGCCCTGTTGATTTTTCGTCCAAGTTTGAAAGCAATCGGTTTACAATTGCAACCTCTATCGACTCGACAACTGGTACAAAACCAATAGGTAGACTTTTCTACGAAATCCACCTAAAAGTGAGCTTTCCTGCCCTTTTTACAACTTTTATTTACATAAATAAATTAAGTATCAAACATCAGATGTGTAAAACAGGACTTAATCGCGATATGTAGATTTTTAAAGTAAGATCATTTTTTGGTTACCCACCAATGTCCAACCTTTATGTAGCAATGTTCATAATAGTCAGAAAATGTGATAAATAATGAAGTTTATATAAGTATCATCATACAGCACGATTTCACTTGTCATTATTCATATTGCCCAGGCATTATAAATAGGGCAGTGTTTAATCACTTGGTATACCACAATAGACAAGTCTTACTATAAGCTGCATCAGGATCATCACACTCCTGTTCACCTTGGACATTTATACGTCTTACAATCTAGCCAAATTAGTATCCTTATTTACAGGTTAGTCTCGCAATTCTAAAACAGTTTTCAAGCCGGATAGACATATTTTATACACATTGTTTAAAGATTAAATTGGATCCTCCGGTGCGTGGTTTTTTAACTATAAGTGTATGAGGATGTTTGAGAGTAATTTACAACAGCTGATGAACAACATGAAAAAATGTCAAAGTATTTTTTGTTAAATTAAGTTAAAAATTTTGCATAAGTGCACTTTTTTCTATTAAAAAGAACTATAAGTTGAGAAAACATTTTTAACGTTCCAATAACATCCTTGAAATTTATAACCCATAGTTTATGTATTGGTCTAGTGATTAGTGACCCTGACTTCTGAGGTCGTGGGTTCGATTAATTGTGTGATGAACATGATCATTAGTTCTGCGTCTGGGTGTAATTTATCTATAATATATATGTATTTAGTAATATAATTAAGTATGTTTATCAGCAGTCTGGTTACCATAGTACGGGCTCTACCTAGTTTGGGATCAGACGGCCGTGTGTGAGATGTATCAAGTTATTATTACTACTTTCTGTGACACAATTATTTTTAATAACAATTTCGAGATGTCCCTCATTGAATCACCCAAAGATTGACTGGTGGATAATAATCTACCAATCAACCTCAACTAGCCAGCTTATCTGAACGCATAATGAACCGCCTATGAGTCTAATTGCGGAAACAGAGCCCAATAGCAATACCGAAAAAAAGGGTGTACACTTTCAAGTTGATCGGACGTCTTCTAAAAAAGCGTTAGATAGGCAGATAAATACAGTTCAAGCTAACATTAAGCATGTAAAAATAAATTTAAAGGCAAAAATCCAATTTAAATGGATGTTTGGCTAACGAAATACTGTAGAGTATACGATCAGCTGGTCGTTCTTTAATTTCGTTCATACCAAACTCACAAGGCTTATCTGCTTGGAATTTTCTGTTTTTTAGCTGCGCAGTTGTTTTAACCGCAGTTATGTTTTTAGTATTTTTTAATACTATAGCTCTGTTTTCATTTATTTCCTTTATTTCTTTGTATGTTTAATACACAACATTTCTTTTTACTAATATTGGTCAAGATCTTTTTAAATTAGCAGAAGAAGGCGTGGTTTGATTTCATTGATGTGGATTCCATAAGCAAGAGCTCCGTTGATTGATCCGTTAGACACGATGTCTGTGGGCTTTCCTTTTAAGGTACATATATTAATTTACTTCTGTTGGATGCGTAAATGTAATAATTAAATATGTAATTTACTTTAATCTTATGACATTCGAGAATGTAGTTCCGTCATATATTTCTGACATTATATAAACGCAAATTTTTTATGCAATTCTGTGTCCTCGAAAATATTTAGACTGTGACTCTCAAAATAGTTTTAATGATGTTTTAACTATTTAAACACATAGTAACTATATGGTAACTATTGTGTATTTAACTTCAGCTTGTATCACTCAAAGGGCAGAATATGGTGTACTTAATATTTATTTAAATACAGTAACACATTACACACCACATGTTATTAGTTCCTATCAGTTGTTAAGCTCTAGAAGGAGTGATGATCTGGTTCTAACATTTCACGATGAAGGTCAAAGTTGGATCAACGATAACATACCTCTGAATATTTCACTGTCTTACAACAACACCGTGTTAAACACATGTTTAGTTAGACGCTGCCTACCTCGATGCGTGTTTTATATAATATGGTGACCCTAGGAAACGGTTCGTTACGTGAAGAACTGATTTTGAAAAACCAAATTTATTTTCTTATGAAAAAGTTTCAATTTAATAAAAATCTACATTAAATATTGATATTCAATATAGAACACGCATCGAGTTAGGCAGCGTCTAACTAAACATGTCTTAACACGGTTTTGTAGTAACACAGTCAATGTTTATGAGCTTATTAAAAATGAATTAGTGATGGTTTAAACGGTTAAGGAATATATTATGAGGACCCCATAGTTTTTCTCATAAATAGATGTCTCAATTAGGAATTAAGGCGATCTCTAGTTAATATAGTTTAGTATAGTTTAGTATTTAATTATAAATTAATTAGCCAGAGCTAATTATCTAGTATGTAATGAATTTTTCTTTTGTCTATTTTCCCATTCAAAACTATTTATAGTGATAAGCGGTTCCGTAGGTCAAAAAAAGATCATTTATTTTTTATCCATAATTCAACATTTTATTTTACGCGATATCTGTGCCAACTGTCAACAGATTTTAATAAAAATTATAATTTTAAATCACAATAAAATAGGCTAGAATATTATTTCATTAAATAAATTAAATCAAGATAAATAAGTAGGCTACAAGAAATTATTTCAGTACCTACTTAATTGTTTAAATAAGGACATGTCATAAAAGTAAGTAAAAATCAAAAAATATTTCTATGAATAGTCACAATTTGAATTCATAAATTAAATTACTTGAACTGAACCTTGAACTTTTTTAAGAGATTCGCCTAATTGATAGAATCTAGTCGTTTATTTTGGATTAAAAAGCAATCGGACTTCAATGTCTTATAATTCACATTTACATTGTCTGGAATTTTATGAGATGCAATCTTTAAACGCAAAGTGGGTCATGGCGGCAAATTCTAAAATTTTGTTTGAGTTCTGAATTGCTTCAAGTTTTCTGTATATCTGCCATTGTGCTCAAATACATTTATAGACATATTTGTTAGAAAATCGGGTCAATGTTCTACCGCAGTAATGTGAGTAGGTATAAATAACCGTTTCATTACGCCTTTCAAAAAACATTGGATTTCAGTATTGTTTATAAAAAAATTACAAAATATGTAAAGATATAGGAGTTTAGGCTGGATTATATGGTCAGAGATCCCCATTTTTTCTTTATTGAGATTGTCATGACTATACAATTATAAAACAACTAGCGGCCCGCTCCGGCTTCGCACGGGTATAAAATATATAGCCATATGTCATTCGCTGAAAAAATGATTAAAATCGATCCAGTAGTTATGTAATTATTTACGACATCACATTAGAAACCACAAAAATAACAGCATTTCTCCACTATTTAATGGATGTTATTATACATATTAACCTTCCTCTTCAATCACTCTATCTATTAAAAAAAACCGCATCAAAATCCGTTGGGTAGTTTTAAAGATTTAAGCATACATAGGGATATAGGGACGGAGAAAGCGACTTTGTTTTATACTATGTAGTGATAATCATAATTAACATATAGTGCATACATACTTTCTCTTTATTTTATTGTCTTCTTTTTTTATTAATTTTGCAAGTTTAACAGAACTCGCGTCTGACTTGACGAGGTTAATTTCTATTTGTTTTAGATATAATTTTTATATCTTACTTATATTATGAAGGCAAAGGTTTGCGAGGATGGATGGAAGTTTGTTACTCTTTCATACAAAAACGGCAGAACGGATCTGGTTGAAATTTGGCACAAAGATAGATTGTAGTGTGGAATAGCAAATAGGCACTTTTTATCCCGGATAATGTGCTGTGCTGTAACTATATAAAAATTGCCTATTTTGATTACATACTATTCCAGACTATAACCTCTGTGCCAAATTTCACATAAAATTTACTTCTAAGGTGTTTACATAATTAGTTATTTAATTCTTGGTTTTAAATTGATACAAAGATTATACGACAACCAACAAGACTTCTTTATCTCTAGTAAATAGTAACCAATTCCTAGTTGTCTAGTTTATTGTGTCATGAAACTCATGAAGCAAAACATATCAATTCGCTTTAAATTGCAACCTAACTCCATATCATCTTACATACTTATCTAATGTTCATACTTTGGCGTTTTAACTGTTATCCAAAAGTGCCGATACTTTCATTTTATGGACTCATGGCTTTTGCCCGCTTTTCCTCATTATGTAGATTTTTCAGTCAATATAAGCCTGTATCTCTCGAGAAGTGAATATGGTTTTCATTCTAATCCAATTTTTGATTCAATATCAATCTTAAAATTCGTGGATACCAGACTACCGTTACAAGCAAAGTCGTAAACTCAATAATATTGATATTTTTGTTATTGTTTTTAGTAAATTTGATATGGGTACTCAAACAATAAACAAAATATTTTCTTTGCCGGTATCCAAGTCTAGAGAAGAATTCCGGGCTTCTGCAGATAATATGGATAATCCTTTGGAGGAGAAATCACAAAAATAGAACGTCAACAGTACCTACTTAGCCTTTTACAAAGACTTCAGATATAAGATTTTGAGGTTGATGAAATTTTGTATTTTATCCATAATCATAGCATTAAACAAATTTCTAATTATTTCTTACTAGCAGCACCACGCGGTTTCACCCGCGTAAGTCTCGATCCCGTATGAATATCAGAATAAAAAGTAGCCCATGCGTTAATCCAGGTCTCCAGCTCTCTACATACAAAGTTTCACCTCAATCGCTTCAGGGCGTTTTGCGTGAAAGAGTAACAAACATGCATTTATCCATCCATCCATCCATCCATCCCAACTTTCACATTTACTATTATTAAGGGCAAAGAACTTCATGGTCGTTTTTATCTTATTATATTTTTTTATTTACTTTAGTGGGATTATTTTCGTGTACACAGTTTATCAAAATGTGTTTATTCCAAGTAATGGTACTATGTATTTAATTACAAGTGCAACTTGCATCCATAGCATCAATAGGTACTGGATACACTATGGTACCAGCGTCCTGTCTATCTTAGAGTCTCTAAGTGGACTCTGACTGACAGAGAATGATTGTGTAAACGCATTTTTATATTCAACTAGCGACTTGCCCCTGCTTCGCACGGGTGCAATGTAGATACTAATGTGGGGAACAAATAGTCTTATCATTATACAAATCAACAAAAAACAATATGAAACTATTGGTGAAAACCGAATTTACATCCGTTGCGTAGCAACTTGTTAAGCCCCGGGCCCCTGGTGGTACGTGGTGACGTTTTCGACTAACCCCGCACTCCCCCTAGCCAAAATCACATGTATTTTTTTAATTCCAAATACATTTAAATTTTTCAGAATGCTATCTTTAAATACAGATATAATAGTGCGTTTTACGAAAAAATAAATACATTTGATATGTCAGTACACCCAGGCCCCCGTTGTGATATTTCGTGATTTTTTCCAAACCCCCCCCCCCCCCTTTCAAGCCTCATGTTATTAATGAACAATCCCTAGTTTAAAAGATCTAATCGTACAGACGGCAGATGCGACTTTGTTTTATACTATATAGAGGTGACGCATTACAGTTTCATCCAGGTTTATGGTCACAGCCACTCCTGAGGGTCATAGCGTGATGTTACATAGCTCAAATGTTAAAGAAAGTGCAACTAACTATGGAGACAAATCTTGGAAGTAAATTTTAACTTACTTATAATTGTCGTTTCGAAATCGAACATTGTAGGTACATGTAGTTTGTACAATAGTATAATTTGGCATCTTGGAGTTGATCTGTTGATGGAGCCTGGAGGTGGATAATGGAACTATTCAGTGGCTACTGGTATACCCCTCGAGTTTGGGCTCATATGATTCGTTTTGAAGAGTCCAATAGATTGGTATTGGTATCGATGGTCTGATGATGAAGCAAGAAGGTGGATAGATGAGTTAATTTTCTTAGTTTAATTTTTTAGTTTTATTTAACTCTTTCAAACTCTTCAGATGTTTTATATTCAGAATCTATGATCAGATAAATAGAACTCATAGTTATTGATCTAAGTGCGTTCAGAAACAAGCCTATTCAGCTTTATAACATAAGCACTTAAAAATAAGTCGTTGTTTAAATCAAGGTTTATGATTTAAATACACTTGGATGTAATCGTTAACTTGTACTTGTTTCATAAATAATTAATTAATATTAGTTGTAGTGTCATACATAAGTAATGGAAAATTAGATTTATATGGGCTAAAAACATAAATACTACTACTATTATAAACGTGAAAGATTGTGAGGATGTATGGATGTATGTATGTATGGATGTTTGTTACTCTTTCACACCAAAACTTCTGAACCGATTGCGATGAAACTTGGATTGAACCTGGATTAACATATAGGCTACTTTTTATCCCGATATTAACCCGATATTAGCCAACTATAGATAGAATATTCTTTATTGTACGCCATTAAGGAAGTACAGTTGAAAATATAATTATCTAACAAATCAGAGTACAATGGGCGGTCTTATCGCTGAAAATGATCTCGAACGGTTAACCTTAAGATGGAGATAATAACAAAATTATTTAATAAAAACATAATTAGCGGTACACGTATCGTTACGTCTGTGTATCATGGAGGTAGGCAGAAATGTATGAAGATAATTATGTTCTTTTGATCCCACTTGTTAAGAGGTTAGCCTATTACTGTCTAACAGCCACGTTGCCAGAAATATCTAAATGAAAAACTTAACAAAAATTTAACTAACCCGGAAACCTAAAGGTTTTATTTAATTAACCCTGAAACCGTTTTTCTAGCACTTGAAAAAAGGTTTTTTTCATAAATATATTACTAATATATTGGCATAAATAAAAAATTAAAGTAATTACAATAAAAACAAACCTTTTAAGAGAAATAAAAACACCAACAGTATTATAATACACTAACACCAGCCACTTAAAAAAACGTGTTTAGAAAATCGTTAGAGACGCGCGCGTACGCATAGAACGTGTACAAGATGTGACACTGGCCGACGGCGACGCGAGCGCAGCATTTGTGTACACTCAATTACTGTGTGTCTTTTATTTTATCAGGAGTCTAGAGTGATTAAGGGTTTTACTATACTAGCAATATTATATGGGGTAGACTCGGCAATATTAAATGTAGTTTCTGTTAAGATCTCAAGATCGGATTAAAAATGATACATGGAAGTCTTAACCATTCTTTCCCTTTTATCTTCCTTCTTATATTTATTGTACAAACAAAAGAACAAAACGAATTCAGTACACCTTCTCACATACCAGTACGCATTATATTCATATTACACAGGGTATATGCTACAACTTTTTAATAAAATAGCATATTTTTGCTCGATTTTATGAGAGCAACTGTGCTTATACCCCTTAATAATAATAATACTTAGATGGACTCAGACGGAACTTGATGCCCTGGATAGAAGAGTCCGTACATTGCTAACCGCGTACCGAATGCACCATCCACGTTCATCGGTTATGAGATTGTATATCCCGCGGAAATGTGGGGGTCGTGGTTTTTTAAATGCCAGGACACTACATAACCGCGAGGTATGCAATCTTAGAGATTACTTCCTCTCTGTTGCCGTGGAGATGCATCGGGATGTTGTGGTAGTGGACAACGGACTCACTCCGCTTGCTCTAGGTAGAGAGAACTGGCGCAAACCTGTAGTACTCAATATTACAGATCGCAGGGAGATATGGAAGAGCAAAGAGCTGCATGGACGTTTTTATCGGGCCTTAAATGGACCCGAAGTAGATCTATTATCATCTGTGTCCTGGCTACGTTTCGGTGATCTCTTTGGAGAAACTGAAGGTTTTATCTGTGCAATTACTGATGAAGTTGTTATGACGAACAACTATCGGAGACATATCCTGAAGGACGACACAGTTGACATTTGTCGGGCATGTCATCGTCCCGGAGAAAGCCTCAGGCATATAATTTCCGGTTGTTCTCGTCTTGCCAAAGGCGAGTACTTGCATAGACATAACCAAGTGGCCAGGATAGTCCATCAGCAACTTGCTCTTAAATATAACCTTGTGACTGCGGAATTACCGTACTACAGGTATGTGCCCGACCCATTTTTTGAAAATGGTCGTGTAACATTGTACTGGGATCGGTCTATTATCACTGACAGGACTATTATTGCCAATAAGCCTGATATAGTGGTAATACACCGATTAGAGCGCCGAGCAATGATTATTGATATTACCATTCCCCATGACGACAACCTCTTAAGGGCTGAAAAAGAAAAACAAATGAAATATTTGGATTTGGCCCACGAGGAGGTCGACATGTGGGATGTGAATTCAGCAATTACCGATAGTCATATCAGCCCATGGGTTCATTGCAAAGAGCCTCGACCAACAACTTCAGAGGCTCTCGTTAGGCAGCTGGACTAAGGGCCTGATGCAGAAGGCGGTCCTTCTTGATACGGCACGTATTGTGAGGAGGTTTCTGTCTCTGGAACCCTAACCACCGGTAACTTGGTCCCTGTACCCGATACCGGTGGGGCACTATTTTTTATATTTTTAACTGTATTTTTGATATAATCTGAATGTATTTAAAAATTTAATTTATATGTATATTTAAATGAATAAAGAGAATAATAATAATAAAGCCCTTTTATTCTGAGTTTTGCTACAAGTTTGGCCATACATATTTTCCACTCCTATTTACTATATTGTGTCTCGCAACTCGGCGTTCCTCCTGGCATAGGCCTCCTCCAGCTCTCTCCACTGAGCTCTGGCTTCTGCAACTCTGGTCCAGTAAGGCCCCAAGGCTAGGCGGATATCGTCCCTCCATCTTGTTTTCGAGCGCCCCTTACTCCTGGTGTCCTCTCTTGGGTACCAAAAGGTTACTTGTTTGCTCCATTTGTTTATTTTGCAGCGTAACATATGTCCAGTCCAACCCCATTTTAAATGCTCTATGCGAGTTATTATATCTGCAACTTTGGTTTTTCTTCTTATTTCAGAGTTTTTGATTTTGTCACTTAGTCTGATACCCAGCATGCTCCTTTCCATTGCCCTTTGTGTACTAGCTAATCTTTCTCTATGCTTGTCTGTTAACGCCCATGATTCGCAGCTGTATGTCATACATGGGAGGATGCAAGTGTTGAAGGTCTTTCTTTTGATGTGCATGCTTAAATCTTTACTCTTCATTATTTCTTTTAGGGACCAGTATTTTTTCCACTCGCAGGTTATTCTTTTATTTATTTCCTTGGACATATAGTCCCCAGGAGTTATAACCCTTACGGTACCAATATACATTGTATAGGTGGTACCAGAAGGAAACTGTACGGTCTGAAAAATTACAACAAAAGAGACATATTTTCTTACTCAGACAATGACACACTTAATATTATGAAAATATTACAAAATATTACTCAAAACTTAGGAGTAAATTTATTTTAATGTCGTACAGTAGACCCTGTGAATAACGTAGGGTATTAAAATATTAAGCATAGTGTTGATGTTGTTTTATAATTTTTTTAGAGAGATCCCTAAAACATTAATCGAGGCTAGCTTTTTGCCTATATTGCATCACTCATGAAGTCTTAATTTTTTTTAAGTTATTATTCCCATCATAAAATTGATGTACTCGTTAATTGAATCATCATTCAGTTAGTCACTACATATGTGTAGTGACTGATTAAGAACATCAGGAGCCAGGAAGTGGATGTGGAACTCTTTTTTACTTTTTAAATCAGTTTCCCATTAAACCAAAGTTTTTCAGTGTCACTAAACTATAATTATGTTTAATTATAGTTTAGTGACACTAAAACACTTTGGGCCTCAATTTCAATTGTCCTTCATTATGTAACAACCCAAAATGTTCAACATCAACTCAAAAACATTTGCGGAACCTTCCTCATAAATCAAAGTTCATTCGTAACAAGAGTCGTTCGCAAAAGTTGAACGCTCGCCAGTAACTCAATTGAATGACGTTGGGCTACATAACACCGTCCGACATTTCGCAATGCACCGCCGCACCGCAACCGGTCATCGCACTAACTTCCTTATTAACCGCTGATTTGGTGCAACCCTCCTTCTTCTGTTGAGTAGGACCTAGATTTGAGCATCTTGGTCAAAGAATTTAGGTCAAAGGTTGAACCGTGAACAATAAAGGGTTATGTGTTATGCGTAAGTGATGTATTGGATGTGTTTATCGGGACTTAATTTCGGGAATATTTTGTAAGGTATGATTTTTGTTTTTCTGACGTTTTTATAGAATCGCACCGATCATGATCACAGGTGGAGTCCACTTGTCATAAAGATAATCTAATTAAACAAGCACGCAAGTCGCGGCTGTTTAACAACCATGTCAGAATGTGCAAGCCAGGTTATTGAGTAATGAAAAGGGTGGACAGGGACGAACGTCTGATACAAACCGGCTAGGAATTCCACAACCGTACAGCTTGAACAAAAAAGGATTTTTCCAAAAAGTTTGTCGAATGTGCTGACTTTTTTAACCTCAATCTTTATTATATCTGATTATGATTACCTATTTTACGTGGATCCCTAACTCTTTTCCAAAACAAAAGTAGCGTAATTTACTTTTTATAACACCAGATATCTGCCAGTGAAAGTTCCAACCCGTTCCCTAGAATAGCCGGAACAAACAGACAGACAGATAGACAGACAGACAAATTTTTAAACACTGATTTTTAGGCATAGGTATCGTGCAAATAACTGTATGAGCTTAAAAAAAAGTTATTATTTTGACATTACAAACAGGCACTTCAATTTTATTTATTTGTATTAATGATGTATTGATTAAACTTTATTTTACTGTACTGTACCTTATAAATATTATTACAATTAAGTCCCGAGTTACACATATCAAAGTCGCGAAAGTTTAAAAACATTTTAATACTCGTCCACATACTCATTGACGCGTACGTAAACAACCTGTTTCTCCTTTAGTAATCAAAAGCTTAAAAGTAATTTAGGCTAATTTGTATCCCAGAGAAATATGCGGTTTCTGCTAAACATATACAGTGTAAAACGAAGAAAACTGTGACAATGGTTTATTTATTTACCACATACAACTATCATCACAGGTTACTACCTAATACAATAGTGTAGTTACATACTTAAGGTTACTTAGGGTAGGGATAATTTACAGTAAGCTGCCCTTATGAATTCATTCAGAGTACAGTTAAATAAATCAATATGTCCAGACATCGCAGTGATTCACGAGGAAGGTTTAGGTGTATAATTTGTACCCGTGCGAAGCCCGTGCTCTAGCAACCCGCCCCGGCTTCGCACGGGTAGCAGAGACATCTTCAACAATCATCATCATATTTCAATCAATTTACAAAAATCTTAACAAATTATATAGCATAATTAGCTTAATTAGCTTCCTCATGAATAGCTCTATCTATTGGTTAAAACCGCATGAAAATCCGTTCAGTAGTTTTTTAGTTTATTGCGAACAGACAGACAGACTCGGTGGGGGTTTTTGTTTTATAATATGTAGTGATACCAGGCTAATTGTGTATTCGAATGGCTGCATTAGTGCAGTTCTGGTTGTGTAACCATGGTATTTGCATGCCAATTTTGGTGAATTGTGAGGAATATTTTTTGTACCATCACATCTGTAGCATTTTTCCCGCAAATAAAGTGATTTGATTTGATTTAGGTTGACCTTGGGAAGTTCTATATATACCTACTTATCCCTGCGATAACTTTTATAGCGCCTTGCAGAATCAGTAGTTGGAGCTGGACTAGTAGTTCAGCTCATCTTCGCTAGATGATGTTAAAGTATGTTTTTTTTTGTATTGGGAAGTCTTTACAATCCATTTGTCTCTTTTGTATTATTTTTCTTTTAGTTAACATTTTTCCTTCGACGCTTAGCTTTATATTAACCGATTAATTTAAATTCTTACAATCGTATTTCTACCTCTGGGCGACCACATTTTTTTATAAATAAGTATGTCAACCGACTAGCTTGATTTCTTGTTGCTTTTGCGTTTCAAGGTCCAAAGTGGTGTAATAATAATAAATTTATAAAAAAAATACTTACTTAGCCCTGTCGTCATCGGAGAGAATCTCCGTGTGATCATCCGCTGTGTTCTCGCCATCGCTGAAGCCTGACGCCGTACTCTGGTGATGTTCTGGGATCTGAAAAGTATCAATACATACATAAAGAATCGGTCAAACAAACCACGTCTGGTGAGACCTTTCCACACTTTTTCATATAAATAAAATACATTATTTAAACTATGAACGTAATGAAAAAGGTCTATTATAATATGTATCTAAGTCTATAGTACTTGCATGTCTCACATACATGTCGTACATACGTATACGTCGAATACTTGGTCAGGCCTAAAATGAACAAGTGACCATCAAACGTTAAGAACGCCTTGCGCTAAAATATAGATGCCTTGGATTAAATTAGCAGCACTGGATGAAGGCTACCTGAAATTGGATGGACCAGGATCTTGTCCGGTATTTATAAATCTGTATTTGAAAAATCTGCCTAGTACATACGACAGTTCTATAATTTTGTTGACTGATATTTGAAAGAAGTATGTGTGATGATAGATTTACAGAGTGAGGAATGAAAGATAAGAAAACGGTGTGGCTTGAAAGATGTAGTGATAAGAATAGAGAAAGTAAGATGAGTGGAGTGCGGATGTCTAAGGCTCAGGTAAGTGGGCGAGTCGGTGTGGTAGACTCAGAAAAATGTGTACTGTCCAGATCGGCAGTATACTGAAGAAGGGGTAAGTTTAAAGCACCCGTGACCGGCGAGCGTGTATGAAAGATCTGATGAATGTGAAAGATAATAATAATAATAACTCTACACATCTCACACACGGCCGTCTGATCCCAAACTAGGTAGAGCCTGTACTATAGTAACCAGACTGCTGATAAACATTCGTATATATGTCTTAATACATACATATTATAGATAAATTACACCCAGACACAAAACAAATTTTCATGCTCATCACACAATTATTTCTCCTGAATGGGAATAGAAAAAAAAAAAAAAAGAAGAAAATAACGCTCTATTGTCTCTGCCTACCCCGGGCAGGAACAGATCGTGAGATATGTTTTGTATGTATGATATTTAGTCTAGTGATTTTGCTTCGGACAATACCGGCAAGACAATAAAAGCACATTGTATCTAAGACATCAGACCTTTTGCTTTTAGAGACAGTTTTGACGAGGCTTAGAATTACCCAGCATCCTACAAGAGACTGAGTTAGAAACTATAATTATTTTAGAGTTCAGTTCGTAAACACTTTGGTCGTTTTGCAATCCCAATACTTTTTTTCACTTTCTCCACTCCTCCCTACATATTTATATATTTTGCGCGAAACCCAAATCCTTTTTCCAAAATAAAAGTTACCTATGTTACTCCAACTACAGCTATCTGCCAGTGAAAGTCCCCTGGTAATCGGTCCACTCGTTTCCGTTCAGAGATAAGCTGGCACAAACAGACAGACAGACCAATATTTTTAAAACTGATTTATAGGCATTGGTATCGTGGAAATAACTGCCTGAGCTTAAAAAATCTATTATTTTGACATCACAAACAGACACTTCAATTTTATTTATTTCTATAGATCATATTAAAAGTATAATAATTCAAATGAATATCTTATTTCAATAAAATTGAAAATATCAAACCTCAGTAAGTGGAATACAATCAAACTTAACTCGTTTACGTTTGGGCACGCGCATTCTTGACACTACAATGGCGATCCACTGCGTCGGCGCATCGGGCGAACAAATCAACTTAAATTAATTTAATAAACGATCTAATTAGTTTACAGACATTAATCAGATCATGTGTCTTGAGCTCGACTGGTTAAGAGACGTTTCATGAAATAATAGCAAAATCCCAAGTCAGTATCCTTTAAGTAATGTTCCTGGACATTAACGCAGCGCTATCTAAAACAAAACTTGGCATGGCTTCTAGAAAATGGATAAACATACTTAGATTACATTTTTTTTTTTCGTAAAAAACATACGACGTTTGATATTTTATACGTGGGAGAGCTATGCTTCAGCACGTAATGGCCGGCTCGACTCCGCTCGATACCACGGTCTCACAGAAAACCAGCAGTGAAACAATGTTTCATTGCTTTTCGCCGCGTGAGTGAAGTTACCGGAGGCCCTAACCCTTCCCTCTCCCCTATTAACGTCCTTCCCTTCTCCTCCCTCTCCTCCCCTCTAATCCCCCTCTCCCGTCTTCCCGCTCTTGACCGCTCTTCCCTATTTTCCTATTCCCACCTTAAAGGGTGGCAATGCACTTGTGACTCTGAGTTACAGGTGCCCATGTGCGGCGGTAATCATTTACCATCAGGTGACCCGTCTGCTCGTTTGCCCCCTATACCATAAAAAAAAATACATTTTATACAAGCTGTACCTGGAAACGAAACACATACTCAAATTACTGAAAGGGCATAACTCTAGCAAGCAGTTACAAAAATAACTTTTGATAAAAAAACTATACTTTTAAAAGTTATAACTGTTTGAATTTCCTTCGTTTCTTATAAAAGCGAGTGGAATGTGCAATTTTGTACGCATTAGCACCCGTCCTTTGCCTTCCCCATCCAGTCTATCCCAGCTACCTTCTTCAGGTCGTTAGTCTATCTGGCTGGGGGCGTCCTACCATCTGTTTACCCATTAGTAGTCTCCATTGTAAGACTCGTTTGCTCCAACGGCTAACGGTCCTTGAGCAGGCCAGCCCATTGCCCTTTAGGCAATGTGCATACAACTACATTTCATATTGCAGTGATTGCCAAAATGTTTATTATAATTCATATTGCAGGTATGCAGAGTGTATTCGCGTGTAAATTCGTCAATCCATGACGTCTTTTGTAGACCTTAACCGATTTTTTGTTTGTTTGATATTGTTATGATATTGTTATGGTCCATTTTATAGGCTTTTTGGAATAATAGTAATAATAATAAATCGATATTGCCGTTCCTCATGACGACAACCTCGTGAAAGTTGAAAAAGAAAAACAAATCAAATATTTGGATTTGTCTCACGAGATTGTCGATATGTGGAATGTCGATTCGGCGATCATTGTTCCGATTGTCGTATCTGCTCATGGATTGATAGCCAAAAGCCTAGACCAACACCTTAAGAGGCTCGCGTTAGACGGCTGGATTAAGGGACTGATGCAGAAGGCAGTTCTTCTCGACACGGCCCGTATAGTGAGGTGGTTCCTGTCTTTGGAGC
The DNA here is from genome assembly GCA_949752705.1 of Callimorpha dominula. Taxonomy (NCBI): domain Eukaryota; kingdom Metazoa; phylum Arthropoda; class Insecta; order Lepidoptera; family Erebidae; genus Callimorpha; species Callimorpha dominula. The sequence continues at coordinate 20,840,744 of OX457005.1, forward strand.
CCTAACCACCGGTGTCTTGGTCCCTGTACCCGATGTCGGTAGTATACTATTTTTTATATTTTTAAATATATATTTTGTTTTATAGGTACGTATTTAAAAATGTAACTAATAAGTTTTATGTTCAATAAAGAGAATAATAATAATAACTCCACACATCTCACACGGCGATCTGATCCCAAACTAGGCAGAGCCTGTACTATGTTAACCAAACTGCTGATAAACATACTTATCTATTTCTAAATAAAATACATACATATTATAGATAAAATACACCGAGACACAGAACAAATATCGTACTCATCACATAAATATTTGTCCTATGTAGGAATCGAACCTACGACCTCTGGCTCAGCAGTCAGGATCACTAACCACTAGACCAACAGGCCATGTCCAAGAATCGAAATGTGATTCAAACATTACTAAACATAGTATTTCTGTTCATATTTTCCTAATCTATATTGTTGCATCACTAGTGGGTACGATCCTGTAGTGTACTGGTTGTGGACTTGGAGTTCGACTTCGCAATCACTCGTTGTCCTAACCATGCGCAACCACACGCTACCGTCTCGGAGTCGCTCCTAAAACGCATATTTTCACAATCAAATGCTTAAGGCATAATACAAAGGAGTTAGTCAGTAAAGGAAAGTGATGAGCATAGAGCACCCAGTGCAACAAGTGTAAATGAAAAATACCAGCTGCTCGAAAACCCTTAAACGATTAGGAAGGAGCTGATGATCTTGGAATGATCTTTGAACAGATTTTCTTGAATTATAGCTAAGAGCGCTCGCGATCAAGTCACCTTTTAAACAAAAAAACTAAATTAAAATCGGTTTATCCGTTAAGCAGCTATTGTGGCACAGACATACAGATCCTTTGACACACCTTTGACTGATAACCTGGACCTTTAACCTTTTTGAGGGTTAAAAAAAGACTGATAGGAAAAAAATTGAACAGTAAGAAAAATCAGAAGACAAAAATGGGTAATGGGTGTCCATGGGCGATGGTAGTTACTTACCACCAGGTGACCCGTCTGCTCGTTTACTCCCTATAATATAAATGTAACCTTGAATTTATATTTGAATATGCGTTTTTTAATATTGGTCTTTAAATTTAAATTAATTCTTAGTATAGATTTATTTATTAAGAGGACAATTAAATCATCTTTTCTTTGAATACACCAGAACTTACAGAACGCCAATGACTTATTTCTGTAAAGCGCCATCTACAAAATCGTCCCGGTACTATACAGCCATCGTTAAATCTGCTCTGCAACTAGTATGACTATTGAACACTAGATGACATTTAAATAAGTTTTAGTGAAGAGAAATATGTTTAATACAGGGGCAGCCCCAGGGCGGAGCGGTGCAAAGGGCATAGAATATGCATTGCAGTTTCTTCTGCTTCTTGACAGAATCTGCATATTATGTTCTCGCCCAACTTTAGGTTGAACATATTTTTGTTCAGTTTGCAGTGTCCGGTGAGGACTCTTGTTACTGCACAGGTTTTGTACCTTTTGATCTCCAGAAGTTCTTTTGATCCTTTCTTATCATAAAACTTTATTAAGGCTTTCGAGTCTCTTAGACCAGACGTGGTCTTCCATCTCTTAATTGCCATTGATGTATATTGGGCGTTTATGATTGAATAAGCTTGATGCTTGGTGATGCCGCAGAATGATATCGCCTAACCTTCCTTAGTTTTACTTATTAACACAAAGAAAACAAACTCTTCAAATAAAGAAATTTGTATGGTGCTTGTAACGGACGATTTATCCAATGGATAGATGTGTTTGCATCAAAATATGCAAAAGCAATGTTTTATGTAAGAAAATATCATCGCGTTACAAATCGACAATTCATCATCATAATTTAAGCGTAGTGATGTACTGTGTGTGATGTACTGTGTGTGACAGTACTGAATATAGAACTCTCGAAAATACTTCCACAAAGGACTGTCTTGCGCGGGCGCCCCTTGACCTAATCTTCGTACCATATTATCGGAGGACTCGAGAATGTTTCTTTCCCAGCACTTCGTCAAGGTGTTTAAGAAAGAAGAGGTTATATTTAATTTTTAATAAACTGATTTTTTATAAATGAAATATTCTCCGCAACATGCTTTTAATCGTGTAAGTGCACATTTCTTTAATAAAGTGTTGCAAATTTTATTTCAATTGCTATGCTTTTTTTTTTGTTTTATTTCCTCTCCATCACGAATTATCTCTCCTTTGAAATATATAAGTTGTTAGTTTCAAAATAAGGTTTCTGTATTTATTAAAAAAAAAATGTGCTATACGTTATTTACAATGCCGACCTATCTATACATCTATAGGTACAAATAAATAGAATTCCCATTCTATTTATTTGTACCTATAGATGTATAGATAGCAGATACTCCCGTATCTGCTCTGTTTGTAATATCACAATAACAGCTTAACTTACATCAAAATATAAATTATAAAAATTGCCTGTCTGTCTGGTTGTTACGGCTAATCTCCGGAACAGGTGGACCGATTTCCTCGAGATGTTCACTGGCAGATAGCTGATGTTATAAAGACTAACTAAGCCTAAGAGTTAAAAAACCGCACTCAAATCGGTTCATCCGTTTGGGAACTATGATGCCACAGGCAGATACACAGACACACAGACACGTCAAACTTATAACACCCCACTTTTTGCGTCGGGGGTTAAAAAGTAGTATAACCTTAGAATCCAAAAAGTTGTTGATACTGCCGGAACTGTCCGTACTTCTGTACTCGATACTATCGTCACTGTTGCAAAGTCCCCTGTTGCACTCACTGCTGCTTTTGCTGACGTCAGAGTCTGATTCGATCCATAATGGCGACCGGTATTTAAACTTATGCGCGATCACGTTAAATCTCTGATCTGGATTCATATTTGGAATTATATTTAAAAATATTACAATCGTGACGTCACTATATCAAGAGTTTAATAAAAAAAATTGTACTGTTAATTTTATATAAACAAATAAAAGATGACTTAAGATCGGTTTTTAGCGTAATGATAAAGTATTTAGAGTGTTTTCACACGGAGGACACTTTCTAAAACTTTCACAGGACTATGAGTATATTATGAGTAGTACAGTAAGGTCTGTGTTGAGTATATGAGGGTTTGAGACTAATCTGATCTACGTCTAAGATCACGGACAAACGATTTTGATGTAGGCAACTAGGACGCGGCTTAAAGGGATGTGCAAAATGTGCCAGGCAGTTTGGTTAGTTTTCAACATAGAGTTCTGTGCATCCTCATTTAGTTAATTACAATTTTCTAGCACCTTTATTTATCTGATTAAAGAAATGCAATATATTGTATTTTATGTGAAGATCAAACAAGAATCTTGCCTCTTAAGAGAAAGCGGTCATGTTAGCGTACGCGCTTCTGTAACACAAGACGAGCAGTGTAAGGTTTTCCTATTAGGATGTGCTTTCCAATATAATAATAATAACTTGAAACAGTTCACACACGGCCATCTGATCCCAAACTAGACAGAGCCTATACTATGGTAACCAGACTACTAATAAACATACTTATATATTACTTAATATATATACATACTAGCAGCGCCCCGCGGTTTCACCCGCGTAAGTCCCGATCCCGTGGGAATATAGGGATAAAAAGTAGCCTGTATGTTAATCCAGGTCTCCAGCTATACACATACCAAGTTTCATCGCAATCGCTTCAGTAGTTTTGGCGTGGTAGAGTAACAAACATCCATCTATCCATCCATCCATCCAAACTTTCACATTTATAATATTAGTGGGATTATAGTCAAATTACAGCCAGACAAAACAAATGATCGTCTTCACCACACAATTGGTGGGAAACGAACCCACGACCTCTAGCTCAGCAGTCAGGATCTTCAGCTAGGGTAAAGCGAAAAGGATACTAGACCTACATTGAGTGAGTATTTCTTTGACTTCAAAGTAATTTTGAGACATGTAGGAGCCCCATGGGTATAAACAATTTAACCTGGTTTACTAACAAGTGCAGGTAGGTAATCAATTTTTTTGTTGTATGATAGTGACTTAAAATTGATGTTTTATTAACCTATAAAGTAATAAAAGGCTCCCTATACATTTATACTCAATTGTATTGTATTACTTTTTATTGTGTCAGTATATTTAAACCTTCGGCGAAAAAACAAGGGGTATTATAAGTTGAATGTACGTATCTGTTTGTCTGTCTGTGGCATCATAGATCCTAAACGGATTTTGATTGAAAGATAACTTGGTCGAGTTTTCTTAGCTGTAATTGAAGAACATCAGCTCTATTCTAACCCTTGAAGGGACGTGAGTAGCTCCTTATCGACTTATAGCAGAGGTATCGTGTTGGAGCTCATTGGAATATCTCACTTATTAGGTTATTGATAGACGATGGAATTGGTTTTTACTTTCCTGTGTTTTGTATTTGGTTTTTTATTGAAGTGATAACTTCTTATGGGGGGTAAACCGCTTCGTTACGTAACGCGTTACGGCGCCAGTCTGTCTGGCTTCCCTTTCTCAATAGTTCAAATTAGATTAGTTTAAGTTATCACTTCTGTCGGGCGTCCCGAGACGCACACGTATTGCTTACTTGTAATGTTCCGTGTACAAAATAAAGTAGGGCTTCTCAATTTCTGATACCCGGTTGCTACAGCTCTGAGTCATATCCATGATTTTTTTTGTGGGCACGCCACCAACGGTCATCGCCTCACCGGGCCTAACCATAAAGTGGTATGTCGGAATCAAACCGACTACCGACGGGCCGGCTCGACTCCGCTCGATAAAACGGCCTCACAGAAAACCGGCAGTGAAACAATGCTTGCATTGCTTTTCGCCGCGTGAGTGAGGTTACCGGAGACCCTAACCCTACCCTCTCCCCTATTCCCGTCCTTCCCCTCTCCCCCTCTTCCCCTATTTTCACCTTAAAGGGCGACAACGCATTTGTGACTCTTGAGTTACAAGTGCCCATGGGCGGCGGTAGTCGTTTACCATTAGGTGACCCGTCTGCTAAAACCACTCAGTGATTTATTATAAGGGGCCCGGTTTTAGTCTAAGAAAGAAATCTTCCAGAACGCCAACAGACTTTGGGCACCTGTTCTTCTTGAGTTTTCTTCTATTGTCTTTTCTACCTACCTTCCCGTTTCAATGTACTACGATTTTTTTCTAGCTTTAATTCCCAAAGTGCCCGATTGATAATATTTAGCAAAATGTTGGTATTTAATACGCTTCTGCCTAGGTAAGGGATAGACATTTCCCTAGAGTAGCAGTTGCAGAAACACTTAAACTAATTGTTAAGCTCCTTATTGTATTACAAATACAAGTGGACCTGTGTCTAAGCAAGTCGTGTTAACAATGAAACTGATACCAACAAACACGTCCAGTAGCTAGCCGGAATGAATTGTCTGTCCCCACGCAGGACGTCGCGTATTAGCCGTAAGACGTCTACGATTTCAGTGTCACGCCACAGATTGCTGCTCAGACGCTATGAGACATTAGTATTGTTATATTTACACACTATCTATACTAATATAAAATTTAAGAGTTAATGTTTGTTTGTTTAAACACGCTACATATTTTCGTATTTGATAGCCAGATTCATGAGGCTGTCTAACATTAGGTTACGCCTCTTAGCTAGCACTCTGTCCGACCTTCGTCGACCCGCCCGCTGTCTGCCTTAACCTTTACTGTGGTTAAATCATGTGACTTATATATATATATATATATATATATATATATAAAATTGAAGTGTCTGTCGGTAATGTGATCACAAGAGCTTTTTACTAAATGCATCTGAATGTTTGCACGGTACTTACACAAAAAAACAGTTTTTTTTTATTTGTGTGAGTAAGTGTGCCAAGCGGATGTGTGTTTCTACTAACTACGGCTGACGCTTACCACTCCGTACATAATATACTTATAATTACAAAGCATCCACTGCGATTTTTCAATTTGAGGGTGCGACGAACGCCACTGAAGTCGTCCAGTGTGTGTTCAGATAGCAATAAAGATTTATTAACGATAGCAAGTGACATTAGTAAGACCGACAGAGTTGCCGGATCTTTCCTCGACCTAAGGGCAATTGACCAGTTCAATCCAGAAAAGAAAACACCTGGATGATGACCTTACGTCCAAATTTGTCACTTTTGAGTCTACCATGAAGCCAATTTTGAATTTTGATGGATATGGCCAAAACCAAAAGTGACATGACCACAATATCATACAATATTTAGACCATGAAGAACTAGATAAAATAGATTAAGGTTACATCCGATCATCTATTATTGGAGCAGGTAGAAATAAAATCGAACTTGGAAAAATTTTCAGACTTCTACGACAATTTGTACAGTGCTGGTATCAGAGGAACAGTTTTGAATATGGTAAGGTTGTATCTCTGAACCGAAGTCAGGTTGTTTTAAATTCACATTAAGTAGATACATAATACATCAAGTAGACCAGAACCTGCTACATACGGGGTACCACAGGGTTCCATTCTTGGACCTCTGCTTTTCTTCGCTTTTATTAATAACATGAGTGACCTGAATCTATTGGGAGATGTAACATTGTATGCTGATCATACTACTTAGTATCTTCTACTTTGGTGATGACATCCAACTAATTGACAAACAAGCATAAGATAATTAAAAAAAATAGGTCCTTATTTATGTGGGGGGCTTGTGGCTAAGTGGTAACCGTATAGGTTAGCAAATTACAAAGTTAAGTAATACTAGCCAGGTCAGTCTAGGATGGGTGACCATTCTTAACACATTGAAACCCCTCCGTGCGTCGGAGAGCACGTCAAATTCAAATTCAATATCTTTATTTCATAAAATTGACCATCAATTAATAAATAATGATTATAATTAAAAATTATAGATCAACACACACAGAGTCACCGCAACAATAGTTTGCTTCGTCAAATGTAAAATTATTAAAAAAAAAATGGATACCATAATATCACATCTGTGTGTTACGATCTATAACCGCCCGTTTCCAAATGGTTGAGCCTGCAACCAGCGCGGCAGGAAGCCTTACCCCTTAATAAAATCTTTTTAACAAAAAATTTAACCGACGAAAAGAACTAAAAAGCAAAAAATAAATAAATCTTAAGTATTGAGCTTATTTATATAAACTATCTAATTTTACATAAACTTATTTTGAGTCGGCGCCAAACAACAAACTGATTAATTATCAAAATTTTATTTGGCGCCGACTCAAAAAAATGTTTTTATAAAATTAGATAGTTTATGTAAATAAGCTCAATACTTAAGACTTAAGGTTTATTTATTTTTTGCTTTTTATTTCTTTTCGTCGATTTAATTTTTTGTTAAAAAGATTTTCTTTTATGGTTTTTTTCATTATCATGATGACGGTGATGAAAAATGATGGTGATTTCTAAACGCAATACCTGATAAAGTAATGAAAAGTAAACAGAAACACTATTCGTTCCTACAATTTTCGAAGGTTTCTCTCAATTTTTTCAGGATCCTACCATCAGATCCTGACTTCCTTGACATGGGACCACCCTTGAGGTATACCCTATCTAAAAAAAAAGGGTAATCTAATTCGGTTTATAACTAACGGAGTGAGGGCTGAACAGACATAAAAAAAAAAATATTATACGGTCGAATTGAGAACCTCCTTTTTTTTCGTCGGTTAAAAAAGGGCCCCGGGTCCGAAACTAGTCGGGCATCCCCGAAACATACACGTGAGTAAAATCGTATATCTTAACAAATATGAATACAATTCACGAAACTTTTTATTCGAGTATAATAGCAATCGCTTAGCAATACGTAATACAGTCGGTCTACCCAACTTTTTACGTAACAGATTACTTAAAAAAAATTAATAAGCCGCTGCGGCACTTGTTCCTTACTATATTTATCTTGTATTTTCTCTGATAAACGAATGGTATTATTCGTTTGAAAAAATAAATGTCTTAAACCAAAATCTCTGAAACGCCTGAACCAATTTCCACGGGATTTTCACTGACAGTTATCACACAGTGGGCACAGCTACTATTACTAAAATTTGCAATAATTCAATCACACTCTAAGTCTTTGTCTGGAACAACATACTTCCCACCACCATCTTAGCCCCAATGGCCCTAAAACCCGTCTCGCAAAAGGAGATATTACGCAATATATTTCTATCGCCACCTTACTAAAGAGCGGTTAAACAGCGCTTTTAGTAAGTATAGTGTTTTCTTTTTGAGGAGCTGTCACCTAGTGACTAGATTCTTCGTAAGTTTCACCCGAAACATTTATGATGCTAGAAGTATATCAGTTAGATTATCGCGATTACAAAACGCTTACATATAACTTGACAGACAATTACAAGATAAGATAATTATTACAACGGATTGAAAGTATAAAATCTTTTTAACAAAAAATTAAACCGACGAAAAGAAATAAAAAGCAAAAAATAAATAAACCTTAAGTCTTAAGTATTGAGCTTATTTACATAAACTATCTAATTTTATATAAACTTATTTTGAGTCGGCGCCAAACAACAAACTGATTAATTATCAAAATTTTATTTGGCGCCGACTTTTTTGTTAAAAAGATTTTATTTTATGGTTTTGTTCATCATTATGATGATGATTATGAAAAATTATGATGATTTCTAAACGCAATACCTGATAAAGTAATGAAAAGTAAAAAGAAACACTATTCGTTCCTACAATTTTCGAGGGTTTCTCTCAATTTTTTTAGGATCCCATCATCAGATCCTGACTTCCTTGACATGGGACCACCCTTGAGGTATACCCTATCTAACAAAAAAAGAATAATCAAAATCGGTTCATAAATAACGGAGTGAGGGCTGAACAGACATAAAAAAAAATAAAAATACATAAAAAATATTATACGGTCGATTTGAGAACCTCTTTTTTTTTCGTCTGTTAAAAATAACGCTACTACATTTAAGACCGAAAAAATGGTTCGATGGTAAGAAGTTCATTTGAAAACTGTCAAATACGTCAAGGACACTGGCATTGCACTCCACAAGTGAATAGTCTGAACGAAAAATTAAATAAAAAAAGTAATTATCTCAAATAATGTTTTTGTAGTTTAAAGTGTTGATTTGTTTATCATGATAATTAATCCTAACTTCGATTGTCACTTACATACACAGGTATAAACTCAAACAGGTACTCTAAAAGTAAGTATTTACATACTCGTATATCACTTATGTCATAAAAACATTACAAGCATTACAAATAAGTTAAGCCAAGCATATGATGACATTTCAGAAGAGATAAGGCGGTCACGACCATTGCATTATCAAATCTTTATCAGATAAAATAAAAAATATTTTGATTTGAAAAATGCAATAAGTACTTTATAATAAAAACTTCCGTAAGTGTTCTTATTTATTAAAGGCTATATAATAGCTTACTACTACATTTCTTGTACAAGATATATAGTATACAAGATTTACCTACACGTTTTCCTACAAGTTGTCATGGGTGGGGCAAAGCGTGGAAGCGTAACAACAAACGAACTCACAGTCGAATGGTTGTAATCACGTGTGTCTTTAGGAGATTTCCTACTAATTCCGGGTTTGAAGGGGGTTTGAAGGGCTTTGTAATTACTCGTACAAAACATGAGAAGACCTTATAACAGTATAGTTATGTACTTAAAATAGTACACATTTTTATTGCTAAGGTCTTATAGGGTCTTATAATATTTTGTAGATTTGTTATATTTTTATTAAAAGATTGTATTTTGATTTTCGAATCTTAGTTGTGTATTGCACGATGCATATGTTTATATTGTTGTAATAAATTGTCCTGGATTTATGGTTTCTAGCTATTGACTTGTGGAATGCACTTCTATTTTATTAATTTCACATTATAGACTTGTAGAATGCATTCACTTTTTTATGGAGGTTCAAGTTTGATCAGTATTTGATTGATGAATAAAATGTTAATCTGGTAAGTATTTCATGTTACTTCGCTATTTACTCATGGGCTAATATGTTGCCACATAAAAAGATAATAAATAAAACTTACGTTTACTGTTTTTTTACGGTTGGTTGGAAGTAAACTTCCATTGAGTTTATCTTCTTTATCAACAATCTTATCTTCGTCCTTTACTTCATTTTCTGTAATTCTGACTTCTGGAGTCCAAGCCCCTTCTCGGAAACCATCAGAATTGCTACTTCCAGGAGTTGAGCCATCATCTATGTAAGGGATAGTGTTGTTTCTCATTGCTTCTGCTATTTTCTCCCTCGTTTCTGGAGGCATTTCTACGTAGTCTGATGTATCTGGGTATGATGGTATCTGGATCCGAAGATCTGGTTTCTTTCGTTCTTTTTTTTTATCCATGTTTCTGGTTTTAAGATTTATAAGACTATACCATAACGGAGAAGAATGAAAGTATTTCTTCAAGAAACCTTCACTTCCTTCACTTTTTAAATAATGTACAACGTTAATAACATCACCAATGGGCGTCAGTTTATACGTTTAGTACGAAACACGGAACAAAACTATTTCATAATATAATCTTAGAGTAATTCTTTTGTAGTTTTTATCATTATTTGCACCAATCACCGTCTGTTTAGATAAATGATAAATAATACGTAATATCAGTAAGTTTTATTGACCACCACTTATTTTTATCATTGGAATAGATTTATCTTCCTTATCCTTTTGATTTATCAATAAACTAGCAAACAGCCCCGGCTTGACACGGGTAGCAGATACATATTCAAATTATAAACCTACACCTTCCTCATGAGTCGCTCTATTTATTCGTAAAAACCGCATGAAAATCCACTGAGTAGTTTTTGAGATTATCACGAACAGACAGACAGACGCGGCGGGGGACTTTGTTTTAAACCGACTTCAAAAAAGGAGAGGGTTCTCAATTCGTCGGAATCTTTTTTTTTATGTACGTTCACCGATTACTCGAAGACGCCTGAACCAATTTGGAAAATTCTTTTTTTGTTTCAAAGGGTATTCTGCCCAGGTGGTCCCATTTAAATTTTATCGAAATCTATAGGCTAAATATAAAGACTATAGGCTATATAACATAACGCTACGACCAATAGGAGCGGACCAACCATCGCAAGTCTGACGCCTACCGCCGTATGCTCAGCTAGCCAAGTGAAGCCGGGGCGGTTTGCTGGTAAAATAGCAAGGATAACATAAGGTTGGACAGACCACCGAAGCGGAAATCAGAAATCCTCCTTAAAAGTGTTTATTATAGGTATAACTGATATTTTTGTTTCATCATAAAACATTAAAAACACAAATAATAATATTTAATTAGATATTTTATATTATTTAATATTTAAATAAAGACCACCGTGTTACCTCTCGTAAGGTACTTATCTTAAACTTAACGCACTTTTTATTGAGTCTAGAGTTCAATAAAAGTGGTCAACGCTATCATTATATTCATTATAAATATATTTATGTTATTAAATTACTTGTATATATATTAAATAACCCATGTTTATCATATCATTGCATTCATTTAAAACATTATATTTTGTTATTAAATGAAGTTTATGTGTTCATAATTCAGCACACGCACCATATACCTCCCTACACATTATTAATGCTCTTGAGTTTGTTTAATTTATTTGTAATAATTGATCTGATGGAAATCGGTTACCGACGCCTATAAATACTCAAATTCAAATTCAAATTCAATAATAGACGCCTTTTTAGTCAGACAAAAAATCTACCAATATATTATCGGACATTCATCATCATCCTCCGCGCCTTTTCCCAACTAAGTTGGGGTCGGCTTTCAATTTAACTACGATACGGTCGAACTTTGATATTTTACGTGAAGCGACTGCCATCAGACCTCCACAACCCGAGTGCTATATTTGTATATGTATATACATTTATAAAGATCGGTTCTCCGAGAGATACATAGTGTTTAGGACGAAGGGTGTCTGTCCAAAATTGGAGTTAGCCACAGAAAAGATACAGTACATATATATTATATTTAGATAAAGTATCTACATAGGTATATCGTACCTCGGCTTTGTAGATCGCAAACGATCCGACAGATGGCATTATAATGTTGTTGAACAGCAGAAATTAAAATTTTAAATTGAAACTTTATATATAAAAGACACATTAAGGTATGGTCAATTAAATGTAAAACCCCATAAATATGTTATTATGAAAAACTTAAAGAAAAAAAAAAGGAATATTTTGTAACATCTTTTTTTAGAGAGGCATTCCTTTCGACTTAGGGGCCACTCCGTTTAACTATGAATTCCCGCTATGATAAAGAAAAGGTTCAGTGAAAATTGTCAAGAGGGTGCACTGAACAGCAAAATGTGGGCAACGGGACATAGTGTGGCACAAATCTTTCTTCACCTCAAACCATAACCTGCTTAGCAACGGAGGGCTGCAACGAAGAAAACTTCTAGAAAAAAAAGTACCACGCCGAAGCTGTGGGTGTATTGTTCTTAAGGGTAAAGCGGAGCAGGTTTTCTTTTACCCCAAGTGAATGATGTTGTTACCAATGGCAGGACAGACCTGCGAGAAGTTGGTGAGTGCTTGTAATATCGATACATGCTCCACATCCCTATTCGTGTTCCTAGGGTTTAAAAATTGCTGTCACCGCCTTACACCAAGCTGGCCATACGTCCATCTAAGCTACAACTGCTTGTATTATTTATACCCGTATTCGCACATATAATAATTAAAGTAAGATTGAAAGCTAGAGAGGTACAAAAAGCATCCGTTATTACCTAGAGCTTTTTAAGCGCTTTTAATGACTTCTAGTACCTCTAATTACTAGCTGCTAGTACTAATTCACTTATTAAAACCTTCTGTATGTAAACATAGTAAAATGGGCGCAGTTTCAAGTGCCGCTGTCCAAAAACAAAAGCTAGACAAAGAAAAACAAGAACAAGGCTATCGGCACAACTAACATTTAGACCATCTGTAGATTATCGCGATAACACATTGTTGACAATGCTTATCTACAAGCGAATATTCGTTATTTAGCAGAGAGTTAAAGACATGCATATTACAGTCAGTATTTTAATACTTGTGACAAAATCTTCACAAGTTTTACATGGTTTGGCGGTGTTAGGCCTCGTTCAGGGAGATGCGGGGCGTCTGGCGTCGAGTCGCGCGATCTAATTATACACTGCTTATTATAATATCAGAGCGTTCATGCACAACCCGTTCCACTCGCGTTTTCTTTGATATCTAGTAAGATTTGTCATATTTGTCACATTTTCGTATTGGGCGCTGTTTATTCAATATATAATCAAAGGCTTTTATAGACATTTGGGTATATCCATGAATACTTTACAATCATTTGTACAGAGTTGCATATTAACGAAACTAATGGCTTTAAACTGCTGTAAATATAGCTTGTTTTCTAGAATTAAAAAAATTGCTATTCATTGTATTCTGTTCTAAAAGTATATCAATAAAATCTTACTCCATTGCAAAACACGTCAGGGTCATAGGATGTCCGAAGAAGACTATCTACAGCTACCGTTGATCCCCACGCTCCGCGTTTTTATTTCCTTACCTTCGATAGAGCTTAACTGTATTCAATATTTTCTTGCATGACCGTCGATTTCTCTTCTTCAGGCAAGAATACTTTTATATTCGGTAGTATATGCCTTCAAAATGGGTCAAGAGGGTGTGATGCCAATCTAGGTACTTGAACCTCTTGAGATGACATTGTTGAAGCCGTTAAAAATATTTTATATCTTAAACCAGTGTTGAGATATTAAAACTGATAACCCGGAGTGGGTTATCAGTTCCTCAATCTCTTTGCGAGGCTACTATTGGTTTCACTGTTTTTTTAATTTTTTATTATGATACGTAGACGACACTCAATTATAAAATGCCCTATGCTTAATATTTGGAAAACCAGACATTAAGCCGCCCGATAGCTTGCTTAAATCAAGCTCTGCAAGCCCACCCATGTTTAAACTTTCTTAACATCACTAAGAGATTTCTACACCATAGAGACATTTAAGTTAAATTTATAATAGGTATGGTACCACTCACCCCATCGCTATTCAAATACTGTTGCTTCATTACCTCCAGCTCCAAGTTCTGCAACGTCGGCATCGATATTGAGTTCCGTCTCAGATTAGCTTTTCTCATTTCTATCGCGGCCTTCTCTTGTTTGATTAGCTCATCCGACTCTGATGCTCCGAAACTCTTCGAGGTACTAGGAGAAGAGTACAGGTCCGTTGACTGCGTATCAGGACTTATCGGACTTGGGGGTTTAGAAGACTTTCCATAATCTGGCTCTAGAGTAATGTATAGAGTCCCTTCTGGGGTATTTACAACTATGGTATCATTATCTGGAGAGGTGTGAACGTCTCCCAAATTAGCAGCGTGGATTTTCGATATGTCCTTTTCTGGTATAATCGATTCTGCATCTTCTTTCTCATCTTTGGCTCGTTTAGGTCGCAAAGGCTCGTTGGGTTTGACTAGATTTAGTTCGATAAAGTCGTCTACGTAAGGAATGTCTTTATTTCGTCTCAGTTCAGGAGAGTTGAGTCCTTTTTCTATATCTTTGGATACTTGATCTTTCTTTTCCATTATTTTATTTCATAGTAGAGATCTGCAAAAAGGAAATATATCTTTATATACTGTTATTAATAACCGACTACTTTCAGATCCTTTATCAAGTGTTGTAGCGACTTGTCGAACACCGACGCGCCAGTTCGCTTCATCCTTGAACCCCGGGCCCAAAACTGGTTGGGCCTTAAGAAAATACACGTGTGACTACAACCAAGTCAAAAAAGATTTTTTTCTTTCAAGACTCATTATTTATTATGTAGATGAAGAGTTTATAGATTTTTATTTTACTTAAGTATTTGTTACTACGATTGTTTACAAAAAGTAATTTTAATAGCTTTTTTGTTTCGTTGTGGTACCAACCGTAACGATTTAGTGGTTAATTTCTAGCTATTCATTAATTCCCATGACATATCTTAGCACGGATTGAAGTGTCAGATAAGTTTATGACGTACCTACTTCGTAATTAATTATGAGAAAATATTTGTATCATAATGTCTATATTTAAGATACACCAGCTAAAATTGTTTACAGTTTAGCTTGTATGTATGTGGATATTTGATGCATAAATTGGTCAATGGATGGATGGGTGCAACGATGGATAGATGGATATTGTGCCGTAACCCGGACTGAAAAGAAATGAAAGTATAAATGTTCTTTGGGGTTGCTAGGAAAAAACCCTCGAAAGAAACACAGACAGTATTTGTCGCCACAGTCATTAGCCCAATTTTGAGCAGCAATCAAAATCTATTGTTCCCTGAATCATATGATTCTTAGGTAGCTTTATATTATCCGAAATTCAGAGCGCTAAATAAGTGGGCTAGCTATAACACTAGATGAGCAAGTAGGGCTAGCGACAAGTTGACCACTAGTATAGTGGTCAACTTTTAATTTCGTATCGTGTATATTTAATTAGTATTCTAATGTCGTCCAATTGTATTGGCCATGCCCTACTTGCTCATCTAGTGTTATAGCTAGCCCTACTTGCTCATCTAGTGTTACTTAGCGCTAACTTAGAGACTAACAAAAACTTTTTTTATACCACGTCGTTGGCAAACAAACATACCGATAGTTTATGTAAATAAGCTTAAAGGGTACTTAAAAGGTTTATATATTTTTTTGCTTTTTAGTTCTTTTCGTCGGTTTAATTTTTTGTTAAAAACATTTTTATTACAAGATAATTTATTCTGTCTTGTTTTCTGTATCCCAAAGATCTATTTGCAAAATAAATTATCTTTAACTGACCACAAAATTATAAGGGTCACGATAGTGGTCCATTCCCATTGACTTTCAGTAGAAATCAATTCACATGAAATTATGTTATTTTCTTGACCGTGAGACTAATTGCTTAATATGCTATCTCATTCAAGCAATCGCAGAACGTAAACGCAGAAATTCATCTAAATCCGTCTCCTCAGCTCTACTTTTTTAAACGGTTTTAAAGATTAACCCCTAGTGAAGGACTCGTCGCAAGATATTGTTAAAAAATTCTAACAGAATTGCCTGTCGAGCTCTTTCAGCTTCAAGAACCCTCAGTTTGTCTACATAATGTTGCGTCGATTAGTTACATTGAGTTAAGGAGTGGAATAAACTTACTTATTCAGCTTGCAAGGACTCTCATGCGTGATAAATCAGAAGTTATTTGCTCAGTTTAATATTTTTCTACTTTTTAAGGAAGCAACATAATTAACAATGGTTGGCCATGTACCCGGCTAGCCGGAATTATGGTCCGGATATCCAGCCAAACAGCTATCCGTTGTATCTTTAATGTACTGTCTAAATGATGAGATAAACATTATTCTATACCTATTTTTATATAAGCAAGCATAAGACTACGGTATAACAGAACTATTAGCATTGTATTGGTTTCTGATGAGAGCAGGGTCACCACTGGATTACTGAGTAACCCGCGAGTGACAACAACCACCAATAACATACATGATAGAAAGCACACGTGTGACAAAATTGAATAGAAATACATACTACATATTTCTGTCACCCATTTTAGAGTCACTGTGTGAATGACATGTATTTTATGACACCTTGTTTTATGGCAAGCCATGACGTAGACACATTGTATTCTTCTAAAGGTATGAGTACTAAGTAAGAGGTACGTCAAATGGCGATGATATATGAGTTTTATATGTTAAATATACCTAAAATGACAGTTCCAAGAGGCCTAAAGTCATTAAGTTCGTGATAAGAATCATTAATCAGGAGACTATTCTCATCTAGGACGTATGACACTTGTAATAGTTTTTTCTATCTTACATTTAATAAGGGTTAACCAGTCAGTTGTATGAAAGTTAGAAGGAGAACAAATTTAAATATGATTTTTCTCTTTAGATACTTAGATAACATAATTTTGTTCTTTCATTTTATGGAATCTTAGAACTAAATGCATTAGAGTTTTTTACCCAGTTATACGTAGATCACTAAAACACTAAAGATCTGAAAATTAAACCCGTTACTTGACATTAGGTTTAGGGAGAAAATCGACAACTAGATCTGTGCATTGACGAAATTTTAAAGAAATCGTTAAGCTAAAGGCTCAGAGGATTTGAGACTGGAGATGCCACTACATTCCACAAAATTTTATGACCAATCCTTGACTGTTGAGGCTGTACGTTTGTGGAATGCGTTGCCAGTCACCATTAGGCGAGCGCAATCAATAACAATTTTTAAGAAAATGGTTCATGAATATTATTTATCACATTAGGCTAATTATTTCCTTATTAAAGTATGTTGAGTATAAATTAAAATATGTATATATGTATGTTTGTTATATGATAGACTTAAGTATATATTATATGTTTATGTATGTTTTATATTAGTATGCATAAGTAGACTAAATATACAGGATATCTGTATATTTTCATATTGATTTAGTTATAGTAATTATAGTTTTTCATAAAAAAATTGAAATGCACCTCCAACTACAACTGTCTCTCCGAAACACATTGATCCATCCTAAGGTTGCCTGGAAGAGATTGCATTTTGCAATAAGGCCGCCCTTTGTACATTATCTGTATGACAAATGTATGTATGATAATTCTACTGTAAGACTGGTGTACAAATAAAGTGTTATCTATTTATCTATCTATCTAAACTCCTCACCCACGCCTAGTACCCAACAAAGACATTTATTAGTATTCCACGAACGCATGTATTAGGTATTTAAGCTATATAGGCTTATGAAGTAACTATTATCTTATCTGTAACCTAGCCTAGACTAGCTTAAACTACCTGGTGAAGAGATGTGATGTTTTTTTTATTTCTCTTACATTCTAAGTTCAAAAAAGATTTCGAAAAGTACGGATCATTCTGTGTTATATTTTTGATCGCATTATGTTCAAACATTCTAATTCATTTTAAAAGTGATTTTTGGTGAACTAGTCTCCGTACAAAATAAGCATAGGCTTATTTTGTACGGAGACTAGTTTATCCTAGTTTTTATTATACCTAATATCTATTTTCATTTCGATAAAGATAAACAATGTCAAACATGCGATGTTCAACAATATAGCCTGCATTAGGTACTTCTGGATAAAGTAGCTTGCTAATTTTTTAAGTAATTATTAAAATCGGTTCAGCTGTTTCAGAGTTCAAACCAACAAATTTCTGTTTATAATTTTAGTATGCATATAATATAGATGAAGAACATGATATACGTTTACAATACCCATATTATATATATCTGATAGCCTTGTAAATGTCGGACTTCAACCAAAGCATTATTTTAAATAATAGTAAATATTACAATTACCCGCTTTAGTACCATGGTCCATGGACCGATCATACCAATGACGTAAGAATATATTTTTTATCATACTACGGTGGTGAAGAAGGTAGGAACCGGTTATATGTGCGGATCAACGGCCACCATGGGCGATGTATCACGCACCACCGCACCATACAACACGGAGTAATGTTTTTTTAAAATATAAATAGCAAGTCATATATTACAAGTACTTGTTAACCTTTCCAACTACGGTAAATAGGAGTATATTTGTTAGGAGTGTCGTAGGTAGTAAAGTAATAAAATTTTGACTAGGTAGCTGAGAATTAGTTTGTACTAGCTGTGCCCGCGACTTTGTCCACGTGGAATAGTGTATTTATATCGAATCAACAGCCTAAAACATAAGTTTCAAGCTTCTAGCTCTAAATATGACGAAACTTCCATACAACTTTTCATCCCCACCTTTCAACCCCTTACACCCTTTTTTCACATTAAAAAGTAGCCTATGTTCTTTCTTAGGCTCTAGACTATATGTGTACCAATTTTTATTTAAATCGTTTCTGTTGTTTTGGCGTGCAAGGGAGACAGACAGACAGAGTTACTTTCGCATTTATAATATTTGTAAGGATTCGAAGCGCAAATAAATTCACTATAAATCTTTGGCAAAGCCCCAGAGAAAACACTCTGGGCTGCCGACAAACTTGAAGTCTCTTGTCTTCGGTTCCCTTTCTCCAACACTTAAAGAATTACATTCATCACAACTTCACGACAAGAGCCAGTTCAGCAGACCTCAAGTCAACAGATCTTCTCGAGCTATTGTTTACACTCTCCAATCCATCCTTTTTCCATCTGTTGCTTTCCCTTCTTGTCTTTCCCATTCAATATACTTCCCATTTTTAATTCCCAAAGGGCCCGGTTGGCGAAAATAGGCTATTACGAGAGTGGGATCTTCTTTTAGTTGGCCTGCCTACCCCTTCGGCGATACAAGCGTGAGTATGTGTATGTATGTGTAATTTTAAACACAAACTGCCAACTAGTCACGCATGTCACGTACCAGTACGACGTTTATACCAATACGCTACGCGGTTGATACGCTTAAGGACAGTACGCTAATGTACCGTCTGGGGTTCGAATTCGCAACCACTTGATCGTAAGTGAGTATTATCTTATCTTAGCTGCTATCGCCGTTTTCTCGTCTGTTTTTTGTTTTCATAAAAATTGATTTTTAAACAAATTTCCAACAGGTGTCAAGTCAAGTGCACATAACTACATATTATAAAACAAAGTCCCCCGCCGCGTCTGTC
Organism: Callimorpha dominula; assembly: GCA_949752705.1. NCBI lineage: Eukaryota > Metazoa > Arthropoda > Insecta > Lepidoptera > Erebidae > Callimorpha > Callimorpha dominula. The sequence continues at coordinate 20,860,309 of OX457005.1, forward strand.
TGTCTGTCTGTTCGCCATAAACTGAAAAACTACTGAACGGATTTTCATGCGGTTTTCCCTAATAGACAGAGTAATTCATGAGGAAGGTTTAGGTGTATAATTTGTACCCGTGTGAAGCCGGGGCGGGTTGCTAGTACATTATATGGTGAGTGCACTAAAATACTTAGATTGCCTTGCCAGTACGCCACCGTGCCGAATGTTAGGGATTCGATTCCCACACGGGACAAAAAATTGTGTCATCCACAAATAGCTGTCCCAAGTCTGGGTGTTATCTATATCCGTTGTTTGCATATTTGTAAAATACCCCGTGACCAGGAATTATTCTTAGTGCAATGAAAAAATTAGTGTTATGCGTCAACTGCTGTCGCCCGCGGCTTGGCTCGGTCAATGTTAATTTTGCCAATCAATTTACTATCCCTCAAGAACAGTATTTCTTCAATATTGAAGATACCCCATGTCCTTTCATGCCCCCCCTATATATCATATAATATTTAATGATGATCGGTTGAGTAAAGAGGGCGGGAAAGCTAACAAACAAACGAACAAATTCACTTTCGCATTTATGATATTAATTAGGATCTGTATACTGAAAAAAAACCTTAAATGTGACATAAAACATATCAGTAACATTATGGAAATGTATTAATATTATTTGGAAGAAGGCGATGAAAGATTATGATAACGTTTCCGAAATTAAAGTAGGTATAGGTATATAGTTATACCTATTATTATTGTTTTAAGTGCCTAGTGCTATCTCGTCCATTTCTGGTCTTTTGTAGCGCACTATTGCTTTACAGTTTACTGCTCAGACTTATGGCTTCGAGAAACCTCCAGATCCTATCAGCAGTGATTATTTGTATTTCCTGCTGTTGTATGATGTGCAACCCTGGGTTTATACTTCGGTGCCGCATTGCAGTTTCTTCTGCCTCTTGACTAAATCTGCATATTGTGTTCTCGCCCAACTTAAAGTTGAACATAATATATGTTTGTTCAGTTTGCAGTGTCCGGTGAGGATATGTGGTACTGCACAGGTTTTGTATCTTTTCTCAAGAAGTTCTTTTGATAGTTTGTTATCATAGCCCTTTAAGGCTTTCGAGTGTCGTAGACCAGTCGTGGTCTTCCGTCTCTTAATAGCCACTGATGTGTATTGGGCGTTTATGATTGAATAAGCTCGCTGTTTGGTGATGCCTATTCATAGCTATATATATGTAGATACAAGAAAGAATCTAAAAGAATCAAGTTTTTAAACAAAATTAATTTAATAAGTTACCTACTATTCCGGTTATGTCATAAAAATGTATTATGAATTAATGTAAAATAGGAAACAAGTATGAGTTTAGGAAAACATGTTAACTGGTTTTGATCATGGGCTAATGATTTCTAGTTCGGTATTGTATCCAAATATGCAATGATTACACTAATTAAAAGACACTTTACTACTGTCTTTAAACACGTTAACCAATAAATAATAGTAATTATTCAGTAATAATAATTTATGGCGACTTGTTTTATTATTTTTTATCTCTAAAAAAGTTTAATTAATTCATTACTACTAGTTCAAATGGCACCAAGTGATTTTTGATTCCTAATCGATGCATACTAAATAATGTACTTACTATTCATTTAGTAACATTTGCCCATATACATGTCTCTAACTGAATGACCCAATGTTACATCACACCCCATGGCAGTATCTGCCAGCCGCACCGTGCAATGTGCAATGCAGAAAGTCTTAAGTACATAAAATAAATAAATAAACATGTAAAATAATCACAAGTAAAACACAACTTATGTACACAGAACAGTAAACTACAAATAAAAAAAGAAGTAATTATCTATCAGCACTCACTATTAAAAAATGAATTAGTCCAGCTCAATTTATGCACACAAACCACAGTAAGAGCTTAATTTACACACACAAATCACATAATATGTTCAGGATCGACTCCTGCGCACGGTAAGGCTCGCCACACACTAACAAGGCTACGCACACAGAAATGTTTGTGTACTGATTATCGCCTGATTAACATCGGCGACCTTTTTTCTTCAGTGACGTCACTTGTGTATTGAATTATGTAAGAAAAAAAATATTTGGACGATGATATATAATAGATTTAGTCTATTGGAAGTTGTTCAGAGAACAACCATAGTATGCTATGGTTGTTCTCTGAACAACTTATATTATATACTACGTGGCTGTTGTTTTGTGCTGTCCTCGTAAAGTCTTGTGTTCGATTTCCAAGTCGACCAACTTTTATCAAGATGCTATAATTAGGTGGGATCAGTAATATAGCTTTTGAAATGTTATTCAAAACACCTCTGCTGGCCCCTTTGGGACGTATAGGCGTGAGTATAGATTAAAAATTAAAGTTGAAAAAATATTAAACCCAATTAAAAAGTTACAATAGTTCCACTAACCATCTCCTGGCTTCATCATCAGACCAGGTTATTAATCCCAATATGTTGGGGTCGCCACAACGAAACTTACGGGTCCAAACTCGAGGGATTTACTAGTAGCCACTAAAGAGTACCACCTCCTGGTTCCATAGTCAGACCAGCTTCAAGATGTCAAATCATAGTATTCCCATCCGAACTACATACAGATACTTATAAAGTTTGATTTCGACACGATAATTAGAGATAGTTACAAGCATGGGCGTACTGAGGGGAGGGGAGGGGGGGGGGGTATAGGCAAGAGAGCACCCCCCTGGCCTTAACAAGCTTACGTTCAAGTTTTTGATTTGTTCCCTCCCCTGGACCGACAAATCAAATTTTTACTCCGGCGCCCACCCCCTTCGGGATGACAAAAATAAATTTTGCTCCCCTTTGGACTAAAAACTGGGTACGCCCATGATTACAAGTGAAGTTAATAAACCCGTGTTAAAAAACAGCCGTTGAGTACCTGTTATTATTTGAATTTTACTACGAGAAGCACCACCGCCATACGGAATTGATGGCAGACGCCACTAGCTTAATGGCCATATCTTTTGATTGCGTTCACTTAGAAGCTTGATTTTTACAGTTTCGGACCGCTGAAATAAGTATTTGATGTTAATTTCAACTTGATGCCTCCACGAGCTCCTCAAAGGGTCTTGTCAGACAAATGTAACAACAAATTAACGACTTTGGATTTTTTCCGTTACTGGTGCTACGAGACCTTGCTTCTTACCAAATTTCATGATTTTAAGTTAATAAGAAGTACTTTTTAGGTTTTGATTTACCTGCGAAATGTGCCTTATTACATTTGACCTAATTTAGGTCAAATTTAAGGCTTAAATGGCCGTATCTTTCGAATGCGTTTACTGAGAAGCTTGAGTTTTACAGCTTCAAGGGACTGCAAACATAATATATCTACTTACTAAATTCATATAACAATTTTAGTATACCGTCTGAAAACAACACACTAGGATTGCAACACTACTTCAAACATAAGAAATCAAAACCTTATGTCTACTATCACTGGGCATTTTCTTAAAAATATTTTATAAGTACATGATTATTCAAACTTTTTATTTCTATTAAACAGTTTACCGAAATGTTAGAAGCTACAAAATCGTATTGTTATTAGAGTTTGGACCTTAAATGGTCCTTCGAAATACATTGAACGCGCTGCAGACGCAGAGGTGGTGCTCTTTAGCTAAATTACAAATCACTACATCACTACATGCTATAAAATAAAGTCTCCTGCCGCGTCTGTCTGTCTGTTCGCGATAAACTGAAAAACTTCTGATCGGATTTTCATGCGGTTTTCATTAATAGACAGGGTGATTCATGAGGAAGGTTTAGATGTATAATTTGTTAAGATTCTATGTAAATTGATTGAAATATGTTGATAATTGTTGAATATATCTCTGCTACCCGTGCGAAGCAGGGCGGGTTGCTAGTAGTAAATAAATTGACTGTTATGTACTGATTTTATTTATAATTTTCAGTTATCAATACAATATAGAACCATTAATATAAGTACTATAAACATTTTAATTATAAAAATGGCATGAATTTTCCGGTATAAGGATAATTACCATAAATAAAATTAAACCTCCGACAATGCTTTGACGTACATCGCGAACAAGACGAGGTCATTTTTGGTTACTGAAAAAGTACAGCTAGTGACCCATCCCGCACATAGTCCAGACCTGGCACCATGCGATTTCTTTATTTTCCCTAAAATTAAAGACTTGATGAGAGGCATGACATTTACGGGGCCGGAAGAGGCCGTGATAGCTTTCATCATGTTTTCAAAAAATTTTTGACCAAATGAAAAGGTGTTTAAAATCTAATGGATAATACTTCGAAAAGCGGTAAATATATAACTTTACATATAAATTGTTTTATTAATGAGTTACGCAAAACTTTCAGTGTACTCCACGTAGTAGTATAAAAAGGGTTACAAGGATATTGTTTAGATGACTACAAAAATCTAGAAATGGTGGCAAATACAAATATTTCTTTAGCTAATCTGAGAATAGACCCCCAAAGCCTCGAGTTAGTTTGACACCTCCATCGAAATTTGACAACATTGTGCAGACATCTTAATTGTGTATGGCGCTAAATATTTTATACTTGACATTTATAGTCCTAAAACTAGCTTACTGAAAAATATAAACCCAGTTTTTAAAAGATTAATTTAATCTTACCCGGATACATTTTTTTACTAATCAGTTTTACTTATTAGTCGGGTAATTAAGTGAAAATGTATTGTTACTAAAATGTATAGTTATCGCTACCGATTTTTTTTTAAAACCTTAGCCGTCTACATCATATATGGCGTGTTGTAGCCCTCTGTTACCTCAATTTCGTCGTAAAGTTTTATTTTGCTACACTTGACTGAACTAACAATTAACTCATTTCTAATATTTTTTCGCGACTAAATACAACATAGGTTAAAAACTATTGCAAACGGTTATGTTACTTTTGGCTCTCAATTTATTCTAAAAAATAATGTGGTATGGCAATCACATGTCGTCAACCATCCAAATAATATACAATTATAATATACAATTTTAATGTAAATTTCTGCAACCACTTTTATAAATGTATTTATAAGGCCTATTTGGAAAATAAAGAATTTGAATTTGAATTTACGTAATCACGAACATAATATATGTATGTAGAGATATTAACTAATGGTACTTAAATAGGAAAATATTTTTTCCAGTTGGCAACACCAACGCGGGCGTCATCATAATACCAACGGGAAAATTTAGTTTTGCTTTATTTTTGGCGCCTTGATAAGGATTTATCTGTGACGCTTTAGCTGGTGTTAGAGTTAGCAATGAACACAGAAAGATTATAAAACTTTAATTGCAATATGATAAAGTGCTAAGTATACTGTAATATAATATTTACCTTTAACACACAGGTCCGCTACATAATCATAAAGTAAAGAAACATTATCAGGAATATCAACACCAACGACCCATACAATAGATAATCCAAATGCATTATACACCAATGGTTGACCACTTTATCACTTTGAGCCAATTCAGGAACCTCAGCAGACATTTCTTAATTAAAAATTAAAAAATTCTAATTTGGAACTGTACACGAACAATATTTACTCCACTTCACGTTTTTTTTTTTTGAGATTACAAACACAGTCTACAAAACTAACTAAACTATGATCATTAAATAATATAATTACATAATATTATTCTTCTATAACACAACATTTAAAATTCAAACGAACACATTTTTCCGTTCTAATATTTTTAAATTGATATTAGACGTAAAAAAGAAATAAATTATTTAAATTAATCGAAAAACTTAAAATGTAGAAACAATCATTATAATGACGTATGATCGCGTTCTAATGACTCCACGAGTTAAATTTTAACGATAAATGTGTAAATGAAATTAGTGATCGAAACTCGTTACCGCGTGACTAGTAAAGATCCTCTTTTTCCTCTTTTAAATGAGTGTTCTCGTCATGGGAGTATAAGTTTAAATTACGCCGTAATTTTCTAAATTATTTTTCTAAATGAACGTAATTTGCTCGACTTAGCACAAACAACCTTCAAAATGTTATCTAGGATCTAAAGCCAGGAGGCTACTGAGCAAGTAAATCAATCTTGAAGGTCATGCCAGGTCAGTCATTTAACCTTGGGATGATGACCACTGTTTACTTCGTACGCCTAATTTCTTAAAGGTATTAAGTTCTAGTTCCGCGCATGAGGTAAGTCATTTTAATTATCATGTTGCGTAACGAGTGTAGGCTTAAGTTTTGGTATGTAAATGTTCAGATAGTGTTGTAGATAATGTCTCTCAGAGAGTTGGTTACTGCATTTGCAGAACCTCTTAACAACTGACTTCTCCTTTGCTTCTCTCACCAATAGATACATATATAGCTAGATAGTTAATACTTTATTTGTACCCCAATTTTTTAAAGTAAATATGATACATAATAAATGTAGCATTGAAAATGGACAAAGAGCGACCTTATCCTTAAAGCAATCTCTTACAGACAACCTTAGGATGGACTAGAAGGATTTTAATGAGCTGGTGGTAATCGTTGGCATATAACGAAAAACATGATAAATTATATTCCTACAGGGTGCTTATAAAATGGAGTACTATCTAAAGATTGAAATATCTTTGGTAACAGTGATATTTAAGTTCTATGTGCTGCTTAATGCAGGGATGGCGCAATGGTTTAAGTGGTGGTGGTGGTAATGTGTAATCCACAAATAGTGGTCCCGAGTCTAGGAGTTCTTTGTGTCAGTTATTTAAATGTTTGTGTCTGTGAAGCCCCCCGTGACACAGGAATAGTCATAATGCGGCAGTTGTCTTCGAAAAAACTCCTAATTTACACTTTAACTCTTAGAGCATTTAGCTTAAGAGAGACGAAACAAAACCAGAAAAAATGCAACTTCCCACGGTAAAACATAAAATAAAACAGTAAAATTCTAAATTAGGTAAAGCCTTTTTTTGGATACATAACTGTAAAACCACAAAAACGACCATATAAGAAGTTTATTTGACATCTGAAATCAGAAGTCAGAAGAAATAGAATAAGAAAAAACCGTCACGCTACTGAAGTTGAGGAAACAGGGTAGTCTCCTATCTACACCACAGATAAAACAATAGTTACTTGTCTAACCTACTAGTATTATAAACGTGAAAGTTTGTGAGGATGTATGGATGTTTGTTGCTCTTTCACGCAAAATCTACTGAACCGATTGCAATGAAACTTGGTATGTAGATAGCTGGACACCTGGATTAACACATAAGCTTTTTATTCCGATATTCCCACTTCATCGGAACTTACGCGGTTGAAACCGCGGGACGCAGCTAGTACTAATATTATAAAGCCGATGAGTTTTTTGTTTGTTTGTTTAAACGCGCTAATCTTTGGAACTATCAGTCATATTTGATAATTCTTTGTATTGAATAAAGTATTCATTGATGAAAGTTATAGACTACATAACATGACGCTACGACGTTCACTAGTGGACCAATGACCATAAACGCAAGTAAAACAGCGAAAAAATAATTTGTTTAACAGCCCTCATGTCATGTCAATTAACTATGACACACGTGAAACACTATATTCGTTTCAGTGTTCAAGTTTATTATTATATTTTAATTGTTAAACCAAATATTAAAAGTAAATAATTTGGCAATAGTTAGGTATGACGTCATAACTTATTATTTAATACAAATTTTTACATAACGTACTGTTTTGAGGTTTAATAAAGAGGAACCAACTGATTTGACTTAACATGCAGTCTAATGACGTGTGGTGTGTGTGTACAACAATTTGCCCATTAATTACCTGTTTGGTACGTAGAGATGGGTAATCACCCGGATTAAAACCCATTTCTGGGTAAAATCATGGGTGATTACCCATCTATAGAAATGGGTAATCCCATGGGTTAAAACCCATTTCTGGGCAAAAACCCGGGTCATTACCCATGGATAGTGGTACGAGTATGTGTAATCCATCTAAAGGTTGTCTGGAAGAGATCGGAGGCTGCGATAAGACCGGCTATTGATACTAACGTTTTATTGTATTCTGGAGATTACTGTTGATCTAATTTTTAGTGTGTATTAAGAAATTTTTCATCTATTCAAAGTAAATTATTTTGCGTGCACCGCTGAGCCAGTCAGCCTGTGACCACGGCCAGTGCAACCTGGTCGAAACGTCAGGCAATTCAGAGGTATGTAATACCTTTTCGTGATCGCGTTAATTCCCGTTCATACCTAGATAATATTATATCATGGAACGCGAAAGTTTAAAAGTTAGTATAAATTATTTTACACTTCTAATAAAATGAAGTGTTAAACAAGACTGAAAAATAAGATTAAATTTTCAATTCAAAAAATTTGTACTGAATTGATTTTTAATTGTTAAACAGTAGATGATTTGACGATAGTAAAGTATGAGACTAAGTTGAAGTACTTTAATACCTAAACAGAGAAGAAAAAGGTTCTGTAATGATTTGTCGAATGTCAAATTTTTACCATACCGGGATACAAAGTAGCCTATATGTTAATCCAGGTCTCCAGCTATCTAGATACCAAGTTTCATCGCAATCGGTTAAGAGTAACAAACATCCATACATACTCACAAACTTTCACGTTTATAATATTAGTAGGATAGTAGGATATCGTAGACCAGTATAATTTGAACTGTCATTGTATAGAATTTCCCATTGATAGGTGAACATAATATATTCTGGACACCTGTAGCTTTTTCTAATCGTTTACGCATAATTTTATTTAAATTTATAACAAATGGATTAAAATGTTTTGCTTTCTGCTTATAATTTTTACAAATTTTACATTCCTCCGTGCAAATTTCGGGTACAAAGAATTTGTTATACAGTATAATAGTTTATCACTTACTGCAACCATTCTCAAGATTGTAAATCAAACTTAACGCGTGAAATTGTTAATTGTCGTTCCATTTGGCTGCGCACACAATCGATTTATTTGTCCAAAATAGAAACAATTACCGTTAGACTATTAAAGTTATCGAATACTAAAAGGTCTATTAGTGAAAATGTAATTGTCATACTTTTTCGTTTCAGTCATGTTTCCTTTATAAACAGATTATGATTTAAGATCCAGTTTTTATAATTATTCATTTAACACATGCACACAAAAATTATATAATAGCTGACTTTATGTCATAGGCATTTTATAGCAGTCTAAAAAAGGCAAGTAAACTGTATTCTTGATTATTTTCTTCATTAAATGAAAGGTTCAATTAAAAAATAATTATTAATATTGGTTCACAATTGGCTAAGAGATCGCGTAACATACTCACACAAAAAGACATTCAGAACCTACTCCTTTTTGAAGTCAGCCAAAAATGGACCCTTTTGTGTAAAATTCAATTTTGATTTACGACCAATTTGCAAAAACAGTAATATCCGATCCGAGATCCGAGTAGAGCACTTCTAAAAAATACATATCGGGAGGCAGTTTGCTCACTCTAGGTTAGTTCGAAAGTAGTAGGCATAGTCTGGAACAGGTCAGACAAGGCCAAGCCGTAGCTCAGACCAGTAATGGCTCTTCGGGGCTGAGGAAGAAAACCACCTTAAACAATTCCAGACTGACAGCTGATAACGGGTAGGCTATCCGATCAGAGAAGATTGCACACTAGTTTCTTAGGTCCACTTCTCCAAGGGGAAAGAAGGTGCGCTCTGCTCCAATTTTTTTATATATAATAAATAAAACTTTTCTTTCATTCGTTAAACGATGTATGCAATTACAATTATTTCAAATCTCTCCATTTGTGTCGGTCTCTGGCTAGAGATTCTTATTCTGATTAGAGATTTTGCGATATCATTATTCCATCGTTTATAAGATATTCCCTGCTTCCTTTTAGCATTCATTGGGTACCAGTTTTAATCGGTTCGATTTCGAGACACCACGTCCCCGAAAATTGCGATGGTGATGAGGGCCCATGGGTGCTCCACAAACACGAAAAAAAGGGTTTGACTCTGACATTAGCATGCTCTCGTCCAAGGATGCGCGGAGGTTTAAACACGTTTAAAAAAAGAAAATGAAAAGAGGGCTATGAGGTGAATTCGATAAATCTGTCGCGGTTAACTTTAATATCTACAGTGGTGGTCGTATTCTTCATCAATCTTGGCGCCGTGATTATTGATAGATATCATGATATTCTCTGTTTAGGCGCGCGCGAAGTATTTGAAAACGTTAAGTACTCGAACATGGAAAACCATTGTTATGTTTTTTTTGGAAGAATAGAACTAAATATTTGTTGAAAAATGCAAGAAATTAATAGAATCGACGCCTCACTCGCTGCTGCAAAGCAGTTATTAAGAGCCTTGTTTGTATAAAAATTCTATACCCCTAAACAAAAAAGGTTTTTGTGAAAAATCTGTTGTTATTTTGCACAGTTTATTCTTATTTATTTTTTTTATCGTTTGAATCCTACTAATATTATAAACGTGAAAGTTTGTGAGGATGTATGGATGTATGGATGTATGGATGTATGGATGTATGGATGTATGGATGTATGGATGTATGGATGTATGGATGTATGGATGTATGGATGTTTGTTACTCTTTCACGCCAAAACTACTCAACCGATTGCCATGAAACTTGGTATGTAGAAAGCTGGAGACCTGGATTAACATATAGGCTACTTTTTATCCAGATATTCCTACGGGGTCGGGACTTACGCGGGTAAAACCAAATAATACAATAAATTATACTGACATGACATGACGTTTAAAAATTTCTGCATTTACTAATCGTTATTTTTGACCAAAGGACCACCACTGAATATAGAGCTGGTATGGTCCATATATGTATACTTTAAAAACAATCCCTCAGATGTGTCGACGTTGGCGTACTGAGCTGTACTTATAATAGATTAGTCTGCGTAGTCAGATGGTAATCTCGGTAAACAATGACGTTTTCATTCGTATGTAATGAAGGTAACTAAGTCTATTATCATTAGTCTGTAAAAGCAAGCTAAAATAACTTGTAATATAGTCATAGACGCAAAAAAATTCACCCAAAAACTTTTGAACCGTTTGCGATGAAACTTAGTATGTAGATAACTGAAGACCTGGATTAACACATAGACTACTTTTTATCCTGATATTTCCACGGCAACGGGACTTACGCGGGTGACTTAGTTATATATAAAACACAACACCTCATCGGACGCTCAGCTCTTAATCGACTATAGTAATCTGTGGTGTGTTTCTTAGCAGTAGATTCTCAACTTCTAGTTAGATACTTGTGATAAATCGTGATTCTCTCTTCATAGTTTTATTTATTAATACGCTTTTTTTATCTTCACTGGTGTTGTCGCCACATTAAAAACTCTTATTTATTTTATTAAAAATAGGGACAAACTATAATAGATGATAACACAGTTCACTATTTAATAAAAATAAGTTAATAGATATTATTTTGACTGGTTATACCGGTAACGCAATACTATTGGTCGATGGATAAATATTAATAAATTGTGGGATTATAAAAGGGAAGGAATATGTTTAGAACGATTGACTTAAGTGCAAAACAGAGGTACGAACAACTTGGCAGTTACTGTTAGTTAGTGATTTTCATAGTTTATATCAGTGGTTTTGATACTGTTTCTAACACAGTCAGTCACTGAAGTATGTAAACAAATCTTGGAAGTAAATCTTAATGTTCTAAGTGTCGCATCGAAATTATACTTTGTATATGTAATGTATAGTTTGGAATACAATACTATAATTTGACATTTACTAGTAAACCCCTCGAGTTTGGACTCATATGATTCGTTTTAAGGAGTCCAACAGATTAGGCATAGTGACGACAATGTTGGATAATGGATTTTTATTATTATATTTTTTTGTTTCACTATTAAAACGTGTTTTTTTTTGTTTTCCTAAACTAAAATTTAGTTGTTTATTCCGACTTTTATTTCACCTAGGATTACCCTCGACGTAGCAGCCAACACCAACACAAACTTTATATCGAGGGGCTTTCCTGTCAGGCCTGGCATATGTGTACATTAAATTCGTCACACGTAACTGCCATTTTATTGTAACATTTCCTAACACGTCATGGTACGTAATTCTACTCATATACATTCTCGGCACATCTCACATCCTACAGTCACATCTCAGCTATTTGCTTCTGTAACACATACATGTGCTAATAATTAAAAGATGTGTATCGAAGATAATCGCTTTAAATAAATTAGCATGCTAACAAGTCCTTGATGAACAAAGGTCCCTATTCACTGGAGTAATGAATATGTTTAACATAATACTACACGTTATGTCATGGCACTCATGGCTACCCATACTACGTAAATAGGGATTGCAATGTAGAGGAAACACTACGTTAGTTTAACGAAAAGGATGTTTTCAATTTAGAACTTAAAGATACCAATTATAATCTTCGTGATATTTACTTCTGTACGTTTGAGAAAAATATGGATTAAGTATAATTTATTTGTGTAATTTTAATCATAAAGTGATGTATAATGAATGACAAAAAGGGGGCGCTAGATATGTGACAGTACAATTGTATTACAAAAAACAATGTGCCATGAGAGAAAAATTAAACAATTATATGTTCAGAAATTACTGAACATAATTGCGGAAACCAACTACTAATGACAAAACATAATTAATTTTTTAACAGTTGAATACATTTTGTTTTAAAAACTATAAGTTGTTTTTATCTCTAAGCTCTTCATTACAAAGTCGTTTTCCCACTTGTGACGGCTGTCAGTCAGATAAATAGGATTTTTACAATTAAGATAAAACCTATAAATACATTAGATAAGTCTCATCTTATTCAAATCAGAATATCTAATATATCAAATGCACTGGACTAATACTTGTGATAGAAAGCAATGAATTTTATTTGCCTCGTCTGATACTTCAAAGTGGATGTAGAAGAAGTTCAGTTTCAAGAATTTCTGAAATTTTATTTATATGCAAGTAATTTAGAGCGCCTGAAAATTATGGCCCATGCCACTACCATTTTTTGCGCGGGAGTGACCTGAATAAACTAACATGAAGTCATTGACAATTTTTAGAGAGCTCAACAATTTGTTTGACTCCATTAATGACATAAATGTTGACAACAATTTGTTGACATTCCAACAACAAATTATCTGGTAATGCAAAGTCTCATTATAAAATTGTAGATCGTAACATTTACGCCCACAACTACTACTGGACTTATTGAACTGGTCTTCTATCTATATAAATAAATCAATGTTTGAATGTTTGTCCTCTATGCGTTCACGAAACCATTGATCAGATTGTGATGAAACTTTGGTTGGGTGTTCTGGGGACGCCCGCGAGTGTTTCTGGCCCGAAAAATCTAAAAAATGGCATTGTAAGGCATGCCGGGTGCAGCTAGTTTTCCTATTAAACTTAAATTACCTTTTGATTTGATACAGGTTAAAACTATTTGTGAATTTAAAGTTACCTAATTTACAACTCTAGTTTTAGCCATTGAATTTGCTTTAAAATATTGTTACTTTAAATTCAATCACTAAAGATTATACACACATATAAATATCATAAACAGTACGTAGTACGTAGTACTTCTTGGTAATGCTCGTTTGAATCCTTAGTGGTATGCTAAAAATATAGTCTGTGTTACAGCGTTTTAGTATATTAACTGCACTTGTAATTAACTGTGTAAACAAATCTTGGAAGTCAATTTTAACTTACTTCTTATTGTCGTATTGAAATGATACTTTGTATGTATGGGTGGTTTGGGTGACAAAACTATAATTTATCATCTTGGAGCTGGTCTCATGATGGAGCCAAGAGGTGGATCTTCAGTGGCTACTAGTAAACCTCTCGAATTTGGGCTCATAAAATTTGTTTCGATGAGTCCAACAGATTGGGCTTAATATAAAGGCGAAAGTTTGCGAGGATGTATGAATGTATGTTCCTCTTTCCCGCAATAACGGCTGAACGGATCTGAATGGTTGTTGGCCCAGAGATGGATTATAGTCTGGAGAATAGCATAGCATATAGGGTACTTTTTATCCTGAAAAAATGTACGGTTCCCGTGTGCGAACGAAGTCGCGGGCAACAGCTAATATTATAAAAAAAGGGAAAGTGACTTTGTTTGTTACGCTTTTACGCCTTAACTACTCAACCAATCGTCACGAACTTTTGCACACACGTTGTCAGGAGTACAAAACAAGACATAGAGTACCTTTCCATAAAATACCATTAAAACGAGCGAAGCCTAACATCGCATGTGATTCGACAAAGACTTGATTGTTTAAGATAACATCTAAATACAAAGCCAACTTACCTAGTAAATTACAAAAAAACATGACAGAGCTACGTAAGTTGTAGTCGAGTCTACAGGGTTCCGTACATACTTGATTATTATGGACAGATTATCCATTTCAAAAATCTAAGTAAACCTATCGAAATTCATAACTATAGTAAGGTTAAGATAAGATTGACTAAACATTTACTGGGGGTTACTGGGTTTACGTCGGAGTGTACCGGGTGGGATTCAAACTCGCAACCACTCAGTCGCAAGTCCGATGTCGAAGTCATTCTGCTAAAATTGTTTTTAATGTGATTACTGATTATACCTATCAATATATCGGTTAACGCGAGAATCACTGTCATTTTACCTACTTCCGTTTATTTACATTTTTTTTTTTTTTTTTTTTTTTAATAAGACAACTCCCGCATTAGGAATTACTCCTGGGTCGCGGGGGACTTTACAAACATACAAACAACGGACACAAAGAACACCCAGACTCGGGTGGGAATCGAACCCACGACCTCTGGCTCAGCAGTCAGGGTCACTAACCACTAGACCAACAGGCCAGTCAAAAAGTGGACATTACATTACAAGGAACCGTTCACCTCATTTGATATTCCTGTTCCTCACAAAAGAATGGACAGATAAATTATATTAATGGACTGACTGATGGACAATGATTTTTTTTTATGGTATAGAGGGCAAACGAGCAGACGGGTCACCTGATGGTAAATAACTACTGCCGCCCATGGGCACCTGCAGCTCAAGAGTCACAAGTGCGTTGCCGGCCTTTAAAGTGGAAGGGGAAAAGGGGGGAGAGGGAAGGATTAGGGCCTCGGTAATCTCACTGAAATCATTGCTTTACTGCCGGTTTTCGGTGAGGCCGTGGTATAACTCCGGTCGAGCCGAAGCATGACACTCCCACGAACAGTGATTCTTTAAGTTTTTCTTTTTCAGGTACGGAACCCAATTCAGTCAGTTTTGTTGTTTACTAGAAGGACAGTACTACATGATAATTTATATAATTGAGCACATTTTCGTAACTACCAGTAACAATCATAAATAAATTTGCTACAAAAAGTAATTTTGTATACTATATTTCTGAGGAAGTATCGTATTTTGCAAAAAATGGGTGCATGTACTTATGTACGCGCGTGAGAAACTATACTTCTTTGGCATCAATAAAAAAATAGTTTTTAATTGCATATAAATAATTAATTATAATAAAATAATAAAAGGATTTAAAAAAGGATAGTCAACACAGTCAATAATTTTATTTATAAGCACATATATAATTCGCATTTGTATGAAACTAAAACTCGTGTTGTGAATGTAGAAACCAGAAATGTCTTAATGAGCGGTTTAGTGGGCAGCTTCAACCTGTTACTTTTATGTTACAGTGATGCGCGCGCATCTTAAAATATCATTCTCATCATTTTTTCATAACGCGCCTAAAGAAAAACTTTAAAAAGTTACCTACCCTCAAAGCGGGACTCATACCCGTGACAGCGCTGTACCAGGGCGCTGCCCTGATAAACATAGTTAGCTGAGATCCCATCTTATGCAGACAGTATGATAATATCCTCAACATCCATATAATTAAAGATTAAATGTAACTTGTTAAATAAAGAGAATAAATTATGCTGACTTAGGTTAATTGGCCCTCGCCAATAATAGCAGGTCGCGGATTAAAATTGTACCTAAGATTTACGTAGTAACTTCTTGGTAATCTGTGCTAAGATAAAGGCTAAGATAATAGGTTTTCGATCACAGCTAAATGAATTTATAGGAAACCCTTTGGCTTCCGTTCTGATGAAGATAAAGAAAGAGTGACTATCTTCCGGCACTTCCCAGTAGATTGCCGCTTCAAATATCAGAGTTTGGCCATCAAAAACCAAATCAGGTTAGGCCTCGAAAGAAACTCACACGGCCCCAACCCCTACGAAAGCATGACTATTATTCGTCTTGAACATGTAGTGATATATAATTATGTATTTCCACGGGAATTAACGCGATCACGAAAAAGTATTACATACCTCTGAATTGCCTGACGTTTCGATCAGGTTGCACTGGCCGTGGTCACAGGCTGACTGGCTCAGCGGTGCACGTGTTCCGTCGTCGAGAACTTGAGGTATAAGATTCTTCATCCACCCGCACATTTTCGATATTCTTGATATTTTGGTTTTGCCATGCACGTTCGTGTTAATTCCCGTGGAAATACATAATTATATCATGGAACTCGAAAGTTTAAAAGTTAATGTAGTGACATAGTGAATTAGAAATGTAGAACTTCATTTACTTATTTACGGGAATTAACTTCTACTAACACGTCAAAAGCAACTTGGAAAATAATCAATAATTCTAAACCGAACGTTCCTAAAGTACAAAGATTTCAGTGGGACATGAAATATTTAGGGATCCGCTGGAGATAGCCAACACCTTTAACAATTTTTTTATAGATAAAATTGAACCTAATAAGATTTCAGGAAGTAGGGTAACATCACACATCCGAGCTCGTAAGGATTCAATCTTTGTTGCACCTAGTATTCCAACAGACGTTCAAAAAATTATAAAATCCCTACGGACGACAAATAGTACTGGTTATGATGGACTTTCTACAAATGTACTCAAGTATGTTGCAGAAGATATAAGTGCTCATTTAAGCTACATCATTAATTTGTGTATCTACTCAGGCGTTTATCCAGATGCTTTAAAGATATCTATAATCAAGCCTTTATTTAAAAAAAAATTACAAGGAACATATAAATACCTACAGACCTATTTCTCTTATACCTATTATATCTAAAATATTTGGAAAATATATATATAACAAAGTATACTCCTATATTGAGGATAAGCACATATTATGCGACGAGCAAAAGGGTTTCAGAAATGACAGAACAGTTAATATGGCTATTTATAATTTTTTGCATACAGTCATGACTAATATGGACAGGAGAATTCCGGTGTGCGCTATTTACTGTGATATGACGCAGGCTTTTGATCATGTCAATCACAGCATTTTATTGCAAAAATTAGAGGCTTACGGCATGAGAGGTAATATACTAAAAAATCATACCTGAGTAATAGAAAACAATATACACAAATCACAAAAATTAATATTACAACAAAAAGAGAGGAAACGTTCATGTCAGAAGAACGTTCTCCCCTATATGGCGTCCCTCAAGGTAGCGTACTTGGGCCTCTATTATTTATTTTATATATTAATGACCTGCCTCGAGCTATTGACCATCCTATGACACTCTTTGCAGACGATAGCACAGTGACAATATCTTGAAAAAATAAAGGCTTATATGAACATGACATAAATCAATCTTTGACATCAATAATATTATGGCTGGACGAAAATAATTTAAAAATTAATTTGAGTAAGACTACTGTAATGCATTTTAATCAGCGGGCTAAAGATTTTGACATTAACATTTCATTCAATAACGCGATAATTAATAAAGTTGAATCGACTAAATTCCTGGGTATTATGATAGACGGAAAACTGAACTGGAAGACACACATTGAATGCCTGACTAAAAGGCTGAGCTTTTCCGCTTACGCTCTATACAGACTTGCTCCGGAACTTAACATAACGCTTTGCTAACAGCCTATCATGGATTAGTAGCATCGGTCCTGCGCTATGGCATAATGTTCTGGGGTAATTCTACGGACAAGGATATGGGCTTTTAAGGCACAAAAAAGGTGTATTCGGGCTATGTTTAATTTACAACAAACGGACAGCTGCGCGCCATTTTTTAAAAAATATAGGATACTTACCTTACTATCTTTGTACATCTTAGAAATAGCGATATTTGTAAAAACAAATCCTGACTTATTCCGAACACTAGCTGACACTGTGATTCGTAATAGACGTGATAATAGCAAACTCTGCACACACGGTGCAAAAACAACTCTTATGAGAAAAAGCGTGCTCTGCATGGCCCCTGTCATTTATAATAAATTACCACAGACTTATAAAAAATCAAATTTATATGTATTTAAAAAGAAGGTTCAGAATATATTGACGGACAAATGTTACTATAATGTAAATGACTTCTTGACTGATGTTGTATCTTGATTATGTATGTTATTGGACTTATTAATTGTTATTTTCTATGTTATGTTATTGTTGTGTAGAAATTGGTCACCCCTTTCGGAGATTGAACGGAGCAAACAGACAGACAGATAGACAAAAATCTGAAAGGCTGAACTTTGGGTAAAGGTGTCGTGCGGTATGAACCTGGTAAAGGACTATTGTTTTGACATTGCAAACGGACACTTCGATTTTATTTATTTGTATTGAGTATCGATTATGTCTGTAAAATTAAGATTAGGTATTTTGTTAAAATTTGTTCTGTTATTGTAATATATTTCTACCTCTGAATGAATTTACAAACTCACTGTTATTTATTGTTGACATTTTTAATTTGTACGCCTTCGTAGGCAAAACATGCAGCTGCTTCTATATTTATAAACATATTGCATGTTTAAATTGTGTGTAAACGCATGTTTGACAAATAAATTATCTTTATCTTTTATCTTTATCTTTAACGCGATCACGAAAAGGTATTACATACCTCTGAATTGCCCGACGTTTCGACCAGTGGTCTGGCCGTGGTCACAGGCTGACTCAGAGGTATGTAATACCTTTTCGTGATCGCGTTAATTCCCGTAAATAAGTAAATAATATTATATCATGGAACGCGAAAGTTTAAAAGTTTGTAATGTAGATGTAAAAATGTAGAATTTCCTCTTTTACACTCAGAAGGTCTCCAGTAGCGAAAGTCTTGTTTAGTATTTTATATGTACTTTTTTCGAATACTAGTCGTTCCCCACACTGTCCCCCATCGATTTAGGTTCCAGCTTCACTCATAAGGGTCGTGGTGTGATGTCAAATAGACTCAGGAATTAGGCTATCAAATTAAAAAATATATTTTTAAATGCGACTTATAGTTCCAAAAATTAGCGCCCAATTTTTCAAACCTTAACAAAAATAATACTTTTCAGGTTTATCATATTAGTAAATACACTGGAGAGCAATAAATCCGACTCACGACGACATTTAGACTTAGAAACGGCCCTTAATTTGAGCGTGGGCATCATATTTCGAGACTAAGATTACCACTTAAATTGGGGTGTTGAACATTGGTCAAGAGTTATGTTCTCAGATGAATCAAAATGTGTGCTTTATAGGCAGAGTATTTAATTTTTTATTAAACACAATTTGTTTCACTAAGCTGGCATTCATAGTTTCAGAGACTTTCAGGTGTGTATGTGTATGTGAGTTATGTGACCCGGTTTCGTATCTTTATGTGACCTGGATTCATTGCTCTCAAGTGTAGTGATGAAGTCATTTTGATGGAGAATTGAATAGGATGCAATGCATAACAAATATCTCAGTTCAGGTCAGAATTATTATTTCCACCGATAATTAATTTTTCATTGCCCTACTTTGGTGGCCACAGTAGTTAAACTTGTAAGTGGGTAATAATCTTAACTGCATGTTAAACGTAATCATTTTGATAATGAAATCATTTGTTAGGTACTACTAATTCATATGATTCTTCTTAATCGACTCCACTATCCCATCCCACTAATATTCACCCAACTACTAATATTTTACTATCCCATTTTATATATAATATTACTATTCCACTAATCCCACAATATAATACTTACTATCCCACTAATATTAACATCCCACTAAATTTAGAAAAGTGTAAGTTTGGATGGATGTTTGTCTCGAGAACCGTGGAGGTACTTAGTACTTACCGTAACATCAAAAAAATATAAAATGATGGGTAAATAATGAAATCACACACAAACAAACAAACTCATATTTGCATCTGTAATATTACTAGCTTGTGCCCTCGGCTTCGCTTTGTCTAGCAATTGAGACATCTCTCTAGAACAGTGTTTTTTTTTGGATAAAAGGTTCCGTACGTGTTTTTTCTGTGCCCCTGGCGACATGTGTGAGAAGTTTGATGATGATCAGTTGAATAATTAATGCGTGAAATCGTAACAAACGAATAAACTCACTTTCGCATTTATAACACTAGCAGCGCCCCGCGGTTTCACCCGCGTATGTCTTGATCCCGTGGTATGTTAATCCAGGTCCCCAGCTATCTACATACCAAGTTTCATCGCAATCGGTTCAATAGTTTTGTCGTGAAAAGTAACAAACATCCATCCATCCAAACTTTCACATTTATAATGTTAGTGGGATAACTTAGATTACTGGTTAAGATGATGGCGACAGCTACCATTACCCACCGACACGAAATTCACCTACGAACGTTTAAACCAGCTTGAATACTGCGCGGTGCTAAATGTCCTCATTCTCAGGAACATCCATGATATAGTCACTACCAAAATTTTCAGGTTCAACCCCTTACATACACCTATGGCATTATATTTTTGACGGTTTTGGTGAGATTTTTATAAGGTGTGTTAATTGGCCTTAATTGTGGTAATATTTACGTGGGAGAGCCATGCTTCGGCACGTATGGGCCGGCTCGACTCCGCTCGACACAACGGCCTCACAGAAAACCGGTAATGAAACAATACTTGCATTGCTTTTCGCCGCGTGAGTGAAGTTACCGGAGGCCCTAACCCTTCCCTCTCCCCTATTCCCGTCCCTCCACTCTCCCGTCTTCCCCTACTCCCACCGTTAAGGGCGGCAACGCACTTGTAACTCTTTGAGTTACAGGTGCCCATGGGCGGCGGTAGTCATTTACCTTCAGGTGACACGTCTGCTCATTTGCCCCTATACCATAAAAAAAAACCATGGACGGCTGTATCTCTGGACACCAACGATTCTGATCAAAATAATACATTTAAAATCTTTATTTCAAAGCTTCCGTAAAGGTTTTTTTTGTGTATGAACAACATTATCTAAACGTAATCATCATTTTCGACGTTTGTCTGTTACTGTCGCAGAATGAAGTTTTTGATAGATTTTTTTTTTTCATATTTTATTTTTCTGGGTTATTTTGTGGTGACATCGCTTAAGATTAGTTTAGATGCATTGCATTGATGGTTGTTATATAATGTTTTTTTGTTAGTTTGCTATTGCAACGAGTGAAAATTTGACTGGCCTGTTGGTCTAGTGGTTAGTGGTCCTGACTGCTGAGGCAGAGGTCGTGGGTTCGATTCCCATCCCGGACAAATATTTGTGTGATGAGCAGGATCATTTGCTCTGTGTCTGGGTGTATTTTATCTATAATATGTATGCATTTAGTAATATATAAGTAAGTTTATCAGCAGTCTGGTTACCATAGTACAGGCTCTGCTTAGTTTGGGATCAGACGGCCGTGTGTGAGGTGTGTCAAGTTATTATTATTATTTGATGCCTTGTTCCTAAATTTGTACCTCCGGACACAAAAATGGACCCATGGACTGTCTATAAGTACAAGTAACTATTTGTACTTACCTGTAGAAATTGAACACGTAGGTATAAAACATAAAATTAATAAAAATGTTCACATATATAAAACAATATAAAATAAACATGTTGACATATTATTTCAATGCATGCCTAAACAAGAGGACGAGATGACAAACAGACGTACAACAGTAACGGACTATAACTGAAAACCATGGTAGCAAGAAATAGTAGCTCAACCGTCTCAAAATGTGGTCAATGGTGGACATTAAAACGTCGCATCGGGTACCATGAAATATATCATAGCAGTGGTAAAATATACCGATGCCAATAGGCACCGCACAATAGTGAGTAATATCTATCATAGCTTGATCGTCTAGTCACGTATTATAAGACTGCCTGAGAATAATCCTCGTGGTGTTAATAATATTCTAAGATAAATAAACGGCACCTAAAATTACTATAAAAACATTTGCCGTTATATTTATCATGGTAATTAATAAGATACCTATACATGTAGTTTCATTAATTCACTGTTTAAAACAATCAAAACAAAAACAACTTACTGACAATAACACAAAACATAATTGAACGAATAAATAAATTATTAATTTATAAAAAACCTACCACTGGTTTACATGAAATACTCCGAAAACAATGTTTTTTTATCACAGTTTGTATTGCGCGCGCTGCGCAGGAGTGGTGTCGCGATACACTGGCTCATTATCAGATCGTTTACTCTAGAGCCCACGGTCTGAGTAATAGTGTGACGATCACACCACGTGGGGATACACGACTTGGACATTAGAACAAGAATATGATTTGATTTTGGCCTTTTCTTGACTTTGGTCTACAACGCGTTTGTAGGCTTGTGGTTGTGGCCCGCCTGCGATCTAGAGAAGACTGAGTTCTTGTCAACTACCCTCACTTTGTCTTGTACCTAACCTTATATCTTCTTTTAGTTTAATATAATTAATGATTCCGCTAATGAAGGTGGAAGTGCAAAGTAAATTTAGTAATTTACATGTAAGCTTAATTTATTATTAGAATATTAATCGCTTAGTTTAGCGTCTTGTCTTTATGGTTCTTAGAAAAGGAAGTAGATAAACTGCTAATTGTCCAATGTAAAAATAAGTTAAATATAAATTTGGAAAAGCAGAAGAGAACGTGAGTTAGTAGTAGAAGTACGTACGTAGTTTGTTATTAGAAGTAATTTCCCTTGCCTTAGCTAAGAAGTATGTTATTTGGACGTCAATCTAGCTTTCCATCAGACGGGTTGAGGCCCAACTGGCGTGCTTTATTTAAAAAAAAAGAGAGAGAATTTCTTTGATATACAACTTCTCTATTTTCTACATTTTTTACTACATTCAGTATATTTGTTGACCTGACGTCGCGTCGGTCGATTAGTTTGTATGTAACAGTGTCACGCCTGACACGGTTGCTTCACTTCCCTTTCTTCACTTCCTGATAAAGAGAGCCCCGGTCGGGCTTGAAATAAGGATTTCACGACATACACGCGTGGATACAATCTTATGTCTTTAGCAAATATGAATACAATTCATGGATGTTTTTACTCACGATTTTACGCACATTATCCCTGCTTGACGTTTCGTAGATCACCGCTGTTGATCCATGTGAACAACAGTCATAAAAACGGATTTAGTTATTGAAATATATGTACTCCTCAGTTCCTAGATGCTAATCGAGTCAGTTGCCGTAAATAATTCCTGTGTAGGTACATAAAGAGCAGTTAGCGCGGCGCCGGATCTTATTGTTGCATTAATGTATCCTCCCAGACGTCAACACTCCGTTTACTGAGGATGGGAATGTAGGACACGGACACTGGGATTTTAGTCAACGTACTTTGTGCCTCAATGTTATATTTTTTCTACAACTAAGTCTACAAACAAACACACAACATAGCTACTCACCTGCACTTATATTTTGGTCAGAGTCGTAACTAATGCGTAAGTCCTATTCCCTCCGCTTCATGTGATCTAACTCAACGGCAGAATAATTACCTAAATTGACGTTTTCCTTATATATACATATATATAAGGAAAACCGATTACCTACTAGTTATTCTAGTCACTACCAGAAATATACACTCCGCTATACTGGGCTGGGTAGACGCAGTTCGCAGTCTTCCTTCATAATATGCAGTTGTTTCTTCTGCCGGGCAGCTCTCATGAATTCAATACGATACGCTGATATTAATACCTTTGTGTTGTAAATATGTTATCCAGAACTTAGTAAGAAGGCGTGACACCATTCTTTCCTATTAGACGACTACAGATGTTTGCCCTCGGCGCGACTACAACTATTAGCTACCATTTTTTCGCATCTGGCCATTTAGAGCTGATCAAACGTAAACCAGGTAAGAAGGGTAGGTATCCTTCTTACCTGGTTTCTAACCCATTGATCGGTGAGATTTCGTTCTCAACGCCACCGGGTCATTCTTATAGATGTTTTTTTACTAGCAACGCCAAAGAGAATCCAGTTTTCGTTAGATGTTACCAGTGTTACCTAGTCAGGGTAACATATCAAACCACCCACCCAGGCACCCATTGCCTCCGCAAGAGTTCAGAGCTAGAGAACTCACCCTACACTTTATTTTTTTTGAGTCCACAGTTTTACAGAGTAACAGAAGATAGAAGCATCTCCTACGCAGCGATAGTAGATGCGTTGTACATTTCGTTGTTCAGAGTTTCTGGCCAAACATTCCAAAGTTATTTGACACCTTATTAGAAGGTTTAAAAGAAATTGCCAAATCAAAACAAATCATTCTCTAACTGAGCTTAAATTCGTGTTATTACTGGTTATCCAATTACCGTACCTACTTTCCAGATGTTTCTCTGCATTCTCTATTGGTATTGGGTAATACAAGAGTCCATTGCACAACTCTTATAGGTACACTACCTAACACAGAATATCGTCAGAATAAATTATGATTGTCCATTAGCAGGTAGCGCATCGTGAGAGTATCGTTAGCGGAGATTGCTCACATGAGGTTAGTTAGCACTTTCATTATGTACATATCGAAATGTTAATAATTTTTCACTAAGTTATCTAATTTGCTAATGAAGCGTTGAGCAGGTGAGATTTCTACAGTTCAAATCGGTGTTTAATCACGATGTCAAATTGTTTAGTCTAGTCTAGTAGTTTGGTTTGGTCGCAGTCGGGCTGCGGCGAAGGCAAAAAAGAAGGAGTTACGTGTTTGACCTGTATGTATGTCCCTCTCTGTGTGATTAACAACTAAACGGCTGAACCGATTTTGACGAATGACATGTCGTTAGATTCATCTTTATTGTGCGAGTGTCACTGGGTATATTAAAATAATATAAAAAATTCAAAATTGCGGATTTTTCTTTTCTTAAACCTATCCAGTGGAGTATCAAAATGAAAGGTTTTAAAAAGGCGATTACAAAAATATGTACAACCTATGTTTATTAGTTACTATTTGTAACGCAGTCGGGTTATTGCTTTCTTTTATTCTATACTATTATTTATCCATAGAAGCATACTTGTGGACCTAAGTAGTGTTTTATGGTATTACTAGCTATTCCTTGCGCGGCTACGCTCGTGTGGAAGTAATATATTTATATATTTTGCGCGGAATCCAATTCTTTTTTCAAAATAAAAGCAGCCTAAGTTACCCCTTATAACACCACCAGTGAAAGTCCCGTGGAAAACGGTCAGCGCGTTCCGGAGATTGGCGCAGACAGACAAAAAACTTTTAATGAGATTTTTTAGTATTTTTATGAGTTTTTATTTATTATCACGTGTATGTATGTCCTCGAATTTTGCAATCAATATTTCACCCACGTTTGGTTCTTTTTCTCTCTTCTCATGGCAATTCACGTAAAGCTTTTTTTTTTTTATCCAGAAATTATGGTGTACCGTGTAAACATTCTGATGCATATAATAAAATGCTGTTATCATGACATTACAGACAGATACTTCAATTCTATTTATTTGTTTGTTTGGATAGAGTATACACGTATTCCTAAAGCGTGCGCTAGACACGCGTGCGCTTTCCGTTCCGTGGTCTCTATCCAGAACTTTTCGGGCCATCGACCATCCGTTCTACGTGCTATGTGCCCCGCCCATTGCTGACCCGTTCGGCTGTGTCGGTAACCTTCGTTAGTCTGCGTATCTCCTCATTTCTGATTTGATGGCGTAGAGAAACGCCAAGCATAGCCCTTTCCATAGCCGTTAAGCAACTCTGAGCTTGCTTATCAAGCCCATAGTGAGAGACCACGTTTCGGATCCATATGTCATCACTGGTAACACACACTGGTTGAAAACCTTTGTTTTCAGGCACGGAGGAATTTTGGACGAAAAGATGCAACGAAGTTTCCCAAATGCTGCCCATCTGAGTTGGATTCGACGATCGACCTCTTTCTCGAAGTTGGACTGTTTGCCCCAGGTATTGCGTCAACAACTTCAAGAACTGAGTCTTCAACCATGATGGGGGTAGGCACCACATGGACATTCGACATTAAATTCTCTTGTCCATGTTCATCTTGAGGCTCACTCACTGGGAGACTCGATTAAGGTCACCGAACATCGTTTTCCATCGATTTCGCCATGACCACAACATCGTCGGCAAACCGAAGGTGAGTGATGCTTTTGCCGTTAAATTGATGCCAAGCCCTTGCCATTCCAGGAGCTTGAAGGCGTCTTCCAAAGTGGCAGCTTACGCCTCTCAGTAAAGGAATCACCTTTATCGCAATTATTTAGTTAGTAATGATTAAAATACCTTATCAGTTTAGGATAGTTGATTTATATTAGTCATGGTCTTATATCGTTTCTTTATAGGTGGATAGATGTAAAGATTAGATGCATTTAAAACTTCGGGAGCCATAGTAGTGGGAACTCTCACAGGTACATAAAAACTGCTCATTTGAATACAATGTTCTTTATTTAAGCGAATTCTATACATACTGATTTTATCACACAAACAACTGTGAACAACATATCATAATTATATAGTAAGTACTTTGAAAGTGAATTGATGTTGGGCAACTTTCTTTCATTACATACAAGATACATTTCTGTAATAAAATGTTTATTATCTAACTCAATATTTATTTATTACAATATATTATAATTAACTGTCAAAAGAATATTACATTGAATGCTTAAATTTAATAAATATATATATAAAATCTATTTTCAAATCAATAACTTATCTGTTGTAAATGGTTACCTATCCATCTTAACTAAGGCAGCAGAGATATAATGTTCCAAATCTAGACCTGGTTTATATTTCAAATTATTATAAATGTATACAAAACATAGCAATACAAAATTAAATATACACTTGTTAATCTATAGATTTTAATCAATATTGGATATTATATAAACAGACTGTCTATCGCTTCAGAAAGTTGCCCTATAATCGCTTAAGGTTGGGACAGACAGCGGGCGGGGCGGGACGGCGATCGGTGTGAGGGACTGAAATCTACTAGGCGCCGAGCGCCTAGCGCGACGCTATACTCCGGCTGTGTGACGTCAGTAGTAGTAGTACATCACAACTGACTTACGCCGCGTCGCCGTGCTGCCCCACCCGCTGTCTGCCTCAACCATTAGTAAACGGAGACGTTAGTTTGTAGTATTTATTATATAGATTGGAATGTATTATATTAAGAAGTTACTGAGATTGGATCCTTACAGTTACCAAAATATTCTATCGAGAGCACGGGCAGTGCAGTGTATTATGTTATCTAAAATAGCATGAATGTTACAATAAATAATAATGAATATCGATATCAATATTCGAACCAAATTGTTATAAAATTGTAAACATAAATAAATATAGAAATAATAAAGGACTTAATATACAAAACATAAAATAGTAATAAAATTATAATAGTACCTATAATTTGAATGAAAAATTAACTATTTGTTATTATCTAGACTTCAACATCCGAACGCGATATATCATATTTAATATGTTTTATCGCTTAAAAATAAAACATACAGTAAATCATATTATTCTAACCTTGCAAATGCCAAACATATAAATACTTTATAATTACGGTAATTCCAGTTGAATACCGATTTTCTTTATACCCTACTTAGGTATACGCCAAACAGATGGCGCTAGTTGGGATTAAACAGTCGATATTTTCCTATTATTGGAATTATTAAAGTGCATTCAAATCAAATATGAGTTAGACTTACTTGTTTTTGTTAAGTCGCATTAATGTGTCTGGCAAAATGCATTAAGTTGTTAAACAGGCATTGTCACTTACGCTGTTTAACTGAATTTAGAGTGGTACCTAAATATCCTGTTGGAAGTACTAGTGGCGTTATTTTATTAGCTGTCAATTACATTAAATTAGGTAATACTTCAAAATTAAAACGAGGCCAAGGCTTTACTGTGGTATGAGTAAGTGGTAAAAAAGGCCATTCTTTTTATCATTGTCATGATGACATTGTTCTTAACTCTCGTCCCTGTTGTTCTCTTTTTAATTTTACAAAATTTTAAATAGTTAGTAAATTCAAAGAGGACATCTTTAGCCATTACCAAAACCTTTTTAATATGATAGGTACATGAAAGGAACAGCGGTATTCTTAATAAACATTTTAAGAATGGTAAGTTTTGCCAAATATGGTATTTCCAATGATGGATATCACTGCCTCGGACCTCCTGGCAATGGCCTGCTGAACTATTGCTTACACTCGCTAATCCATCCGTGTAAGCAATCTCCCTTACTTTGAATTGCCTTCCCTTCTTACCTTACCCTTTCAATATACTCCCAAATGGGTATTAGAAAAAAAAAAAAAAAAATATATATATATATATATATATATAAGTTTTATAGAAAAACTATTTTAAGATAATAAAATAATTAATCTAGAATAGTACGCCATCAACTACTAAACTACTATGTTATTATTAAATAATTTTGAAATTATCTCCATCCTAAAGGTTGTCTGGTAGAGATCGCTTTTAGCGATAAGACCGCCCATTGTACTCTAGTTTGTAAGATAATTATTTTTCAACTGTATTTTATTGATGGTGTACAATAAAGATTATTCTATCTATAATTTTTTTTCGCTATAGTTAAAAAGTTATATCAATTAAAAAATAAATGTTTGAACCCAATACCGAAAACACGCCGACAGTACTCAGTCTAGTATACTGTCAGTTGTCAATGTCAGATCGCATAATAAAAGTGAGTGTGACAGCACTGAGAGTACCTTACCTAGAAAGCTCCAGTGCTCACAGTACAAAAATAGCGACGTTTATGACATATATTATTATTTCCCTACTATACTGTGGCAGTATACTGTAAGTCTATAACGGAACGAATTTGTCTCTAGTACGAGCACTAAACTCTCAGTGTATAACGGAACATATCCAGTGTAGAAGACGTCGACACTACTGTCGTGACATCCCTTTAACATTATGACGTCGCGACTATTCGTGGCTCACTCGTATCAATTTTTAATTTAATTTAAGAGAATAATTATTAAGTTTTTTGCATTGACTATTAATAATGTTTGTGATAAAGTTTAAAATACATAAAAAAGTTGATATATATATATTTTTTACAACAAACCAATTTTTTGTGTGGTGTTCATTTCACCTTTGGGGCTCCAGGCGTGAGTGTATACGATTTAATTCACGTGTGTATTTCGGGGATGCTATGTATGGTAAAATATCAAGGGATTTGCAACCTGACACATCTGTCAGGACCACACGGGACTGACTCCATTTTAAGCGATTTTGGGGATACCCTGAAGTTTTTATTCCTAAAAATAAAGCGTATTATAAAATTGTTGTTTTGCATTTTCATATACCAACAGTGTTAAATAAAACTGACGAAGATGTGAACACACCTTAACCAACACTCGGCTAAGTATTTATAAGCTATGGGGTTAAACAGTGATAATAAAAATGCAAAACCAGTTTTAGACTTCGAATTATCATAATAATATATTGTATATAAATATATTAGTGTTACCTACCCAACTGCACAAGCATACACAGATGATATTCTTTAATTAACACCTTCATATGGCACCAACAACTAATCCACCCAATTTGATACAAATTAATACTAAGTTGCACTTCATAAGCATATATTTGTTAAAAAGCCAGTGTCACACTTTTATAATATAACGAAGCGATATACAAGCTATTACAATGAGTTGCATGTACTCATCAATTTCTAATTAGAAAAATTCGTGAATTTTAATACAAAAACCCTTTTTCGATACTGATAAAATAAAATTGAAGGATGAAGGTCGAAAGGAAAAAGAAACCCTTATAGGATCACTCCATTGTCCATCTGTCTGTCTGTATGTCAAGGTGCTTTTTCTTAGAAATTCGTTGACGCATCGAGTTGAAATTAACACTAAATAACTAAATCTGCGGTCGTTATTTTAATATACATATATTTTTATAGCTATGCCTAACACAAGTGACGTTCACAGGCTCGATAATAATTAATGCGTGATACAACAACAATGAACAAATATGTTTTTAACTGACACTGGCTTTAAAATTTCCCGACATTTGTACTGTACCCGCCATCAATCAATAACTATATAAAATCGGTTATACAATCTAATAATTATTACAAGGGATAAAAGATATAATATTAGATATGTTAGAGGCTTAAACTATTAAAATTAGCACGCTGCAACAAACATTTAACACAGTACAGTTACACTGACTATACACAATTTTTTTCGTAGCATAATAAATTAAAATATATCATTGCAATGGAATTCGTAATGAAATCCGATTAATAATATAATACATGTTTTGTCATTTAGAATCGCTTAACAACGCATCGCTTTCAGTATAATTGCAACTTTAGGCAAACTCCTAACTAGACTATCAATAAATATTGTAATACCATTTCTCTTTGAGGTCTTCGTAAGAAAATAAATTGTGATCATAATAATTATATCCAGTATTTAAACTTTCGCCATGTTTTGCCATTGTTTATGGTTGCAGTCCTTTGACAATAGTTACTTTTTAAGTCTTTTTAAAATTTTATTAAAATATGGTGTAAGGAACTATATAAAGTAGTTGCAATGCGGTATGGACATTCAGTTCTAGTTGAGCGATACTGCGAGTAACAAGTGCCAAGTATAACGAATAGTTCAAGTGAATAGTGAGAATTGTATCTGCTACTTGTAATTGTGTTAACTGCTAATTATTCAAATAAATTGTGTGTATTTCGTAATAAATTGGTGTACCTATCTAATTCGGAATCCCGGTTCGTAGCAACAACATACGCAAAAAATATTAAAAACCTCGTTTTTTTAAATCGGTTAAAAATATTTTCGCATTAAGAAAGATATTGATTTGTGTTCTGACTTGTAATCGACAAAATACAGCCAGCTTGCGACGTTCGACTGATTCCAGCTATGCTGAGATTGCAGTTGGGGATTTTCGAAATATATTTCTTTGTATCCAGCACCTTTTAGTATGGGAGCAACCGTGAAAGTGCAACCGGGAGTAAACGTGAAAGTTTGTGAGTATGATGTATGGATGTTTGTTACTCTTTCAAGCCAAAACTACTGAACCGATTGCCATGAAACTTGGTATGTAGATAGCTGGAGACCTGGATTAACATATAGGCTACTTTTTATCGAGATATTCCCACGGGATCGGGACTTACGGGGGTGAAACCGCGGGGCGCTGCTAGTAATATATAATGCACAATTTATTAAAGATAAACGGTTTTACATACGCGAGTATTTAGGCTTGCCCGACTAGTTTCGGACCCAGCGAGGGCCTTATCAAGGGGTAAGGTATCCTTCGGCGTCAGAGCGGGGCCTGACATCGATTTCTCAGTTAATAACATATTTATTGATAGTCCAGGAGTCGCTCTAGACAATATTTCACAACATAATAATTACACCAACAGTTGAAAGCCTTTGTATAAAAAAGAGACAAGTTGCAGAGACCATGATTCATCAACACATAGGCATACAACACTATATTAGAACAAACATATCACTAGTATATTAAATAAACTCTAAAAATGATAATATATTAAAGGCGGTTATTCGAAATACCTAAACACGTTTATTTCACATACATAATTGATTTTGCTTACAATGTTTTACACTTATTACATTGTTATTGTTTGTAAAAAATATTTATATAAAATTGATTAAATTGTTACATCAAATGAAAATGTAATAGTTTAATTTTAAATTACACTAATAATAATAACCTTACATATGTCTATCCCAGGAACGTCGCTTAAGTCTTTTTTATTCGAACGACAGTACGAATAAAGAGGACATAAACATTATCAAATGACTTATTTGCATAGGATGTGTTTTGGGTAGAACATCAAATTATGTTCGTCTTATTACTTCACTAGGACATTTCTGATTTACTTTTTAATATAAACAACATAGTCACTGATAATCTACGTGAGAATAAGGTTAGCGATATTTATGTCACAAAAATTGATAAGAACGCCATCTATTGACAAAAAATGCTAACGTTTAACCAACGATCAGCGGCATCTTCATTCAAGTAGAGTATTTTAAAGGGCAATAGGATTTTACATAAATGGCTTTTACAGATTACTCTACATAATTAAGTAAAATTAGTTTGTATTATAAGTAACATTACCACTTTAAATGCTTTACAATACAGAGCTATGATAACGCTATAGGGATATAACATGAAATAAAATTGACTTAACCAGCTGCAACAATGAAAAATTATGAGACTTAAAAGTTTCATTTCAAAATATTTTTTTTTCTATTATAATATTGACACGGAGACCAGTCAGTATTTTAAGATAAAACATAAAACATCGCGTCATTTATTTATTTAATTTAATGACATTTAATATTGTTTCTTTATTTAGGTCTCTAACATAATAGCTGCGATAATATTTTACCTTAAGAAACTGACTCCAATAAACTCAGTTATCTATATTCATGCGTAAGTCATGAAAATTAACATATCACTGATTAGACTTCATTTTAATTAAAAGACAAATACTTCAACCGATTCTCAAGAGATTTTTTTTTCTAATCTATTACCACTTACTACAAAATAACGGAACAGATCTAAATAACCCTTGTCTACCGCTGTAAGTACGTACACATAAAAACTAAACGTTTAGAGAGACCTACAGTTTAGAGACAGTCGGTATTGAAAGACTAGTGAGGGGACACGGCCACGTGACACGATAGTTCGTTCACTCATTACTCGGAATTTAAAGAAATTTATTTGGACATTGAATTGTTTAAAAAATTTCGCGACAATTGTACATATTAAATGTATAACTCGCGAAAATATCCATTAGACACAATACCAGTTTGGGTTGTGCGATGTTTCGATCGAATTCCACCGATCGTGTGATCATTGTGCCTTATAGATATTGTCAGTGATAGTGTTAAGTGTGTTTGAATGGCTAATTGGGTTGAGGGCTGGAAGAGGAATCTAGATGCGGTATAGAAGGGTAGTAACAAATGGGAAGCTTGTCGCATCAATACACACTATGGCATTGATCAAAGATACACTAAGCCGCATAACCGTATACCCCTCACGTCTTCAATAAAATTATTATCTACATTCACAATACGCACTACAAATAATTCTTTACAAGCAATGATGCTTAGAAATTATTAACTATTAACAATAATAATTATTATTCTAGTTACTCCTTGATATTGTGTGTAACCCGGAAGAGACGATATTCTAGAATTTTTCTATTTTGTATTTTATATTATTTATATCGATGAATGTTAGTTTTAAGTATAAATTACGTTCCACGTAAACAATAATACTAAAAGTTACTTTTATGTTTGAATATTTTTTTATTTAGTTTATTTCTTTAAATTATCTTTAGTAAAATTGTTTATGAAAAACTAATTCGTTTATTAAATACAATTTTTACTATTATAACTATAATGATTGAAAAATGTACGATAAATAATTAATCTTTAACATTATTTTTTATAGAATAAGGTATTGATACACGCGGCCATATAGCAGGAATTTTATTTTCGTGTTGCCAGCACTAAAGATCTTTGTTGCCAGTATTAAAAATAAATTTTCTACTAAGTGTTTTGCGCGCTAAGTGAGAGATAATACCGTTTTCGAGGCTTACTTGCTATATCCTAACGGGTGTTAGATAGTGTTCCTCTATCTATTCGCCGGTGTCCACCCAGTTCGCTTCTTCGGCTATTCTATCCATGCAGTTGCACAGGAACTGATACTGTAATAAGAAATATTCATTTAGAATATTAAATATATGTTCACAAGGTAACTACGACTAAATTAAGAAGACTATTTTCTATTACAGTTTGTAGTGTGCAGTGACTCACGTAAGGTGTAAAGAGCGTGACGACCCTCGACAGTCGGTCGTGGCGCACGTAGGTGAGTGTATAGCAGTGTATAGTGTGCAGTAACTCACGTAAGGTGTGAAGAGCGTGACGTTCCTCGACAGTCGGTCGCCGTGCGCGTAGGAGAGTGTATAGCAGTGTGTAGTGTGCAGTGACTCACGTAAGGTGTGAAGAGCGTGACGTTCCTCGACAGTTGGTCGCCGCGCACGTAGGAGAGTGTATAGCAGTGTGTAGTGTGCAGTGACTCACGTAAGGTGTGAAGAGCGTGACGTTCCTCGACAGTTGGTCGCCGCGCACGTAGGAGAGTGTATAGCAGTGTGTAGTGTGCAGTGACTCACGTAAGGTGTGAAGAGCGTGACGTTCCTCGACAGTTGGTCGCCGCGCACGTAGGAGAGTGTATAGCAGTGTGTAGTGTGCAGTGACTCACGTAAGGTGTGAAGAGCGTGACGTTCCTCGACAGTTGGTCGCCGCGCACGTAGGAGAGTGTATAGCAGTGTGTAGTGTGCAGTGACTCACGTAAGGTGTGAAGAGCGTGACGTTCCTCGACAGTTGGTCATGGCGCACGTAGGTGAGTCTCAGCGCCGCCGCGTCGTCGTCGGCGCGCCAGGCGCGGACCCCGCGCCATCCCACTTCCACGGCGTTCCCCTCGGTTCCCCCGGCCTCGCACCAAGGGGACAACTTCAGTCCGGACCAACCTAGGACGCGTCGAAACATTAGATAAATAATATCGTCGAAGTGAATAGGTAGTGGGTGCGGGTACAGGCGGGACCACGGGACGTACCGACGGTGAGCGCGAGCGCGGGCGTGGCGCGGCAGTCGGTGCGCGCGGGCGGGAAAGCCACGTGGCCGTAGCCGGGCAGCGCGCGCGCCTGCGCCAGGTAGTCGGCGGCGCGGCGCACGTCCTGCAGCGCCTTGAGCTGGTAGAGGCGCGCGCCCGCCACGCACACGCCGCGGTTCACGTCCTCCACCGCCTGGAACCGAAACGTATTAGTCGCGTAGGGCTGCCACTGCGAGTCGATTCTAAATCTTTTCAGCGAATAGGTATACGGTTATGTCTGCAACGAAACAACCCTTTTTAGGCTAACTCGGACATCAACCAGCTTTTATATTGTTTGCAGAAAAAAGGCATGAAATGTCGTAAAATATTATTTTTATCGTAGCTTTAACTTTTTATTAATGGCACCGCACCAAATGATTATTTAAAAAATTTGTTACCTGTCCTATTCATTCTATTCCATTTAAAACTCAAAAACAATAGGGACGATAATTATTAATTTAAAAGTATTAAAACTTCAAAATGGTTCAAAAACATTTTTCTACGAAAAAATGTTTACTAATTTAAAAAAAAGGTTCTATTTACACGGTCCCCGTAATACCTACCCAAAACTGAATACTAACTCTCGGACTAAAATATTTTTTCTATTTTTTTAAGTCGCGTAGTTTTCACGTTTATAACATTTTCATACAATAACATGACACTTTAAAACGCTAGTTATTTTTAAACCTATACCACGTAACTTTGAAAAAACTAAATACGTGTCTAAAATTACCTTCATTCACAAACAACAATAATGTTCTTCCACTATGTGTTGACATATGAAGTACTAGCAGCACCCCGCGGTTTCGACCGCGTAAGTCCCGACCCCATGGGAATATCGGGATAAAAAGTAGTAGTAGCCTATATGTTAATCCAGGTCTCCAGCTATCTACATACCAAGTTTCATCGCAATCGGTTCAGTAGTTTTGGCGTGAAAGAGTAACAAACATTCATACATCCTCACAAACTTTCACGTTTATAATATTAGTAGGAAGTGTCCGGCACAGACCTGCCAAAAGATGAAACCCGCGGCGGTGGTGTCGTCGGCGACGAGCGTGACCTCGGTGCTCGGGTTGAACAACCACTTGCGAATAGACAAACAGCTGCTGGATGCCGTTGAATAATTCTGGATGTAGAGAGAGTGTGGACATTCGTTTGGTTGGAGTTTGCGTTCTGTAAACATGAAAAACGATTTTATTTGCTACTAACTGCGCCCCGTGGTTTCAATCTTAAATTTTCTTATTTTCCGCGCAACTTTCTTATTTTTTGCTTTCATAAGAATCTTCTCCTGACAATAATAAACGCGTGATGCCGTGACCAAGGAAAATAGGGATTAATTTTTATATATATAGATATATATATATATATATTTTATAATTAGTATGTTCACTTAAATATACACCAGTACCATCTAGCGAAGATAAGCTGAACTACGTAGGATCTACTAGTGCTGCACCGCGCAATTTATGTCGCGACACAACTTCCTTAAATCAATGGTTTCTCATCAAATAGATTCCTTATTAAAATATTACCTAACTGACACATTTTTTTAAATCTTTCACAAATGTGACTTGCTGTGACAGATTTAAGAAATACAACAAGTCCAAAACCGAAAAGTATTCATTAAATTGATCACTGATTTTTGTTAATGACACACAGTGACCGTTAACATTGGTTAGAGATACAGTCACTCATAATTCCTGAAACTGAGAGGAAAGCTTGTTCCGCTGGTTTTATATAATTGACAGAAGGTGCCCCTGGCAAGGTCTACACGTGGCACAGCTCAGTCGATACCCACTCATAAGTTCTGTGCTAAAATAGTATATCGGCATTAAAAGTTCAGTGCACTAGAGGAAACAAATGACTTACCAAAATTGTATTCGACGATCTCAAACAAGTAAAAATACTTCTGGACTGATTTGGACAGCCCAATCTTATCACAGACAGCTCGATATACGTCATCAGCGTTGGTAGACTTGAGGACACTGACTGTCACCACCTCCTTGTCGGGCAGAAGGACCTTTAGGTCCACGGGCGTGGGGTTCGAAGAGTCGTCCGAGTCTGTGAGGAATTCTTGGACAGCATCCGATTCGGCTATTACACGGATTGCACATACCTGTGATTAAAGGTTTTGAATTGGCGAGATGAAGAATTGAAGAAGTCAGTTTTCTTTTATGGGATATACCAGCGACCAGCAACTCAAGAGTCACAAGTGCGTTGGCGGCCCTTAAGGTAGATGTATATGAAGGAGGGGAGGGGAGGGGGGGGGGGGGTAGGACCTCTTGTAGCCTCGGCCTCAGCCCCTCACTTGGTTTTCTGTGAGGCCGTGGTATCACACCGGTCGAGACTTTGTTGTTTTTAATACAAAAATAACTACTACTCCTCTCCGTGAAGCTCCTGCGCCTTTACTCATGAGCAGAACAACAGTGTTCTTCTGTAGGGAGCCGGTATATCTTCAGTCAGTTGTCTGTAACCACCTCTTTAAAAAAATGCAAGGAGATAATCATAGGTCTAATCCTCTGATAACTGAGTCTTGTGTTATGTATTTTAAAATTGTATGTTTAAGATACAATTTTTTCTGCAGTTAAAACACTCAACATACATTTTTCATCTATCTTTAGTAAATGTTCGACTATTCATACAGAATTTTCAAAAAAGAAATGATACAGGTTTATAAACACCCGATTCTAAATATTGCATTTAAAATTCTTATTCGTATTTAACCTCCACACCAACTTATAATAACTTTAAGACTTGACTTCGGTTAAATGAGTTATTTGCTATATTCTGAATAAATCATAGAATAACTTAGTCAACAAGAAATATGCTGTGTCACTCAATTCGACACGTATGGCGTATGTTTTTTTTTCTGTTTGTTCAAGTGTTGCGTAGTTTTGGTTATGTTACCTTTTCTAAATACTGTTCGAGGCCTCGTCTCCTTGCGTCAAGCTGCTGTTCGCTCAATGTGAACGGCCACTTGCCCGGTAGTTTTGGAAAGTTGAAGCCTAAAACAATTAGACCACAATCTGAATAATAATTTTGTTGGAGGTGAAACACATTAGAAATTTATAAACTACAAGCTGTTTCTTGCAGTTTTACCAGCGTTTATAGTCACCTGCTCCGCTTCTAAACGTCGTAGCGTGATGTTACATAGCCTATAAACTCCTTCAATGGTCATTCCACAACAAAAAAAAATGGAATCCGACTGACAGTTTCAGGGAATAGCGCTTTTAAAAAAACAAACAAAGAAAACTATCGATAGTATAGATGAGGCGATATCCACATACTGCAAATCATATTTTAGTGCCATCTAGCGAATACCAGACAAACTACGCAATATGCATTGACCCTGCATCGTGCAATAACTATTGTGGCGTTGGTTATAATTCTTTTACAAGCAAATTCCCCATTTCAATCGTTGGGTTGCGCCGAACAGGCATGATCACGTAGTCTAATTTGAGGATCTTACCTTAGTGTAGGAGCTAATTGATGTTTTGTTTATCACCCCACATCATTTAGATGCATTGAAGTAGTTATTTAAAGATCACAGATAACAGAATTTTTGGCAAAAGATGATCAGGGCCATGTTCCCGTTGATTTTGGAGTCTGAGAATGATATTTTCATTACAAATATGTTCTAGATAACGGATAAAAACCCAGACTTACCCAAGAATTCCTTCCTTAACTGCTGGTGTAAGGCAGCGAATTCCCTATATCGTCTGCTGCAAAGGTGTCTCCCAGCCATATGGACATTGAAAGCTACATATGACCTGCCCGTGTTCCTTTCCATGACAAGTCTGTAGTCAGGAATGGAGACCGGTAGTGAACGTTTGTCGGTGTAGTCGTATCGCTGGTAAACTGTTGCACGGGAGTTGGCTGCGCCACCGATGACACCGACTGGTGCGGTTCCATCGTCACAAGGCTCAAGGCGTTCTGCTTCCTGTAAATGAAGACTGAATATGTAGATATTGCTTTAGGTATAAAGCAGTTGCTGTAACCAGAGTAAAAGAGAGATGATATCTAAGCTAAGGTTAAACATTAAGTCGCTTCAACCTCCGAAAGTTCTTCTAATATGCTGTTGGATCGGAAGTTCTCCTTCGTGGGGAGTAAGTACTCTATATCTCCCGTATAAGTGCAGATGATCACTACTTGTGTGTGTAGGTAGACACATGTAAATTTGTGATTGGTTGAACCTACGTAAATAAAATAAAATTAGTTTTTTTAAGTACCGACCAAACCATTAGAAACTATTTACGAATTTTACGTTAACTTATTTAAATACAAATCCTAGATTAACTATGAAAATACTTTACTTGTTGTACACTGAGCAGTAATTATATGCATTTTTACCATAAACATAGTATGATTTTTACACACAATATATGGTTGCACACAATTCTAAGTTGTTACAGAGAATTATAGACTGGTTAAGAATGCCTATGGCATTAAGTCCGCCATTGTACATTTTTGTGCATAAACTTTTAATAAATAAATAAATAAAGGCTTTCAAAAAATTCTAGTTACCAAACTAACCACAGTTCTATAGATTTTAAACATTTAATATCAGTACAACATTAACAGTTATTATACTCCCACACCTGTGATTATAGATTCTAATGATCCAAGAAACGTCTCGACATGGAGACTAGATTATGACAACTTCCATGCTAGTCAAAACAGCGCCTACTACACTAAATTTTAAACGCATCCCACATAACTAAGTGTATGCGCTACACTTTCACTTATTAGTGTCATGCCTCGGAGAGCATGTAATAGCTTCGTCTCAGTTGTTGCAAATGTACTCCCGCATTAAGAGAATATCCAAGTGTCTCGGACGCGTTTCTATTTAGTGAATGACGACAGGAGGGCTGTGAAGGTGTGAGGACTAAATTATTACCTGCTAAGATATTTTCCTTGTTTTGTTCTGAGGACTTCAAAACCATACAACTAAAGGACACAAGATACTCTCAGACTCAAAACAATTATCACATCAGACTTGGTTGACGAGGTGAACACTAATACAGCTTTGCTTTCAGAATCAAAAATAATAACCTTCGAATTCGGATTATAGACGAAATACCTTGAGTAACCATCATTTTGAATTTTTAAAAGAAACTCCAAAGGGACGTGATCTCACCGGGGCTAATGGTAAACTACTGAAACAATGGTGGGTGTCGAGGTCCCGAAAACCCGAGAGGTCTCCCGTCTAGTCGTTTTTCTGACAGAAGGCGACCTCAACGGGGTGTGTGAAGATTTAGATCAACACGTTGTTGCTGCCAGGGGGGCGGAAAGCCTATATTTGTTATAACTATTTATAACTGTCATTCAGCGTGACGCTGACCACTTAATTTGGCTGTGTTGTGGTTTGACCATATAAAGCGAATATTTGTACAAAATGTAAATAAATATGATATCTTACTCTGGGTGTAACGGAAATTACGGTGAGTGTGAGGCAATCACCCCCCGATTTGATGAGGTCCACAACTTGTCTGTGCGTTGAGCCTTCGACGTTTACACCGTTACTGTAACAAATAGAAAAATAAAGTTACTAAAAGTTAAATTAATACAATTATATTAAGCGAAGGCTGTATTTCACATTTTTTTGTTACGAAGTCTTAATACGATTGCTTTCGGCAATATTTACCATTTGGAACAAATCAAAGAGTATATAAACACTAGAACAAACTTCAAAAAAGGACTCAATTTGCGAAAACATTTTTTATGTGTGCTGCTGTCATGTCACTTTATTACATAACTTAAACTATATCAAACTATGACATGACTAGTCGACAATAGGTAGAACCTGTGAGAAAAGGCCAAATTATAAAACGGCCACCTCACGGCCCCTTTTTCAATAAAAATTAATTCCTTTTCTTTCGAATATTGTTATAAATCGGAACATAATACAAACACTTGGGGTCTTGGATTGCAATACTTATATTTTATATTGATAATACTCCATGAGATTAACGCAGCTCGTCTATTTTTAGAAAAGTTTTACTACATACGATTGTAACAATATAGTAAACAAGGAAAACCGCGACTTATAAGCGATGTTGACGCCAGGCGGTAGATTGCTATCTATATATAAGTAGATCCCGTCTACTTGTTCAAGGTCAAATCCTAGAGATATAGAAGGCTAAAAGGTGGGTTACTCCAACAACGCTTCTGCCAAAGATAGAGAAAGGAGTAGCAAAGGGACCACACCGCGAGGATTTGACAGTCCATGGGGCACAGCCAAAATATCTTTCTAAAAGATGAACTAAGAACATAAAAAACAGATTATGTTAAATGACGCTCTTACAGATATTAGTCAACATATTACATCATATGACGTGTATTGGAGTTTTGTTTACAGATTTCAGATCGAATAGTAAACCAATGTATGCTAAACAATCTTTTGTTTGAGTATCATAATGTGTTTTAATATATCATCAGGCATGCCTTTCAAGTTTAAAATGAGCAGTGTTAAATTTTACGCTATGGAACAAGCTATTCACACTACCATAGTGGCGGTGGGATTTGTTATGGAGAGTTATGGTACTCTACGCCTCTATGGTATAGTATTGCCAGGGGTCTGGAGAACAGAATTGGACCTGTTGTTATAAGTATAGACAATTCGTTTTTTTTATTCCAACAAATAAAATTTATTAAGCGTCACCGTGCAATGTGAAATAGATCATAGTAACGCAGATACGTATACGCAATAGATACATCGCTCAGTAATATGTGGCTAATACAGCATTTAGGTCACTCTGTCATCATTGTCACTAATACTTCCGTTAGTTGACATGATAAACAGAGCATGTATATGTTAGACTTCATATCTAAATAGACTTCTATTTCACTTATGATGCAACTATACACAATCCGAAGATACAGATTCAGGACAGCGCGTCGCTTGAGACGCTTAGGGTACGCAGTTGCTTTACCAATTAATTCGTGGTAATCGATGCATTGACATACGTTACCAAAGATAATCCGATTTCTTCCTCTACCATATTTTTAATTAAGGTTGTCGTTATTAGTATTGAATCATGGGATAGGGGTTAGTTTACATTCTTATAAACCTTGTACATTATGATCAACAACATTGACCTACTCGAGTGTTTGGTTTGGAATCTCTTGGTGCGGAGAGTTTTGTATGACCCGGATGGAAGCACGGCGAAGCGATTATGTCGGAGTATTTATAATTCACGTGAAAAAAAAATTATAACTTATTAGGCCAGCTAAAGAACGAAAGAGGTTTCAATAAAAAAAAATATAGATTTTTTTTGTTGTATGTTGGCGATATCTTCGGCAATAGTGAACAAAAATTTTAATGATTCGTTTTTAATGGATAGATCCAGTACGGAACAGTATCAGTGGTGATATGAAATTTTGAAAAAAGAACCAATCCGAATGTTAGCAAAATAGGCATACCTACACAGTTTCAAGTTAAATTATGCCAGTTTAGACACATGCAAATAAGTGGTACTTTTTTTTAAATAAATAAATATAATTGAACGGTATAGCTAGCAATAAATACTACTAAAGTAATAAATACGCACCACACTCATGATATTGTATAGAAAGTCATTTGATAACCTAAACGCTTAGTGACCCCTACATACATAGACTACTACGACATATAAAGGTTTTCACGTAGTAAATCGCATTACGCAATAGTTCACTCGTGCCACTTTATCGACGCAAGATATTATTGTAACCTTGGATTTCAGCTTGTAATTAGGGTCCTCTACCATCATATTGGAGCGCTTTCACATTACAGAAGAGCCAGTTCGAGTTACAGGTATGCGACCCTAACCTGCTCGAGCAATTGCTTACACTACCCAATGGTTCCGTTTATGCAATATCTCTTTTCTGGCAAAGTCTTTCTTCTTCTTACCTTTCAATATAATCCCAATCTCCCCAACTTAAATTCCCAAAGTGCACGGTTGACGGCAATAGATTATAGTAGTATGCCTTCCGCTTCGGGGATACAGACGTGTGTATATGTAAATATATGTATGTAAGTACGATCCCTAGAAATTGAGACGGTACACAAAGTGCATGTATCACACTGGCAAGCTTGCATACAAGCGCTTACATAGCTTAGCTTGAGGTTAACAAAGATTAACGTTTTTTGTACCGTTTCATAGAATGGTTATTTCAATAAACTGTGTAAAGGCCAAATTGAGAGTATAAGATTTTCACCCAGCATTTGCTAAAGTTTCCTCCGCCTCCAAATCATACACCTCGAACCCGGAACAATAATAGTAACAGTAGCGAAAGCTTCCCACGCCACCTCTTTGCACTTCAGACATTTCGATTCACTGGTGAACATTGACACGGGAGACACTAATATAATACTTTCAGCCCCTGTCATTAAATTTTTGTCTGATCACTTTCACCTATTCAACAATGTTTCTGTAGACGTATTGAAGTTCAAAACTAAGACATTATTTAGAACTACATATAAAATTATCGGCCACGGTAGAATTAAAAAAAAAACAAACAATTTTTTTGCCTTAAGAAAAATAAAAAAAAAATCCAAACGGCAACTCGCATTGCGGCTTGGAAAACATTAGATAAATTACACGCGCGTATCGTAACACTAACAAAACTCTAATGAGCATTGACTAGATATATTTTAACAATAAACATTGACACAGGAATTGCGACGTTCAGTATTGGGTCACGCTTGTTGCTGATAAGTAGATTAGATGCAGTTTTGACCTTTACCATGATAAGCGCATGTTTCCATTAAACACTTTGTTTATTCATTTTATAAACTACCGAATACAAGCACGTTGTGCAGTTTGCAGTCTGTGATTGTGAAAATATTTTAATAATAAAATTACACATTGCTAAATGGCATTTGTATGCAGACAAATTTCTAAATGGCAATGTGGTGAAATACACATAAAACAAAAATATACCTCCTTCCTGGCGCTATGCAAATTTCCCTACATCAACCGTTAAGTTCCCGGCCGTCATGCATGATCATGATCACATAGCTTGGTCGAAGAACCCTTTTATACTGGAGGTACATCCCATAGCGTTCCCCCAGTAATAACAACGTATTTACTAAACATTATCTA
Source organism: Callimorpha dominula (assembly GCA_949752705.1). Taxonomy (NCBI): domain Eukaryota; kingdom Metazoa; phylum Arthropoda; class Insecta; order Lepidoptera; family Erebidae; genus Callimorpha; species Callimorpha dominula. Next base: position 20,904,188 of record OX457005.1, read on the forward strand.
AATAGATAAGAGAGTACGGAATATAATCTAGATTTGAGTTACGCGATATGTAAATCGATGACCTATTACATCAGCTTGATCTAATGATAGTACCTTCCTTAACCTTCGGCCAATGAGCATATGCCTTATTGGGGGCTGATTTACTATCATGAAGAGAATGACTATCATAAGATCATGGAAATTTCCTAATACCACTTGTTGATACTATATTAGGATCGTAAAAGGCAATTGAAGAAAATCAAGCGCAATAGGATTCTTAATAGAGCGATACATTATTTTTTTAGCATTGCGGACAGTAAACGAAAGTCATGCAACATGTTTCTTTATTAGGCTCTGAAGTTTTTGTTTTGTTTTTAGAGAGACCGACAACCACGGGCACACAAAGGCGTGATATTTTGTACCCAGTCTGTTTCCAAAGAACGCTGTAGTATGTATAGATTGACATTTGCGGGTTAGGTTGTATAGGATGTCTATAAGAAACTAGTAGTTTAACTTTTTTTCTAATTAAAGGTAAAGATAAAAATGCTGAACAAGATACGCATATAATGCACTAACATTACTGCGAATGACAAATTTCATGCTCTGCAGATAAGGAACAAATTAGGTTATTGGATTATTGATGCAGTCATAAACTATTTTGTCTAACTGGCATTTGTCCGTTTAATTAGTAAACAATTACTGTATGTTTATTTTATTAAAAAAATAAAAGGTTTCTGCGCCATAGTAGCTTAATATTATGTAATGCCTATGGCGCTATTTTAACACGCAGGATTACGATTTAATATGACCATAGAACGGAAAATGCAAGTCTTACGGAGAGATTCGTGTGAGCTTTCTTGGATAATGTGGTTGAGTCAACTTTCTACTTGTTTTGTAGCCAGCCAGCGTTCGGAAATCAAGTTAGGCTCAAGGTACGACTAGTCTATTAATGCCTGGACAGAAGTCACGGCACAATTTAGCTAGGGCCTTCCGACTACTGATTACAAACTAAGCTTCAGCGAAGCGAAACCTATTTTCTTTAAAATAAGTTTATTATACGCTTCCTCAGTAAATAATATATAAAATACTCTATGTAACACACAAATTTAAACAAACAAACAATCAAACAAAAAACTGTTTAGCTTTATTATATTAGTATAGGTATAATACATAGTTATTTATGTGTATTAATATACTTATACTAGCAGCGCCTCGCGGTTTCATCCGCGTAAGTCCCGATCACGTGGGATTATCGGGATAAAAAGTAGTCTATATGTTAATCCAGATCTTCAGCTATCTACATACCAAGTTTCATCACAATCGGTTCAGTAGTTTTGCCGTGAAAGAGTAACAAACATCCATACATCCACACATCCATACATCCATACATCCTCACAAACTTTCACGTTTATAATATTAGTAGGATAGTAGGACATTCTACTAGCAGCGCCCCGCGGTTTCATCCGCGTTAGTCCCGATCCCGTGAGAATATCGGGATAAAAAGTAGCCTATATGTTAATCCAGGCCTGCAGCTATATACATACCAAGTTTAATCGCAATCGGTTCAATAGTTACTTTCACAACATTACCGGGATATTTTAATTCAATACTCTTGTTGTTTTCTCCATCCAAAGGTTGTCTTGTAGAGATCGTTTTATCAATAAAGCTCTTTGTTCTACTCAAACTTGACAAACAAGTTTGAGTTTCTTTAAAACTGTATATTGTTAGTGGTCAACAATAAAGATTATTCAATAGCTCTATTTATGGGGTTCTTTAAAACGTGCATAACATAGTCAATGGATCTTGATGTGTCAATCGAATGAACAATCGGAACATCGGAAACTAATCGGAAGGGGTGTCTGCATAGTAGTCTGGACAGTTTCACAGATGTCAGTTGTGGGGATATTAAAAAAAATGCGGGTAGACTTGAGAACCTTCCACGTTTACTTTCATTTCAATTATCACAAAAGTAAATTCTGTTATAGATCCCTTTAGTTTCCAACACTGCTGACCTCAAACCTGCCTATTCGCAATTCAAGGACTGTCCCCTATCTTTAATCAGCCCGTCTTTATCCTCCGCCGGACATAGTTGCCAAATCTCTAGGCACCTAAGTCCTAACCGAATCTATTGTGACAACATTAAATCAAAGCCGAAACCAATTTCAATCTTTTTTTTAAAGAGTGCTCATCCATCCTCTTCTAAAAATTCATCTTTATCGCCACTGATAAAGTGATTGCTGCCGTATACTTTGTGCACCAACAACAACGTCTTTGTGCTGTTAATTGTATATTTAAACATTTGTCACTTACGTTTGATACGTGATTGGCTATACAATGAAAAAGTATACATATTTAATGTTAGAAAACGATAGCAGGTAGCCAATTATTATTACTAAAGATCGCCTGGTGGTCTAAATTCGACCAAAATTCACATAGTTTTAACTGTTCATATCCAGTATAAGTTGAACTGTCATTGTTTGACTTTCTGACTAAACTAAAACTAGGCCGAGCGTGTACTATGGTAACCAGACTGCTGGTAAACGAAATAATAATCTATCTATATTACCCCCTGGTAATATAGATAGATTATTATTATAATTATTATAATACACACATTTTTTATTAAAAGCTGTTGCGGGGTCAAACTATTCTACTTGTTAGACCCTTCTAATAGGATAGGACTAGGATGTTCCCGTAACGCTGAAGACCGCAACAAGTGGAGACGCATCGAGGGATGCATTATCCAAACCAGAGCATCATCACGAAACCACGACGACTCTGCCAAGAGTAAACGACTAAGGAGGAGGAATTTGTAGGATAGTACTAGCTGTTGGAAGTTTTGGTGAAATCTATCTAACAGAAATCGCACATTTGCCGGGATAAAAAGTAGCCTATGTGCTATTTTAGACTATAATCTATCTCTGTGCCAAATTTCGACTGACCATCAAGGATTAATTAAGGGCCGTTAAAAAAACAGCTATTGTAAAAGTGTGATGCTCTGAGCGGCGTGTGTGGGCCACGCGCTGCACGACAAGTAATCATGTTTGAATTCATCGTGATTACTTTTAATCCGATTACGCGTACATGGATTACAAATGTAGTTAACTCAATTTTATAACTTGTAACATTATTCCTCAATGAACGGGGGCTTTATAGGGGGGAAATTTATTTCAAATGCAACGAGCAGATCCTGAAATTTGCGCGTTTGAACAAACAAATAAATATAAAATCTTTGTAGGCTTTTAGAATTGCCACTAGTTCGACAATACACGCAATTCAAAACTACAGTTATTCTATTCTATGCAAGAGTCGAACAATATTGAACATCACTTACCCAGAATCCAACAAGCAATATTGCGTCTTCTCACCACAAACTTTCTTCTGCAGCATAGGCTCGTACAAACAATGCATACTATTAAACATTTTCGTCTTCAATCAATAAGATTATTCCAATAAATAGAATACCGGCACTTAACGCTGCTTAACGCAAACGACAGCCAAAAACGTCATAGAGGCTTGTTAAAGGGCCACAATATTTGTGATAGGTATAAGGCTGTTGTTTAAAAATGCCTATGATGTTTTGCCTTTTTTATTAAAAATGCACACATATGTATGTAGAAATGGGGAAATACTAGTTTGTATAAATGTGAAATTAATTCGAAAAGATACCTTTTACATAATATACGACTGATACAAGACAGAAATTCCGAAATTACAAAAGTGGAAGATGAAGAAGATGTCTAAAAGTAAATATGAGAATAGATCTTGATATGGGAAGGAAGAAAATAATATGAAGGCGACGAACGAAGTTATTTCGGCTAGGTTATGAAATTGGATCTTTATACAAAATATACATCTTCCTAACGTAAGTGATCTCTTCAAATATTTGTGAAGCGTTTGCGAAATTGGCCAGTGGGCAGTGTGGGCGAAGATCAATAAAAGATATATAAAACCAGTCGTAAGGACTACAGTAACTGAGACCACTTTCACGCGACACTGAAATGAAGTACTTTCGTTAGATAATTATGTTATGGCTAAACCCGTTTCTATACATGTAATGAAAATTGTTTTATGTGGGTGATTTCTTCTATTGGGTGTCGTCGGTATCTCTTCCAGTTTAATGAAATAGTCTAACACCAAGAGCACCAGTGTAAATACTGATTTATAAGCTACTCCAGAGATGCATCCGAGTCAGAGGAAATTAGAAAGTCAAACATAATACAAGTTTGATTCAGACGAATTTGGGGAGATCCTTGGTTGAGATCTTCACGCTTTTAGGTGCCTACTTATTTTGAGATTAATACTTTAGTACTATCAAGTGCTAGTTCAAATATTTTGTACTTTTATATACCACTAACTTTAAACACATTAAAAAAAATGTATTTTCTGGAGTAGCAAACTCCATAGATGATCACTTTTCCATAAGCGGGTCCTCGTTCTTGTTAGTGATATAAACAAAGATTTAAAATTCTTTATCAAAAAATATTGTTTTAACTTGAATCAATGTTAACGTGACATTGATCCAAGTTAAAACAACACAAAGATTTATTAAAATATGTATCTACAATGAAATACCAAGAACAGACAATGCCTTGTACGATGCCCAAGAGAATGTAATCTGGTTGATTTCGTGCTATTAATAGATATTAGCAGACTTCAGCTTACTAAGATAATATGTATTCTTTCAATTACAAAAAACCTTTAGAATTAATGGGTATCTTTTTCGTTTTTTTCTTATTATTACTGAAAATTGTAGAGTTTCACTTGAAAGACAATATCAGTTTTTGCAAAAGGGGCTACTACGATCTGACTATTTCTAAACAAGAGATGTCATTGTCGAGACAGCTTAGACTACGAGTTTATTTGCGACCGTCATTCCTCCAAGTAAGTCGGTCATCAATCTATTAATCACTTTTTTATGAATGTAAAACAATGTTGCCTAATCGATGGCGTCAGGAGCTTTTAATACGATTGCTTGTATTTCTGATATATTTACAACTAATTTATAGATATTGATAAAATCATATTTAACAACTATTGATTTAATAAATTTAAAGTCATTTACGGTTTAGTTAACTTGTAACAGTGGAAGTAAATTAATGCCTGTCATTTGGCAGATAAGATCGGCTTTCTGTCCATTATGACCTGTTAGTGAGTTGATCACCAGTTTTATATATGCGCGGTCGGCAATGCGGGAATGCCAACATTTGTAGTAGTGTTGAAAAGCACAGGTAATCGATTAGCAACAGATGATTTTAGGTGACACAAAATTAGTAAGTTTTAGGGCCGGCACGACCCAGCCCTGGCCTTGAATAGAGTAATCCTTACGAAATTAACTACCGGTTTTTGAAAGACTGATCCAAAGATTGTTCAACTAACAGAGCTGTCAAGTTAACAGCGGTGTCAAATCAATTTCAAGTTTCTGAAACGTTGATCAAAGAAAAATTTACAAATCTATGATCAATTTCATTGAACATTCGAATGTCATATAATTTTCACAATATTATATGACATCAGTAAAATTTGACATTTGACGTGAGCTCTGTTAACTGATCCGATGATGAAATCAAAGTGCTTAACCGCGCTTTCATCAACTCAATACGTACATACTTAAAAAGAGATGTTACATACCATTAGATAATTTTGGGCCTTTCAGAAACCGAGCTTACGCACGCTAAATGAAACAACTTTGAAACATTTACATTTTTGAGCTTTATTTGACGACAGCAATGTATGATATAATATTATCTACATATTAACGGGAATTAACGCGATCACGAAAAGGTATTACAGGCAGGCAATTCAGAGGTATGTAATACCTTTTCGTGATCGCGTTAATTCCCGTTAATATTATATCATGGAACGCGAAAGTTTAAAAGTTAGTATAGCAATGTATGATGTCAGAAGTTGTTTTTCTACAGAGGCGTTCGTTTTTGAAGTTTAATAAAGAGAAACTGATTTGACCTTAGGGGCCATCCATGAGTTACGTCACACGTTAAGGGGATAGGGTCAACGATGTGTGACAAGGGATATAAGCTTCGTGACGTCACATGTCGAAATCTAAAGTATTAAACACAAAACATTGTAAACGAAAAACTACATACGCTACTACACTTTTACAAAAAAATTAAATTAGCAAAACACGTGACGTCACACCAGGGTGGAGGGGGGTCAAAAGTCATGAAATCCATGTGACGTAATTTATGGATGGCCCCTTAGAGTCAACTACCGATTTCTTTAAGACGTGTCGTTCCCGGACTGGAAACAAATACCACCGATATCGTACCCTGGTCGTGAAACGTAGGACCCACCCGGGTTGGATGAGTGCTTATATAAATTAGTTCATAGCATGCTATAAACGTACTTGTACTGGGTCAGAGTCTACTTTATATAAAAACTATTGATTTTATGATTGTTGAAAGTTTTTTTAAGGAAGGATGATTAAAATATTATACCAAATACCCAACAAAAACTTTTATAACTTCTCTACATGCGAACTAATACCTAACTTCCAACGCAGCACCGGACTTTGATAAGCTATATACGTGTAGTTTGATAGTAAGGTATTTGTTATTTAAACATTTACATCTGGGTGTATTAAGGACGCATTGCTGATATGACTAAAGATTACGTAATTATTTATTGCATTGTGATAAAAACCTACTTATTTTTTATAAATAATACACATTTTCAAAAAATTCAATAGTTTATTTATTTATTTTTCCGATAATTCCGTTATACATAGATGAATGTTCATGTCACAAGGGATCGATCATGATTTTTTGAATTACTATGACTTCAGGTCCAAGTACATTACAAAAGATAACAACGTAGATATTTTGTAATCGTTTGACCGCGTAATTAGTATGCGCCTTTAAAACTGAGTGCCGCGACTGATTGACTAGTTGACAGACGAAGTACAACCACAAAATATTAAAGATAGATTCCGTGTTTCTACGATGGGTATGTTTAATTTATTTTTAAACATTACCGTCGCTGCCCACGATGTTAAGAGTCGGTCCTGGAATTTATACTTTTGCTAATTATATTAAAATTAATAGTACTTTTTTGTGGCATTAATTTAAATTTATTAAAATTCGGTAAAATTGAGAAAAAAAAAAACAAAAATATAATGGCTTGTGCCCGCGGCGCCTCGTACCCTTGACAACGTGTATAAAAAAAGGGTAGAAGCGAAACATACAAATAAACAAAATCACTTTTGCATTTATAAGTTAAGACAGCTCAATGAAAATACCAAACACCTACCAAAGTGAGAAAGCTTTTCTCCCTTCTTAATTTTAGTCTGGTAATTTGAATGAGCCATTAAACAAACCTGTCACTCAACGTTCGAAATACAAACGGAAAACAAACCAAAACGGAAAAATTTCGCTAACAAAACAAAAACTACAAATCAAACCACGATCGGTACAAATACGCGATGACAAACATAATATTGACTAACGGACAATGTTTTCAAGTTGAACACCAACACAGAGAAAGTGTCTGGCCACGACAGATAATAACAAACTATTGAACGCTAACTTTGCAATTGTTGTAATTTAAATGCAAATAGATAAACACTTTCATGATTATAACTAAATGGACGTCGTTGAGCAAATAATGTTTATATTATCTCACCAAGCCGATAAAAAATATTAAGAGGCGCAGATATTTTAGTAAAAATATAATAAACTTTTGCTTTTATTTGACGATGCCTGCCTAATAATTAAATATAGTTAATGGCTCGAAGGACTAATTAAAACCGAAATTACAACAACATAAAAATAAAAGTTGTTAGTAATTAATACTTTGAATTTGGGTCATGTTGCTTAATTACGAATTATTTTTAGGCCATTGTGGGTTTACCTACAAAAAATAGTTTTTGGAAAGAATACAGGTCAAGAAAATATTTGTAAGATTAGAAATAAAGTAGGTACCTACCTACTGGTAGCGATTTTGCGATCTACAAACAATATATTATTATAATCATAAAACTGTTTATGCTCTACCAGATTTATATCTTTCATGGCCTTCTGCGATAGAGACCATGACCATATTGACCATCATCAGTGATACAGCAATCAGTTTATTCTTAGCCGTTTATATCAGCTGCTTAATTTTAGCATTATATATCATCTGCTTAGTATTCAAGTCGAGTAGTAAAATTTAAATCAGGGCTCTGTTTCTCCAAGGTAATATCAGATGAAACAGACTGGCGTGTTATCTGTGAATGCATTAGCATGCCTAACTTCATTTGATATGCAGCAATATTTGGAAGTCATTGAAAATCACATAATAATGTCAATGACATTTTAGACGATGTAGCGATATGAAAATCTTGAGATTTATGTGTGGTGTTACAAGAAAGGATAGGGAATGAGTGTAAAGGAACTCTAAAATTGAATAAAACAGCTATGAGAAGGTATAAGAGTTGCACTGCGTGTGAATATATATATAACTAGCAGCGCCCCGCGGTTTCACCCGCGTAAGTCCCGATCCCGTGAAAATATCGGGCTAAAAAGTAGCCTATATGTTAATCCAGGTCTTCAGCTATCTACATACCAAGTTTCATCGCAATCGATTCAGAAGTTTTGGCGTGAAAGAGTAACAAACATCCACACATCCTCACAAACTTTCACGTATTATAATTATAGTAGGAATAGTAGTTTGAACCCAACTGGTTCGATCCTCGGCCACACCTGTACCGATGTTAGTTTTTTTTTTATGGTATAGGGGACAAACGAGCAGACGGGTCACCCGATGGTAAATGACTACCGCCGCTTTTAAAGGTGGGAAGAGGGGGAGAGGGGAAGGACGGGAATAGGGGAGAGGAAAGGGTTAGGGCCTCCAGTAACCTCACTCACGCGGCGAAAAGTAATGCAAGCATTGTTTCACTGCCGGATTTCTGTGAGGCCGTGGTATCGAGCGGAGTCGAGCCGGCTCATACATGCCGAAGCATGGCTCTTCCACGTAAAAAAGTTTACTTTCTTAAGTTTAAATGGGTGTAAGGAAATGTAAATAAACTAGTCTGAGACCAACTGGTTCGATCCTCGTTCTCATGTTTACTTATGTGTGAACATATCATTGTCGGAAAGGGTGCGAATACATAAATTAAGTTTGACGGGCGTATTTTGAGGTAAAAAACATGTAGCCCCAAGTAATTAGCTAATGGCAAGAAAGTATCTATAATTTTAAAATCAATCTGTAAAGCTTCGATAAGCCGGCATTTTGAAACCTTAAATTTGCGATGAACGAGGAATTTTATAAACAAAAAAATCACATTGAATAACAAATACTTTTCTAATAAAAACACGATAAAAACCTATTAGTAATTATTTAACCATTATGTGCAAGAAGTGTTATTTTTAGGTTAAAACTTCAGAAAGGTAAGTGGGATTTTTTAACGTACATATTTACTTAAGTTACCTTAAACTTAGATTTGAATGGAATTAAAAGAACACCATTTAGTGTGATTCCTGTAATTTCATATATGTAGTAGTAAATTCGGGGTAAATTCAGAAAACACTAGCACCCAAAACCCAAAAGGAGAAATGCGTCTGTGCCTAGCCAGGGCCATTTATTAGCAAAATTGTACGCCTCCCGTAAATTAGATTAAATAAAATAACTAATCATTATATAATACCAGTTAACTTCATCTGTGGCTTATTAATTATACATTGAGTATAATATATATTTTTGGACGTCACCGCATGCACAATTGCGAAATGGACATCACATTGAAAATCTATGGCCCACTCTCGATACGACATCGTGTTGTAGACATGTATACAAAACAACATGCAATATACAGCTGCAGTTTCCTGTAATTTCTACAGCTCGTGAGAAAATAATAGCAAAACTCACAATTGAATTCAGAACTTTGAGATCCAAAACCTGACTGTAAGAAGAATAAATTTACGAAAAAAAAATTTATACGGTCGAATTGAGAACCTCCGTTTTTGTCGGTTAAAAATAAATGAAAGAAATCATTTGGAAAAAAAAAACACGCAATTGTAATTTTACGTAAGTATTTTATGTTTAAAAGGCCTGGCATTCATGATTCCAATTGAACAGACATCCATTCAAAACCAAACATTTATAAGAGACAAGTCCGAGGTGTACTCTACTACATTACTTAGAGGACCGATCCCAGAGTCCCATTATGCCTTTGTGTCCCCTCTCAACGTCTAGATAAGAAATGGACACAATGCAAATACTTGCACAAAGAAATCTAGGCTATTCACGACAAGTGGGTGTAATTGGAACGCTGATAATGCAACAAAAAATACTTATAACGCGTCATTGTGAACCTGCAGCTATTCATTCAATCTGAACTATTGTGCAAGCAAAATAAATCAATCCTGAGTTGACTGTTGTTATTGCTTTTATAGTTTTCTTCCATACCTTACAGTACAAAATACTTTATTAACTCACTAAGATGTTTTATACGACAAAGGTGGCAAATAAGTGTAAGTACATATATGACAGAAAGTGATAACTGATAACAGACGCCCATCAGCTCGCGCAATACCAGGGGTGCACTCACCCTTGTCTACCCCTTTTAGAAGAAACCTGATGTGCCTGAAATCTAAAATACACACTTTTTAACCGACGAAAAAAAATAAGGTTCTCAATTCGACCGTATATTTATATATTTTTTTTTTATGTATGTTCAGCCCTCACTCCGTTATTTATGAACCGATTTTGATTATTCTTTTTTTGTTGGACAGGGTATACCTCAAGGGTGGTTCCATGTCAGGAAAGTCAGGATCTGATGATGGGATCCTGATAAAATTGAGAGAAACCCTCGAAAATTGTAGGAACGAATGGTGTTTCTGTTTACTTTTCATTAATTTATCAGGTATTTGCCTTTAGAAATCACCACATCATGTAGCTGACCTGATGATGAAAAAAAAAACATAAAATAAAAATCTTTTTAACAAAAAATTAAACCGACGAAAAGAACTAAAAAGCAAAAAATAAATAAACTTTAAGTCTTAAGTATTAAGCTTATTTACATAAACTATCAAATTTTATAAAAACTTATTTTGAGTCGGCGCCAAGTAATAAAATGATTAATTACCTACGCAGAGCCCACGTAGGTACATATAAAATTTTGATAATTAATCAGTTTGTTGTTTGGCGCCGACTATCATTTACTAGTAATCAGCCTGTGTAACCACCACAGAACTGAGAGTAGTGCGATGTGGTAGGTATCCCCAAGATATGTACAACGTGAGTAAAACCTTATTTCTTGTATAAACACATTACTAATATTATATCATTGACCAATTGTATCCTAATTTGTTCGTCGTCGTTTCTTTGTGACGCTTTCACCATTAAACCGATGATCATGAAATTTTGCAAATACAAGTATGGTACCATTCATCCAGAAAAAAGGACCTACTGTTCCCGAAGGAAATATAAATTTAACAGGAGAGAAACCGGGGGGCAAAATCTAGTTTGATATTAGTGATAATACTGTTCAAGATACTTTCCCTCTTACGCAAATATCGTGTTGTCTCTGTCTTCAGTCGATGAGTCGTCTGCTTACATGTTGTAATAGCTACGCCTTTCTAGACAATAGACACCTAGTCATCATATTTCGTATTTGTACATTTTACGTAATAATAAATAGTATCATGTCTGTTTTGAATTATATTATAGTCGACACTTTGTAGTCGAAATTCGACACTATTTAAAATGGAGAATAAAATCATTTCAAATTGCCGTTTTTAACACGAGCATGTAAACATTTCTTGGAGATAAATTTTAATCTACTTCTACTTATATTATAGAAATGAAAGTAGCACCAGTGGATGAAAAGCTGAGGAGCAATAGGTTATCGTGGTATGGACATGTGATGCGGAGGGATGAGCAAAATGTGGTGAAAAGAGTTTTATGTATGGATGTTGACGGGTACAAGAGAAGAGAAATACCAAAGAAAAGACGGATGGACTGTGTAAAAGAAGATATGGCTAGAAGTAAGCAGTGAAATGACGAATGATAGCGTAGAATGGAAGAATAAAACATATTGCACCGACCTCAAATAAAATTGGGACAAGGGTAGGCAGATGATGATAGTTTGCACTCCTCTCATTTCTCGATGCAAGCAATTTAGTCAAGGAGTAAAATCTTCTCTTTTTAAGTATTTTTACATACATCATCGATATGTTATAGTAACAATTATGATTTTTACATTTAATGAGTCAATTTATTTTTACAAATGTTATGTTAAATCGTAAACAAGTAAACTTTATGATTAGACCATTTTATGTAAATCCGGGATATTAATAGTCTTAACCGTTAGTTACTCGAGCCTAAAAAGTTAAGTATATAGTCGCGTGGGGTGTCCAACACCCGTTTTAGTTTATATAAATAAAACAATATATACATGCAAAATCAGACTATTGATGAACACACATATTAAACAACGTTTAAACTCTTTTATAAAGTAAACCAAGTAATAATAATATTTGTAATAACTATTTTAAAAAACATTAGTTTTTGGTATCAAAATTTTTACAACAATCATGTGGTCATTGCACACTTTTCCTTGGCATTTAGAGCACCTAGTCTTTGTTTTTCTATCCTTAGTTCTTGGAGATATTATACATCTTTTGTATGAAGGCGATTGGATAGCTCTAGAAGATGAATCATGCTCATCAACTTCATGAATACGTTTTAGTCGTTTTTTAGTCCGTTTAGTCAGTCGAGGTAGTGTAGCTATGCTAGTTCTTGACATTTCATGGGGCTTAACCAAATCAACAGCTAGCTGAAGCTGAAGAAATGCCCTTCTAGTTACATTTGATTTAACTTTGGCCTTGTAAATTACATAGGAGTTGATACCACAAACATTGAATTGGTGAACACACTCGTGCGTTTATCTTTTCCGAGATAAAATGAGTAGTCAGATCTTATACGACTTTGTGTCACTTGCAGTGATGGATGTGACAGTGGGATTTCATCTTCATCGTCCAACTAATCATTTTCACTTTGTTCAAAATCACTGTTATGGTCACTTACTATGACTTAATGCTCTTGTTCGCCTTCAGAAGTGCTATCAATAGCCTCTTCGTTTTTTTCTAATTGGTTTTCAATTTCTCGGTCGCGCAATGAATGTGACATTGTGAATGTAATCTATAACAATCGCAAAAAAACGTTTTTGTACCAGGAAAAGTATTTTTTTTGAATACTCACACTTGATACTAGATAAAGTAAGTATTAAGGTTAAGTGTAAGGTCGAAAGGCAAAAGTATAAAAATATATGTAATTAATATGCATTATACTAAAATAAAAATTAGATACTTACCTACTTAAAATTTGTACTACGTAAACAATTGCGTGGGGTGTTACGCACCCCAAACGCACTCTCCACGTACAACCGCACACAATTAAGCACCGCTCGCGACTGATTTACGAAGGTCATGCAATTATACGAAGCTACTAAGAAAACTAGAGCGGTAAATTCAAATTTAAAAAAAAGATTATACATTTTCAAACATGGTCTGGGGTGTCTGGCACCCCACGCGAGCAATAAAGGGTTAACGGTGGAAACTTAATGCATTTACACAAAAAGCTGGTTAAAAGCCGAATATCACAAAATATTATTTGAAATGAAGCTATTTTTGGACACATGCCATTGGTGGGAGAACGTAGGTCTCATAAAGGTTAGGTTGACCTTTACAAGTGCCACCATTTTCGTTTAATAATGTCAGAAAAAAATACAAATGGTTTGTATTATCTAGTTGGAAAAAACATGGGTTCAACGATCCGAACTTCTGTCCCTCGAAGGTCAAAGGCCTCCGTTATATTATAGTTCGTAAGTACCTACATACCTAGTAAGTAATTTGAGAGTACATACATTCAGGTGTGTCATACTTCTATTTTTATTTGAGATTAAATTAAATGTTCAATAGAACCTTGTGTAGTTTCCTAAGTAATTATTATAATAAAGAATATAGGCACTGTTGGAAGTTAAATAAGTTAGTTGTCATATCAGAAAGCTTTACACTTTCATTACGGGTGGATAGGCAATCGACACTGTCACAATCCTGGTTATAGCTGTGTCAAACTTTACTGTTCTTCTCGTTAGGGCTTTGATAATGTTTAGAAAGAACAGAGGAAAGAAAAAACAGTTTAGGGTGTTAAGGACCGATTTATCAGGACCAAGTTTGCATGAAACTTTATGTTTTCTGTGGGCCGATTAGTTACCGCTCGCTACCAATCGTTTTCTCACAAAGCTCTGGTGACTGTACACTCCTGCAGTTAAGCAATATTATGTTAGTATACGTATAGTTCAGATCATAGGTTTTATGTTAATTTGTATAATGATAGAACGATAATTATTCACCACATTAGTATCTACATTGCACCCGTGCGAAGCCGGGGCGGGTCGCTAGTTACTAAAATAAAGAAATAAAATTCAAAATGAGAAACTAGAAATTATATGCTTTTTAAAAAGTTTCGTGATAGGCTAGAGGCACCTCCATTGGAAAATGTCAACCACTTAAATCTATTACAACAAGCGGGGATAACGTAAATTCTTAAGCATCAAGTCAAGCGATTGCGATCTATTGGTAACGGGTTGGAAGTAGGAGTGGGTTCACTGACCGCACCCAGCACACTACTGACGTGAACCCACTCATAAAAAAAAGAAAGGCATGAGGTGTCTTTGGGACACCTGGTATGAATGAAGTGCCTTTCGCTATATGTATATAAATATATTTAATGGATTAAATATATTGTATCAAAATATTGTAAAAAACTCGAAATTAAATTTGAGCCATCTCTGAAATTGGCCCAAAAAAATACAGGGATAATTAGTATACAATCAACATCAAATCAAAGTAGTATCGCGCCGAATCCACAGATGGCGTAGATAAAATAAATAAACTTGCGGTCAGCATTTTACATTGCGCTAACACTGTTTCCGTCTAGCCCCCATCCGCCGAGCGTCTGAAGTGAACTTCAACCCAAAAAATACTTTAAAATATTTTATCGTAGTTAATGAATTATTGAACTGAGATTACACCAGTTAGTTATAATTATTTGAAAACCTCATCAATCAAAACTCTAATATTATAAATATGAATGTCGCAAATCAATCCAGTGGGAGAGCCATGCATCCAGTGGGACGCATGCTTTGGCAAGTATGGGCCGGCTCGACCGTAGTGATACCATGGCCCCTCAGAAAACAGGCAGTGAAGCAATAATACGTTGTTTTTCGCCGAGTGAGTGAGGTTACCAGAGGCCCTAATCTTTCCCTCTGCCCCTCTTCCCTCCCTTACCCTACTCCCACCTTAAAGGCCAGCAACGCACTTGTGACTCTCGAGTTGCGGGTGCTCATGGGTGGCGGCAGTGACTTACCATAAGGTGACCCGTCTGCTCGTTTGCCCCCTATACCATAAAAAAAAAACAAATATTAAGTCATCAATGTAAGTACAAAAAAGAACAGAATACTTTTGATTCCGAAAACAATACTGTTCCCGAGGAATTTACTAATAATTTACACGCGAGCGAAGTTGTGGAAAAATTTACCACTATTCTGATATATATAAGTTATCTAAGTAAACATTAGATTCTTTAAGATAACCAACCCTATTTAGCATTAGCACATGCGTCCCAGTTAACAAGTGCACAGCAAATAGCAATAGTTGTATTGATTAATGACGACCTTGGATTGTGAAACTATTTGTAATCGTCTGTTTCAATTAAAGGCATGTTAGGCGGTGCCCGATACCACGCTAAACAACGGCATCTAAATTGATTGATAATTTATTAGAAGAATGACGTGTTTACAAATAGAGACATTACAAATAGTAAAGTGTATATTATTTATTTATTTATTATTTATTGTTTGTTTACTTCATTTCAATAAATACCAATTGACTGGCCTGTTGGTCTAGTGGTTAGTGACCCTGACTGCTAAGCCAGAGGTCGGAATAAGCCAGACGGCCGTGGGTAAGATGTGTGGAGTTATTATTATTATTACCTATTAAAGAATCAAAATAGTAAATTTTTTTAATTACAGCTGCAATACCTATTAATCATTGGACCTAATTCCTAAAGTTTGACTGACTTTACTTTCTGGAAGTGTAAATAATGTAAAAGTGACAACTTAGAAATCCTTCAGTTGTTTAAAAGCTCTTATTGAATAATAAAGCCGTCTCTGTAATGAATAATGCCGGTTCTAGTCACGTACCGTACCTTGAGCATAAATAGTGCCATCGAAACTTTGATCAAATATTTATTTTTATATACATGATCGAAGTATATCTCTGATCGACGTATCGATTAAATATACGATCCATGCCTGTTAACAATGAATATGCTTTAGATTACAGTACACATTGCACGCGTCTGGACCCAGCCTGACATAATGGGAATAGTGTGGACGTTCCAAGAAGAAGCATCGCATTTGGAGAAAAGGACCTTATGAGAAAGGACATTTGGAGAAAAGGACATTATGCGCTGAGACGACATGTACATCACATAAACATAGGTATCTACTCCAGCCTGTATCTCCGAAGGGGTAAGCAGAGGCGTATGAAACACCCACATCGGGTCTTCCTTCCTGTGCCGAGCAGTTAAAACCTGGAACTCACTACCAGCGTACGTGTTTCCGTCCCACTATGATCCCGGGTCCTTTAAGCGGGGCGTGAAAAAGCATCTCACTAGGCCGCCATAGTGCTGGTCACCATGCTGCACTATCTTTGTTCGCAGTGAGGATGGTGACCACCACTCTTGGATTCTGCTTGTGCTTTCCATCAGGCAGGGCAGAGTCATTTTGGCAGCTCGAATATAAAAAAAAAAACATTATGCCGACTTTTAAGTCCCACTCCCATAAAAGGGGTGCCGTCAAACGGGCACTTTGGGAATCTAATGGGAAAATTGGGAGTATATATAAAGGGAAAGTTAATTAACCTCTAACTTAATTACATTAAAAGTTTTCTAAAAAAAATCGGTTCTTATTACACATAATTGCACGATAGATTACAGTGCACTAGAAAGCACATATACAGAGGCCATTCTACGATTTTAGCGTTTGGAGAGGGAAGTTCCTGTCAAAATTCCTTCTAATTATAAAGTGAAAGAGTAGACTCCCTGCTTGTCGTGGTGGCTGGTAGAAAAAACTTGTTCAGCACAAAGCCAATCATTAACTGCAACACACAGTCACTAGTCAATCTACCAGACCGTATAATTACTCCAATTTGGCCAATTATTTACTGCAGAGTAAACACGAGCGAGCAAGTAATTCACTGTTAAAAATTTGGTACATTTATTTAGATTCATATATGTATAAAACAATATAGCAAATATACCTGAGGAAGGTAGCTGGGAGGGACTGGATGCGGAAGGCGGAGGACCGGGTGCTATGGCGCACATTGGGAGAGGCCTATGTCAGCAGTGGACTAACTTAGGCTAATTGATTGGTTTGATTGAATATAGCAAAATGATTTATAAGTTAAGGTTGATTTATTTAACTTTTAATTAACTAACGTTGCCAGGAATATATTCTATTTTGCAATAAGGCCACCCTTTGTACATTATCTGTCTGACAAATGTATATAATATGATAATCCTACTGCAACAATATTGTACAAATATAGTGTTACTAACTGACCAGCGCAACTTTGTCCGCGTTTGTAAATTTTGCCCGTTTTTGCAACATTTTTCATTGATGCTCCGCTCCTCTTGGTTAAAGCGTGATGTTATATAAGCCTATCGCCTTTCTCGATAAGTGGGCTATCCAACACTATAAGAATTTTACAATTCGAACCCTACGGGTTCCTAAAATTAACGCGTTCAACCAACCAAACAAACTCTTCAGCTTTGTAATATTAGAATAGAATTTGCTATTTATCTATTTTAGCATGTTTTATGCAAATGCCATATTTACTTAATATTCTATCTAGCATTTTTCAAGGATTTGTACTGAATATGTTAATAAATATTGCAAAATTTTAAACAATTCGCGCCGTCGGTAAGACAAGGGTATAACTGCACTTTTTGTAATTTTCCAGGTGAGACAGTATTTTACATTTAATGTCGTATAATTATGCTTATATAGCCTTGATGTGGTTGTTATATGTATGAAATAAGCCGCCCTATATTTTGTGATTCGTGCTTTTTGTTTACAAGAGTTAAATATCGATTTTTAAGTTTTTTACCTTCATGCCGTTGTCTTACCGAAGGTGCGATCTATTGAAAAATATTTTTTATAAATAAAGTTTTTCAGTTTATCGCGTTTCCTGAAAAAAAATCCCAATGTTTTTACAACATTTAGAAATAGGCGTTTCATTCAACGAAAAAAGACATCACTGTTTGTTTTTTTTTAATATTTCCAATACGTGGCTATTTGCGGCTGAAAATTAAGTTTGGTTTTACATAAAAATAATCTATAAAAACAAATATAATAATAATAATATAAATTACAGTGTGTTAAGGACATAAATAGGTAAGTTTCTACAAAATTTATTTATATACCTACGAAACGAAAAAAATACGGTTTTTTCCATTTTTCCCGGCAAATTTTAGTTTAGGTATATGAAAAATGGTTGCACTAAGCGCTAGTTCAGACACGGCGGGAACCGCGCGATTATAGAATCGCAAATCGCGCGGGTCTTATTTATATGAGTTACTTAGTAAACGTTCAGACATAACCGCGCGGTTACCGCAACTCAACCGCCAGAAAATAGAATGGCGCTGCTCCCGCGCGTTTTTATTACTATGGAGTCTTTACTTCGCGTTCAGTTGCGTTGCGGATACGGTTAGCACGTCACAGCTCGTGAGTTCGCCATGGATCGTTTCGACACTGAACTATTTATTGATGTAGTGGAGAAGAGACCTGCATTGAATTGGGATATAACGTTACGACCTGACCTGGTACTAGTCGGTCACTTAATATTGGATGCACCCAATACCGCCTTTTTCTTTTCTTTTTTTAAGGAGCAACCACAGCAAACAGACTTCTTCGTCGACCTCCTTTTTTAAACTGACGTTATCCCCGCACGAAAATCGCATAATAACCGCCGGTGTCTGAATACCATTACAATTTTGCGGTTCAAACCGCGCGATTTGTAAACGCGCGGTTCCCGCATGTCTGAACTAGCGCTAAAAGTTATAGACTTTTTAATTACTACAACTTTGATATTAGCAACTGTTATAATTTCGCTTGAAATCGTGAAGAACAACGTTTTTCTACCCTTCAAAGTTCACCCCATTTTACACTCGTAACTCCGATCGAAATTCAATTTATTTTTACCGTTTGGTTGCGCTATGTTTTTTCCCTTTCTAAAAATTTTCATGCAGTTAGTAATTTTTATGACTTTAGCCTATTTAAAAGGTATGGCCTATTCATGCCAGTCCTTTTGGAGTAAGACTATTTTTTAAGGAATACGGTATAGGCTTGTTTTTAGAGGTAAAATTTAAATGCGCGCCGTAGGCCTTAACTGTTATTTTGCCTTTAAACACTTCGCATAATTTACATACAAACGAGAGGCTTACACATCAAAGATAATAATAACTTATGAAGTAAGATTAAATGAATTGACTGACTTGATGTAAGCTTACATTAATTTATTCCCCTATTTTATCCAAGTGTATTGTTTGCGCCCCGCGGTTTTCACCCGCGTAAGTCCCGATACCGTGGGAATATCGGATGGATGTATCGATGTTTGTTGCTCTTTCAGGCAAAAACTATTGAACCGATTGCGATGAAACTTGGTATGTAGAGAGCTGGACACCTGGATTAACACATAGGCTACTTTTTATCCCGATGTTCCCACGGCATCGGGACTTACGCGGGTGAAACCGCGGGGCGCAGCTTGTTTATAATATTAGTAGGATAATGTAGATTGTTTCGACGTTATAATTCCTCTCAACTAAATGCTTTTTCTCTTACTCTCTTTACTTACACCTTTCCTTCATGCTTTCTATCTATTACTAGCTTTTGCCCACGACTTCGTTCGCGTGAAAATCCACGGGAACCGTACATTTTTTCGAAATAAAAAGTAGTTATGTCCTTTTCAAAGATATAGTCTATCTCCTTGCCTTTTAGTCGTAACAAACAAACAAACAGAGTTACTTTTGCATTTATAATGTTAGTAGGGAAGTCCATCCAAAGGTTGCCTTTGAATATAATTCCACTTTGTGTATTTATTTTAAGCCACAATGTTGTTGGTCTACAATAAAGATTATTATATTCTATTCCTTGCCTCATCACGTGGGTAGATAAGCACTGCTCTGTATCACATTAATTGAATACAGAGACTTCAAATTAAATATGTTTTAGACATAACATCACGTTTATTTTGACTCTTGTAATCTTCTGGAGCGCATGATTTATCAGCATTAAAGCATCAATGTCAATGTTACTGATAATATTCTACTAATATTATAAACGTGAAAGTTTGTGAGGATGTATGGATATATGGATGTGTGGATGTATGGATGGATGGATGTTTGTTGCTCTTTCACGCAAAAACTACTGAACCGATTGCGATGAAACTTGGTATGTAGATAGCTGGAGACCTGGATTAACATATAGGCTGTTTTTTATTCCCATTTTTCCCACGGGATCGGGACTTACGTGGGTGAAACCGCGGGGCGCTGCTAGTTAGACATATACAGAGCGGCACACTATGTTTTCGAGACCTCGATTTTGTGTCATGTCCTTTTGTTTTTTAAATCCTATTGTTTGTATCATTATTCATTAGAAACATCAAAGTAAAACTCCCGCGTCGATACGGCTTCTACATTTTTTTTTTAAATATCAAAGTTTACGTATATCCGGGTCATGAAATTACAAAAAAAAAGTTTTAATGCAAACTTATAATAACAATAATAATAAAAATAACTTACTATAAATAATTTATTTTTTAAGTTTTTTTTTCAGGGTTGTCACTACCAAAATATAAAACATTTTTTTAGTTTTCGGATATACCAGATGCTAGAATTAATTCTGCATATGATAATGTAGGAAATGTAGTTTACAGGTTTATTGCTGCTTCGCGACTGATTTTTCTGGCATGGTGTTCCCTATCAAACCTCCAGTATTTATTTCTTGTGTCTGCCCCTTGTTCTGAAAGCATTCCAATTGGTAAAGTTGAAGACTTTATTATTTTTGCCCCATGTACTCAAATTTTATGCAAGATAACGGTCATAGGATGCCAGTCATATTTTTCCACATACTTATACGCTAGTACCTTGCAAAAATTGCCAAAATTGTCTGGGTCAATAGGCAAATGATAATACTGTTAAAATAATATAAATATCGTCTAGAAGCCATTTATCAATTTTCATAATTTCGCTGAAAGTCGCACGATATCGATCTCAAAATGCGGTGCGAGCCGTATTGCCATCGTTCGTGGTGCCTGCAGTGGGAAGTAACACATCCACCAAAAGATCCATTTTTTCCCTAATTTCGGCTTCTGATCATATGCCACAATATTCTGTGAGTTGTTTACACAACAATACATTTAGTTATAATATCATACACCATAAAATAGCAGTAAATAACTCTCGGGCAGTACGGTCAGGTCAAGACGCTTCTACATATACATACTTTGTTTGTCAAATTATAATACCTAAGTGTTTGGCTCATATCATTATGTGTAATTATTGAGAGAATGCAAGCAAAGCAGCGAGTAAAAGGTAGTAATATATATACATACTATATAAAAATCATCATCATCAGCCTATCGCCGTCCACTGCTCGACAAAGGCCTCCCCCAAGGAGCGCCAACCATCCCGGTCTTGGGCAATCCGCATCCATCCGCTGCCAGCCACCTTCTTTAGGTCGGTCCATCGTGCCGCAGGGCGCCCTACACTACGTTTGCCTAATGCCTATATAAATATATGTATTTGGAATAGCTAATTAAGCGCTTTCATTTGATATCCAACATGGCATCGATGAAAAATTAAATTCAGGACTTCATGTCCTCTAGAGGGCGCCATATTCATTTTAGTGTGATGTCACAAAGCCTATAATCAACAAATATACAAGACGCTTCTAACGATACCTCATTTGTCAAATTATAATAATTAGTTTAGAAATTATGTTGGAATGGACGATGTATTTATAATAACCATCAGCATAAATACATGCATACGTGCATACATACATACATTCACACAGGCCAAAATAAAAATAAACCTTCTTATGGTTTCACCGCAGTCGGGTAAAAATGCCTTAAAATTTCTAAACCGGATATTAGACCAGGGTAGAAGCCTTTAAAAATAATAAAAAGTGAATTGGATGAAACCCATTGGAAAAGGAATATATAAGGAGAAAATTATAAAAATGAAAGGAAAAATAATTTACGGGTGAGTTTTAAGGGTAAAAACGGTTTATCTCGATTTCCGGCTAAAAGTCCTATGGAAAAAAGTCAAAATGGAAAGTTGTAGGTAATAAAAAGATCTACAACTTTTGTATTTACACTTTTTTTCACATAACCTCAACATTTATGTAAAAAATTTAAAAAACCTAGTTTTTGGTTTTTTATTTTTTACTTTTTCAAAACATTTTTTTTTTCACGAAATTTGGTGAAAACATACCTTGTTATGTTCCAAATACACTGTAAATTATTATAAAAGCACCCTAATTTTCAATCGAAAATTCACCCGTCAAAACATCAGCTTTTTTCAAAAAGTTGGTGTGCTTTCTGTTCGTTGAAATCTCTACTTTCCGATGGTGTAAAAAATATATATATTTCAATAGGAAATCTTCTCAGAAAACATTCAAACATTGATTTTTATTTATATCGATCGATATGTATGTATTTAGTAATATATAAGTATGTTTATCAGCAGTCTGGTTACCAGTAGTAAGTAGTACACGCTCTGACTATATTGGGATCGGTCGGCCGTGTGTGAGATGTGTCGAGTTATTATTATTTACAAAATATAATCTAAGTATGTTTATTCGTTTTCTAGACGGTGTGGAAAATCTCATATAGGACCGACAGTATTGTGTTATGTCACATTTATTTGTTTGCTCAGCTTTTCGCACAATTTTAATTTAGTTAAATTTAATAGTAAGTAAGCGAAGACTAGTGCCATATTACGAGCATCACAAATTGCACTGACGACCAATGGCGTATCAACAAAAACATCAAAAATGTCATTAGTTAACACAGGATATTTGCTGGTTTTAATGGATTGTATTGTTACAAGCGCGGCCAGGGCATGGTCAATGTGTGGGTAACCCTGTAATTTTGTAAATATATAAAAAAGTGGGTGGAAACATTAATTGCGGTCAGACGATTATTTTGTAAAAAATAAATATATCATAAAACAGTAAGCTTGTAGATACAGCAAAAACATTAACTTGCCAAATGAGTCAAATATCATGAATAACTTTATGAAAAAAAAACGGATAAATACCCAAAAATGTTTACTTTTGGGTATTTATCCGTTTGTTGTACTTCAGAAATCGCCTGGTCAAACTTACAGATTACACATAAGTATTATAATTGAAACTCGGATTATAGTCCAATAGACGTAAGGTAGCTAGGAAAAGCAGCTTTCTACTTTAATTTGAACTGGCCGACAGGGAAAGTAACTCCATCATACATTAGACCACATCTGTGGTCTAAAATACTTCATAAAATTATGTTGAAAAAAAAATTAACTAAGTATTTACTTCACATTTAATATTAAGTTAGTAGTACAGTATTAATGTTACAAGAATGTGTGCTGCATATATTATGTAATGTAAAATATAACTGAGTCAAGGTTTACTTAGAGACACCTTACTAATGCTGGAACTAATGTCTTACAACTTCACAGTCATTTGTTAGAAGTAAATACAGTTCAAAAGTTGAATGCACTAATTATTTTTTATAAAAGAACTAATGTAATAATTTTATAAAGGTACAGATTTTGAACAAAAATTGATGTAAACTAACAAAAATAGTTATACAATATGTTAGGCTACAAAAAAAGTGTACTGCAACAATTTGTTTAGTGAGTAACTAAATATATAAGGTAATAGGTCTGACATTATTTTACTCATTGACTCCAAGATTGCTTCGTCCTACATTCGGACCCCTACTGTTTCCACAAAAGAGGATTGGTCAATGCAATTTCTAAATAAAAATGTTATTTACCATTTATTATGATTGCTTCTTGTCTTTTTGTTTGGTTTTGCTTTCTTTAACATATAAATGATATGCAACCTAAAACCTAATACAAAGCAAAGGTCGCCATTAACTGGAACTATAAAATAATGCTACGTAAAATTAAACGAAAATTGGAGGCAATTATTTACAACAAATGCAAAGTTATTTATCTTCCTTTCACATCTGAAGTTTCTATTTTATTTTACAAACTTAATAAAATAAATAAACTAAAAGACACACAATCTATAAAGTCAGTCAGTGTAAGTAGAAAGCGACCACTCTTTCAAACATTTATTTATTACTTTCTCAAGAACATAGCATTTTTCTAAGTTAGTTGTAGTAGGGGCTCCTGGCTAAGTGGTAGGTTAGCACATTAAAAGGTTAAGTAATACTAGCCAGTCTTAGGATGGGTAACCATTCTTAACATACTGAGACCCCTCTGTGCCTTGGAGATCACGTTAAACTGGAAGTTATAGATCGACACAAGCAGGCAGTAGATTTTGGTGTTTTCACCTAATTTACCTCGACAATCCAGTACATGCTGTGGTTTTTAACTGTAGCTTCATTTTAACGTTCATAAATGTCACTTAGTGTCTTAATTGAATAAATGTTTTTGAATTTGAATTTTGAATATAATACTGGGGTTATGCAGGTCTGATGGCAGTCGCTTCGCATAAAATATCGAAGTTCCGCCGTATCATAGTTAGACTGAAAGCCACCCCAACTTAGTTGGGAAAGGCGCAGAGGATGATAATGTGTCTTTTATAAATAAAAGGAACCAGTAAACAAATGCACTGAATGATTGCATCTTAGCAAATAGAGTAGGGTTTTAAATGAGAGATGACAGGAGACACAGGTTTATGTCAAACAATTCTGTAGATGATGGCTGATGTTTTTCTTTTATTAACTAATGGAATCGGCATCTGTCCTCCAACTCACCTGATAGAAAGTAATGATGAAAACAACGATAGTACATATGTACGTACATACATACAATTATCTGGTAAAGTAGATGCAGGCAGTTCCTTCCTACTTTGTCTGTTTATGAAGTCCCATTAATAAAATAATGATTCCCTCGTGGTTAAGTTACCTTTAAACTTATGTACTGTAAATAAAAATGTACAAGGACCTGACCTTGTACATTTTCAAATTTTTTGTACATTGGCTAGCTGTCTTGATGGCTCTGAATTGACATCAAGAAAAAATGATTTTTGGAAGTTTCTTTTGTCTATGTGATTGAAACTGACAACAATACTGTTGTGGTAATCAAAATAGCAGTAAGGCAGGCGTCTTCTAACTTACGCTACCTTTATTACATCAAATACAAATCAGTTTTAAATATATACACTGGTCCCAATTCTGTTACTTCACTCGCTAAATTAAACTTCACTAAATATTCTTCATATAAGAAGTAAACCTTGTACACTTAGAAACAAGGTCTTATTTCAAATTGAAACAAGTAGGTAACATATGTCGCTATCGAAATAAGCAATTTATTTGTCGACTAAAGTCTGATACGCTTAAATAAACTTTAATACCACGTAGCGAGAGCCACTATCCGTTGAATGCCATATCTTTTGCTCTGTGTTTTTAGTAAGCGTCTTCGTAGGTGTAGATTAAAAACACGTCATCCTTGTTCGTTTTGAACAAGTTTTTATACGGCAATTATACAGCGTTTGCATAAATTAAGACTCGCTGCGTGGAAATAAAGTTGAGTATACGTTGACAGGTTTTATTGAAATTTAGCGGCGCCGAGAAATAGATGCTAGTAACAAATAGACCTTATTACGAAGAACACGAGGTTGATTTCATATGAAGAAATTAAGTCAGGTTTTAGTTTAGTCGAGTGTACAATAGAATCGGCACCACTGTCTACCTATTCTTAACTTTATTTAATGTTATGAAAATTCCAAGTTAAGCAAAACAGATGTGGGCATTAAGGTTGTATATCTTTATTATAGTCTGACGGTTGTCAGTGCTGACAAAAAAATTAGGTTAAATTAATAAATGCATGGGTGAGAGACGGATAGCATACAGTTCCAAGTTTCTAAGTTGATATAGTAAAAACAAGTTCTATACAGTAAAATTTGCAATGATTCACAATTTAGCTAACAAATTTTTTACTAAATGTTATTCCAAGGCTCTTGACAATAATATAACGATTATGATTGTATTTTAATTATTATTTAAACATTACAACAAAGAGCCTCCTATATAATACAGTGTAATGGGACCAAGATTTGTGCTTATAACAAATATCAGTAGTAAACATACATTTTTGAAAACAGAAAAAAGAGACTTTCCATTTTCTATAACATAAACTCTTATAAAAAAATATTGAAGTATTTTGGGAGAGACCAATTTTCAACTGTAAATAGAGATGGGTAACCACCCAGGTTAAAACCCACGATTGAGTATAGACCGGGGTGATTACCCATCTATAACTGTAAGACAGAAGATGATGATTATGATATTAAAACTGCGGGAGAAAGGGACAATAAAGTGTAAACAGTTGTTGTATATGTTTTTAATGGCTTTCTGGTAGCCTCTTACCATGATTTCCACTAACTACTACCTATATCTATGAAAACTTAACAAAGGTGAATAAGTTTAGGAAATATTTAATATAAGGTATGGAGCACATTCATAATTGTGGCCAAACTGTAATGGAAAGAATGAACAATAAATTAGCAGTTAAAATTGACTTTTCTTAAATATTGAGTACATTACCGTTATTTATGAACTAATTGAATCAGCATCTGTCTTCCATCTCACCTGATAAAAAGTAGGGATGTTATCTATACTAGTATTATAAAGCTGAAGAGTTTGTTTGTTAGTTTGGTTGAATGCGCTAATCTCAGGATCTTCTAATCTTTAAGTGTTGGATAGCCCATTTATCAAGGAAGGCTTTATAACATTACGCTACGACAAGCATCAATGAAAAATATTGCAAAAATACAGGTTTATTGTAAACATGGAATAGTGTTTAAAACAGTGTTGTCATATACTGGTGAATATATTTATAGGTTTTAGAAACCTTATAAAGTCAGAAAACTCATAATAATATTTATTTTCAAAATGGGTCAAAACTAAATTTTCTATATGTCATTTCAAGTAACTATTATAAGAGCAGGCATAAATTACTTACATTCACAAATTAGAACAAGTTTTGTATGAATCATAAAGTGGTAATACAGATTATCCAATGAATTAATGTCGCGTAAATATGAGGGCTTCGCGATGCATGGAAATATTGTGGAGAAAATTTTGAATACAAAGAGCCGGCGGGAAATACGTTGCTATGTTAAGGAACACAAACAATGGGTAGGTAATGGGAAAATTCAATGGGAACCAAGTCTTTTCAACGAACACTGGATTACTGTAAACAAGTAATTATATATACTTACACTTCAAGTATTCGGTCCCCCTTCCTGATACCAGCCTGCTCAGCCGCCCCATTCTCCAGGACAGCGCTGACATGCTGCAGGGGAGCGTATAGTTCACCATTAATCGATCTTAACTGCCCACCCTCAGACACTTGACCACGCACATTAAATCCAAAACCAGTCTCAGTTTTATAGATAGTAACACGACGGGGCCCATTATTAGTCACTGGACCCCTATTATTTCTTTCGGTTCTGATAATACTGTTATTATCGGTTTCTGTCTCAGCCATTTTGAACGAATTTCATCACAGATAAGTTTCATTTGATATGACAGTTCGATATAGTGTAGCCAGCTTTTAATACTGACGCAAAAATTTATTGAATGACATTCTGGATAATCCATTACCTTATAGTTTAAGTTATTTTTTGATGATTAAATGATTAACTTGCAAAAATTAAGTAAAATATTTATATTTTATAACTAATACAATTTCTTTAGCGCCATCTAGTATTTTATACAATAATACTGCCAACTAATATTTGGCTCGGAGGGTAAAACAGGCTCAGGTTTTAAATTTTCAGTCGCTAGAGAGCAGTGAATTCGAAACAACGTGGTACGAAAATTTCATATTCTTTCACATCAAAATCAGCTGTGAACATCAGTATGGCCGCTCCATTATCTAAAAAATAAAATTGTTTTTGTAAAATCATACAAAAAAATAGTAAAGTGCAGTTTTCGTACTTACACCGTCTAATATTGTACATTTACGAACAGTGTTGATGTTGACTAAAAGTGTTGCGTCATGACAGAGACCTCTCACTGACAAACAAATACAATAAAAATTGCGACTCGCTTATTACGGCGACTTTGTAATTTCTATTTGGCTCGTGTATAGTTTCTGTCATTCGGTTGGGAGCTGATGTTATTACTGAACCGTTATCGAAGTATATATAATGAGTAGTGTTAGATTGAGTTTCGTATCCGTGAGTAGGATAGCAGTAAGAAGAAATTCACAATTAATACCAGGTGAGTGTTCAATAATTTCTCTACGTTATTATTTTTTCGCTTGTTGGCGATGCTCCAGACTCGTGTCGCAGTATCAAGCGTCTTTCTTTGTGTTCGAGTGCATACGTGATTAGGTGTTTGATAACAAAACGTGATGTTTTACACGCTTGTCTTGCGTGGTTACTCCGTTATCCCCGCATGGTGGCGTGTCGTAGCGGCTGGACGTTTACCAGCGTTTACGCATTAATTAATTTAATATGAAGCTGTTTTCTGTTGTTGTAAGTAAGCAAACCTTATCAAGGCGAGCAGAGGCAAGGTCAAGGATGTCACGTGCATTAAACTACCTAATACAGTATTGAGAGTAATTATTATTCTTGTAATTATATCATATGTCCTTTCAAGAGATTCAACAAATGAAGACTAATGACCTCCAATGAACTTCAGTGTTTTATCATCACTATTATTTTAATCTCCTTTCTTGATCTGTATGGTTGAAACCACATCTTAAAAAAAAAACATTCTGTATGTGTGTTTACAGATACAGTAATAGTAATATTTAACCAATCAAAACATTATGTCTCTAACAAATTAATTTGTAAAATGAATTAGTAGGTATGTATCTTGTTAGACATTATGTTATCTCCATAGTTGCCATGACAGTTAATTATTATTTACCTCTACACTGCATATTTTGACACTGATTCTAAGCATGCCTAACAACCAATTATAATAAAAAAGAAAAAAAAAAAATTAAATTATCCAAGTGCTAATGCAATAAACTTGGGTCTTCAATTTCTAACTTGCCTAATTGTGACTGAATGTATAATGCTAAGGTTAAACAATTACCTTCTTCGAAAAAAAAAATAATTGCTTAACCTTGACTTTATGTTAAAAAGTTGTTAAAAATCATAATTTAAAACCTTTTTTTTAAATACTAAAAAACTGTTTGTGATCGCCATTGGCAAACACTAAACATGATTTGTAAACACCTATCTATATGACTATAATACACACTATTCTAAAAAAAAAATATTTTGAAAATAGATATAAAAAAAATAATAACATATCATATCCACTTTGTTTCTTACTTGTAAATCTGTATAAAATATATATATGTATAACATAATATATATTATTCAGTTTTAAACAATAAAGGTACAAACCCAACTAGACTTGGTTTATGGTGAAATTTTGTGCATCATTAACTTTAAAATATTGTTTGTTTTGTAGCCAAAATATTAAATACTATTTTTGACATGAGTAAAAAAACCTGAAATAAAATTGGGAAAAGCCATTGCATATTGTGGAGAGCCATTGATATTGTGTTGTATAACAGTTAACCATATTTTATCAATTGTCTCAAAATACTGGCTGTAAACTAAAAAAAAAATGTTGCCAGTTATTCATCACATAGTTTTTTGTTGAATTGTACAAAAGCCTTTTTTATACAACTGCTTTAGTTTGAATAAAGTTATGTACAAAGTTTTTATTAGATTCTGATTCAACCTTAATTTTCCTACAGTAGTAGATTCCTATTGTCATTATCATATATTATATGGTACTTTTCTGCTTATGATTATATTGATATATATTTTTTAATTATTGTATCCTAAATATCATAACGTAACTTGTAACTCTGTATGTTGGAGGGTAAAATTTTATGCGGATGCTTTGCCCTACCACTACCTAATAATAAAAACTACACATGAAAAAAACATTCGAACTGACAACCTGCTTCTTCTTGAAATTACATTTAAAAAGACCAGGACTTTTACAAATTACTTAATTACTTTTAGTTTAGGAGATTATTTCATTTATTCAAGAACTATTTTTACATTGTGTGTGAATATACAATAATAATAGAACAATTAATTAAATAAAAACAACAATTAAATCAGGATTAAAATTAAAAAAATAATTAGTAGACATGTCAAAAGGAGAAAAAAAAATTGTCAGTAATAATTTTATTATATACATGATTATAGGTGCATCTCAAAATCACAAATTTACATGTTATTGGTTGAATAATAGCATTCTTTTAATAACAACAGCTTGAGTTCATTTTGGAAATCCTTTTAATGCAATAATGATTTTACCTGTATAGGCAATTTATTAAATAGCTTAACCAATTTGTAATAAGCGCTATGTTTCACAACCTCAAGACTTGGTACATTATTGGTTTGTAAATCTTTCCTTCTTGTGCTCTCTTTATTTATATGCTCTCTTTATTATGACGTTTGATATCAATAAAAAATCGTTCAAATAGTATTTTCTTTTTAATTTATGTGAAAATGGCTACAAAACGCTACAGGTGTCCAGTATATATATGACAGTGCCAGTTATTTATTATACTGCTACTCATAGAAATAAAATATTCAAAAAATGAATGAATTAATGAATGACCACAAGATATCTCTAGTATAATTAAATTCACCTGTGTGTTACAGATTGAGAAGATTCTAAAGTATTATACAAAATCATAAAAGGTGTAGAAATCAAACACTGTTTCAGTTAAATCATTAGATTGAAGCCACGCCATGTTTTCTTCGAATCCGGATGCGGGCTAGGCGGAAAAAGTGTTAGCGTAACGAAAAATGCTGACCGCGCGTTGATTTTTTTAATTTACGCCATCTGTGGCTTCTGCGCGATACTAATGTAATTTGATGTTGGTTGTATACATTATCCATAGGCTTACTAGACCTTGTTCCACTTACTAATATAGCGTTCAACCTTATTTATAAGTTCGCGGGCATAATTATGTAACATGCGAACATTACGAACACGGTGCGTTGACATGAACTTCTATGACAATAGCGATAATATATGTCTACACCAATAAGTGTTATCACTGGGCTACAATAACATTTTTTGTTTTGTTTTATGGACATTGTTTGTGTAAACAAATGTCATGGCACGATTATAAGGTTCGCCATTCGGTTGACTGTTTTATTACCATTGTCCAGTCTGAGGATTATAGTAGCAGTCAGATTGGACAGATACATTTTCACTTTCGATGAGAGTGGCAAATAAGACACCGCACCGTGAGATAAATTATCTGTGCGTTGTATCAAGTGGGTAGATGTTTAAAATAAATTATTTTGCCATGTCAGTTTCAGCAATAAAATAACGTAAAATAGTGTGACAATTGCCGTCCAGTTTGACTTTAACGTTTTTAATTTATTTTATAATATTCTTATGTTCCCCCTGCAGCTTCGCTCGCGTGTACCTACATATACCCTAACTTACGCCTTATAACACCAGCTATCTACCAGTGAAAGTCCCATGGAAATCCGAAACGAGTGGACCCACTCGTTCACAGATTAGCCGAAACAAACAGACAGACAAAAATTATAGGAATTGATTTTTTGGTATATGTACCGTGTAAACATTTGGATGCATTTAGTAAAATGCTGTTATTATGACATTACAAACAGACACTCAATTTTATTTATTTGTTTGGAGTATAGATGATCAAATTAACATTCAAACTGAATGATTTGACAACAGTAAGACCACCCAAAATGTACCGAACTTACCGTTTTGATGTTTACTGTAAAGACCCTAATTTGTGGTGTGGTGTTGCCAGTGAGCAGAAGTGATATACTCCCAATTTTTATTTTTTTGTCCTGTATCTTTTTAGTCTAAAATATTATGTTCTTGTTTTTATTTCTTTATTTATTATTTTATGGTTTTCGTGTGAAAATTTGAGTATCTGTGTGCCAAAGAAATCTTTTTCTTTCTTTCTTAATTTGTCTAGTCAGTCATCTACCCTATTACGTATGTATACAAGTTTCCTGTTACACGAGGTTTCTCATTACTTCCTAGTTAAAAGCTACAACTTACCACGCATAACTCATATGGCAGATTACAATAGGTATAACATTTACATAGAGGAAATTTCGTAACATTTTATGGAGATCTTACGAACTATTGCACAATATAAGGTACGCTAGTGAGAAGGCCCTATTATAATAAATGGTATGCTTCTACAACAAGTCACGCACCGGCAATAAACATTGTTTGTTATTGCACAGAAAATAATCGCACCACAATTAGGCCTCCTTTTCTAAAACACTTATCAGATCTCAGAGTATGCGTGGTGTCGCAGATTTAGTAGTAGATTAGTGTTGATATTTATCTTGTTAGAGAGAAAGTGTATGTATAGTATACATGTATACCCATACCTGCAACTCAGTCTCAACGCGGAGGAAACGGCCGCCCACGTTGTCCTGGAATGCGAGGGAGTGGCCACACAACGGGCAAGTATCCTCGCGGGTGCGAGGTCGCTCCTAGAAGCCTGTGAACGCCCCAGGAGGCTTCTGTGCTTATGGAAGGAGCTAGGCTGGCTCAACTAGTCAGCCTATCTGAACGCGTAATGGACCGCATATGAGTCTAGATGCGGAAACAGAGCCCTATACCAATACCAATACCTGCATCAAAACAGTCAAATATTAACTAATCGAACGGACTTTACAAGAGCTTTGTGTCAATAGACTATTAAAACTCCTAAAACTTTAAGAAACAGTCGAATTAAGCACCTCTTCCATTTAATCATACACATTATTTTTGACAGACTGAAAACCCCGATAAACTCAGCGATGCCAAACCAGAGGGTGTTAAATCTAAGCAATCGTCTTCGGACGTATAACGCGGTAAATTTTCTAGCCAAGTACAAGCCCTCAGTCTAGATGACCGATTTCTACACCGGTTTTACAACCAAAACTACGAGGCTATTTGTCGCCGTTCTGAAGTATATTTCTTGATACTTGATGATAGGCTTGTAATTATAAAGGGAAATCAGTTAATGGTTAGACTTGAACAGTCCATTTCGTTGCACGTAGTATGTCTTTAACCCCGTAAGTTACCCCGCGGAATTTATTTTGGAATGCGTTCCGTTTAAAAATGTAGGATAAATAAATAATAATAATAAATTGATAGATGAATCACTTTAAACCATCTGACGAGCGGCGTAAACAAATTTGAAATAAAATTCAATATTGTTATTTCATAAAATCGCTCAACAATTATTTGAAAATGAAAATAAAATAAAAATTTAAAAATATAGATCACCACACAATATCACCGTGACTATAAATGTCAGAATGTCACCGTAACTATAACTGATAGGTTGCTTTCACAATGTAAATATAAAACTTCTATCCGACCGCTTAACAAGAGGTACGATAAGTCTTAAATAAACCATATAACTATACCCTAAGCCAGTTAAACCAAATTAGATAATATGAGATATCGAATATTCGTAAACATAACAGACATAAAGATAATTTAAGCGATATTTTAAGAATCACATAAATACCTAATATCATATTGTAAGAAACGTGTAAAAAATAACTGATGTCGTATAGTTTAATTGAATTATCCGTATTTAGTTTTCAACTTCAGATTGCTAAACATTATTTATTGAAATTGGTTCAGGTATCGGTCTTGATCACCCGCCAAGGGTCACGACTGCGAGGAGTTTGTTCCGGGAAGAGATATTTACTCAGTCTACTTGCATATTTTTTATATATCCATACCAATACAGACATTTTTAACTACCTATGTTTCACGTACAATAAGGTAACTTAGTACACTGCTTCCGTTCACGAGATTATTCATAACATAATTCGCGAATAAAATGGTGGTAGTGGCTTTATCAATCGCTTCCTCTTCCGGTGGGCTATGTAACGTTTTACACTTACCTAAGCGCCAGCAGTGACTATCACTCATTATTATATCACTTTTAAATGCGTTAAGATAAAATAAAAACGATTAAATAGACATGCTTCCAAGTAGTAATCAAGATTGTACTACCAGTAACTGTCCGAATTCCTTGTACTTAGTAAATATACTTACAAGGATAATGTTTTCGAACATGTCAGGTCTAGGGCTGTGAATCATTCTAGGAGCCCCTAGATTAATGTTATTTTACTAAAACTAAATGGTAAATGATATTCATTACGGCTCGTCGCGGTCATTTATACAGTTCTGATAACCTTATTTCGTATATGGAGTAAGACAAGGTTAGAGATCGCCTGCAATTTTCTATAGATTGGACATACTTTCCTTGTCGGTCAGGGCTTATATTCAGCCCGATCACGCTCTGTCCTGCTTCTCTTTAATAATAAAAGAGTGGTCAGAATCTCTAGTAGTCTACGACAGCTAAAAACAAGTTTTACCTTAAGCAGTCATAATCATTGTCATAATTTCATAATATTACTTTCGCATCGCCTTCCTTATCCAATATTCCTATATTCCGCATTGCTAAAGTTTACGTAATACCGTTTCAATATGCAGAGCTTATGTTAATTACATTGCGAACAATTCCTTGCGGAGCTTTTTAGTGATTTGATATATGCTATAAAAGGACTGTCAATTGTGTCACTAACAGTCTGTAAGTGTGTAGACAACAACAGCTGTCGTAATGACTTTTCCTCTTCGTGATATGTGTATTGACAAACTTGTAGAAATAAGGTAACTGTGAGCGAACTATTGGAGAACAATTAATCCCCAATCTGCATTTGCCAGCATCTCAATTTTGCGATCTTATGTACACGGTAGAACTTAAGTAATATAATTAATTGATGTAGATATGGTTTAGTATCTATATTATCTATATTAATAATTCGGTCAAGGGGTACGGTAGACTCGAATGAAACCTTACCTGAATAATAAAACATAAAAAAAAATAATGATTTCGAGTCGACAACATATATCCGCAAAATTCGGATTGTCGAGTATTTTGTTAAATTCTAATGGTGCAAATCCACTCGGATGCGATCTTGAGTTCGTTAAGGCCGATTTACACGTATATCTTGAGTTCGTTAATGCCGATTCACACGTATATCTATCTACATTTTGTAAACGATTGTGTATTATCATATCAGTCACATTTCACCCGAGCGAAGACGGGTTTTCATCTAGTTATTGTTTATTGCTTGCAGTTTCCGAAATTACTTACTATGTAATATATCCGTAATGGAGCACACAGGTCAAGTGCTTTATGAATATCGGTTCGACAGCATGGCTTCAGGTTACGAAGTATTGTGCAGTTATATCGCGTGCATTAACCTTTGAGAATAAGGAAAATATCAGCAGTTGTACTTATGACTGTCAATCGACAGATATTTTGTTATTTGTTCTTGTTGATTGTTTTTGTGTTTGCCAAATGTTTTTATTGTCGTTCGGAATACGAATAAAATATGACATTTATAACTGACATGAAATCTTTCATCTAGTCCACAGAAATTGTTTACGAATTTTACCAATTATAGATTATTTATATGATATTAGAAAGTCGTTTCAACTCCTTTTATTAGTCTAAACTACTCTACGCAAGATTTAAGATAAACTACGTGGAGGTTGTTGAAGCTGAAGGAGTTTCACAGAGTCTTGCGAGTCCTCCATTAATCCTGTTTAATCGCGCTATCAAATGAAATAATTTTTTTTTAACAAAAAATTTAACCGACTAAAAGAACTAAAAAGCAAAAAATAAATAAACCTTAAGTCTTAAGCATTCAGCTTATTTACATAAACTATCAAATTTTATATAAACTTATTTTGAGTCGGCGCCAAACAACAAATTGATTAATTATCAAAATTTTATATGTACGTACGTAAGTAATTAATCATTTTATTATTTGGCGCCGACTCAAAATAAGTTTTATTTATTTTTAGCATTACGATATACGATACGGTTATTAAAGATACTACGTATATGTTTTTTGTCAGTTGGATCAAAGTCTCCATCCGAAGGGTTTTCATCATCAACATCACAATTATTAACATTTATTCCAATTTAATTAGCCTTATCCCTGTTTCATTTGCGGTTAAAAATACAGAGGCAAGAAGAAAATTAAAACCAATAATATATTGTGGTACTACGTAGTGGAACTTTTCCAACAATGTGACGATCACAATGGGCATGTGGCACATTCAAAAATATCAACATCGTTGAGACTGTTGCTAATATGCTATCAATGTTATCAACTAATAATATAACCACATGGATTACTGTGACGCGTTCGAATCACAATTTCATCTTCTAAATAAGTTTGTTTGTAATCAAAAAGTCTGCCTTTGAAATTAGATTTATTGTGAAATACCTTTTCGCATCTTAAATCTCCCGCCTCTAGTATGTCAAACTAAACAGATCATCTCTTCATTACTTAAATGTGCTTAAAATTAATGAAATTGTTGGTTTCTATTTACGTTAAAGGTAGGTTTAACAGTTTTCACAAATTTTTGCAGATGTAATTAATTACGAATCTATTCAGCCTTCGATTTCGCAGGAGAATAAAGTTACCTCCTCCTCTGTCATAGAGTACATAATACTGTTTAAAACAGCAAAATTTTAGTTTGTATCTTTGCGTAGCGTGTTTATTTACCATTTGTACGTACGTAAAATAACAAGTGTCATTGCATTCACACGAGCCCATCAGTGAAATGATTACTTTCGCAAGATGACATGCCATATATTTATTTGAAAGGTTGGGTCTGATCATTACATCACTAGCCCCCCGTGTTACTATCCGAAGCAAATGATTTCAAACCTATCATAACGTACTTACCCACGGCTGAGATTATTTGTTCTTATGCCGCGTTCCAATATACAAAAAACGATTCGTTTTGCTTACGGACGGTAAAATTTTGTTGAATTTTCAACGAAAATTTTACCGTCCGTAAGCAAAACGAATTGTGTTTTGTTTATTGGAACGCGGCATTAATGTCATAACTTATACCTAGTGTATGCAATTTTTCAACAAACGGGCCATGTAATTCAGAAAGATTGTTCTAATCGACCTCTTAGACGGTTACATTAGCGGCTAGCGCATTCAATTAATTTATTAAATAAAATATTTCTTTTAGAAACCACTTCGGTTTTTATAATTTTTTTAAAACTATTGATCAATCAATCAATCAGCCTGTCGCAGTCTAATGCTGATCATAGACCACCAAACGTTCCAATAGGCTAGACTAATAATTCCGGATGTCTTAATAAAATCTGTTCGCGGATCTTTTCTATTTAAGGCGCAGTACGGCACACCGTGTGGTTTCAGTCGGTTCGATTCGAAATTGATAATTATAATAGGTACAAATTGTTGGTTTTTTTTGGGGGATTCTTTCATTCCTAACATGTATTGCTTACAAAAAGATACAAATAAATTCAAGGATGTTATAAAATACTGCAACCTTAAGAAAAAAATTAAAGCAAGGTTCCTCGTAAATCAACTGCCGTGTTTGAAACATGAGGTATTAATGTATTCTAGCAATATATTGTTATATTATTTACCTACTGAAAAAACTCTAATACATGTACTAATGATCATTTAATTAAAACATAATAAACAATGTCAGAAATGGGAAGTATATTCAACGGGAAAGAAATGTAAGATGGGCAGACAATTGGACACTGATATTGCTTGCTGTGAGTGCAAGGTATAGTGTGAGCTGGTCACGGAAGTCGTGAGTGCTCTAACGCCTCAAATATAACTTGTATAATACAAGTAAATTGTGTTTGTTGTTGTGTTATCTAAATCTACTTAAATCTTATGTATATGATGTTGAGACAATTTAAAAAAACATTACCGTGCTAGTATTAACTATTGGCAGTTCCCGCGCGGTTTCGCTTTCGTGTACATATTTATATATTTTGCTCGGAACCAAACTAAAAGTAGCCTTAGTTACTCCTTATAACATCAGCTGTCTGCCAGTGAAAGTCCCGTGGAAATAGGTTTACCCGTTCCGGAGATTATCTGGAACAAACAGACAGACAGAAAGACAGACAGACAAAAAAATTAAAAACTGATTTTTAGGCATAGGTATCGTGCAATTATTTGCACGTATGTGTACTGTATGAGCTTAAAGAAAAACTATTATTTGACATTACAAACAGACACTTCTATTTTATTTATTTGTATTGATGTCAGCAACCTCATGAAGCCCACACGCCCCACGTGTCAAAAATGGGTGTAAACGTTATTGGGCAATTAAACTTCTATTCCTTTACATTGCATACAGCGTTTTCTTAAAGAACTTATTACGCTCAAAGTCTGAATTTCAATACTTGTAAATCTTTGAACTTCATTCTACTGGAGTTGAACTAGAAAAAGACGAGGTTTTTTTAGCATGAAGACACTAATTGGTAACTCCAAATATAGTCTTATCTGCTAAATTGACCATTATAGGTACTCGAACGTCTTGTTATCAGTCAGGTGTCTGTGGCGATTATATCTTGGAGAGTTTTTTTATATTCTTGTGTGAGGCCATAGGCTGCTGAAAGTCCTCATTATCTACTACTTGACAGGTCGTAGGTTTGTTTACTATTGTTACCTATAAACTATAACTACCACTTGACAGCATTTCATACTTAATATTTCATGTTATAAATATGAGCAACGATGTTTTCATACGTCATCTCATAACATATGTAATTTTGTAACTTCTGATTTGAATAAAAACTTTCCTGAGTGTTATTCATATTAGTTAATATATATCTACGGTTTTACTCACGTGTATATTTCGGGCGTACTGCCGGATAAAGGGCCCCCGTCAGGTCCGAAACTAGTTGGGCATCCCCGAAATATACACGTTAGTAAAACCGTATCTCTTAACTAAAACTTCTGATTTGATCGTATAGTAATATCCACTTGCGTAAGATATAAATTAAGTTGTAGTAAGTAATGTCTCGAGACTTTCCTTTTCACACAGACGTAATTTACTATTGCATTTCTCTATCCACAGTAATGCGCATTTAATCGTACCAAAAACATACTATGTAATGACAGTGAAAGAAGATTATCCTAAAAGTACAATAACCTATATACCCGTGTTTGTTTAAAGTAATCTCAACCTCATCTAACGTGCATGAAAGTCTATTCTTGTTTGTTTGTTTGGTGAATATATTGTTAGCCAACATGTTTCTCATATCATTAGTAACTTCACCTAGATTATCTAGAAAGACATGAAAGTGAAAGTTATTACGTAACAATTTGCCATTTGTGTAACAGTACCTATTTTTTATTTTAAATGTTACGTTCGTTTTTATATACTTATTACGTTTTTGTTATTTGATGGCAATAGGGATGTATCTAAAAAAATTATGGTGATGTTTTAAAACCTTCAATTACTTGTTTAAATTTAAAAAGCTATAATAAATATATTGAAATTGAAAAAGGCTGAAATAGTAACTATTATCACGTAGCAGCAAACGCTAACATGACCCTATACTCCATAGCCGATGAACAAGCTGACAGCTATCAGTTGGTATCATACTTTTAAATACAATTTTACTTTTTAGTATTGTCAGTTAATCGGCTTTTGACGTAATCAAATGCGATAAAGTAAGTATTCTTTGCTTAAATAAGGGTCTAGCTATAAATTAAAAGCAGTTACGAAAATTTTA
Organism: Callimorpha dominula; assembly: GCA_949752705.1. Taxonomy (NCBI): domain Eukaryota; kingdom Metazoa; phylum Arthropoda; class Insecta; order Lepidoptera; family Erebidae; genus Callimorpha; species Callimorpha dominula. Next base: position 20,944,088 of record OX457005.1, read on the forward strand.
CAACACCCTGCACTGAACATGACCTCTTTGGTTGCGGCTCGGCGTTAGTAGATTCTACTGCACCGTCAGTAATTGCGGGTTCGATTATCGCTTAGTGCAAATATGTTTATTATGATTATTCTGGGAGTATGTATGTATGTATATAACGTTATAGCTGTTAATAACTAGGATGGACATAGATGACCAAAATAGATATTTTTGAAATAATCAATTTATTTCCAAAAAAAAACGTGAAAAATAGTGTGAACGACTACAAAAAGCTACAGGTGTATATGTATTAAATCTAAGTTTGTTAATCCGTTGTCTTGTACTACACAAGCTGTGCTTAGTTTGAGTCTAGATATTCAAATCAGTTCTTTCTGAACTAAGAGAAGATTATTTATTTATTTAAAACTTTATGCACATAGAGTACAGAGGCGGACTTAATGCCATAGGCATTCTCTGCCAGTCAACCTTCGGGTGATGTAGAGAAAATAGGAAGTAGGTGCATTAAAAATATTACAGTTTATTAGGTAAATTTGTGAACTAAATATCAGACAAAAATACATAAACAAAGTATATAGGATAAAATACATATCATAAACATACATACAAATATGTACACAAACAACATATACATACATACATACATACATACATACATACATACATACATACATACATACAAATAAAAAACATAGTAACGATTTAGATGATAAATTATCAGCAAGTTCATTCTGCTAGTTGTTCAAAAAGGTACTCCTTTACTTTCACTTTGAATGAATAACGATTGGTGGCCATCCTGATTTCGAGGGGAAGCGCATTCCAAAGAAGAACAGACTGAACGAAAAAAGAAGAGCCTACAAACTCTGTGGTATGAGAGGGACAAAGAAGAAGAAGATTATTTAAGGAACGAAGGTTTCTATCATGATTACTACTTAAATATTGGAAATATGATGTTAAATACGGTGGAGAAGATGGGGAATTAAGAATGGTAAACAGGGCAGTGAGGGCTCGCAACATACGGCGCTGACGAATAGGCAACCACTTAAGCTGAGAACGGAAAGAGGACACATGGTCGTATTTACGAAGATTAAATATAAATCGAATGCAGTTATTAAGAAGACGGTCTAATTTATCGAGAAGGTCTGCATTCAGGTCATAGTAGCACAGATCACCATAGTCAATTATTGGGAATATGAGAGTTTGCATGAGCATTGTCTTGGTTTTCGCAGGAAGAAAATTTTTTAAGCGATATAATGCACGGAGGGTACCAGTAACCCTCTGGCACAGATTTGTAACCTGATCGCGCCAGTTCAATGTGGAATCAAGATGTAGGCCCAGGTCTTTCACCGATTGACAAATAGGTATAGTAGTACCGTTAAAAGTAACAGCTGGGAGCGTCTCAGTGTCTACTCTACTCATCAATCGGTGGCTACCGATTATAATGGCTTGACATTTTGAAGTATTTACTGACAAGCCAAACCTTTGAGACCATACTTCAATAGATTTGAGGTCTCTGTTGACCATGTCGATGGCCGATGATATATTCTCAACCCTAGCTTGAGAGTACATCTGCAGGTCGTCGGCATACAGATGATACGCACACTGAAGTTCCTGGGTTAGGAGATTAATAAACAGAGAAAATAGCAAAGGAGAAAGTATACCGCCTTGAGGAACACCAGAGTCAAGATCATTCCAGCTTGATGATAACTCGTCGACACGAACAGACTGCTGGCGTCCCTGAAGATAAGATGAGAACCATTCCAGTGCATCAGGTGAGATCATAAGATAGGAAAGGATAGATAAGAGAATATCATGATTGACGGTATTGAAAGCATTTGAGAAGTCAACCAGTACTAAGACAGTCAGTTTTGCGTCTTCCATTGCTGTTCTAATATCGCCAGTCACTTTAAGGAGAGCGGAGGTAGTACTGTAACCAGGCCTAAAACCGGATTGTAGAGGGCTTAACAGCTTATTTTTGTAAATAAAACTGGATAACTGTTTAAGCACGCAGGATTCTAGCACTTTAGAGAGGAAGGGAAGAATGGATATGGGTCTAAAATGATTGGGAAGTGTGGGATTTGCAATTTTGGGTAGAGGAATGACATAGGCTTTGCGCCAAAGTGATGGGAAGATTCCGGAATCTAAAGAATAATTGATAATATGAGAGATAACAGGCAAGAGTGGATCAAGGATTGTTGTGACCATGCGCCTGCTAATTTGATCACAGCCAACGGCATCAGATTTAATGGAAAGAATGTTTTTTTTTGATCTCATCCGATGCAACTGGAAAAAAGTGGAAAGGATTAATATTAGGGCAGTCTAAGCCTGCCAAGTAATCAACAGTGCGAAATTTGGTTTGGTGATCCAGGTAAGCAGAGGTTGAAAAATGACGGTTTATGTCATCCAAACCAACTATCTTCTGTAGATTCGTGGGTCGCCGTTTACCAATACCCAGAGTTCCAAGAAACTTCCAGGTGTTGGCCGGGGAAGAACAGGTGATGTTGTCGAGAATGTATCGGCGTTTGGCGTTACGTATCATCTGATTACACCGATTCCTTGCAGCTTTGTACAGGTTCCGCTTTTCCTCTGTACGATCTTTTTTGAGTTTACAAAAGGCCCTATTTCTTCGCCGCATAGCCTTGAGAACAGCCTCCGTCATCCAGGGTGCAGGTGGTCTCTTAAGTCTAATCTTCCTAATAGGAGCATGGCAATCATAAAGAGCAATAAGTGCATTGTTAAAATGATTTACTTTATCGTCTACACTTGACGCCTTCGTTACGATGTCCCAGTTTAGTTCCGAAGCATCCCTATGAAGCCTATCTACATCCATACGACCAAAACAACGCATGTGCAATACTCTGGGAGGGGGTTTGGGTGGTTTTAGGACGTACGAGAGGAATATAAGGTCGTGATTGGAAAATCCAGGCGCAGTAATTTGACCATGGTTACGGACGAGTGTTGGGACTGAAGTAATTATTAAATCTAGCCAAGTGTCTGCTCCCTGGCTATTGAAATGGGTTGGTTGAAGGGGCAAGATCTGCAAGCTGGCAGATTCGACAATTTGAAGGAGTTTGCGGGAACGTGAGGAGTGATGGACAAGGTCTGTATTGAAATCGCCCATGATGACGTGATGTGCATATTCTGACCCTAAAGATTCCAGTACTGTTTCCAGGCTGGAGAAGTAGTCGATAGTAGGAGGACAATAAACAACACCTAGTAACAATTTGGCTCCTCTGACAAAAACTTCGAGGAAAAGGAATTCTGCGTCAACGGAATAAGAAGCGGCAGAAGCAGCTAAAATTTTATAGGGGAGGGAACAGTGAATATAAATAGCTACACCGCCACCTCTTTTCGCGTTTCCGTCATTCCGAACAAGGACATAACCTGGAAGAGGATATGATGTAGAAGCAAGATTAGGTTTGAGCCAACTCTCAGAGATCAGGATGGCGTGCACGTTGGTGTCAACGAAAGCTTCTGTCAAATCACTAAAGTGGCTAGGCACGCTCTGTGCATTTATGTGACAAACATTAAGCGAGTGTTTCGATTGGTGGTTAAATGTCGCACGTAAGCGGTCACCTAGTGTTTCCGGTAACGAGGCATAACTTTCGTCACCAGAGGATATTGCAGACTCGTAGGCAGAATTATTGGAATCATAATCGTCATCTATCATAATCACTTCAACAAATAGACAATAAGACTATAATATAAATATTACAAAAATAAATCTATATATATTATATTATTATATTGTTACTAGCGGACCCGACAGACGTCCTGAGGGAACGTAAAATTATTATTCCTGAAAGCGCCATCTACCGGGTCCAATTGTAAATCTAAACCATTCTCGAATCCACCTGAAGACACGCAAAAATTTCATTAAAATCGGTCCAGCCGTCGGTTTTAATTCTCCATAGTCAGAGCAACGGTTATAGATCTACCGGGTCATTATCGCTCGATAATGAGCGATAATGACTCGGTAGATCTATAATCATGACTTGACTTTCTTAGGCTTCTGCTCAACATGATTATGTCCCACGAAGACTATTATACCTACCTAATAGTCCCACATTACAGGGTGTCTATAGGTGTAGTCTATTACTAAATAGGAAAAAAAATAATATCACTTGCCTGAAAACTGAACCTAGGAACCCCACGATCGCACGCAATATTATCAACAACCAATGCCACGTGATCAACAAGTGGTCTAGGTTATATTTGTAGATATTATTATATTCTATATTGTTGAGAATTGTTTATATTTAAAAGTCGATAAATTTCATTGACGTAAATGTTTTATTCTACTATCTAGGAACTTTAACACACTTTATTTTGACACGCGAATGTATTCGATCAATTAGCATGACCTCAGTTAATCCGCACATACCTATTATCAATACAAATAAATAAAATTGAAGTGATGTTTGTAATGTCAAACCAATAGGTTTTTTGCACGATACCTATGCCTAAAAATCAGTTTTTAAAATTTTTCTTTTCTGTTTGTTCTGGTTAATCTGAGGAACGGGTAGACAGATTTCCACGGGACTTTCAATGGCAGATAGCCGGTGTCATAAGGAGTAACTTAGGCTACTATTATTTTAGAATAAGGTATAGGGTTCCGCTCAAAATATGCATATAAATATGTACACGCTAGCGAAGCCGCGCGGGAACTGCTAGTTACATAATAATATATAGTAGGTACTGATTTCAAGCAGAACTAATTATCTGTGCACATACATATACTCACACCAGTATCCCCGGGATAGGCAGAGGCGTATATAACACTCACATTTTACAGGGTGCAATTCTATTGCCGACAAATCTATTTACTAGACGTTCCCTGTAGGTTATGGTCACTGCTCCACTTCTAAGGGTCGTTGCGTAATGTTACCTAACCTATACTATTCCTCATGAATCTGGCTATCATATACAAGAAAGATTTTTTTAAATCCGACTGGTAGTTCCATAGATAAACGCGTTTAAACAAACACACAAACTCTCCAGAAAAAAACTCTTCAGATTTATTATATTAATTAGTATAGATAACTAGATTATGTTGTAATGTACTAAACAACAACTTCCTCATATTCATATTATGTGGGTTCGTAACATACACAAGGAAATGGCTCCAGGTCATTAACTTCAAATTCAATCATTAATATGTACAATCATTGCAATTTCTAATAATATTTTTTTTAGGGTATAGAGGGCAAACGAGAAGACGGGTCACCTGATTGCAAGTGACTACTGCCGCCAAAGGGCATCTGCAACTCAAGAGTCACAAGTGCGTTGCCGGCCTTTAAGGTGGGAGTAGGGGAAAGGGGGGAGGGAAGGGTTAGGGCCTCCGGTAACCTCACTCACTCGCCGAAAAGCAATGCAACATTGTTTCACTGCCGGTTTTCTGTGAAGCCGAGGTATCACTCCGGTCGAGCCGGCCCGTACGTGCCGAAGCATGGCTCTCACGACGACGATAAAATCTACATTACAGGTCTCCCTCGGGACTCGAGACCCGTCTTGGGTGAGACGGGTCAATACCTGTCGGGGGTTGCGGATGAATTCAATGGCCATTCGCGCTCCCCCGATCATGGGCAAGCAGCGGAACACCGAGGTGGCGCCCCCAAGGGCAAAGGCCATTTTTCTGTACCTAATATGTATAAAAAATTAAATGATGATCATTTCAGAAGTTAAGGATGTGAAAGCGTAATAAATAAACAAACTCGCATTAGCATTAAAATTGTAATATGGATAGTTACGAGTATGATGAATTACAAATTATAAACATATTGATATAATACCTGCGGTGTAACTCATTATGTAGACAGTATTCAGATAAACTAAATTACGTCAAGATTCTGCCAGATTTGTCTCAAAACCGGTATGTTACGTTCATATATGAATGTACTGGCTTGTTGGTCTAGTGGTTAGTGATCCTGACTACTGAGCCAAAGGTCGGGCTTCGATTCTCACCTAAGACAAATAATTGTGTGATAAGCATGATCATTTGTTCTGTGTCTGGGTGTAATTTAACTATAATATGTATGTATGTAGTATATTGTACACTAGCTGTGTTCGCGACGTCGTCCGCGTGTATTTCGGAAAACAGTAATATGTCGCATATAATAGGCGTTGCACTTCTTTCTGAAAGGGGGCAATCCTCCAGGTACGATTTTTGTACTGTATTTGCGTTGAAAAAACCTGGAGCGTAAAAAAATCGTTTTGAAAACCTCACGGTGTGCTTTACAGCGCCTGTAATGAGTGAACCGTCGGTACTGCGACGGTTTGCCTCCAATAGTCCAACCAGAGCCAGTCCGAGGGTGGCAAGCGTGATGGGCGATGTCCATACACACCATTCACGGGAGACTCTATTGCGGTTAAAGAGTATAACATCCGTCTCATCCACCCTCGGCCATTCTTAGAGTCTGCACGTGAGCGCGAGTGCAAAGGTTCCGCCTGGAAGATCCTTACGAATCCACTCCGCAACCTCCTTGCGCGAGGTGTGCTCATCGCAGAAGCTCGGGATAAGATAACTGTGTCGACCAAACGCCTCTATTGGTCATACCAATTGGTAAACTCTTGCTGTAGTCAGTCAGTGCCGCTTCCGAGAAACGATGGCCCCCCTCGGACGGATTACTCCCAGCCAATTCTAAGGTCCACCCCGCAATAAATATATTTTTGGCTAAAATAACCTACAGGTACAATTGTAAAATGAATTGTGTAAAATCAATTGTCTGGAAATGTAAAATAACTTCAACGGCTATCTGTCAATATTTCAGCTTAGATGTAATTTTGTTGAAGATTGTGTCGTGTGAGTGTCTTGCTTGTTGAAATAGCCAATAATCGTACGTACCATAGAAAAAAAATTCATACTATTTCCACAATCACCACAGAAATGCCGCCGCGTTCTGTATTCCCCTTCTTTTTTTTTGTTATATGTAACTTTATTCCAACTATTGGAAACATTTTGAAAGAATAATTAGCTAAATCTGTACTGTCATTCTCAAGTGACGCGTTTATCAACGACCAGCATTTCATTTTCATTTATATTAGATAGCGTGATATGCCTATAGCTTTTCTCGATAAATGGGCTCTCGAACACTAAAAAATTAGAACCAGTGGTTCCTGAGATTAGCTCGTTCAACCAAACTAACAAACAAAGTCTTCAGCTTTTTAATATTAGTATAGATTAGAGCAGAGCCCAATTACAATTTATAGTTTAAATTCTTTTGCATAATATTTTCGTACGTAAATTTCAAAACACCACTGAAAAACTTCACGAGAGGCTTACAACCGTGACTTATTTCTCGTGCTTCTTAATAATTCAAAACCGTAACAAAATTTCAACATAATTGCTTCGCGTAGCCTGAATTATTTTAATTTAATATGCACATTAACTTAACTCTTAAAAATAATTATGATTCTAACTCAAAATCGTTACATCTTACATGACGATGATCAGCAAGAAAAATACACGCCTATACAGTATCTGAGCAAGAAAAATACACGCCTATACAGTATCTGCATTTGCACTTTGAATACGCGAGTATTTTTGGAAAAAATATCTTTATGTATAAATAATTCGTGTCACGTTGTTTGTCCGCAATGAACTACTAAACTAATGAACCGATTTTAATGACATTTATGACACTGTGCAGTTTGGTCCAACTTGAGAGATATGATAGTTTTTATCTCAATTCATAGTCACAATAATTGTTTATTGCAAATAACTTAGCGATAGCAACGCGTAGCGACGGGTAGCTAGTATTATATAAATAACAACAAAAAGATAATTCAAAAGATTAACGAGAAAAACAACAAGTCTGAGTAGTCACAAGGTAACACAATCCAATTTAATTTATTTTTATTTATAGTGGAATTTTAGGTGGTTGTAAATAAACATTAATTAGTGTTTCAGCAACAAAGTAGTTATGTATATTTCTGTAACATAATTCAAAACTAATTTTAAGGTTATCAGCACTCTCCAATCCTTGTTTGTATAAGGTAAATGTAGGATTTAACCCACTTGGAGTTGCACAATGTATTCACCTTGACACCGAATTGAGGCCGTACTGGTGGTAATTGCGATTAACAACATATTTAGGGGTAATTTTTGTTTTGCAAATTTTAATTGCAGTGTTAAGTTGCATCCAATAATGAGGGGACGCTTCTTTAAAATTGCTTGTAAATAACAAAAGTTTTCCCCTTTCAAAAAGTTGTTCTCCTTTGAAAGGAGGTGGAGTAGATTCTTCGAATTTAGCACCGCCCAACAGAAGAGCTATATCTATGCTATAAAAGATTTCGGTTCGATAGTCTATGGGTTAGCTAAGACCGAACAGCAAAATGCGCCAGCACTTATCCTAAAACCAACTTCGATTAAATGCGATCAGGAAGAGTCAAACTAGTATGATTATGATTACTTAAGGACTTACATGGAACAGTAATAAGCATCATCATCCCGCGCCTTTTCCCAACTAAGTTGGGGTCGGCTTTCAGTTTAACTACGATAGGGCCGAACTTCGATATTTAACGTGAAGCGACTGTCATCAGACCTCCACAAAGCAAGTGCTAGGTGATATCGAAGTTCTGTAATAGAACTGAACAGTTGTATGCATATAAACGGTTATTAAAATTGATCTGAAAATCGTAAACAAGTAGTACATTGTAGTCCACTAGGCAGCGGGAGATAGTCTGAGTTGACGTTAAAGCTGTCTTCTTTAAGCGCTGCTGTAAGTATTTATACGGTGCGAATTCTGATGTAGGGCGAACACGGACAGGCGCGGTTTTTTTTTGCTGGTGTGTAACCAGAGCTTCGCCAGAATTGGCACGGCGAAGCGCATAAATGACATCTGTTGGAAGTATTTGTAGGCACTGGTAACCTCTTACCATTCAACGTAATTGTAAGGAGTCTTAGCTTTCACTGCCGACTCCCCTTGCTATTTACCATCAATACAAATAAATAAAATTAAATTGTGTCTGTTTGTAATGTCAAAATAATAGATTGTTTTAAGCTCGTACGCTAAATTTGCACGATACCGTAAAAATCAGTTTCTAAATTTTTTGTCGATCTGTCTTTTTGTTCCGGCTAATCTCCGAAACGGGTTTACCTATTTCCACTGGACTTTCACTGGCAGATTGCTGGTGTTATACGGAGTAACTTAAGCTACTGTTATTTTGGAAAAAGAATTAGGGTTCTGCTAATTCGCACAGGAACTGCTAGTGACCTATAAATCTGTAAACCTGACTGTGAAGAAAATAAAAAAAAAATGCACATTTATATTACTTTGTTATCAACCACGTCCTTTCTTAACCCCTTAAAGACAATAAATCATATTTATTAGTAAAACTAGTTAAGTTTACTTTATTCTCTAAAAAAAAATTATTAAGTTAAGTTATTTTTCTGAGATGTATTCTTTGTCCTTTTCTGTACCCCTGTATAATATAAATGTATGAATGCATACCAATGTATTCTGTGACAACACTTCATAATGAACGGTTGAGTAGTTAAGGCGTGAAAACATAACAAACACACTCACAATCGCATTTGTAATATTATTTAAAATAAAAAAAATATATGTATTAACAATTTAACTTATCCACGCTTTAATAATTCCACCGGGGATGAAGTCATAGTATGTTTCGATGTATGTTAATATAATGTAATCATTTACTAAAGGTTTTAATCAATCAGTGTCACAATTAATACATTCCTGGGAGGCAATAAAAACTGCCCGATTCGGTGAAATATTGGTGAAAAGATAAATGATTGCATGTAGTATTCAGATTGTTTAAGGTTTTTCTGTTGGTAAATAATAATTTAATTTTGAAACCATCATCGTAATGTTTCTTTAGTCATCGTTCATGGAGACTGGAGTTTTCGATGCTTTTGATACATATTATTTACTAGCTGTGCCCGCGACTTCGTCCGCGTGGAATATATAGTGTATTTGAGTAGAATTTTTAATTATTTAGGCTAATTGACAATACTTCCATACAACTTTTCATCCCCACCTTTTAAACCCCTTACACCCCTTTTTCGCATTAAAAAGTATAGCCTATGTCCTTTTTCAGGCTCTAGACTATCTGTGCACCAAATTTCATTTAAATCGGTTCAGTTTTTTGGCGTGAAAAGGCTACAGACAGACAGATAGACGGACAGACAGACAGACAGACAGAGTTACTTTCACATTTATAATATTAGTAAGGATAACACATTATTGCTATTTCCATATAATGTATCTACAGTGGACATACACAGATTTTACATGCGTGCGAGAAAAGAAGAATATTATTGTTACGTGTTAAGATCATTTTCTTTTTTGTAAAAGTCAGTAATTTCTCGTCTTTTGAAATGTTTGAAAATATGATCTCCATTTTTTTCATTGACATAAGAAGCTTTCAAGAAAATATACCTCAATTTCAGTCATCGTCTTGAGGAATCGAAATAACGCGAACACACTGGCACAATCATTTTAACTAATATAAACCATTATTGGAATGGCAAATCTTTCTGCCGGGGATATTCTAAACAGATGATGAGAGATAATTACTAAGTATTTATTTGAATTGTATTAAATTCGAATAAAATACCTACATGTAAATAAAAACAAATACATTATTTTACACATTTTCCGCTAAAATAAAAATTTCCGCAGAGGAGACGTATTTGTTCTTTTAATTTTTCATTGAGAAATCCTGTCTAAATCTAGTCTCAGAAGCAGAATACTTAAGTTGAGAACACTTCTTTTCAAGAAGTAGTCTCAAGTTGGTAACAAAACATACTTCTTGTTTTATTAATAGTCATAGAAAGTAATAGAAGCACAATCTTACAATACCAACAAGGTTGGCTGTTCTTGGCTCTTTATAAATTTACTACTTACAATGTGCTTCGATTGCATGGCAAACTTGTACTGTGTACAAAGCAAATATAACATTGATTCTCAACCTTTTTACAGGGGATATTTTCTTAAAAACACGATTTTTCGATTTTTTCAACTGTGCTAAAAAAACATTTTATTTTTTAATACCCTATTAGTTATTACAGTTCTAATTAAATTCTTGCAAACTTGACAATTCTTATATGTATTAAAAATGGATGAAAATGTTCAGGACATAACTTTTTTATCTTCAATTTTACATCAAATCCATTCATACCAACATTGTGTTTTTATATTTAGCACTAGCTGACCCGCGCTACTTCGTTGTAAATTTTCCCCGTTTTTGCAACATTTTTCATTGATACTCCTCTCCTATTGGTTGTAGCGTGATGTTATATATAATGGTAAATGGGCTATCCAACACTAAAAGAATTTTTCAAATCGAAACAGTTCCTGAGATTAGCGCGTTCAACCAAAGAAACTCTTCAGCTTTAAAATATTAGTATAGATTAAAAAATTACGATGGATTTCTCTTCCCCCAAACACGTTAATGTTACTACTTATTAACTATTTTGTGTTAATACTGTATCAACTGTACTTTGCCGATTGAAAGTTATTCCTACACAATTAGAATCAACCGGGGGTCAAAGTTGCGACACGACCCCAGCTTTGAGAAAGCTCTTTCACTGACTAGTACTCTGAATGTTAATAATGCACGAGTTCATGTTTAAACAAGAAAATCGTACCTATGTCTTCCACATCTACATATGATGAAACTTATGCAACTGTGGTTTTTTGCAGTTTAGCAAATCTAGCGTTTGTATGGATCTCTTATGTTCCGTTTGGGATTCAAATGCTAATTTACATAATAAATAACATCATTTTGTACCTTGAAGGATCTACAATGGTTCGTTAACGAAGAAAGTAAAATGAACAATGGTAGTCATTGTTCAGCGCTTCTCAGAGGCCTTACTTGTATTGTTAACAATACGTCAGTGTAGTGAAAATCTGTCGTAATGACGGACGTTTTGTCTTGTCTATTGTTAACCATAGAGGAATGATAACTGCCGCACACTTTTTATTTCAAATAATGTCTATATACAGGGTGTATATGACAATGGAACACTTACTTAAATCACTAAAAAAGCATGACTCTAGCAAGCAGTTATAAATGAATTTTTTTAAAAAAACTATCCGTTTAAAAGTTGCGATTGTTTGAATTTCCTGGTATTATCACCTTCGTTTCTCATAAAAGCAGGTGGAATGTGTAAACTTAAAGACTTTAAATTGTACATTTCTTTTTATTTCTAATTTATTCATTCCGTTACTAAGAAAATCCATAAAAACTAACTTCGAAAACTTTTTAAGTCAGTTTTTACTAGTAACTCACCTCGGCTTCGCACGGCTACAAATTATACACCTAAACCTTCCTCATGAATGTCTCTGTCTTTTAGTGAAAACCGCATGAAAAACCATTTGTTAGTTTTTCAGTTTATCGCGAACAAGACAGACGCGGTAGGGGACTTTTTTTGGATTTTCTCAATAACTGAGTAAATAGTTCCAAAATAAAAAAAATATGTATGATTTAAAGCCTTTAAATTTACACATTCTACCGTACCCTTTCAGTGGTTTAAGGGTTCCAGTTTCAGATACCTGTAGATGATGTGAAGTCCAGGGGCGATATGCCACGGTCACTTCTTTGAATAATGTAGATCCAAATAGGATTGGTTGTAGCTAATATTTTTGGGCATTAGCTACTATAAAAAAATAATGTAAACACTTTTACGTTAATGAATAGTGTTGAATTTATTTTTATATTTTAGTTTTTATTTATTTATAATGAATTAATATACAACACGCCAAGAAATATTCAAAACTTCTATTTTGTTCGCATTACAATATAATCTAATCAATAAAATAGTAAGTAATAAAATGATAAGCGTTTAAAACCTTGTGTAAATTGAAGCAAATGAATCGCACACGTTGGCCTCTAATGTTTGGAAGCCTTGAAGCTATAGTATCATCAGTTCCTGTCTATGACAATAATATATTATTATCAGTTGTAGTAGCGACCACAAATACAAACAAGTTACCAAATTAATAAACACAACTGCCCTGCCATAGAAACGAATTACGCGCCATACAGTCACCATATTAAATGAATTTAGACCAATTGATTTAGATGTACATGGATGGATTGATGGAGGGGTAGGCAGAGGCGTACTAAACAGCCACATTTTGCCAACTATAGAATTACGATGATTACCAACATCTAAAGATGTTTATACGGATGAATTATGGATTGTAAGCAATAACTCGAACAAGTCGTGGTCGCAGTCCTGTAACTCAAACTGGCTAGGGATTGTCCATTAATGGCGTGAAGCTCGAAAGGGGGGGAGGAGGTTCAGAAAAAACCACGAAATATCACAAGGGGGGAGGGGTGTATCACGGTATTTACTTTTTCGGAGAACGCGATATTATATCTGTATTTAAAGATAATATTTTGAAAATTTTAAATATATTTTGAACTAAAAAAATACACGTGATTTTGGCTTTTAGTCTAAAACCTCACCATGAGGACGGGGGTTGGGGGGCGGGGGTTTAAAAGTTACTAAAAAAACATCACGAGATTAATAGACGACCCCCTCTAACCGTTTAAAATGTAAAGGTGCTTAATACATTCCTGTTGACTAAACTAAGAAAAAAATCGGTTGTCTGTAAAGTCGGTTTACTGACGATAGTTGAACGTGACAACGTCATAAGAAAATACTGATGGAATGGTTGCATTTTTCAAAAGAAAATTAAATGGAACGCCTCAGAGCGAGGTAACGCCGCATGAGTCATGTTTTTTCGTGCGTGCAGCCGGCTTCATCGAATTATAAGACGTTGTCACGTCAAAAAAATTATATAAACAAAATCAAATCTATTATAATTTATTTTTAGTGTTACGATAAGGTTGAATATAGAGATGTAACTTTGAACGGTGGCCTTGGTATTATGCAAAATTTGACAACTGACACTGACCTATCGGCTTGGCCTTGTTAACTGGTACAGATGTATAATATGATTTGAATGCTGCAATTATTTTTTTCTGGCCTTAAAAAGTACAAGGTTCTTAATTCAACCTTTTTCAGCGTATGTTAACGTTATGCCGTTTTAAACTATTTTGTAATTGAACAGGTTAAAACTCAAAAATGGTCTTATATTAAATATAAACCTCATTGATGCTGGAAAGCTGCTATGGCATTTCGTCTGCCACTGCAATAGGGTTGTTCCAAATTGTTAAAGTAAATTGTTTAACAGTTCTCATGAAAGTAGGTATTACATAAGACTGAAAACATATTAGTTTCGTTTTTGTTCTCAAGTTCTTAATATAATTGTTAATCCAAATAATAAAAGTAAATGATTTTTCAATAGTTAGGTATGACGTCATAACTCATTATTTCTTACAATTTTTTTCAGAACATACCGTTTTGAGTTTTTCTCTTTATACTCAGTTTTTTTTTTTAATACTTATGATTTTGTTTTATTCACCATTGAGCATTAATGAATATGTATATGATATGTATAATGTGAATGAATGTAATGATATGTATAATGAATATGAAAATGTCCCTGTTCGCAGTGAGGATGGTGACCACCACTCTTGGATTCTGCTTGTGCTTTCCATCAGGCGGGGCAGAGTCATTTTGGCAGCTCAAATATAAAAAAAAAAAAAGAACTACTTTCTTTAAGCAGAGCATTCAAACTAACTTTTCAGTGTTTGAATTTCTTTATTTTCCTTGGAAGTAGCCTAAATTCGTTTTTAAACACCGTCGTTGTCGTTTTATTTCTGTGTTAGTGTTAACTCGCTTTTAAAGAAATTAAATGAAGTGTGTGTATTTACATATAGGGCCAGGTTTGCAACGCAAGGTACAAGCAGCTAGAATCAGGCAATAAAAACTCACGAGCACTCATTTGCAATAAACATTTATTATAAAAACTATGTTTACTAAATTTCATCTGAAAGTTGTCTCTACGATGGCCTTTTTGAGCGCAGGCATTATCTGACCTCATAGAACAATATTTTCTATACAAATAAATATAAGAAGTGCCAGGTTTAGATTGTAAGGAGCATGGCTCACGAATTCCACTCCAATAGGTGGGAATGTTCTACTTTCCATCTTGTGGAGTGAGCTTGATATTAAGTGTGGTTCTCCACGTGCTGCTGAACAATTTCTAGACAAATTCCAAACAATTGACTGGCCTGTTGGTCTAGTGGTTAGTAGTGACCCTGACTTCTAAGCCAGAGGTCGTGGGTACGATTCCCACCCAGGACAAATAATTGTGTGATGAGCACGATAATTTTTTCTGTGTCTGGGTGTAATTTATCTATAATATGTATGTACTTAGAAATATATAAGTATGTTTATCAGCAGTCTGGTTACCATAGTACAGCCTCTGCCTAGTTTGGGATCAGACGGCCGTGTGTGAGATGTGTGGAGTTATTATAAAAAAAAAAAATGCCAAGATACTGCAGTAATAGTTCTTTCATCTTCTACACAATTGTTGCCAAGTGAGCCATCAATCAAATAATCAATCGTCTATTTTCCTTGACTTATACATTTTATTTTTCAATTTCCAAATACTCGAACGAAAACGTGCATATTATCGTTTATTTTTTGTCTCATAAGTTCATAACATAACTAACAGCATGTACATACTACTTAGTACGTACTTTCCTATCACCCTATACATCATCAGCACCAATAGCGTGGTTAATCTTTAGCAGCGTTATAGATTGGTTAGTCTATAGTTTAAATGCCTGCAGTAAAGAAATAAAGGCTTTGTTGTATGTCCAGTTCCAATTACCTTTCAAAAAATTTAAAATTAAATTAATAAAAAATATTACCATTGCCTATACAGCCTTGAATGAAACAGGTATTACATAACAAGTCGATACTTAAAAATATAATATATGTTGGTTTTTAATTAGACCACTCAAGGCAAATAAAAGGTGACGTCAATACCTCGAGCTAAGTAACAACATTAAGAGGGTCAAGATAAGTTTATATGTCAGTGCATCTTCTGCCCTAAACAATATTAGTGCTTTGAGGAGAGTCGCCAGAACTTGTTGAAGGTCGGTGTCGCGGTTGTATAAGCACAGTTAAATACTTACCATCAAACAGGTCGTACAACTAGTTGCTTTAAAAAATCACGCCTTGTTTCCTTTGACATTATCCTAACAAATATAAATGCGAATGTGAGTTAATTTGTTTCTCACATTTTCACGTCTTAACAACTCGACCAGATCGAGATATCGTTCTTCTATTGCCATGGTAGTAATACTAATGTGTGTGTATTCTTTCCCAGGCGCACAGCAATGTCGTGCGTTACGACGGTCTTGTCCGCGCGAGTTCTCAACATGTGCGGTGTTGTGCAAGAGTCCCACAGAACAGCCGCCGGGCCCTCCACACCATACACATCCACCTAAAGATCCTACGAATACAGGTAACTACATACTTTCAAATCAAAAGACGCTTTACTCCAAACCATACACACCGAAACGTTAAATGCCGAACCTCTCTCAAACCGATCTCAGGTTTTTTCGCAGGCGTGCTTTCACTGTGATAGCTCGGAGCAGGAGCTTAATAGCTAAATTAACATTTCATTTATTTTAGCAATTTTCTTACAAATAAATTTATTGTGGTAGTTTTACATTACATTTCTAAGAATACAATTTTACTTCATATACAATTTTTTTTCAAATCTTAGATTCGAATGCTTTTTTAGGTTGACAGCATTTTATGTGCATTTTTAGAACAGTTGCAAAATATGTAATAAAAACCATGAAATCATTACTAACGGAATAATGAGTATTTATGTTGATTTACCGAGTATAAACAAATTTGTATAAATCGACGCAAATTTAGTTTTTAATTGGAAATCGTAAATTAAAATCGAGAAATAAGTTTTTCAGTCAGCTAAATTATTATACTATTTACTTCAGATATTTCATATTTAACTACACATGCTTATTATACATTTCAAATTACAGTACATTTATTACAATTTAGTACTATGTACTGCACAATTTAATTGTAAGTGAACAAATTGTATGTTTCTTTTAATATAATTATTGTAATGTACTGTTAGTATACCTATTTCTATATAGCCTATGACTATCTTAACTGATCCAATTTGTTTGATTAGGCAGTCGAAAGGTAACGTACTGCGTTTGCGTTCAGGAGGCTGTTTATGCGACTTCGTATACGCTTTAACTAATTTTTATTGCATATAATTACCTGGAAGCTATCAGTATGAGCTACTGCAAACATGCAATTTAATCAATTAACCAATCTACACCACTTGGCCGGAACTCACTATCTACAATTATTGTTTTCACTCAACCATAATGTCTATTTTAATTAGCCTTTGAACTTTGTTTTATACATTATTAACTATAATATATAAAACAAACTTTGGACTAACAGATCAAAGCGTATTAACCACGGAGCAGATACAAAGAGGAGAGGGCCTAAGCAACTGTGCACTGTGATTATAACGAAGTCCTGACGTCATCACAGTGGGCGTGGCTTATAGTTAGTAAACTGTCAGCGTTCGTCTTGTACGTTTGTATGAAAAAATCGCAAATCAGTAAATTTTCGTGATATTAGGAAGTAAAAGATGAAGTGTTGTATTTTATAATGTAAAAACTATTCGGATAGACGCTCTGATGCCATGTATGGCATCACAATTCATTTGTAACTATTTTTTTATTTAATTTATTAAAATAGTTCTAGAAAGACCTCGGGAGTGTTTTTTGAAATATAATTAAATCTATTCGTCACTAGATGGCAAAACTTTCTGTAATGGGAACTAAAAAAACAAAGGTACGTAGAGCTAAGTATTAGTAAAATAAATCATACGAAGTTACTGAAATGTGTTCTACATCCAGTCCTAAAGAAGTTTTAGCCGTCAAAGTATAATTTTTATATTTTTTGTAATCATTTTTTGAATAGACTGTCATCTATCTTCAACTAGAAGAATAAACAGAACAAAAAGACAGGGCCGTAATTAGAACCCAATTTTAAATATTTTACCTAGCAACCCACGACAATACGAGTATTTATCTTGAATTGAAAGTCCTTTAAATATTAAAATGAAATAAATTGTACTTAGGCTGATGATTTGAAAGGTATATTAAGCTCATTAATTGAGATCTACAAAATAAACTGCAGCTGCGGTACAGATACGAATAAAGAAAGATAAGATAAGAATAAATAAGTAAACAAATTTGAATCGTGATTCGTGATTTACCACAAACTTTTTTATTCTCACACTAGCAATGCCCAATGCCCATGTGTTAAGCCAGGTCACAATCTATCTGTATACCAAATTTTATCCAAATCCGTCCAGCTGTGGTATAAGGCCAAGGCTAGGAGAAAGAAAGAACTCACAAACTTTCGCTTTGTATCAAGATGATTTAAAAATTAATCTTGAAAAACTACTACCTGGTAAGTAAATTCTGAGTACGGCCCCTTACATCCTATAACTAGTGTGAAATAGCTAAACTATTTAGCAACATCGACATAGTACGATGCGAGTAGTTTTACTATTATTATTAGTAGATGAGAGAAAATAACCAAAAGTACATAACGTTTCAAATAATATTAAATCCAAGTACGGATATAATAAAAATTACAATTCATATTATGAATTATGCCTTTATCTCATAAGTTATATTGACGGAGTTAATACGCTTTGATCTGTTACTCCTCATATGTGATGTGACAAACAAAAAGATTTTTTTACAAAATTGATGGTCTAAGTGTTTATTTCGTGGGTGCATCTTATTTTTTTCATCGTCCGTCATTCATATATGTTACAATGGCGTTTAAAAGGTTATAAGTTTCAAAACCAGTCCATTCTTTCAGGCACATCAGGAGGCAAGAAATCAGGCTCAGGCAGTGGTGTCCTCACTTGTCCCAAGTGCGGGGACCCTTGCACTCACGTGGAAACCTTCGTCAGTAGCACCAGATTCGTCAAGTGCGATAAATGTCACCATTTCTTCGTAGTCCTCAGTGAGGTGGACACGAAGAAGAGCATCAAAGACAACGCTGAAAATAAGTCTGGGTTTTACAGGTGAGTGCTAACTTTAATCGATTTTCCTTTTTTTTTAAAGAATACGGTGTCATCTTATTAAACGTCAACACGGTATAAATAAAAAATAAAGATAAATCTGGATAATAATAATGAACAAACATCATCGAGATTTGTTTAATTAACATCGACGGTCGACATTGGTGCCGATTTTATTGTACACTCGACTAAACTAAAACCTGACTTAATTTCTTCATATGAAATCAACCTAGTGTTTTTCGTAATAAGGTCTATTTGTTACTAGCATCTATTTCTCACCGCCGCTAAATTTCACTAAAACCTGTCAACGTATACTCAACTTTATTTCCACGCAGCGAGAGTCTCCATTTATTCAAACGCTGTATAATTGCCGTAAAAACTTTTTCAAAACGAACAAGGATGACGTGTTTTTAATCTACACCTACGGAGACGCTTACTAAAAACACAGAGCAAAAGAGATGGCATTCAACGGATAGCGGCTCTCGCAACGTGGTATTAAAGTTTATTTAAGCGTATCAGACTTCAGTCGACAAATAAATTGCTCATTTCGATAGCGACATATGTTACCCACTTATTTCAATTTGAAATAAGACCTTGTTTTGAAGTGTACAAGGTTTACATCTTAAATGAAGAAAATTTAGTGAATTTTAATTTAGCGAGTGAAGTAACAGAATTGGGACCATTATATATAATATAATATTAGTGACCGTGATCACCGTATTGCTATGAGTGCTATTGCTCTTTTAGGTCTGTGCGTTACTTTTTATTCGAATAAAAAAATAATATTTTAAATATAAATAGTTTTTGAGACTGATATTTAGTTAATTAAATATCTGCCACGGTTGAAAATAAAAACAAAAAACTAAAAAGTCGTCTTGAAACTGTATTAAACTTTCTCTCTTTTTTAAGCATGGAAAGAGGAGCTGCGATTTTATTAAATTGCTTTTACATTCGAACATAACTGTTATGCAAGTTTTTATAATAACTTTTCACACTCATTGTTTTGCTGAAGTCGTCACCGCAAAACACTTTTTCTTTTCATTAACTGTCTATAAAATAATACTCGGGCAATATTTTTACGATTAACGACTTTGAAGATGTTTTATTTAAATAAATGTATCGCTTAAAATATCATTTCGACTTAACATACTGTAGCGAGGTACGGCATCCCATAACCAGTGGCGTAACTATACCATCTGAGGCCCGTGGCTAATTCATCGGATAAGTGTGAGTCTAGTACTTGGACTTTACTTTCTAACTCATTTAAAAAAATATAGATTTATACTTCGTAATTAGTGCTCCTGTGTTCTCAGGGCCTTTGGTGCCCGAGGGCCCCCTCGAGCCGGGGCCCGTGGGGTTTTGCCCGCTTTGCTATTAAATTGTTACGCCACTACCCATAACATTAATTACTGTCGAGGCTTAATTACTACTTACTAGCCGTTCGCTAAAGTTTCGTACGAAGTACTTCTTCTTTTTGCATTTGATAGCCTAATTATCACATGCAAAAAGAATTTTTCAATAGCGACTCGGTCAACTTAAAAAATCTTTAAACTATATTATATTAGTATAGATGTAGATTTATGAATGAAAAGATGACGACCTGTAAGTGCTGTAAGGCACAGCGGTAGTGCGTTTGACTGAAACGTCAGTTAGATTTCTGCTCAGTGCAAATTTTTGTATGCATGTATGTATATTTTTATATAACTTGAGACAAATCACACACGGCCGTCTGATCCCAAATTAGGCAGAGCCTGTACTATGGTAACTTACATCCAGACACAGAACAAGTGATTGTGCTCGTCACAAAATTATTTGTTCTACATGGGAATCGAAACCACGACCTCTGGCTCAGCAGTCAGAATTACTAACCATTATACCAACAGGCATGTGTGTATATATCTATTTGCCTGGTATTTTTAAATACACATTACACATATCGCACTGCTATTACGAGACTGTAGCAACTCAAAATAGGGTAAATTTGAGATAATTCATTTTTCATACGTAAATATCAATTCCCTACGCGTCAGTAAATATAAAATAATAAAATAAATTGTAATAAGCCAAATTTTTCAACAAAACAACTAAAAATAATTCATATTTTTTTTTAATTTGTTAAGACAATAGAGTATTGAGTCAAAAATTGGAAATAACTTGATAACCTGCAATCTCTTAAATAATTCATTAATACAGAAATCCCTTAATTTTATCAATAATCTATATACAGTGTTCACTTTTTATAATCTTTAACAAGAAGCGAGTAATCAGTTTTCTGTCGTTTCTGAAAAAAGCTTCATTTTGAGTTGATACACTCTTGTAATAGCAGTGCGATATGTATTTTGAGTTGATACACTCTTGTAATAGCAGTGCGATATGTATTTTGAGTTGATACACTCTTGTAATAGCAGTGCGATATGTATTTACACGAAAAATAGTAAATAAGTATATCTATCCATGTTCTAGAACCCTTAGAACAAGCTATGCTTAGTGTGTGTCTAGAAAGTGCCGTTCCCAGGATGAAAGAGATAGCATGATACTATATAGAATATATAGAATACTATATAGAATAGTAAATAAGTATATCTATCCATGTTCTAGAACCCTTAGAACAAGCTATGCTTAGTGTGTGTCTAGAAAGTGCCGTTCCCAGGATGAAAGAGATAGCATGATACTATATAGAATATATAGAATACTATATAGAATAGTAAATAAGTATATCTATCCATGTTCTAGAACCCTTAGAACAAGCTATGCTTAGTGTGTGTCTAGAAAGTGCCGTTCCCAGGATGAAAGAGATAGCATGATACTATATAGAATATATAGAATACTATATAGAATAGTAAATAAGTATATCTATCCATGTTCTAGAACCCTTAGAACAAGCTATGCTTAGTGTGTGTCTAGAAAGTGCCGTTCCCAGGATGAAAGAGATAGCATGATACTATATAGAATATATAGAATACTATATAGAATAGTAAATAAGTATAACTATCCATGTTCTAGAACCCTTAGAACAAGCTATGCTTAGTGTGTGTCTAGAAAGTGCCGTTCCCAGGATGAAAGAGATAGCATGATACTATATAGAATATATAGAATACTATATAGAATAGTAAATAAGTATATCTATCCATGTTCTAGAACCCTTAGAACAAGCTATGCTTAGTGTGTGTCTAGAAAGTGCCGTTCCCAGGATGAAAGAGATAGCATGATACTATATAGAATATATAGAATACTATATAGAATAGTAAATAAGTATATCTATCCATGTTCTAGAACCCTTAGAACAAGCTATGCTTAGTGTGTGTCTAGAAAGTGCCGTTCCCAGGATGAAAGAGATAGCATGATACTATATAGAATATATAGAATACTATATAGAATAGTAAATAAGTATATCTATCCATGTTCTAGAACCCTTAGAACAAGCTATGCTTACTGTGTGTCTAGAAAGTGCCGTTCTCAGGATGAAAGAGATAGCATGATACTATATAGAAAGTGCCGTTCCCAGGATGAAAGAGATAGCATGATACTATATAGAAAGTGCCGTTCCCAGGATGAAAGAGATAGCATGATACTATATAGAATATATAGAATACTATATAGAATAGTAAATAAGTATATCTATCCATGTTCTAGAACCCTTAGAACAAGCTATGCTTACTGTGTGTCTAGAAAGTGCCGTTCCCAGGATGAAAGAGATAGCATGATACTATATAGAAAGTGCCGTTCCCAGGATGAAAGAGATAGCATGATACTATATAGAATATATAGAATACTATATAGAATAGTAAATAAGTATATCTATCCATGTTCTAGAACCCTTAGAACAAGCTATGCTTACTGTGTGTCTAGAAAGTGCCGTTCCCAGGATGAAAGAGATAGCATGATACTATATAGAAAGTGCCGTTCCCAGGATGAAAGAGATAGCATGATACTATATAGAATATATAGAATACTATATAGAATAGTAAATAAGTATATCTATCCATGTTCTAGAACCCTTAGAACAAGCTATGCTTACTGTGTGTCTAGAAAGTGCCGTTCCCAGGATGAAAGAGATAGCATGATACTATATAGAAAGTGCCGTTCCCAGGATGAAAGAGATAGCATGATACTATATAGAATATATAGAATACTATATAGAATAGTAAATAAGTATATCTATCCATGTTCTAGAACCCTTAGAACAAGCTATGCTTACTGTGTGTCTAGAAAGTGCCGTTCCCAGGATGAAAGAGATAGCATGATACTATATAGAAAGTGCCGTTCCCAGGATGAAAGAGATAGCATGATACTATATAGAAAGTGCCGTTCCCAGGATGAAAGAGATAGCATGATACTATATAGAAAGTGCCGTTCCCAGGATGAAAGAGATAGCATGATACTATATAGAATACTATACAGAATAGTAAATAAGTATATCTATCCATGTTCTAGAACCCTTAGAACAAGCTATGGTTACTGTGTGTCTAGAAAGTGCCGTTCCCAGGATGAAAGAGATAGCATGATACTATATAGAATATATAGAATACTATATAGAATAGTAAATAAGTATATCTATCCATGTTCTAGAACCCTTAGAACAAGCTATGCTTACTGTGTGTCTAGAAAGTGCCGTTCCCAGGATGAAAGAGATAGCATGATACTATATAGAAAGTGCCGTTCCCAGGATGAAAGAGATAGCATGATACTATATAGAAAGTGCCGTTCCCAGGATGAAAGAGATAGCATGATACTATATAGAAAGTGCCGTTCCCAGGATGAAAGAGATAGCATGATACTATATAGAATATATAGAATACTATATAGAATAGTAAATAAGTATATCTATCCATGTTCTAGAACCCTTAGAACAAGCTATGCTTACTGTGTGTCTAGAAAGTGCCGTTCCCAGGATGAAGGAGATAGCATGATACTATATAGAAAGTGCCGTTCCCAGGATGAAAGAGATAGCATGATACTATATAGAAAGTGCCGTTCCCAGGATGAAAGAGATAGCATGATACTATATAGAAAGTGCCGTTCCCAGGATGAAAGAGATAGCATGATACTATATAGAAAGTGCCGTTCCCAGGATGAAAGAGATAGCATGATACTATATAGAAAGTGCCGTTCCCAGAATGAAAGAGATAGCATGATACTATATAGAAAGTGCCGTTCCCAGGATGAAAGAGATAGCATGATACTATATAGAAAGTGCCGTTCCCAGGATGAAAGAGATAGCATGATACTATATAGAAAGTGCCGTTCCCAGGATGAAAGAGATAGCATGATACTATATAGAAAGTGCCGTTCCCAGGATGAAAGAGATAGCATGATACTATATAGAAAGTGCCGTTCCCAGGATGAAAGAGATAGCATGATACTATATAGAAAGTGCCGTTCCCAGGATGAAAGAGATAGCATGATACTATATAGAAAGTGCCGTTCCCAGGATGAAAGAGATAGCATGATACTATATAGAAAGTGCCGTTCCCAGGATGAAAGAGATAGCATGATACTATATAGAAAGTGCCGTTCCCAGGATGAAAGAGATAGCATGATACTATATAGAAAGTGCCGTTCCCAGGATGAAAGAGATAGCATGATACTATATAGAAAGTGCCGTTCCCAGGATGAAAGAGATAGCATGATACTATATAGAAAGTGCCGTTCCCAGGATGAAAGAGATAGCATGATACTATATAGAAAGTGCCGTTCCCAGGATGAAAGAGATAGCATGATACTATATAGAAAGTGCCGTTCCCAGGATGAAAGAGATAGCATGATACTATATAGAAAGTGCCGTTCCCAGGATGAAAGAGATAGCATGATACTATATAGAATCGTTGACCGTGTCTTCATTTCGTACTTCTCATTAAACAGCTGTCAGTGTCCAACGAAAAAGAAAAAGAAAATTGATTATCGAGTTTTTTGTTCGGTGTCGTTAAAGCGAGGTGACAGGTCCATTAACCATGTCCAAATTGACACAGTCGTGACTGATTCAGTGTTGGTGAAACAGTCGTGATTGTCGCCTAAGTAAGCGATTTTTTGAGCCAACCTCGTAGAATGCATAATTATGCGTGTCTAAATTTTGTGAATTATGACTACAAGGCGGAAAACATTAAGGACTACTTAAGACGAAGGAACTCATAATAGGTGTATGAGATTTCCTATTGTGTTGTTTGCGTCAAATCTTGGAAGCTGAATTACACCACGGTGTTGAAATGTGTGCTGGTTCAGTTTCGATGACAATGCATTTTTAGTCTTTTAGTACGTGATCTGCTGCTGATTTGGTCATAGCCAGACCAGTTAGTTATATTGGTAGATCTTTTAGCAAAGACAGATAATTTTATTAAGTACCTACTAGCAGTTTAGACGAACATTTTAAAAACTGATTTTAAGCATATAATTATGTATCGTGCAAATAACTGTATGAGTTTAAAAAAAACTATTATTTTGACATTACAAACAGCCTCTTCAATTTTATTTATTTGTGTTGATTTTGCGCGGAACCCTAATTTTTTTTCGAAAACAAAAGTAACCTATGTTACTCAACACCAGCTGTGAAAGTCCCGTGGAAATCGGTCTACCTGTTCCGGAGATCGACGGAACAAACAGACAGACAGACAGACAGACAGACAAAAAAATTAACCAAATGGAAAGCAAGTCTGAGAAAGTGTCATTGTCCTGGGATGTGTGGAGCTGACGATGAGAATATACACAAATGCAAATTTATTCCGTATTTATACAAAAAATAAATTTTATTTCCTCTGCTAGTCACGTCTAAGTGGTCGTGAAACCACTTTTCAAGAATTTTATATGTTATCTGATTAAAGAGATTTAAAAGAAGAATCAATGTCAACCGACGTTGCATGACATTGCTTCTCCTTTTTTTATTAAATACAAACGTAATAACAACGGTTATTATCTGTCACAAACATTTAATATAACTTCTATACAATTCAATCTTATTTTTAAAATATGGCGAATAATTTATAATATTTCACCTATACTTAAGTAACATCAGGGGCTCGTGGTGGCTAAATGGTAACCGAGTAGGTTAAGTAACAAAGTTAAGTAATACTAGCCAGGTCAGTCTAGGATGGGTGACCATTCTTAATACATTGAGACCCCTCCGTGCCTCGGAGAGCACGTTAAACCGTCGGTCCCGGGTGCCATACAAACATCTGTGGCATTCGTTACAAGTAGTTGGAGCCCTAAAAAGTCCGACAACCTGGTCTAACTACAGAACTTCGATATTGTCTAGTACTTGGGTTGTGGAGGTCCTGATGACAGTCGCTTCACGTAAAATATTAAAGTTCATGTAGTTAGACTGAAAGCCGACCCCAACTTAGTTGGGAAAAGGCGCGGAGGATGAGGACTTAAGTAACAATTAGCAATTTTATTTAAGTAAATATTGTAAAATGATATGATACGATAGGTTCTTTAATTCAATTAAATAAACGTGGTGTTATGATTAAAAACATCACAATTAATCATTGACGTAACATAAATTTGTGATTAGTATTAAAATCCCTATTCTTTTTTAAATTGAATTGGTTGTACTCAAGGTTGGTCAATTAGTATTATTCAATTACAATGTATCGTGATTTAGGTGTTTTTAAGTCGGCGATACTTTTTTAATACAAAGTTATATAACATATAACTAAACTAATCACAGACAAACATTTAACATAGCAAATACGTGCAATCCCCAAAATCGTTGTTGTCTTTATTTAAATGTGGACAATGACTCGTCAAGCCAACGTTGTTTACAGTTTTATTAAACAAGAATAATCAGGTAGCCTCGTTGCATACATATACAATTATATCAGTGGAAGAATACGAATATAATTAAAAGAAAATAACTGGTCATTTGTAGCTCTATTAGGTATTTAATAATATATTCGTAATCTCAAAGCTCGGTGACCCCAAAACTAGAGGAAAACATCCAAATTTATTTGCAAATATATTTAGAATTAAAAACTTGTTTTATAATAATAAAAAAATATATATAATACGGTTGAATTGAGAACCTCCTTTTTTTTCGTCGGTTAAAACTATGGTGATGAAATGACAACATTAGAACATGATCACCGATTTATACAAAGAAAAAGGTTACTAGTAAAACGGGTTACACTTTACTAGTATTCTGTTTAATCCACACACAATTACATAACAACTGGGATTTACATACAATTACGTAAACTAGAAACATTTACTGAGTCTGTCAAGAGCTCAGATCATAGAAACAAGGTTTTGTTTCTATGAAAAAATTATGATATTTTGTTTGTTTCAATGATCTGAGGCCAAGAGTCAGTATAACAGTAGTACTTAATTACATATTTAATTGGATTTACGAATTGACTTCAAACAGATATTATACACTGGGTATATTATACACTGGGTATAATATATTTCTAAATTATCTTAAAATAATTATCAAAATTGATTTTACTACTCTCGCCTTTATTTAGTTTTATTAGTCATTGGACATCCAAAGCTAAACCTATAAAAACTACACACGAGATTTCACACCCAGCGGTCATGGGCCGTCGCCGCCCAGCGGTCGTTGGTTCTCCGAACCTAATGAATAGAATCAATTAAGATATTAAAAAAATTGAGTTTCCTTTCCCTAGAGTTTTAAAACAGTTGAGAAGTCTATATCAGCCCCTGCATGCAGTCCTTTGGCAAAGAGGTCCTCCCCGTGATGCTACTTTGATAACAGAAGCGGCGATACCCGTTTAGTTTTTCTTTTGTGGAAACACTGCTGCTTTCGGTTAATACTTTGCAACACGGATAAAATGAAACACGGATTCTGCTGCAATTGGATTCTCAAATTTGATGGTCAAAATGTTTGACCCTCCCAGTGGAACGTCATCCAATCCACGAGTCAAGGAGACGCCGATAATGTTCTGCGCATGTTTGTTCTCCAAAATTGCACCTATAACAATTGGGGGTGATAGTTCCTACTAATGCAGCTGAGTAGTAATGAGCTAAGAAAAAAACTCATGAAAATCCAAATTATGTATCGAGGAAAGAACCGCGAAAGGTGATACTTTCATGATTAATTACTTATCATATGGTCTATCATTATTTTCAAGTGTGTCTCTAATCACTTAATTTCCATCTTCTTGACAAAAACATGAGTTTAACACGTACTTATACGTTGTTGTATAAATAATTCATATATGTGACGAGGCGTTAAACTCATCACTATCACTTCACGTTTTACGAAGCTAATAAGTTCATTGGACGCGAGGTTGCCGAACGCCCGGATTGCATCTAAACTTGATAATGATCGTATCAAGTTTGTCAGTTGTCCGAAGACTGGTTTAATACGTATACCTATTTATTTTAAACCTAAACCTGGTGATTTTCACAAGACGGATTTCTGTTTTTTTAAGTTAATCTGCTAAAGCAATATCACATCCAATGCAAGTGCAAAGAAAAATGGTCGCGAATGGCAAAAAGTGTTATGTATATCCATGGTTCTATTACTATGGCTGCAGCTGTAGGCACTTAGGCCTATTTGACTTTGATAAATGTTACTGCTGTTGCCTGCGTTCGTCACACTTATCTTGCCGTATTGTAAGATGTTAGAAACACTCAACTCCATCGTAAGGCGTAAAACACAAGGCTATTTTTAAAATTGAACTAAGGGTTGCATTACATTATACAGGTTATATATGATAATGAACACTCACTTTAATCATCAGTGAAAGGGCATGATCTAGCATGCAGTTACAAAAAGAATTTTTGAAAAAAATAACCGTTTATAAGTTATGAGTATGACTGTTTGAATTTCCAGGTATTATTTCAGTGATTTCAGTAAGTGTTCCATTGTCGTATATCTCTTTTTGCTTATAAGTAATAGCAGTTTCAAGTTTAAAAATATTTTAATAACATATATATGAAGACAGTATTGAAGTTATTGGTCTTTGTTTGTAATTTACTAACCACCCGGCCACGCGTTGCTGTGGCTAAGTAATTTGCAATAAAAAATATTGTGACTATTGAGATAAAAATTATCCTACCTCTCAAGGTGGACCAAACTGCAGTGTGCAAAATTTTGTTAAAATCGGTTTATTAGTTGAGGAGTTCATCGCGGACATACAAAGTGACCCGAAATTTTCATAAATGTATAAAGATTATAAGACTTGAACTAGACTAAACCGATAAAGCATCAACACATAAAATATAATAGATACTAGTTTTAAACTATTAAAATTGTAAAAGTGGTGTGTAAATAAGTGTAATCTATCTGTCTAGTTCTAAATTCATTACAAAATTAAATATTTATGTAACTAATCACGTTCACTATCCTATCTTTACAATCTTATCTAATACGTGTATAGGTATGTCCGGTGTTTTCAAAAGATATCCAAAGTAGGTATTCGGGCTTAAAGGTCTTCGTACTACTTTTTTTTACTTAAAAGTACGTAATAAAAACAAATTGTATTCAAATTTGAATGACAATCTGGTGGCCTATTTCCACTAGACTCGATTACTGTAATGACTACTAATGATATTTGATTCGGTCAATAAAAGAGTTTGTTTTGCCGTTGAATTATCATGGGAAACAAAAAACAGTTTCACAATATAAATGAATACCTATCAATACATCAATGCAAATAAATAAAATTTAAGTGTCTGTTTGTAATAGGTTTTTTAAGCTCATATGTTACACTTATTTGCACGATACATATGCCTAAAAATCAGTTCTTAAAATTTTTGTCTAAGCTCGCTAAGCACCTTCTAGCCGAAGGAACACTGATAGCAAAGGGGTCAATATCGTGCTGTTTACATAGTCTGTTGAAGTTTCTGCTTGCTCGCACAATATAGCTATTCTGCCTATAATAAGATGTAGTTCTAGGTACACTTAGCGGTGGATTGAAACGAGTTGATTTACATGGAATATTAAAATATATTTTGGCTAAAAGCTCGGGGCAATCTATATAATTTTTTAATAGTTTTAAAAGGAACAAATAGCTATTTCATGCCGGTCACAAAGGGGTAATATGTGAAACTTTGTACAAAGTTGTAGGTAGTTATTAGAGTGATATGGAAGCTTTTGATGGTAACACAGGTATTTGATAAAACGTTTTTGTATATTTTCCAAACGGTTGATATACACCTGATAGCGTGGGCTCCATATAAACGAGGCATATTCAAGATGGCTTCTGACAAACGTGCTGTATAAAATTTTAAGAGTCTTAGCTTCGGTTAAAGACTTGGAAATGCGCATGATAAATCCGAGTGCTTTAGAAGCCTTCTTAACAATGTTGTCGATATGTACGTCAAAGATCAATTTGCTGTCGTGATGTACACCCAAGTCACGGATGGTATTTTGTCTAGGCAAGATTGTTCCACTCAATATATAGTCATTGACTTGTATGGTATGTTTCCTGGTGAATGTAACCACTGAACATTTTGAAGGATTGAGGTCGAGCTTATTAATCTTGCAATACTCATCGAGACGATATAAGTCCTCCTGCAATGCAATCGCGTCTGCAGACGATGATATCGTTTTGATGATCTTCATGTCGTCTGCAAAGCAGAGTAGCGAGGACGAATGCAGACACGAATCAATGTCATTCACGTATATCACAAACAACAAAGGTCCGAGAAGAGACCCCTGCGGGACTCCGCTTGGAACCGTAACCCAGGTAGACATGTAGTTATTTAACACAACAGCTTGTGATCTATTGTCTATATAGGAGGAGAACCATCTGAGAAGATCACCACGAATACCAATGTCACTTAATTTCTGTGTTAAGATGAAAGAATCAATACGATCAAATGCTTTACTATAATCAGTATAAATGACATCGACCTGCCCACCCCCATCCATCGCTTGCGTGATGTGATCGTTTAGTAAAATTAGATTGGTCACAGGTGATCGCCCCCTTTAAAAAGCCGTGTTGAAATGGACTCAGTGACTTTTCAATGGCCGGGTATAGCTGGTTATAAATGATCCTTTCAAATATTTTAGCTATTATGCATAGCTTTGATATGGGTCTGTAGTTGGGTATTTCAGTTTTCGAACCTTTTTTGTGCACTGGTGTAACAAAGGCAGACTTCCACAATTTAGGGACAACACCGGAAGAGAGTGATTTTAAGTAAAGAAGGGAAATAGGTTAAGAGATAGATGCTGCGCACCTAGTAAGAAACTGTGTGGATATGTTGTCTGGTCCAGCGCCTTTAGTCGTATCCAAGTTAGTAAGTAAATCCTCAACGTCAGACTCTTTGACCTGAATTCGACTAATATGGCATGAAGAGTTTGATGGCGAGTAATTTGGAACATTAATTGATTGAGACCGATATGCCGGGCAAACTATCGACATAAAGCCCTAGCGCCCACACTTGTTTGTTTGTTTCCATTCGTAGAAAGTAAGCTTGCGTTTTGTCATAATGTTCACACACGTTCGTTTGTTTTTCGTTCGCTGACAACAAGCTTGCTTTGGCCTTTACATCCTTTCTTATTTGTTTACGTATAAAACACTATGTCTTAGAATGGGAGTTTTTCTCATAAGGTACACCTTATACATTTATTGTCCTTGTCCGTTCAGTCTTTACCCAGTAATATATGTATATAAAAACCCCCGTTAACATGAAATCAAAATATCATCGCCTGAACGAATGTAAAGGATAATTCAATACTGGTCGCCTTTAGAATAACTACACTTGAAGTGATGTGGCTTGAGCGAATTGATTGACAAATAGAGAGGTTGATTGACAAATTGAAGGCACTGCCGGACTGATCGGACTAGTCATGACAGGTCATATACCAGACATGACTGCAGGCTATAAGCCTCATAAACATAGCTCTGAATTCGGTGAAAGAGCGTGAGAATTGGCTATGCTTGGCATTTCTGCTAATAGTGATATAGTTAAAGCAATGGCACTTCAAATGTATGTCGGAGAGGGAACCTTGGAGTGGTGCAGAGCCCCCTGGTATCGGCCGAATTGACCCCAAGTGGACTGGGGCGGTGATATGGGGGTAGGGCAAAAAAAAATTTTTAGCGAAGCAACCGGATAAAAATACCTACTTCGCCACCCCCATACCTCATTAAAATTACAATAATGCCATACGCCACACATAATTCTTGAAAAGTTTTTCGGGTGGCGAATATTCACACTTTGCTTGTTCTGCCATTTGCTTTTTAATTACAAATACCCTTATCATATATATACATCACAATCAGCTATTTTTTCTTGACATTAAAGTCACATTGAAGCCATGGACCTCTCGCCTTTGTATAATGTACTTGGATCAATATACGTAACTCATAATCATAATACACTGTATGTCTCAGTACACACGACAAACATTTTAGCAAATATTTGTCGTATCTGGCTTAATGTTTTGATAAACATTATTCACCGTTTATGGTTATCAAACCGATGCTGAACAAGCGTACGCAATAAGGAACATATCGCACAAACCTGAAAAATTGAAGCTTCCCAGGTCCTATTTCAATTTTATCGAAATCAGTCGAGTGGTTTTTAAAAAATCAACTAATATCTAAAAACCTCGCTGTCTCATTGGAGCAGTGCGTTTGGTTGACCTACCCATATTATATTTGAACAAAAATACATCTACTTTCCACTAAAAAGCACATTGAAGTCATACACTGTTTTGTCTGGGTACACAGACAAACATTTGAGCAAATATTTGTTGTATCTGGCTTATTGTTTTGCCTAACCATAAAACTCTTACAAATAATTTTATGGTTTAAAATAACAATGGTAAATATTTAAATGAATGTACAAAAAAGATATGTTATTAAAGAAATAGCTACGGTTATAGCCGTTATATGGGTGTTCGGCGAAGTCAGATTAGTTGCTGAAGCTATCTTTAATAACAATGAATATCACTTACGGGAGTGAATTGGCCAGATACTTCAACGACCAGCTTGCGCCTCGGACAATAAATGGGAATTTAAAAAACTTTTTTATTCCCTAACGCAAAAACGGGGAGTGTTTTAAGTTTAACTTGTGAATCTGTGTATTTGTGTGTCCGTCCGATGATCTATGATAGACCTATTTTGTATCTTAGGTCTTTTGTTGGTTAGGTGACTTGACCAAGAGTGTTCTTAGGCATAGGTTCTTTTAGGTTTTAGGTGTAGGTTTATTTATCTCTTTATTGTACACCTTTTAAGTGAGATACAATCCAAAAACAATGTAAACATTCTTGATTATTGATGTTTCTCGTTAGAGGTTTGGTTAAGCGAGGTCGCGTGTCTTTGGCGATAAGTTTTTCGGAGTAGCGCGCATAACAAAAGTAATTCGAATTGGTGAATTAGAGATTTGGTATTCGAGATCGTATGGCTACGACGTTAAGTTTTTCATGGTAGCGTGCATTCGTTGTTAAGTGTTTCGTATTAGTAAACTTACGGGCACGTAGTATTCGGTGTTACACTTTTCTAAGTCAGGTAACACACCCGTTAAAATTGACAAGTCAAGCTAATAAAAGCGTGTTATAAAAACATAAGCACGACCTTAGTAGAAGTGTTGGCCAACCGCAGTATAGAGATCCTCAGGTGCCTGCGGCTGAAATTCAATCAGAAATCAGTAGATTTCGTTTCGTTTAAAGGTCGTGGCATAGTAATGCCACGACCTTTAAAACAACAAAATTGAGAGGCCCATTGGACTAGTGCGTACTGTGAGCAATAATTCCAATTTCAATCATTTCAAAAAGAAAATTAAATAAAAGGAATAACCACATGTTGCCTTGCCACGTCAAGAAAGACACGTCACATCTACATTTCACAGATGACAAATTCTAGACATAGCAGTCATAGACTAAAAAAATTATGTTTATGAAGTAGGTTATTTATTTAAGTAGGTTAAAATGTGTATGTAAATTATAGGCTCAGGTAACATAAAAAAATTTGCGCTGAGGTTATTGCAATAAACCATATTTTCTTTCTTTCTTTCGAGTGATTGGTGATCCTGACTACTCAGCCTGAGGTCGTGGGTTCGATTTCGACCCAGGACAAATAATTGTGTGATGAGCACGATCATTTTTTCTGTGTCTGTGTGTAATTTATCTATACTGTGTATGTATTTATAAATATATAAATATGTTTATCAGCAATCTGGTTATTATAGTACTATCAGTCTAGTTTGGGATCAGGCTGTGTGTCAGGTGTCTGAAGTTATTATTATTTAAAATACCTACACATTTGAATATAATATGCACTTACATCAATTAAATACATTTATTATATATAGATAAAATACATTTCCTTTTGTTTTGTTTATTTAGTTTATTTTAAATTTATTTGATTCAATTTAATGGAATTTAAAAGGATTTAAAATAATTTAATTTGATTTTATTTCATTTAGTTTAATTTGATTTGGTTTCATTTGATTGAATTTAGTTGATGTGATTTAATTTAATTGGGTTTGATTTGGTTTGATTTAGTTTAGTTGAGTTTAATTTGATTTGATTCAAATTGATTCAATTTAATTTAATGTTTTATGATTATTTATTTCATGTTTATTATTATTATTGTAATGTTATTTTCTAGTTTTAAATAGCGAATGTCGTGAAACTCTGTAATTGCCTTAAGAATCCAATTTAGTGTAAAATATTCATGTATTACGTAAAAGAGCTGTTGAGTTTTCTATAAATAAATATATCAGTTCCATCTATAGGGGCTTTCGCTTTCGTTATCTTAATACCTTTATCGCAATACTTAGTAAGAACATAACATATTTTTTTGCAAAAATATCATGAAAGCGTGACTTTCTTTGAAAGTAGTTCACCATTTAACGCTTATAATCCGCGATGTTTGTCACTTTCCATTTCTTTGTTTTGAAGAAAAGGACGTGAAGTGGAATGGTTGGCAGGTACTAATGTGTCATTGGAAAGGACTCACTTTCACGGATGCTCGTAAAACTCATTGGATTTCGTAAGAGATATTAACGTATTTTTTCTTCTTTGTAAATAATTTTAGCAATCGTGGTGGCTATTTATTAGTGATAATTTAGCATAGTGTACATTAAAAAGTCTGTTATTACCCGACTGTATATATGAGTGTACGTCCGTCCCTATGTTCCCTCGTAACCACTAATCGGCTGAACAAGTTTTGATGAATGGTATGTCGTTAGATACGTCTTTATTGCGTGAGTGTCACTGAGTATATTGAGATTAAAAAAATTAATATTGCGGATTTTTGACGCCAAATGTGTTTTCAATTATTTTTTCTCTCAAACGTAACCAGTGGAGTATAAAAAGGAAGGATTTTCAAAGATGATTATAAATGTACAGGGTGTAAAAGAAACGTGTGGTCATCATATTTTAGGGTCGTATAGCCGACCCCCGTGAATAACGTAAAGCTCTAACAATTTTATGAAAATTCGTGATTTTCGTATTGAAAATCACGAATTTTCATAAAATTAAAAAAACTTAAAAATCTTGAAAATTTACCGATAAAGCTAATATTTTGTATGTGAAAAGAGCTTGTATGAATGAAACTACAGGTATTTAGTACCAAAGATCTTAAAGGAATGTCCAGATTTTACTGAAAATTTCTGCATAAAAGCAATAACAAAAACAAAGTTATTGTTATTGACATGAAAATCCATAAAGTGCTATCCGTAACTCTTACAAAATGCAAGATAACGCTTAAATTTCTAAAAATCCTCTCATGTAGGTATAAATATTGTTAGGTATAAATTTACCCTAATAACAATATTTATCAACATTTATCACCCACGAGGAAAAATATTTTTTATATTTGAAATTTTAAATAGTCTTCTCGCAAATAACTGTCAATTAAATTGTTTTGGTCGGAATACAAATAGTACATAATAAGCTAACACCATATTATAATCACTGTTGAAAAACAAATGATTGTCACACGACAAACGATGGACCACAGTTTATTGGCTTTTTATCTTCTACACTCGAGAACAATGAACCCGGGTCACATAAAGATACCTGAAAACTTGGAAGCTGATAATACTAGCTTATTGAAAATAATTGTGTTTAAAAGACAATTAAATACTTCTGAAATGAATGTAATAAAACCTCTTGGTTGTTTTAACGTTATGCCATCAGAAATGTCGAGATAAAAAATGGGACCAAACATCGTATAAGAAACTCGGTGTATAACATGCCAAAATGTGTAACTGCAGCACGTGGAGGTAACACAATATAGTGTTTGTCTATTTTTGTTTTAAGATAAGATTGATCAATTTTTCTTTCTGTAATTTTTTGTGAATATAATACAAATTTTCTTACTTTCATTTAAGAACTGTTCAATTGTCTATTAAACACAATATTATATTATTCTTTGCTCGCGAGTGTAATATATAAAATCAATGTTAGTTTGTTCGTATTTTATGCGCTGCCGTACCGTTCATCCAATCATCATGCAATTTTGCAAATACGTTGCTAGAGATACAACAAAGAACATAGTGTAGCTTTCATTAAGAAAAAAAGCACTGTTTCCGAGGGGTGGAAAAATTACTTTTACGCGAGCGAAGCCGTAGGTAAAAGCTAGTAGTAATAAAAATATTCGGGGCATATTACACGCTATCTAGACCCAAACTGACGATAATTTGTAGGTACTATGTGTTATAACACACGGATAATGATACTTAGATACATTTATTTTTCTAAATACATGCATATTATACAAATGGACATATCTATTCATTCTTTCATATATTTGTACAGCATGAATCGAACGCGCTACCTCAGTTACCTGTTGGCCTAGTGGTTAGTGACCCTGACTGCTACGCCATAGGTCGTGAGTTCGATTCCCACCCGAGTCTGGGTGTTCTTTGTTTATATGTTTGTAAAGTCCCCCGCGACACAGAAGTCATTCCTAATGCTGGAGCTGTATTAAAAATAAATTAAATTAAAAATTACGGTCATGCACTTCTGACGCGTCGTATATGTCGTCAAACATACATACTTATTATATGTCGGAGTTGAACTAGCCTTTATAACAAGGTGTCTCCGTCAAAGGACCTATGAAAAACTATCAACTAAGTGAGGTTACCGGAGGTCCTAACCCTTCCCTCTCCCTCTCTTCCCCCTTTTCTTCTTTTTCTGAAAGGCCGACAACGCACTTGTAACTTTCGAGTTGCGGGTGCCCATGGTCACTTACCATCAAGTGACCCGTCTGCTCGTTTACCCTCTATAGCATAAAAAAACGAAAAAAAGATTATCTCGATTCTCCAATTCGCTAATAAATAAGTAACCAAGTCTTTAATTTTCCCAGAAAACCACCGCCTCCACCTAAGAAGATTTTCGAATACCTGAACAAGCATGTCGTGGGCCAGGAATACGCCAAGAAGGTCCTATCAGTGGCTGTATACAATCACTACAAGAGGATCTATAACAATATTACCAGTGGGGCGCCACCAGACGCCCACCACCCGCTCCACCACACACACAGAGGTAATCTAAAAGGTACAGGGCGCTAAGATATTAATCATCAAACGGTAGATGAGAGATATGCGCATCTAGTTACATAATTCCCATACATAGTTAGATAATTCCCATACATAGTTAGATAATTCCCGTACATAATTAGATATAGTTTTCTAGTAAGTATGAATACAGCTAAAGAAATATTGTAATGTTCTCAAGTCATTTTCATTTCAACTAATATGACCAAGATATAGTTAGTAGGAACGTTTGGGTGGATGGATTTTGTTATCAAACACTCCAGAACGGCTGAACAGATCTGGAAGGCACAGGCTACTTTTTATCCTGGCAAACGATACGGTTCCCATGGGATATTTCCACGCGAACCAAGTCGCGGGCAACAGCAACACGAAACACTTTTTGGCTTTCATGTTTTAACTTCTGAACCATGAAATTTTGAATGCACTTCAAGAGTACAGAAATAGACACAGATGCTATTTGCGGTCATTTAAAAAATATGGTGCTGTAAAATTGTTTGTTATTACTGATGGACCATCCCGAATTTATAAAATGTATCATTCTAGTGAAATTTGTTTAGTCAGCATTTCTACAAACGTTTACAAGAAAGTGAAAATGAGCCACGTGAACGTGAACGTAATGGTCACCAGCCATTTACAAGGTGTTTTTACTGAAACTACTAAATTTAAATAATGTGAAAGTGTGGCCAATCGATGAAAGAAACTACATGCTCCAGTGGCTGCGTAACCTTTGTAGTGATTTTTTTTGTGTGCTGCAGTGGTCAACTACCTGGACAAATAAACCTTACTTATAATAATCTTATGGGTCAAAATCCCACACTCGTTTACAACTCACAATGACCATATATGCTAGCTGATGCCAGTTTTGTGTATAGTGACGGGTATGAAAATAGAAGACGACCAAAGATAAATAAAATTGAAAAAAGGATAGGCAGATGATGCTAGCCGAAGTCGGTTTACCCAAAAAAATATTATTTATTATGTACGACAAAGTGGTTTAAAAGCAAGTTATATAAAAAGAAAAAAAAACGCAACTGTTTAAATAATAATTAACGAAACATGAAAAAAAGTTAAACGTAAAAAAGTTAAATCAAATTTAACAAATAACTGCTGCCAGAGACGTAATGTTCATGTTTTACTTGTTGCAACTCCTAATAAATGTATAAACTCCGTCGTCCTCAAACTGCAAGTTGGTTTTGCTGGTCACAAAGCCATGGTTACTGAAGGGAGATATCAAAGATAAGTCGCCCGTCTTTAGGCAATTATGATAACAAAACAACCAAGATACTTCCTTGCCAACACCTAAAGTTGTGCGAATGCCAATATATATAAGATTTATTTATTTATTTATTAATCATTTCATTAGTTAGAACTTGCAT
This sequence comes from Callimorpha dominula, assembly GCA_949752705.1. Lineage (NCBI taxonomy): Eukaryota > Metazoa > Arthropoda > Insecta > Lepidoptera > Erebidae > Callimorpha > Callimorpha dominula. Next base: position 20,982,852 of record OX457005.1, read on the forward strand.
TCCATTTTATAGATGGAAGCAATTGTTATTGTGTAGCAACATTGTCTGACATTGATGTGAATAAATGATAAATATTTCGTCTATAAAGTTACTTTAATATTCTGAATTCTCAATTAGTATAAAGCTATGTTACATATCTTACTAATATTATAAACGTGAAAGTTTGTGATGATGTATGGATGTATGTATGGATGGATGTTTGTTACTCTTTTACGTCAAAACTACTGAATCGATTGCGATAAATCTTGGTATGTAGATAGCTGGAGACCTGGATTAACATATAGGCTACTTTTTATCCCGATATTCCCACGAGATCGGGAGTTACGCGGGTGAAACCGCGGGGCGCTGCTAGTATTTTATAAAGACGGCTGGCATCATAGGTTATCACTTATCATATATTATTATATTAAAAATAATATTAATATAAAAGGCCTATTGAGACAATGCTCGTCGCACCCCAGCCCACGATTGACGTCTTAGACATAATGATAATTATGCATAGAAAGTAAATATGTATGTCTTTGTATACTTTATAAATAGTTAACTATAACTATTTATAGCTCACTATTTATAACATATATATTTATATTATATATTTGTTTACATTATAACGAAATTGTATTGTTTACATTTTCGGAACTAACTACTACATTGTTGACTAATTATTGTAATCATAATGGCTTCATAATTTTTCATGTGAAATTGTATGCAAATGTCTGAAAACTATTTGTATAGGTAAATATTTTTGCCAAAAATGTGCACATTATTGTGTTATCGCGTATTTTATCACATCAATTTCATGTATATATAGTATAATGCTATTCTTAAAATATTTATTTAATATTTAATATAAACGAAATATATTTCCAGGACTTTTTTTCTTTTCACAATTTGTAACACCAAGTGATACGCAGCGATAAACCGTTTAGGTGTCAAAAACCTCAGGCAGTGAGGATTAGCAAAAATCAATCAATCAAAAATATTATAACATATATTTTATTAGTTGATATTAGCAATGATATTAGTTGTGAATGAAATAGAAAGTGTTCAATAAAAATACATGTTGCGGTTTTTGATTAGTAGATTTAATATAAAAAACACCCTTATAAATTTGAGACTGAAAACTATTTGCGTCTCGACTGAGACGTACGAAAAGCTTTATTGTTAAATATAATAGTATAAAAAATCCATTGCCATAGTAAGTAAGTAGTACTTATTTCAATCAAATACAAAAATCTCACGCTTACTGCTTACAAAACCATCACACCGTTCGTCACTGCGGCGCATTCGCGACTGGTTGTGTACCGAGTGTATACCGAAAATCGAAATCGAGGCGTGTTCCTATCGTTTGTTTGAAAATAGAATACTGGATATATAAAATTACCGTACTTTTACTAAACGAGGTACAAAGAAATAGCCTAGGTACCGTCACCAGGATGCGTGTTAATTAGTTCAGTGACCCTTTTCGGCCATGAAGTTCTGTGCGTGTCTACGTCTACTGTACGTTCTAGCAGCGCCTCGCGGTTTCACCCGCGTAAGTCCCGATCCCGTGGGAATGTCGGGATAAAAAGTAGCCTATGCGTTAATCTAGGTCTCCGGCTATCTACATATCGCAATCGGTCCAGTACTTTTTGACCCAATTCGTCACAAACATACTTATATACAAATCTTTCCTCTTTATAATATATGTATAGACTAGCAAGGCTTCGCACGGGTAGAGACATCTTCAGCAATCATCGTGATATTTCAACCAATTTACACAAAACCTTAACAATTTATACACCTAAACCATCCTCATGAATCGTTCTGTCTATTGGTGAAAACCGCGTGAGGTGAGCCTGATGATTCAGTAGTTTTACAGTTTATCGCTGCTGTTTTATAATATGTAGTGATTATACATCAGCTTCAAAAATAATTGTTTAAATTACATATAAGGCTATTTAAAGACGAATAAGGAACGTATTAAGTGTGACAAAATATAACACTACTGCACTATTGAAATCGTAAATAGTATGCTATGTTTGTAAGAAAATTCTAATCAGGGGAAAATGTAAATGGACGTGAGGTCAGGCCATAAAGTGATTATGTAGCAGTAATTATAAGTAACTTTTATGACGTTCGTATTTAGATCTCCTCCACTTGAACAACGCGGGCGGCGGCGCCGCCGGCGCGGAGGTGCTGGAGCGGCAGCACCACGAGCTGCGCCTCGACAAGAGCAACGTCCTGCTGCTGGGACCCACTGGCTGTGGTGAGTCACACGCTATATACACTGCGAGCTCAATCAGTGCGAAGGTGTTCTTATGTATATATTATGTTTTTATTCGGTCTCATTCATCTATACCTACTGAGATAGCAACGAGTAATGTAGTGCAACTATCGAAATTTGTATATACTTCATAAACTTATAAGAGATTCATGTGTTTTGGTAATGGCTGTCTAGTTTTGGGCCCAGCAGAGGCCATATATCAAGACGTGAAGCTACCTGTCGCGTCAGTATTGGTTTGTATTTCAAATTAAAATTTAACCAAATGTTTTTCAACTTGTTTGATATTGTATTTGAAAGTATTTATCTTGTCATACACTTCAATTTTCGATTAATGGCTTTACGCTTTTCGCCAATGCCAAAGTCATGCATTCCAAGGACAAGCTGTCAAAGCTGTGGTAGAGCCGACGAGAGAAGAGAATTTGTAGGGATGTACAAACTAGGGGTTGTCACCACGCGACTTGGTTTCAAGTGCTTTTAAATAAGATTGTTGTGGTAGAATTAACATTTTTTTACCTTTAGGTTTTATCACATCGTTAAGCATGTTAATTTTTAACTTTAATCCAATTCGTCTATTACTACTTATGACATAATGACTGGTAGGTCTAATTAGAATGCAGGTACCGTCTTGCTCGTAACTTGACTAGTTGAATTAAATAACTAATTAACTAAATTTATGTACAATATTGAAGAATAACTATCTATCGCACTGTATTGTCTTTGCGTTGCGGATACTTTTAACTTTTCCGTTCCTTAGACCATTTTTAAACGTTCCCCGATATTGGCATTCGTGATTTTATCAATTCTTTTAATTATCTAATACTATATCGTACGATGACTGACCTGTGCGTTATAAAATCATGAACGGGTGCCGTTAGTCGGGGCTGGTCATCTCGGGACTGCTATTACTTAAATATTATAGTAGTCATTTGCTAAAAAACATGTTGAAAAAGAGTATTGGAACAGGCAACTAGCTTCACAAGTAATTTATCCTGACTGACTCTTACTCCTGACGCTTCAAAAAGACCTCGAATTGGTTTAATTGGAATAAATGGTTTTGATTTTGATACATAAAGTTTAGCGTTCATTATTATTTATTTTATTATTATAGACCTCTCATCATCATATCATCTCAGCCATAGGACGTCCACTGCTGAACATATGTAGATAGAGCTCTTTCTAAAAGACTTCTAATAAAAATAAGAAGGTCGTCAAGTTATTGAAGGATATGTATACTTGAGACAACTTGTAGAGTCAACGTAGACCCAACTTCCAGAATAAGGTCAGCCGAAGTATTGAACTCTTCATGTAATAAATAAAGCAATGTTCCAAGATCAAAAATCGCAACCGTTTTGTTGCCAGTTTCAGCAAGATAGTCGTATCATTACACAATGTCCTACCAAAACAGTCAAACACAATAGTGCAAAATCCAAACTGCAAAAATTGCAAAATCACGATTAAATTTTTGCATTTTTATTTGTATTGTATACAAAACCAAAATACAATCAATTCGTTGCACTTATTTACTTTACCAAGGCCACACAGCGTTTCGCCATAGTGTTTAATTCCTTACCCGTAGCCGGCGTGGGTGGGATTCAAATCTATTCATTGTACCCCCGAATATTGAATGCCAAATGTGGAAGTCTTATTTCGTATGCCATGTACGGCGTGTGCAAATTAACATAATACACAGTATATCGAACTGTTGCAATGGTTTTATCTTTCAAATACCATTCGCATAACGTTTGACAAATGGTACTAGAAATATTAAACAACAATAAACATTCTTTAAAGACTTTCACTGGTCAACATTTTGGAATAGTCGGAATACAGTCGCTTTTTGGGAATGAAATATTGCATTTAAAAATTGGTATCAAAAATAAGAATAGATTTTTTAAAAAAAAATATTTTTAATTAAATGGAAACATCATATATATAAATTGTATAGATAAACTTTTTCGCTACAATTAAAAAGTTATATCAAATTAAAAATAAATGTTTGAACCCAGTACCAAAAACACGCCGATAGTTACCGACCAAACCCAAACGAGTGTGACGTCGTAATGGTAATTTAAATGTAAATAAATAAAATTAATAATATAAATTAATAATAAAATAAAAAAAAAATTGCCCTCGATGCAACTATTTTACAATTTAATATTATTATTATTGCTTTAAGTGTCTTTTGCCATTTCTGATCTTTTGTAGCGCACTCTTGCTTTAAAGTTCACTGCTCAGACTTATGGCTTAGAGAAACCTCCAGATCCTATCAGCGGTGATTGTTTGTATTTCCTGCGGTTGCATGTGCAACCCTAGGTTAATACTTCGGTGACATTTAATATATTTTTAATCATTCTAGACAGGAAACGAGATTTATTATTGGTCAGACTATTAATTAAATTTAACAAGAAGAACACAAATATCGTATTCTATGACACTACACCGGCCCTTGTATTTCATAACGGACAGTAGGTAACAATGAACAAACCGCCTAATGGGTATTCTGCGCACGCGCCGACCCGCAATTACACTTATAATGAGCTTTCTGTATTACCGACGTTGTGGTCGTATCGTATGCATAAAAAAATAACTATTTTTGTATAGCAAATGTTATGTAATTTATTATGCAATTCTATTTTTGTCTGTTTGTGTAATCTATTTAAATTGCAAGATTATGTAGTTCTACTCTGTATAATACATACATACAGTCACACTTGTATCCCCGAAGGAGTAAGCAGGTGCGTATTAAACACTAACATTTTACCAACCATACTTGAGCCAATGGAATCTTTGTAAACAAACCATATGTCATCATACTTAGGGTTGTCATAATTAGAATGCAGAAATATTGTTATTTTACCTCTATTTATTAGTTATACTTTACGATTTTACTATCATTGTGTTTGCTGGAACTTAGTCTAACCACCAAATACGTAATATGTTAAAAATATATTAAAACAAGAATTAGCAAATAAAAAATAACTATACGCCCTACAACTCTTCAACTTTCGCAGATCAACAACAATTTGGTTCACAAGACAATATTGGAAATAAGTTTTTCTGTCCTATTAATAATAATAATAGGTAGGTCTTATAACTTATTTTTATAAATCAATAAAGTACTAAACCCGACGTGGTCCTTGACATCACAGAAAAAGTAAGCCGAAATGATAGTGTTTAAATCACACGAAACTAATTTTTTATAATAGTATAGTAATTTATTGCCGGTACAGTTTAATGTAGTGATATATAGAATCTTTTAATAGAATACAAAAAATATTTACTATTATAAATTATACTATTATCAAATTTAAGAAAGTATGCAGCAACAGTATGCTACTATTACATGGCGACTACCGTTTTAAAAGGTGGATAAAACACTAACGTCACTCAATTAAAATATAGCGCAAAGTCGTATGCAAAAAGGGGTATCGTAGGGTATAGGCGGCATTATGTTACAGTACCTGGATCCTGGATGACCGAGCTTTGCCCGGTTCTTTTTTTAAGTTTTCTAAAAATGAAACCTAGCTAGATCGATTTATGGGGGCGCTGCATACTAAATTTCATGAAAGTAGTTGGAGCCGTTTCCGAGATTCAGATTACATTTACATGAATTGCTCGTTTAAAGGTATTAGATATAGGTAACTATTATTAAAATGTTTCGTTTATTTCATTGTTATTAGAATATGTAGGACTATTAATAGCACAACTGACCGTTATTATCGTTTATTTTATAGGAAGTGAAGATGAATTCGTTAATGATGAGTTAGAGAAGTTAATTTTTGAAAGTAAGAAAGTAGAAGGAGGACTATCACCAGGAAATTAATTCAAAAATGATTTAACAATGGTTCAACAAAATTTTGCATACCTTGTGTTTTTTCGCAAAGAGGAGTTGTTAGTTTAGTTACTAATAATTATAACTAGACACATCTCACACACTGAAGCGACAAATATTTTAAATTATATATTTGCAAACAGGTTATTAATACCTGCCCGTCAGGTGTTGTCCAGCAACGCTTTGTTAGTAAACATTCCATATCGAATTTGGCTGAAGTATAAGTATAATTTGGTCTCACTCACGTAATAGGGGGCAAGCCTATTGCAGTCAACTGGATAATTTAAGAATTAAAAATAGAAAAATTGGGAGTATATTGATAGGTAAAGATAGGGGAAGGTAAAGGGTATTACTTATACGGATGGATTGGGGGTGTAAACTACAGCTCGAGCAGTATAATTATGTAGTTGGTATAGAAGGAGATATGCGACTTTTCATTTTTGCTTTTATTTTAAAGAATGCCATGTAGTATTCTACATGGCATTCTTTGTGAATATAAGTATATAAAAAAATAAAACAATGTCATTTATTGTCAAAAAAAATAGTTTTAAACTGACAGTTTACATTTGCGCACGGAAAGGGAAAACGGGTTTGTAACTCCGGTGACGTTCATGAATACCTCAGGTAGGTTGGGGAATAGGTACGAGGGGTGATCAAAAAGTAATGATAAACGGATATTTCTAGTAATAATAAAATTCTAAAAAAATTTTTTTTCAACTCCCTAATCCTTCACAACTTCCCTGACAAAAAATGGTATAAATAGGACGTCATTTTTAAAATATACATTCATTTGAATACTAGCAGTCGGAGTGATAACATCAAAATGGAGAAACATGAAGTGCGAAGCGTCATCAAATACCTGTGCTTGAAAAAAATGTCCACCAAAGACATTCATACTGACTTGGTGGAAACATTGGGAGACTCTGCTCCTCCATATTCTACAACTGCACGCTGGTGCAAGGAGTTTAAGATGGGAAGAACATCCACGGAAGACGAACACCGCGAAGGCCGTCCGTCCTCCTCCCTCACTGAAGAAAACGTCAAAAAAGTTCAAGATCTGGTTTTGGCAGACCGAAGAGTGACCATTCGTCATTTAGCTGAGAACACAGGCATTTCATTTGGTAGCATTCAAAGGATCTTAACTACCGAGATGAACATGAGAAAGGTCTCTGCACGTTGGGTCCCGAGAATGTTAACCGACGAACAAAAGAAGAAACGATTCGACATTTCAAGGACCAATCTTGAAATGTTCCAGGCGGATCAAGATATTTTTTTGGCTCGATTTGTGACTATGGACGAAACGTGGATTCATCATTTTGATCCCGAAACCAAACAACAGTCAATGACATGGAAAAGGCCATCTTCACCGACTCCCAAGAAATTCAAAGTTTCAAGCTCTGCCGGCAAGGTTATGGCGTCTGTTTTCTGGGATGCTGAGGGAATAATTATGGTTGAATACCTTGATAAGGGCGCTACCATAACAGGCTCCTACTATGCTGACCAAATCAAAAGATTGCGAGAGGCCATCAAGGAAAAAAGACGGGGTAAACTGCGCGCAAAAGTTCTGTTCCATCAAGACAATGCACCTGCACACAAAGCTGAAGTTGCGATGGCTGCCATTCAAGAAGCTGGCTTCCAGCTGCTTGAACACCCACCCTATTCTCCAGATCTAGCCCCCAGCGACTTTTATTTGTTTCCTCGGCTCAAGGAACACCTCCGGGGCCAGAAATTTGAGGATAACGGCGAAGTGATGGCCGCTGTAGAGGCATTTTGGGAGAGTCAAGATAAAGATTTTTTTTTGAAGGGTATCGTTGGTTTAGAAAAGAGATGGACTAAATGTATTGACCTATTAGGAGACTATGTAGAAAAATAAATTTTATTTTTAAGTATATAGTTATTTTAATGTACCCATTCTCATTACTTTTGGATCACCCCTCGTACATAAGGCACTGTAAACTATTTAAAATGGACCCTAATCTATCAACATCAAGTAGACAACAACGCTACCAATCCCGTTCTGAGATAAAAACATATTTTGTGACAATGTGTCTATCTCCTTCGACGAAGGGTTCAGTCTGTGATCCTTCAATACCTGTAAAAATAAAAAAATTACACGTAAATATATTGTACGAGCTACGCTGTACATTGAACTATGTATTGTGTAATAAAATGCGTCCTACTTATTAAATGCATATCGGCATTATTGTTAAGGTAGACACGTCTTCAATATTACAACTTTGTACTTATAATTTAGTAACAATAAATCCAACAAACGTGTTGTCTACTCATTTAATATGAACATATAACACACCCCAAACCATGGTGCGTTGGGGTGTGTCAACATCAACATCTTTGTTGGGCAGTGACAATCCCAACATATACCAATCAAGTCTATGTTATAATATACCAGAGACATATTTCTATATATCTACGATAGACTTAATGTTTATGTTTACATAAAAACGAACAAAGATCATCACACACTATACCGTCATCGCACGGCTACCGTTGGTAACACCACGGTAATAACGTGGTTACCAGTGGACTGGTAACCACGTTATTATCGCGAATATTATCGCGATTAAGTTTAACACATCTAATAGATTTGCAGTAGATTAACTTTGTTGTTATATTGTTACAGGTAAAACATTGTTAGCACAAACGATAGCACAATGCCTGGACGTGCCGTTCGCGATCTGCGACTGCACCACGCTCACGCAAGCCGGCTACGTCGGTGAAGACATCGAGAGTGTCATTGCCAAGTTATTGCAAGACGCCAACTTTAAGTTAGTATTGTTATGTTGAAGTAACGAGGAGAATGACAATGTATATCCTCTAGGTTTATACTATCTACAACGATAAATAATTCTTACATATGAACTAGGTAATAATATAAATAATATAAAAAAAATTGCAATGAGGTAAAAATATAAATACAAAAAAAAAATATTGTAAATATAAAAAATAACCCCTTTTTGAAGTGATTTCGAATATAACACAAATGCTATTGGGCTTTTGTGCCCATCTGGTATACTTTTTAAGTGCGTCTTTCGCCAGCTATTAGTAACTCAAGAGAGTATATTTTTTGGATTATTATTACTATTATTATAAATATTGTACCGTAAACTAAACTGTAGATATTATTCTAGCAAATAGCGGAATTTCAATCTTTGAATAGTTGGGCATAAAATAACTAGTCGCAAATAAATATTATCGTTCCAGTGTGGAGCGAGCACAAACAGGCATTGTGTTTCTAGACGAGGTGGACAAAATTGGCGCCGTGCCTGGAATACACCAACTACGAGATGTCGGAGGTCAGTTCTATGGTTTGATTACGCCTTAGTGTTTCAAATTTGATACGTTTTACTGCTAAATGTTTAAGATTAATAGGATTGCTGACAGCTAAACAGGTAGTAATGGATAGGACAGAAATAAATGTGGAACAAAACAGGGTCAAGGGGAAAAAACGACGTCATGGGGACTGCTGACAGAAGTAGAAACTTAAAATATTGTTAAACTATAATTGATGAGTTTAGACCATTGAGTTTTATTTAAGGTTGGCGTATTTTTTTTTCAGGCGAGGGAGTCCAACAAGGCATGTTGAAAATGCTCGAAGGTGCGGTTGTATCAGTTCCGGAGCGAAATTCCCGCAAGTTAAGAGGTGACGCCGTCCAAGTTGACACCACCAACATATTGTTTGTGGCCAGCGGTGCTTACAACGGACTCGATAGGTAAGTGTTGATACTAATATTCATGTAATATTATAAATGCGAAATTGAGTTTGTTTATTTGTTACTTTTAAACCGTTACTAGCAAAATTTTATAATGATCGGTCAGTGGTACAGAAAAAACGTACTGTTTTTTCTGTACCACTGACCGATCATTATGCTTCCAAAGGATTTTTCGTGACATATTTACAACTTGTCCAATCATATTTCACTAGTGAACTCAGCTTTTCTTCGAATTTGTTGTGTCTTTGAACAATGCTCAGATCTGAGTTCCATTTAAATTCCTTCTTTTATTTTAGCGTGGTGCCGATTTAACTTAGTGTAGTGGATAAAATCAGTGAATTTCATCCAAAGGTAAATCGGTGGCATCAGTTACTGTGTTATTTGTTTGGTTTGATTTGACACTGCAGGTATTGGTAAATCACTATACTCGTATTAGTCAGGCTAAAGTATAGATCAGATACGTCGTCTATACATTCTAATTAAGTAATGTGTATTCCGGAAGCTATATATGTTTCGTCTCTTTTGTCCTGTGCAATTCTTAACTCACGTCGTAGAACATACAGGCTCAAAAGAAACCGCTTTAAATCGAATACTGAATTAAACTGTTCAATATACATCGGTCAACTAAGAAAAAATAGAGATGGGAAAACCTCTCAGTGTACTTCCAATTTTTCTCTTCTATTCTTTTTTTTTACTTCGTCGGTGGCCCTTCGAGTGAGTGGTCGCGTGCGTGTAGCGTGTAGCGTGTAACACTCGTGTCGGTGTCGCCGCAGGCTGGTGCAGCGGCGCTCCAACGAGAAGTACCTCGGCTTCGGCGCGTGGGACGCGCGCTCGGGGCGGCGCGCGGCCGTGGCGCAGGCGCACTCCGACGCGTCGCCGCTGGACTCGGCGCAGCAGGACAACGACGAGCGCGACGCCTGGCTGCGCAAGGTGCAGGCGCGGGACCTCATCGACTTCGGCATGATCCCGGTGCGTCCTCTACTCCTCTGCGCCTCCGCTCGACGGCTCGACTCATTTTGTGACGTGAAATTTCTTTTTCGCAGGAATTCGTCGGCCGATTTCCAGTATTGGTACCGTTCCACAGTTTGAACCGGGACTTGCTCGTGCGGATATTGACAGAACCTAAAAACGCAATGGTAAAATTAACATCGATATATATTGTAGTGAAACGAATATATAGTAGTCTCGTATGAATAATTATATTGAATTCGAATTTTATACTGTTATAGGTGTCACAGTATAAATTGCTATTCGCGATGGACAAGTGCGACCTGTCGTTCAGCGAAGACGCCCTGAAATCCGTAGCCGGTCTCGCCATGGAACGGAAGACTGGCGCCAGAGGACTTCGAGCCATCATGGTAGGTATTTGACTGCACGCGTGGCGCAGTAACTAAAATGGATAGCTCTCTACTAGCCGAGTGTTGAAGACACGATTCCCACACAAAAAAAATATTAGTGTAATCCTCAAATAGTTATCCCCAGTTCTGAGTGTTCTCTGTGTCCATTCTTCTAATATTTGTAAACCCCAGCGACGGGACTATTCCTATTGCGGAAGTTGCCTTTAAAAAAAAACGAAAAATAATGTCGAACGATTGTACATTATTTTCTACTGCATATTTTCTTTGAAATGTTTTTCTGAGAATGTCCAGAATCGTCTGCTGTATAACTCATACCTATATGTCATTCCGCAGGAGAACCTACTATTGGAGGTGATGTTCGAGATCCCCGGGTCGGACATCGCCGGGGTCCACATCCACGAGGGCTGCGTGGCGCGCGCCGAGCCGCCGCGCGTGCAGCGGCGCCGCGAGCCCAGCGCCAGCGAGCGCGCCGCGCACTCCGACCTCGACGACTGGCCCTCGGTTCGCCTGCACAACTGTACGTAGTGTAGCGTAGCCTTAGTGTAGCTGTAGGCTAGCCCTTGCATAGCCTTAGCGTAGTCCTAGCGTAGCCCTTGCGTAGCTTTAGTGTAGTCCTAGCGAAGCCCTTGCGTAGCCGTAGTGTAATCGTAGGGTAGCCCTTGATTAGCCTTAGTGTAGTCCCAGCGTAGCCTTAGCGTCGCCCTAGCCTTAACTTTGCCCTAGCGTCCTTGTAGCGCGCGTAGCAGTAAAACATATTGCTAATCAACATTTTAACATCGATTTTTGTTTAAATAGTAAGTATCATCTTATTAATGAGAAAATATATATATATATATATTACATAAAAATACAAGACAGACAAGATTTTTGATAGTTCAAGTAAAAAATTAAATTGAATGTACTTGCCATTGTCTGGCATTTTTTTACTTCACTCAACTTCTTCCCTTTTCCATAATCTTGATTATTAAACTGTGTGGTGGAAAATATTGTATATCTTACATAAAGTTTTAATAAATAATTTGTGGCAAACTAGGACAAATGTTAAGAGGATAATTTTTTTAAATTTCATAAATAGTGCTGCCGGGCTTTTTTTTGTATGAATTTTATACTATTTAAAGAATATATCAATACGATCTCGAATTACGTTTTTTTATATTTTAAAAATAAAAGCGTGTGCGCGCAATGCCGGCCACCCACTGCGCGTGACTGGGAATAAGGTCCGCCGACGGACTAGCGGCCGGTAGTTATTTAGCGCGCTCAAGTACATTGAGTGACATAGGCCTGAAACAAGTGCCTCAAGTAATTTAGTTAATCCGAGTAACGTCTTAATTATGAGCTGTCACGGGTTCGATCCTTGTTCCAAGAGAGTTTAACGAAATCGGGATTACACTTTATTTTTAATACCAGTACCGTCAATATACAAGGTGGTGCCCTACCTATCACTTTAAATTGGATTAAATATCAAATTAAATAAAAATATTTTACCGAGAAATGGTTGCCATGGTGCCCAAGCGTTGCCGCACTTAGTAAACGACCAAAAAAAATACGAAATAAAATTTTAATCAACTAAGAATTTCTTCAAAGCAAACTCAAACATTGCAAAAAAAAAACAATAACACGAGTTTTCGAATACACCTTTTTTGTTTCGGGATTAATGTTTTCAATTATTTGAGAAACATACGATATGAATAACAGTAAAAACGACTGCTAATTTATCATTTTAACATAATTATTATTTTTGTTAAAATATAAATATTTACACAATGAATTTCCACATAAAAATTATCAATATGACAGTTAATTAGACGTTTCGAAATGCTATTTTGCCTTTGGATCACAGAGATGGAACTTTCTAATGTGTTATGAGATGGTAATCTAAATTTTTTGAATGTTACAAATTCTTCCAACTTCAATGTGTTTACTGAAATGTTTTCAAAATTTAAATAAATTTCAAAGTTAAAAGGAGTTTCTTAAAGACTAAAAAAATACTTTTAACAAACACAAAGTTTAGCAAAATAAAGTTTTAATAGACTATTGTTTAGCCGGGCATAGGACCATGTCGCATGTCGGCATGTCCCTATTAATAATGTAGGATCTGAAAAAATTACATTTTCGGATTATTTCATAAACAACTTAATTAATAATTTTGGATGTATTTTAACCAGCCACGTTAGAAAAACATATTTATCTATATCCGTTTTTGAGAGTTTTGGGCTAACATTGTCGGATTTACTTAGTGTGTCCAGATGACTACGTAATATCTGACGGTTGCTACCATCTTGCCAGGAAAACCGTACGCGCTTTGATATTGGTATTAAATCAAAGTTATTTTACCAAAATAACAAATAATAAAGCACGTAAGTTTTGAATAATATTTTCCATTTAGATGATGACGTAAATTCAGCGCAAAAGAAGAGTCATATAGATAAATATCAACTTTTTACAATGAAATTATATTAAATTTGGTTGTAATCCAACTCGCTAAATAACAAAGTAGGTAGTGGTAGATACTATATTGTTAGCGGTACTGTAAAGATGTTTTAGTGTAGTATATACCAGAAACAACATTATTAGCCGTATTTTTATGTGCCTAAAATGTAGTATATCCCATTACCAACATTATTATCGTATCGTATATTATCGTAAATGGCACATCCAACATTTTCGTATCTTCTTACAACCGATAAAAATGTAGCATGTTCATACCGAATGTTAAGATGACAGTTAACAATGTCGCATGTGACTTATTTCTATAGGTTTTTTATTATTAACTTGATTTTTTAACCGACGAAAAAATTTGTAATGTTTTCGTCGGCAAAATTTGTTTGGCAAATTCTGTAACAATATTATAAAAATTAACAAAAATGTCTTTAATTGTCGCCGTTGAAAAGTACACCAATTACAGTTACTACATTCCTAATAGGGACATGCGATGTGGCCGGATAAAGCCGGCCTCGGACCGCCTCGTGTCGGCGGCGGCCCACGCCGTGTTCGGCTTTCAAATCCAATTGAATTCATTTGAACACAATTGAAATCGCATATTGGGAAAGATAAAAAAAGTTTTACAATGATCGGCTATTGTAAAACTTTATTAACATTGTAAAGGAAACGAAAACAATTTTAGTGTTTCCTTTAATGTAGCAAATTTCTCGCGAGCGCCTCGTTACAAGTTAGGGAACACTGGCCTTGGATAATTAGTGTGGCACGTGAACCCCTCGGCCTCCAGGACGAGAGTCAGTCCGTGGTCCGAGTGATGATAGATGACAGGTAGACAGATAATCAGAAGGTCACGTAGATTGTAGAATCTAAGTTAACTACCGTAGATTCCAATTCAGAGGTATGTAATACCTTTTCGTGATCGCGTTAATTCCGGTTAATACATAGATAATATTATATCATGGAACGCGAAAGTTTAAAAGTTAATTATATATATATATATATATAAAGTTTAAAAGTATAAAAGTAAAATAAAGTTTAAAAGTTAATATATATATATATATTAACTTTTAAACTTTCGCGTTCCATGATATAATATTATCTATGTATTAACCGGAATTAACGCGATCACGTGATTATTGTGAATAGGTTGTAGAACTGCATAAGACCGCGAATGAAACAGGGCCTGAAAACGGACCTGGTCCATACCCTGGTGCCTGTGCATCGGAACATTTGAGATGTCGCCGGGCTCTCTGTGGGGGGGGGGGGGGGGGCGATGAGATAACCATTCCTGACAGTGTTGCCGATGACGAACCCGCTTGTACTGACAGAGACCTAGCATATGCTAACTGTACGTTTCAACTCAAGAAGTTTGAACCCTAAGGGTTGTCGGTTCTCCAGTGCAAATTTAAAACTGCAAAATCGAAATATTTGTTTATGTTAAAAACTCTCAGAACAAGCGTGTTATGCTTGTTCTGAGAGTTTTTAACACAAACAAATATTTCGATTTTGCAGTTTTAAATTTGCACTGGAGAACCGACAACCCTTAGGGTTCAAACTTCTTGAGTTGAAACGTACAGTTAGCATATGCTAGGTCTCTGTCAGTACAAGCGGGTTCGTCATCGGCAACACAATAGTACTACATTGTACACCAAATTTAATATCGATTAAACGAGAAACTAATGTCTGGAAACACTGAACAAATTTTCTTTGAAAATAGGTTAGAACCGATCTGGTCACTTTTCAAATTAATATTAAATTAAAAAAAATACAAAAAGAAAAAAAACAAAATCTATTCCACAACAGACAGACACACAAGATACCCACTCGTTTTAAAAATATCCCTAAAAGTTAGGTTATGTCATACAGTAGGTACTTATTTTAACTATAATATATTTATTATAAACTAGCTGACCCGAAAGACGTTGTCCTGTCATACCTATGAATATTGAACAATCGCGCCAACTGTCAAACGGCTAACAGTTATGTCAAAAGCGCTAAGGTTACATTAGAAAAGTTAATATGGTCGTTAAGTTTTCTTAAATTTTCAAATTTTTCGCGCAACTTTCATAATTTTTTTTCATAACCTTCCTGACAATAATAAATACAAAAAAAGAAGAATTAACGAAATTGATCCAGCCGTTCACGCGTAATGCCGTGACCAAGGGAAATAGGGATTCATTTATATATATATAGATGCGATACCCAGTTTGCTGGACTGTACAAGTTATATCTTTTATTTCCAAGGGTAAATGCTTAGTGTAGTGTTTTTACTCTGAAGTTTTTTTTTTTTTTTATTTTTTCCTCAATTAGTGAACCAACTATGTACAAGGTGTTCCACTGAGGGGTCGTCATATTTTAGGATTTAAAATAGAAAGGCGCAGAAATTATGAATACTCAATAAACCTCTTAGATATATCCTACAGATAATGAATACTGAGGATGTTTATTGAATATCCAGATAAGCCGCCATCTTTATATGAACATTGGCACTTTGTTTAGAAATTTGCATGGCTTATTTGCAGAATGTCTACTTCGCAAAATGTCTACTGGCCACTAAATTCCTATTTCGCAAAGATCGCTTTCACACAATGTCCCTTTCGCAGATGAATTACAAATTATTTTCTAATATGTATTTGTTCTTCTACTAAACTTCTGCAAAAGAGACCTTCTGCAAAAGAGACCTTCTGCAAAAGAGATTCTGGACAAGAGACATTATCAGAAAGAGACATTTTATAGACAACATTTCCATTTGTTATTTGTTTCAAAACGCAGATTTCTTCTAGGCTAACTCTATTAATTACTCGGATAAACATAGCGATCCTAAACTATGCTTACACCGTTCTTTAATAGTTAAATAGTAGCAAGATTAAACATGATTTTAGTTAGTGCATGTGCACTAACTAAAATCATGTTTAATCTGAAACGAACATTTAAGCTAAAGAACAATGACTTAACAATGTTGTTAAGTCATTGTTCTTTAGCAACATCTTTCAATTGGTTTTCAGAACGTATGTGTGTCTACTGGCAGTGTTCCCTCAACCCCCAATCAGATGATCAATGTGCGATATTGTTAGTTTTTTTCTTTTATTCTTAATTATGTACAAATTTCTTAATAAAAGAGTGGTTACCGGTGACCACGAATATTTTGTTTTTAATTACTGTTTAATTGGGTACCTACTTAATTTATTTAGTATTATATTTTTTTGTTGTTTTCCATGTATCCGCCATACCGGATTCTGGAATATTTTAATCTATAGAGTTAATTAATAAACTTGACACATCTCAAACTAGGCTGAGCCTGTACCTACTATAGTAACCAGACTGCTGATAAACATACTTATATATTTCTAAATACATACATATTATAGATAAATTACACCCAGACACAGAACAAAAATGATCATGCTCATCACACATTACTTGTCCTGGGTGGTAATCGAACTCACGACCTCTGGCTCAGCAGTCAGGGTCGCTAACCACTAGACCATCGGGTCAGTCGGTAGAGTTCATGATAACGCGATTCAAACTAATGCCGGTGATATAAGACCTTTCTAGAGTCATCTAGATTCAGATTCATTTATTTAACATAAAGTACAAAATTGGTCTTAATGAATGTTAGTTTCGTCTATTTTACTGATTCAAAACCTTTATCTAAAAGATTCCTTCGTACCTAGTACAAAGTACTGAACACATGTCCTCTTCTTTTTCAACCCAAAGTTTGCTGAAAATTCAAAGGAAAGTCCTTAGTCTTAAATTCCCAAAATGTTGATTTTCATGTTCTTTCTTTCCACAGAAACTCAAGATAACAGTTCCACAACCATCTGCCACTCAGTCATGTGTGCTGTGAGCGGCAGCAAGTATGGTGGTTACAAATGTACAGATAACGTGTTGACAACTGACGCAAATACAACCAACACACTATATTAACAGTCTCGCGGGAAGATTTCCCGCTCGTTCCTGATATCAGTAAACTCAACATCGTCCAGTTAGATGACACGGAAAACCCGTCTTGTGGACTGTAGGACTGTAGGCAATCAATGATCTTCAAATTTAACTGCAAATGACATCTTAAGAAGCTTGCACTACTTTCTATCTAAATCGCGTCATTCAAACCGCGCAATAAATAGCTCAGAGTCTGCGACAAACAGTTAGCCGGTGCCAAATGTTTGCTAATGACTTTAACCCTTGTATAGGTGGCTGACACGATAGTTACTATTATAAAGTTAAGCAAGTCTACCGTTAAATGGTGAGATGTACAGCAAACAGTTAGAGCTCATTGATTGTAGCAGACTATTGGCTTTGTATCGAGAGCCCACTGTACGCAAATACCGAAACAAACTACAGGACAGTACCTCAAATTTAAATGTGTATTATAAATATCGCGTAGAATAATGTAAAAACAAGTAATAGCTGCAAAAAAAGATGAGGTAAAAAGGCAAGAAATAAGCAAAATATATGCGCGAACCACGCACACCTACTGACAACATGACGACGACTGCTATCACTTCAAGATCAGTCTAAAGTTAAAAACCGCAAATTGCAATTTTGAATTTAGGCTTTTCTAATTCGAGGTTGCGAACTAAATTGACTATTCGTGGCGTGACGTCATTGCGTAGTTTTGTCAGCTGATGGCCGCCAAGTGTGGCGTAATATTAATGTAGTTCAAAACCATCAACTTTTCATCGCTAATTCGCGAATCTTTTGTGAAGTTCGTAGGTGGTAAGTGTGTTCTTCTTATATGAGTAGTATTTGGGAAAATTGTTGGATTCAAAGGCGTGTTTCGGAAGTTTTTTAATAACATACTCGGTCGAATATTTTAATAAGTTTTAGATAATAAAATGTCTAAACTAATTTTACGGGTATTTTTGTTTTTACTTATCTATTCCTCGCTCATAGCTATTTTATTTTGAACCCGAAATTATCCGTAAACTTAGTTATTACAAACAGTAGCTACTTGTAAATACCTACCATTATTGCTACGTAAAAAAATTGCTATATTCGGTACACATTCGGTTATCGACTATTAACAGCGATTTAGTAGATTTTTATTATATAAATTGTTATAATAAAAAAGGACTGCGTTTCCGAATGTACAATAAACTTGACAAAACGCAAATTTACAAAAAAAACGGTAGTTTTTAGAAAAATAGTATTTGTCGTAATTTGATGTTAGCATATTGTGATCTAGTTACTAGGTGACGAAGACTCAACAACGTCGAAACATGCCTTGTCGTCAGCATTTCTTGAGAAGTGCCAGTTTTAAGGGAAAATATTAAATAAACAACACTACTTGTCATTAGAGAATACCAGTTCACTGCTTCTTACAAAATGTTGCCCAGTGATCGTCTTAGAACATTCTCCTGAATGGCATTTTCATCTTTGACTTTAGATCTTAATGTAGTATTTTTATTAGTTCCTCGTGTTACATGTTTAAAAAAATTAAAATTAAAAAAAGTTGTATTGTCCACAACCACCATACAACAAGCTCATGTGATGTAAATTACTGTAAATAATTATGATAAATAGAAAGTGTTATAATTAAGGTTTATTAAAAATAGGGTTGTTATTGCTATGTCCCTACTAAGTTGTAAGTACGAAAGTCACACTCAAATGTTAAAACATAGAACTGATAATTTCGGCTGGCAACACTGATAGAAGGAAACGTTTTGACATTTTGTTTATTATACATAATTATTTTTTTTTATTTATAAAAGGATCGTTGTGGTGTGATTATAGTTAGTGTGAATATTATTTTTTTGTTAAAAAATCTCCAAAAAATATTCGTATATTTCAGGACTTGTGATAGGATAAATTTTTATGGCATGTTGATATAATCACATAGCAACTCGAGTAAAATAGTATAAGCCTATTTTCAATTAAATATATAAAGAAAACCAAATATTGATTGTTTTATTTACACATGCTCTTTCAAAGACCCCTGACTGAGTCGCCAGCAATGGTCTAGCAGCGACCCGAAGGGGGTACCCTTTAGTCTCTGTGTCTCAATTTACTGGAATCTTCTTCACATACCATTTCAAAGGCCTCGTGTGGTTTTCACCCTGAGCTTTTTTTGTGGCTTATTTATAGTTCGCTTAGTTATTGTGGAGAAATTCGCTAAAAACTGATTCCGCTGGGCGAACGTTGTCCTGGCGGATTTTTTTTGAATCCATGGACTTAGAAGAAAAAAAATGTGTCCAAAAATTAGTGTGTATTTGTGTGTAATTGTGTATGTATGAATAAAATTAGTCCATGCATAAACCTTGGAGAAATTCAAGTTTCCGCTACGCGAACGTTTGGCCATTAGCTAGTTTTCATATAAAGCGCTTATATAGAGAGCTGTAGATTTTTACATACGCTGTTTTGAATTTGTTTATATTTGTTAAAAAAAACAGATTTAGAAAAAATCGTAGGGTTTAAAAGGTAAAAATATAAACGTAAAATACGCTTATTAGGTCTTAGTTAGTAAGGTATGCACTTTGGGGTCCAGATTTTCACGTTTATACAAACCTTGTAAGTGTCTGCAACATGTTGCCAAGTATCAATGATGTTCCGTTAGTAATTAAAGAGTTATAGGACAATTTACCATGAATAGATCACTGTTTACAAAGCGGTCAAAAATCTCGACGTTCTAAAGGAATTGCATAGTAAAATGTATTCCAATAATTAGTGTATTAATTCAACTACTCACATGCAAAATTTCATCTCATTAAATTCAGTAATTAAAGAGAAACAATTAAAATACTTACAAAGCATCGAAAACCTACATAACCCGACCAAGTTCGGATGGCTACTAAAAAGCGGCCGTGCAATATATTTAGGTAACATTCTAAAATTTACAGTATAATACCGGTATTGAATTGGTACAGGTGACAACACAATTGTTGTTTCGATATAATTTATAGGTCATTTATTTTTCTACACCTGCTTTTTTAAATGTATTTGACTATGATAGTAAGTACTATTTACGAAGGTACTTTATTTAAGTATGCGCTTGAGACTTGCGTCAGTATATGATATTACCGTTGTACTGACAGTGACTTATGTATGTATGCATTTTAAGTCTATTGCTGTCTCTAACCAATGACAGAGTATGTTTAGCAAGCGTTTGTTAACGTTAAGTTTTTATGAACAAGAGACTAGTCATGACAAGCGCCTCAGCTGCGCTCCCGATACGCTCAAAATACACGCGCCTGTGCGCGCACATGAGTTGTTATGCCAAGTTCTGCCGTTACTGGGGCGCGCGCCCCAGGGATTGTAATGACTAGTCCCTAAGAGGGTTAGAAATTTTGAGGTTAGTTTCTGTATTTTCATTCATTCATTCATATGCTCACGGCTGTTGTCCCAGAAGGGGTAGGCAGAGGTGTGACATTTCTGTGACACCCACATTTCGCAAATTTTTGGGTTTCTACGTAACAGGTGGCGAGAAATAAATAATAAATACATAATTATTACATGTAATTAAAAATATTTTTGTACACGGATGTTTAATTAGAGAAGCACTTGTTAATTAAAGATTTATTTTTATCGTAGATATTGGCGTTATTATTAAACGTGGGAGAGCCATGCTTCGGCACGTATGGACCGGCTTGACTCCGCTCGAACCACGGCCTCACAGATAACCGGTAGTGAAGCAATGCTTGCATTGCATTTCGCCGCGTGAGGTAGGAAACCGGAGGCCCTAACTCTTCCCTCTCCCTTATTCCCGTCCTTCCCCTCTCAACCCCCCACCCTCCCCCTCTTCTCCTACTCCCACCTTAAAGGGCGGCAACGCACTTGTGACTCTTCAGTTACAGGTGCCCATGGGCGGCGGTAGTCATTTACCATCAGGTGACCCGTCTGCTCGTTTGCCCCCTATACCATAAAAAAAATATATATTTTCATTCAAGAAATACAATTGTTTTATTTTTTCCTAACGCTTGTGTACGCAACTGTACCATATTAATAAATACTATACTGGAAGGTTAAGAACGTTACTTAGATATATGGCACGGCCGATTTTTAGTAGCCATCCGAACTTGGTCGGTAGGTTTTCGATGCTTTGTCAGTATTTTAATTGTTTCTCTTTAATTACTGAATTTAATGAGATGAAATTTTGCATGTGAGTAGTTGAATTAATACACTAATTATTGGAATACATTTTACTATGCAATTCCTTTAGAACGTCGTGATATTTGACTGCTTTGTAAACCGTGGTCTATTCATGGTAAATTGTCCTATAACTCTTTAATTACTAACGGAACATCATTGATACTTGGCAACATGTTGCAGACACTTACAAGGTTTGTATAAACGTGAAAATCTGGACCCCAAAGTACATACTTTACGAACTAAGACCTAATGAGCGTATTTTACGTTTATATTTTTATTTTTTAAACCCTACGGTTTTTTCTAAATCTGTATTTTAAACAAATATAAACAAATTCAAAACAACGTACGTAAAAATCTACAGCTCTCTATATAAGCGCTTTATATGAAAA
The DNA here is from genome assembly GCA_949752705.1 of Callimorpha dominula. Taxonomy (NCBI): domain Eukaryota; kingdom Metazoa; phylum Arthropoda; class Insecta; order Lepidoptera; family Erebidae; genus Callimorpha; species Callimorpha dominula. The sequence goes on from OX457005.1 coordinate 21,004,955, forward strand.
CTAGCTAATGGCCAAACGTTCGCGTAGCGGAAACTTGAATTTCTCCGAAGTTTATGCATGCACTAATTTTATTCATACATACACAATTACACACAAATACACACTTATTTTTGGACACATTTTTTTTCTTCTAAGTCCATTGATTCAAAAAAGTTCCGCCAGGACAACGTTCGCCCATCGGAATCAGTTTTTAGCGAATTCCTCCACAATGGCTGCATGCACAATTTTTTTTTTAACATACACAATTACACGACGTCATACACAAAATATCTGCATAATTAAAATCTTTAAATTCAACAACATTCCGCTGCGCGAACGCACACATTAAAAACTTGGTTTTTAAGATGATATTGACTACTCTGAATATTATAACGATTTGGGTTATTGTGACGAATTTGTGATAAACATTGAATAGAAACTTTATTCTTTAAATAATAAATTTAGTCAAAACGAAACGAAAGTGATGCTAACTGTACATAATACGCATGTAAAGATAAGTAAATGATCAGATTAGAATAAAAATATGGTAGATTTCATGGTAGATTTCAAAGAAAAGTCTACCTATTGGTTTTGTACCAGTTGTCGAGCTTTCCATATATATATATATATATATATATATATATATATATATATAATTATATATATATATGTAAGTATGTACCATAAAACTTAGGTATGTACCTTAATTTTACCGGCACGATAGAGGTTGCAATTATGCACCCATTGCTTTCAAACTTGGACGAAAAATCAACAGGGTAAAAAAGAAGGTTAAGTTCGTGAATGGAGGATATTCCTCAAAGGGGGAGACTGGGGGGCAGATTTTCAAAAATCAGTTTTTTCAACATAACCTTTTTCCTATGGAAAATTTTGACCGTTTAACTTTAATAGCATGCCCATAGTAAATACGAACATTTTTAATTTGAACTCTAAATAATGAGTTTTTAATGCGACTTATATTTTTGGAGATAAAATTAAAAAAAAACACGAAATCTACCTCTGTGGGCCTGCTGCGGGCCCGGATTTTTTTATTTTGATACAGCACAATTAATACCGTAGTTGAATGTTACCAATACCAATTATTAAACTACCAAATTTCTTTTCTTATCAAATTTCTTATAACTCTCAGTTTTAGCAATATCTAAAAGTATATCCACTACATTATATACTTCTTCATAACTAGTATACAACGCCGCAGGTGTCATGCGAATAACATTGGGATCTCTAAAATCAGACACTATACCACGGGCTTTTAACGCCATACTGATTCTGTATCCATCTTCGTGTTTCAAACACACATGACCTCCTCTCCGACTATCCTCTCTCAAATTACCAATACTGAATCCAAATTTGGCCAATTTAGTTTCTATAAGATACATTAAATAACCAGTTATATGTAGAGACTTCTTTCTAATATTCTCCACGCCTGCATCATTGGTGATTTTTAGCGATCCTTCAAGACCAGCCATTGAGAAAGTGTTTGGAGTACCAATTTGCCATCCATTTCCATCTTGCTGATGTTCGAACTCTTGTTGAAGCAAGAATTGGCTCTCAGGCTTATTACCGTACCATCCAGCTAGGCCTGGTAACTTTCTAAAATGTTTTCTATTAATGTACAACGCCGCTGTAGATCCCGGGCCGCCATTTAGGTATTTATAAGTGCACCATATTGCAAAATCCGCATCAAGTTCCTTCAAATTAATTTCTATTGCTCCAACAGCGTGGCAAAGATCCCAACCTATAATGATGTCTCTTTCTTTCGCTGCTTTGGTAATTTTGGCCATGTCCAATATTTGAGCAGTTCTGTAGTACACCGTTGGGAGAAACACTAAAGTGACTTCGGCAGTCATTGCATCTATGATGTCGTCTTCATTCATAATGTTTTCTTTACTCTTGACTACCTTGACCGCTTCCTCAGGTGTGTAACCTTGCAACCTAACTTGACTATCGATTGCATATCGGTCGGTTGGGAAATTGATGTCGTCTACCAGAATCTTGAACTTTTCTTTGGTTGGCTTATAAAACGTACTAATAGTTTGATGGATATTTATTGTAGTTCCGCCAGTTATGGCAAGCTCGTCTGGATCAGCCCGAACAATGGGGGCCATTATTTTAGCAAGATATTTGGAGTATAAATAATATTTGTTATCCTCAATCTGCCACATTTTTATACCTTCTTCTTTCCATTTTTCGATAGCTTGTAGTATGCACTTTTCAGCGTCTTTAGAGGCAAGGCCTAGAGAGTTACCGCATAGGTAGATGCCACCTTTCTTCAAATAGAAGCGTTGTCTAAAGCTTCGTAGAGGATCGTTTTGGTCTAACAGCTTGGGATATTCAGCATTCTCATGGTATTCTGAATCCATTTTCTTATTGCCCGTTACCCGGACCTGCCAACTGTGGTCAAAATATTTGTTTTTTAATCTTCGAGTATGACTGCTATCGGAACCTACCGATCCTGTGTATAAATACGTGTAATTTATTTATTTGTGTCGATGTATTGATAGCTTATCTTCAAGGCAGTAAAAATTATTACGCTAAAAGTTTGAGCGTCGTGCTGTGTACCTACTGTAACTATAAATTTTGATTATTTTCTAGTACATTATTTTATTTAGTCTATTTACAATATGTACCTACAGAGAGAAATGTATTATGAGAAAAAAACTATGAAATTGGAAAATAAACAAATATACTTATAATATAATTAAATATATTGTAAATATATATCCTACTAATATTATAAACGTGAAAGTTTGTTAGGATGTATGGATGTATAAATGTTTGTTACTCTTTCACGCCGAAACTACTGAACCGATTGCGACGAAACTTGGTGTGTAGATAGCTGGAGACCTGGATTAACATATAGGCTACTTTTTATCCCGATATTACCACGGGATCGGGACTTACGCGGGTGAAACCGCGGGGCATTGCTAGCATACCTATATATGTATATATCCTACTAATAATATAAACGCGAAAGTTTGTAAGTATGGATGGATGGGTGTTTGTTACTTTTTAGGTATGGATTTTAATGAAACTTTACAATAATATAGTTTATATATAAGAATAACACATAGGCTATAATTTATGAAGATATTGTGTATATTGGCCAAAATATAACGATAAGTGTTAAGTAAGTCGGAAAAAAATCTGTCATATGCGAGCTATTCTGGCGTGCGGTGGGAAAACTAAGAGTTTCGCGAATATAATGAACGGTGGGATTGTTTCTCCTAAATAGTTCTACAAAAAAGTCCGCGACAGTATATATCTATCTCGTATATATATATATATATATATATATATATATATATATATATATATATATATATATATATATATATATATATATATATTTTATGTGTAAGCCATTATTACCAAAATAGTGAACCATAAATACAATAAAATTATATTTTTTTTTCCAATTCACATTAAGCAGTAACAAATTGATTTTTATCAAAATAAATACTTTTATCGCTTCTGATATTCAAAGTAGATAAACTTAGTTTTTTAAAGTACGTAATTTGCTCAAATATTTTAAAAGTTACGACTATAATATAAAACTGCGGGCGAGGGGCGAAAACATCGCTTACCGCCGCGTGGCGTGAGCCACCCGAACGCGGGCAGACGCGTGAGGGCAGACGTTGACGGTTGTGTCCGTAATGGGAATTTTCAAGACACTACTAGCGATTTGTTAAAAAGCTCTGTACCTATACATACATTTCTATAATATACTAGCAACCCGCCCCTGCTTCGCACGGGTACAAACTATACACCTAAATGAAACTTTTTTAAAATAAAAAAAATCTTTATTTTAATACGGCTGTTTATATAGGTGTGTTTTCAGGATATCCCCGACACTGCAGGTACCACTGCTTCGACCGCATAATGGTTCCCTTTTGTGCCCTAAACTATCAGCTGGAATCCCCGAAATACACACCGGATTGCAACTGTATGTTACAAGGTGTCTTTACTAAGTATGGAACATAATTTGAATGAGGTACCTCCTTATAAAATCTTGTAAATAACTGGAGTTATACCAACGTAATCTGTGGTTATAATATATAATTTTTATTTTTAAACTGGCAACATGGGTTCACATTACTAGTAGGTATTCTTCTGAGCTTAATGCTTGTGATTGTTTTTAAACTTTCGCGACTGATACATATTAGATGTGTAATTCGGGACTAAATCGCGATAATATTTAAAAGGTACACTACCTGTTGGTTACCCGACGTTTCGATCGAATTGCACCGATCGTAGTCACGACTGGACTATTACTTTTTAGCTATTATCGCGATTAAGTCCCGAATTAATGCTTGTGGTGGGTATTAGTGCGTTCACGTGGGTAGTGTAGGCATTGAGTGGACATTCAATTCAATTCAATTCAAAAAAATCTTTTATTCATAAAATTTACCATCAATTATTCGAAATCGTCGATTTAATAAATAATTATTATAATTAAAGATTATAGACACACAGAGTCACTGCAACAATAGTTTGCTTCGTCAAATGTAAAATGATTAAAGAAAACAAAATGGATAACATAATATCACATCTGCCTGTTTCGATCTATAACCGCCCGTTTCCAAATGGTTGAGCCTTGTGAGAAGAAATCGGGCAAACAAACTCACGGCCACTCTTTTAAAAAAGAAAAACCAGACAGTTTCAACAATATTCAGTAAATATCACATCATTTTGTTGTATGCTATTATGTTTTTAAAATTAAAAGTGAATAAACTAAGTGAGTAAACTGAAAATTAAGGAAAAAATTAAAAAGAAGAAAAGAAAAACATGAGAGATGAGACGAGACGCCAAAAAAAAAGACTTCTACCATTAGTCCCCAATTAATCAAAAACATAGTCTCCATAGTAAAACAAAGTCAACGATAATAAATAGACGGTGACGATAATACAATAGGATTATGGCCATAAAAGTGATAGGTTGATACCAATTGTCAATAATAACAAATCGGGGTTTGTGATCATCATCACGTGTGAGAGTAAACTAGAAGTTTAATTAATGATGGATGGATGAGGAATAGGCAGCGTCCTGGCCCTTGATATTGCAATAACTAATTAAAGGCAAGACGCGCATCCCAGCGTCTCTCAACAGGCGCCACCAATATTTTACTTTACGCTGTAAATAAAATTAATCTTGCTTATATGGAACTTGGTCCTTAAGGGACCGCTCGCTCTACCCCAGGGCCGGCGCTGGGAAGAGGGATGAAGCTTGTGTTAAAAGATAAAGGGGGTTGTAGTACTATCATATCAATAGCAAATAATTGATAGATAGAGATAGATAGAGTATACTTTATTGTACACCAAAAATAGGATACATACAACAACATACAATGGTAAGTAGCAAACAATGGGCGGTCTTATCGCAGTCTGCGATCTCTTACAGCTACACTTCGTTCTTTCAAAATTGGCCTGAATTTGATAGTTCGCATCTGTAGGAATCTAACTGGTTCAAGTTGAGGTGCAACCTCGCTTTTCTAAATATTCAAAGTTGTCTTATTCAGTACACCTAAGTTCAATTGAGGGAATATAATGATTATTCTAAACGCGTGAGATGCCTGCGGGACACCCGGTTGGAACGAAGTTCCTTTCGCTATACTAATATTATAAAGCTGAAGAGTTTGTTTGTTTGGCTAATCTCAGGAACTACTGGTTCGAATTGAAAAAATATTTTTGTGTTGGATTGGATAGTCCATTTTGCGATAAAGAGAGTTACCCGAACTAATACATTGTAAATTAGGATACAACCAACATCAAATAACATTAGTATCGCGCAGAATCCACAGATGATGTAAAATAAAAAAAAATACTCATGGTCAGCATTTTTCGTTGCGCTAACACTTTTTTCCGGCTAGCTCCTAGTAAACTTCTTTGCAATAATATAACATTCTGGATTATTTTACACCTGGACAATTTAGTACCTACTATGGGTTCCAAAACCCGTGTTCTGGAACCCATTGTCAGTACAAACATACTTGGTAATATTCAGATGTATTTAGTAAAAAGCTGTTAATATTACATTACAAACAGACACTTAAATTGTATTTATTTGTATAGATAAACACCCAGACCAATTCCAATACATATATATATATATATATTCATGCACACAAATATTTGCACTGGGTGGAATCGAAGCCGCAACTTTACAATCTGCATTCGGTTGCGACGCCTCCGCGTCACTTATTACGTCCATATAATATTTCAATAATTATATTTATCTACTGACTGAACTAGACATATCATGTTTTATTCAATACTTTACATACCTAAGTCCTGTTCTCAACAATATTTAATGTATGGTAGCTAAGTTTCAATTTCATAATCTATCTCTTTAATAGGCCTATAGCCTTTACATTCTTCAAATGGAATCTCTCTTAGATTATTAAGATAGCCGTAAAAATTAAGTTACCTTTAAAACTTCCCGCTAAAACAGGTACATCATGCCACATGAATTTGATTATGTCTCTAACAGATACACTGACGGTGCTGCCTATTCTATGTCTATTAGGAAGTTATCATTATGATACCAACTGACAGCTGTCAGCTTCTTTATCGGTTAATGACGTAACGGATCTGATTGGTGTTTGCAGTCACGAGATTAAAGTTATTCTTTAAGCCTTTTTTAATTAATAAAAAAATGTAGTTTTGGATTTTTAAGCATCATAATTAATAGTGAAATTATAACGAAACAAAATGTTGTTAGTGTCAACATCTTAGAACTCACTAGATGGTGCTGATTACTGAAGTATGTTTTTATTGTAGACCAGCAGCGCCCCGCGGTTTCACCCGCGTAAATCCCGATCCCGTAGAAATATCGTGATAAAAAGTAGCCTATATGTTAATCCAGGTCTCCAGCTATCTACATACCAAGTTTCATTGCAATCGGTTTAGTAGTTTTGGCGTGAAAGAGTAACAAACATCCATACATCCATACTCACAAACTTTCACGTTTATAACATTAGTAGGATATGTGGATGTCGCCAAAGGTTGTGACTCATGATTTCTCATCAAAGATCTATACTTACCATGACAAACACTCAACTTTAAACAATAAGTATGTAGTTATATTTATTTCACTTTCAATGTTAATAAATAAATTGGACTACAATGAAATCTATTTTTTTTATTTTGCTATCTCTATCACTACAGGATCGGTCTAAACGCTACAGGGAAAGCCTATCAGATGGACCATATTATGATTGTTTACGACATTAGTGGTATTACCAAAATAGCAACATTCTGTATCTGTCCTCGACAATAACTCTTTTATAGCATAGGCATCGTCGCATATCTATATCATACGTACGTAATCTTTGCCTACATAAGATTAATATCATGTAATATTCTTTACATTTATTGCTTTAAAATATGTATATTAATAAGTAGATACACCACGTTCCTTATACATCTTAGATAAAAATATAACGTTTTATGATCTTTGACCCAGCACGTAATACCAAAAACTACTAGGTAGTTACTACGTAAGTAATACTAGTACTTATACCTATGTATTTATATTTTTCTTGATATTTTTTGTAGTCATACAAATTTACTTTAAGAGGTATATTTATTAGTCCTCCTTTGCCTGTGTATTGTTTGAAAGCCAATGCGTAAGAGTATACAAACAGAGGTACAAACACTACGTTAACCAATGCGCTTAAAAGATGCTCAAAGACATCAAACATTGTTGGCGGGGAGAAGTCGTTTTATTAATTTTTTTTTTGCTCTTCCAACTGTTCGTTAACTGTTCGCCATTGTTCGATAAAAAAAAATATTTTTTTGATCTTAGTTTTTTTTTTTATAAATAAAATAAAAATTTTTTTTTCGTAACTTGGCGGGGAAAAGTCTTTTTAACCTTTTTTTTGTTATTTCAACTGTTCGTTAACTGTTCGTCATTGTTCGATCTAAGTTTAAAAAAAAAAAAGAAATAATTTACCCTCAAGTTGGCGGGGAGAAGTCGTTTTTTATTTTTTTTTTTTGCTATTTCAACCGTTCGTTAACTGTTCGTCATTGTTCGATCAAAATTTTTATTTGTTCGATCTTAGTTTTTAAAATAAAAATAAAAAATTACCCTCAAGTTGGCGCTCAGCACAGCGCCGCTTCGTGCAACTATCCGAAGCGGCGGCGGTGCTGTGCTGAGCTAAGGACCATTTTTGTATCACATATAAGGTATAGGAACCTTATTAGTATTTCTTTTTATTTTTATTACTGTGTATTACCTTTGTGTGCTAGCAAAATAAATGTTTTATTTCTTTTTTATGACTTAGGAGACAAAAAAAGGCGTGAGATGACTTTATCATCGATTTAAATTGCGCCACCTGTGAAAGTTGCCCTTACTAATATACGGATAATTAGTACCTATATAACCATGCAAAAAAACAGTAGTATAGCGTAGATTCCACAGATGGCGTAAAAATAAAATAAATCAACTCGCGGTCAGCATTTTTCGTTGTGCTAACACTTTTTTCCGGCTAACATTCATCGTGGGGGAGCCATGCTTCGGCAAGTGAAAAACCGAAAAGCTACAATCGGGATTAGATCTAGACACACAACAATAAAGATCACAGGTAAACGTTGGACGCAGGCCGCTTCTAACTGGTCTTCTTCAGACCTATGTCCAGCAGTGGACGTCCTATGGCTGGAATGATGATGATGATGAAACAACAATTAAATTTAGACAGCTCACCGGTGAATTATAAGTTGGCGGATATTATTATCCAGCCCACGTTCTGCTTTATATCGAGTAAGTAGTAAGACCTTGTTCAAACTTAGACTAGAGTTTTTTAAATCGCTTGCTTAGACATGTATATAATCAAAGGTTAGACCCTATTTTCTCCATTAGCAGTTGATTGTTTCTGGCATACAACTATACACATACCGGTATTGAGCATTCGGTTTTTGAAATATTTTTCTCAATTCCTTAGCAAACAAAATAACATCCCCTGTCACAAAAGTCACATTGCAATTTGACGAATTAATATTTTGGTGTGCCACTTTTGCTTGCACGTTTGAAACACCTAAAATCATGAATAAGTGTGCACCGTTGGTGATCTCGTTTCGTCAGTTTTCATTAAGTCGTGGTGAATGGTCCAAATGCTTACCGAAGCCTGATTATGGACCAGTGGAGGTGCAGCGTTCAGGGCTAATGAATGGCGTCAGGGTCGCTGCTGCAAAGCCCTTTGGAGCACAGATAGGATCTTGTACTGTTATGTATCAGGTCAGGACTGAATTTAGATGAATACTCTCACCGTCTTTATTAATTGAAACTATAGCCATAGGAAGTCACTGTTAATATGTTTACGTTCTCTTAATAACCAGGACCTAATAAGATTGCATAGAAATTGCATAGGAATCATATATTTTCGATTCTAGGCGGGTTCTCGCTACGAGCAAGACGACGAAATTGGAGCAAGTCACTTTCTCCGAGCAGTCTCTGCGGCCTCCAGCCAGGGGTACTCCAGCTTTGCCAAGGCTCGCTTTTTGCCTCAGCATGGAGCCTCTATTACCTGCACCAGTGATAGACAATCTATCGCCTTCACGCTGAGATGCCCGATAAACACCTTCCCAAATTTGAAAAATTACTTACTGGAAACTGCTGTCAGGTAACTGAGTATTTCTTTCTCACGAAAAATAGGAACAGTATAACCCCGCTAGGTTAGCTGCTAAACAATAAAAACTATGAACAAAAATTTTCGACCAGTCTCAGCTTCGCACGGCCTCCTCCGAATCCCTTCGCCGAAATATTTTTAAATTTCATTCAAGTTTTAACAGAATCGTTTCACAGATGAAAACTCAGTGGGTGAACAATCATTAATATCCTGCTTTTTTTCTACCCTTTTGTTTGAATTATTTTTTCAAATTTATATGGGAGCAACCAATTAAAAGCAATTAAACCAATTTTCAATATATTTTTTTTTATACGCCGCAGACCCTTCTTCTGTGATCGCAACGCAATCAAAACGCAGCTTCTAGCGATGAAAACTGTATCCCTTTGAGTTGATTTTTTATTTTAGAGAATAAAAAGAAGTCACTCGTTGCCAATTCAGGTTTGTAAGAAGGATGACACAGTACTTAACCGGTTTGCTACCCAGAAAGGCCCTTGTTTAAAACGCGGGCGCGTTGTCGTGTTGAAGCACCAGCCCTCGGAGACCAGTATCCGTTCGCCCATTGCTGACAGTAGTAAACACTTCTGGGAAGCATTTGGTAGTATACCAATCGCCGTAAATGCTGCTTTCATCCTGTAATGATATTGACACCAGATATCCTGTCATAGTGAAAAAACTAGCGATCAAGTTTCTCTATGCTTTTCGATTGCTTCACTTTGGCAGGCCTTGTCCTTGCCAACTTAGTTGTTAGTGAAAATTTTAATTTCTGAAACGTTTTCTTCCTTAACAGCCGTCTAAGGCCACCACATCTTTCTTCATCGGCCAAAGTTTGCCGGCTTCGCTTATATTAGCTGAAAAGTCGGCGATTTTATTTTATTTCAAATAAACAGTATAAGCTTACAGTTTACACCAAGTCGCTTATATGTAAGTTGACGCTGTACAATAAAAGGGGAAAATCATACATTTAACTAACACATTCTTAGATGAAAATACAATTAGATTACATTCAATTAAAGATTAAGATTATTATTTATAAATTACAATCATTGAGATAAATCAGTACATTCCCTGTCATCACACCAAGCTTGTCGAAGAATATGTCGGCATTTTGATTTTCTTGCAAAAATTTATTATAGCTCTGGCTGTAGGACTATTTGTAGTTGAACTTAAGTGCCATGATGGTGGACAGGTAAGAAGTAGGTGTTTTCTACGTCCAACACTGCGCATATATCCACTAGGGACGTAAAATTGCACACTCTCACGTACTGCTGGGTTATCTGCCTTACCAGTCAGCAATAGATAATAATGCATTATTTGCAAGTAATCCCGTCTAAGCTGCAAGGTGTCTAGACCAACCATACCTGACACAAACATAGAAGGATATAGAGAGGGATAATATCCATATGTCCGTTTATACACATAACGAGCGAATTTACGTTGGACTTTTTCAACCATATTTTATTATTTATTATTGATTTGAGTGCCTGGTGCTACCTCGACCATTTCTGGTGGCGTCTTTTGTAGCGCACTTCTGGTTTACAGTTCACTGCTCAGACCTATGGCTTCGAGAAACCTCCAGATCCTATCAGCAGTGATTGTTTGTATTTCCTGCGGTTGCATGATGTGCAACCCTAGGTGAATACTTCGGTGCCGCATTAGTGGGCCACAAGAGCATAAAATATGCATTGCAGTCTCTTCTGTTTCTTGACAGAATCTGCAAATTGTGTTCTCACCCAATTTTAGGTTGAACATATGTTTGTTCAGTTTGCAGTGTCCGGTGAGGACTCTTGTTACTGCACAGGTTTTGTATCTTTTGAGTTCCAGAAGTTCTTTAGTTATCATAGCCCTTTATTATGGCTTTCGAGTGTCTTAGACCAGTCGTGGTCTTCCATCTCCTAATAGCCAATGATGTATATTTGGCGTTTATGATAGAATACGCTCGCTGTTTGCTGATGCCGCAGAATGGTTCTGGGCCATGCTGTCGGTTGTCTGCACCAGCTCTGGCGAGCTCATCTGCTTTTTTTCGTTGCCATCGATACCTGAATGGCCTGGTACCCACCCATCTTAATGTAATTTTGTTTGATTGCCTCAGTGTGTTCAGGTTTTCCTTGCAATTTTATATTAGCTTTGAGCTAGTCTCAAAATTGTCTAGTGCCAATAGCGCCGGCTGCTGTTGGCAATTGGCTGTCTGAGTTGATGTAGATGTGTTGATTTTTTACTTTCCTTTCAAGGTTGATCTCCACGCACATGTTTAATGCAGACAGCTCAGCCCGAAAGACGGAGGCCTCTGCTCCCAGGTTGGCGCTCCACCTGAATTTTGGTCTCTCTCCGTAAATTCCACAACCTACATCAAGGCCTTTCTTGGACCCGTCGGTGTACCACTCGTGACTACCATTTTTGTTGGATTGGAGGCTTTCCAGTCATGTATCTGTGGTATGTTTACTGTGTACCTTCTTACGAAGTCGATCTCTGTTTGCATGTCATCCGCTGGCATGTTCAGAGATTTTATTCGGAAAACCGACTTTTAGTGAGTTTAGTGTTCGTGATTGCCACTTTGGTTTCGTCTGTGTACATATCCTATATATGCTTTTGGCAGCTTCTTTTTGCACATAGATGCTGAGCGGAGTCAGGCTTAGTAGTGCATTTAGACCTTCCCCTGGCGTCGAGGATAGCGCACCAGTGGTTATTAAACAAGCCGTACACGTTGTAGGCTGTCTAATTTGTTTGAGGTAGTCGTTTTCAACCATAAGTGTATATAGTTTTTCACTAGGATTCTAAATGACAGCATTATACTCCAGTTTGCTGCGGACGTATGCATTATACTCGTATAACATTTCCACAACTTCTTCCACAACGCTTCTAAATTCAGATGAGGTTCTAATGATGAACCCTAATGATTTATAAGCATTGTGGCATACTTGTACTATGTGTTTGCGACAGTACATTTGGCTATCCATTATTATTCCAAGATCGCGTATTGCAGTCACACGCTCCAGTGGTGTCCCTCCAAGCTCGTAGGCCATTGTGATTGTATTTCGAGTCTTAGTAAAAGTAATTACCTTACACTTGGAATTATTAAAATACAATTATATTTTTTGACTCCACTCAAATATAGCATCTATGTCACGCTGTAATAATACACTATCCTCGGTTCCGGAGATAAAAAGAAACGGCTTAAGGTCATCAGTAAACATTAGACACTTAAAGGGTGTGTCAGTAAGAGTGCACTTTTTCATTTTAAAATAAAAACAAGTATTTTATGACAGAGTTGTGATATTTTTATTGTATTGTAAAGAAGACATGTTCCGATTAAGTATGGAATAAAATATCCAGGAAATGAACCCCCACGGCTCCGATGACAGGCCATTACTCTTTTCATGAAATTTTCCATGACTTTTGCACAGAGATTTGGCTGTATTTCACCGATGACGCGTTGGATTTCCGATTTGAGCTCAGGAATTGTTTCGGGTTTATTCGCATAAACCCGAGATTTCACAAAACCCCAAAGAAAAAAATCGCACGGCGTTAAATCGCACGATCTTGATGGCCAGTTGACATCAGAATTTCGTGAGATAATGTGTTCTGGAAATCGTTGCTGCAATAAGTCGATGGTTTCATGCGCGGTGTGGCAGGTTGCGCCGTCCTGCTGAAACCACATGTTGTCCAGATTCATGCCGTCCAGTTGAGGCCACAAGAAGTCCGTTATCATATTCCTGTAACGAAGCCGTTGCCGTTCAGTCACTGGAATTTCGGCCTCATTTAAAAAAAAAGTAAGGTCCCAATCACGCCGCCTGACCAAAATCCGCACCAGACAGTTACTCGTTGTGGGTGCATTTGTTTGTCATGGATTGCATGAGGATTTTCTGATTCCCAAATTCGACAATTTTGTGTATTCACGAAGCCATTCATATGGAAATGCGCTTCATCGGAGAAAATTACTTTTGTCGAAAAATTGGCATCGATTTCACTTTGCTCCATTACCCATTGAACGAACTGCCGGCGCTTTCCGTGGTCTGCTGGTTTGAGCTCCTGAGTTAGCTGAATCTTGTACGCATGAAGGTGGAGGTCTGTAGTCAAAATTCGCTGCGTAGTGCTTCTTGAAATTTGAAGTTGTTGAGAACGATGCCGAATTGATGTTTTCGGGTTGGCGACACTCTCGTTTACAGCAGCAATGTTTTCAAGAGACCGACCAGTACGTTGACGCAAAGAATTCTTATTATCCATAATCGACCCACTTTCTTCAAATTTTTGACCACTCTTCGAATGGTTGACACATTAGGTGCACTTTCTCGGCTGAAAATTTGGCGAAGTTTGCGAGCGGTTTCAGCTTAACTTTCCCCATTTTTGTAATGAGTTTTCACAATTATAACGCGTTGTTCTTTGGAAAAGCGCTCGATGTTTAATAATCGGAATAAACAGAGGTGACAGCTGTCAAATTTCATAGTTGCCACTTGCATGAAAAAAAAATCCAATTTTAAAAAGTGCACTCTTACTGAGACACCCTTTAGTATTACTAAGAGCTTTTGGTAAATCATTAACCATGACAAGAAACTGTATAGGTTCCCTTGGCTCACGCCTGAACGTGTATAGTATTACCGAGATCTGTAGGTTCCAACTTTTACATATTGTTTGCGGTCTCTAAGATAACTTGCCATTAATTTTAAAAGATGTGGGGAGCATCCGATGGATGATAGCTTATTAAGTAGGATGTCATTGTCTACAAGTTCGAACGCTAAAGATACACAATTGCCTTAGAAACGCCTACATCTACAAATGCTATTTGAAGTCAATATCAAACGATTTTGCCGGTTTTAGACCACATTAGAAATCGTACAAGTATTTTCTTGTGGGAGAGCCATGCTTCGCCACGTATGGGGCGGCTCGACCGGAGTAATACATCGGCCTCACAGAAAACCGGCAGTGAAGCATTGCTTTTCGCCGCGTAAGTTAGGTTACCGGAGGCCCTAATCTTTTCCTCTCACCCCCTCTCCCTCTCTTCCCGCTCTTCCCATACTCCCATACTTAAAGGCGGCAACGCACTTGTAACTCGAGAGTAACTCAGGTGCCTATGGGTGGCGGTAGTCATTCACCTTCAGGTGACCCGTCTGCGCGTTTGCCCTCTATACCATAAAAAAAAAATTATAACTAAACTATCCCTGATTCACAAATCCATTCAACTATTTGAATGATAGCTAAGAACTCGATCAAGTCACTTGTCAAATAAAAAAAAAAAGTCAAAAACGGTCCATACGCTTATATGCTACGGACACATGTTATCCCGTTAACAGACTGATACTCACGTTAAACTTGTAACACCCTTCCTTTTTGAGTCGGGGATCGTTTGGATAGATCATCCATTTTTCAATGAGACACGATAATTACATTTAGTTCTTAATAAAATGTGGAGGATAGTATGAAGTTGCATTTTATTATTTATTTCAATTGATTTTAGTTTTAAATAACGTATAATCTGCCAGTGTTAGATACACAAATATTCAGGCTCGCAAAACTTTCTTAGTGACTTGTATGTTTACGTTATTTGCCCACAGGGCCTGCTACAACCAATGGGAAATAGATGATCTCAAGTCTTTAATCTGGGATGACCTGCATCGAATCCACCCTGAGCAACGAATCATGGACTTGGTGCAGCGAGCTTGTTGGGGTGGACCTTTGAGCAATTCCATGTTCTGTGAATATGAGAGGATAGACACTATGGATGCGGAGAACCTACTTAGTTTTGCTAATAATAATATGAGAACTAATTACTGCACTGTTGCCAGTGTAGGGGTGCCGTTTGAAGAGACATTAAAAGTCGCTGAAATGGTTGAAGGTAGGCGAGTAAGTATTTAGACGACTTTAACATTAACCAAAACTTTTCAGAACTTTTTGCAGCAAAAGTCCGGACAGAATTTAAATTAACCGTTAAATACGCTCAATTTAATAATAGAAGTAGGGATATAAAAAAATGGGCATGGGACACAGATCGTAACTACCAGTAAATGTTCTCACATTTCAATCTTCAGCAATGCGATTAATTCGTCAATTTTAACATTACAATTTAAATACACATTATAATTCAATTCGTTATGTCCTTGCAGGAGCTGCCGGAAGAAAGACCTCATGTACAATCCTTCCCACGACGAGGGTATGAGGTGTATGACTTAGGCCCTAACAGTGCCACGTGGATAGCTGTAGTTGTTCCCGGCTGTGGGACTACCGACATAAAGTAAGCTAATGTAGATCTGAGTGTCTTAATAAACTCTTATAAAATAGATTCTCTAAAGAATAAATCCTCCAGGTGCCTGACCAAGCATGCAATCATAGCAGCGGCTTGCGGTACGGGCAACATGCAGATGGGACACAGTATGGACAGTAGTCCACAGACGCCCTTGGGGCTTATGTCGGGAGGAGACGTATACACAAGCTACAAAGCTTTCAACATTTCTTACAACGACACTGGCGTTTTTGGTAAGACTAAATTGAGATCTGAAGAGATGATTGTTTTAAAAACACATTGATATATTAATAGTTAGCGATCTTATTAGCTAACTATGCGCGCCCTCCTTTGTATCTACAAAGCCACCTCGCTTCAGATATTGAGCCATAAAATCCTCACACTTAAGCGCTGCTTTTGTTTCTCTGATATTTTTTGTTCCTTTGTTTATTTACAATATGCACTTTCTGTTGTCTTGGGTTTTTTGTGATGTCAAATTATTTTATTATTCTGATACAACATTTTAGTCTAAAAAAACAAACAAATGTTTCACGGCCATGTGTTTCAAGGATTACAATTTTGATAAAAACTGCAAAACATATCTAATAACCACTTTCAGTGCTTCTTAGATTACTAAGACTTTTATGCATGTTTTACCCCTAGTGCACCTACAAAAGGGGTTTGCTTTTGAATTGGTAAATCTAATACGACGCAGGTCTGGCGACCCTGGGGTTTATTCTATTAAATTTCAACTTGCGAATAATGAAAGTACTGTTTATCGTATTTTTTCAGGATACAATCGATAGCATGTTTTGAAACGAGATAAATGATATTCCGCAGAGTAAATTATCTGGTCAGCTAGTGTGACGATACTGCATAATCGCTTTTAGATATATGTTCTAAATATTAAGAAAGCGTTTGTATGTTAGGGATCCTGGCGAAGACACGCGCAGTATCTGCTTGGAACGTCGCTATGGCAGCGTCGGAGTTTTTAGCTAACGTTGGTGACCTTACCTTTCAACAAATCGAAATTGGGAAGCAGAGACTCAGTTAGTATCCAGCTAAGTTTCTCTTATGTAACTAACAACTTTTAAACTAATTTTACCTGCTGAACTGACTGCACGGATGGTGCAATGGTTTGGTGGTCGTCTACGCTGCGCAGTGTTGTGGGTTCTACAAATATTACTCCCGAGTCTGCGTGTTTTCTGTGTCCGTTGTTTAAATGTTTGTGAAACCCCCGCGACACAGAAATATTCCGTATGCGTGAGTATCTTTAAATATTTTCTAAGGGCTTATTCGCTTCCCAATGCAACTTTTTCAGAACTGGCCTTAGCGCTTAACGATGAAGACTGCGTTAAAATAGGAGAAGGCTTGGCTCTCCAACTAGCCAATAATGTGCAAATAGACAATGCCAAAGATACGATGGCGTTAGTTGATTGTATAACACCGGATGAAGTAACTTGCACGGCCCGACTTCTGGCTGCCAAAAGTAAGTTCAATTTACTTAAGTATATTTCTGGGAAAAAAATATTTTTTCAATGTAAAACTTGATAAATTTAACAACAGAGTACTGAGGTAATACCTCCACTCAATGAGAAGACTGCACCTAGACAGCACAACTAACCTCAAAGTAAATAAAACACTGTAATAGTTCTGTTTATATGCTTGCTGCTCTGAAGGATCACCAGAACTCTGTACTTACAAGCAACAGTAGCCGCATACTTTACTCACAGGCGGGCCTTGTTCTTGTTTGCAAAATGGGTTGTATAAAAAACTATATCTACATGTTGTCATAATTTTCTTTGTTGAATGCAGTTGGGGCCTGAGGCACAGATAAGATAATAGTTACTTCGTAACCTGAGGTAACGGGCGGGAGCATCACCCCGTCGCGCGTCGCCCAGAACCTCGCCTCGCACGCCCATAAACCTAACCCCCGCCCGCCGGCAAACCTTGCCTCACATGCCTGCAGTGTACTAACACATTTTTGAGCTTTGCATTCAACTTGCGCGACTACTATACTTTACTTTGTTCCGTATACGAATGCTGGGACAGTAGACCGGGACAACACCGAGCATGACACTATCAAGGCAATTTTTGTCGTTGAACCGGTAATAATTTTAAATAAGTCAATTGCGGAACTTGTTAATAATATTGGTGTTAGCATAGCTTTGATTTATATCTCTATAGCATAGACATGAGAAATTTAATTAATAAATTGTTTTCCTCAGGAAATGATATGGCGCTGGCAGTAGTCGGTGACGTCAGCTGTGTTCCACATGACCGTGAGTTGGTTCGCTAGAATGATAGTCAAAAGTCAGTCCAAAGAGTGCTCGACTTAAGCCAAAATACTAACTTAAGCTAACTTTATCCTTGGCAGAAGTAAGTGCAGCTATTGCCTTTTTCAAAGGTGTAGTGTTAATGAATGTGGAATTATAAGATTAATTTTGTAAGAGGATAACTTTGGAGAAAGGCACAGAACTGAATACTTAATTATAAATCTTCCAATAAAATTTTATTTTTGATATATATTTTTATTTTTTTAACCTTTACCTAGCCTTTCTTAGGGAACTTAAACAAAGCTCGCGCCATACCTTTTTGGTCTATAAGACTCAGTAAAAACTGGATTCAAAACGCTATGATGACCAAATATCTGCAACACAAAACTATCAAAACATTAACCTTCCAAAACAACCGTATTTCATCTGAGATAGTAGGTACAGCTGTATCGTAATCATTTTGTTAGTTCTCCATCTCCCATAGCAGTTCGGCTGCCGATTCTGGTACGGTTCGAAACACCTAGACCAATACCCCATTACAAACTTTTGGTATAAGGGTCGTTATAAGAATAACTTGACACATCTCACACACGGTCGTCTGACCCCAAACTAGGCAGAACCTGTAGGTACTATAGTAACCAGACTGCTGTTAAACATACTTATATATTTGTAAATACATACATAGGTATCTATACTAAAATTATAAAGAAGTAAAGTTTGTGAGTTCGGATGTTCCGGGTAATCTTCGGTACTATTGATCCGATTTTGAAAATTCTTTGTGTTGGATAGCCCATTTATTGAGGAAGGCTATAGGCTATTATCTAAGTAACATCACGCTATGACGCAGAGCGGAGCATCTATGAAAAATGTTGCAAAAACTAGGAAAATTTACAAACGCAGACGAAGTTGCGCGGGTAAGCTAATTATAAATAATTACTCCCAGACCCAGAATAAATAATCGTGCTCATCACACAATTATTTGGCCTGGGTGGGAATCGAACCCACGACCTCTGGCTCAGCAGTCAGGATCATCAAACACTAGACCAACAGACATAGGTTTTTTTCTCTTTGAGGTTAGAACAAAAATTTTAAGATTTGTGTAGTTGAATGTCTGTTTTACACTGCTTCTGTCTCTATCTCACGTGGATACAAGCATTTCGATTCTTCAAAGGTGGAAACCCTAGATACTAAAACCCGATGAGATTGATAAGATTTGATTCGACTCGACACGCGTCGTATCGTCAGGTGGCATCGGCTTTTATGGTATGTTTAAAAAAAACTACAGGTAGCGTTGTGCAATATGAAAAGCGTCTAGGTATTCTATATTTAGCAGTAAGGGCGTGAATCGACTAGTCCAGGGCCAAACATATTTTAGAGAAAAAACTCAGTCGTAGGACTGCACGCCAGAAGTGAAACACATTTTTTAAAGATTAAATAATGAGCTGACAAAACTCAATGTTTAGATTAGCGCCCTCTAGTGGATCTATATATCGCGGGCTTCAAGACATTTCAATCAGTTTAAAATTTCAATAGTGTATAAAATGTGTCACGAGCTTGGTATTGATATCTGAGTTTTTTAATCGATGGGGAATAACAATATCTTTGATACCTCAAAAATTTGATTTTTTAATTGAACACATAAAAAAGTTATTATCGAAAAACCGTAAATGAAAGACCGCATTTTTTCTAATTTTAAAGTTAGACCTAAACAACTTAGTACAAGTGATTGCGCTTATTTTGACATGAATTAAAAAAAAATAAAGTAGTACAAGTACTTTTTACTCCAAGTACTCTAGAAGTGGGCACGTAGATTATTAAGAACTTCAAAGTAGAAATTTTTAATTAACAATTTTATAATAGGCTGCCATTTTAAAATTTCGCGATCTAACTTGGCGTACAATGAAAAACATACTAATGTCTGTAACATATACGATTTTCATTCAATTTTGGATATTGCAACGTGCATTTTCACGCATTTTAATTTCTTTGCATTTTTCATCTTTCTCGCTTATTTAAACAATGGAAACAATCTTGAAATTTTGTTTTACGCCAAATCCTTATGTAGAATCGTCGGCTTAACAGCTTTTGTATTTAACATTTTGCTCTAAAAGCAATACTTTTCTAGATTTTTAATGAAAATCGAAAAAAAAATCCGATTTTCAAGTTATTTTGCAATAATAAACAATGACGCGTATCTCCCTCGAAGTAGACATTTTAGTATGTTATTCTACGTATTTTTCTTTAAATTTTAAGCCAAGTATCGTATTGTTATAAAAGACCACCACCCTCAAACGCTCTGGCGCCCGGTCTATATTGCATTTACTTCCAGTTGGCTCGACAATTTTAGGGAAAACGTATCTCATTTCTTCTCAGAAAATGCTTTTATCGAATAGGCGTATAATAATACGTGTTTATGCAATAAAATATCTAAAAAAACATCTGAACTTAGTAAAGTATCGTGAAATGTCATTAATCAATATTTTTTTATATAATTAAATACAGTATATCTACATTTTTTTAATATTGCACGTCCATATGGCTTGTCTAAAATCTAAAAATACAAAATAAGATTCGTTCCAAGACAGACGTAAAGATTACTTGGGTAGACGTTTGTGGTTACGACCACGGTACGTCTTTCTGGCATGAAAATAATATCTGACTTCAGTTGTACGTCTAAAAGTATTTTATTAATATCTTCTAAGGTAATTTACCAATTTTTAAGAAAAGAACAGAGGTGGTGTATCAATAAACTTATAAATGATTGACGTAATAAAATAAATACGATTATACGCCCTTCTGGCTTGAAGCCCGTGATATGTATTATTAAGTGACGGTAACGAGTTCAGTGCTTTTTCCCCATAGCAAAAGTGCACAAACGTGCCTAAAGAAGTTTTCACTTCAAAAAAAAACTGAGCAGTAGGTATGTGGTTAGGCGGAAAATTTAGCATGAATTTTATGTAAATGGAAAAAAAATGGAGAATTATTACTGACCCCTCAA
Source organism: Callimorpha dominula (assembly GCA_949752705.1). Lineage (NCBI taxonomy): Eukaryota > Metazoa > Arthropoda > Insecta > Lepidoptera > Erebidae > Callimorpha > Callimorpha dominula. The sequence goes on from OX457005.1 coordinate 21,026,062, forward strand.
AAGACTTTTTCCCTCCCCACCCTCACCCCTCTTCCGGGACTTGCACCTGGTTCTCTCCATTTTTTCCATTTACTTATAATTTATGCTAAATTTTCCGACCAACCACATACCTACTCCTAAGATTTTTTTTGAACTGAAAACTTCTTTATAAAAAAATGTAAAAATCGTAGATAACTAAAATACCTACAACTTTAGTTTAGACCAATTTCCAACATAACCTCAAAATGAAAAAAACGAAAAGACCTATTTTTTCGATTTTAATTTTTTTAAATAGCTGACAGAACTCAGAGTTCAGTGCTTTTACCCCATAGTAAAAGTGCACAAGGTGGCTAAAGAAGTTTTCACTTCAAAAACTGTACGTTTCTAGAAGAAAGCTGTACACAAAATTTGTAGAGATTGGTAAATTTGAAAAATTAAAATCGGTAAATCTACCTATCTTATAACTCTAGATGTAAGTATTTAGTATTTTTATTTTTAAATTCAATATTAACTTCTCAATATTGTTTGGAAATGCTGCGAAAACAATCACGTTGAAACTTTTTATGTTTGCAATTTTGTGCACCAGCTGACGGTTGACAGTCTTTTATATTTCTTTATTTTCCCTTTTTTCATTAGCTATTGGCTTTTTCTTAAATTAATATTTCTCTTTGTTTTACTATGAGCGTTTCAACACTTTCACATTCAAGCATGGGAAATTAAAATTATCTTTGCTATCAAAAATTAATTAACATTTGTTATTATATCCAGTACTGCCACTTTTAGGACACAATCTCATTTAAAAAAAAAAAATCTTATTACGGCATGATCATAATCCAGGCATTCGAATAAGAAAATGGCAGGACCGCAAAAGTAATTTGTGTCACCGTGCTGATTGGCACTACTCAACTAAGTTAATGCCTTAATGTTTCGTTACACGCATGGCTCAATTGAAACGTTGGTAGCAACTCAATTTATAATATAATGTTTTTGATATATATATTGGAAAATAGGTAGCTTTATTCATTGTGTTGGTTGATATGTAGACTAGGATTGAAAAAGGTAGATCTACCAAAAAGTTGGTAGATATGGCAGCACTGGTACATGTTAATGTCAGCTTGCCACCCAAGCCATGTAATGAAATGAAAGCAAAAGATTTACGAGAGCTTGACTTTTCCTCTAAGGGTGTGAAATACACTTTAAATAAATTATGTAATATTGTTATAAAAGAAAAAGCACCGACATGATGAACTCTCTTCATAATACTATAAAACGTACGTATAACTAATTTTGGAGGTTATGTCATTTACGAAAATAATATTTTACCTAACTTCATCATTCTTTTCAGACTTTCGCATGTTGAATATCAAAACAGCATTAAAAACAGTTTTGGAATGTCAATCAAAACCTGTTTTAAAAATCCAAAATGATTTGGTTAACAACATGAAAGTGCTCTCATTCTCGCCCAGGAGTGTTGGTGTAGAAATAGCTGATAAATCAATCTGGCAACCAACTAAAACGTATATTAAACAAGACCCTGTTCCGTATATACCTATCGTCAACCCTCGCTCAATCTTACCTCTGCTTGATAAAGAATGGCCTAAGGATGAAATTGGCTTGCCTGCAATTCAGCAAGAAGAGATTCGGGCGGAGAGGCTGATTGTTATTAGAAGGAAGAAGATGAAGAAACATCAGAGAAGGAAGCTTTGGAAGAAAATGAGGCATCGCTGGGCCAGGGTCTGTATTTATCTGTTACTGTAATACTATATTGTTACTGGTGGTTCAGTTTTTTGTTCTCCATCTATCTCATTAAAGACCTTGTATATTCTCTAAAGAGATCAATAGCAATGGTCCTTTATTTCTTTAAATTACAAAAAAGTGTTTAAATGGTTGTGTGTAAGTAATAAAGACCAAGTTGTATTTACACCCAAATTTCACTGGCTATACCTATGATTCGCCAAACAGTGGTACAGGGAACCCCTGTAAAGAAGTACAAATTTCACTGGCTATACCTATGATTCGCCAAACAGTGGTACAGGGAACCCCTGTAAAGAAGTACAAATTTCACTGGCTATACCTATGATTCGCCAAGCAGTGGTATAGGGAACCCCTGTAAAGAAGTACAAATTTCACTGGCTATACCTATGATTCGCCAAACAGTGGTACAGGGAACCCCTGTAAAGAAGTACAAATTTCACTGGCTATACCTATGATTCGCCAAGCAGTGGTATAGGGAAGCCCTGTAAAGAAGTACAAATTTCACTGGCTATACCTATGATTCGCCAAACAGTGGTACAGGGAACCCCTGTAAAGAAGTACAAATTTCACTGGCTATACCTATGATTCGCCAAACAGTGGTACAGGGAACCCCTGTAAAGAAGTACAAATTTCACTGGCTATACCTATGATTCGCCAAGCAGTGGTATAGGGAACCCCTGTAAAGAAGTACAAATTTCACTGGCTATACCTATGATTCGCCAAGCAGTGGTATAGGGAACCCCTGTAAAGAAGTACAAATTTCACTGGCTATACCTATGATTCGCCAAACAGTGGTACAGGGAACCCCTGTAAAGAAGTACAAATTTCACTGGCTATACCTATGATTCGCCAAACAGTGGTACAGGGAACCCCTGTAAAGAAGTACAAATTTCACTGGCTATACCTATGATTCGCCAAACAGTGGTACAGGGAACCCCTGTAAAGAAGTACAAATTTCACTGGCTATACCTATGATTCGCCAAGCAGTGGTATAGGGAACCCCTGTAAAGAAGTACAAATTTCACTGGCTATACCTATGATTCGCCAAGCAGTGGTATAGGGAACCCCTGTAAAGAAGTACAAATTTCACTGGCTATACCTATGATTCGCCAAACAGTGGTACAGGGAACCCCTGTAAAGAAGTACAAATTTCACTGGCTATACCTATGATTCGCCAAACAGTGGTACAGGGAACCCCTGTAAAGAAGTACAAATTTTAATGAGAAAGAATAAAACAAGTAAAAGTATCAATATCACTCACTCCAACTTACCGATTAACAGGTGACAGCACATAACACTAATACTCTGGATGACAATTGATATTACCATGAATCCCTATTTCCCTTAGCCATAACTTGAGGACTTAACCAATTTCAATCATATATTTTTTTATGTTTGCTAATACTTTGCTGAAGGTTCTCACCATAGACAGAGAGTGAGCTCTTACAGAGAGAAAAATGATGATTACCTAATAATTATAGCTCAGTAAACCTAAAAAAAAGGAAGTTATCCAGGTACCTGATCCATCATCAGCTCCAAGATGCCAAATTAGTATTGTCGTTGAAAATATATATAATAATAACTCGACACATCTCACATACTGCCGTCTGATCCCAAACTAGGCACAGCCTGTACTATGGTAACCAGACTGCTGATAAACATAATTATATATTTCTAAATACATACATATTATAGATAAATTACACCCAGACACAACAAATTATCATGCTCATCACACAATTTGTCCTGGGTGGGAATTGAACCCACAACCTCTGGCTTAGCAGTCAGGGTCACTAACCACTAGACCAACAGGCCAGTCAAAATAAAAGTTTCATTTTAAAACTTAGAGAATGAGAAGTTTTTTATAATATATTATATAGTTTGTTACAAGTGAAGATAATTAAAGTTTGTTAAATATAAACAGTCCTTCCTCACCAAAGAATGGGGTGCCGTTTTCTTTCTTTTTCTTAAATTAATTATTCCTTATTTTTCAGTATAACACAAATTAATAGTGCACAACAAAACAGTGCTGTAATACAATTTACCAAATATTGATAACTATCTGGTGATTTAAAAGAGTGGCCGTGAGTTTGTTTGCCCAATTACTTGTCACAAAGCTCAACCATTTGGAAATGGGAGGTTTTAGATCAACAAAGACAGATTACCATATTATTTATTATCCATTATTTTAATAATTTTACTTTTTACAAAGTCACCTATTGTTATGGAGACTGTGTGTGTTGATCTCCAATTTTTTGTTGTAATAATAATTTTTTAAATTGATGATTTTGAATAATTGATGCCTAATTTTGTGAAATGAAGATATTTATTGAATTAGATTTTGTTAAGCAATTTAGATATCCCCATGAGAACAGTACATTTTGTTTGGCTTGAAGGTACCCTTTCTACCTGACAATGCATATGCAACAATTTGTGAGGATTGAGTTAATGGTTAAGTGGTGAAAGTTAAGAAACAAACTAACAAAATCACATTTGCATTTATAATGTTAGTTAGAATTAGTATAGATGGTATTTTAGCAGGCTTTTATTAGCTTCATTTGTAATTAACTAAGCAAAAAAATTTTTCAATTCATCTATTTTAACCTACTTTTTAATTTTATTGATGTATTGCAATGAAATATTGTTTGTGTATATAGTTTGGACGACTATAATACTATAATTAGGCATCTTGGAGCTGTTTTGATGATAGAGCCAGGTGGTAAATAATGGAACTCTTTAGTTGCTATTAGAACCTCGAGTTCTGTCTCATATGATTCGTCTTGACGAGTCCAACAGATTGGGCTTTGGGAAAATGCATTCTTAGTTTCACTAATCTATAAATATAACAAGCTGACCCGGCACACGTTGTTTTGCCACATTAATTATTTCTAATGAATATTTTGGTAGTCAAATAAAAAATAACTAACTTATTGTGGGGATGGGGTCTATGACTGAAAGAAGAATGGAGCGCTGTGGTCTATTGACGGCCTATAAAAATAACAAAACACCAACCATTGATTTTCTTAATTCAAAGTAGTACATTAACTTCACATACATATTTAAAGTTTAACAGTGGGAGAGCCATGCTTTGGCACGTATGGGCCGTCTCGAAAGGAGTGATATCATGGCCTCACAGAAAACCGGCAGTGAAGCAATGCTTCGTTCTACTTCGCCAAGCGAGTGAGGTTACCGGTGGCCCTAACCCTTCCCTCTCTCTATCTTCCCCCCTATCTCTCTATCTTCCCCCCTATCTCTCTATCTTCCCCCTTATCTCTCTATCTTCTCCCTTATCTCTCCATCTCCTCTCCTACTCCCACCTTAAAGGCTGGCAACGCACTTGTGACTCTCGAGTTGCAGATGCGCATGGGCGGCGGTAGTCACTTACCATCAGATGACCCGTCTGCTCGTTAACCCCCTATTCCATAAAAAAAAAGTTTGACATCGACTTGACGGCAATCGATTATTACAATCGATAATAACAATCGCACTTTCTATTTTCACTGGGTTAAATACTTTAAAAAAATAGTACCAATGAAATTAAAATACTAATATCGCTATTAAAAAACAGGGGTTGATCGTAGAGGGTTGAAAATTCAGGGTTGTTTGTAAAAAAAATTTTTTTTTTTAATCTAAAAATAAAAAAATAGAATTATCGGTGGACTACCCTTAACATTAAGGGGGATGAAAAATAGATGTTGGCCGATTCTCAGACCTACCCAATATGCACACAAAATTTCATGAGAATCGGTCAAGCCACTTCGGAGGAGTTTAATTACAAACACCGCGACACGAGAATTTCATATATTAGATTATATTACTATCATTATAACATGCTTCCCCTTCCCTTGCTTACAGGTGAAGCAGCATCGCCGTCAAACCAAAGAGAAGAACTTCCAAAACTCATTGCTGGCCCTCATCAAAACCGCTAACGAGTTCCAAGCAGAAGAATATGTAGCCAACAAACTACAAAAGGCCAACCACACACCGCTGCCAACACGTTGGAAGCACAAACGTTTACCAGAATTTATTATTCGCCAATTGCTTGGAATAGATAAGAAGATCAACTACAAACACAGTGATGTGTACAAAGCTTAATATAGTTTGTTGAACAAATAAAGTAGTATTAAATAGAATTTGTTTTTATCTTATGTCTTTGTGCATGTGCTTCTAATAACTGCAAACAGACTACCTCAAAAGCTTGCTAAGTGTAGTAAGTTGGTTTTGTGTTTCAAAGATAGTAGCTGTTAAACAGTTTATTAGTCACCACTTCATCATTATCATCTTCCTGCAATTTTCCCATTTATTTTTGGGGTCGGTGCAATGTGTAATGTGTGCGCATTGCAAAGGGTTTAGACTGGTTTTATTTATGACCAGCCGCCTGCCTGACGCAAACCCTCCTTAGGATTGTAACCGTTTTGTTTTAGAGACGAGAGGAACATCAGCTGTCCATTTAGTAATCACAAGATAGGGTATATAATAAAGATTTTATTTTTGTTTGTTTATAATATAATATATGGTCTTGTAAGGTAGGAAACCTTGTAAGGTAGAATTCAAAAAGATAATAACTTTTATGTATGTAACAAATTTTTGCCAAAATTGTAATTTAGCGAGTTTTCTCAGTATACGTCGATATGATGTGTACTTTAGGATACTCTGCCAATACTGTTCGCTGATTTAAGAGTTTCTGTCGAGAGATTTATCTAATTTCAAGAATATGTTTTTCTGAACCGTGGTTTTAGGCTGTAAGTCCAACTAGCCTGTTCGTTTCGAAAGGGGTTACACTGAGATTGATACGATCGGAGCAGAAATCATACCTACTTACGATTTACTTATTAGATAAACTACTATTTTATTTGCATACTAGACAAGAACTACTAATGAAGTTATAACACCATAGAGTATATATAAAAATATAAATCAAATCTAAAAAAGCAATGGAAATAAAGATTCTCTGCTTAGTGTATTGCTAATTCTAAATTTGTATTTGTTATTTATACAGTTTTAATGCGTAAACCTACTGCACTCATTTTTAACCGACTTGAAAAAAAGGAGGAGGTTCTATGTTCGGCTTTATGTATTTTTTTACGTATGTTCAATACAACAATATTTCCGTCATCTATTGACCGATTTAAAAAATATTTTTTTTGTTTGAAAGGGTAATATGCTCCCCAGGTGGTCTCATTGTCACCAAATCCAAATCTGATGATGGTAATTAAGGGAAAACGAGGGAAACCTTCAGAAATTAAAAACAGATGTTGTGTGTTTGATGATTATTCTTGAAATTAAGCAACGTTGACGTTTAAAGTGATGAACGTTAAGCCTAATTAATTTACATTACGAAATTAGTGCATAAAATTAATTTCATGACATTACTTTCACAAAAAGTATTCACGTGTAGACATCAAATTTTACAATGCACGCATTAATTTCATGACACTGAACTAGTTTCGTGCGATAATATAATTGTTATTAACCGACTTAAAAAAAAAGGGGGTGCTACGTTCGGCTGTTTGTATCTTTTTTTATAACTTACTAGCAGCGCCCCGTGGTTTCAACCGCGTAAGTCCCGATCCCGTCTGAATATCGAGATAAAAAGTACCCTATATGTTAATCCAGTTCTCCAGCTATATACATACGAAGTTTCATCGCAATCGGTTGAGTAGTTTTGGCGTGAAAGAGTAACAAGCATCCATCCATCCAAACTTTCACATTTATAATATTAGTGGGATTTAATCAAAAGCAGCAAATTGCTAGAAAAACTAAAAATCTTACCACCTTATTGAAATAGAGTATCGGGCTTATTAAAATAAAGTTAATATAATTTAACGAACTGCAGTTCGGTAATTTACATTACAGTACGTAGGTTTAGTGATTTTCGAAATACCGCTGCTACTGAGTAGGTACGTACCTTACATTAAAAATGGAAAAATAAATACTTTAAAAAACCAACCGACTTTAAACAGACGAGTAGGTACCTAGTGTCTTTATAATGTTACCTTTTATTTCAAAAGTGTATAGTGTACATGTAATTAGTCTTTTTAAATAATTTTGAAATCGATTATTTTTCACTTTTCAGCACCCTTTCTTAGTGCTTTTTGAAGTTGGTTTAACTTTTTACTATTATGTATTCTGTGACGTTGGACACTTTTGGTAAGAGGAAAATGCACTGAACTCGCGTGACCGTCACGCTCAGATGACAGATGTGTCAGTTATGTTTTCACTTCTGACGTGCAATCCTACGACTGACAGTTATTTTTAAAGTGTTTATGATATTATCTATCCTAATTATAGACTTGTAGTACATTACCATGCATGAAACGTCTGTATCTCCAGATTCAGTTGCGCGTGAGCGTGAGCAGTTCAATCAACTTGAGAGATAGGATAGTTTTTATCTTAATTTATAGTCATAATATTTTTTCATTCCAAATTACTTAGCCACAACAAGGCGTGGCGGAGTAGCTAGTAATTTATAAAAATAAATAATACTGTGTTCCAAATAGGTAAGGTCGCTAACAGTGTCAATCTATAACCGCCCATTTCCAAGTAGTTGAGCCTTAATGGTCCGCGAGCCAGCAACAGATTTTTATGACCAATTTTCTCTCGGGTAGAAACTTGTACTTAACTGCACGTAGAAAAAAAAAAATTAGTCATTTCCATTATTTTTTTCACGTTCATGTGACCAACTGACGTATAAACCACCACTCTATAGTCAGCTGACTTTTTTGGGTTAGCTATAATTTGATACAATTCTCAATCGGGAGGAAATGACTAAAAATAATATTTTTTTCAACGTGCGCGGGAGGGAGGTAAAACCTCCGACGGAACCGTAGCTGACGTTCGCGAGGCTTCATGATACAACTTTCTGAAGCATTTTACGAATTATCGCCCGAGAGTAAATGATTGTCCACCATCCATCCATCCAAACTTTCACATTTATAATATTAGTGCGATGATGATACCACTTCCCTCATAACATGGTAAGCGAAGCGTAAGTATGCCTAAAAACCAACAAAAAGAAATCATAATTATGGTTTACGAAAAACCTTCATTTATTTATTTATTTATTCTTTATTGCACACTTAATGTAGATTACATAGCTTAAAAACAGAGAATAAATAAATAATGATAATTCAGTAGTAGTCTCTCGCATTAAGGTCATAATCGCATCGCGAATGTAGCAGCGACCAAGAAACGCATGTAGCATTTTGAAATATCAATCAAAATAACTTTTCGAGATCTTAATCACCTATGCACAACCTTGGTGCCTCCCCAAAAGGCATTAATGTAAAAGGCGCCAAGTGTCTTTCATTCTCCGACAGGAACCGGTCAGGATTGAAGACCATTTGATGCGGGAAGTACTGTGGGTCCTCCTGAATACGCACAGTATTCACGTAGACTGGTGTGTCAGCAGGAATGGTTAAGTGTTCGTCGATTTGGTAGTCTTTTGTAGCGACACGATCCAACCAGCCCATTAGTGGATATATTCTAAGAGTTTCTGGAATGAAATATACCTTTTATATTTTATAAATTTAAACACGTCATTATTCGTTACATTCGGAAGAGCGGAATGAAATTCAGAAGTTATTCTACTTAACTTCATTCAACCATTCCACTCTATCCGAATGTTATGGATTCTTAGATGCTCAGATGTATTATGAAATTAGAGCACCCAAAGTATTTTTATATAGGTGATAAAGTATGATTGAAGTATGAAAGAATTTGAACAAATACTATGTGATAGTTCGAACAAACTATGAATATGTAGTTCACTTGATAAAGTTATTATGTGTAATTTTCTGGTTCTTGCACAGATGCTCGTTGAGATAGGTGAGCTCTGACAGGGCGGTGGGGTCTGAATCGTTCTTCCGTTTGGCATTGAGAACTTCTTCGTAGAGTTTTTGCTGTGAAACAAAGAAGTTTATATTAAGCTATGGTAAGTTCCAATTAAAACTTTTATGGATTTTGCTTTTTTTACTACGATTTATTAACAAGCAAAAATTTTTGGTATAAAATTAATGACGGATTTATCTATCACTTTAAGCATGATGTATATGAGAGATGCAAATAATGATCAGTTTTAGGTGTTATACGCAAAATTGTTGTTGTGTAGAGTTCGATCGATCGATCGATAGTTAATCGCTTTCTCTGTACATTTTAGAGTCTGTATTGACCATAGATAGTTCCTGTATTATTTTGCTCCAAGACGGAATAAGGATTTCACAACAGCATATATGTGATGTATTGTTTAACTTATAATATTTAAAATGATCATATTTTACTTGATACTGCGGGTGCCGAGCTAGCGTGTAAATGATCCAGCTCATTCTATCAGCTTCTAAGCTGTAGTATTGAAACCGCCGACCAGAAAGACCGTCGCGTGAGCAAGCAGAAAATCTTCACTCATTTCTGTGAAGAAGTATTGCAGTATCACACAACTGTTTTTTTTTACAAATCAATACTGGAATATATGTACCTGCACTTTTCGGAAGGAAAGGGCTCCCGTACTGTGTTCGTCCAGCCACTTAACTAAGACGAATTTTGCATTATGACTTAACATCAGAAAATGAAATGAAATGGGATATGATGACATGAGATATCATAATTAATGATTTAGTTAAACAAAGCATGGTAAGTAACAAGAATAAGAATATTCTCTATTGTACACCTATAAAATAGTTAAAGTTGAGTACAATTGGCGGTCTTTCAGCTGCAAGCGATCTCTACCAGACAACTTTTGGATAAATTTAGTGACAGGAATGAGTGGTCGCTGACGGTGTACTACATATAATAATACCTATAACCAACATATACATACATATATAAGTAGTCATATACAGACATAAAACGTCAATATTTAGCAAATAGTATTAAAACAAACAAGCGAAAGCATGAGGAAGGACAGGAAAAACAGAAGAATGAAAACTCTGGAGAATCACATTAGCAGAACGGGAGGCACGAGAAAAGCGCTTAAGGAACTTCGAGAACAGGGAAAAGAATGAATACCAAAGTTAATAGACAAAAATCGGTCAACTATTTCTCGCGGAAAAATCCAAAATATAGCAACAAACTAATTTCGCTTACTATATAAAGAAGGTAATTCAAATCAGCCGAAAATACAATTGTATAAGACAGAGGACACAGAAGTAATACCAGACATTTTACTACCTGAAGTAGAAAAACCTATAAAAAGTCAAAAGATGGAAAAAGCCCCTGGTCCAGATAAAATCACAAACGAACTCATGAGAGGGAAAATTGAAGATTTAAGCCCAATACTAACAAAGATTTTTAATGAAACTCTGGATAGAATATCACTCACACTCGACGAAAATCAACCTGTGGAACAGGCAGGGTTTAGAAAAGACTTTAGTACGATTGATCATATATATACAGTCAAACAACTCATACAAAAATACAACGAATATAACAAAACCTATGTATATATATACCTAGCCTTTAAAGATTATTCCAAGGCTTTCGATAGCCTTAAACATGAATCTGTATGGCAAGGTCTAGAGGAACAGGAATTCAGAATACTTATATTAATATAATCAAAAGCATTTACAGTGAAAGCAAAGCTAGAATCAGGCTAGAAACTACAGGAGATATATTTCCAATCGAGAAGGGCGTCAGACAGGGTGACCCACTCTCACCAAAACTGTTTTCAGCAGTGCTTGAACAAGTATTCAGAAAATTGGGATGAGAACATCTGGGGCTAAATATAAATGGAGTGCGACTGAATCACCTGAGATTTGCAGACGACTTAGTCATATTGGAAGAGGATCCATTGATACTGGAATCTATGATACAAACCCTAGTAGATAGAAGTAGAGAAGTAGGGCTAGAAATTAACACAAGCAAAACTAAAATGATGACCAACTCAATACCTACAGACATAACCATAGACGGGAAGAAACTCGAATATGTAGAGTAGTATGTATACATAGGCCAGATAATAAGCCCAAATGACCAAATGTCCAAAGAAGTAGACAAAGCAGCAGCAAGAGAGAAAAGTGGAGTAAACAGGTTACAGTATGGTACCCAAGCGGCCAAGGGATAGCAATAGGAGCCGAGGTCGTAAAGCAAGAAGATGCGAGGATGACCTAAAAATGACCGTAGGACCACTTTGGATAAGAGAAGCGGCAGACAGAAAACAATGGAGAGAGTTGGAGGTGGCCTTTGCCGTAAGGCAATCCGAATTACGAGATATTTTATAATTTATGTATAGTGTAGTTTAGTCTTTAAAATTATTATTTAGTTTTTATCTAAAAAATCATTTAAGACAACATACAAAAATGTAAATATTTCGGAAATAAAGGCTTTATTATTATTATTACAACAATGACAATAACACATAGAACTATAATCCTAGGTATATACTACTTGTAACTATTGAATTGCTTTGAATGCGTGTATGGTTTGAGCTTTATTTATTTTGATTGGAAATACATTCCACAACCGTTTTGAAACAACGATCAAAGATTTGCCGAGAAACGATGTGGAATGTAATGGCATTCTTAATTCCAGTTTTTCTGATGATCTTAAGATTTTAGATACGTAGATATCTTTTAATCCAATGTAATTTACAAAACAAGCAATATCTGTTCAATAACAATACTATCAAGTGCAATTAAGGTTAAACATAGCAAGAAAAATACAACAATAAAGATAGAAATAATAACATATCAAGAGTGTTATTTTTAAATAGGAAATATTATGGTAATAAAAGTTGTAAAACAAAATGTCTAATTTGATCAATATTATTATTTTTAAAGAGAATTTTAAGACCGTAGGAGGGATGACAGTGATTGTAGGTGCTGATATTTTTTACTTTCATAAGTTTATGCAACATTTTATGTATAAGTAATTCTTTAGATTTTTATCTTCCGCTTCTGAAGCCGCTTCTTGTTTCATTTTGATCAAGGCGTCCAGGAGGTCCTTTCACTTCTTAGGAGCGTAAAAATAGACGCAGTCGTTCTACCGTGTGCTTAGGAAAGAATGAAAATCGGTTGATAGTGAAATTTTTCTCACTACAATGTTTAATTACTGGAAGAAGATAACATCACAGAAACATATCTGATCTACCAAAATATCTAAAAACACTGATTCGACTAATAAGATTCTTCTTTCTATTTTGATAGATGAAGTATTCTCAGAAATCATGTATTGATAATATAATCTATTTGTTAAAACTCTTTGTCTTACTTTAATATATCAGTCAGTTCTGGAAAGTAAAATATACTACACCAACTTAATTCTTATCAGAGTGAACCAAACGATGACTCCCCTATTATATCGTCGTGTAGTCTACCAATATTTTCTAGAAGAAAAGAAAACTTTGACCGATATTTTCTGTTCTCTGTTGAATCTATTAAAAATGGTTCGATGCTAAGGCTAAGAAGAAGAATAATAAAAACTGATGTTATACTTAGTGAATATAATTCAAAAGCAAATTGTTAAAAACCCAAACATACTCACTCCGTGTTAATTATTGTGTTTTGCTGTTTCTTCCCTGATACGTTGTAAGAGATCTTTCGTTTTAGCTCGCATGATAGGGCTATGAGTTTTAGTCGACGCCTCAGTGTTCCCAATTCTGTTACTTCAATCGCTAAATTAAAATTCACAAAATTTTCTTCATATATAAATGGAGACTCTCGCTGCGTGGAAGTAAAGTTGAGTATACGTTGACAGGTTTTAGTGAAATTTAGTGGCGCTGAGAAATAGTTGCCAGTAACAAATATACCTTATTACGAAGGATACATGTTTGATTTCATATGAAGAAATTAAGTCAGGTTTTAGTTTCGTCGAGTGTATAATAGAATCGTCACCATTGTCGTCCAAGTCGGGTCCTTAAAGAAAAGTTAGATTATTTCTTTTCCTATTTGTAAATTAACGGATATTACTCACTAACATAAATACAATACTCACATTAATCGTAAACATATTCAAAGCTATAGGATCAGTCTTGCCGGAACTAGCGAAGTGATTTCTGATGTTCTCGGAATCCTTGCCCAGAATCTTTCTCGATATCTCGGGGCAATTGACCACCAAAGCTGGACGCCAGAACAACCATAGGTATGCTCACATATGAAGACTTGAAGTCATTGTACAATTGACGATTGCCTGTGGAACAGGTAGGTTTTTGTTTAGGCTCTTTTGTGCAGAAAACATGTAAACAGTTTAGGGAACATGCAATATTTTTATTTTTACTTTAATTTTAAACAACTACCTACTCTTACAATACTATTATAATTATAGGCCATAAGTATATTGAAAAATTACGACACTAATTTATTGTCAAAGATGCAGTTTTAAAATGACAGTTTAAAATGGAGCGCGAAAACGAACTTAGTGTCTATGACGTCACTTACTCTTCGTTTTGTTGGCTTTCATAGTTTTTTTGTATAAGTACATAAGGCACAATAACTACTTAAAAAAGACCATGCTCATCATCCATCAAAATGAGGGACCTAGTTATAAAAATTCCACTCATACTTAGGCAAACTTGTTGTACTTTTATAACTTACAAATTTCTTAAATAGTGACTGTGAATGTGACTGTACTAAAATGTGATATTGATATACCTACACTCCTATTATAAGAATATTTTAATTTTATCATATTTTGTGGAGCTGTTTTTATTACGAAAGTAGGTACAAAGTCGTGACCTTATGCTGATATACAATTTCTATTTTTATATTATTCTAGATATCTTTTGTTTATTACTGTACCTATACGTAAGAATTCAACAGCCATTATTATAATATAATAATTTTAAAAAGAAACTTACTATTCCAATATAATTAGAACGAAACTGAAACTAATGTATGAAAGTGCGATATGTTATTTTCATGATTTCAATGCACTAGCCTTTTAGAAAAATGGTATCTACCCCCCGTATAGGGTAGCTTCGTACGGAGGTAGGAGTACCTACGTTGATATAGCATAGGGTACCTTACACCTATATAATTATTTGAACGACCTTTGTTTATTCATGAAAACATAATCATAACTACGGGATTATTACCTTGTTTATGAATAAACAAAGGTAAAAAAAAGGTTTCTTCACTCATTTATAATGAATACCTACTGAGGCATCCTTGAAATATAGGTACCTACGTATGTAGGCGTACGAATGCGAATTATGACTATTTGAATGTACCCCTGGCGAAGTAACTATTATCTTATCTGTGCCCCTGGGGTCCTTCATAACCAAAAATAATCACCTGACTAGAATAGTATAATAATTGCATTATTTTTCATCAAAATATATTTTAGATTCTCTCTAAACATGTAAACATTTTATTGTAGATTAATCAACAACGAACACAACACGACTTCAAAGTATGATAAACAAAACATTTATCAAGCTCCTAAACAAACATGGACGGACCGACATGGCGGGTCGCTCAACAAACCTAGCTGACTTAAGGTTCTCCACACACGACAAATCATCATGTTAGCAACAACCTCACCACTATTGCTATAAACCATCAAATTCACTAAATAATAGTATTCGTTTATTTGTATTCGTACCTTGATCGCCACCGTTATCATACTTATAACTAGAGATCGGATAATAGGACGCATATTTACCTAAAGTTATTTTATGGATGACAAATTATGGAAGCGGCTTCTAAGTATATTTTTATTTACGAATGCAGTTGTATTGTCGCGTCGCTACTTGCGCACAAGCAAGTATAATTTGCAGTCTCACTCGCACTCTTACAAAATGCTTACATTTCCTGGGGTTTAATAGGCCCGATTTGACACTTGTTTCAACGTAATAAGGTTGTTTTTGCTTCGTCAAAAATCACTGACAATAAAAGTAGGGAAAAGCAACCATTATACGTTGTAACAGAGCAAGTGTCATTTGTGTCAAACTGGGGTTTATTACATCTCACGGAGTATAGGTACACTTAAATTTGGATTTTGCTGGAATCGCGGGATTCTGTCGATAAAAAAGTGCTTTCCATAATAGCCAACATCTCAACTTTAGGTAAATATGCATCCGAATATCCGATCTCTACTTATAACGCACGAGTAGCCTTTTTATAACCCTACCATTGCTTACGACTTCCTGAGGATTGTATAACACTACCTATTACCACAGTACGTATACTGTGCTATTACTTCGTCAGGTGTACGACCATAATATAAAGATATTTGTAGGTACCTAAATAACGATGTTTTTCCGATTTTGATAACCTCTTAATTAGCTTAACACAGTCCACTTTTACTAATACGTCCACTAGTCATACACCTTCTGGAGTGTGTATTGACCCCATTACCATAACTGTGGAATTAAAATATATAATAAATACTCCACATAACCAAATATAATAAATAGTCGGTCGTGAAGCCAGAGTCGCCCTTTCCAATACGCAGATCCTGTGGAGAAGGACAGGCAAGAAACTCCAAGGACAATCTTTTTCAACATGTATTTTTAAAGTTACTTGTTACATTGGTTATATGCGCAAATCAAATGTGAGGACAACGTAACATCCAAAATAACAACAACAGAGGCAAACAAAATTGTCTTTTGCATCATCATCATATTTTCTTCCTCTCTACGCAATACACTTTTCGCTTTAAATTAAACCATACCGAATATTTGGAACAAGGTGTAATGTTTGCACTTGATATAACGGGTGCCAAGCTAGTGTGTAAATGATCCAGCTCATACTAGCAGCTTGTATCTACTGCAGGCGCCGACTAGGAAGACCGGCGCTTAAACCAGCAGAAAATCTTCAACCATTCCTGTACAAAGTAATAACTGTTCGCCTTAGGTGTATTTTTTTATTATAGCTTATGTATGAGTGTTTGTGTATGAATTTCAACATAATTATGATCACAAAAAACATTTATTTGCACAAAAAAAAACGATTTAAAAAAAATTAAAAACACGAGAGGTGTCTTTAGGAGGAGCTTTAGGAGCCGGATACAACGAAGTTCCTTTCGCTATAAAGGTATTATAATGGATTGAGTAAATTGTATCGAAAATATAGTAAATACTGTAAAAACTCTAAATTTTAATTAAGCCATTTATGAAAGTTACCCCAACGTTATTTGGATAATTTGTATACAACCAATATCAATTAAAAAATCAACTCGCCATCGTCACGGTCAGCATTTTTCGTTGCGCCAACACTATTTGCCACCTAGCCCCCCGTCCACGCGAGCGTCTGAAGTATAACGTTCTTGTTTTTGTTGTTAGGCCCGAAGTGGTTTAATTTAAAGCGAAAAGTGTATTGCGTAGAGAGGAAGAAAATATGATGATGATGCAAAAGACAATTTTGTTTGCCTCTGTTGTTGTTATTTTGGATGTTACGTTGTCCTCACATTTGATTTGCGCATATAAGCAATGTAAGAAGTAACTTTAAAAATACATGTTGAAAAATATTGTCCTTGGAGTTTCTTGCCTGTCCTTCTCCACAGGATCTGAGTATTGGAAAGGGCGACTCTGGCTTCATGACCGACTTACGAAGTAAATATTATCTTATCTGTGCTTATACTGACTATTCAAAAATACCTTCCTACAATTGGTTTAATTGAAATAAATGATTTTGATTTTGGTACATTTAATATGAAATCTAGATCAATAGTTTTGTATCTTCATATTTTTCATCTTGAACTTACAGTACCTACCTTTGTGATTTGAAGCGCCTTGAGCTTGCTTTAACTTGATCTAGAAAATGTGTATGTAAACACAATGAATAGGTTTAAGATTAACACTGTTTGGAGCACTCCTAGCTAAAGATAGGCCGATATAAGGCAATAAAAAGGCCGATTTTGTGGCATGTTAAGCCGATACAAGGCAAATTAAGTGAAGTAGGCAAATAAACCGTAATAGAAAATAAACTGGGAACAAATGATAAGAATTAATATGAAATTTAGGATAATTAATTAATACTTTACCTAAAAATATCACTGTACATTAAGTGTCGAAAAATGTTGACATGGCTGATATTTGGTGGTTTTACCCTATTGCATTTCGGGAAAGACACGGATACGTGGTCACATAAGGAGTAGGTACGCAAGGAATGTAGTGACAGTTGCTCCTGAGCTTGACCCTTGCGATCATACCAACTGTCAATGGTGACTGTGAGCATATCGAGAATAAAGAAAGAAAGTTATTTACTTTGTAATTATCCGGTAGAATGTCAGGCGTTTCCCTGAGGTGAACAAGTACACATTGTTTATTGTTTCCCTGCACAATATGAAGAGGTCTAGGTCTATCCTTTTCCGATTCATTATATTTTTGTTATGGTTATGGTTTTAATGCGCAGTTCTTATGTTAAGTAACTACATTTCCCATTAAGACCTCAAACTGACAAAGACAATGAATATGAGAGCCCAGTAAACTACTTCAAAGCTAAAAACAGTGAGTTCAGTGATTTATTATTTTTCAGTGAAACAAAAGATTTTTATTTTACGCGTATTCATCAAAGCAAGTCAAAATACGTTAAATTGGGGTAGGGTCTCTGTAGCAGCGCTTAAATTTTTTTCTATTTTAATGCTTATTGGTAATGTCTAAATAAAAACATTAGACTTAAATATTTTATTTTCAAGACATCTCCCGTTATAGGAAACAGGCTGGTGGAGGAGAGCAGTGGATGTGTAATCATTAGGTACGAAATAACAATTATTGTGTAGAAGTAGGTAGTGTTAAATACTTATTTACAATTAAGAGGCCGTATACGAAATTTTGCCAATTTCGCTGATTTACGTGGTTTTACAGACGTGATTTTACAGTTAAAATACTATATTTCTATAAGTTTTTATAAACAACATAAAAGATCATTTCAATTTAGATCTAATGTATGAGCCACTTTTTTACTTTTATTATTCAATTTTGATTAATCGACCTCAAACCGGTGACTGTTTTGTAAATTTTGCCGTAAGAGGTTTAGAATATCACAAATTTACGAACTGTTTTGAAGTACCAACGGTATGAAAAAATTACAATGTATTGCTGTAAAAGTCGTCTATACAATGTATGAAACACTTTTTACCATTTTAATATAAAAAAATTTAGTAAAAAAATGTTTAACTTAGTCAAATTTTACAGAAAATGGACAAAGTTTTGCTTTTGATTTCGGCTGCGTGGAACTTTCATTCATAAAATTACAACAACAGAAATAAACTTCAGTTCAAAGTTAACCCATTTTCTGGAAAAAAATTGCAAAAAATTTAAAAAATATGGTAATAAAAATGTTTTAAAACAACCTAAATCTCGCATTATTATTTTTAATAAAAGTAAAAAAGTGGTTCACTCATTAGATCTCAATTAAAGTGATCTTTTATGTTGTTCATAAAAACTTATAGAAATATAGTATTTTAACTGTAAAATCACGTCTATAAAACCACGTAAATCAGCGAAATTGGCAAAATTTCGTATACGGCCTCTTAACTGCTTATACCGTGCTTTATTAATCATAAAATTAAGCTAAGGCACTTACATACGGTAGTGAACCTTGGGCCTAAAGACTTTGTTTTGGCGTTTAAGCGGATGTCGTTTATCCGAAGACAATATACATTTATAAAACCTTCAGGTAAAAGGTATCTGAACAATCGGAAAAATATATATATATGACGTACATCACATCACGCATACACGCACGCCTGTATCTTAAATATTTGCCTGACTTAATTCATAGGATTTATTGAATTAAACGGCAATGTTGTGCTTAGTAATCATAACAGCTGAGGTAGTTGAGGCATTCCAGACTGAATATACAGATACAAAATATTCTCTCTTAAAAAGTAATCCATTTATTCATAAATCCCATGGGGTAGGCAAAACAACCCGCCCAATATAAACAGTAAGACCACACCCTACTCTTCGATATTTAGGTCGCAACGCTGTCAATGTTTTTTTTTCCTATTTCACCGGACTTAATTACAAATTTGGAGTAGATATTATGGAGTTTCATTGACATGGATTAATGGTTTTAAAATTTTAAGTTGATCTCTTTGTTTACATGTTTGTAATTTACCAATTTTATTTTAAACAAGTTATGCTCGCGTACCTACGTGAACGTAGAAAACAATGACAAGTATTTTGATTAAAGAGTGAAAAATATCGGTCAAATAAGAGCAGTTTTGTTAAGGCCACTTTTGACCGATCAGTTTTAATAATGCAGTACCTAACTACGACATATGATTACGAACAAATTTAAATGATTTAACTCCTCAGAATTAGAGTACAATTTTGCAGTCTTCAATTCTTTGAACTTGCAGGTATAAAAAGGACTTATCTTTTTTCCATATCATTAAGCTACGCTTGTTTTAAAAAAAAATTGGTTTTGTTTATTTGTGTTTTGTGGACAAGGCATATAAAAAAGTCCAAGTTTTATTTATGCGTATTTTAAAGAAGTTTTGGGATAATAATTTACTATGGTGCTGGTCTAATCTACTATGTTCATTGTACATAATCTATACTAATGTAATAAAGCTGAAGCGTCTTGTTTGTTTAAACTCCCTAATCGCTGGAACTATCGAATAATTTGAATAATTATTTTGTATTGGATAGAATAAGAAGATAGTAAGATTGAAGAAGGTTATGTAACATCACACTACGACCTCTATTAGCAGAACAGTGACCATAAAAGCAGGCGAAATTGTGAAGAACGGCTTTATTAAAAATGTCAATTAGCTAATTAAAAATGAAATTAACAATACATGAAATTCATCACTCACAATTTAATTCGAAGTGTACATTTTATATAGTGTTTTATGAAATGCTAGCACACCACACTTAAAAGCTTTCCTCACGTCCTCATACCCAGTCCTCTTACAACATTTACACATACTGAGAGGTCAGTGAATGCCCGACTAAATATCCAACACTTCACACAACCGATTGTCATATAAACCCAATTTCAACCAACATTACCATTTCAATCATTCAACGGCCAAGCCCCTTAGAAATAAATAAATATGACCAAACAGGCCATAATATATTTACGAAGGGACATAAAGGTTCGCGTCTGTAAATAATTCGATAAGAAGGGTTAGGATTGAAATAGTTTTGTGTTCGCCGGACAACCGTGGTCATGTTCGTGGCAGCCATTTTCTGTTGGGGTATCATGGGTCTTTGAATTGCTTTATTTGACTCTTCTTCGGTAACTTGTTTGGACAACGTGAGTTGCGAAGTTTAAGATATGTTTAAGTTACTTTTGAATGTTTTTGTAACACGGTTTTATTAGCTTCTCACTTGTAACTAAGTAAAGAAATCTTCGAAATCAATTTTAACCTTCTTTATTTTAGATTGAGTTTATGTAGACTTAGATACTTGAGTCTTTCGGCGGTTCTTCTTAAGGTTAGTCATAGGAAATGCCTGCACTATTTAGTTTTACAGAACCAGTCAACCTGTAAAAGTGTGTGTATTCAATTTCTTCTTGTGTACTGCTTAGCTTTTCCGCCAATCCTTTTGTTTTGTTGTTCGATCTTCTATGGAATATGGCATAATTAATTTAATATAGTTAAACAAGAAAAAAACCTTCAATCAGTACCACTGAAATCAAAATAATAAGCGAAAGCCTAGTATATTTTTGAAAGTAACTAGAATTTGTATTATTAAGCTCCTTATATGAAATCTAGTGCATATAACATACAGTTTTGTTATAAAAAATCACTGATGGCTCATTTGGTTTTGAATAAAATAGTTTCACCGATATCAACTTTTCGGGTTTCCAAACCACTTTTGGTGGTTCTTTACCTTAATAAAGCAGAACGTGTTGTCCTTATCACAGACGCGACGCGGGTCATACTTCATGTTATATATACTCTATAAACTATTTCCACAGTCACTAGAGTACAGAGTCAATGGACGCGAAGACAACTAGTTGTAACATTTTTACGTGGGAGAGCCATGCTTCGGCACGTATGGGCCGGCTCGACTCCGCTCGATACCAAGGCCTCACAGAAAACCGGAGGTGAAACAATGCTTGCATTGCTTTTCGCCGCGTGCGTGAGGTTACCAGAGGCCCTAACCCTTCACTCTCCCCTATTCCCGTCCTTCCCGCTCTTTCCCCCTCTCCTCCACTTCCCCTACTCCCACCTTAAAGGGCTGTAACGCACTTGTTACTCTTGATCTTGAGTAACAGGTGCCTATGGGCGGCGGTAGTCATTTTCCGTCAGGTGACTCGTCTGCTCGTTTGCCCCCTATACCATAAAAAAAAAATCTCTAATAGGCTCTATTATTGTTGATAAGTATTAGAAGTAACATTATTATTTAAGTAAGTAAATAACTATTTCTTTGTGGATGAATCTGCAATGGCGCTTGTTTTTTATAGAAAAAACCGGACAACTATATACGTGATATAACAATAAATTAATGACTTTCAGCTTTTCACTTTACTTGTGCTGTCAGACCTTGCTCTTTACCAAATTTCATGATTCTAGGTCAATGGGAAGTACCCTACACGGCTCTAGTCCTAGGTATTAATTTCAACTTGGTTTGTCCACGGGTTCCTGAGAAAAAGGGTCTTGACAAGCAGACAGACAGACAGACGGACAACAAAGTGATCCTATACGGGTTCCTTTTTTCCTTTTGGGGAACGGAACCCTAAGAAAGATAGATTTCTACAGTAACATAGGGTGCGGACGAGCCACCAAGATCAAAATTAGTTATACTATTAGTTTACTAAAAAAAGAAGATAGGCCCCTCACATATTTTTATCAAGACATTAACACACACTTTGCACGAGAGAGAGTCTGAGAATGTGCACGAAACAGGAAATTGGTAGCATTAGAATATTTGTCACTCACTTAAGTCATTTAATTAACCCCCGACGCAAAAAGATGGGGTGTTATGAAGTTTACCGTGTGTATATGTGCATCTATGCGTCTGGTTGTGGTGGTTTTTAAACGAATAACCCGATTTTGATTTAGTTTTTTTTTTGTTTGGAAGGTAATTTTAATTTTTTTATGGCACGGTCGCCCATGGGCCCTCCAACTCAAAAGTCAAAAGTGCGTTGCCTGCCTTTAAGGTGGGAAGAGGGAGAGTGTGGGAAAGGGCAGAAGAGGGGGAGAGGGAAGGATTAGGGCCTCCGGTAACCTACATTACTCGGCGACCTCACAGAATACTAGCAGTCAAGCAATGCTTACATTGTGTTTCTCCATGCATGGCTCTCCTACAGTTAAATTTGATCGAGAGTGAGATTTTAGAGTCGGGGGTATTTTAAATTTTTAATGTATACTTGTTGTCATTAAAAACTACGGTATTTCTATCTTAACAGAGTCTAATAGCTACTATAGGTTATTAAAAGAATTATCCTTCTCGTTCCATGCTAAAAACTTATGTTTACGGGAAATAATGAGAGCACCGTACAGACCGTGACCTCGGTCAGTGTAACCGTTCCTTTACTCATGGTGAAACCTTGTCTAAACGTCCTTCAAAAAATGTTCGCGTTACAGTAAGTTGACTGGCCTGTTGGTCTAGTGGTTAGTGACCCTGACTGCTAAGCCAGAGGTCGTGGGTTCGGTTCCCACCCAGAACTAATAATTGTGTGATGAGCACAATAATTTGTTCTGTGTTTGGATGTAATTTGTCTATAATATGTATGTATTTAGAGATATATAAGTATGTTTATCAGCAGTCTGGTTACCATAGTACAGGCTCTGCCTAGTTTGGGATCAGACGGCCGTGTGTGAGATGTGTGGAGTTATTATTATTATTATTATAATGTCATACACACAGCATAGGTCCCAATTTTAAACCACAATACAAACCTCCTGTACGAAGGTTCAAAATTTACATTTATCTACAATACACGCTTTAAGAACCGCTTTGACGTCGGAACAAAAGGCTTCCCCAAATGATCCTCGTTAAACAATATAAAGTTTGTATGTTTTCCTTTCTCTATTGAAATATAGACAACATAATTTCCTTGGTATCAAAGAGTTGGAGTAAATGAGATTAATGTTTTGCGATCTGGGAGTATTTACAAATAATATAATCAGTGAAATTACTTCATAAAAACAGCAGATTTCTGTGTATTGAAACTGTCAAACCTCCAGTACCTCCGGTATCTTTAGATCAAATATACCATAGATAAACAATCTCCTACGAAAATCGCGTCAAGTACTGGCACTCAAACACCTATGTTATAATATATATAAGGCTATGTAGCCACAGTTTGAATACGGCACTACTGACTAAATTCTCTCCTTTTCTGCTGTTGAGTAGATGATCAGATGCCCATGCAAAGACAGGGTTAGCAATGCAAATCTTTAAAGCATATACTGGCAATTCAGCAACTCTATTTGTACCTTTTTAGATATTAACTAAATTGGCAACGTTTCAGATAATGTGGAATGGTGCGCTGGTTACGAAACTTAGAAGAAAAAGTCTATAATAATTCTGCATGCGGTCTTGTTGTGGCGGGGAAAGAATCTGACCGGGTAAGAGAAAGTGATAAGCCAACTCACGAGAAGAACGCGCGTAGAATGCACGTGCTTCTTGAGAGGGTTTAATTTATTTTAAGACAGGTAACTAACTGCCTATCTTCATTGTAAGTTTATGGGTCAGTGACAGCGGGTAAACCGCTTCATGCAGCAAAAGATTTCATTTTGAAGGTTAAAGAAGTTTGAAAGAAGGGTTTTGTTACGAAGGTTGAAATGGTTAAGGTTTATTTTAGTCCCGTGACCATGACCGAATAAAAGCCAGCAATAGCAACCTGGTAAATTTTGAATATTTTTTCTAAGAATTAATAGTACTAAAACACCTTTGACCCAGTGAGGCAGTTGACACGGACTCAGCAGGTCCTTCACACTTTGACAAAGGGTCCCCGTGGGGCCGATACTAGTCGGACACCCCCTAAATAAGCACGTGCGTAATCTTGTATAAGTAGAAATAGCACCCTCGAAAGTTTTTATTCTAATACAACATTTTTTACCAGGTACAATAGCATAGTAGGTAATAATATTATTGACTTTTTGTCAAAATACTCCTCATCATCTAAAATATAAAAGAAACACAATTGATATACAAATCACATTTAGATAAACAATGGAACTACGTTTCGACCGTCTTGCGCGCCACACTCGATCATGTGTCGATGTTTTCGCGATAGTCGTCGGCATTCAATTTCCTGTCGAGGCGTCTCCCCCACCGTAGACTCCCCTTCGACCCTCCACGAGAATATTCGATGTTTTCTACGACCTTTCTTAGAAATATGTATTCAGTCTTGAAACAGGTTGGAGATTCCGATAAATATGATAACTCTAAAGATTGTAGTTATTTTGATAGAAGTTAATTATTAATTTGAGTCTTTAACCCCATCGTTAACTTTTTATAATCAGACAGTTAAGAAGAACCAGCAGAATTAACTGTAAAATTTCACTTCTGTAGTACGGTGTTTTTAGTTACGGTTGGCTGCGAAACCAGTTAATTTTCTGCAGCACAGGGAGATGTTTGAGAAGATCTGTTTCTCCGCATGTCTCTCTTATTGAAGAACCGCGATGGATTGGATGTTGTCGGAGAACTTCTAACTCCGACCGGCTACTTTTTTTACTAAAGAAGAAAAACTCTCATTATAGTTGTGATTAACCGACGTATTTTGTGCGAGCGAGACATCATGGCATTGTGTGCACACGTATTGCAAACTCAGTGAGTCGTTAAGTGGATGCTGTCCGGGGTTGGTATATTTTTGATAATACACTGCTAAACCAGCCCGTGAGAGAGAGTGTGAGATAATGATTTCAGTAAGTTGTAAGTCACAAAATATAACTAAATTTTAATTTTCGAAGTCAGGTAACAGATTGAACAAAAGCACTTCGAAACTCCAAAGTTGTATCTCAAACGAACTTTTACTAAGCATAGAAAGGAATCCGAACAATCTAAGCCAAAGGGCAGGTAGTAATAAAACAGGCTGTAGTTCCGAGCCCTTAAGTTTGCCAGACTGGTAACTTTGCCCTGAACTCAGTTACTTTGAACCGTACTTGTAGCAAATAACTTGCCAACTAATTAGCATTGTTGGGCCTGGGGAACAATGTTGTGGTCAGGATTTCTGCGGAGGTTTATTTTTGATGAATCGAATTTTAACTAGGGAGTTAGTAATTAACAGATATCGATTATTTTGTAAGTATTAAATATGAATGTATGTTGATTTTATTAGTTACATAGGTGTAACATTCAAAGTCACTGTTGAGGGACAATTACTTAGGTACAAAAAAATACAAAAAGGTATTGATAGAACATTTTTGGTACAAAGTCCCTTCAGAAGACGGAAAAAAGAGTATCGCAGCGGAAAATGCTAACCCCGCAGGTTGTTTTCTTTAATTCATTTACGCCATCTGTGGATTCTCACCGATATTACTGTTGTATACTTATTATCCATATATTAATTCGGGTAATTCACAAATGGCCAATTTTTATTTTGAAATCCTTTAATTTATTATAATATATATAATACATAATATATAATTTATTGAAATAATTGTTTTTAAACTTTCGCGACTTTGATACATATTAGATGTGTAATTCCAGAGTCCATTCGTGACCACGATCGGTGCAATTCAATCGAAACGTCGAGTAACCAAGAGGTATTGTACCTTTTAAATATTTTACTTTAACTGTTGTATGAAGTCCGAGCAATACCACGAATAATACGGTTACCCAGTCGGTGCTGTTGTACGGCTATGAGGGCTGCTTTCATCTGTGTCATCTTTTTATTTGCCCGTTAGCTTGTGGATGATAGGGAGTCGTGTGGATCTTATTGATTCCTAGTCACTTTGTCAGCTGGTGGAAAAGATCCAAATTGAATTGGCGTCCTTGATCCGTTGTGATCGTGACGGGACAGCCGAATCGTGCAATCCAACCACTAATAAATGCTGCAGATGCAGTTTTAGCGGTGATATTTGCCACGGGTCAATACCCAGTCAGGCCATTTTGTTTTCCGTTCTATGATAGTCACGCAGTACCGGAACTCTTAAGATATCGGCAGTGGTCCGAAAATGTCGATGTGGACACGCTCAAATCTTTCTGCTCGGGGAAACTCGCTCAGCTCTGAGACATTATGTCTATTGATCTTCAACCTTTGGCAGTCTATGCATGTTTTGGCCCATGTTTCGACGTCTTTGCTTATTCCAGGCCAAAAAAAAACTCTGTCGTCATCTTCCTAGTGCTTCCAACCCCTGGGTGACTGAGACCATGTACTGCGTTGAAAGCTGGATGACGATACTGCAGCGCTAAATAGGGTCGAAATGTGACTGAGGAAGTCTCGCAAACTATTTGTTGGTTGCTCCTTGGTAGCGTGTACTTCTTGAAGGTCAACTTGCGATTTTTTAATAAGTCCGGGATTTCTTTTCTCTGTTGTTGATCCGCAGCCAATTCCTCGTAGTTGATATAACTAGGAAGCTAATTTCCTCTATTCTTAAGAGGGAGTCCACGACTGCGTTGTCTTCACCTAGAATATGCTGCATGTCCGAGCAAAATTGCTAGATGAAATCGAGTTGTCGAAGTCTCCTCAGAGTGTCGTTACTCGCCGAGGCTTTGTTTAGTGTAAACCCATCAATCAGCACATTGCGTTGTTTCCGTAATAACGCTCAATTCTGTGACTTTGTCTATCAACTTCCGAGCATCTAAGTCAACTAGCAGCTTGTTGCTCCTCGAAAAGTCGGCAATGATAAAACGTCGTACGTCGGCGACTATGAATGTCCACTTAAAAACACGTCGAGTCCTAATTTGAGGTATAGTGTTTTCTCGCCGTAGGTACGTATCGGAGTCCCATTTGTGGCATGTAAGCTATACGTGCTTACGTTGGATGCGACTTTTCGATTTTGGACTGCAAGCATAGACACCTCTGCCCCCGTATCTATCAGAAATTGTGTTCCACTGTTTGAGTCAGTAATACATAGACGGCAGTTTGGTGTTGAGTTGACGCAGAGTCCTGTTACAGTCAGAGTCAAGATTTGTTTTCCAACTGCTTCCCTGGGGATCGGAACGTACAGTTGCGCTAGTCCCTGCAACCGTAGGCTTCTGCACCATACTTGCGATGGACCCAAACAATCCAGGCTCTTCTTGGCGTCTTTGATCTTGACGATCTACTTGGTGATCTCCCTCTAGGCTCTCAGTTTTTATTGAGTTCAGCCAGCCCCAGAGATATTTGGGTCATATTTTTATGCAAAGCGGCTATATCAGACAAACAGAGATGTAGCTGACTTTTAAAAATATTATAATTAATACGGAAACTATATGTTATTGGGGTCGCTGTTTTTTGGGGTGACATACATAGTTGTGTATTGAGACCAATAATAATATGCTTACATTCAGCGTCAAGCGTCTTGATTAAATAGATTTGTATTTTCCACCGTGCGGTGATAAGGCTCTCTTTAGTTAAGTTGTACTTTTATATCTTCTTAAGTTTATAATCGAATGTATTAACGGTCATTCTTGTATAATCAAAAAAATATCGGAGTATTGCCTGTGTTCATTGTATAAAGACTTAAATTCACCATAGCAAACCTACAACATCATCCAAACCTCTATTTCGCAACTTTTTAGGATACCTTCAATTTACAATATGTACAAATGTACTCGTATAATATATGAATGTTTTGTATTTGAAAGAATCCACATTTGTATGAAGCTTATAAAGACCATTGTAAATTTAACACCAGATATCCGGGTAGGCTGCTACTGCCAAATATCAGGACAGAATATTATAATACCGATTGCTACCCAATGACAATTTGAATCTATAATAATAGAATACCGGCGGTGATAAGAAATGAGACAATAAAAACATTTGTGGCTTACGGAAAAGAGTTCCTCGCTATATAATCATGGACAGTTTTGTCATTTTAATTACGACTGCAACACTACATATTACATATGATTTTATTGCTCCTTTTTTATAGCTGTGCCCCACAGTTATACCCGCGTATAATGTAAAAGAAATCACTGAATGATAATTATAATACTTTAGTAGGTATACAAAATATTTTTGGTAACATGTTCTTGTATTATTAGAATATATTGGTTTTCACCGCGCCTTGTTCTAGATAAGCCAACATAATAATAACTTTAGACACCTCACACACGGCCGTCTGATCTTAAACTAGACACATCCTATACTGTGGTAATCAGATTGCTGATAAACATACTTATTGCAACATCATTCATTTATCATAACCACCTCATCTATAACCACGTGCTTAAAGGTCTGTCCCGTGTTAAAGGAAATTGTATTCTTCTAAAACTTAATTGTAAACTAGTATCATACTAGTTCGAGTTACGTTTGCCCGACTACTAGCCGAGTCTAAATTATATGAAATTGTATTTGATATTGTTTCTTTGAAATTTAACTTTAACTCTAGTGCCGTTACATAAAGCGACGGTATTACCGCAACCTATACAGCGATGATGAACAAGGAAGAAGACATCCCAGGTATAATGAGAGAAGAAGTTATTAAAGCTATAAAATCACAAAAAAGAGGAAAAGCACCAGGCGAAGACTGCATATCTAACGAGCTTACAATGGGGACAACTGTCAAAATAGTAATCATCATCACAGATTTATTTATTGAAATATTAAATACAGAATATATACCTGAGCAATAGACAACTTCGACTATTGTGCTATTTCATAAAAAAAGGTAAAAAAGATGATATATTTAATTACAGACCCATAAGCCTGGTGTCTAACGTTTATAAAATATTTTCTAAAATACTATGTTAACAAAGATTTTAGACGAAAATCAACTAAAAGAACAATCAGGATTTTTCAGTGACTTTTCAAGACTGGACCATATTCACACCATAATACAGGTTATTGAGAAATGTAACGAATATGGTATTACTTACTACCTAGCGTTCGTAGATTATAATAAAGTGTTTGATTCTTTAAAGCACGTAAAAATATAGAAACGTTAGCAACACAAAGAGTGGATAAAAATTATATACGCTTGATCAACAATATATACAAGAACATAAAAGCTAAAATACGAACAGAAAAAGGAAGGAAAGGAAAAATCCTAAAAAAAGGAGTCAGACAAGGAGACCCGTTGTCACCCAAACTTTTGTCGGCAGTTCTGGAATATATATTTAGACATCTCGAGTGGAACCAATATGGACTAAATATTGAGCAGGTTATTAAACCACCTAAGGTTTGCAGACGATCTGATACTTATTTCAAGCGACCCGAGAAACCAACAAGAAATGCTCGAATAACTTGTGCAAGAAAGTGATAAAATTGGACTATCAATGAATAAGACCAAAACGAAGATAATGACAAACGTTGTAAAAAACCGTTGTTAAATGGAGGTGGGCAGATCATATGATGAGAAATAAAAAAGATAATTGGGCCAATGACGTAACAGACTTTTATGTAGTCTTTGGTACCACACCCAAAACTACATAAAAGAAAGAGAGGGAGAGATAAAAAGAGTAGCAGGAAGCACGTGGAAAGGAAAGACACTTGATCGGGCCCTGTGGCAAGCTTTAGGGGAGGCCTATGCTGGAAAGGAAAGACACTTGATCGGGCCCTGTGGCAAGCTTTAGGGGAGGCCTATGCTGGAAAGGAAAGACACTTGATCGGGCCCTGTGGCAAGCTTTAGGGGAGGCCTATGCTGGAAAGGAAAGACACTTGATCGGGCCCTGTGGCAAGCTTTAGGGGAGGCCTATGCTGGAAAGGAAAGACACTTGATCGGGCCCTGTGGCAAGCTTTAGGGGAGGCCTATGCTGGAAAGGAAAGACACTTGATCGGGCCCTGTGGCAAGCTTTAGGGGAGGCCTATGCTGGAAAGGAAAGACACTTGATCGGGCCCTGTGGCAAGCTTTAGGGGAGGCCTATGCTGGAAAGCAAGACAACGTTCGCGAAACTGGTATCAAATAGTATTAATTAGTATTTAAGAAAAACATGTATTGTTAAGTGGGATTGTTAAATAAAGGCTATTATTATTATAATCACTCACAAACATGCCAGCGCACGCGGGTAAAGCAGTTCGAGAGCGCTGAACCCATGAACTTATATAAACGAACGTATACTATCGTGAATAGTATAATTAGTTTATGGCCGAACCATGCCATATTATTGCTATATAGCCTAAACTATTCCTCATGAATTTGGCTATGATTTACAATAAGATTTTGTAAATTCGACTGGTTCCAGCGATTAGCGCGTTTTAACAAACAAACAAAAAACTCTTCGGCTTTATTATGTTAGTACAGCTGGTATTTATTTATAGATGATTTATTGGATTTTATTGTCATGGATTCGAATTATGCTTAATTTATTTGTATTTCTATCGTTCTTATTGTAATAAAGGGTGACCCAATAAGAGTGCACGATTTAATTTAAAAATAAAACGCATGTTTTTTTGAGCAAGTGATGATATTTTTATTGGATTGTAAAGTAGACTTGTTCCGATTACGTATGGAATGAAATATCTGGCATATGGCCCCCTCGGCTCTGAACACAGGCTCTTGCTCTTTTCATGAAATTTTAGACGAGATTTTGACAAAGATGTGACTCTATATCACCGATGACGCGTTGGATGTCGGCTTTGAGCTCAGGAATTCTTTGTGGTTCATGTGATTCACGTAGACCTGAGATTTCAAAAAACCCCAAAGAAAGAAATCGCACGGCGTTAAACGCACGATTTTGGTGGCCAATTGACATCGGAATTTCGGGAGATGATTCGGTCTGGAAACCGTTGCTTCGATAAATCGATTGTTCCGTGCGCGGTGTGGCAGGTGGCGCCATCCTGCTGAAACCACATGTCGTTCAGATCCATACCAACCAATTGAGGCCACAAGAACTCCGTTAGCATGTTCCTGTAACGAATGCCATTCACAGTCACTGCATTTTTGTAATGGGTTTTCACAATGATAACGCGTTGTTCAGTTGTGTAGAGCTCATTTTTTAATAATCGCAACAATCGTTGATGCCAGCTGTCGAATATCAGAGCTGCAACCTCCAAAGAAAAAAAATGCCGTGAAATTAAAATCGTGCACTCTTATTGAGACACCCTTTACATTCATTTATAAAAGATCATTTACCTATATCTTATTGATTTATTTTAAAATATGTTAGCAATGCAATATGTCGCAAAACATTCGCATATTTATTCAATACGAAATGTAATCGAGCTGACTTATACTAATATAACATCTTTGTAAAACAAACTTTCAGCGAATAAATCTCATTTAATTTCATCTCATTTCGTTTAAATTTTTATTTTATTTCATCTCGTTTCATTTAATCTAATTGCATTTCATTATTTCATTTCAAACAATCTTTTACGGAATGGTTTAAAGAATCTAACAGAAAGGACACTATGACATACAAAAAATGTAGGCATATTGTATACCCGTGCGAAGCCGGGGCGGGTTGCTAGTGAAAACATAAACATAATCGGGGCCATGATCCCTTATCGTAAAAAGTAAAGTATCGTCATGTAGTAGCATATTAGACAGTCGATATGGTATGGTCATCAAACATATATTTATAGCTCTCAAAAAGATTGCACGTCACAGTACTCACTGAGCTGCAAACAATGTGCCACGGCTTACAAGTTAATTAAATATATCACATTATTATTTAATTCTACAAAAACGTAACAATGTTCGCATTTCTCATTTTTGTTGTGGCATTGTTTCTTTGCCTCTGGTCGTACGTGAAATGGTATAAGGTCAAAAACTACTGGAGTAAGAGAGGGGTACCCCATTATCGCCCAAATCCAATCCTGGGAAATCTAACATTTTTGCAGCGGCAAAATCCTGTGAGTATTTGGTTGGTTATAGATTTTCGGACACTATTCACTAAATGTGGTTATTTAAAATAAACAATACCATAATTTTGGAATTGACCTTTGAGTTTCTTCTATTGTGTTGAATCATGGCTCATGTGTATCTGTTTCCCAGGCTATTTGGATGCGGCAAGCATACAAAGACTTCAAATCTCCATATATGGGTATATGGTTGTTCTGGCGGCCAGCGTTAGTGATCAATAGTCCCGAGATAACAAAAAGAATCCTGGTGAAGGATGCCGAGAACTTCAGAAACCACTTCCTTAGTTCTGGCAAGAGTGATCCTGTAGGGGCCTTGAATTTGTTTACGGTTAATGTAAGTTTTATTTTTAGGTCAATCAGTAGCATCTAAACATATATCAATGCAGCTAAATCAAAATACTGTGATAAACCAAAGAAAGCCAATTAGCAATTAAGCCGTTACCTAAGGCCATGATGTGTATGAACTGTTGACAACGGACGGAGCTCGAGCGACCCAAATATCATATTTCTAATTTTTGTTTATAAGTGGCAGTCACTGCACTTAGGACTTTGCAGTTCCCACCACGTCTTTGGTAAGGAGACAAATGTTAAGAACGAACTACTAGTAATATAACTAATAGAAGTAATAAATATTATACGTAATACACAGTATTACGTATAATATTTATTACTACTCTTACTCACTCATGTAAAAAACCAGGATTCCTTTCTTTATTCCAGAATATGGGATTGTAAATCTTAGATATAAAAAAAAAAGTTATAGATATTTAGTTTTTTTAGGATCCTATCTGGACTCCACTGAGACGCCGTTTATCAGGAATGTTTACGTCTGCAAGGTTGAGGATTCACAGCGGTATTGTAAGAGTGAAAACGAACGATCTCGTACAGCGTATCAGAGAAGAAACAGCTAAAAATAATCATTTACATCTTAGAGTGAGTATAATAGTTCGCTTGGTTCTCTTCTGTGATTTGTTCAATGCTTTTTATTGCTTATGAAACTTTACTGAAAATTAGAAATTAACATTGCATTTAATATTTTTACATCTTATCAAGATGAGACAAAAGCAACTTCAGAGACCTAATTTAAAGATGCGGGCAAGGCTTTTTTGTATCACTTTTGTTTTTAATTTAAATAATTGTCTCTTCATATTAAAGATAAGTACAATATAGTAGGTACTTTTGGGTGATAAAATATTTTTTTTTGTATAATTCTAGTTGACAACAAGCCCTTATTTTTAATAGACCCAATGGAATTCATTTTGATTGAGTCACAAATATAAAAGTTGATACTACAGTTAAATATTTATAGATAATAATAACTTGGAAACAATGGAAGCGGCGGTAGCGTAATGGTTAAGGCATCGGACTTGCGATCAAGTGGTTGCGGGTTCGAACCCCACCCAGTGCAATACCGGCGTGAACCCACTCCTTACACAAGCATTTAGCTTAGCTGGTGGGGCTAACAAGAATACTAGTAATGTGTGACCCACGTTACTAGTATTCTTTATTAAAAAAAAAATATGTGGTACGGATTTTTATTATGGGGGAATGCTGTCGACATTTAAACCATCTTGGCGTGAACCAGGTAGAAGAGAAGCTTTCCTGGTTAGCCAAAGTTTTGGCCACTACCATGAAACATTTGAATCGTACTGTCACAATATTTCCTTGGCAATTTTATATTGTCTACATTTAGAGCACATTCGGTCTTCTTTTAATTACACTTGGGGGAGTATCAATTACTTGAAGTAACAATTAAAATGAAAATATAGAATATATTTCAGTTCTTAATTAATTAATTAGCGGTTCTTAGTTCATATACTAAGTTCTTATTTAGATAATTTTAGTTATTATATGGTCTCTAAGTAGATACATTACATATTTTTAAGCAGACAATGCGTTTTTGTAGACAGATATTTATCATTTTATTAGTTCCTTTCGATTGGCAATGGTTGTATCTTTTCTAGAAAATATTGACAGACTTCACAATCGATATCATAGGAGAATCAACGTTTGGTGTTGTGAGCGAGTCGGTAAAGACTGGAAATAGTATCATAAACGAGGTTGCTAGGGAGTTTATGGAGTTCAATCTGCACAGAGGGCTAAGTTGGTCTAGCATATTCTTCTTTCCAGAATTGGTGGATATATTTAGGTAAGTTGAAAATATTTAACTTTAAACGCCATAGTACAAAGATAAAGGCACTCAGTTTACCCTCAACTCTGTTTCTCCTTCAGATTCTCCTTTTTCCCAAAGAGAACAGTAGAACGACTGCGACTAATTTGTCGCTCTGTTATAAAGCAGAGAGGAGGGTTTGATAATGAAATTAAAGAACCTAAAGACATCTTGGATGCTTTGATTAAGATGAAACAAGAAGCTACTGCGGAAGGTGAAGGTAAATCTAAAGGTTTTATTATATTTTTATAAAGTAAGAGCCGTTGTACTCAAATCCAATCGAATCGATCATATGTTTCTCCCTCCCCGTTCAAAGAATCGTCATCCACTGGATGAAGGTGTCTGCCTGCTGAAGTAATCATCAGGAAGTTGAATTCAAGGATGTACCATATTTCTACCACTTGTATATCTGTGATCTCGTGTAGATTTTCGTCAGTTGCAAAGATCTATTTGACTCCCTCCACGGGTGAAGCTATAGAACGTATGACCAGATGTAGATGGGTACCCATGTTGAACACGGCGTTAAAAATATCGACCGCGTTTGCAATAAACCCATCTATATGAAAAAAAATAAAGAAATGTAAATGATGTAATATAAAAAACAAAAAGTCTGCCATTTCACTACACGACGACAATAACAAGGTTCGGATATGATTTTGATTTCCATTACAATTTAAAACACCCTCATCCTACTAATATTATAAACGTGAAAGTTTGTGAGCATGTATGGATATACGCAAAAACTACTGAACTGATTGCGTTGAAACTTGGTATGTAGATAGCTGGAGACCTGGATTAACACATAGACTTTTTATCTCAATATTCGAACGGGATCGGGACTTACGCGGGTGAAACCGCGAGGCGCAGCTAGTAATACATAAAAAATTTATTCCTCAGAATAGAGACAGCAACCTCGAACTTAGTTTGTAATTTTACAGAATACTTACAGTAAACAATTTTCCTAATAGAAATAAGTGAAGACTTTCTACTTGCTCAAGCGTCAGTCTTCCTTCTCGGAGGCTTCGATACAACAACTTCTGTTATGACTTATACCATTTATGAGTTGGCCTGGAATCCAGAGTACCAGGTAAGAAAGTTCATATTCATAGACTAGTTGTCTCAATATTCAATTTTTGTTCTGTTCTACTTACTAATTAATTAACTTTAAAAATGTAACGAGTCAGAACCCTTATACCATACCAACATTATGTATTTTCTCGGATAGAGACTTGAACAATGATGAACAATAAGTAATGCAAAACAATTATCTAATAAACTCTAATCTTCACGACGGATAAAGTGAAACTAAGATTACACTATGTATTGTTACAAAGTTTAACCCGCAGGCGCCATCTACTGAGATGCACGTCATCTTTTGACGGAAAGCGAAACTAGTGGCCCATTTGTAGAATGTCCTACATTATAATAGAAAACTCCAGAATGGTTTAGAGTTTTCGGAAAATATGATCTCTCTACAAAATAACTTTCCGGGTATATAAGA
The DNA here is from genome assembly GCA_949752705.1 of Callimorpha dominula. Taxonomy (NCBI): domain Eukaryota; kingdom Metazoa; phylum Arthropoda; class Insecta; order Lepidoptera; family Erebidae; genus Callimorpha; species Callimorpha dominula. Next base: position 21,062,204 of record OX457005.1, read on the forward strand.
CGCATGCGGTATAAAATGAGTTATGTTTGAGCGAACAGCGAGAAAATAACTGTGATAAGTGCGAAGTAAAAGTGTAATAGTGAGAATTAGTTTTAACTGTGTTATTTGTGATTATTAAAATAAATTGTGTCTATTTTTGGTAATAAATTGGTTTACCTTACCAATCCCAAACCTTACCTTAGCTTAGCGGTTCTAAAAATACTCACCCATACATCGATTTACGACAAGGTCAACTTTCCAACCGCAAAATATGAGTTTGTAATCACATTTTTTTTATTTTTATATGATATAACAACAAATTCACGACATTCGGATTTTTTCAGGTAAGAAGCAAGTTCTGACAGCACAAGTGAAACTTGTGCTGTCAGAACTTGCTTCTTACCAAATTTCATGATTCTAGGTCAATGGAAAGTATGGGAAGTTTTGATTTACCTTCAAAATGTTCAAATTTGTTAAAATCTAGGGCTTAATAGCCGTATCTTTTGATTGCATTGACTTAGAAGCTTGATTTTTTTACAGTTTCAAGGGACCGCTGACATAAGTATCTGTTGATCATTTCAATTTGATGGCTATATGGGTTCCTGAGGAAAAGGATCTTGACAGACACACAGGCTGCCTATGTGTCGGATTTTTTCCTTTACTTGTGCTGTAAGAATTTGCTTCGTACCAAATTTCGTGATTCTAGGTCAATAGGAAGTAGGTACCCTATAGGTTTTGATTTATCTACGAAATGTTCAAATTTGGTCTAAACTAAGGCTTGAATGGCCGTATCTTTTGATTAACGCAATCAGACTTAGAAGCTTGAATGTTTTACAGCTTCAAGCGATCGCAGACAGAAGCATTTGGTATTGTTTTCAACTTGATGCGTTGACGGGTTCCTGAGAAAAAGGAAAAGTCTTGACAGACTGACAGACAGACAGACAGACGGACAACAAAGTGATCCTATAAGGGTTCCTTTTTTCATTTTGAGGAATGGAACCCTAAAAACGGCAAAGATAGTTTAGATAATGTAAAATGTCTGATTTTTTACAGCCCATTTTGTACGAAGAGATCTTGAATGCCAAACAGAAGTATGATACTGAGGATTTAAGCCCCAGCGCTCTTTCAGAACTAACTTACCTCAACTGTGTCATCAAAGGTAAGATTTTTTTTTGTTTCCTTCAGCTATTTTTATAAAGACCATTTGCAATAGACATCACACATAACTTAGACATCTATATCTAGATACCGAAGACCAAATGAACAAACTTTAGCGACTCCAAAACATCTGCATAATATTCATATTTGGATTACGAAAATATGATCAAATCTCTGAGTATCGTTCTAAGCTCAAATGGTTACCTATCCGCCTTCGCTGGAATGTTCATATACTTTCTCTATTGTACAGTTCTCTGTTCTATCCACATACTCCCTCTAAGAACGTTTCAATTCTTACATGATATATATAGAGAAAGAGAAAGAGAAAAGAGAAAGAGAAAAATACATTTATTCACAACCCGCAACATTCATAACATAAATAACAAAGAAAGAAGATAAAAAAAAAAAAAAAAAAAACTATAAATTTATACATTTAAAACAATTTACGCCAATTAGTGCGGGCCTGAAAAGGTCACCATCTCAGCATAATGCTGCACCTAACAACGGGTGCAGCGCTGGTTTTCAGATTGTGCCTCTTAAAAGGGACGTCACGGGCGTTTATACATAATTAAAAAAAAAAAAACAAAAATTACACATTTTGTCACATTTAAAATATATATGCAAATATACACATACATACACACATACATACACACTTACATACATATATAGACATATATATACATATACATACACATATATACATACACACGCATACACACATGCATACACACATGCATGTACACATATACACATACACACACACACACATATACATATATATACATAAATAGCCACTATCGCATATATACATCTTTACACACATACATAATATATATAATAATTATATTCCTATTTATTTATACAATATCCCAGTTGGGTATAAAATAATGGCGACAATAAAAATTTGTGCGTATCGGGACGCCCGACAGAAGTGATAACTTAAACACCAGACAGACTGGCGCCGTAATGCGTTACGTAAAGAAGCGGTTTACCCTCCCATAAGAAGTTATCACTTTAAAAATAAAAAGTAGAAAATTGGATACTATGCGGTTTTAACGTATATATTAGTGTTTGTATACTCTCTGGTTCTTCGGCTTAAATTATAAATCCAGAGAGCAAAGTAATACTACTCAAATCATTATCTGTGCTCCCGCGCAGATATGACGAGTGACGCCAGCCTAGTGACAGATGGCTGTCATATTGTTAACTATAATTAATAATAAAAATATCAGGAATCCATTGTTATTACGTAACATGTCTGTTTATAGAAATTATGTAACTATATTGCAGGCTCTTGAGGCCATTACAGAATCTGAAGCTGAATAACATATCCCACATTTACAAACAAGTTGTGCTGTGGAATGACTTATATGTGGCAATTACAGAAGCCAAAACCTTGCACATATTTATAAAAACCAAGTCAAAAACTACTTGACATTATAAATGTTGATGCTGTTATTTGGTGCGTTAATAATACACAAACTAATATGTAAGAGTATATATGTAATATGTAGTGTTAAGTTACTGATATATATCCCTAACACTATAAAAGTACAACACAGACTACCCTCAATTAGATTGGATAATATACGTACAACGGTTGTCTGAAATAAATCGCCGTGAGTAATATGGATGCCGGATGCCTTAATAAACGCTGTTTCCGGATCCCTCCTATTTTAGGCGCAGTACGGCACACCGTGTGGTTTTAGTCGGTCGATTTCAGCACAGCGCCCCTCCAAAAACCCCAGTAGGGTGACTGCCAGAGAGGGTTTCCACACGATCAAAAAAAAAGAGGTTGTTCACGTCGGTATTGAACTAGGTAGATCGCCAGTCCTACACCTTAGCTACGCCACAACTACTTCTATATTTTATTCAAATCGGACTTTCTGTAATCACACTTAATTGTTCAATGAGATAATAACTTTGTAAATGTTTCTATTAATAATAAATAAATTACAATTCATTAAAACTTAAAACAAGTAACTATGTACTAAATAATATAGTTCATATAATATTCCGTTGCGTAATTTAAGATTCACGTGTTTGCCTTATAAAATTCATTTTAACGTAAACCTGCAATTTTGATAACACTATTGACCTTATTTACAATGTTTTCTACCTTTACAGAAGGTCTTCGACTCTATCCACCAATGGGCTGGTTGGATCGTGTTGCTAAAAAAGACTATAAGATCGACGAAAACCTTACCATTCCTGCTGGCACACCAGTCTATTTAAACGCTGTAGGTACGCAGGTGGACCCGCAATACTTTCCTGAACCCATGGTCTTTCGCCCTGAAAGATTTTTACCAGAGAACGAAAGAAACATTAAGTCTTTTACATATCTACCTTATGGGGAAGGACCAAGATCTTGCATAGGTGAGTAAAAATTTTACTAAAGAAAATAAAAAATGTTTTTACATAATACCACGTATCACATATGTATGAAGATTAGAAGTTATAAAATTGTAATAAGCGTCTGATTCGCAAATCCAAAAAGCTATTTATAGTATGACAACAAAAGTCAGCCAAAAACAACCTTGCGAAAATTTCGTTCGTCCGTTTTAATAGATTTTCATAATATCATCAAAATTAAATTGTTTAAATAAATAAAATAATCTTATTTCAATATCGTCTAAAATATACCTAATCGTATGAGAACAGTAAATATCAATACGGGAAATGCTTCTTGCCTCAAAATAAGAAATAATATAGTATCACATATCAAGAAACATACGCAGATGAAATAAAAAGATTAGACCACATTGTAATAAATATATATATTTATTGTAATGCGTTTATCATACGACTGACACACGTGGAGAAATTGTTTATTGAGTAATCTTCTACATATTCATATCTGAGGAGAAATCTTTGTACTTATATTATTATATTTGGAAAAGTTAAAGTTTATATGTAGATGAAGTGCAGAAAGCTAAAATTTTTAAATAATATGTGCTATAAAGTTAAAAGTTATACAAAACGGCTACATAAAGGGGTCAAGTATATACGAGTATACGTACGTATACGTACACAAAAGTCTATATAATGACAGATCAAGTTATACTGGCCAATGAAATGACATTCAAAATGGGTTAAACTCTACCGCCAAGCGATCTTTAGTACCTATGTATTAATGCCTCTTAGATTGCTGGCTATTTCCTTAAAAAATATTTCATAAGTAATTAATTACGGTTGCCATGAAACCAGCTCTATGTCCATTTGGAATAATGTACCTTTCAAATGTTAGAAATTACTTAGATAAAGGCTTTGAGAAGTTTATGTATACTAAAGAATGCGAGAACTTTCATTGCGAGATGCAGGATCGATAGGTTTTCGCTAGATGGCGTTGAAATGTGTTTTAGGAACTAAGTTTCTTTTCGCACGTTACACTTCAGACGCTCGGTGATCGGCCTATTTCTTCTAATATATTGTATTCTAATTATCCGTATATTAGTTAGGGCAACTTTCACAGGTGGCGCGATTTTAATTTCAAGTTTTTACAATATTTACTATATTTTGATACAATTTATTAAATCCGTCAAATACTTAAATATAGCGAAAGTAACTTCGTTCTAACCGGGCGCGGGAGTCCCAGAGACATTTCACGTGTTTTTCTTGTATATTAATTTCACCAAAGCCTCTTTATTTTATGAAATGGTTTTATTTTTTCGGTTTCAGGGAAGCGCTTCGGTTTACATGTTATTAGGCAAGCCGTGTCATCGTTAGTCTGCAATTTCGAGATACGAGTATTGCCTGATACTCCCAAACCCAGCGATGTCAAGGTGGAGAATAAAGGACTGTTCTTTATGCCGCAGGATGATAGAATGATAGTTCAGTTTGTGCCTAGAGAAAATGTATAATATTCAATTTAGAATTTATATAAATTTAATAAAGTTTCATATATAATTCAGTAAAGCGTAATTTACTTTTTTAATTAGGTATCGTTTTTAACCGACGAAAAAAAAGGAGGTTCTCAATTCAACCGTTTATATACATATTTCTACTTTTTTTTTAATTATGTTCAGACCTCTCCGTTATTTATGAACCGATTTTGATTATTCTTTTTTGTTAGATAGGTTATACCTCAAGGGTGGTCCCATGTCAAAGAAGTCAGGATAATTATGATGATAGAATTTTGATAACATTGAGAGAAACCCTCGAAAATTGTAGAAACGAATAGTGTTTCTGTTTACTTTTCATTACTTTATCAGGTATTTGCGTTTAGAAATCATCACATCATGTAGCCAAACTGATGATGAAGAAGAAATCATAAATAATAATCTTTTTAACAAAAAATTAAACCGAAGAAAAAATTAAAAAGCAAAATAAAAATAAACCTTTAAAATAAGCTTCATACTTAAGACTTAAAAGGTTTATTTATATTTTGCGTTTTAGTTCTTTTCGTCGGTTTAATTTTTATTTTTTTTGAAACTACTCAATTTAATTAACTTATAAATTTTAAGAGTACAAGGAATCGATTTTTACCTGTGATTTAAAGAAATATTATTAGTTACATTAGATTTTACCTGCAAATGGTCATGTCTGTTTGAAGGACTGAGTGAATGTATATTTTCAATCGTAGGATATCATAGGAGAATGTGCTTTTCTGTGGTGATGGTTGAAGCAGCAGGAGTTTTTTTTTCTTTGTTTGGTGATCCCAGAGTAATCGATAGCTGGTTTAGCCTCTCGCAGCCATTAAATTCATAATATGTTTCAGGGCATTAATAATAATAACAACTTCACACACCTCATACACGTCCGTCTGGTCCTAAACTAGGCAGAGCCAGACTGCTGATTAACATACTTATATATTTCTAAATACATAAATATTATAAATAAATTACACCCAGACAGAGAATAATTCGTCGTGGGTGGAAATCAAACCCACGACCTCTGGCTCAGCAGTCAGGGTCTAAATATACATATATTTATAAATAGAGTTACAGAAAAAGAAGATCCAAACTTTTAAACTTTTGCGTTTCATGATAATATAATTATGTTGACGGGAATTCACGCGATCACGTATTTAAAAAATGTTACAGTACCTACAGGCCTGTGATCACGGCCACGACCACGGTAAAGCAAAGGTATGTCATACCTTTTAAATACATCATCGCGTTGATTCCCGTCAACATGATTATATTAGAATAGAATAGAATTTTTATTTAAAGCATCTATCACTTAGTTGTTAGTTTAACTTAACACTGTTAGTATTACAGTATTTTACTATATTGAATGTATGGCAGACACTATCGCCAAAAAAATTACATCTAAGCTGAAATATTGACATGTAACCGGTGAAGTTTTTTTTACACTTTCAGACCGTTTATTTTCCGTTCGGTTACAGTAGTGCTAAATCTTATGTTACACCGTGACTAAACAAAGCTCAGAAGCAAACATTTCTCTGTTCTCTGTTAGGTATACCGAGGGGCCCATAGTTTCTAGGAAGCGGCACGGACTGACTGACTACAGCAAGAGTCTCCCAATTGGTCGGACGAATCGAGATGTTAGGTCGTCACAGTTGTTTTATGACGATTTTCTGCGAGGAGAACATCTCGCGCAAGGAGGAGGTGACGGTGTGGATTCGGTAGAAAAACTTCCAGGTGGAACATTTTCACTCGCGCTCTCATGCGTACGCTAAGAGTGGCCGTGGGTGTATGAGACGAGTTTTATGTTCTTCACCCGAAGCAGAGTCCCCCGTGAAGAGGGTGTCTGGACATCGCCCAGTTGCCATCCGCTAGCCAGTGCTGAGTGGATCATTGGAGGCAAAACGTCGCCGTACCGACCGTCAACTCATATACTGCCGTACCGTCAATTCATAAACGGTGCTGTGAGGCACACCGTGTGGTTTTAGATGGTTTAAGCCTGATATACGGCCTCACGAATAGACCGGTGAGGTAAGCTTCCACACGAAAAACAAATGAGTAATGTTACCACGGCCAAATTATGTCGTTATTTCACGTGTAAGCAACCAAAACAACCAGTTTTTTGTACGCTCCAGGTTGTTTCACCGCCAATACAGTATAAAAAATCCTGCCTGAAGAAAGAGGTACTATGCAATAAGCGACAAATTGCTGTTTTCCGAAAAAAACGCGAACGAAGTCGCGGGCACAGCTAGTTCGTTAATAGTTCTTTAAAATTACTAATCAATCAATCAATTGTTTTACATTTCCTTGTAGTTAAAGGGTTTTGCATCCGGTTTTGCGAGTCTAACGTACTAGACGTAGACACTATCACACCCTTGTTGAGTGTATTCTTATCATAAACTTAGTATCTAATAGACGAAGAGTCTTGTGATTTTCGTGAGACCAAAATTGAAATGTTTCAGTATGGGAGTTTTACAGACGTGTGACTGACTTTTAGTGTCGGCACATTGACGTCACCGCAATATCGATATAAAAAATCGGCAATATTTATAGCATTATGGATTGGTAGTATTTTGTATGTTTTGTTGCTATGAGTTGTTGTGCTTTTGTTTGTAATTTTTTAATGACGGAAGTGAAGAAAGTACAATAGAATAATGATATAATTTTCATCCTAATGTTTTTTTAATATTTTCTAGCTGATTAAGTACGTAAAGTAAGCTCACAATGTACTGTCTCTAGTGTAAGTACAGATAAAAGTCCCGATCTCCGGCCTCCATGAGCGCTGGCCTGGGCTCTAGCAGAAGCAGGCCTGAGACGGTGGCGCGCCGTGTTCCGCGCGCGCCCTTTCTACACTGGAAGGGGGGCAAATTAAAATTATTTTGAAATAATAAAAAAGGTTTGCTACAAAAAGGATATAATGTGACATAGAAATGCAGTGGGGGTAGGTACCCCCGCTGCAATAAATAAAACATAAAAACAAAATGTAAAATATTTTTAATGTTATGACAAACCTTCCATATAGTCACATCAAAATCAAATCAAAATATTTTATTTCAATAAAACCACTTACAGGAGCGTCGAGTCAGAATTAGTCTCTAGAAGGACACTCGACCCTCTTTTTTAACATGTTTTTCTTTTAATTTCATGGGAATATTGCTTATATGTTAAAAATATTTGTAAGATAATGTTGAAACATATAAACACTCCCGCTAATGAATACTCTAGTTAGTAGTCCCAGTTAGGCCAAACTTACGGCACCCATTGCAACATAACGCACGCATCAGCCATCATCCAAGTCAACCATATTGAAGGGAGCTATACGACCTGACACATGCCACCATTAGCAGGACTTCTAGGCGAGCATGACATATTCAGAACTGTCAGGCTATTGCCTATAATATTAACTTGACCCATCTCACATATTTTAAAAATATAACTTAATAATATTGACTAGACAGTTTTCATGTACAATTCCATATTTTCAAAATGAAACATTAAAATTCATGTCATATCATCAATATCAGTACCTAATTACATTTAAAAAAAAATCTACGTAAAGAATATATTATGCCAGAAGAAAACTAAAACTAGTACATAAGTGAAAATTAAAAAAGAGAAGCAGAATCTAAAGACCATGACGAAAATTTTATTTTCTTCTAATAATTTTTTCTAAGCATTTTTATCAGCTACATAAACATCCAGCGTATATTTATAATGAGCTCACAGTTTACACTAATAACTAGAGATTCCTAACTACATAAGCTCGTTTACAGCCATTAAATAATTTAATTTTCACAGTTTAAGAATTTAAGAAGTGTCATGATTTTACTTTGTTCAATGAGATCATGGAAAACTCCGTGATCTATACACAAATTATATGGGAGCCGAAAGTTTAATAAATAGATTGGCAAATTTCTATAGAAAATAATCGGTTAAAATTATCGTATTAATGGTATCCCATTATATCCCATTATATTAGGTGTTCTTTGTGTCCGTTGTTGTGTGTTTGTAAAGTCCTCCATGACCAGGAGCAATACCTAATATAATGGGATATAATAACCAGAGTAATACCAACCTTTCAGTTCAACCTCTTTCTACAAAAATGTGTAGTGCAAACCAGAAATCTAAATAAGGTTACCTTATTTAGATTTCTGTGGTTTTCACCAATTCAATGAAAACATAATGATTAAAATCGGTTCACAATGGACGAACAAAATCTTTCATTTTTAGATCTTGAGTGGTTCGGTTTTAATTTATTTGTTGCAATAGATTAATATCAATTGCTCATCACCTTTTACAAAATATAACTTTCCCCGATGCAGGAACATTAATTGTTGCGAAGATCTCCTGATACTTCACTTTCAGCTCAAGTTCACCAAATGCATTCTCATGAGCACAATAGCAACCACATTAAAGAAATCGTATCGCCACTTGTGAAATACTTACTATTGATTGGTTCCGGTACCCGATACACCGGTTTTATATTGCAGCAGCCATCTTCGAGTAAGGAGGTAATATATATATAAGAAGATGAAGACGAATTGAAAACCTGCCCCTTTCTTTGAAGTCGGTTAAAAATAATGACGTTGTGAAATGACCGCAACTTGATAGTTTTTATTATTTTATGCGACATAAAATATATCGACATATCGATAGATTGTGTTTTGCTTTTAGTCAATCACTGTGTCAAAAGCGGTCATATTCACGTATACAATATTTTTTTATATAACACATAATTTTTTAAACTATTACAATACCTCAAAAATAGACTATCCACTGCATATGTTAAGTGTAATACAAAATAATATTGTGCATATATTCTACGAAAATAAACACTTTGAAAGTAGTATTGAACTTTTGGTATTTAGCTTCCAAACGTTTCTTTCTTTGGATTTTTCTTGTATGTTACACCAGAATGTTGAGTTGACTATTGAGACTATTGAGACTATTTGAAACTAAATGTTTCAAAACCGGTCTCACTGTCAGATTTATTCTGTCTCTTTCTCACACCTAGGTTTCTGTATAAGGCTAAGTATCTCACTCGCACACTATGTTCGTCTATTACATACTATGTTTATGGTTCTTATTCGAGAAAGGTGTGTTTTGTGGTTACATTAAGTTTATGTACACGTGTACAATGTGTATAGTACATTGTTCATAAACTTAACCGCAATCGTGTAGTATTTGCATTTGATGTGTACTTAAAACGCAAATACAACACGATTACGGTTCTAGCATGCAAAGTTGTCAGACCAACCCCTAAAAACTACGCTGACAACTACGTCTTTTTCGTGCATTACCTTATGAAATGTGACAAACTACTTGAAACTTCGTGGTCACATCCTTTTCTTTTTTACATCAATCCAGTTTTTTATAGGGCTGTCATGACTATGTCTAATATAACTTTTGAAATGAAATATGAAATGGAATGTGTTTATTTCAGCGACATGCTAAGACATACATATACGTTTAAAAGAAGGTTAAAGGTTAAAGCGGCGGTAGCGTAATGGCTAAGGCGTCGGACTTGCGATCAAGTGGTTGCGGGTTCGAACCCCACCCAGTGCACTACCGGCGTGAACTCACTCCTAACACAAGCATTTAGCTTAGCTGGAGGGGTTAACAAGAATACTAGTAATGTGTGACCCACGTTGCTAGTATTCTTTTTATAAAAAAAAAGCTAAGGGAGTATTACTTCAGTATTTGTGAATGACACGCTGCCAACAGTCATTCCTGAGAGCTGGAAGGATACCAATTTGACTGTAAATAAGTATCTATATCACCTAAGTAACATAGCACAGATAATAATTATAGTAATAAGTAATACATAGATTTATAGAGGCTTGTTACCCACAGTTAAACCGATTACACGGTTTTTTGGGAAATTGTAAAATCTACTTACTATATACAGACCTATTAAATAAATAAAAAGAAAAATTAAATACACTTGATATGACAATTACTATACACTGCATTACATTATGCCACATGCAAGTATGCATGCCCAGCACAACCCGCCGAAAAGAGTCACAACCTCAGAACTCGCTAGACGGTGAACCGTCCAGCGCTTTCTTGTTATTCTTACGTCGATTATTAAATACATTATGTCGCTGAGATAAAATTGCCAATATGTATTTTCTATGTGATACGGACAGAAATGGTTATCACAATCATAGTCCAAATGGTTTGTATTACCAGTAGGAGAAGAATGCACTGAGTATTCAGTTTTATTTTTTGCTTAATTAAATGTTAATTAACCAAAGTCCAATGAGAAAATCGGGTGACATGTAAAAGTATAAAAAAAACAAAGGAGGACCTTTGCTCGACATTGAAAATCTGAAGGTTTTTATGTAAGTTAAAAATGTATGTCGTAGTAACTTAATATATACTATGTTCACATACAATATACTTTTCAGTAAGTAGTTTCGAAGTAAAATGTTATATCTATAACTTAACAAATAATTTGTTATAATCCATCGACATAAAATATTATATGTCATTTTACAACACTTTTAGGATACTCTTAGCGACGTAAGTTGTTGTAAGTAATCTATACAACAGATTAAGTTGTCGCCATCATGTAATTAGTAAAATATCAATAAATCTATAAAATAGATAAAAACAAATGATATAGTGTAAAAACCCTAAAATACGAATTTTATGGGATAGAACAACTTACGTGTGAGGTGTCGAAATATTCCTTACAATCATCATCTAAAATATAAAAGAAACACAATTGATATACAAATCACATTTAGATAAACAATGGAACTACGTTTCGACCGTCTTGCGCGCCACACTCGATCATGTGTCGATGTTTTCGCGATAGCATTCAATTTCCTGTCGAGGCGTCTCCCCCATCGCAGGCTCCCTTCGACCCTCCACGAGATAATCGATGTTTTCTACGACCTTTCTTAGACACAGTTACATATATTTAATAAGATATAATTTAGAAATATGTATTCAGTTTTGAAACAGGTTGGAGATTCTGATAAATATGATAATTCTCAAGATTGTAGTGATTGTGATAGAGGTTAATTATTAATTTGAGTCTTTTAATCCATCGTTAACTTTTTATAAAGAAGAACCAGCAGAATTAACTGTGAAATTTCACTTCTGTAGTACAGTGTTTTTAGTTACAGTTGGCTGCGAAACCAGTTAATTTTCTGCAGCTAAGGGAGAGGTTTGAGAAGATCTGTTTCTCCGCATGTCTCTCTTATTGAAGGCACGGCGGAAGAACCGCGATAGATTGGATGTTGTCGGAGAACTTCTAAGTTCGACCGGCTACTTTTTTTACTAAAGAAGAAGGTAGGCGCCAGAAGAAAAACTCTCATTATAGTTGTGATTAACCGACGTATTTTGTGCGAGCGAGACATCATGGCATTGTGTGCACACGTATTGCAAACTCAGTGAGTCGTTAAGTGGATGCTGTCCGGGGTTGGTATATTTTTGGTAATACACTGCTAAACCAGCCCGTGAGAGAGAGTGTGACATAATGATTTCAGTAAGTTGAACTAAGTAAGTAAACTTTACCTTTTTTTTTAAATAAAACACAGATTTAATTTTCGAAGTCAGGTAACAGATTGAACAAAAGCACTTCGAAACTCCAAAGTTGTATCTCAAACGAACTTTTACTAAGCATAGAAAGGAATCCGAACAATCTAAGCCAAAGGGCAGGTAGTAATAAAACAGGCTGTAGTTCCGAGCCCTTAAGTTTGCCAGACTGGTAACTTTGCCCTGAACTCAGTTACTTTGAACCGTACTGGTAGCAAATAACTTGCCAACTAATTAGCATTGTTGGGCCTGGGGAACAATGTTGTGGTCAGGATTTCTGCGGAGGTTTATTTTTGATGAATCGAATTTTAACTAGGGTGTTAGTAATTAACATTTACCGATGATTTTGTAAATATTAAATATGAATGTACGTTGATTTTATTAGTTACATAGGTGTAACGTTTAAAGTCACTGTTGAGGGACAATTACTTGGTACAAAAAAATACGAAAAAGATATTTATAGAACATTTTTGGTACGAAGTCCATTATCGCACGTTACACTTCAGACAGTGGCTGATCGCGGCCTAAAAAATGCTACCCGCAAGTTGTTTTTTATGGATTCTGAGCGATATTACTGTTGTATACTTGTTATCCATATATTAGTTCGGGTAACTTTAAAAAAAATGGCGCAATTTTAATTTCGGAATTTTATAATGTTTACTGTTTTTCTTAGAATTTATTGAATCCATTAAATATATTTATATAAAGGATGTATTTGAAAAAGGAACACTTACCTTAATCACTGAAAGGGCATGCTCTAACATAAAGTTACAGTAAGAATTTTTGAACAAAAAAAACTATTCGTTAATAAGTTATGACCGTTCGAATTTCCAGGTACTTTTTCCTCCGTTTGTCATAAAAGCAAGTAGAACGTATTAAACTTGAACATTATAAATCGTAATTTTTTTTTCAGACTATTCACTTAGCTATTGAGGAAATCCATAAAAACTGACATAAAGTTTTCAAAGTTAGCTTTTATGGATTTACGCTAACACTTTGTTCCGTCCTGCCCCCATTCACGTCTCGCATCAGTGTCTAAAGTGTAACGTGCGATAAAGAACTACCTACGTTCCAATAAGTACGACCATAAAAATGTACTTCGTTAACATATGTATTTAAAATAAGTTAACTTCTATCCCTCGGGAACAGTACTTTTTGCTGGATGAAAGACCTTTTTTGTACCCAACGTGTATGAAAAACTTCATGAGGATCGGTTCAGTAGTTAAGGCATGTAAGCGTACCAAATAACTGGACGGGTTTTCATGGGATGTTCACCAATAGATAGAGCGATTCATGAGGATATATAATTTGTTAAGGTTTCGTGTAAATTTGTTGAAATATGATGATGATTGTTGAAAATGTCTCTATTACCCGTGCGAAGCCGGGGCGGGTTGCTAGTCATTGATATAATATAGTTTTGAATGTCTGCCTGTCTGACATACGTCTGTCAAGAAAATTGTCTCAGGAACTCGTGTAGGCATCATGTTGAAATTTAACATCAAATATCTCATCATCATCAAATGTCTGCGATCCATTAAAGTTGTAAAAAATCAAGCTAAGTCAACGCAATAAAGAGATACTGCCATTTAAGACTTAGATTATAACAAATTTGAACATTTTGCAGGTAATCAAAGTCCCATTGACCTACTTCTACATACAAGTTTGTTTGCTTACGGAACCATCGGCCCGCGATTCAGACACGCACTTGTCTGGTTTTTTTAATGTCATTGAAGTCCTTCAATCACACGTCACTCTGCTCTTTGCTACTGATCATTATGAGCTAACACATTATTTAATGTTAATTTTTGACTTACTAAGATTAAAGTGATCCATATCCTATACACCGTATTTATAGACAACAAGTCATTAATATAATTATTTGGAAAGGAATGACAGATGACACACAAATTAATGAAATGTCAGCGCCTGAAATTTACGATATAATTGTAGTTGTTGCTAATATACGATGTCTTCGCAAATTGTAACATGTAAATTTGTTTTTTTTTTGTGTGTAAACTACACACATAAAATCTAATCAAATTGAGAAAAACTCCTATTTGAAGTCGGTTAAAACGTAATTAAAAATGAATAAAATGAAGTTTTGATGAGAGAGCAGGTTGCACCGTATGTACATCAGTTATTCACCTACATAGGAGTGCGCGTGATGTTTCAGAACCAAAGAAAAATACGATTCACTGCATGATAAAGCACTTTTAATTTATACTTGATACACTTTATCTGAGTACAATGTTAGCATTATAAAGAGAAAAGATTTGTTTGTATATTTGTATGTATGTAATGGATAAACTTAAATTTTATTGCACCGATTTCAAAAAAATCTTTCACCTTTAGAAAGCTACATTTTCAGCGAGTGGCATAGTTTATATTTTATTTAAAAAAAGTAGGAACCCGTACGAAAATTGCAATAATTTGCATTATTGCAACTTCGTTCGGGTTCCTACTTTTTTTTAAAATTTTAAATTTATAATTAGTATCATGATATTAATCTTTATCCAATTAAAAAGTTTCAGAATTTCCTCACTACATGTTTTATAAAACAAAGTTCCCCACCGCGTCTGTCTGTCTTTCTATCGAAACGCTATAAACTTCAAAAGAACAAAAAGGATTTTCTTACGGTTTGCACTAAGAGACACAGAGATTAACGAGGAATGATTAAGTGTATAATTTATTAAGGTTTTGTATAAACTTGTGGATATATGACGACGTTTGTTGAAGATAATTTGAAGAAAATCATGCCGACAGGTGGATTTACTGATGTGTGCCGCGTTAACCGATAGAGTTTTATAAAAAAAAGGAGTATTCAATGACCTTTACTCTTTATTAAATATATAAATGACCTTCAAGACAATATTGTTTTTCTCTGCAGTCTATTTGCTAACGATGTATTGGTACTAATCACGCAAGAAAACAAACAAAACTTTAATCAGTATAAATGACACTGTGAACAAAGATTTGAGTGAATGGGTTTAATAATCTAAAGGTTAATATTGACAAAACTTAATAATTACACAATTTTACAATAGTCATAGACCGAAATATTGACAATTTGAATGTTATTTATGATGACAACTATATAAAAGCAGTTAACGAGGTTACTTTTGTGGGACTGAATGCGGACGATCAGGGCTCATGGGTTAGTATTAAAATAATAAGTTTTCACGTGCACTGTGGCGTCTATAAAAACTATGCAGTCTAAAGACAGCACTGCAAGCATATCATGGGTATATTGCTACAGCTAAGCTTACAAAGATCATTGCCGGGCAGACTGCTACTGCCAAATATCAGGACAAAATATTATAATATTGATTGCTCTCCAATGACAATTCGAATCTATAATAGAACACCGGCGGTGATAAGGAATGAGACAATAAAAACATTTAAGACCACATTATACTTCAGTATACAAAATATTTTTGGTAACATTTTGTTGTGGTATTACAATATATTGGTTTTCACGGCGCCTTGTTCTAGATAAGCCAACATACAATTATAATAATAACCGAAACTAGGCAGATTCGTTACTATGGTAACCAGACTGCTGGTAAACATACTTATTGCTACATTCCCTTATATATATAACCACGTGCTTAAAGGTCTGTCCCGTGTTAAGGGAAATCGTATTCTTTTCATTCAAAAGTTAACAGTAAACGTGTATCATAGGAGTTCGAGGTACGTTTGCCGGACTGCTGGCCCGGTCTGAATTATATGAACTATGATATTGTTTCTAAGAAATTTAACTTTAAGTCAAGATCCGTCACATAAAGTTGATGGTCGCAGGCTTCGTTTTAAAATAATGATTGAATTCTTATTAGTTATGCAATTTGGGACTGAATCGCGACAATATTTATACGGTAACTACAAAACCTTTTTTGGTCACCTGTTCCATCCCTTTTTATTACACACATATATATATATATATATATAAGATAGGTTTCTATTCGTGGTAGTGTGGACGACACAGTTAATTAAAACACAACTGAGTTTCTCTGTAAGAAAAGTATTTATTGTATTAATTTACATGTAAGATTCACAAATGAACAGTATGAATTAAATCGCAACAAAAACAAACTTTACCTGTAAGAAAAGAAACGACATTTAATGTTAATAATCACAGTGTCGATTCCTAAATCACAAATTGTTTCTTAGATTTGTTAATTAGTTTAAATAAAATTGCCTTCTAATGGCTGCTCATACAGGTTATAGTTCACCACAGATTATAAACTAAATATCTATCCGCTTATGTCGCGATCTGTCACGATGAGACTTGGAACTTGATGCGCGGGAATATTTAAACAAAAGAAAATTATATTTTTCTTTACATATATTTATATACATGTGTAACGTTGTTTGTGCGAGATGAACTCCTAAACTAGTGAACGAATTTAAATGAAATTTTACACACTGTGTGCAGTTTGGTAGAACTTTAGAAATAAAATAGTTTTTATCTCACTTTAAAGGTCACACTATTTTTGAAGTGAAAACTGCTTTAAGCACGTTGGGCACTTTTGTATGAAGAAAAAGCACTCGCGTGACCGTCACGCTCATACACATACATACTGATGTGTATGTGTATTGTAAGAGATGATGATTATAAGAGATGGCTGAGAGGAAGTGGGTTCGTGGTGTTAAAGTGTGAGAGGAGAAGGATTGATAGTCGACAACAAATCTGAAAGATTAAATATTGAAACTGATCTATTCACAATAATATGTTCACTTTAAATTGGCTTCACAGAAGTAGCTCTGCAACTTGACAGATGTCCACTCTGTCTGCTGGTTGCGGCGATTCTTCCGCTTCTCTTCCTTTTATTTTTATTCTATATAATTCTAAATCACAAAAACGAAAATATTTAAACCTTTATTATTATTATTACTTATATATTATTACTAGCAGCGCCCCGCTGTTTCACCCGCGTAAGTCCCGATCCCGTGGAAATATCGGAATAAAAAGTAGCCTATATGTTAATCCAGGTCTCCAGCTATCCACATACCAAGTTTCATCGTAATCGGTTTCGTTGTTTTTGCGTGAAAGAGTAACAAACATACATCCATACATCCTCACAAACTTTCACGTTTATAATATTAGTAGAATATATTTATTAATTTACCAGCCAGGCTTGCTCTGCACCGAAAGAGATTCAGACGCTACAGTATAAAATATATGTATATATATACTAGCTGCGCCCCGCGGTTTCACCCGCGTAAGTTTCGGTGCCGTTTGAATATCGAGATAAAAAGTAGCCTATGTGTTAATCAAGATCTCCAGCTATCTACATACTAAGTTTCATCGCAATCGGTTCAGTAGTTTTTGTGTGAAAGAGTAACAAACATCCGTACATCCACACATCCATACATCCTCACAAACTTTCACGTTTATAATATTAGTAGGACTAGCAGCGCCCCGCGGTTTCACCCGCGTAAGTCCCGATCCCGTGGGAATATCGGGATACATCCATACATTCTCACAAACTTTCACGTTTATAATATTAGTAGGATGTTACGAAGTAACTATTATCTTATCGGTGGTTATGTTTTCACTTCTGACGTGCAGTTCCTACGACTGACAGTTTTTATTGCAAATTAGTTAGCCACAGTAACGCGTGGCTAGGTGGCTAGTATAATTATAAAAGTCACTAAAAAATTATAAAAATAGGTAATTCGTTTACATCATGCCACTAGTCAAAGATCCGAACCGAGTGTTATTTTAATTTTCCATTATCTTCTCAACTATGCGACTATGCGAATTAATAATATGTTAAAAGGCCAAAGTTTATCTTCATTAAATTTTCTTGGTGATAAAATAACTTACGTTTGTAAGGATTAATATGCCATGCCTAATAAAAAATCTCATGATTAATTTTTTAATTTTCAATATTTTTTGCCTCATAATATCTTATTATAGCTTATGTATAAGAGACGCTTATGGTACTGCGGACATTTTTAGATGTACTACGGAAGGGCACGCCACAATTGTTGCGGTAAGACCCATCATGGAGGATTGATTTATCGTGGGAGAGCCAGCGCGGTAGTGTAATGGCTAAGACGTCAGACTTGCGATCAAGTGATGGCGGGTTCGAACCCCACCCAGTGCACTACCGTCGTGAACCCACTCCTAACACAAGCGTTGAGCTTAGCTGGAGGGGTTAACAAGAATACTGGTAATGTGTGACCCACGTTACTAGTAATATTTAGAAAAAAAAAAAAGAAAAAACTGCTTCGGCACGTATGGGCCGGCTCGACCGGAGTGATACTACGGCCTCACAGAAAACCGGCAGTGAAGCAATGCTTGCATTGCTTTTCGCCGAATGACACCTCTCCCACTCTTCCCCTACTCCCACCTTAAAGGCCAGCATCGCACTTGTGACTCTTGAGTAGCAGGTGCCCATGGGCGGCGGTAGTAATTTACCATCCGGTGACCCGTCTGCTCGTTTGCCCCAATAGTAACGCAGCTGACGCAGGTGCTGACCGGCCACGACTGTTTTGGAAAGTACCTGTGTCGCATAGGCCGGGAGGCAACGTCTGCGTGCCATCACTGCGGAAGCTGTCGCGAGGATACTGCACTCCGCATTTTAGTGGATTGCTCAGCGTGAACACAACAATGCAGCGTCCTTGCGGGAGCTATTTGAGTATGAAACCTCTCGCTGGAGACCATGGTTCTATCCATGGTCTAAAGTGAAAGTTCGTGGGAATCCACCGCCTCTTTTTGTGAGGAAGTGATGTCCGCTAAAGAAGCGGCGGAAAGGGAACGGGAGAGGGCTAGCTCTCTCCCGTCCCGAAGGAGAGGCACCAGGCGTCGGAGAGCGCAGAATGATCTCCGGCTTCCATGAGCGCTTGCCTGGGGGTAACGGGTGAGACTGCCCGTTACTCTAGCAAAAAAAGGGCCTGAGACGGTGGCGCGCCTCTCTAAACCGGAGGGGGGCAAGGCCCTCCGAACGCAAGGGCGTGGCTGCCATTTGTTTTAGAGGTGGCCAAGGTCTGCCGGGGTTCTCGGGGAGTTCCTTCTTATAATATAATAGACTCTTTTGTTACGGAAGACCCTATAGTTTAATAAAAACAAAAAAAGTGTAGTGATACAATGTTCATTGTATTTACGTGACACAACATTTTTCGAATTCGACTGGTTCCAGAGATTGTCGTGTTCAAACAAACAAACAAAAAACTCTTCGGTTTTATTATACAGAATGTATTTGAAAAAGAAACACTAACTTAAATCATTGAAAGGATTTAAAATCGTTAACTTTACACATTCCACCTACTTTTTTGAAAAACGGAGGCAAAAGTACCTGGACATTAAAACGGCCATAACTTGTAAACGGATAGCTTTTTAAAAAAATCTTATTGTAACTGCATGCTAGAGTCGTGCCCTTTCCGTGATTTTTTAAAATCATGAAATTTTAGTTTTTCAAATACATTGTTTTAGTACAGACAGTATTTATTTATAGATGGTTTCATAGATTTTATTGTTATGGATTCGAATTATGCAATAATTAATTACATGCTTAGTTCATTTGTATTTTTAAAGTTCTTATTATTATACAGTCCTTTATATCAGATCATTTATATATTACTAATTTATTTTAAAAAATGTTAGCAATACAATATGCAAAACATTCGCATATTTATTGAATACGAAATGTAATGGTGCTGACTTATACTAATGTATCTTTGTAAAACAAATTTTAAGCAAATAAATCTCATTTAATTTCATATCATTTCATTTCATTATTTTATTTCATTTCATCTCATTTCATTTCACTATTTTATTTCATTTAATTTCAAACAATCAATTGTGGAATAATTACTCTTAAAAAGATCTATTAAAATACAGCAACGATATATTAAGTTTTAAATTTTAGTCTAACAGAAAGGATACTATGAGTCTACCTGCTTTGGGCTGCCATCGACGGGGACGGGGTTTTCAAAAGGTGTCCGGGTAAAACTCTGTGTCAGGGACAATTATAATTGTTAGATGAATTGTTAACCAGCTGTTTAAATTAATAAAAAAAAAGTAGGCAGTCATGGGACTGCCGACAGAAGTGACGTGTCGCGTCAACAAACTTTTGAATAAAGGTTTTCGCTATTGAGCACTATTGGCAAATTGCCTGGCAGTTCTGAGTATGTCATGCTCGCCTAGACGTCCTGCCGATGGTGGCGTATGTGTCGGGTCGTTCGGCTCCTTTTGATATGGTTGAAGTGGACGATGGCTGGCGCGTGCGTCATGCACGTGACCGTCACGAGTTTAGTAGTTTTTCCAAATATTAAAAATGCACAACATGCCTAAAGAAGTTTTCACTTCAAAAATTATAAATCTTGGTTCCCCGAAAATATTTTTGAAGTGAGAAAATGGTGAGTGATTTTTATTTTTGAGAATGATTGTATATATAGATAGAACATTATTTATTGTACACCACAGTTGGACAGAAATTAAACATTGTTTGTAACAGTTTATATTAAGCGGCAAGTACAATGGGCGGTCTTATCGCTAAAAGTGATGTCTTCCAGACAACCTTTGTATGGCAACAACAGAGGAAAATAATCGGTATAATGACATGATTATAATATAATTACAAGTAACAAGAGAAAAAAGTGATATACTTTTGAAAACAACAAATATCTTCTGTAACAGTTAAATATTTTAACTATTTTATATTGGTAAATTTTATCAAAAGTAAGTTTTTTGATAATTCATATGTCACCGTGAATGTCCAAAGCAAAGTGTATGTTAAAATACACTGGTGTCTGTTAACTGTTAATATGAAAATATGAGTTAGAAAAAGTTAGTAGGGTAGGTCAACTGAACAGAAATGGCTAGGTTAGACTAGAACTGCGACCACAAGGCACGAGCCGAGTGAGAGAAGCGAGTGTGCCTCGCTTATAATATCGGACATTCACAGTAACACATAATACAAACTATTAATAATGGTGTAATTGAGTATCTACCTAAAAATTACCACACCCACACATTTATTAATAAGGAGCTGAGAAAACTCAATGTTTAGATTAGCGCTCTCTAGTGGATCTATGTATGTACTATTAGCGTGACGGTAACGAGTTTAGTTTTTTACCCCATAGCAAAAGTGCACAAACGTGCCTAAAGAAGTTTTCACTTCAAAAACTGTAAACGCCAACTGCGTTCTTATAATTTATTTTTAGAGTGTCCGGGAAAAAAATGCGATTGCAAACATGGCACCGGGGTTTTTGAAGTTTTGAAGTTTTCAGACAAAAATGTAGGCATATTGTATGCTCTACTAACGTGCAAAGCCGCGGCGGGTTACTAGTAAAAATATAAACATAATCGGGGCCATGATCCCTTATCGTAAAAAGTAAAGTATCGTAGTGTGAATAGCACATTAGACAGTCGATATGGTATGGTCATCGAACATATATTTATAGCTCTCACAAAGATTGCACGTCACAGTACTCGCTGAGCTGCAAACAGTGTCCCCCGGCTTAAAAGTCAATTCAATATATCACATTATTATTTATTTCTACGTAAGCGTAGCAATGTTGTTATTTCTCATTTTTGTTGTAGCATTGTTTCTTTGCCTCTGGTCGTACGTGAAATGGTATAAGGTCAAAAACTACTGGAGTAAGAGAGGGGTACCCCATTATCGCCCACATCCGATCCTGGGAAGTCTAACATTTTTGCAGCGACAAAATCCTGTATGTTTTTATAGTTATAGATTTTCAGACCTTACTCACTAAATCTAATCTTTTGAAATAGACCTATTTTCATTATCATATTTTCTTTTTCTTTTTAAACTTTTAGAGTAATCAAATACGTTTCTTCTATTGTATTGAATCATGACTCGCGTGTATCTGTTTCCCAGTCTATTTGGATGCGGCAAGCATACAAAGATTTCAAATCTCCATATATGGGCATATGGTTGTTCTGGCGGCCAGGGTTGGTGATCAATAGTCCTGAGATAACGAAAAGGATCCTGGTGAAGGATTCCAAGAACTTCAGAAACCATTTCCTTAGTTCTGGCAAGAGTGATCCTGTAGGAGCCTTGAATTTGTTTACGGTTAACGTAAGTATTATTTTTAGGTCAATCAGTAGCATCTAAATATATATCAATGCATCTAAACCAAGATAATGTGATAAATTAAAGAAAATCCAATCCACAGCCTGCACCTAAGGCCATGATGTGTATGAACTGTTGACAACGGATGGAGCTCGAGTGGCCCAGATATCATATTTCTAGTTTTTTCTTACAAGTGGCAGTTACTGCACTCAGGACTCTGCAGTTCCCGTCATGTCCTCGATAGTGGCAGTCACTGCACTCAGAACTCTGCAGTTCCCGTCATGTCCTCGATAGTGGCAGTCACTGCACTCAGGACTCTGCAGTTCCCGTCATGTCCTCGATAGTGGCAGTCACTGCACTCAGGACTCTGCAGTTCCCGTCATGTCGATAAGGAGACAACTGTTACGAACGAACTACTTCTATGTATAACGTTAATATTTATTACTACTAAACTAAAAACGAAGATCCCTTTCCTTATTACAGAATATGGGAAGGTCAACCCTTCCCATATTGTTACGATAAATCATAAATAAAAAAAATATACAGATGTTTTGTTTTTTTAGGACCCTATCTGGACGTCACTGAGGCGGCGTTTAACAGGAGTTTTCACGGCTGCAAAGTTGAGGATGCACAGCGGTATTGTAAGAACGAAAACGAACGATCTCGTACAGCGCATCAGAGAAGAAACAGTTAAAAATAATAATATACATCTTAGAGTAAGTATGGTAGTTCTTAATTAAAGTTTGCTTGGTTTTCTTTTTGTATCAGTTTTGTTTTTAATTTAAATAATTACCTCTTCATATTACAGATAAGTAGAAGATAGTAGGTACTTTTGGGTGATAAAACGAAATTATTTGAATATAAGTGATAACAAGCACTTGTTGTTAATAGACCCAATGCAATTTACTTTGATTAAGTCATAAATAAATGTAAATATATACATTTATATTTTCGAACTACGTAAAAGTTTATACTACAGTTAAATAATTATAAATAATAAATTGGAAACTTTATTTTTTTTATGTCGTAATTTTGTTGAGGAGGAATGCTGTCGACATTTAAGCTATCTTGGCATTGTCCAGGTCAATGAGAAGCTTTCCCGGATAGCCAAAGTTTTGGCCACCACCATGAAAAATTTGAATCACACTGTCCCAAAATTTCCTGGGCAGTTTTCTCCTGGGGGAGTTTTTCAATTCAAAAAAAATCTCTAGCTATCATAGCCACTAACATTAACTTAATATGATTTGTATTTAAAACTAAGTATTTTTAATTTAACAAAGTAAAAAACAAGAATGCATGCAAGTGTCCTGTCTTGTGTGTGTGTGTGTGTGTGTGTGTGTGTGTGTGTGTGTGTGTGTGTGTGTGTGTGTGTGTGTGTGTGTGTGTGTGTGCGTGTGTGTGTGTGCGTGTATGTGTGCGTGTGCATGTGAGTATAAGCGTGTGCTTGTGCGTGTGCCTGTGTGTTGTGAGTGGATGTATGGTTGGGTGTGTAGGCGTAATTTATTTATGAAGATGTAAGGCATTGTTGTCTACTCTTATTTACTGAGCTATATGTAGTAGTAGTAGTTCAGTCTCCTCATAGTTTAGCTTTAGTAAGTAATCACATACCTGTTTCTTTAAATGCACTTTTGTCAAAGGATATATATATATATAGCTCTATTAATTTTTATTATAGATAAAAGGGGCAATGAAATTAATAAAACGTTGGGCAAATTTCGTTTTACAATTAGTTAACCGGGGACAAACAATATCCTTCCTTCGTTTCTCTAAAAGGTGTGGGTCAACGATCTGCTTTTTATGTTGTAGGAGACAAGCACTCAGTATAAATAGTTGTCGAACAGTCAGAACTCCGGCAATCTGGTATATCATCGCAGTAAGGAACAAAATAGGCTTAAAGGCACACACTTTTAATATCGCACGCTGCGCGATTTCGATCGGTTTCATCATTGTTTTTAAGGCGCCACCCCAGGTAGAGAAGCAGGACGTAAAGAGCGATTGACAGAGTGAGTAGTATATCTGTTTCAGCAACTCGGGGTCAGCAATATGCCTGAGATTTTTAAAGATATTTATTAACTTTCTTACTCTACCACACAATAGTTTTATATGCTCTTTAAAGTTGAGACTGCTGTCAATGATAATGCCTAAATATTTTATTGCATGTACACGTTCCAGTGAGGGGCATGAGCAGTTACAGAAGAATTGACATTCATGTGATATGATTTTATGATAATCAATATTTTCTTTGACTCCCTTTATGCTGAAACAGATATATTTCGTCTTATCTACGTTAAGGGTAAGGATGTTTCTATCTAGCCAGTTCCTAACAGCACCGAAACCCGTCCATGCAGTCTTCTTCAAGACTTCGTCCCAAGTGTTGGCGGAAAAGAAGAGTGCAGTATCATCTGCGAATGATATGATTTTGCCTTTGGAGAGTCTTAAGCTTGAAAGTTCATTTATGTACACGAGGAATAACGTAGGGCCAAGTATGCTGCCTTGTGTAACCCCGTGCGGTACATCAAGGCTAGTACTTCCATGATTTCCTACTTGAACACATTGCACTCGGCCAGTTAGGTAACTTTCAAACAATTTTATTTGCATTCCTATAACACCTAGTCTCTCGAGTTTGTCCAATAATATGGAAACAGAAATCGTGTCAAAGGCCTTGGTTAAATCTAAATAATGAGGCATTTTTTCCCATTTTCTAAGTTTGATGTTATATGATCTGTGAGTTTATTGACGGCTAGCTCAGTTGATTTATTTCTTCGAAATCCGTACTGGTTAATTGATAGTAAACTATTATTCTCTAAATAATTAACAAGCCTCACATTTATAATACGTTCTAGTATTTTTGATATAGATGGCAAGATGGAAATTGGCCGGTAGTTCTCGACACGATGTCTGTTGCCCCCTTTACAGATTGGACACACTACTGCTTTCTTTAGAGAGTAGGGGAAAACACCTGATTGAAGGCAGTCATTAAATATTTTTGTAAGTGGAGATACTAAAATATTCTTGTGTAATTTAAGAATTTTATTACTAATATGGCCCCAGCCGGTAGCACAATCCGTTTTTAGGGCAAGTATTAAGCGTTCTACTTCTGATTCAGACTTATCAAATAGAACACAAGAATTACAGACACTGTTGTTTGAATGATGGTTTTGGATATTTGTATTAGATGTGTACAATTGTTTCTGATAGATATTATGTGCTAGTGAACTTCCTACATTAATAAAATAACTATTGACTTTATTTAGCGATTCTTCAGGCGAAGTCGATAACATTAGCAGTTCTTTAGAGTGTAAATGTTTTTGTGATGTGTTCGTGATATCTTTTATTGCTCTCCATAATTTCTTATTGTCTTGTTTAGCATTTTGTAGTAAATTTTTTCATACGTTCGTTTAACCTTTTTTAGTATCGGATAGCAGAAATTTCTGTAGCGAGTGTATGTTCGTTTTAAAATGTCATTGTCCGGTAAAAGATTAGCCTTTTTATGTAGTTTGTCTCTGTTTCTGATACATCGCAGCAAGCCTGATGTCATCCATGGTTTAATAATTTTGTGGCGTTTGGAAAATGATACATGTTTGGTGTTGTTTATAATTGCAGTTTGAAGACATTTTATAAAATAATCCAAGGATAGGTTTGGGTTAGATAGGCTATAATTATATGGGATTGAAATTAATTTTGGCAAGATCTTGACTCTAACCATGATCATTAAGTTTTGTTACAGATGTTATTGCAAATTGGCGCGCTTTTTTAAGGATCATATTAAGTAAGACCGGATAGTGATCTGTCAAGGTTGTTTGTAGTAAGGCCGTGGTGATAGGGTGTTTTATTTTTACTAGTGTATGATCTAGGCAGGAGTTGCTGGCGCATCGGGTAACTAAGGTGTGGGTAGGTAAGAGACCATGAGTAGCAGTTAAGGTTAAGTAACGTTCTCCATTTAAGTTAATTTTGCTAGGATTTATATCAATGTTTATGTCCCCTATTACAAAGACATGTTCGAAACCTGATACTGCCTGTAGAATTTTATTTAGGGACGATAGAAACTCGTCAATGTTTTTATAAGATGGAGAGCGTGCAAAAAATAAAAATATAACTTAAAGTTTAAGTACATAATCACATAAAAATAGGCATAAAATAGTCAAAAAGTGTTTCTTAATTTAACTATGTCGCTTTCATAATTAATGCAAATGAGAGACGAGTTTTCATCATTTTAAGGTATACAATCCCATTTGCAGTCCAGCAGAAATTATAACCATGACTACACACTACTTTTAAATTGTCTCGAAAAAAATTCAACTTTTGTGTTCTTTGAGTTAATGTTTCCGTTACATAAAGAGGTTTTGACTGATATATGGAGTCCAAATGGTAAGCATTTATTTTTTCTCCCTTGGGTTTATATTTATTGAAATTTTTGACGGCCTTGAGTATCTGGTCTTTGAGCAGTCCCGAAGTAAGATCCACGACTACTGGGTTTGAGGCATCTTTTGATCTCAAGCGGTAGATGTCCTTGATGTTAGAGTAGTCGATGTTAAGGTTTATTACGTTTCCGAATTTTTTAATTTCGCTACAAAGAGTTTCTTTGTTTTCTTTATCTTGTTTTGGAATATTACGAATCTCGATACCGGTTCCTCGGGATTCCCGTTCAATAATTTCCAGTTTTTCCTCCAACTCCTTATGAGTATTTTGTCCGCTTTTCTCTCTTTTTCAAGAGAACTAATTTTTGACAAAAATTCGTCATATTTATGGGACACAACGTCCATGCTCGCCTTGAGCTCTTGAAAACGCATATCTTGCTCTTTAGAGAATGACGTAAACATTTCCTTAATAAGGGTTATAACATCAGTGTTTTCTTTGTCATATTTTCTTTATTACGCTCAGTAATATTTACCGCAATGTTGCAGAGGTGAGCCCTTGGTCGCAGGAGTAAAAACTAAGGCAGCACTTCGCAAGTTATTTTTATTGCTTCAATTAGTTGCCTGTCAGTAGCCATATTTTCCTCAGTGATCGCAGTTGAGGGCCGACCTTCACTAATTTCATCATGAGACGGTAAAACGGCAAACACGGCCACGATCCAATTCTGCGTACCAACACCTTACAATTTACAACTTTACACAACTTCAATTTGTGATAAAAATCCCGCCAATTTTTTTTTTGTCAGTTGATTGAGTTTCTTATGTATAAAACAATATACCATTCGAAATTCAAACATTTATAAGCGGCCAGGAGCGCAGAACTTTCAGTGTGCCCTATGTATAACTTTTTAAGCAGATAGTGCGTTTTTGCAGGCGGATTTAAATTTTATTAGATAATTTCGATTGACAATGTTTGTATCTTTTTCTAGAAAATATTGTCAGACTTCACAGTCGATATCATAGGCGAATCAGCATTTGGTGTTGTGAGCGAGTCGGTAAAGACTGGAAATAGTATCATGAAGGAGGTTGCTAGGGAGTTTATGGCGTTCAATCTGCATAGAGGGCTAAGTTGGTCTAGCATATTTTTCTTTCCTGAATTGGTGGATATATTTAGGTAAGTTGAAAATATTTAACTTTAAACGCAACAGTACAAACTTGAAGGTACCGAGTTAACCCTTAAATCTCTTTCTCCTTCAGATTCTCATTCTTCCCAAAGGGAACAGTAGAACGACTGCGACAAATTTGTCGCTCTGTCATAAAGCAGAGAGGAGGATTCGACAAAGAAATGAAAGAACCTAAAGACCTCTTGGATGCTTTGATTAAAATTAAACAAGAAGCTATTGCGGAAGGTGAAGGTAAATTTAAACTTTTACTATTTTTATCAAGTAAGGGCCGTTGTACTCAAATGTAAGTTCAAACCAAAACAGATCGAATCGACCACAAGTCTCTTCCTCCCCGTTCAGAAAATAATGATTCAATGGATAAAGGTGTCTGCTGAAGTAATCATATGGCAATTCGAATTTAAGAATGGACCATATTTCCACCACGCCTGTAACTGTGATCTCCTGTAGATGTTCGTCCTTTGCTAAGATCTATGGGACTCCACCCACGGGTGAAGCAATAGGACTTATGACAAGATGTAGATGGGTAACAATGTCAAACACTATGCGTCAAAACTACCGACCACATTTGCAATAAACCAATCTATTTAAAAAAAAGGGACAAATGCGAGTCTGACCAAACTTCATGATTCTAGGTCAATGAGAAGTAGTACCCTATAGGTTTTGATGTTTTTTTGTGGTATAGGGGGCAAACGAGCAGATGGGTCGACCGATGGCAAATGACTAACGCCGCCCATGGGCACCTGCAACGCAAGAATCATAACTGAGTTGCCGCCCTTTAAGTTAGGGAATAGGGGAAGAGGGGAAGAGCAGGAAGACGGGAGAGGAGGATTAGAGGGGAGGAGAAAGGGGGGAGAGGGAAAGGACTGGAATAGGGGAGAGGGTTAGGGCTTCTGGTAACCTCACTCACGCGGCGAAAAGCAATGAAGCATTGTTTCACTGCCGGTTTTCTGTGAGGCCGTGGTATAGAGCGGAGTGATACGTGGCGAAGTAAGGCTCTCCCACGTAATTTACTCGCAAAATGTTCAAATTTGGTCAAATATAAGGCTTAAGTGGACATATCTTTTGATTGCATTGACTTAGAATCTTGATTTCTTTACAGCTTCAAGGGACCGCACATTTATGTATTTGTTATTAATTTCAACTTGATGCTTTCACGGGTTCCTTAGAAAACGGGGCTTGACAGACAGACAGACGGACAGCAAAATTATTTTGAGGAACGTAACCTTAAAAATAAAAGAAATGTAAATGATGTTACGTCAATTTAGCCTGCCATTTCACTACACAACGACAATAGCAAGGTTCGGATATGACTTTGATTTCCATTACAATTGAATACACCGTCATAATACACAAAATTAAATTACCATTACCATTACCAAAGGTTAGTTTGTCATTTTACAGAATACTTACCGTAAATATTTTTCCTAATAGAAATGAGTGAAGACTTTCTACTAGCTCAAGCATCAATCTTCCTTATCGGAGGCTTCGATACAACATCTTCTATTACGAGTTGGATCATTTATGAGCTTGCCTGGAACCCAGAGTATCAGGTAAGAAAATTCATATTCAGACTTTTTGTCCCAATATGGCAATTTTGTTCTGTTCTACTTACTAATTAATTAACCTTAAAAATGTAACGAGTCAGAACCATTATACCATACCAACATATTTATTTTCTCGTATAGAGACTTGAACATAACATAACAAACATAACTTGAATAAGTAATGCAAAAGATGATGATGAAACGATAACCAGGAAGTCACCAAGCGAGGAAGTCAGCTAATGTTATGAGGTCAAAAAAAACGACAATGATGGTTTAGATAATATTCCATGTCTGATTTTTTACAGCACATTTTGTACGAAGAGATCTTAAATATCAAACAGAAGTATGATACTGAGGATTTAAGCCCCAGCGCTCTATCAGAACTTACGTACCTCAATTGTGTCATCAAAGGTAATTTTCTTTCCCTTCAGCTATTTTTATAAAGACTACTAGTAACAGAAGTGACACATAACTTACAAGGAAGACCAACTGAACAAACTTTAGCGACTCCAAAACTTCTGCATAAGATTCATATTTGTATTACGCAAATATCATGAAATCTCTGAGTATCGTTCTGAGCTCGAATCGTTACCTATCCACATACTCCCTCTTAGAAAGATTTAAATTCTTACACGGACCACATTGCAGGCTCTTGTGATCATTAGAGAATCTGAGGCTGTAAAACATTGACAGACAATTCATTCTCTGAAATGACTTACCTCTGGAAATTACAGAAGCCAAAACCTTGCACATTTTTAAAAATCAAGTCAAAAACTATTACTGGAAATTATGAATGTTGATGCTGTTATTATTGGTGCGTTAAAGATACACAAATTAATATGCAACGGTATTTATATGTTATACGTAGTGTTAAGTTACCGATATATATCCCTAACACTATAATAGTACACCACAGACTATCATCAATCTTATTTGATAATATACGCAGAATTGTTGTTTGAAAGAAATCGTGAATGAAAAGACCATCAATTGATATGTATATGTAATGTGACATGCGATGTTCATATGACACAAGCATCAAGATTAGCTGGAGCGGTTAATACGAAACCCTGGTGGGGTGACGGCTCGAGAGGGTTTCCACACGATAAAAAAAAAACACGTCGGTATTGAACTAGGTGGATCGCCAGTCCGACGCCTCAGCTACGCTACAACAACTTCTATATTTAATTCAAATCGGACTTTCTGTAATAACACTTAAATGTTTAATGAGACAATAACTTGTAAATGTTTCTATTAATAATAAATAAATTACAATTCATTATCACTTGAAATAAGTAACTATGTACTAAATAATATCGATCATAAAATATTCCGTTGCGTAATTTAAGGTTCACGTGTTTGTCATATTAAATTCATTTTAACGTAAACCTGCAAATTTGATAGCACTATTGAAATTTATTACAATGTTTTCTACCTTTACAGAAGCTCTTAGACTCTATCCACCAATGGGCTGGTTGGATCGTGTTGCTACAAAAGACTATAAGATCGACGAAAACCTTACCATTCCTGCTGGCACACCAGTCTATTTAAACGCTGTAGGTACGCAGGTGGACCCGCAGTACTTTCGTGACCCTATGGTCTTTCGCCCTGAAAGATTTTTACCAGAGAATGAAAGAAACATTAAGCCTTTTACATATCTACCTTTTGGGGAAGGACCAAGATCTTGCATAGGTGAGTAAACATTTAACTAAAGATAAAAAATATAAAAGAAGTTTAAATGTTATTTACATGGTACCATGTATCACATACGTTAATAGGTTATTAAACTCCAAAAAAGCTATTCGTAGTATGGCAAAAAAGTCAGCCAAAAACAACCTGCCAAAAAAGTTTACTCGTTTCGTTCGTTCGTTTTAATCACATTTCATAATACCTTCATAATTTTTTTTTATCAAAGTAAAGTTTATTATAAACATCAGGCTAGTCTCAAACACCTCCGTTTAAATAACATTTAGATTTTGTTGTGACCCGTGGAAATAAAAGAATCTTATTTTAGTATCGCTTAAATTACATAACGGTATGAGAACAGTAAATATCAATACAGGAAATGCTTATTGCCTCTAAATAAGAGATAATATAGTATTACAAATCAAGAAACATACGCCGATGACATAAAAAGATTAGAACGAATTGTAATGAACATCATTATTGTAATGCGTTTATCATACGGCCGACAAAAATGGAGCAATTATTTATTGAATAATCTTCTTTAAGCAAACGTGCACTGACCGGAATGTGAAATTTGGAATATTACAATAAAAACTTTCGTGAGTGGTATATATTTATTAAAAACTATACGGTTTTACTCACGTTTGTATTTCGGGGATGCCCGACTAGTTTCGGACCCGACGGGGGCCCTTTCTCAAGGAGTGAAGCGTCCTGCCGCGACGGTGTCAGGCGTCAGTGTGAGATGAAGTGCAGAAAGCTTTAATTTTTAACCAATATGTGCTATAAAGTTTAAAATTATATAAAAACGACTACAAAAAGGATATATATATATATTTTGACCTGTTACGATGCAAAAGTCTATACAATGCCAGATCAAGATAAACTGGTCAAATTACATTCAAAACGGTTTAAATTCGACCGCCAGGCGATCTCTAGTATGTATTAATGCCACTTAGATTGCTTAGTTTCTTTAATCATCTCATTTCATCAGTAATTAATTACGGTTGCCTTTAAACCAGCTTTCATTGCGAGATGCAGGATCGATATTTTTTCACTAGATGGCGCTGACATATGTTTTTAGAACCAAGTTTCTTTTCGCACGTTACACTTCAGACGCTCGGTGGCCAGCCGGCTAGCCAAAAAAAAGTGTGAACCCAACGAAATATGCTGACCGCGAGTTGCTTTTTTATATTTATAAGCCATCTGTGGATTTACTAACGAATTTCGAGACTACTGTAATATCTTGTATTCTAATTATCCGTATACTAGTTAAGGCAATTTTCACAGGTGGCGTAATTTTGATTTCGAGTATTTACTATATTTTGATACGATTTATTCAATCCATTAAATACATAATATATAGCAAAAGTAACTTCGCTTTAACCGGGGGGTTAAAAGGAAGTTACTTTTACTATAGGTACCAAAGTTGTCCCAAAGACGTCTCACGTGTTGTTGTTGTATATTAATTTCACAACAGCCTCGTTATTGAATTTCATTGTTTTATTTTTTCGGTTTCAGGGATGCGCTTCGGTTTACATATTGTTAGGCAAGCCGTGTCATCGTTAGTCTGTAATTTCGAGATGCGAGTATTGCCTGATACTCCCAAACCTAGCGATGTCAAGGTGGAGAAGAAAGGACTGTTCTTTATGCCGCAGGATGATAGAATGATAGTTCAGTTTGTGCCTAGAGAAAATGTATAATATTCAATTTAGAATTTATATAAATTTAATGAAGTTTCATATATAATTCAGTAAAGCGTGATACTTATTATTTATTCATTAAAACTTTATTCTAGTTACTTGGTACTTGTTTGGTCGCTAAAAATTGGTATGATTGTCCTATAAATTTCTATCTGTGATTGCGCATTCATAAACGGTTTCGAAACTGGACTTCTCCATATTGTTTTTTATCTTCTTTCTTTTTTTTTATTTTGATTAGTAGTTACTGACCATTTTATAAATGAAAGATTACATTAAAGATTAGTATAATTTTCATATATCTTATTCATTAATGTAGAGTCGTTAAACCATACTCATAGTTACTTTAATTCTTAGGTTTTGATATAATAATAATATAAATCCATTTATTTCAGAATATATCCATAATTCGTTAGTACACAATTCCCTTAACAACTATGTTAGTACATGTAATTGCCATAAATAATTAATTATAGGACTGTCATGTCTGTCCGCAATGACACTCAGGAGACGGTTAGGGCTACCCCGTATCCTCTGCAGCAGTGAAGCCGCTCGCTTTCGCCTTATTGCAGCGAAACCGTCTGTGTGAGCATCGGCGAACATACGGCGAACTTATCAGATATTAAATTACAGGCCAATGATATTGGTGTCGAAAAATGTTGACATGGCCGATATTGGGAGTTGCCCCTGAGCTTGACCCTTGCGATCATACCAACTGTCAATGGTGACTGTGAGCATATCCAGAATAAAGAAAGAAAGTTATTTACTTTGTAATTATCCGGTAGAATGTCAGGCGTTTCCCTGAGGTGAACAAGTACACATTGTTTATTGTTTCCCTGCACAATATAAAGAGATCTAGGGCTATCCTTTTCTGATTCATTATTTTTTTTGTTATGGTTATGGTTTTAATGCGCAGTTCTTATGTTAAGTAACTACACTTTCCATTAAGACCTCAAACTGAACAAAGACAATGAATATGAGAGCCCATTAAACTACTTTAAAGCTAAAAAGAAATGCAAATATTGTACTTGTCTGAATAATAAGTGAGTTCAGTGATTTTTCAGTA